>CM051828.1:125066468-126282302 GCA_028451465.1 Erethizon dorsatum | reverse complement strand
AGCTCCTCCATCTCCAACCTGCCTTCACTGGGGTTCAAAGTCTTCAAAGCTAAGGCTGGGGATGAAGTTTGAAAATAACAGCTCCCACCCACAGAGCACCTTTCCTTCCCAGCCCCGAGGCTGGGGTGCCCTGTGTCCTGCAGGGTGTGACCCCAGCGACTCCACCCCCTCAGCCCCAAACTGAGCACCTGCTCCAGGTCACAGATCCCAGACCTGGCCTCTCTCCCTCCTCTCTTGGAGACAACTGAACACTACCCCAAGTTATGCCTCCTCCAAGAGTAGGGTCAGAGCAGGACTGAGTGAACATCACCCCTATATCTTTGTCTTTGCATACTTTTCTGATTGTGTCCTTAAAATAATTTCCAACATGGAATTGTTGGTTCCACGGGAACACACATTTTATAAAATGTCATATTTTCAAATTGTCTTCTGGAGGGCCGGGGATATAGCTCAGCAGCACAGCACCTGCCTGGCAAGCATGAGGTCCTGAGTTTGATTCCCGGTACCAAAAAAAAAAAAAATTGTCTTCTGGAAAGATCCATAAGCTTGCCAGTCCTTGGTCACTGTGTCCCTAAAGGTGCAATGTTTTTACACCTTAATGCCACCATGTGCAGAGTCCACATGGGTAAAAGAAAAGGAGCGCCTGGCTGGTTTTCCACACGTCCCAGAAACTCACAGTGGCCGGGACACCACTCGGCCCCACTGGGGGCGACCGTGTTCTGCGCTGGTTCCATGTGAAGCTCTTGGTTCCTTCTGCCAGGGACTGAGTGCGCTGAGGTCCAGGATGAAACTTTCTGCATTGTTTTGGGAGCCCCGGTGGCCCTCTCTACAGTGTCACCCAGTTCCGCCGTGTCTGGACCTTGGTTCCTCTCCCTAGCAGTCCTGTGACTAAGGGGCGGTGCTGGTTATAACAAAGTGTGCCCTGCCCTGCAGCCACTTGAGAAAGACACAGATAATACGCTGAGCTCTTCACGAAGCAAAATCCGTTTGACTTGGAGGGCTGTGCTTTATTCTGAGATGACATCATTTCTACCTGTTTTGCTGTCCAGACATCCTTCTGTTTATGAAATGATGGTGACAATCTATAGGAAGTTGCTTTTTCCTGTCTGTATTTCTTTTTTTATTTATTTTTTTTTTTGTGGGTACCGGGGGGACGACCTCAGGACCTCGCGCACCAACAGGCACCCGTGCCGCTGAGCGATATCACCGGCCCCTTTTTCGTATGTGGGTTCCGGGAGTCGAACTCGGGCCTTCGCGCTTGCAAGGCAGGCGCTTAAGCCGCTGAGCCGTCTCACCGGCCCCGCTGTCTGTATTTCTGACTTGACAATATTCAAGAGTTGGCAATTCTCAGCCGGATGTGGGGATGCACACTTGTAATTCTAGCATTCTGGGAGGCTGAGGCAGGAGGATCAAGAGTTTGAGCCCAGCCTGGGCCACTCAGTGACTTAGCAAGACCCTCTCTCAAAATTTTAAAAAGGGTTGGGGATGCAGCTCAGCGCGAAGGGCCTGGGTTCAATCTCCAGTGACAGAAAAAGAAAAAGTTGGTATTCTCAATTAGTCTCCCCTCACCCTAATTTTGTTTTGGATTTTTCTCTAAGCATAAGTGGCTTAGGCCGCAGCTCTGCTCAGAATTCTGACCAGTACTAAAGCTAAAGGAGAATTGAAGGGCAAAAAAAATGCAAGTATCCCCCGTAAATCTTCTTGCACTTATTTTTTCTTTTTTTTCTCTTCCCTTCATTCCTTTCCCTCTCCCTCCCCCCTCGTTCCCCTTCCCATTTGAATACTTTCTTCCTATTTCCCAGTATCTATTATACATTTTGGTCCTTATTTACCCTTTCAGTTTCTCCCACTAGAGAAACAATGTGATATTTACACATGTGAGTCCAATTTATTTCACTAAGAATATGTTCTCAAGGTGCATCCATTTACCTAGAAATGTCTCAAGTTTATCCTTCTTTATGGCTGAGTAGTACTCCTTTGTATAAAAAAAAAACAAATCTTCTTTATCCATTCCTCAGTTGATGGGCCTTTTAGTTGTTTCCAAGATTTAGCTATTACAAACTGTGCAGCTATAAACATGGATGTGCATGTATTGCTGGAATATGATGTTTTTAATTCTTCCGAGAAGATACCCAGAAGGGGAATGGCTGGATAAAATAGGATCTCTAACCCTAGTTTTCTGAGGAATCTCCACACTGATTTCCACAATGGTTTCACCAGTCTACACTCCCACTAACAGTCTTGTGCATATTTTTGACTAATGCAAAAAAAAAAAACCCTCCAAATTCTAAAATAAATAAATACACAAATAAAGCAGATATCTATTTTTTAGAACTAAAGCATGACATCTGTGCCTGATGTCTCTTTGGCAGCAGTGACCTCGGGGCCCACCCCCCAGCCCCCACGCCACGTGTAGCACGGCCACCTGCCGCTTTGGACCCTCCTCAACATCCCCCTCCACCTGCACTCCCTGAGGTTTCCCCAGCCCTTCATCATCCATCCTGTGAGCCGCGTCCATCCCCGGGGGCTCCTGTCCATTTCTAAGAATCCAATCTACCCACGAAGGGACTGGTGATGGCTCGAATGGTGGCTCTCCGTCCTGGCTCCTGTTAAAGTGACCTTATTTAAAGAGCAGACTTTGCCGGTGTAATTCAGCAAAGGGTCTCAAGATGAGATCATCTGGGACTGTCCAGTCCGGCCCTAAGTCCACTGCCAAGTCTTTAGGGGAGACATCAGACCCCAGAAGATGGCAGGTGCAGGGGGTCGGAGGGATGCAGCCAAAAGCCAAGGAGCACGAGGAGCCACCCGGAGCTGGGAGTGGGGGAAGCTCCGCCCTGGGGCCCGGGGAGGGAGCCGCCCTGCACTGTGAGAGGTCTCTGGCCTTGAAAGTCGCCCTCTGATGGTTATCTGTCAGAGCGGCCCCAGGACATTGATACAGACCCCTGTGCTCTGAGGTGGGCTTCCGCCCCTTTAGGAGCTCAGAGCAGCCCCTGGGCAGAGGCTGGGAAGGAGAATTGGAGTCAGAGGCACACAGAGAGCAGCCGGTGATTGGCAGCACTTCATCCCCCAGGGGGACCTGGCTAGGAAGCCCAAGATTCCTAAAATCTGGGAGGCACTGACATGTTTCAGAGATCTGGAAGAGCCTCTGGCGGGGCTGAGAAGCAGAAAAGAGATGAACTAAACGCAAGAGGCAACCTGCGCCCGGAGGTGTGAGCAGAAATCACCGCAGAATCCCTCAAAGCAGTGGACACTGGGACACAGGCTAAGGTGGGACAGAAGGGGATGGAAAAAATATTACACAAACATCAGAACCATGTACGCGCACAGGAGCTGCGACACACAGGGCCCCACGGTACACAGTTCAACGCAGTTGGTTACAAACAGCAGGGATAGAGCCCACGACTGTACGGGGCCGGTGCGAATCCTACTCAGAGGAGCTGAGAAGAGAATCTCAGCACCTGGTTGGGCATTTGTACTTTTATAGTCTTATCCCTTTTCTCCACCTTTTCAAATCATATCCTACAATGTGATTTATGACTTGAATAAGATTTTGAAGACTTTGTTTTTATAAGATCGCTTGGTGAAGTTGAAATATAATCTTTTCAAGTGAAATCCTTAATTCAAAACTGTCAGGAAAGTTATCTCCCGGCCCAGGGAGCTGGGGGGGCCATGGATGAGTCCAGGCCGTTTAGAGAGCGATTGGGCAGCCGCTATTGAAACCTAAGCTGTGCGCACCCTTTGACACAGCAATTCCTCTCCCAGGCATCTATCTTACAGAAGTTCTCAGATGTGCACAGGGATGCTTGGAAAGGGCACTCGTGGTAACATGTTACAGAGTGGCAAAAAAAAAAGTACAGGTGAGCCAAGTGTTCGTGCTAGAGGAGGGTTAAAGTCTGCTTGTTATTACTATGGAATACTATGTAACCATAACAAAGTAAGGTGGAAGGAGGGGAATACCAAGATGGAAAGATTTCTGAGATGTAGTTAAGAGAGACAAGAGGAAGGGAGGGAGAGAAGGAGGAAGGAAGGAAAAGGGAATGGAAAGGAACAATTTGTACAGCAAATGATCTTGGCTATGAAAATAATCCAGCGATCTACTTTTGTACATAAACTCTTGACACAGGCAGTGAGTGGGCGTGATGACTCCCCCTGCCACTCCTTTGGACACAGCTGGATAATCCGGGATGATTATCCGCATCCCAAAACCCTAAAACTCTATCACATCTGCACCTTGCGTTGGACGTCATGTTGCAGTGGCCGGGGGAGGGCGGTGGCACTGGGGGGGAGTAGTGGAGACCGGACTTTTGCTCTAATGTGGCGCTGTTTGAATAATATGTGTTAAGAACACAGTCATGTTTAGCTCGATAGAATAAATAAACACATAGATCGCACAAAGGAACTCGAAGGTTCTTGCACACTGAAGCTAAGCACAGGGCTGAGTCACCACCGGGGGTCTGTGCCCCTCGTTGCTTCTTGCTGGCTCCGTGGTCCAGCCCAGGAGTTGGACACCACTGTGTCTCAACCCCTCCACTGCTCAAAGACTTTTCAGGCCTCTGCAATGACAACAAAAAAGACTAACCTTCCTCTCTCAACCTAGGGACTTGAAGGCCACCAGCGTCTGGGGCCCCAACCTGTTTGTTTGCAAAGTGACAAAAATATATAAAACTTCACCTTGTGTGATTTCCAGTGCCCACCCCGTGCCTCAAGTCCCCAAACGGCCTCTTCCGCAGGGAGGAAAACACAGCAGAGAGATTTTCCAAGACTCTTTAAGAGGGGTTTTTTCGAACCCTGCTCCGTAACAAGCAGAGGAGTTTAATAAACATGATATGCAGTGGTGGCTGAGAGAATCGGATTTATGTAGAAAGGCAGCGCAGAGCAACTGTGCGTTGGGTGCCCTTTTATTTGACTGTGAATCCAGATCTTCTGATGGATGCCATCGGCTGAACTTTATTTATAATCAGCTTACAGCACGGATAGCTCTATTGTAAGTGCCTCTCAAATTACACAGCAAATCTTGTTGTCTCCTTAGGCAAATAAAAGACCCACATGATAAGCTTTAATTGTAATACAGGTCACTGTCAAGGGTAAAATATGTCCCAAGCCCTTCCGATTAGTGAAATCATATATGACTTAAGCGAGAGCTGGGGCCACAGCCTGGGTGCCTGAGGACAGCTCAGAAAACAACCAATAAATAAATGTCCAGGGAAATTGACATTAAGGGAAATCTCATTACAGAAGAAAAATTTAATTTTTCTGCATTTGTGTTGAAGAGTTCACCAGGAAGTGCAGAGCACTTGGTCCAAGGACCTTCTAGGTTCTGAAGTGAGTCTGGAGTCCTCCCTGGGGAACGTGAGGTAGGAGGGAGGCGGAAATCAGAGCAGGTGCGAGAGGCTGGGCTGGCACACGGGGCACAGGGTGAGATTTGGGGCTCCTTTGTGCGCTGTCAGAACAAAGTCCGGAGCAGTTCCGGCATGCTCAGTCTAAGATCCCGCCCCAAAGAGCACCCACAGAAAGGATCTCAGAAACCTGCTCTCCACCAGGGGCTCATCATGCTGGGTCCCGAATCCCGAATCCATGCAGCCTGCTCCTCGGTGGCCCCTAGCAATGAGAAGTGGCCCTTGTGCCCCAAGGATGTCAGCTGGTGTCTCAGAGGGGGGGCTGCTCTGAGTTCCAGAAGCTGAGGTGTACAAGGGGGATCAAAGGATACAGTGAAGGTTTGAATTTTAAAAATCAATTACAGTAAAAGACACATCACCATTGACTGCCTCAAAATTCTCCCCCATCTTTGAACACACTCATCCCATCGTTCTTGACACTTTTGAAGAAGTTCTGGGAGTCCTCTTCCGTGAGCATCTTTATGAGGTGTGATCAAAAATACCATGAATGCTGCTGCCGAGGGCCATCCAAAGGAAAGGAAGGCTCGTAAAACATGACCTTGTGTCCTCATCCACCTTATTCACCAGATCTGGCCCTGTGTGACTTCTGGCTCTTCCCCAAAGCCAAAATGGTCAAGAAAGGGGAATGTTTTGAATCAAATCAGGACACTGAGGCAGCCACAACAGTGTAAGGAGACACTCGTGAAAGAGTACTTCCAGAACTGCTGCAGAAAGTGCAAAGAGTGAATGGGATAAATATGGTGGAAGTGAGGGGGAGGATTTCATGGCAATGTCTATTTTACTGTAATAACTTAAATTAAAAATAAATTAAACTTTAAACATTCACTCACACCTCAGGAATGTATGTGGGGCAGAGAGTCCTGGTCCATTTGAAAGGGCCCTGCAAGGGCACCGGACCCACCCACTCATTCAGCCCTGTCAACAAACACTGATCCTTGTCCACAGACCTCCACAGAGCATGGTGCTGGCTCCAGAGATAGGAAGGCAACTGAGATGCAACAGACACAATTTACAGTTGCCTGAGGCAAGACAGAGAAAAAAATGAACAAGAAACTATAAAAAGGGAGAATGCTGTGAAAACAGCAAAGCCAAGGGAAGCAAAAGTAGAGGGCATGGTGATGCATGCCTGTAGTCTCAGCACTCTGGGAGGCTGAGGTAGGAGGATTGCAGATTCAAGGCCAGCCTGGGCAACTTAGTGACTTAGTGAGACCCTGTCTCAAAATAAAAAAGGGCATGCCTGTAATCCCAGAATTTGGGAGGCTGAGGCAGGAGAATCGCATCGAGTTCGAGACCAGCCTGGGCTACATAGTAAGTTCAAGGCCAGCCTGAACTATAGACCCTGTCTCAAAAAAACAAAAAACAAACAATCAAAATAAAAAAGGGGGCTAAGGATGCGGCTCAGTGCGAAGGCTCTGAGTTCAATGCCTACCACCAAACACCACACACACACACACACACACACACACACACACAGAAAAGGACTTCATGGAGGCCCAGGATGCTTGTCTGCCTGTCGCACGGAGACCTGGGAGTTGGGAAGGAGTTGGTCGCTGCACACCAAGAGGGTAAGAGTGCTAAGTTACAAGCACAACAAGGATAAAAGCCAGGCTGCCGGGCTACTCACATAGTCCCTCTGAGCCCATGGGACACATTTTTTGATGTAGAGAAATGGACCCTTCCCCTGCACAGATCCAATTCAACTTTACCAGTGGAACACAGGCCGGATGCAGCCTCTCGCACGGTGTCGCCCAAGACTTCACTGTTTAGGTGTGTTTGTGCAGTAAACAACCTGTGCCACTGCACATGCAGTCCTAGACCAGAAGGTCCCTGCTGACTTCTCAACCTTGCTGCTCTTGCTGCCCCCTTCCTTCACCACGTGGCCCTGCCTGCTTCTCCCTCCCTCCCTACTCTACTGCTCACACCCTGGAGCCAGACCTGCAGCCAGACCTCCACGAAACCTGTTTCTCTTGCTCTTTGCACTTCTGACTTCCTCTCAACTTCTTGGTTTTTTAATCCTGATCCCAGACACCCACTCCCATCCAAGTTGCAAAGCCTTTGCTTGGCTCTCCCGCAGCCTGCCTCACCCCACTCTACTCCAGCCTCCACCTGGCAGAGTAATCTCTAAAAGGTGAAAACCGCATCATATCACTGCTTTGCCTAAAAACCATCCCTTACCTTCCCACGGTTCTTAGAATACAGATCAAATCCTCACCGCGGCCTCTCAAAAGTCCCTTCATCTGGTCACCACTGCATCCCCTGCTCTGGCCTAAGTCTAGTTTTTGAGTTTACACCTTCTGCCTGCCCCACGGCCTCTGCACGGCTGTTCTCTCTGCTTAGAGTACAGAGGGAACGCCTCTGACCCGGAAGAGAACGTGGCCTTCCTGTTTCGTTCTCTCCTAATTCCAGAGAACACGCAGTGAGCAATGTTTGTTCCAGGCACTGGTCTGAGGCTTGTTTGTGTGTATTCAAAGTACTTCATCCCAACGCGGACCCTGGGGGGGAGACCCCATTACCATACACATTTTAAGGGCTCAGATGGGGTGGCCCCAAGAAATTGATTACATAAAAATATAGGAGGCCACAGTTTTAGACTGGAGTCCTGCACCGGGCCCCCACAGATGAGATTAAAGTCAAAATAAAGCCACACACACTTAAATTCCAAGATGCCAAAGCGAAATCTGACCTTCTGAGAAATCTAGAGAGGTAAGAGCCCCGTTTCCCAAACAGACTGCTTGTAGTCAGCACATGCTGCAGCCTTTATCTAGTGGTTCCCCAAAGATGGGTGTGCAAGGTCCTCAGCCCATGGAGCTGTTGGAAGGTGGTGAGGCCTTTAAGAGGCGAGACCTAGTGGGAGGCTTTTAGGTTATTGGGGCGTGGCCTCTAAGAGCATTGAGCACTGTGAGATCCTGACCTCCCTCCCTCTCTCTCTCTCTTTCTCTCTCTCTGTTCTGGTAATTGAACCTAGAGCCTTCACAGAGCCTTGAGCTACATTCCCAGATCTTTTAATTTTTATTTTGAGACAGTGTCTTGCTAAGTTACCCAGGCTGACCTTGAACTTGCAACCCTCCTGCCTCAGCCTCCAGAGCTGCTAGATGAGACTCCAATGTCTTCCTCTCTGTATTTTTCACTTCCAGCCATCCCTGTGCTCCTGCCATGATGCAATGTCTCCCCACGGACCCCAAAGTGACAAGACTGACTAACCATGGACTGAAATCTCCAACCCTGTGAGCCAAAATAAATCTTTTCTCTCCATAAGCTCATTATCTCAAGGTTTTTCTTATAGTCACAGAAAGATGCCTAACACGCCTGATTGTGAAGTTCCCTGCATGTTAAGCCTTTTCCAGAAAAGTAAGCCAGAGAAAGCTGAGGAGACTCTGCCACTTTTTTTTCTGCCTCCTGTTCTCCACCTCACAGGGGAAGAACCTTTGCAGTGATCATTCACCCTTCATTCTTTGTTTCTGCTTTCTTCTGCCATTTTCTTCCTGATCAGCCCCTGGAACATTTTTCCCACTTTATTCTGGTACAAAGTGTTGCCCAACTCTAGAATTGCAAATAAAGCCTATTAAGATCTTTAAGCTAAATGTGGAGTCATTTTGTCCTTGGACAGGCTTAGCCCTTTGTGCAGGGACACATAGCTCATTACAGCCAGGCTGGCAACTGAGGTCCGGGCGACCTCGGAGCCCACAGGCAGGGGGCTGCCCTGACCTGGGGAAAGTTTCTACTTCTGGGGGATCGAGCACAGTGCTGGCTTATTTGGTAGGACTAGCACTGAGACAAGTGCCTGGTACGTGCTACGTGCTCAGTAAATGCTAGATGTGCAAATCCGGAGTGGCACAGAAGGATTTGCATGCACACATGTGTGCGTCCATGTGTGTGTGTTGGTGCTCAAAATTGAACCCAGGGCTTTGTACTGAACTACACCCCCCATCCCTTTTTAAAAACACAACTTTTGAGTCAGGGTCTCACTAAATTGCTCACGCTTGGCTCAAACTCTTGATCCTCCATTCTCAGCCTCCCAGAATGCTGGCATTACAGACGCGCACCACTGCGCGTGGCCACAATGATTCTCGATGGCGCCCTCTAGTGTTACATACAAGAACTGCCTGAGAATAACAGTTGTTTTGGTTTACACTGGCTACCATAGCAAATCACCACCAGGTGATGGTACATTTATTCTTAGCACTCTGGAAACGGGAACGGCAAAGTCAGTTCTTCTGATCTGAAGCCAGGCTGTGCTGTGTCTCTGGAGGCTTCGAGAAGACTTGTGTCCACCCCTCTTCCAGCCCCCAGAGCTGCCCTCCCTATATTCCTCGACTCATGGCTCCTTCCTCAATGTAAAGCCAGCAATGCAGCGTTTTGCTTTAGTTGTCACATGGCCTTCCCCTGTGCTGGATCCCCTGTCCCGCTCTCTTATAAGGACACTTCTTTTGCAAGTGGAAAGGGGATCAAGAGATGGGGGGTGTTGTACTTTGTATCTAGGTGTCCCCCAAAGCCACGTATGCTTGCTCATAGGTGGGGCTTTGGGGAGGCCATTGGATCATGGGGTATGATACTCATCAGTGGATTAGTCCACTGATGAACTTATAGAGAAATGTAATGTTAGGAGATGAAGCCTGGTCAGAAAAGGTAGTTCCTTGGGGGCATGGCCTGGAAGGGTCTGTCTCCCTCCTCCTCCCTTGATCCCTCTCTGCTTCTGGCCAACATGCTGTGAGCGATTTCCCCTCTGCCATGCTGCCCTGCGTTGGAGCCAACCAGCCATGGACTGAAACCACTACAAGCCAAGAGCCAAATAAAACTTTCCCCCTTACAGACTTGGGTTTTGGGTATTGTGTCTCAGCAACAAGAAATAACTATGACAGAAGGAGACATAAAAAGAATTAAGATGTGCTATGTACATGGACCAACTCTGCATGGTGAACGTAATCACTATGTACTGCAAATATGTACTAATAAAAATAAGAATTAAAAGAGTATATAAGGATGCTTGTGGTTACATAAAGGACCCACCTGGTAATCCAACCTCCCACCTTGGTATCCTTAATTTAACCCTCTCTGTCAAGTCTGTATTGACACTCAAGATGACACACTCATGACTGTGTCTGGACCCAGATGTCACAGGGGACATGACTCAGCCAACTACAGCAATAATAGCTGAAGACAAACAGCTGACAGCCACTGCCCATCTCCTGTATGCTGGGCACTCTGGCCTTTGGAAGAGTCTCTTGTTTGATCTCTCAGTACCAGGTATAGCCCAGTGTGGTGGCACATGCCTGTAATCCCAGCACTCAGGAGGCTGAGGCAGGCAGATCTCTGTGAGCTCAAGTTCAGCCTGGGCTACATAGTGAGTTCAAGTCCAGCCTGAACTGCACAGCGAGACCCTGTCTCAAAAAAAAAAAAAAATACCAGGTGTAATCAAAATATACAGTGAATGTTTACATCTTAAAATATGTATTATAGGGCTGGTGAGATAGCTCAGGGGCATAAGCACCTGCCTGGCAAGAGCAAGGTCCTGAGTTCAACTCCCGGTACCCACATACGGAAAAAAGGGCCAGTGATATCGCTCAGCGGCACAGGCTCCTACAGGCGCGCGAGGTCCTGAGGTCGACCCCCGGAACCCACCCACACACACACACACACACACACACACAAAAATATATATATATATATAATGTATTATAGTAAAGGACATGTTGCCATTAATGTTTTTATTTAATTAAAATTGCTGTACCAGAAGGGATGTGTGACAGGGCATCGTCATGATGGAGGGTGAAACCACGTGAACCAGTTCTTGGGCTGTTTTCTATGCACATCGTTTTTGTGAAATAGAAACACAATGCTGTGTCCTCATCCTCCTTATTCACCAGATCCAGCACCTTGTGACTTCTGGCTCTTCCTCAAAGTCAAAATGACCGTGAAAGGGAGACATTTTGAATCAACTTAGGACATTGAGGCAGCCACAACAGCACAAGTAAAGACACTCAGGAAAGAGGACTTCAGAACTGCTGCAGAAAGTGGCAAAAACAATGGGCTAAGTGTGTTCAAACGAGGGCGAAGATTTTGATGGCACTTGATGGTCGTGTGTCTTTTACATTAAAATTTAAATATTTTTCTTTTAACAAATGTAAGCATTCATGGTATTTTACCATCACACCTCGTAGCGCATTTCCCCGGTGAGAAGGCTGGCTTACTAAGAGGCACAGCCAGGATTCAAACGCAGGCTGTCAGACCCAGAGCCTGAGTATCAAAGCTCATGGTGCCGCTCAGCATGACGTCACCCTTGGGCGTGGGGCAGTGGTGGGAGAAGCTCCCGGGGAGCAGGGCCCGGCCACCTCACAGAAGCATCCTGGCGGACCCAGAAGGACACACCCACCGTCTCAGGTTGGGGACAACACTTCCCCATGGACCCTGGATCCCCACCTCCATCACAAGTGGCCCCGTGCTCTCCACTCTGCTCGGCACTGCGGCCCCTCCGCCTCCCGAGCGCGCACCTCATTCATGTATTATTTATTACCTAGCGTGGATGTTGCTGTTTATAACCAGTTCCTTTATGGAACGGCCTCCTAGCGCACACACTGCTAAATAATTGCAAACCTCTTGCCTCCGCCTCTCAGGAGCCCAGTTCCTTAGCCTGCTGACTAGGTCAACTGTTCGAGTCCTGTCCCACTGGCTCCTGTCCCGTAGGAGCCAGGGTCCCTGAGAGGCTTCTGGGGCCAGCGATGATGAGGGAGTGTCACCAGACCTGGAAGGCGGGGTGCTGTCCAACCCCTGCAGCTGGAGGTGCAGGCTGGATGACGGCCCTCGAGATGCCCACTGCCTAATCCCAGGGACCTGGGAATGTGTCACCCAATGTGGTGAGAGGGACTTTGCAAACATGATTGAGAACCTTCCCCTGGGGCCAGGCATGGCGCCATGAGCTTGTAATCCCAGCTCTCTTGGAGGCTGAGGCAGGAGGATCAAGAGTTTGAGTCCACCCTGGGCAATTTAGTGACTTAGCAAGACCCAGTCTCAAAATAAAAAAGTAAAAAAGGGCTGGGATGCAGCTCAGTGCAAAGGCCCTGGGTTCAATCCCCAGTACCACCAAAAAAGAAAAAACAAAACAAAAGAAGAAGAAGAGGAGGAGGAGGAGGAGGAAGAAGAAGAACAACAAAAGAACCTTGAAACCGGAGATGGTCCTGGATTAAGTGGGTGCTGCGGGCAGCCACACGCATCCTCCCCAGAGGGCGGCGAGGTTGGAGGTGCTGCGCATCGGCACTGCAGACAGAGAAGAGGCCACCAGGTGGATACCAGGTGGCTTTGGGAAGCTGGCAGGGACAGGAAATGTCCTCCCAGAGCTGCCAGGAGGAAGTGGCCCCACTACCACCTTGATCCTCACTTTAGTTTGGGTTTTTTTTTTTTCCTTTTATCTTGGTTTTTTGAGACAGGCTGGCCTTGAACTCACAGTAATCCTCCTGCCTCAGCCTCGGCGTGCTGGGATGACAGGCAAGCGCCACCATGCCTGGCCAGGTCCTTGCCTTGTAAGACCAGCTCTCTCACCCCAGGACCGTCAGAGGAGAAGCAGCGGCCAACACGCTACATTTGTGCGGTTTGCCATAGTCGGAGGTAGGCAGCGCGCCAGGTCACAGATGCCCCCGCAGAGCTGGGCACTCTCAGGCCCTGCAGTTGTTGGGGCGCTCAAGGCCCATGTGAACGCAAGGAGCAGCCCTGCCTCCGAGACCAGCGTGGGGAGCTCAGGCCTGACCCCAAGCCATGGTCCCATGGGTGGCAGGCAAGTGACACCCATGGGAAACCCAGACTCCTGCGCCCACTGCTCCACGTCCTCCCACCAGGCTTCAGGCCGGCGGTGCGCACACCTGCTCATCCTAGGGGCGCTCATGTTACGGGCCACAGTGTCCCCGACCCCACCAGACCCTGACACTGGGCAGGACAGGGTTAACAGTCCCCAGACACACAAGTGAGGATGCAAGGAACCGGGCAGCACTGGGCCAGCCAAGCCGCCCCCTTCCTCCTTCTGGGGTGCTCGTCCACCCTCTTAGGTCACAGGAGCAAGGCAGGCAGAGCCGGAGGGTCCGTTCAGCCCCTGACTTGTTAACTGGCCTTTCAATGATGGATCCCTCTTCTAAGGAGCCATAGCTTGAGTGCAAATCCATCTCCTTCCCTGCCCTTTTATTTCTTTATTCATTTTTGGATTTTTGAGACAGTTTCTCACTATGTAGCCCAGGCTGGCCTTGAACTCAGGGCAACCCTCCTGCCTCAGCCTCCACAAGTGCCAGGATCACGGGCACGTGCCACCTCACCTGCTCTTCTTCCCTGTCTACTGTCCGGGCGCTGGTCACCAGCCGTGAGTGCTGCCTCCCCGAGTCCTGGCCCCAGAAGAAATGAAATGTGCCTGATGTCCAGTTCCCAACCCTAGGGATCAGGGTCAGCCGGGTGAGCTGGCCAAGGACTGGAAAAAGCCAGAATCGAGGAGCCAAGGAGCCAGCCTGCCGAGGACTCGGGCTCCTGCTCTCCTGGCATTTCCTGACCTGTTTGGGGGACATACAGGAGGAGAAAGTATTAGTTTCCCCTCAGTCTCCTCCCAGGTCTCTTCTCCATTTTCAAGGCGCTTCCCCTCCTCCTTCCCAAAGGAGGTCGGGGTGAAAGGTCAAGTGTCCCGTGCACTGTGGGCGGGGCGACGCCAAGCGAGGTTCCCTCTGGCCTCCAGTTGGGGCCACTCACCCCATGGGACAGCATGGGACAGCCCTGGTGACATCTGTGCCCCGGTGGCTGCCGGGTCTCTGGGGGTCCTACTGTGGCATCAGTTGGTCTTGGAAGGTCACCGTGCTGCGCTCACAGGCTCTGGTTCCTGGGACCCAGAACAGGGGCTTCCTGAGCACAGCTGGGCACCCTGTCCCCCAGCCCGGGTCTTCCATGCCTCCCCAGGCTGCAAGGCCGGCTCTCTGCCCTCCTGGGAGCAGGCTGCCTATTGAGGGGTGAAGGCCCTGCGCCTTCTCATCTCTCCCCAGCCTCCTCCTCCCAAACCCAGCGTCCCTTCTGGATGACAGCAATGTCCCTTGTGTCCTGTCGGGTTGCTCTGAAAGCTACCCCCCAAGCTTTGGCTCCTGGGAGTTAGAAACCAGCCAAGGTGTCTGAGCCCAGCTTTCAAGAACATCACCCTACACGTGGATTTTAGTTTTAAAGCTAGTATAAACTCAGAGTGGAGCGGACCCTCTTTGTTCCAGGCAGCATCGGCCTCCCCTCCCGGGGGTGCTCAGTGTCATGGCCTCATCTCAAAGTCCCAAGCTCCTGCCAGGGAGCTGGGGTGGGGGTAGAATATGAATTTCCAAGAAGAGAAAATGCCCCTGGGCATGGTGGTACTCACCTGTGATCCCAGCACTTGGGAGGCTGAGGCAGGGGGATCACCACAAGTTCAAGGCCAGCCTGTGCTACATAGGGAGCTCAAGGCCAGTGCAAACTACGTAGCTAGAGCCTGTCTTATAAAAAAAACAAAAAAGAGAGAGAAAATGCAAGTGATATTTCAGAGTCATGTTTCCTGTGCTTCCTCCTCCTCCTTCCTTCTTTCCCCTTCTTTCTTTTACTCCCTTCCTCCTCCACATTCCCTTCCTTTCCTTTCTTTTCTTCTTTACTTGGACTGTGGCTTCTCCCACTCCATCCTGGACACTGGCCACACTGCCCTCTGGAGGTGTGATGAGGAGCAAGACCAGCTGTGGCCTTCGAGAGCTACAGCCTGTGGGGAGCTGGTGACCCAATGCCCGGGCTGCCCGTGACAGAGGGGTTTCTTGGAATGTGGGACTTTCAGTGTCAAACCCAGGAAAGTCCCAGGCAAAGCGACCTGTTCACTCCGAGAGGAGAGGGCAGCTGATACCAAGTGAGGAGGCAGAGAACTCTGTGTAACCTCTGAAGGGATGGGTTAATTAAACTGGGGGAAACTGAGTCATGCTGCATCGTGGAAGAGCTGACCTGTGTCAGCATGACAGTAAGACCCGGAAATGCACCTGCGCTTCCTAAGTACCATCCCCTTTGACACTCGCAGATCACTATGAGGCAAGTACCATATTACTGTGGTTTCACCAGTGGGGAAAATGAGGCTTGGAGAGGCTGCGACACTGGCCCAGTGGCACAGGGTGGCCTGTGGGGAGGCTGTGATTGCCACCCCCCAACCCACACAGGGTCTCGAGCTGAGGAGGACGTGGTGCAGGGAAGGTGGGGAGAGGTCCAGGCAGGGGCCAGGGAAGGTGCTGGGCTTTCTGCAAGACCAGGAGGGGATATGGTGTGGAAAGGGGAGGCACCTGAGAGTGACAAGGTCCTCATGCCCAAGGGGTGTGGACTCAGTGGAAGAGAGCCGATGTTTCCAGCAGGGTGAGGATGAAAACCAGGAAGTGCCTCGACTGGAGGGCTGGGCACATGGAAGAAGGAGAGGGCCTCCCAGTCCAGGCGCTGCAGACCTTGCTGGCCAGGGAGGAGTCATGGTGTCACCAGACGGTCTGCAGAACGAAAGCCTGAGATGCACGGAGACCCCAGGCCTCCTCCCGTGTGCCAGAGACTGGCGGCATTTGTCACACAGCCCAGTGAGGCCTACAGCAGGGTTCAGCCCAGATCCACCCACTGGTGTGGACGCAAAGAGATGTGGGGACAAAGAGGAGCGTATGAGAGTCCTGTTGTTGCTGCAACAAAATGCCACCAGTATAGTGGGTTACGGAACACAATTTATCCTCTCCTCTTCTGGAGGTCAGAAGCATAAACGAGTAGGGAGGGGAGGTTCCTCCAGGGGGGACGCCAGGTCGGGCCATTGCCAGCTTCCGGTGTCTGCCCACATCCTTGGCTTATGGCCCCTTCCTTGTATCATGCTGACCCTGCTTCTGTGGTCACAACCCCTTCCTTGAAGGACTCAAGTGACTACATTGGCCCCACCCAGATGACACAGAACCATCTTTCCATCTCAAGAGCCTCAATCACGCCTGCAAAGCCCTTCCTGCCATTTAAGGGAACATCGTCGCCAAGGTCAAGATTTAGGAACGGGGCATCTGTCGAAGGGCAGATAGCGCGTCCTGTAGCGCAGAGACCGCGAGGAGCCTCGGCAGCAGGGCAGCAGTTACCGTGGACAGCGAGCGCACATTCCAAGCACAGCCTAGCGTTGAGCTTCCGTTGCTGGAATGGAGACCCAGCAAATTCGATCTCTAGCAAGAATAGAGCTGCAGCTCTCTTCCAGCTAAATAGTTGGGGCATAAACAGTGTGCAATGTCATGGGCCAGGCCTCATCTATCCAGTCGCTGTGCCCTCTCAGGTGTTCCCCTTGGATGATTTCCCATGCTGCCCAAATCCCAGCCACCAGGAAGGAGCCAGAGGGAGGGGACAGTGCGTGCTTTCTCTTGAGACGCAGGGCACGGAAATGCAGCCAGGGACACCCTCACGTTCCCACTGGGCAGGCACATGGCTGCCCTCGCTGCCATGAAGCAGGTAGGGGCACGCGGTTCTCCCGGGGTGGCCACGTGCACAGCCCCTGCCACTGTATGACACTGAGGCGAGACAGCCAGCACCTTCCCAGCTACTTCAATGCACAGAACTCAGCTGCAGGGCCGCAGGAAGAGAGCTGCCACCCTGCAGGAGCGCTCAGACTCTCTGCAAGACAGACAAGGAAACTGCAGGGGACAGTTCGTTCTCGCAGACGCCTGCGCAGTGTGCACAGGAGCCCCGGGAAGGAAGAGACAGATGGTCAGAGTAGGTGTCCAAGGCAAGGCGTCGTCTCAGAAGTCCCCTGTAATCACTGTTCCTCCCTTGCCCTCTGTCCCTCGAGAGTCTTTATCCCAGTGTTCCCAACACACCCTCTCTTTCCCAGAATATTCTGGCCTTTGGCCACCCCAAGGACTTTGTCCTGAGTCCAAAGAAGCTCTTCTGTGTGTGTTGTGTGTGTATATGGAAGTGCGTGCGTGTGTGAAGTTGTGTGTACGTGAGTGACCATGTGTGCATGCCTGTGTCCGTTCTTGGAATCTTTAGAACCCACCCACCTGTGAACAAAGAAGCCAGAGCCGCTCGTGGGTGCAGAGGGTGTTTTCCAGAGCCTGCCCGCGAGCAAACCTGGCATGTTTAGACCCCACCCACTGAGGTCACGGGGCGGGGGGCACCTCTCTGCTACTCTGCACATGGGACTGTTCTGTGTAAATTAACCAAGTAAACAATACCCACACTCCTGCATATGCGTGCGCGCACACCCACCCACCCACCCACACACACACACACACACACACTCCCAAAGAGACAGTTTTTCAGAAATGAGGATGCAGATGAGAGCCTCAAGGACAGGACTTACTTGCCCTCTGTCAGTTTCCAAGAGAATTTATTCCACATATTCCCCCATGAATATTTAGCAAGGCAACAATAACACCCAATGACACCCGCGAGATGCACGACTCAGAGAGGCCTCTCCTAGGCGCATGCACCCTGCTCCGTGTCAACACTTTCACGGACTGAGTGTTTGGGATGCAAGCACTCGCTTCCAGTCCTCCTCCCCGCCCTCCCTCCGTCTCTGTCGCTCTCTTATTTGTGTACTCAGCCATCCCTCCTGTTTTGTTATAAAAACCACTGAGCAAATTCTTTAAAATAACAAAGTAGACCTGGCAGGGCAAAGGGCAGCTACCAAAGATTTAAATAATGCTAATAGCACAAATTAATTTTCACACATGCCACTCTTTCCTTTTTTCCTCAGGAAAACAAAACAAAATACAAAGCTCACACACCGCAGGCTCGGCTGTTCTGGGATTGGCTAAGAAGGCTTAGCAGTCCGTGGAGCCGCAAACTCTGATAAATTGCTATGGTGGGCTGGGCTGTGACCCCCAAAGATACCCAAGCTCTGGTCCCTGAAGCCCTGAATGTCCCCTCATATGACAGAGGGACTTTGCAGATGGAATTAAATCAAGGATCTTGAGATGGGGAGATTATCCTGGATTATTAAGTGGAACCTTGTCAGATGCCCTTGTAAGACAGAGGGGGCTTGGCTACAGGAGGGGGAGTCCGTGTGCTGGTAAGACGCGCTGCCCCTTGAAGCCAGAGGAAGGCCCAAGAAGCAAGGATGCTGCCTAACAGCACCACGATGGCATCAGATTGCAGAGTTTCAAGAGGTCAAACCACATCACACCATGGCAGACACATTTCCAAATTCTGGGCTCCAGAACCAGAAGGGAAAAAACCTGTATTTTTAAGTTACTAAATTTGTCATCACTTGTTAGAGTGACAACAAGAAACTCACACAGTTATCATAGCTGCAAGGCCAGGCCTTTGTCCCTTCCCCAGGGGGCCCAAGCATCTCTGGAGACCACTGGGAACTAGGCACACTCTTGGGGATTGTGTGCTTGTTTGCTTGTTTTTGTTTTTGTCTTTCGTGGAGCTGGGGATGGAACCCAAGGCCTCATGGGTGGTAGGCAAGTGCTCTACCACTGAGCGCTACACCCCTAACCCTACGGGTGGTTTTAAAAGTCCTCTGCTTTTCTAATAATAGAGTCAAGACAGACCCTCTCTTGGAAATTTAAGATCTAAGGGAAAATTGGAAGAATACAAAACAAAAAGAAAAAATATATAAAACAAAAAGAACGCAACAATCACCCACCATTTACTCTCCAAAATATCCTTCTTTGTAGCGATGATCACTATTTGTAATTACAGGTTTATTTTAGTGGTTTTCTTAATATTGCACCTCATACCACACCTCCCGCAGACAGCAAAACCCAGAAAGTCAGGAACCCACTTTACTCCATCTGCCGCATCGCAGGGACCCACTCAGGCTGGGGTGCCTGAGACACAGCAAGTGACCAACAACACAGTGACCGGGGAAGGTCAGCCTTGGCTAACATTTTGGGACACTTGGAGCTTCTCTTTCCAGTCTTTTTTTTTTAATGTATATTGCATATTTTTCATGTCTGAAACTACTCTACAGCCATACATTTTTGGGTATTTTCTTCACTTGATATTTTACCCTGAATGTATTCTAACATTCTGAAGTCATTACATAGTCTTTTCAACTATTGTAACGGCAACCTAATAGCTCATCCTACGGTTATCCTTTTTTAAAATTAATTTTATTGGTACATTTTAGATATGCATAATGATCACGTTCCTCATAGGTAATTTTTTATCTGTACATAGTATGTCGCATGTGCCACCACACCTAGCTTGTACATATTTATCTTTTTCCCAACCCCCTCCCCTCCCTGCAACCCTTCTTCCCCTCCTTATTTACAAAAGCTTTGTTTCCACTTTTTTCCTTCTATTCTCTCTTTTTCCCTTCTCCTTCTTTCCTTTCCCCCTCCCCCCTCCTTTGTTCCCCTTCCCATTTAAACATTTTCTTCCCATTTCCCAATATCTCATACATTTTGGTCCTCATTTACCCTTTCAGTTTCTCATGCTAGAGAAACGATGTGATATTTAAACACGTGTGTCCGATTTATTTCACTTAACAGTATGGTCTCAAGGTGCATGCATTTACCTGGAAATGTCTTGAGTTTATCCTTCTTTAAGGCAGACTAGTACTCCATTGCATAAATAAACCACATCTTCTTTATCCATTCACCAGGTGATGGGCATTTGCGCTGTTTCTAAGATTTAGCTACTACAAACTGTGCCTCTCTAAACATGGATGTGCAGATATCGCTGTGGTGTGATGCTTTTAATTCCTTTGGGAAGATTCCAAGAAGGGGAATAGCTAGATCAATGGAACTTTTGGTTTCAGTTTTTTGAGGAACCTCCACACCGATTTCCACAGTGGTTGCACCAGTCTATAATCCCACCAACAGTGGAGAAGGGTTCCTTCTTCCCCATAGCCCAGGTTATTCTTTGGTTAGGTTGCTTTTTTCTTTGGGTTTTTTTTTTTTTTCTGTTATAAATAATGCAGCAAGGAACATCTCAACGCATGAAACTCTATCCACATTTCTGATCATTTTCTTGGGGTCCATCCCTAGGACAGCTACCACAGGTACATAGTCCACCACCATTTTGAAGATCATGGTAGCTATCAGGGCACAAATTTAAATACTTTGAAATCAGTTCTGCTGCGCAGGACGAGCCTCTGACACCCAGGATAGTGGCGTACACGACTGCACGTGGAGGCCAATCCTCCTGGATTTCATTTAAGCAGAGAACTGTGGCTGGGTGACAGGGGACATGGGGTCTGGTCAGAGCCACCACCTGCTTGCCGTGTGAAACCAGACATCTTCCTGTTTAAGACAGGAAGTCTAGGCGAGCTCTTCAAGTTCCCTTCTACTGAGAAAATTCTAGCAGCTCTTCCTGGAGACTATCACCAAAGGGGAAAAGCCAGGGACAGTCAGGGGCCATCTGTGCCAGATGGGCAAATGTTGATTTTAAAAAGTCACTTGCTTAGTTGGTAAACTGAACCCTACCAAGAAGCACGCTGCCCCTCTTCTCTCGGGGTAGACCCAGCACTCGTGTCTGTGTTTGTTGAAATGTGTTTTGAGTAATCTGAAAATGCAAAACTTTCGCCTCCATTCATGGACCAAAGGAAGTAGTTTTCCCGACTTAGCAAGTACACAAATTCCATTTACGCAAAGTCAGAAAAAGCAAAAGGTGACTGGTGAAAAGCGCCTTTGGCAGGATTCTAAGCTGCGTTATTGACATTACTGCATTCCAATGCTTTGCACAGTGCAATCCGTGCCTGCCATATGCGGCAACTTCGATCGCTAGTGTTCCTCCCAACTAGCTTGTGCTTCTGAGTAAGGCACTGCATCATTCCAGACAGCTCTGGATCCACAGCTCTCTTGGGAATGTAACACTTGCTCATTCATTCTTCATTCATTCATTCAGTCAGTCACTCAATAAACATTTGCTGAGAAGTGCCAGGCGTTTTGTGGGTCTCACTGGCATAACGCGAAGACCACGGAAATCACAACCCCATGAATGTGAGAGAGTGCATCTCTCCTTTCAGCTCCCATGGTTGGGGGACCACTGGCAATTTCATCTGGACCTGTCACAGGTGTGTAACGTGCAGCACAGAACTTGGCACCAAAGAGAAAATGAGTATCAATCGCTCCTCCCTGGCGTAGAAACACAGCTCACTGACAGAAGTTTTACAAAATTCTGTGCAAGTGCAAGCATGGGGAGAGAAACCAGCCTGCTCGGATATGCAGGAAGGGGTGCATTGGGGGTGCAGGGAAGGAAGCTGGAGCATTTGTAAGCCCCGGGCCACGCTTTGGAGCCAAATGTGTAGCACGCCCTGCCAGCACCTGGCGGAGGGGTGTTTGTATAGATGCCAACAGCCCAGAAGAGGTGCCCGGGAGGGAAGGGGGCCAGTGGACCAAGGGCATCTATGTGCAAGGAAGTATTAACTGTAGGGAAACGGGGGCTTGAGGGCCTTCGGTCTCCCCTAGGCTGCGGGAAGAGAGGGGGCGGGCTACTCCCAGAGGCTGCAAGCCGCCCTGCGGGACAGATCTGCAGTGGAGGGTCCCACTGCTGGGCTTTGGCTTGGGCTTGGGGCAGCAGCCTGGTTTGTCTCCTGCCCTGGAAAGTTCCCTGCCACATCAGGTCAGGCCTGAGAGCCCCTGTGGGACAACACTGGGCAGCGCGTCACCGTGCAAATCTGAATAAATAAACCCTAGTGATGCTGTCATTGTCATCACTGCTGGGAAGCCAGAGGTGGCTTCCCACCAAGTGCTCCCTTGAACCTCAAAAGTTCACACCTTTCACTCCTTCATGGCATTTACTCGAAGAGAGTTCAGGGGAAACTAAAGAAAAAGAGGGGGGATCTCAGTGAGACCCCATCTCAAGATGAAGTGAAAAGAGCTGGGGATGTAGCTCTGTGGTAGCGCGCTTGCCTTGTGTGTGTGAGGCCCTGGCTTCAATCCCCACTACTGTGGGAATGAAAAAGAACAACCAGAAAAAAATGAACAAATAAAAGAGGAAAGGGCCATGCCATAGAACTGGCCCTTCTGACTGGCTGATCACCTGATCTTCTCAATGCAACATTTATTCTCTCCCTTGTCCTGGGAAGATGTCTTACAATTCAGATTCAACAAAAAAAAATTTGTACTAATTTTTGAACTAATTTCTCTGTTCCAAGCACTGCCCTTGGGACACCCTATCCCCTCCTTCAATTTCCGCCACCCACCCCCTTGGCAGCAGAATGAGGTATCCTGTCTCAGGAGGCTCAGAGAGGTCGGGTGCTTTGCCTGGGGACACACAGCTTGGAGGTAGGAATTTGAACCCACATCCCAGTGACCAGGGTCTTTTATTGCCTCACACCTAATGAGGCATAGGTTCCCCTCAGGGGTGGAAGAGCCCCTAGAAGACCCACGTCGGGAGCATAAACTCCTCCTCTCTCGAGCAGAGCAGGGCTATGGTATGGCATCCAGCCCCCAGTGCTGACTTTAGGAAGCGTGACCACACAGAGCAGCCCTTTTCAAGGGAAGATGTCGCCTCTGAGCCACCTTAGACCATGGCTGGCCCAGCACACATGGGCGCTTGGTCCTGGGCACGAGGAGCGGTGTGCCTAGGTCCGGGCATGGACGCAAGGACAGCCCAGCCACCGGGAAGTACAGGGGGCAGTAAGTGCCTGCAACAGGGAGCTCCCCTGGCCGCCTGCTTTCATTACTGAACCAGGACCATCGTTCCCTTTCTCCTCTGTCACCCCTCTCCCCATGTGATGGAGGAGCAGGTCTCAAAGCACCCCAGAGATTCGTCTTTGCAGCTCCCACCCGGAGTTGCTGGACACCGGCTTGTTGAGTCCACTCGGTAATCAGTTAGGCTCTCTCACTTCCTGTGCACGTCCCTGCACCCCCACGCCACCTGACCTGGGGAATTATATATCCAGGAGCTCCCTTGGAAGGGGCTGCGCAGCGCGGTCTTCCACAGGGTGACTCTGAGATGTAGGTAAGGAGCCTTCTTTTTCATCCCAACCATGAAACTCAGACCAGAGAGGTTGATGACGCACCCAAGGCCACACAGCTACCCTGGCGGCAAAGACGAGACGCAGCCTGAGCTTCTTTCCCTGCGTGAGCCAAGGACAAGCAAGGGCCCTGTCCCCAGACATGGGCACGGATTGCCTGCTGGACCTGGCAGCTGTCACCTGGCCAGGTGTGGGGGACAAGGCCTCAAGGCCTCCTGCCGGGCGGCAGCTGCCCTCCACCGTCTGCCGGTTCCAAGCTTTTCGGCAAACTGGCACCTAATTGCCCACCATCTGTGAGCAAAGCGAGTCTTGGCTACCTCTTGATGCTTCTTCAAATCAACTTGCAAGTTTTCAAAGTGGCGCGAGTTCTTGGTGCTTGCAAAAATGTCAGCTTCCGTCACATCTTATTAGAACTGAAAATATGAAAAGGTTTCGGATAAACTGAGAGGAGCCGTTTTCCTTCCCTTCGGTGAGATGCTGCGCCTCCTCTCCTCCTTCTTCATCTACTGTGAAAAGCAGCCCGTTGCTTGCCTCAGTTATCCGGGCAGTGGTCATCAACGCCAGCCCAACACAGGGAGCTGTCCAGAGCCCGAGCACTGGGAGGACTGACCGCTCTGGGACAGGGACATTTCCGTGCGCTGTCCCCCGGTGAGGTCAGGACTGTGAAGAAAATGCTGGTGGCGTTTACATTCCTGCAGCAGAGACAATGCCCTAGGCACTCTCTTCTTCCATCCTGGAAATCAAGTCCCCTTTTCTGTCCACAGGGTGAGGCCACAGGACACAGACCTGCTGCTGGCTCATGGCCAGTGGGCAGCAGGGGTTTAACCCAGCGGCCAGCTCCACAGTCTACACTTCAGGACGTGGGTGACGGGTGTGCGGGCGGCACCCCCCGAGGGACTGCAGGCTGGAGGAAGGGGCGTGGGGGCGATGCTAAGAGAACGGGGGGTCCCTGCGGTCAGAAGTGCCCTGTAAGGAGCACGGCTACCCCGTGTGTGCATGGGAACTGAGACGTTTTTGTAGTGCTTTCCGGCTCTGAGTGTTCCCACAGTGCACAAGTGAGCGCAGTGGCCCCTGTGGCTTCCAGGACCAGATTTCAGAGTCAGCCCTAATCCACTCTCCGCCCTCGCTCCCCCTCCCACCAGTCTTGGTGACATTTGTGCCCTCTGTAGCTGGCATCCTCCTTCCCACAGAAGAAACAACACGGGGCACCACGCTGGGCCTGGTCCTTTAGGGTGGGCAGTGGGACAGTGTGACCCTGTGGACAAGGCTTCCTCCCAAGCATGTCCAGGTCCCCAGCCCCAGGCACAGAGGAGGCAGGCACTCAGTGCCCAGTGGGGTGGGCACCAGGCAATGGAACGGGAAGACCCAGCAGGAAGCCAGAACCACATGGGAGTCTGTGTTCTGCCAGTGTGGCCCAGGGCCTGTGTCCTTACCTGAAAAGGGACATAAAACCTAGCACAGTTGTCCCACCGACCAAATGCCTGGTACGTGGTAACGCAGCAGCATTTACTGCTGCAGCTACTTAGGGTTCGGGTTCAGGTTAGGGTTAGGGTGTCTTTGTTTTTGTTTTTTGTGGTGCTGAGGATCGAACCCAGGGCCTCACGCGTGCTAGGCAGGCACTCTATCACTGAGCCACACGCCCAGCCCTGCCGCCATCACTACCACCACCAGGACTGCCATCACTGCTGCTACCTCCAGTGCTACCACAACGGCTTGGACGCCAAGTGTTCCACAGAGCCTCCTCTTTTAAAGGCTTTGTTCCCAGGATGGCAAAATTGGGAGCTGGTGGAGCCCTTTAAGAGGTGGGGCTTAGTGGGCGTTCCTTAGGTCTTTGAGGGCATGCCCTTAAGGGGATTGTGGGAAATCACACAGGAAGGTGCACAGACAGCAACCAAGGGAAGATATTTATTCTGGCTAATAACCAAATCAATATCCTCTACAGCGCAGTGAGACAACCTGTTATGGCAGTTAAGTAGGGGGAAGTATTTTAAATAGCTCTATGCAGAGCTGGTGAGGTAGAGCTGGAAACTCCTTTCCACAGAGCATTATTAGAACAGACCGCTTTAGAATGGCAACAGATAATAACTGTCAAAAGTTCAAAAATGCCCTTGAGTCAGCCATCCCCACTCCTGGGACTAATTTAAGAGAAGAGGAGGTGGGAGGAAAATAGTTTACAATAAATATTGTAGAAGGAATAGAAGCAATAGAAATGAAAGGGGGAAAGCCCAAACGTTTGGCTCTTAGGGACTGATCACCTTGATGTTGAATTTCCTCTGGTAGGAATATTACACAGCTTAGAAGAGTTATTATGACGGTTTCTACCACCAGGAAACATGTTATGAAGAATAGCTAAGAGAAAAAGACAAACACACAAATACTATTTACATTGTGTTTAGAGTAGTATTTGAACAAAACATAGAAAAGTGAAAATAATTGTTGGAATATTTGGATAGTCAAATGAGATTTTCTTACAGTTTCCTTTAATGCTGCTGTCATATTGTTTCTGCGACACAAATGAAAAGAAAAAGAAATGTCCCAACATTCTATTGATAGTTTTCCCGCTTTCAGTATAATATAGATGCGTCTATTTAAAAGATTTCTCTTTTTAAATCTCATTTAGCACCTCCACAAAGAGGGTCCAACTTTTAGTTCATTTCAAACGAGCTCCTAGTAATAAATTTATTGCCATTCACAATGTGTATAATTTGTGCACTTTAGGAGATTGGGTGATTATACAGGAATTCAGAGTTTTTAATAATTTCCTGACGGGTTTTTGAAGCAGACAATGTCCTTTTCCTATTTTCCAAACAATCTGAACGATGGAAAATATCCAAAATAGCTGCGCCTGAGTCTTCCTTTCTTCCTTTAATTTCACACACATTTTTGTTGGTGGTGGTGTTGTCCCCTGCTTCTGCAAGTAGGAATTCTCCTTTTGAAGCCGCATCCTTGCAGATAAGAAATTATAGTCATCTTATCCCTAATGCACCACTAGATAAGAAAAGGACTTATTATCCCTCAAGAACCTAGCACAAAGCCTTCCTCCCAGCAGGCAGGCTCAATCTCCATGGGGCAGGTAAGCAGAAAACCTGACCCGGAGATTTCAGCGCCATGGCAAATAGGTATTTATGTTGGCACTAACACTAACGATGGCTTTGATTCATATTTCACAGAGACCTGGAAGCTGAGGGCTGGAGGAGCTTTTCACACCATCTCATCCACCCACGTCATTCCATAGATGGGGAAACTGAGGCCCACCACAGCCATGACTTGCTGAATCAGCCCCAATTGCCATTTAGTGCTGGGCAGGGACAGCAGCTGCTCCTAAACCCAGGTCCTTTCCACCCTCTTTGAAGTGACCATCTCTTCTTAATCAAAAACGAGGCCAGGGGCCGGTGAGATGTCTCAGCAGCGTTAAGCGCCTGCCTGCCAAGGGCGAGGGCCCGAGCTCGACTCCTGGATCCCACATATGAAAAAAGGGCCGGTGATATCGCTCAGCGGCACGGGCGCCTGCTGGCGCGCGAGGTCCTGAGGTCGACCCCCAGTACCCACAAAAAAAAAAAAATAAAATAAGGCCAGCTATTCTTCCTTGTTTGCGGGCTTATGAAATATCCAGAGATCTGACAAGAAAAAGAAATTTATAAAGATTTTGGCAAGCACCGGCAGGGGCATCTAATTGTTTCAGGTTGCTTTTAGGGAGAAAAGTTCAATCTCATTTAGTTATACATTCAATGCTTGTTAGAAAACAAAATGACACTAAAAAGAAACGAGCGAAATTCATCGCCCCAACTCACCCACCCCAAAGAAAAGGATTTTTATATTTGTCTATATTCCTCCCTTTCCAAAATGGATTTGAAACAGCTCACATTCAAGGATGTCATCATCAAGTTGTAAAGTGGGCATAATTTAAAATTGGCCCAACGTTGATCTTAAGACACATCGTTCAACTCTCCCTTCCCCTCCAAGTTCAAAACAGAAGAGATCGGGACCAGGCTTGGGCCACCCAAGGGTGCAACGTGAGTGAGCAGCCACAGGAAGGAGACCACAGCTGGCAGCCTGGCTGGGACAGGGGAGGGTGCATTCACCTGGAGATGGATGCTTGTCTGGGAGCCACTTGGGATCTGCAGAGAGGGAGAAACAAAGGACTGCAAGGCTCCCGTCCTGCCCAAGTGAGGCTCCGGGCGCTTTGCCCTGGGGGAGAAAGCAGGAAGGGAGCACTCAGCCCATCTCCCCTCAGAGGGCTGAGGTGCAGGAGGAAGCGCCCCAGCACCTCCCTGGCATGGCAGCAAAATGACCCCACCTCCTATTAACGGACCAAACTGAGAACTTGGGGAGAGCAGGAGTGTTCCCAGGTGCAAGGGAGCAGGAAAGGCATCAGATCTCTTCACCCACTAACTGCCTGGGGTGCTGGGGAATCCAGGGCACAGAAGCCTTGGTTGGGGTTCCCCTGGTCTCTTCCTGAGACAAAGGCTTGGATGCAGGGAACTTCTTCAGGAGGTGACCCCAGGAGGCACGTCAGGGAGTTGGGAAGCAGGGCCACCAGAGGGGAACCCATGTAGATAATGCCCCAGAGTCATCTCCTCACCCAGGGCTGCCCCCCCCAGAACCCAGGGCCTCTGTCCTCTGACTGCCATTTCTTGCCGTCTCTGGATGCTACAGGGCCATCAGCTCCCTGCCCTTCCTCTGTCCTAGAAGGCAGAGAACGTCACAGGTTGGAGATAGACACAGCCAGCTCTTGGGCTGGAACCAGGGAGCTGCCTGCTGGTGGCCTTGGGGACAGACTGACGGACATAGGTGAACAGAACCAGTGTCCTCCTCCTGACCTACAAGAAAGCCGAGGAGCTCTGCCAGGTCCAACCCAGTCCTCCTGCCCTGGCCTGCAGGGCCGCAGAAAGGCCCTGGAAGTCTCCCTGATCCTGGCAAAAAGCCTCACTCTCCACCTCGCCCCAGTACTCACAGCCTCACCCTCTCCATCTCCTTCAGGTCCTGGGACAGATGATGCATTGAGTCCTCCTCTGGTGTCACTGGCCACCCAAGGCGTTGGGGAGTCCCCCATCATGCCCCATCCCAAATGTGCCAGTATTCATGCTCCATGCCCTGCCCCACACAAGCCATTTCCTTCCCGGGCTGTCCCCTGTCCCCATTTTCCATCTCCTGCCCCTGCCTCACTAGTCTTTATAGCACATACATTTGTCCCCATCCCCTGAGACCCCAAGTCCCAAGAGGCCAGGTCTTTGTGTCTCTTTTCCTCACTTCCATGTCCCTGGCACCTGGGTCAATGCTGGACATGAAGTGAGCATCAGTAAATAATTGATCCATGTTAAAGGACCAAAGCAGCCAGCCCAGGTGTTAAAGCTGCTTTTTCAAAGGTCAAGCAAGAACCAGAAATACAGAGTCACAACAGCCACTTTTGTGATATAAATTAATGTGCAGTTTAGCAATTTAGCACTCTAATTCACATGCACGCAACATGCAACACAATTGACTATGCTAGTTAAGAGATAATGACCACATTTATTTTGTTTAGTGAATTTTTACCACCCTGCCTGCACCAGATCAGAGTGTCCATGAGTCACACATAAAAGTGGCACAAAGACATTTCTTGTTTCAGTCTGTAATTAGTCACTTTCCCATTGCCAGGACACAATACTCAATGCCTCCAACTTAAAGGAGAAGAGGTTTATTTTGGCTCACGTATTTAGAGGGTTCAGTCCATGACTGACTCCAGGGCAAAAACAACATGGCAGAAGGGCTCAACCCATGGCAGGCAGGAAGCAAACAGAGAAGGGAGGAGCCAGAAGTACTTGCTTATTTCTGTGTCCTTACAAATACCTGAGCTGCACCTATTCATTCTGTAAGGCTTTGGGGACTTAGTGCATGTTACTCCCTTGGATCCCCAGGCATTTAGCAGTCTGGTGTGAAGTGATGCTCCATAAATTGCCCTCTCCTCCCGAGGCAGCAACCCATCTTCCAGGCAGATGGAGTGGTCCGCCCTGCATGGGCCATTTCCCAGCCAGCCCAGAGGCTGGTGCCTTGTGCTCAGCTCTCCACACTCTCTGCGAGGCTGATGGTAGCAGAAGTGTCCCCATTGGCACGTACTGTCCTCCCCACAGACACCAACAGGTTGATCTGGTGATTAGAGAGCCCCAGGCAAAGACTTAGGCCACAAAGACATTAGAGAGGTGTCTGGAGGTGATGTTTTCTGACATTTAAACAGCACAGGTCTAGCTTTGATCTCCAGTCTGGGAAATCAATCAATAAATAAATACCACAGGGCCCTCATCAATGACCCGCCAGTTCTGTTGAAGCAGCCAGGCCCGGCTCTGCAGAAGACTTTTCAGAACAACCTGCTCACCAGGGCAACAACATCTATTAACACCCTTAGGGGATGAGACCTTGACCCCAACTATCTGGATGGACCTCAGTTTTCTCAACGAAGTGTGTGGGGAAGGCCATTTTCCAGCCCTGGGAACTATGAAATGGATGTAGCACACAACGTGCTGCAAAGGGACACATCTACCTGAACGATCTTGAAAGGACTGACTACCTGGGGCTACATCTTGGATGATGATGAAGAGGAAAGGCTTTAATGAGCATCTGTTTACCGTGTGCCACTCTTTCAAGTGTTTTCACACAACTTCTTATTTAAACCTCACGCAATTGTGGAGACAAGCAGGACCACCTCATTTCACAGAGAACTGGTGCTCCGAGAGGCAGAGTGAGCAGGCTGGCGCACAGGTCCAGCTGGGGAGCTGGAAGAGAGGGTCTGGAGGGGACCCCACACCGGAGCCCTGCCCCTGCTGCTGTCTGGGCTTCCGTCTCGGGCTGTAAGACAGCAAAGCTCCTCCCTCAGAACAGCCAGGGCTTGATACTTCTGTGGCCAGATGACCACAAGGCCACACAGCCTCACTGGTCTGATCCCAAACATGCAAGGGACATTCCCATCTTTGCCCACCCAACCTTGTCCCCAGGCCCAGGAGATCTGGAGCACTTTGTGGTACCTGTTGGCTGAGAGGTGGGAACAGGCTTCAAGACAACAGGAAAAGTCCAGGCCAACATGGGTGGAGGCCTCAGATTAAATCAGGAAGAGCACCCAGGGTGCAACCAGCAGCTGAGCCTCATAAGGAAGGGTCAGGCCAGCTCTGGGGCCAGACTGAGCCCTCATCTATGTCCACAGCCCAGAGACTGGGGGAAGTGGCAGCCCCGAGGAGTCAGCACTTTGACACTTTGGTCACCCGTGACCACTGACCCAGGTCATTTCCCAAAGTGGGTTCCATAAAGAACAAATCCCCCTGGATGCTTCTTAGTGGAAGGGTGGGCAGAGGGGCGGGGTCTTGGCCAGACTCACAGCACAAACCAGCAGGTGCAACCCAAGCAGTCCCCACAACTATTTGACCATGGGACCCTTTCACACGCTCCCTGCCTCTCGGAAGCACTGGCTCACACCCATTTCCCACCTAAAAGCAGGAAGGAGCTCACGCTGCCCTAGGTAAATCTGCTGGGACTTGAAGCCTACGCTGAGCACTCAGGGAGGAGGGAAGGGAAAAGAAACTCGTGACGCTGAAGTACCGCAGAGCCAGGCGAGAGGCCTTTGCACGCCTTAATCTTTGTAACAGTTGGGCAGATATGCGCATTGTTTGTCCAGCATCTGTTCCCCAATCCTCTGGAAATGACACCCCCATTTTTTAAGTCACTCATCCCCCTCCTACTCTTCTTTTTTAAGTAACAGCTTACTTGAGACATAATCACATACCATATAATTCATCTACTAAAGTGGACGATTCAAAGACCTCTAGAATATTCACAGGTAGATGCACCTTTCACCACGGTCAGCGTCAGACATTTGCACCACCTCGTTAGTGAGGCCTGCAGCGCTGAGCCCCCCGCCACGCATTCCCACATCCACCAGCACCCAGCAACCTCTCAACCTCTTCCTGTCTCTGTAAATTTGCCTAATCTGGACGTTTTACATAAGTGGAATTGTGTACTCTGTGGTCTTGTGTGACTCCCTTCACTCACTTACCAGAATATTTTCAAAGATGCCCACATCAAACCATTTACCAGTGGTCTTTGCTCCTTTTGGTGGCTCAATGCTACTCCATCGTAGGGATGGGCCGCATTTCCTCTATCCATTCATCCGCTCAGGGGAATCTGGGTTGTTCTCACCTTTGGCTGTCAGGAGTAACGCTGCCATGACGCTTGCGTGTAAGCTTTTGTGTGGACCCATGTTTTCACATCTCTCAGGGACAAGCCTGAGATTGGAATCACCAGGTCATACAGTCACTCTCTGGCAAAGCACCCGGGACCTGCCAGGCTGCTCCCTAAAGGGGCCGCCTTCATTTACACCCCCACCAGCAGGTGTGGGGGCTCTGACTCCCCCCACCCTCCTCGACACCTGCTCCCTCGTGCACCTCCTCTCTCACTCCACATGTGCAAGGTTCCTCGGGCACCACAAGTGTGCCAGGGCTTCACCTTGGCATCCGACACTCCCACCCTTACCTACAGATCACTTTGGCAGGGGCGTCATGGAAAATGGTGAGATTTATGCCACTTTTCAGTCCAAAGAACAGAGGGCTTGTTTATTTTTTAGGTTGTGTGCCAGGGGTGAGGAATTCTGAGCAGTAAACTGGGGTGGGGGGAAGTATGATGGGCTACAGAGAGCCCCATTCGAGTCTGCACTCCACCTTCCCCTCCAGGCAGAGTAACCCACTCAACTCTGGGCCGCTGTCTCCTCACCTATGAAATGGGACACATGGCCGTCACAGGGAGGGTCTCAGATGACACTTGTCCATCAGTCATTTGAATTCACCCCCAGTGACCCCACACCCCTGGTGCAGATCTTTCCTCCTTCAGTCCCTGAAGTCCCCATGCCAAGGCTCATCCCTTTTCAAGCTGAGCCCGCGGTGTACCGTCCTCCTCCAGACAGGTGGACATGGTCACAATACCCACTTGTCGTCCCCCAGGCTCCAGCCTGGCACTTCACAGATGCCATCTGCAATCCTCAGGGCAACCCCAAGAGAGGGGGCTCCGCCTGTCCAGCTTCCCGACGCAGACGCGACGTTTGCACTGGCTCTTGTGGCCAGGCTGTGACAGAACTAGCACAGGACACCAAGCCCAACTGTGTCCTGTGGCTGTCCTCTCCCTTGCTTTCCTCTTTGTGAGTGGACAAAAGATGGTCCACAGTGTAACAGGGGACACAAAAGCAGCAGAGCAGATTCCTCCGTGGGCAACCAGGCAGGAAGCCCTCTCCTTCCCAGCTCCACCACCCCCACTGCCCACCCCAGCTGTGAACGACCCAGTGTCATGACGAGCCCAAGCGTCAGTCCCCAGCTGCAGTGGACTCCTTTTCAGCTCTGTGCTGGGAGTCCATTAAGGATGGCCTCTCTCCGAGTGTGGTTTCCCCAGGTTAAATCCTTTCTAAGCAGATGTTTATTTTTAGAGAACCGCTGTGCAGGCTATTATGGAACGCTTAAGCAGTTCCTTAAGATGAGGGTCACCAAAGCTTGGGCTGTGGAAAAACCTCCACATAATGCCACCTGCAGAACAGGCAGGGACAAAAAAAATGAGACTTTTATTTAACAGAGGAATTTGATGAAGGGGAGAGAGAAAAAAAAAAGAAACGCTGAAAGCCTTTCCCCTGAAAGACTCAGGCTTGTATGGTTCCATTCAGGGTGGAAATGGATTCGATAAAGTTTCTTTTTCCAGGTATTTTGAATGACAATGCCAACACCTATGGGGGTGTGCAGAGGACAGGCTGTGAGGAGGGGACACCACATCACAGGCCTGGAACGGGGTCCCCGCAGGCTTGCAGGCCCCCACTCGCTCCCATCTTCCATCTCTGCCTTCGGTCAGGGGAAGGAAGAGCCTCGGCACATAGATGACGTGAAGAGGAGGCCGCCGGGGCTTCTCTCTGTCTGGAGAGGGAGGTTTGTACAGCAGCACCAAGGGCACTAACAGCTTTTTGTCCCCTCGCCATGATATGATAGCATCAGGGACCATTTGAGAAGGATAATAACAGAGCAGCACTTCCCAAGCGCTTAATCTTCGCCACTTCCAGTGGAGGGCGGGTGCCCGTCCCTCTCCACCTACAAGAGCTGCTGCGACAAACTCAGGAAGGAGAGTGCTTGCCCGAGCCAGAGTCTACTGTGTGTTCATCAAACTCATTTTCTCCTCCCCAGGGACGTGCAGCCTGGGTGCTCCGGGTCCCTTAACGACATTTGTACGACTGGGCTGGGGCCCAGGAAACGTGGGTAGAAGGGACAGGCAAGTGGCCAGGTATCCCACCGTGCCCTCCCTGGGCTCCTGGGAGCTAGCACCTTCCCCATCTGGGAGCATCACGGAGAGAGCACTGTAAGGACACAGGGACACAAGACGGAAGGGGCCCAGTGACCACAGGGTGGGCAGCCCTGCAGTAAACGGTGTGACCGAGAGTGAATCTGGAAGCTGGAACCCCTGGTGGCTCTGAGGGCTTCTGTAATGGGAGCTATGGAGACAGCAAAAGTACCCACCATTACCTGAGCCCTAGAGGGACAGGGCCCTGCAACGGCCGGACCATTTTCAGGCCTATAGCTGAGGATGCACCTCTGCTTCCAGCAGCCAGCAGTGGGCTTTGCTGAGGGATGTCCCTGATGAGCCCAGGGACATTTAACCCACACACATGTCAACCTGGAAGTGCTCCAGAACTGGATTTAGGGTTTGCAGGGGCTGCAGCTCCTCCAGGAACTGACTGCTGAATATGTTCAAGGACCGCGTTCTCCCCTCATGGTAGTCTCACCACTCCATCAGCTTCCTGAAAGCTGGGGGCACATTTTGCATTTCTGTGTTCCCCGTGCCTAGCACCATGATCCTTGGCTGGTAGATGTCCTTTAAGCCAGTTTTTAAGGGAAGACCACAGTGGAGTGCTGCCAAAGGTGAGGTGGGGACAGGGACCGTGCTGCACATATGTGACCCCACTGGTTAACAGAGTCCAGTGCAGAGTAGGGCAGACCCTGTCAGTCACCGTGTGAGCAGGTGCTGTGAGGTGAGAAGGGAAGGCCTCCTCTAACTTGAACTTCCTCTGACTCTCTGACCTCAAGGTAACACTGCCAGCTCAGAAAGGCACTAAAGTCACCCAGAATTAATGATCATCTCCTCAGTGGCATTCAGAAGGCTGATGAGGAGCTCAGTGTGTAGTGATGCCTGGCACAGGCCCTCACAATGCAGTGTCATCAACATGGCACCACAGTGGACAGAAATGTTTCCATCTGCTCTGGTCTCCTTTCACAGTCCCACACTTGCTGGTCATCAGAGATGCAGTATTGTGGGCCAATCCCAGCTTGTGTTGCTTAGCACAGGTACCTTTGGCTTTCACCAAGAATATGGGTGTGTCATCTCCAGACTGGTCCAGGTCACTGATTCACATTTGGGAATGCATCTTTCCATTCATCCATCCATCCATCCACTCAAATATCCAGATGTCCATCTGTCCATCCATACACCCATCGATCCACCCATCTGTCCATCTACCTATCTGTCCATCCATCCATCCAAATATCCAGCTGTCCATCCATCCACCCATCCATTCATCCAACCATCCATCCATCCATCCATCTTCCATACATCCATGTTCCATCTACCTATCTACCCATCCTTCCATCCATCTTCCATCCATCCATCCAAATATCCAGCTGTCCATCCAGCCACCCATGCATCCATCCAAATATCTATTCATCTATCATCCACCTACCCCACCATTCATCTACACGTTCAGTCTTTCAACCGATAGAGTGAGTTCACAGAAGAAAGGAAACATGACCACGATCAATTGCCAAAGTTAACCTGGACTGCACCCGTGGCATCCTCATTCAAATCCCATTCAATGGTAGCAGTGGTTTTCACAATGGTAAATGATTGATCCTTCTATTTATATGTTGTTTTGAGATTCAAAAGCAATTGCCCATACTTTGTCTTATTCGAGTATCAGAAAAGCTTGTGAAGGGAATCAGGAAATGAGATCTCAGTCCTTTTTTAAAAACAAATATTTAGAGCAATTTTAGGGTCACAACAAAATTAAAAGAAAGGCACAGCGTTCCCAGTACCGCTCTCCCCACCCACCCCCACACAGCCTCCCTCATTGTCAACATCCTCCCACAGAGTGGCACATTTTGTTCTAATTCGTGAGCCTGTGCTGATGCATCATGGTCACCAGCACCCACAGTTACAGTGGGGTCACTTGGGTTGTGTGTTTCCTGGGTGGCCCCATTCCAAGCACTGCTCAGCAGCAAGGAGGGGATGGGAGTCTAGGTTTTGGAGTCAGGCAGACATAGGCCCCAGTCTCAACTGGGCTACACAGGCAGCTTCACCTCATTATATCGTGCTGCAATTTATCCGTCAAGTAAGATAATAATTCCTAATAATTCGTCGAGAGGAAAAAAAAAGAGAAAGTACATAAAACCTACGGGATACGGTAGATGCTCGCTCAACAGATGTCGTTTCCTCAGGTAGTTGACTGTCCCCAGTTCCTCACCTTCCCCAAATTCACACCCTCGCTATGGGCTCATCCTGGACAACGTGCTTTCCTACCTCCGGATTTTGGGCTTGGCTGGTGTGAATGCGTGCAGAAGTGACCTGGCTGTTTCTGAACCTTGGCCTCTAGAGACCTTGTTGCCTTGTGGTTCTGTTGCCCCCGCAAGAGGCCCTTCATCCGGACAGGTGCTGCCCCTTCAGCCCAGCCCCCAGAGCCACTTGTACGGAGCAGAGTCTGCACCCTGCACTGCCAGACCACAGCGTGAGACGGAGCAGCCAGCAGAGCCCGGCGCTCTGCAGCTGGTGAGTCCAAGTGATGGTTAAGCCAGTGACTTTGAGGACAGTTTCTTATGCCACACGTTTGCAGCAGTCTGTCCCCTACACATCTCCCTTCCGGTGGAGCTCCTTGAGCTTACAGACGCCCCCAGCTCGAGGCCCTTTTTCTCCGGAAAGGATCCTGCCATGCTTCTTCCTACCCCAAAACTGTGTCTTTCTTTTTGTTAACAGAGTTTTGGGCCAAAAGTCTGGGCTCCAACAAGTCAACGGACCAGGTCCCGTATGCCAATCAAGGAGACCAGCAGTGAAGGGCCAGAAAGGAGCTTTAATCAGCTCAGCCACGTGGGGGCGGGGGTCGATAAAGAGGTTCAAGGCCGGTCTTGGAGGAGCTGATAGAAATTTTGTTGTTTTGAAGCTGGATGTGGTGGCAAAAGCCTATAATCCCAGCACTCAGGAGGCTGAGGCAGGAGGATTGCCATGAGTTGAGGCCAACCTGAGCTACATAGTGAGTTCAGGGCCAGCCTGAACACATAGCAAGACCCTGTCTCAGAAAAAAAAAAAAAAAAAAAAACAGAAACCTTGCGATTTTACAGAAAAAGGAAACAGACAAGGGTCGAGGGTTTGCATAGCTGGCAGCCTACGTAATCCTGGTGACAGCACAGTCTGGTGGATGGGTATCTCAGGACTGGTTCTGTGAGATCCTGGAAGAGCCATCATAGCTTGAAAGGACAATTCAGTTCCCATGACGAGATGACAGCTCCTGCTAGAAGGTGGCCCCATCATGGGGCGCCTGCGAGGTTCTGCTTGCCTGGAATCCGAGGTGACTGCAGGCTTAGGACAGGGACGGGAGGTTTCTAGGCACCACCGTAGGGAGGTCTGGAACTGAAGGTTGTAAAAGCTGGCAGGTGGTTGTCCCTGCAAATCCTGAAAATCACTGTGACTCTTACCTTGGTGTCCTCAGTCTTGAAGGTGATGAGACAGGCCAGGTCGGTGTACGCTAACAAACCTCGCACTCCAGACTCTTCCTGAGTAGTGACCATGCCTAGTGCAGAGCTGAGCGGGGTTTGAAGGTGATAAGGGACACAGATAAAATGAAGGCAGAGACGCCAAGCTTCATCCTGCTTTTAGTTACCCATGGGCATCTGCAGGACCAGCTCGAGGTCCCTGTGACACCCTCCTTCGTGCGTGGGCTGTGCTCACAGCCCGCAGCCACCAGCAGGCACCCTCTCTCCGAGCAGCGCATTAGCAGAATGTTCTCACAGGCAAGGGAAAGCCGCAGAGGCAAAGCCCTGCCACTGGGCTTCTGCAAGAAGTCTTTGTTGGTGACAATAGCTTCAGCGAAGGTGCTCACATTCGGAGAGCAACCACTTAGCATAAGTTGGGGACAGAGGTGCCCCTTTCCCCCAAAGCTGCCCACTTCAGTTTTCTCTTTGTCAAAAGAGGACACATTCAAAGTGCTTCGCGTGCACATTTAAGTGCGGTATTGCTTCCTGAGCGCTTTATCCTCATTACCGAATGCTTTCCCTCCATCCCAGGGAGACCTTGACTCTCCGCCGTGCATCGTGGTGCCTCCTGCTTTGGGGCAGCCCGACTGGCTGGCAGCGTGCATTGTTCCCCAGTGTTACTGATGCCTGATGCGACGGAGTTGGAGAGGATGCTCTCCAGGTAAACAGACCCACTTTCTGTTTCCATTCATAGCTCTCCACCACTCTCTCACCTCCAATGAGGCCACATAAATCGTCTCAGCTTAGGAGGTCGGAAAAGGCTCAAAGGGAGGAATTTTCCTGGAGACCTCCATTTATCCAGTAGAAGGCAGGGGAGACACAAAGAGAAGGGAGCGGGTGCTGGGGAAGCTGGAGATGGTTCCCAGCTGCTTGGTTTGTTATGCGGAGATTGGGCGGTGAGTGTAAAGGTTATCGAGATGTAATTGAATTTCTCAGATCCCCAAGGTACTCATGTTCTGCGCGGTTACCTAGTCCCTCCTGATCCAAGACAAAATAGAAAGTGCCTAAGACCCTTACTTGTTGTCATGGAATGCGGTCTCGCTCGGCACTCCCCAAGGCTGGTGTAGACGGATTCTAGCCTGGCCTCCCCTTGCTCCAGCCTCTCACTGAGCAAGCCGTAACAAAGATCTCTCCACCTGCACCGTTGGCAAAGCAGCAGCCCCTGCCTGTTCTGTCATTTAGCCTTGGCCCGGGATGGGAGGGCAATACAGAGTGGAAGGAAACTAAGGCTGGAAGCTAAAGACACTCAGAGCTTGCACAAGCAGGTCCGCTGGCCCCAACCTGGGATACTTTCTGCTCTCCACAGAGGAGTGGATACATCGGCTCTCTGTTTTTGTTTTTTGTTTTTGTTTTTGTTTTGGTACTGGGAATTGAACTCAGGACCTTGCACTTGCCTGGCAAGTGCTGTGCCGCCGAGCTACATCCCCAGCCCCACATCGGCTCTCTGAACAAAGGTGATATAGCTCAGCAGCACCACAGTACCTGCTTGGCAAGTGTAAGGTTCTGAGTTCAATTCCCGGTACCGGACAAAAAAAAAAAAAAAAAAAAAGGTGAGAAATCTGCTCAGAAATCATTTGTCCCTGCACTAAGTCCTTGTTCAGTGCCTGCTATGTGTTAGGAGGGACATTTTTTAGGAACTAAATGCCAGTCGTTTCAAGCTTGACAAGTCACAGGTCTGAAAGAAATGAAGAATGGTTCAGCAGGGTGTGGTCTCATCTCAAGTCGCAGTGATGTGGGAAGGACCTAAAAACTCCCAAAGGTGCGGGAGCAGGGAAGCAGAGGAGGTGGTCTCATTTCCGGGGAGCTACTGAGGGCGGAGCTGGGCTGATCTGTGTCCTGATGCCCAGCGTCCAGCACATGCCGTGAGCAGCCTCCGCAGGGCCAGCTTGGGGCCCAGTGTAACCATCAGCCCCTTTCTACACGGGTTGGCCCAGCGCCAGACATCTCTGGGCTCCTAATATCATCTTGGGGTTCCCAGGCAACTCAAAGCAGTCCTTGGGCCGGTGAGATGGCTCAGCGGCTTAAGCGCCTGCCCGGCAAGCGCGAGGGCCCGAGTTCGACTCCCGGATCCCACATACGAAAAAGGGGCTGGTATACTTCCAAAATTGTTATACAGATTTAATGCAATTCCAATCAAAATTCCAACAGCATATCTCACAGAATTAGAGAAAACAATCCTAAAATTCATTTGGAATCAGAAGAGACCTAGAATAGCAAAGGCAATTCTGGGCAACAAAGGCAAGGCAGGGGGCATCACTATCCCCGACTTGAAATTATACTATAAAGCTACTGTGATAAAAACAGTGTGGTACTGGCAAAAAAACAGACCTGAAGATCAATGGAACAGATTAGAAGATGCTGAAACAACCCCAGACATACTAAGCCACCTTATCTTTGACAAAGGTGCCAAACACATTCGCTGGAAGAAAGATAGCCTCTTTAATAAATGGTGCTGGAAAAACTGGCTCTACACATGCCGAAGATTAAAACTAGATCCATATCTTTCACCATGCACTAAACTAAATTCAAAATGGATCAGAGATCTAAATATTAAAACAGAAACATTAAATCTGCTGGAAGGTAGGATAGGTAAAACCCTTGAAGACATTGGTGTAGGCAAAGACTTTATGAATAAAAACTCAACCGCACGGGAACTATCCCAAAGAATCAATAACTGGGATCTCATCTTATTAAAAAGCTTTTGCACAGCAAGAGAAACCACCAACAGAGTGAAGAGACAACCCACAATGTGGGAAAAAATGTTTGCCAGCTGTTCCTCAGACAAAGGATTACTATCGAGAACATATAAAGAACTCAAAAAAATCAGACCTCCCAAATTTAAAGACCCACTCCAAAAATGGGCATCTGAGATGAATACACATTTCTCAGATGAAGAAATACTAATGGCAAATAAATATACAAAAAAATGTGCAACATCACTAGTCATTCGAGAGATGCAAATTAAAACAACACTGAGATACCATCTCACCCCAGAAAGAATGGCTACTATTAAGAAATCAACTAATAACAAATGCTGGAGGGGCTGTGGGGAAAAAGGAACCCTTCTTCACTGTTGGTGGGAGTGTCGACTGGTACAGCCACTGTGGAAGTCAGTGTGGAGATTCCTCAGAAAACTAGGGTTGGAGGTCCCATTTGACCCAGCTATTCCCCTTCTGGGCATCTTCCCAGAAGAATTAAAAACATCATACCACAGCGATATATGTGCACCCATGTTTATAGCAGCACGATTTGTAATAGCCAGATCTTGGAAACAACCCAAATGCCCATCAACTGAGGAATGGATAAGAAAGATGTGGTATTTTTATACAATGGAGTACTATTCAGCCATAAAGAAGGATAAACTGGAGACTTTTATAGGTAAATGGATGCAACTCGAGAAAATACTCATAAGTGAAATAAACCAGAAGCACATGTGTAAGCATCGTATTATCTCTCTAGTATGAGAAACTGAAAGAGTAAATAAGATCCAAAATGTACAATAGACATGGTGAATCAAAAAGAAACTGGTCAAAAGGAAAGAGAGACTGGAATAGGGAAAAGAAAGAAGGGAAAGGGAAAAAAATTGTATATATATATATATAAGATGGTTAAGATAGATACACTACCATTTTTACTTAGTTCATTGAAGAGTAAGGTTTGTGCCAATAATGTTTGGACAATTGAATGCTAATGTCTGGTGTCCTGAATAACTAACTTAAAGATAGTAATACGTAATGTATTAACCATTGTTACCCTCCTATTATGTTTGTTTGAAAATTTGTTCTTCTTTTGATTTGTTTTGTTTTTTCTTCTCTTTAAAAAAAAAAAAAAAATGCAGTGAAAAAAAAAAAAAAAAAAAAAAAAGAAAAAGGGGCCGGTGATATCGCTCAGAGGCACGGGTGCCTGCTGCTGGCGCGCGAGGTCCTGAGGTCGACCCCCGGTACCCACAAAAAAAAAAAGAAAAAAAAAAAAAAAAAGCAGTCCTTTCCTCTCCTCCCTGGCCCACCCCCTCCAGGCCATTCCTGCCAACCTTCCTCCCACTAGCCCCAGGCTTCCTCAGGATAAAGTCAAAGCCCTTGCTGAGACCCCCACTTCCCCTCCGGCACTATTGCTCACCCCTGCGAGCCTGTGACACACACGCACAGGCACACACCCCACTCCAACCCCTTGCTGTTTCTTTCTTTACTGGGTATATTTAACATATAATCTGATATTTTGCTACTTCTATACAAATGATTGCTGAAGTCAAGCAAATCAGCATATCTGTCATCTCGCTGTTACCACGCGGTGTGTGCGTGTGTGTGTGTGTGTGTGTGTGTAAGAGCACCTAAAATCTACTCTTAGCAAATATAGTTCGGTGTCTTCGATGTTCCACAGATTGGTGATACTGTGTAGTAGTCTTTTTTCTGTGTCTGGTATTCTGCTTAGCATAATGTCCTTCCAGTTCCTCGTGTTGTCACAAATGGCAAGAATGCCTTCTTTTTGAAGGCTGAATGTTATTGTGCTGTGCTGTGATTTGAGTGTGTCCCCTCTAAAATTCAGGTACTGTTCAGTATCAAGAGGTGACGGGGGGCTCCTCCCCGTGCGTGGGATTAGTGCCCTTACACCAATGCTGGACAGAGGGACTCGGTCTTCCCTGGCCCTTCTGCCTTCCACCAGGTGGAGACACTGGTCCCTTCATCTTGGACCTCCCAGCTGCCAGAGCGGCCAGAGAATAAGGTTACCTGTCCTCAGCTCAGGTATTCTGTTACAGCAGCACGAAATGGACTGATACACTATGTATACAATGCACACACACGTGCCACAATTTCTTCACACGTGTGCTTGTCTACCGACACAGGTTAACTCCTATCTTGTGTCCTGTGCACAACGCTGCAATGAACAGGGGAGTGCAGATGCCTCTAGGAGGTGCTGCTTCGTGCTCCTTGGGTATACCAATGGGATTGCTGAAGCACACAGTAATTTTTCGAGCAACCTCCCTATTGCTCTCTACAGTGGCTACACCAGCTTGCACTCCCCCACACTGTCTACACTGCCTGGCTGCTTCTCACCCCCACATTTTACCTCCAACCATTCCTGTCCCTGGTGAATGCCCCTCGGAGCTTCCTGGCTCCCTCCTTCATGACTCACTATGAGGTGAGAATTCGAGGAGAGAATTCTAACTCTTCCTATGTTGCACCTAAGGAAACAGAGACTCTGGGCAGTTATGCAACGTGCCCAAAGCTAGCGTTACCTAAGTGGGGGTGCCAGGATCACTCCAGCCCTGTGCGGCTCCCAAGCTCAGCAGAGGGAAGGGGCAATTCGCTGCACTCACAGAGGCTGGACTGGGAGCTGGGTGGGGGAGGGAAGATGCTTGCCTGAGGCAGCCCAGCTGGGGAGCTGTGGTGACCCCAGTCAAAAGGCTCCCGGCTCCCCCATTGTTTCACGGTGGCCCTGTGAATCATCCTCTCCTCCCTCGGTTGGCCGGAGTTGACATCTGTTCCTTACTCTTTTCTGCTTTCCAGCACAGGGCATGGGATCTGGCCCGGAGCAGCCCATGGGTTTGTGGGCTGCATCTTAGGGTCTGAGGGGCAGAAGAGGAAAGGCTACCAGGCCCCTGTCCATAGCAGTCAGGCCTGGACCTTCAGTTCCCGTGTGCACCCTGCAGAAGACGCTCTGCATGGAAGAGGAAGGACAGCAGTGCAACCCACGCAGCACGTCTGCCTTGGCTCCTGCATCCTCTCCCCTTGGAGCCATTCCCTGCCCCATGCTGACCTCTGATGGCTCCAGGAGCGCATGAGGACAACATCGAAGAGAAGACTGACGTGCTCAGGGCAAGGGCAGCTTGCTCTGAGCAGGGTCCTGACCCGGATGTGTTTACATTGGCAAGAGAGCCCCTCCCTCTATGGCTGAGGGGAAGGGAGGGTGACAGGAGGTGCCTTGAGGGAGCCCCTTCCCCCAGTTTCCGACCTGTGTAGATGACCACATGATGACAATACAATTGGCTGTGTTGGTAAAGCCAGGGGAAAAGTGTGAGGACGCAGTGATGAGTTCTATTTGGCACCTGTTGGAGGGCCGATGGGGCAGTTACAGGGTGACTTGCAGGAGAGAGCGGTGTGGGTGCCCGGTATTGTGTCTCAGCAACAAGAAAGTAACTAGGACAGCTGGTGTGTGGCTGGGTGGTAGAGCATGTGCTTAGTGCTCCTGAGGCCCCGGGTTCCATCCCCAGCACCCAAGCCACAAAAGGAGGAGGGTCAGCTGTGTCCCAGGGCCCAGAGAGGTCCAAACCGGACCTGCAAGGCCATTCCCTGGAGTCATCAGTCAGGACAGGCACCAGGGCTCTCTGCATTTCCACTCTCCTGCTACCCAACCTCAACTTCCCAAGGCATCGCCTCTGCATCGCCTCTGCACGCACAAACCCTTTCTCCCGCCACACTCTGCACCTTTTCCTCCTATTGTTGACCCAGCAGAGGAGCCCCAGAACCACAGAACCAGCATTTGCTCATTTTCTTTGCAGATTTCCCTGCTTTTTCGGATCACAAGTGTGCTGCTGGCTCCCCAGTAGAAACTGAGGCAGGAAGAGCATCACAGGCTCTGCGTTACGCTCCAGGCAGGAAGGAGTTGAGCAGCTCTGGCTTGGGATGCTGCTGCAGAGCAGGACGTGTAAGAAGACGGTGTGAGCTCAGGGGTTGGGGGACCCAGATGGCACCCAGAAAAGACACCCCAGCCCCCACCTGTGCACTGGAGTGGTGGGGACAATTTCCCTGGCGTGCACCCACAGTGACACCAGTGCTAACCATCAGGCCCAAATGGCTTTCTTTGTGCACAGAAGCTCAATTTACAAATCTGTCCTCAAGACTCAAGGAGAAACAAACTTCATTATTTTTAAGAATGAGAAACTAAGGGCAATTAAAACCGGGGGTGGGGGAGCCCATCAAATGTCATTAGACTTCATCAAAAGCGTTTCTCACACTGACAAAAGAGAAATAACAAAGAATGCGCTCTCATTATTTTTCCAGAGGGATGATCTATGTGCCGGTAGAGAAGGAAGTCATAAAAGATACCGGGGAACTGCAATAACTGGATATTTCCGAGCATGGGAGTCTTATTCTTTGGGGACAGGGAAAACCACAGTGGAACACGTTAGACGCCCTACTTAATTTTGAAAGAAAAGGAAAATTATTCGTGATTTCAATGGCAGCCCCATCACGGGCCTCTACCACCGCCTAGGCCAGGAAATTAGTTGCCATGGCAACTTCAGGTTGTATCATTAAGGATTTTTAAAATGTTGAGAGTCGGGAGGCAGAGCTGAAACACTGAAGGGAAAGCGAGGAGGAGGGAGGCAGAGTGGAGAGGAAAGAAGTAACCCAAGTGGGCAAGTGGCGATCCATCGTGGCAAAGAAAGAAATTCGAGGCCAGCTCCACAAGTGGCTGTCTTCATAAAGCTACAGAAGCAAAGGGCATCAGCCTCACTTGGTTCTGCTTTGTTTCCTGTCCTAACCTGAGCATTATTTCTCTTGTCAATTAAACGAGAAAACTTAGAAAGATGAAGTAGACCACAAGACGCTGCCTTCGCTTTGTGTTTTATTTTGTTTTTGTTTTCTGTCTTGTTTTGCAAGTATCGAAAGGATCATTGTATTTCAAGTTATTTTCCCCAATGTTCTTAAAAATGATTTGGTCCTGAACTCGCTCATCAGATGAAATACAAAACTCAGACTTTGTAAAGTCCATATGCAACTTCTTCGAGTTCTCCTCCAGAGCTTCACTTGTACGAAAAATAATAATGAATTAGAGAAAATTAGAGAAATGAAGAGAAATCAGAGGAAGTTGTATTTGTGTCCAAAGGAGCATTTTTATTCAAAGAGCCATGGATGAGAGACTGTACTATCGCTATACCAGCACCGTATTATTATTCTCTCTCTTTGTTGTTGTTGGTGGAGGTGGTGGTGCTGCTTGGGAAGGACCCAGGGCCTCATGCATGGTTGGCAAGTGCTCTACCTCTGAGCTCCATGCCCGGCCCTTATTTCTTTTTAAGAAATGTCTTCTTTTTTCTTTTGCCTGTGCCTTTCTGTAGAAGGAGAGGGGACTCCAAGTGATCATCAAGCTCATGGATTACCTGGGAAAGTTCTGGAAATCCTCCACATTCAGCTGGGAAACACGTTGACGGTTACCCTCTGGGTCATCAGCACCGCTCTGCACCTCCCCTGTGTCACCCCCAGCAGTCACAACTCTTCCTCCCGGTGTGGGTCCCTATTTCAGTCCTCACTGGCACTGTCACAGGGCCTCAGCCCTTTGAAAGCAGAGTTCTCTGTCCACAGAGCATTCCCAAGCATGAGGGACTCCACTGATCCTGGGGGAAACCCGTGTGTCACGAAGACAAAGTGACTTGGGGGCCGAATGTACCATGGCCGTGGGGCAGCAGTGCTGGTGTCCAAGGAGCCCCAGGCTGGAGATGGGGTGACTGTTCGCACTGGGGAAGAGCTCACAGCATCATTATTTGTGGCCCTGAGCAAACCCTCTACCCTTTTCTCCAAGGTTGTTCCTTCCCAGGGAGAAAGGGGACAGTCCTAACAACTGCTGCTGGCCTTAGAGGAGCAAGCAAGGAGAGATAGGGGAAAGTCCGCGTGAGCATAGAGGATGACACAGATGGCAGGCGTCATCCTCTGGGGGCTGGCTGCAGGCTCCAGGCTTTATGCCACAGGACTGTGCTGGCCACTCTGAAGAGAGTCCTCAGGACCCACTCCCGGTGTTCCTGCGACTCCAGAGGCCACTATCTTGGCTCTGGGTTGAGTAAAGGCAGAAAAGAAGCAAATGGCAGGATAAGGTCTGTATCGCCCAAGCCATATCAGCTCCATGGAGCCTCAACCCAAGGCACCAAGCTCCTTATCATCGGTAAGGTGGTGGCCTCCACGGCTCTGTGTTGACTACAACTCACACCACTGCAGCCTCCCTGCATGTCCAATGTTCTTCCTGTATCACCAGCTTCTCTCAGACAGCCCCCCTTCTCCTAGCATGGGCACAGGCAGCTCTCACGTTCCTTTCACACCTGTGGGTTTGTGGTAGTAAAGTTCTAGCCCTGATCCTGTGTACTTGGGTAAACCCAGTTCCCAAATACCCTTTCCATTCTTTCTTCCATGCATCTACCCACTCACCAACGCATTCATCTCAAGAGTCCACAGACATCCCTGAAACATCCTTGCTAGACATTCAGCTGGGGCCCACAGACTACCGCCCAGAGCCAACTCCAGCATGATGAGTGCTTTGTAAATAAAGTTTTATTCTAACACAGCTGCACCCACTTGCTTACATTTTGGCTATGGCTGCTTTTGCACTACAGTAGCCAAATTGAGTAGTAGTTGCCACAGAGTTCTTAGCCAAAAATATTTCCTACCTCAGCCTTTACAGGTAGTGGCTGGCACTTGGCAGGGCAGGGAGGGCCCCATTAATAGAGGTGGGAGGAACAAAGCAGGGTTCAAATTCAAGTCCAGCTTTGATGGGCTCACAGGTGAAAGAAATCAGTTGTAAGCGCTATTATTCTACTGTGGGTGTTGATCTACTTAAACGCAAAAGCTGCAAAAGTGAGAAGGACTTTATTTGGGGTCCTAGGGAGATGCAGGTTCAGAAAGCTCAGACTTCAGGTTCTGAGGAAGGCGAGACATACAGGGAACAAAGGAAAGACTGTTCGTAAAATGGGGACCAGCTCCCTCTTGCTGGGCATCTTGAGCTCTGGGCACGGGGTGGTTGTCCAGTCCCACTCTGGTCACTCCAGATGCCTGTGGCCAAAGGGCAAAGCTGGCCCAGGCAGCAGCTGGGATCATGTACAAATCCTGCTTCCCGTGACCTCCTGTTTCCTGGAGTTTCCATGCAGGGCAGCCTGCCCTCCAGGGGAGCAAAGAAGGTGCTGTGGACCTCAAAGCTGGGGACAGGACTCAGGGCTGCATCACAGCCAGGCTGCAAGATGGTTTGGCTCAGCTGTGCACATACAAGGAGGGGAGGGAAGGGCGTCCAGGGGAAAGCAATAGGAACTGTCCCCCGGCGCGGGAACTGGAAACACTGGGTCAAGAATGCAGGCAGGATCCAGGATGACGGCTATCTATCAAAAGACCCACTGGAAAGAGAGGTCCCATCAGGGCCCTGAAGGCCTTGAATGCCAAGAGCAGGAGTTGGTAGCTTATTCTCTAGACACAGAGAAATTCCAAAAAGTTTTTGAGCTGGGGAACGCAAGGGGAAGCTGTGCTTTGGGACCATTAAAAAAGCAGCCAGGTGTAGTGTAGATGAGAGATTGATATTTCTAAGAGAAATTAAACCTTAAGATTTATTCTGCCTAACCTAGTCAAATGAAGTAATCTATAAGAAGGATTTCATCAGCTATAAAATGTATGGAATTATTAGGATTATTTATTAGAACAATAATGCTAAGCCGGGTAAGATTTAGACCTCTTGTTCTGGATTCATTTCCATGTTTCAATCACTTTAACAACCCCCCCCCCATCCAGGGTTGCGTTTTGACTTCCCCTGACTGAGCTCACAGCCCACACCATGTCGGTGTATGTGATTAACCAGGAGTGTCCTGGGCTTTCGTCCCCAGGGGAGCTGTTATGCAGTGCCACAGCACATGCCACCACATCCTAATGCCACATAGCAAGACTCGAAGTCCGCCCAGGACACAGTCCTCCCCACGGCCTTGGCCGGAAGAAACCTGACTCCACTGTAAGGAGACCAGCACCAGAGGGCCGAGTCCAGGGACAAAGAGCCACAGTGTCCTGCAGTCCCAGGCGCCATGAAGAGGAAATGAACTAATAAAGCTATGTGTGGCTCTTGTCACCTGAAGAGGGAACCAGGGGCCATTAAGAATGAAGCCACCGCCTCCTGGTGGCACAAGCCTGAAATCCTAGCACTCTGGGAGGCTGAGGCAGGAGGACTGCAAATTCAAGCCCAGATTGGGCAACTTAACAACTTAGAAAGACCTTGTTTCAAAATCAGAAATAAGGGCTGGAGATGTAGCTCAGTGTGAGGGCTCTGAGTTCAATCCCCAGGACTGGGGTGTGGGGTGAAGAATGAAGGCATTGAAATCAGGAATCAACTTATCGGTCAAAAGATGTGCTAGGAGTCGTGCCTAAAAGTGAAACGAAAAGTCGTGAAATCTCACTTATTTTTCCTTGGAGTCAGTGTAGTGTAGGTTTTGATGGCGGCTGCGCATGAACCCTTGGAACGCATGAGCAGCTCGTCGGTGCGAGGCACCGTCCCTCCAACAGCATCGCCAGACAACAGACGGTGGCCTCCGCGCCTCGGCTTCCACCTCCCGGTGCGATGCTCCGCGCGTCCGCTTCTTTAAAAATGGGCATTTCCCAAGGGCCTTTCTCTGTCCACTGACACCAAACCATTCAAAACAGCGGTCACGCTGTCATCCGTGCTGATAATCAATGGTCACTCTTCTCCCCCAGGGCCTCTGCAGAGGGCTCACGAGTGTCCCTGACCTCACCTGCAGTGACTTCAAGAACCCCCGCCTGTGGCAGGACTTTCAGCCTCACTGTAACAAGCGTCACCACGTTCACACTGCCCATGCCCAAGCCACCAGACCCCGCTGATGTGCTGGGCAGACAGAGAGGAAAGGAGTTCTTAATTGGACAGTGATCCGATCAGGTGGGGGCTCTGCACACTCAGCAAGACCCAGAGCTGCCACTGGTCCTTGTCCCTGGCCGGCTCCTGGCCCCTTCCCAGGCTCAGTCACACCTGGAAGCCTCTTTGCACTCCTGGGACCTTGTCTCCACTGCCTGCTCCCCTTAACTCACCCACTACCCGGCAGGGACAAAGGGGTCCTGGGAGCGAGACCTGGCACCTCCTGTCCCCACACCCTGGGATCAGTGTGTTTGTAACCATTCTCATCATTTTCCCTGACCCCACAGGGGAGGTCCCAGCCCTCTGCATCCACTTAATCCCTCTGCATCCCATGACCTGGGCTCCTGCCCATCAGAAGGTGGACACATCCCTCTACCCACAAACTGTGACAGTCAGAAATGTCTCCAGAAATATTACCGAATGTCACCAGGGGACAAATCACCCCCCACCCCCCCCCCGCTAAGAACCATCACTCCGGCACTGTCCAGCCAAAATACAACATGAGACACAAACGCAAGCCATGGATGTAATTTTAAATTTTCTACTAGCAACGTTTGAAAATGGTAAAAAGGTGAAATTAGTTTGAGCCATGTAATTTATTTAACCCAACATATACAAAATATCATCCTTTCAACCCGTAGTCAATACTGAACGTTACTAAAGTGATATGACTTACGGTCTTTCTAACTTTTTGCACCAGGTCTTGGAAATTCTATTTGTATCTCACCCCCAAGCCACACTTGGTTCAGACTGGCCACATTTCAAGTGCTCAGCTGCCACACAAGCCTGGTGACCACTTTCTTAGCGTGGGCAGCTGGGAGGACAAGGGGTCTCATGACATTCAAACCCACCCAGGCAGCAGCCTCGAGGGCCAGCTCGGGAGCCAGGTGACCCTCGCGGGTGATCCTCCCTGAGCTTCGATTTCCCTGTCTGTGAATGGAGCAGTGGTACCTGCTGTGTGGGCTTGTTTTGATAGCTACGAAGAACAGAGGTTGGAAGCAACATCACGGCAAGCAGAGTAGAGTGGGCCCTTGTATTCATCCACTTTTCATTGCTATAACAAAACACCTAAGCCAGGAACTTTATAATGAAAAGAGGTTTATTCGGCTCACAGTTTTGGAGGCTGAAGATGCAAGACTGGGGACCAAGCTTCGAACATATCCAAACCATGCAGTCCCTCCTTAGGTGGGAGCCCCTTCCCCTGAGCAATGGTGGGCACACCTCAGTGGGCCACCAGGGGACTCCACAGTGACCCCACTGAGTAGCTTTGCTCTCTTTCCCCAGAAACCATATGTCCCCGAGGTCTCAGCCCACCCGGCCTCCTCTTCCAGGCAACAGGGTTTCTACAAGGCATGCGCCTCCCCCCTTGATTTGTTAATAAAAGTGCTTTTCCTAGAGTGCGATCAAAGGGGGGTGCAGGGAGGGGCAACATGTGTGTGGCGTCTCTGATATTAATAGCAGCAAGTGTCACATGCTATGACAGCAAGGAAAGTGGGTACTGACTCGGGGGCCCCTCTTTTCTGGGAGGCAATGCTCCCCCTTGCAAAGAGAAAATAAACATAGCCCTGGCAGAGCACAAATGCCAATAACTGTGAAATTTTGATTAAATAATAGATATGTGTTCAGAAGCGCTTCTTTATAGTATGTGATTAAGAAAGATAACTAGACATTCTTACAGCCCTAATGATAATAATTACCACAACACATAAAGTACAGAATATGACACCAGAAAGGCCATTATTAACCTTTCCCAGGGTTATTTTTTGGGATGTATTTTTGACACCATGGACAGTGGCATTCAGAAGCTAAATAAAACTATAGCTGAGGCAATTACCCCAGCGCTTGCCCTGATCCAGCCTGGGATCAAGACAGGGCGGGTGAGAGGGAGAGAGAGAAGAGAGTGTGCAGGGGGCATAAAAAGTCTTTTATACAAAACAGATGCTTGTTTAATATCGAACATCTGGCCAGTCTTATAAAGATTTGTATTAACATTTCTGCAACTGTCAGTATTTCAGAAAACTGACAGAGCGTCCCTGTTTAAATTTTTGCTATAAATAACAACCTTAGACCCAGGCCTTTTTTTTTTTTTTTTTCTTCTTTCTGCTTGCATGCAATTTTTGATCCCTGACATCTGATACCCAACTGCTCAGCACTTCAAAGCCTGCCCAGAGACGCAGAGGGGTGGTGGCAGCTCCGGAATCTCAGTTCCCTGCACTTCCTGAAGAGCTGCCCAGATCTCCCCACCCCTGCCTCAGCAGTGACTGGCTTCAGTGCATCAGCTTTTCTTTGCTCTATACCAAGTGTATCCATCAGCTTTGCTGCATAACAAATCACCCCAAAATGGAGTGGCTTTGAATAGTGACCATTTCTTTTGCTTATGGCTCCATAGGTGGGCAATGTTGGCTGGGCTCTGCTGGCTGGTTCTTCTGATCTGGCCTGGGCTCACTCATGCACTTGTAGTTGGCTTTCAGCTTGGTCTGGTCTGTGATGAGCTCCATGGGATGGCCCATCTGCTTTGTGTGCCCTCCCATGCTCCAACAGGCCATCCTATGTGCCTTCACATGGTGGGGACGGGATCCAAGAGAGCAGCATGTGGGGTCTCTTTGGGCCTCTCTTCAGAACTCACACACCATCATCAAATTGCATTCTATCGATCAAAGCAAGTCACAAAACCAGATTGATGGGATCCAGAAATGGACTTCCTCTCTTAGGCAAGCTGCAAAGACAGATGACAAGAATATGAGTTGCTGAATAACTGTGGCCACTTTTGCAAGCAAGATCCACCCCCTAAAGCAGCTCCTCAGCCATTCTTCAAGAGCCCCCTGAGCTGGGGAGAGAAGGTATCATCATGACAACTTCAAAGCTAAGGAACTATAGGAAGTGACATGACTCACCCACAGGTACATGGCCACTTGGAGAGCACGAACCTTCCCAAATGCTGTGAATCAAAAGCAAAGACAACAAGGCACCTGGGGAGGGTAGACAGAGGGTATCTTTCCAGGTGGGCAGTGAAGAGAAGCTCCCCAGAGCTGTAACGGCTGCCCGTGGTCAGAGTGGGCCTTCCAGCTGGTGCAATGGTTTGGGCAGCATCAGAAGGTATTCCTCATTCCACCAATTTGTTTTTTCCACTATTGTGTTCCATAAAATAATGGAGAGCCTTACGAATGTGTTCACATGCTAACACTCAGGCTGCCGCTCCCCAGGGAACCAAGGTCACTCCCTGAGAGTCAGTCTCTGCGGATGCACTGGACAATCCAACCACGCTCTGTCAGGCCGCCGGATACACCTCTCACCTCTTCTGATGGTGACTGACCACCAGTCCCTCCCGTGGGCAGCGGCTGGTGTCCCTTGAAGGCTATACCTGGCTGCCCAGCCCAGGTGGGTGAGAGTCTAGCACTTGGGCTTCCTGTCCCTTTTTATCAACTGACCTCGGCAGGATGTTTGATGCCATACCAGGTGTTGGTCTGTGATGGCATGGTGACCAACACTCCCTTGAGGTGTGGTGACCTCATCCTCACCCACCCCAGTGTTTGGAAGGCCACAGTGCTGAGTCCTCTGATCAGAGGCCCTCGAGGCCCGGGTTGCAGCATAGCCACTTAGGGAGGAAGGAGGATCTAACGTTAGCACCTAGTGTTAGTGGGCCCTCGTTCTCCCCAAGGACTCAGCAGGACTTAGTGCAGCACAGTGTGGCTCACCCAGGGACCAGGCACCCAAGCCAGCATCTGCAAATGGTCTGGGCCCGTTTCGGGTGACTACAATGAGGGGGGAACCACTGGCCTTTCACAGGTGGGGCTTTGGACATAATGCAGTCCCACCTGACAAGATAGTTCCAGCAGAAGCCAGGAGATGGCTTCTCTTATCTTCAGCTGGGTCTCCGAGGAGAGAGGTGGAAGGCCAGCAGGTTTCATGGGATGATGATTCTTAACATTTGCACAGCTGCATGGTTTGCAAAGTTGCACATGGATTTAGTCATTTAATCTTTGAAATAAGCTCGTGGAAGGGCACAGACCTGATACTCCCTGCTCTGCAGCCAAGGAAACCGAGACTCAAGAATATTCACGGATGCTCAGATTGTCAGTTCAGATCATACAGGATGAGGGGAGGGAGCAGGAGTGGAGGGGGGCACCTGCGGATAGCAATGCTGGACCACACCTGGAAAAGGAGACAAGGAGGGAGAGGGGTTGGGTGGGAAGAGCCTTAGGCCACAGAGCTACTCTAAGCAGCAGCCCCTGAGCGAAGGCGGCCAGAGCAGGAGTCTTAGACAGAAAGATCATCCATTAGATCCTAAAATGCAGTGGCTATAGGCTGGCAAAGACCCTCCCTCCCACAGAAGGGTTTCGGGGTGGTCACTCCATGTCTACCATGTCACATACCAAAGAAGGGAGCAGGGTCAAGACTCCAGGCTCAGGGGGCCTCTGGGTCACATCAGAGGAAGAAGAAGAAAGGGAGTAGGGGGGTGAAGGGGGCAGCCCAGGCGGCCCTGAGAGGGCAGGATGGAAGGCCCAAGGGGACAGAGACTGTGACTCAAAACCTACTGCTAAGAGCACTGCTCTGCTCGGACCCATCTCAGAAAACTCTACCAGAGCTGGGCAGGTTGCCAAGTTTGAGCAAGTCGCTGGGTTCCGTGCCCACATGGTGGCATGGTGGAAAGGCCCCGCTAGCCAAAGGTTTTGCAAATGCAGGTGCCTCCAGTCTTATTTAAGGAAACAAAAGAAGGGTTTGGGGGCTGAGAGTGGCTGCTTCCAGGGTGACATTTTCTGGTGACTGTTGCTTCAAAGTGCCTCCCGCTGGTGTCACCCAGCTAAGTGCCGCGTCATGCAGGCACCCTGGCGTTGGAGATGCTATAATGGGGTCTTGGTGTCACAGGGACAGGAAGCCGGTGATGCAGAACCTGTGAGTCACCCTGGAGGCAGAAAGGCAATTAGCGGAAGCTCAGGGGAACTTCGTCATCACCTAGTGTATGGCCCTCCTTGTCTACATTTTATAGGCAAGGAAACTGAGGCCCACAGAGGGCAAAGGACTTCCTCTAGATGGGAGTTCTCAACCCTGCACTATTGACCTTTGGAGCCATATAAGTTTGGGAGTGAGGACAAGCGGAGGGTCTGTGCTTTGTAGGATGAGTGGCAGAAACCCTGGCCCCTGCCCACGAGAGGCCAGGAAAATCTGCCTAGTCCTACAACCAAAACGACCTCCAGACATTGCCACACATTCCCCTGTGGCCCAAGCCACCCCCAGTGGAGAACACGGCTCCAGGTCAACACCCAGTTCCTAGCAGAGATGGACCTCAAACCAGGCAGCCTGCTTCCAGGGCCACAGCCTCTGGTCTCCTCATGACAGTGATCCGGGGGGACAGGGCCAGCAGCTGCCCTCAGACACTGGGAACTTGAGAAGAAAAAGGACGGTTTCTAATTCCACTGAAATGTCCTCACCACAGCAAAGAGGCAGATGGAGATCTAATATTTGATCAGTGCATTTTGGAAAGAACTGCAATTTTATTGTAGTAGATTGATTCTTTTCATCATATCCACAGCACCCAACACAACCATAAAACAGAGAAAATGATGTGAATGATGGGTCCACCATCTTCCTCCAATGCATTTCCAAATCTCTTTGATTTCAAGAGCTACTCAGGTGCTTCCAGGTCCTTGGGATTAAAGAAGGAAGTAGGGAAGTAACTGGGGGCTTCCTCGCTCTGCGAGGATTGGGCAGACCTACTTTTGCAGGATACTTCAGGGCTCAACTACTCCGGCCTGCTGGGCTCTCCTGTGCTGGGATCAACTGGCAATGCCTCAAGTTTGCAAACTACCCTAAGTGCTTCACCTCATTTTTTTCCCTTCAGTTATCACACAGCCTGCGGGGCAGCCTAGGAGGGGAGTTAGCCCCTCTCCTTAAGTGGAGCAAAAGACGCTCAGAGACACAGAGTCACCGTCTGGAAGTCACAGTGCGTTTGTGAGGCCGGGTAGCAGCACAGGGCAGGTCCCCCGTGGAAGTGGCCCCCCTCCCAGGGCACCTGAGAGCCACAGTGACAATGCACCAACCTGTCATGGCTCTGGCTGAGCAGACCCTCTCGCTTTTTCTCACAAAGATCCCCATCCACAGAGATGCTGAGACACGGGTACAGGTAGGGGCTGCACTGTTACCTGCTTTTGAAATGTTCCTGCAGCTAGGGTAGTAGGAGGGGTCCTCACAAGCTCGAGGAGTGCCCTAGAAAAAGCACTGGACCTCTCTGAAGTCCTAAGTTTTCATCTCAGCTTCCTGGTGGTAGGGTTTTGAGCAAGCCATTTTCAAGTCTGCCCTGCATGGTTGTGTGGGTAGCTGACTGCACAAAGCACAGATTAGAGGTTGAAGTCTGGTCTGCAGTTTGCTCGCCAAGCCATGCCTGGAACAAGGCTGTGTCATCCCAGAGAAAGGGTCACGGTTTTCTAATTCTCCCAGATACTAGACAAGCCAGCAGCAGCTCTGGTAACTCTTCTTTTCTTTTCTGTTTTCTTTTCTTGGGGGCACATTTGGAACCTCACTTTTTTTTTTTTGGGTGGGTACCGCGAGTCGAACTCAGGATCTCACACCTGCTGGGCAGGCGCTTAGGCCGCTGAGCCATCTCACAGGCCCTGGAATCTCATTTTTTTGCGGCCTGTGTGAACTAGGGGAACCTCCAAGAAACTGTCGTCAGGAGTTCTAGACCTCTTTCCTTCCCATTTACTATTATTATCTTTTCCCTTTTCTCTCTTAAAAAGCAGAAGGGTTTGGAGATGGAGTGGTGTGGACTGAACTCATCGCAGACAGGTCAGTTTCCTGGCTGTCCAGGAGGAACACTGGGCCTGAACTGGTTAGGAACTCAGAAAAGCCAGGTGCAGTGGTGCATGCCTGTAATCCCAGCATTTGGGAGGCTGAGGCAGGAGGATCGAGTGAGTTTGAGCTTACATAAGTGAGACCCTGTCTCAAAAAACAAACAAAAAGAAAAAATAAAAAAAATCTAAAATCTAAAAATAAAAAAGAAAGAGAAAAGAAAAAGAAAAGAGACTCAGAAGAGCAGCCTGCTACAGGCTGAAACAATGGGGCAAGGACTTGATTCCCCAGAGGGACCCTCGCTCATCTCTCCAGCCCCAGCTCCAGTGCCGCCCTCTTCCCCGACCACTGGAGTCCTCTGCCCTGTGCCTCATAGGTTGGACTCCATACTCCCACCTCTTCCCCGGCTGGGGCATCTTCCTGTCTGCAGTCAGGTGCCCGGCATGGTGCCCAGCTGGAGGCAGGAGCTGGTGATGGCTTAGAGATAACGAGTGAAGGAAGGAAGGAATTGATAGAAGGACGATTCCAATGTCATGCAGAACTTAGTGGGCAGCAGACCTGGCTCTAGATCCCAGACCTCCTATGGTATCAAGCCATTCCCAAATGAGTTCTTTCCCTCCCTCCGGTCCGGAGACACCGGACTGAGCTCAATCTGATCGAACCTTGCTCCTCAGGACTTGCACCTCCTAGGGCTGTGGCTTCATTAATACAACCACTCCACACACATGGAGACAGGAAGGGGGAGGGCAGTGGAGAGTTTGGGGGAGCCTCTATGGGAAACGGGGGCAAGTGTTGGCCAGGAATCCTGGGAGGTTCCTAAGCAGCATGCAGGACCCACAGACAAGAGGAGACCTTGAATGCACAGAGCAGCAGCTGCGAGGGAGAAGTGGGTTCCTGGGATGATCACCCCAACGTAGAAGACCCCAGTTGGAACTGCGGTCCTGTGGCTGGCACCAACTGCAGACGACCCAGTGGAAAGATGCAAACTGTCACAAGGACTGTCACTGACATGGGTAGCTATTCCTAAGCCCCAGGGATTGTCACCAATAGGCAGTAGCCCACGGGGACATGAGTTCTCAAATTTGTTTTAGGTGACAGAGAAGGTTTCGAGGGAGGAGGAGAAATCCCTCAAAGTCCCCCACATCCTCACTGATAAAAAGATCTGTGTGCTGTAACTTCTTCTTGGTGTAGGGAAAGGGAGCGGTTGACAGCGTCTTGTGTGTAGTCAATGAACTATGTCTTGGCTCTGTGTCAAATATATCCAGATGTGCATGTGTCTGTGTGTGTGTTTTTTTTTTTTTTTTTTTTTTTTTGTGGGTACCGGAGGGTCGACCTCAGGACCTCGCGCGCCAACAGGCGCCCGTGCCGCTGAGCGATATCACCGGCCCCTTTTTCGTATGTGGGATCCGGGAGTCGAACTCGGGCCCTCGCGCTTGCAAGGCAGGCGCTTATGCCGCTGAGCCATCTCACCGGCCCTGTGTGTGTGTTTTTATAAGAAGAACAGGAGACAAGGATTCTTGTCTTCCTGACTTTGAGCAAGGATGCAAACGACTGGGGATGTGTGGATATGCACACTTGTGTGACCCACTTCACCCCTTTTATCGTCTGCCCTGAATTTGAAGACAAAGGATTTCTTCCAGATGAATTTCAGCTCTGCCACCAACCCACACAACTTCTCCAGCTCTCCAATTCCTGTTTTGTTAAGTACATGGCTTACAGTCAACACCCAACAGCCTCAGAATCCTAATGCATCACAACTCTTTGATATCAATGAGACAAGAAAAAACCCCACATGGATGACAGTATTTCGTCATGTCTCCCAGCAACACAATGCACGCAAATCAAATCAAAATATAAATCATTGCACCCTGTTACGGGTCTCATACACAGTTTCTTTTAATAAAATATGCAAATATTTTGCAGTAAATTGATTTCTCAGTTTCATTCTCTTCTCTCCATATCTATTATTCATGATTCTTCCACTCCTCACTGGAAGCATAGAGATGGGGGGCAGGTTTAGAATGTAGACTTCGCCTGCTTTCAGGTATTACTGGCACAATCTTATACCCCCAGGAATAAATATACAAACATTACCTCCAGTTCCAACTAGAGCTAAGAACAAAATGCAAGAAAGTCTTCATTGATCTAAATCCATGCTGTTGAACTTCCTGGAAAACTTCAATACAAGCGTGATTTTGTTGGGGAAACGTTACGACGGCGTCACTACGGTTTCGCTTATTAAAAGTGAGTACGTTGTGTCTCAGCCAAGAACCAGGTGAAAGAAAAAAATCTAGGAAACTTTCGTTGCTTGACTAGAGCGCTTTTAAGAAAAGACTATTTGAAGACTCTTCACTAAGTGTCAGACCCTAAGCCTAAGCCCAAACGGTGCAGTCCCAGACAATGTCGCATTGAAAGCAGGGACATCCAGACAGGACTGTCAGCTGTTATTCTACCATGTGAAGGCACACAGCTGCTCCTCAGCGTTCAGTGGGGCTGCATTCTGATAAACCCATCTCAAGTTGAAAATATCATCAGTGGGAAACGCATGTAGTGCGCCCAACCTGTCACACATCCAGCTCAGCCATGCTGAATGAGGGTCACTTCCCATCATGAGCACAGGGTTGACCAGGAGCCACGGTCATTGCCACTGCCAGCATCACCAGAGGGAATCAGCCCCCACGCCACAAGCCTGAGACAAGACCACAATTCAAAATTCAAAGGACATTTTCTACTGAATGTGTATCACTTTCACACTATTGTAGAGTCAAAAACATTCCACCTGGAACCATACATTGAAGACTCCGTAATCTGCAGCAATTCTTTTTAAGTACTAGAGATCAAATCAAGGGGTGTTCTATCACTGAGCTACCTCTCCAGACCTTTTTATGTTTTATTTTGAGACAAAGTCATGCTAAGTTGCCCTGAATGGACTTAAACTTGCAATCCTCCTGCCTCAGCCTCTTGAGTAGGTGGGATTACACACGTGCACCACTGCACTTGGCTGTAATTTATAGCAATTCTTAATAAAACTACCCTCTCTTTTCATCCAAGGCTCTGCCATCCTAGAGTTTTTCTTCTCCTTCCCCAGCAGCACACTTTCCTCTCTTCCTGCCTTGCCATCACTGTCATCTTGCTCTGGGTCATACCCCACCTCAGTGCCCTGTCTTTAGAGGCTCTCAGCAGCCCACCACTCCCAAGTACATAACTCACTCACCCACCCATGCTCATCTTGAGGGCATCTGCCCCAGTGGCTTCCATCTTTTCTGACTTTCCCCACTGCAGGGGTTCAAGGGATTTCAAGGCAGGTCATTGTAAAAGACCTGACCAAAAGAGGGCAGAGGCACACACTGAGCTTTATTTCAGTGACACCTTGACTGGTGTGCTATGGGGTGACACTGCCCAGGGGCCACCATCCAAAGATAGTAGAGGACAAGCGGAAGGAGGAGGGCATGGGAAGAGAGGATTAGGACAGGATCTTACACATGTCTAGATGATGCTACTCAGCCTCCCGCCACATCAGATGATGCCACTCAGAAGGAGGGTGTCCAGGTCAGGGAGCTTTGAAGGGCAGAGGCCACCAGGGCTCTTTACAGCACAGGGTTTATCTTACCTATGACTAGAGGGTGTTGGGCTCAGCTTCACAGGGTCTGCAGAAAAAGCAGGCTACAGCTGGCTGGAAATCTGCTTAGTGGGGCTATGTTAAAGACAGTTGGGTTTTTATAAGCTGGAGTTTGGTGCAGATGAGCTTCCAAGCCACTGTGTTGAGTGTCGCTGCTGGCTATTGGCTGGAAAATCTCAATTCCCTCAACGTGGGCTGTTATCGTCCACTAGCTAGACCGGGCTTCTTTGTATATTGGCAGAACTGTCTCAGTATGGCAAGGCAAATGTGCAAGCATTTACTGTCTCTACTTACATCATATTTGTTGATGTTTTATCGATCTAAGCCAGAAGGAGAGGACTAGACCCGTATGCTGGAGGTGTGACCCATTGGAGACCATTACTGTAATATTCTATCATAACGCCTACCCTGCAGCCACAAGAAACATTTTTTATGTGGTGTCAACTTGTCTATAGAAGAAACCATTTTCAACTTTGACGCCAATCAGGAAGTTACTTTTTCTGATAAACAGAGCCCCCCAAAGCAGATCCTGACAAAAGGACTTTGGCACAGGTTGCTTACTTGAGGTGGGAGACCCCAGGAAGCACAAGGTGGAGAGTGTGGGAGATGAGACAAGGCAAGGAGGACCCACGATAAGGCATGTACTATGGGGTGGGAAGCTGAAGCTCAGTCCTCCCAGGACCCTTTGAGGACCCATGTGGGAGGCCTCAGAATTGTCTTGCAGACCATGGGGACTCCAGAGCATTGATCCTCTACTGACTGAGCGATTTCTGAGATGACAAGAAAGAGAGAAAAGGGGCATCTCTCATACTTGAGGTAGGAAGCTGTCTGTCAGCTGGAAACAGCCCGCCCCACAGCCTGTGACCCGCCAGGCCTAAGGGGAGATGGCTCAGGCTATCAATGGCATCTGATACAGAGATAAAAAAAAAAATCCCTTTCAGCATCAAATGCAAGAGCCAGGCAGTCGACACATACAAAGATGACACAGAGCTAAAGATGAGAGGTTGAAGACCAGGTGATAGGAAATCTGCGTCTGGGTAATGAGTGACCACCACTGGTTATTCTCCTGACCACCTCTGGTTGTCTCATGACAACAAAACTCTAGGGTCATTAGTGACACTAACTAGTACTGAAAGTAAACTTGGAGTCATTGTGTCTACAGAGACAAAGATATGTTTTGCAAATAGAAATAAGGGCCTTGTTGCAGAAACTGGTCTCCTTTCTGGACTTCTCATTGTGGAATAAAAATGCCTGGAACCCAAAAAGACCTCATCTTTTTCTCAGTGAAAATGGCACAGAAAGTTATTACAGAATTCTATTTAGTTGCTGTCACTGGTTGTGCACAATGATGCTTAAATTACTGTATAAGTAACTGTATGGACCATATTTTATTGATTCTAAAAAGCACATTTTTTTCCACATTTAACATTCCTTTTTTGTGTGTGTGGGTACCGGGGGTCGACCTCAGGACCTCACGCGCCAGCAGGAGCCTGTGCCGCTGAGCGATATCACTGGCCCTTTTTCCTTATGTGGGTTCCAGGAGTTGAACTCGGGCCCTCGCGCTTGCCAGGCGGGCACTTAGGCCACTGAGCCATCTCACTGGCCCCTAACATTCCTGAAATAAGAATATATCTCATAACTGGGCAGGCTGTTTTCCTTCCAAGATGGCTGCTGGAGCTGCAACCATGTCATCTGCATCTCAGACTGGAGGAGCAAAGGAAGGCTAAAGAATAAACAGGACTCCTTCCCCATCTGCAGTTAAGAAGACTCACACAGCTTCACCCAGCAACTTTTGCCTGCATCTGATTGGCCAGAACTCAGTCACATGCTACCCTAGCTGCAAGGGAGGCTGGGAAGTATAGTCTTAGCTGGTGCCATATTGCCATGGTGATGGGCAGATGTTATCTGTAAACAGGAAGTGAGGTTTAGGCCAGGGGCAGGCAGTTAGCAATCCAGGTGCAGGAAGAGTAGGGTGGGGAATTACACAGGCAAGGAAGATCCCAGAGAACTACTGGAGGATGGCACAGGGCTTCTGATTCCCAGAGAGGCCCATGGGAGCCATGCAGGGCTGGTGGACACAAGTGAAGACTGTGGGCTCCATCTCTATGGTGGGAAAAGAATTGGAAGGTGGGAAGCTGTTACAAAGCTCCCTGCCTCCTCTTCCGTGGCCAGCCTCGCTCCCATTACCACAGGGGAGGTGGACGGCCCTGTTATTAATGCGCTTTCCTGGCGAGAGCCCAGTGCGGGCCTTATTCCTGGTCACTGGTGGTCTCTCACCCCACCAGCCATGCGTGGCCATGCAAAATGTTCTTAAAAGAGGAAAATTACCCAGAAAGTGTCTCCCAAAGAAAAGTGGGCTTTAAGAAAGTTTGTTGCACATTGCAAAGCATTATCTTTAAATCCTCCAGCTAGGCTAAAAGCCTATCCCATTCCTCCCTGGGATTTCTAGTGAATTAATAATGCCACTGATGAATATTCAAAAGTAGGCAGCTATTGTGCCTCCAAGCACATAATTAATTATTCATTACACATTTTTATTCACTGAATTAAAAAACACAGGGTGCTCTGGGAAATGAAGTGTACTTCACGGCAGGGGCATGAAATTCCACACTGCCCCTTTAAGGACTATTATTCTCTATTTGTGGTTACCAAGCAACGTAAATGCTGGGCAATTAGATCATGGGTTGTCCCTGAAGACTGATGGGATAATAAGCAGTAGTTAAGTATTAAGTTGACCCAGTGAAGGTCCCATATGAATAAACCTGGGTAGGACCACAGCTGGTGTCTTTTAAATGAAACTTTCACATTAATCCGGTACAAAAGGTGATTCTGTACCAGGAGCACTCAGTGTCAGATTGCGCTCATCTGCAAACCCTGCATGGGCTGGCCTCATCCTCCCACGACACCACTGTGCTTGCAAAGTTGTGCAGGTAGCATGCTGTCCTCTTGCCCCCAGGGCCGGCTGAGCTGGACATCAGGACTCGGCCTGGCTGGAGACAATGGGGACTTGCAGGAGAGCCCAGCGAGGGCAGCCTGGCCGCTCCCTGCTCCAGCCTCTCATTCTGGGTTCCCACCCCAAGGGCCTCCCTGCCCTGGACCCCATGGTGGAGTCCTGACCACTCAGGGCTGGAGTTCCAGGTCTGCAGAGCTGCCTTCCTCCCAGACTGCAGCCCCTTCGGGGACAGAATGCAGATCCAAGTCACGTCTGGGTCTTCACAGTCTGGCACATGGTAGGCTCCCAACAAATGACTACTGAATAAATATTAAAGATTTTGGAATGCTTTACTAGTCACTGTTTGGTCTTATGATTGCAGTGAGCTATTTCTTTATATCCTCTAATGTTTGCAAACCTCTTGGCACTTTTCTTAAATGCTCCTAAGTGCTGCTAGCAGCGACGCCACCTACAGTAGCACATTATGTGCCCTGCACCGGGTGCCTGGCCAGGGGCTCCTGAAATCTATCCCATGATCCACTCACTGAGGCATAAAAAGGCAGCATCTTTTTTCAGTTGTCACAAAGGCATTACATGGGCTAACAGGGGCCCAGATGATATGGAATGTGGGTGGCAGCAGAGGGCGTGGAACCAAGTGCAGTGCAGGAAGAAGAAACAGACAACGCGCGCAGGCGGAGGCCAAGGCCAGGACACCACAGGGTCCAGCAGCCTGGCGCAAGGGGAAAAGGTCCAGCAGAGGTGCTGGACCTCCCCTGTGTGTTCAGCTCAAGGACAAGCCAGGGGCCTTCAGGCTGTCCTCAGTGCTGACTTAGGGACATGGAGAGAAAGCACTGGGTGCTGGCAGTGAGAGCTCATGGTTAGAAGCAGCCACTTTTACAGCCATAAGTTTCTAAGCAACCCTTTGATGTGGGAGACTGAAGCTGAGGGAGTTTAAACAATCTGCCCCCTGTCCCAGAGCCAGAGAGGAGCCAGAGTTTCCATCAGGCAGACTGCAGAGCCCAGGCCCTTGACCGGGGCTGATACTCAAACAGGATGGCTCAGTAGAGCGTTAGAACCAGCAGCCAGCTCAGGGCTGCAAGGGGCCCCAGAGAGCCCTGTGGCCAGAGCTCCCCCCAGCTGCTGGGTCACCAGGTGGCCATGCAGCGGAAGTGGGATCAGGAACAGCTGTCTATCACCTGGGATGCAGACACCTCTGTGTTTTGACCACAGGACACCTATGTGGGGACCCCTGCCCCATGGCCCCCACCCACAGCATCCCAGGAGGCTGGAAGGAGCAGAAGGGGGGCAGCAGAAGGCAGAGTCCCAGGGGGGAGCAGGTCTGGAGTCCACGGTGCCCATGAGATGCTGGCCTGGGGACCTCTGCCGCTGGCTCTTCTAGACCTGGGCTGGAGCCTCTGCACAGGAGGAGGACTTGGACTCAATCACGGGCACCTGAGGGACAGAAGACCAGACTGGTGGCAGAGAGTCCAGGCCCGAGACCTGGCAGAGACACCGATCCAGCCTGTGGACACATCTCCACCTGCCCACTGGTCAGACAGAGGCTTCGAGCTGGGAGCCCCAGCAAGAACGTCTAGGAGTCCATTCGCAACAAATGCAAACGCCAGGGAAAGAAGAGGAAAAAGAGAGACCATCTGCACTTTCTGCCGCTGAGGTTTTGTGTTGTTGTATTTTTTTAAACTCAAAATGTCCTGTGATCCCCACTGGTGACAGGAGATGATGGTTTCATTGTAGTTGTAAATCATTACTTTCGGAGACAAAAATGTGAAAACACAGCTTATCTCTGCCTGCAGACACTTTGCTATACCAGAGCTGAAACAGTTCTCAGTGGAAGATAAAGAACTGCTGTCCAGAGTTGTGTGACAGGAAGCCAGGAAGACAAACCCTCCCCCAACTAAGGGGGCCCCTGTTAGATCAGAAGATGTGGCTGCGAGCTCTAGGTGAGGGCCGCGGGGTTCCCCAGGGACGGGGCGGGGCTGGAGACGCTGCAGGAAAGGATCCTGACCACTGCACTTCCACCACCCCTCCTCCTGCCCCGATCCGTGCAGCCTCCGGGTGCTGCTGCTGGGCCACTGGTTTCACCGCGGCTTCCTTTCTCCTTCCTTCCTACTTTTCTTAAGAGCAAGGTTGTTTTACTTTTGTTTCCTGAGCTTCTAGCACAGTGTTATGGTTTGTGTCTCGATGTCCCCTCAAAGCCTCATGAAGTCATGGAGGCGGCTTCTAGAGTTTATGACTGATTCGTGGTCTAATGCTGGGATTATGGGCGTGAGTGCTACACCCATCCTGGGGCCGGTAGCCTGCATGTAATATAAGGGAGGGAAAGAGGTTGCTCTCTCTCTTGCACTCACGCTCCTCCCTTTTGCTCTTGCTTGTTTTTGCTGCCTTCCACCGCCGTGAACTGTTGTCCTCTGCCATGTGCCACTCTGCCTTGCAGCCAGCCGAGTATGGACTGAAACCTCTACGAACTGTGAGCCAAATAAACCTTTCCTTCCTTAATTTTGGGTGTCGGATATTTTATCTCAGCAACGAGAGAAAAGTAACCAAGACACAAAGTGCCTGAGACTGTGAACACTCGATAAAGGTTTGATAAAAGGAAAGCTACATGGGTGGATGGGTGGGTGGATGGGTGGATGGATGACCCAGAAATTCTCTGGGGCTCTCTCCATTCTTAAAGGGTCAGCATTTGCCAAGTGAAGGGCTTCCTGGAAGTTTGCAAATATCCTCTTCCAAATATCCTCCAGGTCTTCCTATGACTGCACCTTTAACTCTGAGCCCTTAGACGTCAACACCGGCAGGACTTCCAGGACAGCAGAGCAAGGAGCAATGATAGAACTGGACAGGGCTGTGAAAAACAACCACTGCGGAGATCTGCAAACCAACCACAGTTACATACCACATGCAGGACAGGTTATCTGTGAAGACTGCTTTATTTCTGATACGAACTCTGGCTGTCTGCAGCATCCTTGCCTGGGGAGCCCCCATCCCTGACCCGATCTGCTCTGCCAAGGTGAGGCCCGAGGAAACGGAGCTGCTTTGCGTCCAGCCAGGCTGACTTGACTCGGAGTGCAGCACTAACCGCACCCCTGACCGGCTTGGTCAGGGAAGTCACAATCTCACCAGCGAATGAACAGGAAAGACCACAGCTAGCCTGAGTCTGTAGTTCTGGGCAGGGCAAGCATGGGCCAGCAGACCGGCCAGAAGCGGAGCAGAGAGATGCAGGACCTGAGACAACAATAGGGAGCTCTGAGAAGCTCTGAACACATTCAAGCGGAGGGGCCTGCAAGGACCCAGGCTGTCTGGACAGTCCAGGCACTGACCCTACAACATGCCAAGGTGACATGAAAGAAAAAGCCAGAACGGACCTAGCAGCCACTTGAACTCTGAACACGTTCCTCTACCTGGGCATGGCAGCAGCCTCACTTGTTCATGGTGTTTGAAGACAACATTGCCCGACATGGGTGCATCTGTAGATGGTACAGACACAAGGGAACTGGGGAACCAGGCTTAAAAACAAACAAGACCACACGAAGGCACAAAGGAATTCTGTTTGAGTGGAGACATCTGTAGCTTCACAGATTTAGCAAGTGTTAAAGAAAAACCAAATAACTACAACCACCACCCTCAGAAGCTGGGGAACAGACTCCAGAGTTGCTACAATATACTGAAAATACTCAGTTTTCAACAGAAAGTGACAATATCTGCAAAAAAAAAAAAAAAAAATAGGAAAGTATGATTCATACTTTCCACTAAAAGAAAGGAGGAAAAAACAATCAATAAATGTTATATAAGGGGCCCTGAATTAGACAAAAGCACCAAAGCAACTACAGTAAATATGTCTCTTTTTAAAACTAGAGTTAACTTTCTTTCAAGAAATTAAAAGAAAGTATGATGACAATGACTCAAGAAATAAAGACTATGAAGGGAGGGGAGGGAGAGGGGATAAAAAAAGAATTAAGATGTGTTATGCATATACCAATCCACACAAGGAATGTAAACATTATGTACGACACACACATACCAATAAAAAATTAAGAATATTAACAGAAACATGCATTTTTAAAAAAGGGAATGGAAATCCTAAAACTGAAAGGCACAGTAACTGAGAGAGAAAATTCATAAGAGAGGCTCAATAGCAGATCTGAAATGGGCAGAGGATGGGATCAGCAAATTTAAAGGCAGAACGGTGGAAATGATCTAATAGGAAGCAAATGGAAAAAAGAAGAACGCAGAAAAGCAAGCAGAACCCTGGAGAAGTGTGGGACAAGAGTGAGCACATCAGCATATGAGTGAGGGCGGGAGAGGAGGGAATGATGGAGAAACAAGAGCCAATGTGTCCCAAACTGATGAGCAGCATGTTGTATTCTACAAGCTTAATGAGCTGCAAGTAGAATAATCACAGAGATCCGCCTGAGACTTTTCACAGTCCACCTGTTGAATGATGACGAGAAAATCAAATCTTGAAAGGGGCAAGAGAAAAATGGCTTACGTACAGGGGAGACACCAGCACGACCAGTGCTGCCTCCTTATCAGAAATGATAGAGACCAAAGTCAGTGGAGTGGGGTGTGTAAAGTACAAAAGGAAAACACTGCAACTAAGAAGTCTATATCCACTAAAACTGTCGACTAAAGAATAAAAGAGAGGTGGAGGCATTCTCACACCAACAGTAGCTGAGATCATCTGTTGCTGACAAACTTGCCTTACAAGAAATACTAAAGGATGTCCTTTGGTCTAAAAGAAAATAACATCACATTTGAATTCATACAAAGGAAGGAAGGAAGAACAGAAGGAAAGAGGGAAGAAAGGAAGGAAAGAAAAAACACCAAAAAAGATAAGTATGTGTGTAATATAAAAAAACTATGTATTTTTAAATCTTTTTTTTTTTTTTTTTTTTTTTTTTGGTCTTTTTGAAACAGAGTTTCACTATGCAGTTCAGGCTGGCCTTGAACTCACTTTGTAGCCCAGGCTGGCCTCAAACTTGCAGCAATCCTTCTGCCTCAGCCTCCCAAGTACTGGAATTACAGGCATGCGCCACCACACCTGGCATTCTTTTCTTTCTTTAAAAGGTGTAAGATTGGGGGCCGGTGAGATGGCTCAGAGGCATAAGCGCCTGCCTTGCAAGCGCGAGGGCCCGAGTTCGACTCCCGGATCCCACATACGAAAAAAGGGCCGGTGATATCGCTCAGCGGCACGGGTGCCTGTTGGCGCGCGAGGTCCTGAGGTCGACCCCCCGGTACCCACCAAAAAAATAAATAAATAAATAAATAAAATAAAATTTAAAAGGTGTAAGATTGCAGAAAATAATATATCATTGCCCTTATAGCAGACATATACACATGTATGTGCAATATATATTTGACAAGTAGCATAAAGGAGGGGGGAGGAAATGGAATTATATTGAAGCAAAGATTCTGTATTTAAATGAATTAAATTATTATTAATCCAAAGTGTATTGTGATAAGTAAAGATGCATATCATAATCCCCTATTTAACACAAAAGAATGCAGAAAAGAAGAAACAAAGAAAGAAAAAGGCAGGGGACCTATAGAAAACAAATAGTAATATGCAAGACATAAATTCAACCACATCAATAATTATATTAAATGTGAATGTACAAAACACTTCAATAAGAAGGCAGAGCTTGGGGGCTGGTGAGATAGCTCAGCGGCATAAGCGCCTGTCTAGCAAGCGCGAGGTCCTGAGTTCAACTCCCGGAACCCACATAAAGGAAAAAAAGGGCTGGTGATATCACTCAGCGGCACAAGTGCTGGCTGGCAAGTGCAAGGTCCTGAGGTCGACTCCCAGTACCCACATTAAAAAAAAAAAAAAGAAGAAGAAGAAAGCAGAGCTTGTCGGACTGGATTTTTAAAATATCCAATAATGTGATTTATACAAGAAACATGTTTTAGATTCAAAGACAGCATGTTGAAAGGAAACATATAGAAAAAGATATACCATGAACACATTAAACATAAGACAGCTAAAGTGGTATATTAATGCTAGACAAAATATACTTTGAAATAAAAAATATGAAGATACTTAAATATATAAATACAAAATATATTTTATAAAAACAGAGACAAAAAGGGATATATCATAATGATTAAAAGGATAAACTTAAATATAATTATTATAAATATATATGTACTTAAAAACAGAGCCCCAGAATGTATGAAATGGTAAGTCACAAAATTGAAAGAATATTCATTGCAGAATTATTCACAAAAGCCAAGGGGTAGAAGCATCCCAAATATCCATCAGCTGAGAGATGGCTAAAGAAAACGTGGAATATGCATAGAGTGGAACATTCTCCACTCTCTAAGCAGAAGGAAACCCTGTCATGTGGATGAAGTGGGAGGACATTATACTAAGGGAAATAAGGTAGCTGCAAAAAGACAAGTAATGCATGACCTCATTTATATGAGGCTTCTAAAGTAGTCAGACTCATAGAAACAGGAAGCAGAATGGTGGTTCCCAGAAATGGGGTGAGGGGACGGAGACGGGGTACCGTTATTCAAAGGGTATAGAGTTTCTATTTTGCAAGATGAAAATATCCTAGGGATCTGAGTATACCTTGCCCTGCTGAACTGTACACTTAAAAATGCTTAAGATGGTAAATTTTATGTTATTCTTTAACTACAATTGAAAATAAAATTAAAGAAACAGAACTGATAGACAATTTGATAATAGTTGGAACATTTAGTACCCCTCCCAATAGTAGACAGAATAACTAGACAAATCAGCAAGAATACAGAAGACAGCTGACACCCAAACACTCACCTGATCACAGCAGAGTACACATGCTTTCCAAGCACACACGTGAGGTTCTCAAAGATAGATGGTGATCCAGCCATAAAATGAATTTCAATAAATTTGGAAGGACTGAAATCATCAGAGTAAGACTCTCTGATCACAAAATTGAATTAGCAATCTGCAACAGAAAGAAATTTGGGAAATCCCCAAATACTTGGAAATTGAACATGACACTTCAAAATAACCCATGGGCCTAGGGGTGAAAAATGCTACAATAGAAATTTTTAAATATTGTAGTTGAGTAAAAACAAAATGAAAATATTTGAAAATTTATGGGATGCAACAAAAGCAGAAATTAGAGGAAAATACATAGCCTTAAATATTTTAAAAGAATGAAGCCATCAAATTAATAACTTCAGCTGTCACCTTAAAAAAACTAAAAAGCAAAGAGTAAAGTGAACTCAAAACAAACAGAAGGAAATAAATAGTAAAGATGAAAACGGAATCCAATGAAATAGAAAACAAAAATACAATAGTGAAAAAAATCAATGAAAATAAAATATTTTTTTCTAAAAAGACCAGCAAAATTGTCCAATCTTTAGCTAGACTGATTAAGAAAAAGAAAGAGGGCCGTTGAGATGGCTCAGCAGCATAAGTGCCTGCCTAGCAAGCGCGAGGTCCTGAGTTCGACTCCTAGTACCCACATACGAAAAAAGAGCCCGTGATATCGCTCAGCGGCACGGGTGCCTGCTGGTGCGCAAGGTCCTGAGGTCAACCCCCGGTACCCACAAAAAAAAAAAAAAAAGAAAGAAAGAAAAAGAAAGAATCACGATCAGACATGGAAAACGAATTGTCACTACCAACCAGAAGTTAAAAGAATAGCAAAAGAAATTATGAACAACTTTATGACCATACATCGGACAATTTAGATGAAATGAATAAATTTCTAGAAAGGGATGAATTATCAAAACTTACTCAAGAAAGCAAAAACTCTGAAAAGACTTATAATTAGTGTGATATTAAGTAGATATGTGTATAGTTCTACTTCTCCTGTGATGTCTTGCCTGGGCTGAGGGACACCAGACAGTGGGTGAAGCCTTATTTCCAGGGTTTCTGTGAGGATGCTGCGGAGGACACTGGCACTTGAATCGGTGGCCAGAGTTATGAAGATTGCCTTCACCAGTGTGGGCGGGCATCTTCCCGTCTGCAGAGGGCCCCCGCAGAACAGAAAGGGCCCCACCCCACCTTGGTTCTCAGGGCTTTGGCTTTCCTGGTGCCCTGGCCTGCAGATGGCAGATCCTGGCCTTCGCAGCTCCATAATCAAGTGAGTCAACGCCCAGGAGAAATCCTCTTTCCCTTATCTATCTGGTTCCCACTGGCTCTGTTCTGCGGGGAACCCTGGCTGATAAGATTAATACAGTATAAGACTTTAAAAGTCTTCCTACTAAGGAATACCTGTCCCTAAATGATGACGTTTTGTTTTGTTTTGTTTTGTTTTGTTTTGTTTTGTTTTGTGTGGGTACCGGGGGTCGAACTCAGGACCTCACGTGCCAGCAGGCGCCCGTGCTGCTCAGCAATATCACTGGCCCTTAAATGATGAAGTTTATCTAATTTCTAAACAGAAATAATACCAATCGTTTATAATCTCTTTCAGAAAACACATTTTATTAGGGAGTATTGATACCAAAGCCAGGCAAGACATCACAGGAAAAGGAAAGCTATAGATCAATATCCTTTGTGGAGATAGAGATAAAATCTTAAAAGAAAATATTAACAAACCAAACCTAACAATATATCTATAAAGGATTATTAACCATGACCAACTGGCGTTTGTTCCAGACATACAAGTTTGCTTTAATATTTGAGAACCAATTAATGTAATACATCATATTAATAAAGAACAAAAACCAACTGATCATCTTGGTAGCTACAGAGGAAATATATTTGACAAAATCTAGCACTGAAGGTAGGGATTCTTCATCTTAATAAAAGCCATCTATACAAAGCCTATTGTTAACACCCTAAGTGACAGTGACAAACTGAACACCTCCCCTAAAGTCACGAACAGGGCAAGGACATCATCCTCTCCTCCACAGTGGAAGTTCTAGCCAATGCAGTCAGACAAGGAAAATAAAGGCATCCAGACTGGAAGAGAAGTAAAGCTATTCGAAGGTGATGTTATCTTCTAAGCGGTAAAGCCTAGAAAATGTGCGCGGGCGCACACACACACACACACACACACACACACACGGCACTAGAACTAATAAATGAGTTCAGAAAGGTCACAAAATGCAAGACTACTGTACAAAAATAAATTGTATTTCCATATGTCAGCAACAAGTAATCTGAAAATGGAATTTAAAAAAAACTTATTCACAAAATATGAAAAGGAATAAGACATTTAGGAATAAATTTAACAAAAAATACGAAAAGTACAAATATGAAAAGTACAAAACATTCCTGAGATAATTTAAATAAATTTAAAATAAAGGGAGGGGCAGTCCATGCCCATGGAAGAGTCACTCAATACTGCTAAGATGACAATTTTCCCAAACTGATCTATACATGCAACATAATCCCTATCAAATCTCAGTAGGCTTTTAAGAAATATATAAATTGATTAGCTAGTCCTAAAATTCATATAGAAATGTAAAGGACCCAGAATTGTCAAAACAATGTAGGGTTTTTTTTTTTTTTTTTGGTTTTTTTATGTGGGTACTGAGGGTCAAACTCAGGACCTCAGGCTTGCCAGCAGGCGCTTGTGCTGCTGAGTGATATCACCGGCCCTTTTTTCCTTTTTATGTGGGTACAGGGAGTTGAACTCAGGACCTCACGCTTGCAGGCAGGCGCTTATGCCACTGAGCTATCTCACTGGCCCAAAAAACAATGTTTAAAAAGAATAATTTGAAGAATTCATACTATCTAACCTCAAAAATTACTATAAAATACTGCAATCAAGACAACATGACAGGGCCGGTGAGATGGCTCAGCGGCGTAAGCGCCTGCCTTGCAAGAGCGAGGGCCCGAGTTCGACTCCCGGATCCCACATATGAAAAAGGGGCCGGTGATATCGCTCAGCGGCATGGGTGCCTGTTGGCACGCAAGGTCCTGAGGTTGACTCCCGGTACCCACAAAAAAAAAAAAAAGACAACGTGACAATGGCATAAATATAGGATCAACAGAACAGAACCAAGTCCAGATTACTACATTATTACAGCTATAATCAGTTGAATTTTTTGACAAAGATGCCAAAATAATTCATTGGGAAAAGAATAGTCTTTTTAACAAATGATGTTGGGATCATTGGATGTGTATATGCGAAAGAATTAATTTAGATCATTACTTCATACCGTAAACAAAAATTAATTCAAAATAGATCATAAACTATGGGGCCGATGAGATAGCTCAGTGGCATTAGCACCTGGCAAGCACAAGGTCCTGAGTTCAACTCCTGGTACCCACATAAAAGGAAAAAAAGGGGCTGGTGATATCACTCAGCGGCACGAGGCGCCTGCTAGCGCAGGAGGTCCTGAGTTCGACCCCCGGTACCCACAAAAAAAAAAAAAAAAGACTAAAATATGTGCGCTAAAACTATAAAACTCCTAGAAGAAAAATTAGAAAAAATTTGAACCTTGGGTTACTTGGTGTTCTTAGATGTAGCATCAAAACCACAATCCATTTTTAATAAATGGTAAATTGAGTTTCATCAAAATTAAATATACTTGTGCCTCCAAAGACACCTTTAAGAAAAAGAAAAGAGAAAAGTTCAGGCTGATAGAAAATATTTGCAAATCATATATCTGATGAAGAATTTGTATCCAGAATATATAAAGAACACTTACAACTCAATCATTAGACAATGAAATGCCCATTTCGAAAATTGACAAAATTGACCAAACATCCCACAAAAGATATAGAAATGACTAATAAACACATGAAAAATGCTCAATGCTGTGTTAACTGTTAGGGAAATGAAAATCAAAAGCCACAATGAGATACCATCATACAGCAACTAAAATGGTTCTCATCCAAAAGATGGTAACAAGCGTGGCAGAGAAATAGGAAGCTTCGCACATTGTTGGTGAGAATATAAAGCAGCACTGCTATTCTGAAGAACCATGTGGCAGTTTTTTACAAGTTAAACATAAACTTGCCATACTTGAATGTTTTTGCCACCTCCAAAAGTCATATCAAAATTTAATCCCTAATATAACAACTTGACCCTCCAGCTTCCACAAGAGCAGCTGACCAGGCCATGCGGGTCAGCGCACGCCTTCTTTACTGAAAGGTCAGGGGCCACTGGCTGAAATTCCTAATCTGGATATAACTAAGGCAGCAACTCTTTTATGAGCCCTGTGGGCCCCAATCAGAGGAGGAAACCTCAAATCTGAGCTCCAGAATAGGGGTCCAAAGGTGCAAAGGGCTGGCTTGTGCCTCTAAGAGGAGGAATGGCATTTCCCACCTGTGGGTCCTCTGCCTATCTCCAAGAGAAAGCCCGCCTGGCCTCTGGACTTACTGAAATGGTTGTCTGGTATGGAAGATGCTCTCAGGAAGGATGGGGGACAGGAGGCAGGAGGCAGGAGGCACAGGAAGCAGATCCTGGCAGGTGACCACCCAACAACCCCGCTGCACCCTCATCCAGGGCATCAGCCACCCAGAAGCCCAGCTTCTGTCTTTGTCCAACTCTCAATGAGGCAGCTGGAGCGGTCCTGTTAGAACCTAGTTCAGATCACGGGATTCCTGCACTCCAAATCCTCAGCCAGAGTAGCCAAGCTCCCAAGAAGGTTAAGCTTCCAATCAAGATAGACCTGCCACGCCTAGGCCAGCGCCCTTTGGGGGAAGAATGGGACGCTGACCCACGGGATGAGAATATTTATGTTGGTACCCCACAAAATCTTAAACCATCAGACTCTGCTGCTCATTAAGCGCCACCTCCCCATCCCCCTGCCGGGAGACACACACGGCCCCTCCTAAGACAACATGCGCTCTCCTCAGCATCTTCCCCCATCCCTCCCTTGACTGCTAGGCCTATGACGAGGGTTAAGCCCCAGCATAACCCTTCTGGGGACATCTACACCAAAGGGGCTTCAAGATCCAGCCAGAGAGTGCCACTAGGAGCCTGGCAGAACACTGGGGTCTGAGGGCGCCTGATCAAGGGACCAGGGCTGGAACGGGAGATTTGATCAAGAGTGTTTGACCTCCTGGCAAGGACGTGAAAACTCACAGTAGGATGGCTCTGGGAAGGACGACTAAATGATGACAGTTGGCATCAGCCAGACTCTGTCGCCAGCCACCCCAGCACTACCATGAAGGAGCCAAGTAGCCGTGGAGGCTGCACTTGGCTACAACAGCATGTGCTCCCCGTTTCCCAGGCTGATCTAGCCACTGCCACCACCAAATGTCCAGTCTGATGGAAACAGAGCGTAACACTGAGTCCCCAGTATGGCACCATGTGGCCCTTGGTGCCAAATGGACTACATTGGGTCCCTTCTATCCCAAAATGCCACACATATGTGCCAGGTATGGTTTTTCCTTTCTTGCCCACAGGACCTCAGCCATCACCACTGTCCAAGGGCAGATGGAGCATTTGATCCTCTGGCAGAAGATTCCACATCCCCTTCCTCAGATTAGAAACTTGCTTTACGGCAGAAGAGATGCAGGCATAGCCATGAGCACGCAATCCAGTGGTCATTTCTACACCACTTAATATCTAAACTGCTTTAACAGCACAAGCGAACCCCAGGTTGAGGTAATGCTTTGCAAAGACGGGTGCAATATGCCACTTACATCGAAGACCTGTACGTAGCACTGTGCCCCCAGTCGGAAGAATGCATAGATCAATCCAGAACTGAGGGAGGGAGACAAAGAAGTCTATTACAGGCTCAACTGCGCTTCCTTCCCCCAGTTCATGTGTTAAAGTCCTAACTTCTACTACCACAGAAGGAGACCATATTTGGAGCAGAAGCTTTAAAAAGGTGATTAAGGTAAAAATAGGTCATGTGGTTGGGCCCTAATGCAATATGACTGGCATCCTTATAAGAAGACTTGGATATAGACACACACAGAGGAACACTCAGGGAGAAGACAGACATCAGCAAGCCAAGGAGAGAAGTCTTGCAGAAACCAACCCTGCTGACACCTTGACCTCAGACTTCTACCCTTGAGAACTGTGAAGAAATAAACTCCTACAGTTTAGGCCACCAACTCTGTAGTACTTCGTTATGGTAGCCTCGACAGACTAATTCCTGCCTACCATCGCCTTCAGGGACCCATCTGGGGAATTAATTTGTGACTCCTGCCCCACAATCTTAAGCCCTATGGATGTAGATGCCCTGTTCTCATGAAGACAACCCCACCCGGAGACTGGCAAGAAGCCCATTCGGTTATACACTTCAAGGGCTACCCAGATGCTTCAGGATCCCTGGACAAATAGGTAGAGTCACTATCCTGACACAGCAGTTTGCCCCAGATCAATCGATAAGAAAAGCAGAGCAGGTGTCACTCGGTGAGGGCAAGGAGGAACATATTGGGCACCCAGATGGAGCACGTGGACAACTCCGGATATTCCACTGCCCAACTGTGATGGTAAATAATAAAGTGCAGTGACCTGGCCCCAGGAAGAGCATGGTGTCTATGAGTCAGAGTCCCTCAGGCATGAGGGTCTGAATCACGTGACCTGCTAGAGCAGAACAGTGCCAGCTGAGGGAGGGGACCCAAAGTGACTAGTGGAGAAGGGAGATGAGACAGTGACTACTCACTAGTGACCCTAAGACTGGGTGCAGTTTCAGGGGCAGTGGTCACACAACCTTCCTTTTCTCAGGAATGGGTAGAGGTCCACCTGGGCCCTAAAGGAGGGACACCCAGGACGTACCTGAAGAAGTGGATCCCAGCAGGCAAGGGGTGGACTGTGCCAGTCATTGCAACACACAATCCAGACCCTCTTCAGTGGGGCTTCTGATCCCCTGCTTGGAGTGCCACCGGCAGACAGACCTATGCTCTTGGCTTCTGTAGGGATTACCTCAGCTTCATGAGTCCTCCAACCAAGGTCACTTCCCTTCCAATGCAGACCACACACAATTATTGATCCATCAGGAACATAAAAGGCTGGCCACCTCAGCCCAGCTTGGGACAACTTGGAAAGGCCTTCTAGGTGCAGAGATCACCATGGGGTCCACCAAAGCTGTCCAAGGCCCTGTGCCCAGCCCTTCTCCTTCTCTTGTCCCCCATAGGTTTTCTCTGTACATTAACGTATTTAAGAACAATCATTAGTCCTAAGCCCAACATTATTTCGTACTTATGTATAATAATGGAATCCCCCCTTGTAATTCAGAATGCATGCTTCTGTCCAAAGTTCTAAGCTTTATTAATCTCTACTCTCATATCAACTCATTCTCCTGGCATAACATGGTAGGTTCCATTGCTTTAGAAATTTACAACAATATGACCACCATATTTTTTTTAGTGCATGCTTTACACCAGGCATTTCTCATGCATTCTCTCATTTGAGTCACTCAATATCACTATAAGTTCAGCACTACGTTATTTCCCTGTCCAGTGAAGAACCTAGAGCTCAGAAGTTTCTGTTCCTCCCTCAAGTTCACACCCTTGGTCAGTAGGAGGGCAGGAGGCATCCAGGCAGTCTGACTGTGTCCACAGCTGTCCCACAAGCTGTTCCAGTCCTGATGCAACAGAAGGACACCTGCTTGGGGGCTCCAGTGGGCAGAAGGGTAACCAATATTTGGATTCATGGGAAGAAAATTTTATATCAACAAGAGCAGGAACTCTGGCTATAAGATGGGCTTCTTTGAGAGGCAGTGAGAATCCTATCCCTGGGAAAATCCACTCTTCCACTGGGGTAATGAGAAATGTTAAGCTGGGCGATCGGAAAGGCCCCAGTCCTTGAAAGAAAGAATCGTCTGGTTCTATACATGACATTCAAATCCCCCAGCACCGTGTTGACTCGAAGCTTCCACTGACAACGATTTGAGGAGAGACAGAAGTGTGACCAGCACAGAAGCCCCAAACCGAAGTGAAGTCTGACCGGACTCTGGAACACTGCCAGCTGCTGCAGGCGCCTCTGACCAGCCTGAGCTCAGGAGGCCAGTCGGTGTGACTGCTGCAGGTCCCTCCCCGTCTCAGTGCCCTTGACTGCAGCTCGCCAGGTGCTTCCTGGATGCTGTGGGTGAGTGTGGGAATGAATGCCAAGCAGCCTCGAGGGAACACCCTGTGGAGATGCAGCATCTGCAGCCCCTCCATCTCCTGCCTGCTTCCCAGACTGAAAAGGGGTGCGGGGCCACACCCTGGCAGGTCCAGGCATTGTCACCTGCACACCAGTACCAGGCTCAGAGGACAACCCCTGCTCTACACACCTCCTTGGCCCATCAGTAGGCATCCAGATTCCGAGAGGGCTGGGTGGCACCCTGTTTCTGAGCCGTGACCTACTGACTGCCACCTCATCCTTGCAGCAAGCCTGGACTCAAAGCGATTCAAAGTAGTGCCCCCCAAGAAAAGTACACATCTCAATTCAGTACACGTCTCAGTTCAGTTCACGTCTCCTTCAGCCAGCCACCCATCAGATCAGCACGAAGCCTGCATCAGCTATTGACACCACACACTGGATTTTCTGAAGTTTAATATTCTTACCTGGAACTCACCTATTCATTTAACAAACAAGTATTGAGTAGGCCCTATAGCAGGATCTAAGACAGAGTCAGCACATTTTTTTCTGTAAAGGGCCTGATAGCAAATATTTTGGGCTCTTTGGGGCCAGCCTGTCCCTTCACAAATATACAACCCCGCTGTTGGAGCCATAGGCAGCTTGTGAACTTAAGGACATGGCTGTGTTCCAATAAGATTTACAAACATGCAGCAGGTCGGTTTGACCCATCAGCTGTAGTTTGCCAACACCTGACCTAAGAAACAGCCCATCCTGCTAAGACTCCCCGGGGCCACCTGAGCTGCCCTCATCCTCGGGCTGCAGAGCCTTAGCCCGGGTCCCCACTTTGTTCTGTCCTCCGCCACACCATGAATCCTAGCAACACAGGTGCTGTCTCTGTGTGTCTCACACAGCGGCCTCACGTGGAGGCTGTGACATCTCCTCGGACCATGAAGCCTAATTTCCTCTCCCTGAAGTGTGGGCCAGACTTAGCAACCTGCTGCTAATAGAAAGTGGCTGAGGTCTGTGACTTCTAAAACTGTGTGGTGTGTGTTTAAATGTTTAAAAATTACTACAGTAAAAGACACATTGCCATTAATCTCCCTCAAAATACTCCTCCTCAACTCAAACACACTTATTCCATCATTCTTGCCATTTTCTGAAGCAGTTCTGGAAGTCCTTTTTCATGAAGGCCTTTGTTTGTGCTGTCCTGGCTGCCTTGATGTCCCAAGTCGATTCAAAACCTTTACTTCTCCTGGTCGTTTTGACTTTGGGAAAGATCTAGAAGTGCCCAGGTCAGACCCAGTGAATAAGGTGATGAGGACACACTGTCATGTTTTTCCCAGCTTCCCTTTCCACAGGATGGCACTTGGCAACAGCATTCACCATATTTTTCATCACACCTGGTAAAGACACTCATCCTTCTCCATCACGAAAGGTGCTCTATCCCCTTCACCAAACTCCTCCAGTCAGTCCCCAGCTGCCCCAGTGGCAGGGGCCTGCAGACGCCTCTCTAGCTGGGGGCGCTCGCTGGCAGGAGCCAGGGGCTGGGGTCCACCTAGCCATGCCCTCGACATCCTCTCCTCCTCCCCTCCCTGTCCTCTCAGTTTCTCACCTCTTTCTTCTCCTCTCCTCCTGTCCCAACACCACCTCTCTGTCCCTCCTTCTGTCTTCTCTCTGCTTCTCTTTCTGCTTCTTTCCTCTTCTTTCTTTCTCCTCTGTGAGTGTAATTCCTCAGACCTTCCCTCCTTGACTGCATCCTGTGCAAAGAATTCTCCCCCTGCCACCTCCGGGCAAAGGTGGTAGAAAAGAACGAATTTTTCATTTGTTTTTCTATTATTCTGCTCCTGGACCCAAGAAAGCGGAACTGAGGTCCCTCTGTGTGCGACTGGAGGGATGACACACCTTGATCTCTGACTTTTGCTTTGTCATTTCCCATAAAAGTAAAACTTTCTGCGACAGGCAAGCGCCAGGCCCGGGGAACGAGAGCAGCGAGCCCATGGGCGTGTCCCGTGGCTTTGGTCCTATGGTGTGGCAGTCCGGGGAGACTGGGGAGGTTCCCCGGCTTCAGCCCCCAGCGGGAGGACAAGGACTGATTAGGAAGTCTGCTAGGGGTTTCCAAGGATGCGCGAGCTGGCAGATAGGTTTCCAGCCCAGGGCACCGGCTGCAGGCACATTCGAGAGCACACACACACACACGCACACATGCGCGCACACACATTCACACACACACACAAGGAGGTCCTGTGTGGGTCTCCTCCGCACCCCGGTAAGTTCTTATTTACTTACTGGATCAGAGTCTAGAGTCACAGCAGCCAACGTGACAAAGAGGATCGCGTGGAAAACGGACTTCCCAAATAAACGTGTGTGTCCTCCCTCTAGCTGCAAAAGAGAAACTGAGTCAGGATCAGCTCACCTGAGTTTATTATCCACTTACTTTGAGGGTGTCATGTCCTGCTCCCCCACTTCCCATGATGCACTGAATCCGTGTCCCACCCAAGTGCCAGGAGGCATCCGGCACTGCCCAGAAGGACTGGGATGGTCCTCATCACACCCTGGTTCCATTTCACCCTCTAGGTCTCTGCTTAACTGCACCTCCAGTGCAGTTTCCCTGTCCACCCTGCCCAGGCAAGCGACAGTCCTTATTCCACTCAGCCTCGGGTTCCTCCCTTCTCAGCAGCTCCATCCATCCATAGTTGTTGGATATATTTGGGTTACTCATCACACCTCCCTTCCTGAAGGCAAACCCCAAGCCAGGCATGGTGGCACACACCTATAATCCTAGCACTCTGGGAGGCTGAGGCAGGAGGATCACATATTCAAGCTCAGCCTGGACAATTTAGTGATTTAGATCCTGTCTCAAAATTCTAAAAAAGGGCCAGTCATGGTGGCGCACACCTGTAATCCTAGCGCTCAGGAGGCTGAGGCGAGAGGATTGCTGTGAGTTTGAGGCTGGGCTACATAGTAAATTCAAGGCCAGCTTGAACTACATAGTGAGACCTGTCTCAAAAAACAAAAACAAAAATTTTAAAAAGGGTAGGAATGTAGTTCAGCAGGAAGGCCCTGGCTCAATCCCCAGTTTAAAAACTAAAAAATAAAATGCAAGACAGAACCCTGGCTGCTGTTGCACTCCATAATATCTGTTAACACCTGGTGCAGCGTCTGGCACATGATGGACCACTGGGAAATGTCCACTGCATGAATGAATCAATGAATGAATGAATGAATGAATGAGTGAACAGATTGTGTTACCCGGGCTCCTGAGGTTATCACTGTAGCAAAGGCCTCAGGGAAAAGTTATTTGCCCAAAGGTGGGGCACCGCACAAGACCCAAGACTGGTGTCTGAGTCGGGTCCCTGCGTGCTCCGTCCACACCTGCGAAGCAGGCCCTTCGCAGCTGGGTTTCTCACCTTAACCAGGGGTCCTTTGACGCAGCGTCACCCAGCCGGCCTGCTACCCTCTTAAGCCAGACCCCTATCTCCTTTGGAGTAATAATTAAAATAACATATTCACTGGCTGGTTTTGTTCCCTAGATGTAATCTGCCCGGCTCTGATTTGCATATTAAAAGCACTAATTAGCCCCTCCGCGTGCTCGGGCACGGAGAGCGCAGAGACTGGTCACGGTGTCCCCGAGGACCGCGCCCCGGGCTGGACCGGATGGCGCCGCGCCCTGGGCGCACGCAGGCGGCCTTTGTTCCCAGCCTTGGGGACCGGACGCTCCCGGCCTCGTCCCGTGGTTCAGCTTCCCTTTGAAGCGTCGTGTTTGATCTGTTCGCGTGTCTGTCGATTTTTGTTTTAAGTCCTTTGGAGCGGGAGTTCCACCCCCTCCCGGCCACGCCGCGGCCCAGACCCCCGAGAGAGGGCGACCTCCGACCTGGGGCGCAGCCGCGAGCCCCGGCCCCTTGCCGGGCGCTTCCATCCCCACCTCGCGGGGAGGAGAAGGGGCAATTCCAGCGTGCGGACCCCTTTAAATCACTCAGAGGAATGACTAATTGCGGGTACTACTTCCGCAAAAATAAAATCGGGGCTGTGGGCGCGCCGCACGAGGGTGCGCGCATAAAAGCTGTCCTCGCGGGCGGGGTCCTGAGCGCGCGTGCGCAGAGGGGACGCACGGGGAGGCCTTCAAGGCCCAGAGGACAGCTCCGGGGCTCCGCTCCGGCGGAGCACAGACGCGAACTGGGACCCGCCCGCCCCGTCCACGGTTCCCCTCGAGAAACTGAGGGCCAGGCGTCGCGGGGACCGGCTGGGGACACGGACCCAGCGCGGCACCACGTGCCATCCCCGACCCTGGCCCGTCGCAGCCCGAGAGCTATGGCAACGCGGGGACCCGGAGCAGGCGTCACGGGCCGCGTCGGCGACAGCGCCCCCGCCCGCTGCGGCCCGCACCACTTCCAGGCGGCCTGGCGTCGCGATCCGAGGTGGGGGAGGCGCCCGGCAGGGAGAGGACCCTGACTCGGTGTCCCCAGCGGACGCCAAGCGCAGCCTAACTGCGGGGGCGCGCGGGCTTCGAAGGAAGGCGTGGAAACGCGCGGGGGAGGCCTCGGGGTCACCTGGGCGCCCGAGAGTCAGCAAAGGGCATGCGATGCAGACAGAAGACTTAAACTGAGCTGGGTGTGGGGGCGCACGCCTGTAATCCCAGCACTGTGAGAGGCTGAGGCAGGAGAATCGCCACGTCTAAACCCAGCCTGGGCAATTTAGCGATTTAGGGAGACCGTGCCTCCAATAAATAGATGATAGATAGACAGGTCCTGGGTTCAATTTCCAATACAGGACGGACGGACGGATGGACGGAAGAGGGGAACGTGGAGCCAGCAAACAATGCAAACCTTAGATTGGCACAAGGTGCAGGAGCCTTGGGAGCCAGCCGGGCCCGCGACAGCCACAGGGGAGAGGTGACAGGGTGGCCCCTGGGCTGCCTGGGGTGAGGACGCTCCCGAGGGCCGGGATGGGAGGCCGCAGGGCAGAGGCCCGCGGGAAGCAGGGAGAAGTTCTAGGTGGCTCGGTGCGGGCCTCCGCGGGAGAGGGCGGGAGACAGCGCCCCCTGCAGGCGGGAGCAACGTCTACCTGCGACCCTGCTGAAGGGCGCGTGAAGGGCGGCTGAGCGAGGCTGAGCCTTCTGACTCCCCGGCCCTGGGGCACAGCTGGCCCAGAGCCCACCGGAGGACAGGCGGGGGCAGCAGCGCAGAGGGCTGGGGGCCTGGCTCAGATGTGCTCAGCGGGCTGGCGTCCATGGGGCACCCTCCTCCCCAGGAGAAGCGGTCGCGCACCCTCCCTGCCTCCCGCATCAGGAGAGGGGTCATCGGAAAGGCGATGGACTAAACTGGCGAGCAAGGCCTCCGCCCGAACTTGGAAACGTAGTGTTGCAGTTCACCAACTCCTGGGCTGGGTGTGGCTCAGAATTACCGCTTAGAATGTGGGAGGCCCTGGGCTCCATTCCCAGCACTAGAAAGCAACGACAAAACCCAGTTTCCAAAGTCCTAAATTCTTTCAGGAGACTCGTGTGCTCTGGATGCTACTTTTCAAGAATGGTAGGTTTTTCTCTAGGGAGTAGAATCTGTCCAAAAGGGAAGCTGAAATCAATCTGTCGCTAAAAAATTCCCCCCAGGGCAGGGGAGGCCCATGATAGGCAACCCCAGGGTGCAGCCCGGAAGCTGAGCCAGGGAGCCTGGTCACATCCACTTCCGCTGAACACACCCAGCCCCTCCCACATACACCTGCTAGAAAGATCTATTCCGTATGACCGGTGGGACACTGTGGGGCTCTGAGGGCAGTGCTTGGCCTTGAGGATCACCGTTTGCAGGGGCCACCAAGACAGCTGTTACTGTTGTGGGACCCCGTAGCTATGGGATGAGTGGTTCGTTTGTTGTGGTACTGGGGAATGAACCCAGGCATTTGCCTGAGCTGCACTCCCAGCCCATTTTTTATTTTTTATGTTTATTTTGAGACAAGGTCTCACTAACCTGCCCAAGCTGGGCTAGACCTTGTGATCCTCCTGCCTCACCGGCCCTGAGTGCTGAGGTCTCGGGTATGCACCACCACACCCAGCTTTAGATCTGGTTCTAATTAGTCCGTGCACGCTGGCAAGGTGCTCCAAAGAGGGTCGAAAGCCCAGGAACCGTGCAAGGCGGGACATGTGTTGACAGCTGGGAGTGTGGCGGTGGTGACCGGGAGTGCTGCACGTATGACCACGTGTGGTGGGGACACCTGGCAGACTAGAGGGGTGGGGTGGAGCCTGAGCGCAGGTGATCGTGGCCTCAGTGATTGTGTAGTGGGCACAGAATGGTAGGCTCCAGGGCTTCTGGACCAGCGCTGACCTAACTTCACATTGACTTGGAGCCAGGAGACTTTAAGGAGCTACAGGAAGTGCACGTGCCCCACACCCGGCTGACCCCAGCACTTCCGGGACTCTCGGTGTGGTCCTCACACAGCCTCCCTGGACAGCACCGTCGATCATCACGGGCGCATTTGCAGAGAGGGCTAAAGAAAGGCCTAGAAGGAGGTAGGAGGCCTCCACCCCGGAGAGGGGTGCTGGAGTTGTGTAAACCGCTTCCCTCTTCTGTCCCTCTTTCCTCCTCTTCCCGCCTTCCTCCCTGCTGGGTGATGAATCCAGGGAGGTCCTGCTGGGACTGCTGGCTGTTCTCCCTGGAAGGGACCTGGGACCCTGAAGAGGGCCTGGGGCAGAACCGGGAAGGGAGGAATCTGTTGCTGGTGGCCCAGGGTGGGCTAGGCTGGTGACAGGTTTAAGACCATACAAGTGAACGCCCCTTGCCTCCCTGCAGGGGATCAGTCTCCAAGAGGGCAGAGGGGGGAGCTACACGGTCCCCGAGGTCACGGTCCCCAGATATGCACAGCGTTACACCTGCCGCATCCTGTTGGTCCAAGAGTCACAAGGCCAGCCCAAGTGCAACAGGTGGGGAAGTAGATGGCACCTCATAATGAGAAGACCTGCAGAAGCCTGCAGCCCTGGATGTCGGTCCACCACACACACACACACACACACACACACACGCTGTACAACTCAGCAGGTCTGTTTCTAAGGCATCACCTGGACCTAGAGAGACTCTCACAACCTGACAGGTATAAGAATGTTCACTACAGCACCGTGGTCATGGCAAAGTCACAAAAATGCCCACCCATGGGAGAAGATACAGGTAAAAAATGGCAGTTCAGGCATTGGAAAACCATACAGCAATTATTAAATGAGCTGGATCTCTAGTGGCAACTTTGATGAACCAAAGGTCGTGTTGTGGGGGAAGCACAAGTTGCAGAACTAAATGTACACAGTGGTGTGGTTTTAAGGAAATTTTTAATGTTATTTTTAATGGACACAATTGTTGGAGAACTCTATGGGGCATAATACCATGCATATATATATATATATATATATATATATATATATATATATATGTTGTATAATAATAAAATCAAGGGAATTAACATCCATCACCTCAAACATTTATCATTTCTTTGTAGTGAAAACACTCAGAATCCTCTCTTTTTGCTATTTTGAAATATACGGTAATTATTATTAACTATAGTCACCTTACTGTACAATAGAATACCAGACCTTATTCCTCCTATCTCATTGTAAGTTTGTGCACCAACCTCCCCCATCCTCCCTTCCCACTTCCCTACCCAGCCTCTAATACTCACTATTCTGCTATTTCAGAGACCAACTCGTGTGTGTGTGTGTGTGTGTGTGTGTGTGTGTGTGTACACGTGTGTTTCTAGGCCTCAAATCCAGGGCCTTGCACATGTTAAGCAAGCACTCTACCACTGAACTACATCCCCAGCTCTTTTTATTTTATTTTGAGACAAGGTCTCACTAGGTTTTCCAGCCTGGGCTCAAACTTGCAATCCTCCTGCCTCAGCCTCCTGAGTAGCTGGGATTACAGGCAGGCATCACCATGTCTGGCAAGACTAACTTCTTAAGATTCTACATCTGCATGAGATCATGCAGTATTTGTCTTTCCGAGTCTGGCTTATTTCACTTAACATTGTGCCATGTAGCATTTGCATACGTGTGTGTATGTGACGGTGTTGAGGGCAACTGAAGGGTTCACAGTCATAAGATGAGATCTGGTGCCACAAGGGGTAAGTAGGTCATGAGGAAGGGCTGAGCTAGACCAAAAATCTCTGCATCTCTGACAGAGAAGAAAGAAAAGTGGACAACTTGCCCAATTTATGCACTTGAGATGTGACACACATAGAATCATTTCAAATAAAAGCAGATCCTTGATAAATGGGAGCACAATGGAGGGAAATTAAGGGTGTCTTAGTTACTTTTCTCTCATTGCTGGGACAAAATACTTGACACCCAAAGTTAAGGAAGGAAAGGTTTCTTTAGCTCACAGTTTGTGGAGGTTTCAGTCCATAGTCAGCTGGCTCCAAGGCAGGGTGGCATGGCAGAGGGGCAACAGCTCAAGGCAGCAGAAGACAGCAAAAGCAGCAAGACCCAAAGGGGAAAAACAAGCCTCTTTTCCTCCCTTATATTGTAAGCAGGCTACCCACCCTGGGACAGGTGTAGCACTCATGGTCTCCCTGCCCTCTTCTTGCACAGGTTCAGGATGTTTACAAAGTGAGGACCCTGGCCCCCTGCTGAGTCACTTAATTAAACTTCTAAACTTCTCAAGTTGACACAATGAATCAAAGATTACAACATCCTAGATCGGAAACAGCTGCTCTAGGGCATGTCCTCTACCCCCCAGAAGGTAGAACTGCTGGTTACTTAGTTAAGCTTCTAAACTCCTCAGGTTGACACAATGTATCAACCATTGCAAAGGGGGAACCAGGGAGGGGACTCGAAGAAAGCTGGCGGCAGGAGCCACAGTCGGAGGGGGGTCCACACAGTGACTCAGTGCTTGGCCTTTCTTTTTAAATTATTGCCCATTTGGTTTTATTCTTCACTGTAGCTCCTTTGTCCGGAAGTTCAGGCTGTGGCCTTCACTACTGATAAAATTGGTGGAGGCGGTAGTTTAGACTCAAAGCTGTCATTACCTGGATGGGTGGCTGTGGCTGCGGTCATCCAATCACCAAGTCAAGCCGTTTGCTGGGTACCTTCTCTGCGTCTGATGCCACGCTGCGATGGGTACACCGGGAACCCAAGAGCCATGGCTTCCGCCCAGGGAGAAGTTGCCATGTGGTCCCACCTGCTGCAGCTTTGTGGTTTCTTCTGTTTCCCTGGGGACTCCACGGCCACAAGGTAGGGCCCACTCGCAGCAGGTTGAAAGATGCATGGGAAGGAAGCCATGCTTTCCGACCTCATGGACACCACCAAGTCCTTCTTGCCCAAAGCCGCTGTGATGAGCAGGCTCTGCCTCCCGGCTTGGAGCCCAGGGATCCTCGGGGGTGTGCTGCCAGCTGCCTTTCTAGATCCTTCTGCCACTCCATGGAACCAGACAGGGAGGCATAGGGACACATCCTCATTGTCCCCTTGACTGACAGTCATCTAGGAGCCATTTCCAGAGGACCATGAGCGTGAGCTCTCTGCAGTCCAGCAGATAGACAGACAGGCCAGGATTTGGAGCCTGGGGAAAGGAGAGTCCCAGGAGGAGCCACTGCCACCCCATTTCGCCTCCCTCAGGCCAGCCCTGCAGGCCTGCACTTCCCATCACATTTCCAGACGTGGCTGCAATCACAATTCTAAGTGGCAGCAAGTTGGTGACTGCAAGGTCCCCTGTGCTCCTCAGCTCCATCCACAGCGCTCACACCCAGGCCTCCCAGGACCACTCTGTGCCCAGACCCTGATGCCCACTGCACAGCCCCGCCTGTCCCTGTGCCAGCGGCCACTGCCCCCACTGTACACCACTCCTCTGTGTCTCCTCCTTCCCTTCCTTGAGCCCCAGCAGGCTCAAGCCACCCTGTCTCCAACCTGGACTGCTGAATTTTTTTTTAGTACTTGGAATTGAACCAAGGGCCTTCACATGGAGCTACATTCCCAGCCCTTTTAAAAAGTTTTTGTTTAGAGACAGGGTCTTGCTAAGTAGCTAAGTAGGCTGGGGTTGAACTTGAGATCCTCCTGTCTCAGCCTCCCAGAGCACTAGGATTATAAGCAGGCAGCACCACACCTGCCAAGACCACTAAACTTTTATCCCATAGAGTTTCTTCAGTCTAGTTCCACCTCTCCTCAGTCGTTGCCCCACACAATGGCGGATGATCCAGTCATATTTCGCCCATCAATGGTCATTGGTCCCACAGGCAGCCTGATATCTAACATGTGTCTACACTGTGCTGGGTGTCAGGGAATTGATGAGGGAAACATGGTTCCCCCAAGGAATGCCAGGTCTCACAGGAGCAGCGAGTAAAAACTGAATCACCAGATTTGTTCACAGATCACACACACAAGGTGGTGAATGGTATTGCAGGCCACATGAGTGCACCTGACGGTCTCCTGGGGCTAGACACAGCCTTTGTTTGTTTGTCTGTTTGTGATGGGGTCTCGCTAGTCCAGGCTGGCCTTGAACTTGCAGAAACCCTCCTGCCTCAGCCTCCTGAGTGCTGGGATTACAGGCCTGTGCCGCCACGCCCAGCTGGACAAGGCCTTTTGGGGGGACTCAGGCTGGAGATGAGGGGTGTCCCCTCACTGTCACATACTAAAATGCATACTCTGACGTGGGTCTGCAGGGCCCTTTGTGAGTTGGCCATGGGTATCCCAGCCTCATCCTACCACACACACGCGTGCGCACACACACACACGAGTGCTCCCTCCAAGCATGCCCAGCCACCATGTGGCCAAGGGTGGGGGTCCTCCTGCCTCCTCCACCCGGCCTCATGCAACATCTTGCATCAAGGATCGTGTCAATTTGTGAGCTCGCAAATCGGCATTTAGCTCTCATGCCAAAGCCCACAGTCCTAAGTTTCAGTGGCAGAAAGACATTGCTGAAAATAATTGTGCCTGGCAGCACTGGGGCCGCTTCCAAAAGCCGGCCGGTGATGCAGCACCCGCTGAATCTTTGCTTGCTCTGTGCGGCAGCCAGATGCCTCTATCTCCTGCCCAATTAATCAGGAATGAGTTGGACAGGGCTGGTGTACATTCACGACAACCTGCTTCGGAAAGGACCACAAAGCCCCTTCCTGTTCCTTCCCCTCTCTGCCGCCTTTCCCCTTCCCTCTCTCACCCCCAGAGCCCCGCTGCTGCCAGCCCCTACAGGTAGAGAGTACCAGCTTGTGGCAGGAAGCGACAGCCCTGCCGGCGAGCTGGCAGCAGAGACCCCTGCACTGCCAGCCATTGGCCACTGACTCCAGGCCCGCTGGCTCGGCTGGCAAGAGCCGCAGATTCCTGCCCGCCGGCTCCGGGGAGGAGCGTGCAGGAGCCCCCCAAATGCAACTCTGGCCCATTCTGTGCATTTGAAATGCCACCTGCATTCCTCGGGCCTGTGTTCCCATCCCCTCTCCATGCTCCCCAAAGAACCAGGGAGACAAAGGCAAAGGGGGCCCAGAAACTGCAGGAAGGGAAGGAAGGGGGCAGGGAAAGAAGGTGTCCGAGTCCGTGCTCTTGGTTACCGGCCTGCAGCCTTAACAGCACTGGGTCCCCTCGGCCTGTTTCACCAAAGCACAGACTGGAAGCTGTCTGTGTGCCAGGATGATGTGCAAGGCCTGTACGGTGCCTGCTCTGTCCCGCCCCTGCCTGCTACCCGCCCCCTTCCTCCAGCGCCCCCATCTACCACGGGGTAGGAGACCGAAGCCCTGCAGACTGACATCTCCGCTGCCTCAGAGGCCCGGCTCCTTCTCCCTCTGCTTCCTTCCCCTACCTCGGCCCCTCTCCTCCAAGCCCCCACATCCGCACCCCCAAGTCTCCTGGGTCCCCTCTGCAGGGCTGTCCCCATTCCTCTCTTCATCCATTCCTGGGCTATGCTCAGAGTACGGGGACCACCTGGTGCCAGGAAGGCCTTCGGGGGCTGGCGGACGGTGGCAAATGCCCCATAGCTTGCAGGGGAGTCATTCCTCGGAAATAAATGACCCAAGAAACCATTAATGTTGTGTTCCTCTCGGGAACCAGAAACTTCCAGAGCCCACAGCCTCCTGGAACTGGAGTGAACTGGGCCGTTTTTCGAATGTGCTGTCTCTCTTCCTCCCCCCAGTGACCCAGCCGCGACCCTCCCAGGATCTAAACCCAGAGCAACACCCCGTCGCAGCATCGGGGCAGCACCTCCCATTCCCATGGGATGCTGGAAGCTGTGGCCTTTCACCCCTGCGCCTCACATCACCCCACACGCCTTCCCCGGTGCCACCTCTGGTCCTAGAGGGAGCCTCTGTCTTCTGGTGCCTTTGTTACCTGGAGCACAAGAAATACCAAATCGGATGCAGCCAGCACCCAAGTGGCAGATTTTTTTCTGGGCTGGGCATGGAGTCTGGGGTAAAGAGGGAAGCCAGGAAGGGGGCAGAGGAGGATGGGACCGGGATATTTAATTGTTCCCCAAGATAAGCGCCATCAAAGTCAAGCAAGGTTTCAAAGGAGGGACTGGTGATCAGCTGGGCTCCTGGTGGCCACGTTGTCACCCAAGAGCCAGAGGGGCCAGCCTGTCACAGGCCAATCTGGCGTGAGGTCTCTCCGCTTGCAGAAAGTCACTCCAGCAATTAAGCCTGGTCCCTTTGTTTCCCCTTGCTTCTCTCTCTCTCTGTCTCTCTGTCTCTCTCTCTCTCATTCTCTCTCTCTCTGCTTCCCAGAATGAAACTGTGTCCCGCTGTGCAGGGTACCAGCCGCCCTCCCTGGCAGGCCGTTTCGCAGTAGTCCTGCGGCGCCATGGAGAGGAGCTAATTGGATTTGTTGTCACCTCCTGAAGCTGCCAGGAGCTCACGTCTGCTCTGGTTACAGATGAAGACATCACGGTGACAGGCTCAGAGACAGCTCAGCTGGCATCCCAAGGCCACTAATAGAGCCATGTTGATTTAATGTCCGAGTGGAGAGGTGCAGACAAGCTGTTCAAGTTTTCCCTTCCAGACAAAGCAGGGATCTACCATCCGTCATCTGTGGATCAGTAAGTAAGCATCATCGTGCCTCCAGGAACTCTTCAGCGTCGCCACAAAAGAACGACAAACTCTTTTTCAACGGGGGACGGGACTTTGCAACGGAGCATCCCTCTGCTTTATGCTGCCCTCGGGGAGCACAGCTAATTCCAGCCAACATAAATTTTACTTAACTATGTGATTATGAATGAATCCAATTAGCCTTAAAGTGGCTGGCTCTCTAAAGGTGCGCACAAGGTCTCCGAATGTGGGGATGGAGAGAGGCCCAGTGACGATGCAGGACCCCTTTGTCTTCCATGAGCTCACTCGTCCATTGGCAGGAGCTCACTGAGCACCTATTGTGTGCTGGCCACTGGGGAAATAAGATAGAGGGTCTACACTCAAGGTCATGGGTGGGGTGTATAATGGACAGTTACAGCGCAGGGCAATAAGTGCTCTGAAGGGGAAGATGGGGGGCACCCCATTCCCTGGAGAGTCCCCAGTAGGAGGGCCTAAGCCCAGGTCTGCAGAAGGACTGAGGGGTATGCAGCCCCATGCCCTAGCCCACTTGCTCTGGGCAGTGGAGTTTGTAACAGACCCCTCCTCTCCCTCTAGGAACTGGTGCAAGGAGTGGGCTAAGTGGGTGCTTTACCTCCTGCCACCTCAGGGCCTTGGACCCCTGAAGCTTATGGAGGCCTGAGGCTTCGTGAGAGGAGTCCTTGCAGGGCAGGCAGGAGACATGGCCGGAGAAGTCTGAGAGCACTGGGGAGTGACCAGCCACGCACCCTGTAGGAGCCAGGCCTTGGGGCTCAGCCTGCTGCCAGGCATTCAGAAGATGCCCCTCCCAAGAATCCTTCTCGCTGCCCACCCATGCCCAGCACTGAACACCCAGATGTCTCCTCCTCATGAGGGGCCAGCAGGGTGCAGGCAGCACACCTAACTGTGGAGCGGTGCTGGCTTCCTGTTGGGTGGACCGCCCAGCCCTAGCCCCCTTGCCTGTCCCTGTCACCACCCCAGAGCCCACATGTACCCTTTCTTCTGTCCTGCTCCCCAGCGACCCGTTAGAAAGGGTCAGAGGGGACCCCACAAGTCTCCAGCAGGGAGTTCTCAGTATGACATCAAACTGGGGGACCATCTCAAGCCACAGCCAAGGGGAAACTCGGGCAGAGGACAAATGAAGTAGAGGGGTCTTCAGCCTGACAGAGACCCCTGCTCCGCGCTGAGCTGTCCCCCACATGCCCTGGCTGTTCCTAGTTACAAGAAAGTGGACCAAATTCACACTCCCTCAGAATGAGAGCAAACTTATCCCAGGTTCGGTGGGAAAGGAGCCAGGAAGTCACCCACGCGCCACAGGTGTGACCCCCAACACCACCCCAGCAGAGCACAGGACTCCGGGTGGGGCTGGCCAAGAGCAGGGCCTGAAAATAGCAGGTGGGACTCAAGCAGGAGAGAGATGGGGGGAAAGGAAACAGCTCAGGGAGGAGAAGAAAAGTCCTTAGTATTGAATAACTAATAAGAATGGTAATGATAAAACAAGAACACAAAGACAAGATCACAAAACAATAGGACGGGATGAAAAGGGAGGTTGAGCGTACCTGAGGGAACAGATTGAGCCAAACCAGGCCACAAGTGCAATAATCAGCTTACAAATGAGGGCTAGAAGACATTCTTCCAACCAAGAGAGGTGACACACTGGAAAAGAAGCCAGGTGTGGTGGTGCATGCCTATAATCCCAGCATTCTGGGAGGCTGAGGCAGGAGGGTCACAAGTTCAAGGTTAGCCTGGATTAAATGGTGAGAATGTCTCAGAAAGAAAGAAGAAAAAGAAAGGAAGAAAGGAGAGAAGGGAGGGAGGGAGGAAGGGAAGGAAGAAATGGAGATGAAAATCTTGAGAAAGTCAGTGACTGTAGATGAAATAAAGAGGTTACAGTAAGCAGGAAGGATGGATATAGCAAACTGGTGAGGGGGGCACAACATAAGAAATGTGGGTCACAGATGGTGGTGGTGGTGGTGCACACCTGTAATCCCAGCATTCTGGGAGGCTGAGACAGGAGAATCACAAGTTCAAGCCCAGCATGGGCAACTTAGCAATTTAGCAAGACCCTGTCTCAAAATTAAAAGAGGGGAGGACTGGAGATGTAGCTCAGTGCAAAGGCCCTGGGTTCAATCCCTAGTTCTGCCCCCAAAAAGGGGAAAAAAGAAAAGAAATCCAGGCCCCTGAAGGAAAGAAGCCAACAAATGGAACAGAAAATGTAAATAAATAACGCAAGGAGATTTATCTTAAATGGACAGCTTTATAAACAGATCCAAAAATACTCGTGTACAGTGTTCTAGAAAAACTTAATTAGGAGCCATCAGTACTGCAACACTGCCCCGTTCAATTACAGAGCAGCAGGGCAAAACAAGCTCTTTGGAGGTCAAGACAGAAAAGGCAAATCAACCACAGAAGAAAAAGCTGCAGTTGGCCCAAGACTTCTTGGCCAGGACCCGGGGTCATAGCTTCAGGGCTCAGTAACAAAACTGCAGCCAAGAAAATCAGAACCCAAAAGGCTGTCCTCTGTGCACTGCAGTAGCAGACGTTCTCTGCCGTGAGAACAACCCGGAACACAGCAGCCGGGCCCATGAGCCGGTGACTGGCATCGAAATCAGTCTGCTGCAAAACAGAGCCATGGGACAGAGAAGTTGGGATGTGGCCATTTAACGTGGAACTCAAACCCAGCAGCCGCAGCATGATGGTTCAGGATGTGACTTAGAGTTCTCGATACTCAGAGTGGGACAAGGGCAGGAAAAGGGACCAGCCAGTGTCAGGGCCGGAAGACACAAGACAGACAGGGGAGGAGACTGAGATGTGCCTGTATTCAGGAAGCAGGAAGCAGGAAACAGGAAACAGGAAACAGGAAGCAGGAGCCAGGATACAGTGCTCTATTAGCAGGCTTCTTCCCAGCCCCGTGCTCCTGTGCAACTGCACCTCCCGCTCCAATAGAAGGCAGAGACGATGTTTACTTTGTGGTGAAAATGAGATCTGTTGTACATTCAACAACCCCGAGCACAGGGAAGACCCTACTAAAAACAGGAAGCTAAGAAAAAGTCTGCACAGGGAGCTTGATGGAGCCCCCGGCCCCTTCTCTGCTTTGGCTCAGAACCTTGGCAGCCAGAGGCTGAGGCAGGAGGATGGTGAGTTTGAGGCCAGTCTGGGATACATAGGGAGACCCTGTCTCAAAGATGAAAACAAAGCAAACAACAATAAAAAAAAGACCTCGGTGGCCAGGTTTACTCACACACCCTTCCACTCCCAGTAAGAGATTTGGAGATTCACCCTGGCAGAAACTGTCCAACAGAAATGAGATTACAGCTGGACATGGTGACGTACATCTCTAATCCTAGTACTAGGGAGGCTGAGGCAGGAGGATCTCCATGAGTTTAAGGCCAGCCTGGGCTACATGGTGAGTTCAAGGCCAGCCTGAACCACATAACTATACCCTGTCTGAAAAAAAAGAAAGAAAGAGAAAAGGAAAGAAAGAAAGAAAGAAAGAAAGAAAGAAAGAAAGAAAGAAGGAAAGAAAAAGAAAGAAAGAAAGAAAAAGAAAGAGAAATAAGATTACAGACAATGGGGCCGGGGATACAGTTCAGCAGCACAGCACCTGCCTGGCAAGTGTGAGGTCCTGAGTTTGATTCCAGATTCCCAAAAAAAAAAAAGATTGCAGACAATAACATTTGGGTGGCTCCCAAAATAGCAGCCAATTTGCCACCAAATCACTCAATAATGCAAAATGTAGTCCCGGAGCCTGCCCCTCAAATTGAGAAGTGTCTACTCTGTAATTTAGTGTCTCCATCATAGGTATGGAGGGGCAGCCAGGGACCTCCAGGCACCACTGACAGAGCTGGAGAAAAGCCTTGCATACAAAAGTAGAAAAAGTTCCTAAACCAGGAAAGAATTCTAAGAAAACAGCAAGAGAAATAAGAGAAAATACTACATCTCTTAAATGACAACTGCCAAAGGAGCAACTGGGAGAAAAGAGCCCAGGAAGTTAAAATGTGAGTGAAGGAATTTTGGACTCAGTAGACAGATCGGAAGGCCAAGTTGAGGAAATCTCAAAAACAGAAATGAGAGAACCAGGCGTGGTGACACACACCTGTAACCCCAGCACTCAGGAGACTGAGGCAGGAGGCTCTCTGTGAGTTCAAGGCCAGCCTGGGCTCCATAGTGAGACCCTATCTCAAAAAAAAAAAAAAAGCCTGGATGTGGACGAGGTCATTTCCTTCCATGTCAACAAGGACCAAGTAAGAAAAGTGCCCAGGGCACACCTGGCAGCTGCCAAGGGCCAGAACCAGGTGGCGGCCAGCCACAGGGAGGGGGCAGCGGCATCGGAACCTCTCACCCACTCAAGACCAGGCCCTGCTTTTACACACAAAGGCCAGGCCGGTACCTCCCTGGACCAGCACTGGACACGAGGAGGAACGAGGCCCTCCCAGCCCCCTAGCCTAGGACCACACCAGGCCCGCCCCGAGCCCCACATCTGTCCCCACAAGGGCAGCGGGAACCTGCAACAAGAGGAGGGGGCTGCAGTGCCTTGTGATCCTCAAAGGTTAAAAGACTACAAAGGCAGAGGACAACGGTGCCCACAGTCACCTCGTTAAGGAGCTGCAATGAGCATCAAGTAGTGGTGAAAAGCAACCTTGTGTGGTGCCCCTGACACCCCTCCTCCTCTCTCCAGCTCTCCCCACACTAACAGGGGACACAGATCCTTACCCCCAAGTCCCCAGTGAGGAAACTGAGGCTTCTGTTGCCTTTCTGCTGGACTCCATAGCCACGGGCCTCCTCGCCTGATCTCACTGCCGTGGGGACACTTGGACCTCGGGGTTCTCCTCCACCCCACACTGCTGGCTCCAGCCAGGGAACACGAGCATGGGGCTGTGAGGACAGGGTGAACTCAGGAGGCAGCCAAGCCCAGCCCACCATGGCTCCCCACACACACCAATGTCAGGCGTCCTTTGTGCCTTTCCAGCATAGACACCTGAGAAGAAAGAGCCCTGAGAGCCTGGAGCAGAAGGTGGGCTGAGACGTGGAGGGCTCGCTGGCCCAGGGTCTGCAGGGAGGGGAAGGGCATAAATGGGTGTTGGTCCCGCCTGTGGGCGTCCCTCTCTCCCTCTCTCTCTCTCTCTCTCTCTCTCTCTCTCTCTGTACTGTCCCAGCCTCTGGCCTCTCCTCGACAGCTGGATGGCGGCCACAAATGGAAGAATCACCTTCCCTCATTCTTCGGGCCTCAGTTTCCCTCCTACGAAAGGCAGCTTGTGTTCAAGCAGCCAGGCACACAGCAAGCACATAGGCGAGGTCATTGCTCTCTCCGTTCCCTTCTTCCTCCTCCCTGAGCCTCGGTGGCTCCCAACAGCAAGCACGTCTCTTGCAAGAATGTCACACCAACTTCCGGTTAGCTGTGGCACCTAGAGGCAGCGGGAAGAGAGGACGAGAACTGGCAGAAACCAGACAGGCACATGCAACAGCTCACAACCATTGGCCAGAGCTGGTCACGTGCCAAGCTCAAGGGCAGCGGGAGGAGGCCCTGCAAGTCCCCTGGGTGGGAGGAGATCATGTTCGCCACTTCATCTGGTAACCATTTTGCCATGAGTGTTAGTTCAAGGATTTGCATGTGATCCAAGCCAGGCCAACTGGCTGGATGAGATTCCTTTCTAAGCTTCCCATCTGGGCTGAGAGGAAGAACCATGTATCCCCTTTGCCATTTCTGAGAAGCCTGATGTGAGCCAGAAGCCTCCGGCCACTGTCTCGGCACCACAAGGAGACAGAATGTTCTCAGAGGTGGCGAGCACAAGGCCAGGCGCCCACAATAACTCTTTGTGGTGGAAGCCAGGTACCTTGGTCCAATTTGTTGCAAGAATCTGTTCAAGCCACTTGAGCTGGGTTCTGTCACTTGCCACACAGGGGTCCTGATGGGTACCATGACTGATCAGAAGTTCCCCTGGCCCAGGACACCTGGCTTCCCTGAGAGCGGCAGACGCTCAGACTAGAAACCTGTGGTGCATACTTTTTAATCACCCTAAGCACCTAACGTCTATTTTGGGGGAAAAGTTCATCAAGCATGTACCATGTGCCAGGTATTTTATGAGGGACTATATGCTCCCAGCCTGGAGAAACCCTGCAAGCTCACAGCTACTGTTGAAACTCACAAAGGCTAACCTCTGTCCGAAGTCGCACCTCAACCCAGAGCCCACGTCTGCCCACGCTGTAGACACGATCGTCTCCTTGGGCTTCCGCACTGACTCCTCGCGCGCTGACGCGGGGTTCTGGCTGTCCTCAAGGAAAAGACTGCGGGAACGTGTCCCCGTGCCCAGCATGACCTCCTTGTGACCAGGGCTGATGTGAGGCTGCCCAGGGCTGGGTCGGGACTGTGTGGGCGCTAGGCTGAGACCCCGATGCCCAGCCCACTCGGACCTGGCAAACAGGCACCAAAGCCCATGCTGGCGCTATTCACTGTGTCCTACATCAGCCCACCCCGGACCACCCGTCTGCATCTCTTGCCCAAGGTCCTACAGGCTGAAGCCCCCTCCTGCCCAAATCCTGAGCATGTGCCCAGCCCCCAGCCCCCTGTGCCCTGGCTTCCTGGACGAAGTCCTCTGCATCCCTCTACCTTCCTCTCCCCTGCCTCCAGCCCTCCTACCCAGAGATTATTAAATATAACCCCCATTTGTGGAAATATGCAAAAACTGTTTATCTTTGGAAACTAAAATATATGAAACTGAGTCATCAGGCAAATTATATGCATCAGTAAGTGATAAATGTTCAGGGCCAGCAATCCTGAAATAGCGCATGAAAGCCTTTTTGCTGCTCCTCATTCTGCCGACAGAGCACTTTTGAGCAAAGTTCATTGCTGGCAGTATAAAGTCAAGCCCCACAGAACCTTCGCCATCGGTCCCTCTGGAGGCAGGGGGCTCCAGGGCCCAGGGGACCCCGTGGACTACTGTCCCTCCAGCCCAGGGTCTCTTGGCCAGAGTGCAAGGCTGTTGGGACAGCACCACACTCCTGAACCATGTGGCCAAAAAAAATGGTGAACATTTTTTAATTTTTTAAAATTGTTACAGTAAAAGGCACATTGCAGTTTATCCCCCTCAAAATACTCCCACTCACTTTGGACGCACTTATCGCATCATTCTTGCCACCTCCTACAGCAGTTCTGGAAGACTTCTTTCCCGTGTGTCAAGCTGTGCTGTCCTGGCTGCCTCAGTCGATTTAAAATGTTTGCCTGTCATGGTCATTTTGACTTTGAGGAAGAGCCAGAAGTCGCACAGTGCCAGATCTAATGAACGAGGTGGATGAGATGCACTGTGATATTTTTATGGGCCTCCTTTCCATTGGATGGCAGTGGGCAGCAGCATTCACCATACTTTGATCACTCATCATAAAGACACCCACAAAATCACTGCAAGGAGGGTCAAGCTCCAAATACACTCACCCACTCATTCACTCAGCAAACACCTGCGGTACCCTGCCTGAGTGCCAGGCCCCATGCCAGCTTTGGGTGCTGGACCAAAGCCTCTTTCCCCCAGGCCTGGAGGAGGAGCCAGCTCAGCAATGGGTCAGCTACTGCCCCTCACTCCCAGGCTGGGCAAGAGATCTGTCCAGTGACCCTGTTGGTTTCCTTCTAGGTAAGAGGTCATCATTTTTAGTTCAGCACAAAGATTAAAATCTTGGATGAAACTAAATTGCAATTCAGATGTCTCCACTTGCTCTTCTGTGCCTCAGTTTCCTCATCTGAGATGCTTTGGAGATGGAGTCAGATTGGGCATTGTGCTGCAGGTGTTGTTGTCGTTATCATTCTCCTACCCACCCAGCAGTGCTGGGCCACACCAAGCCCACTGCGGTCACACAAAGACTTTCTCCAGCTCCAACATGGCTTCAGCGTCCCTCCTAGCCCTAGGGTCACAGGACGGCCTTGTGCTGTCCTCCACCGCCCTCCAGTACCCTCCGGGCTCAGCCCTGGCTCTATCTTCGCCGAGTCACTTTCATCTGCGAGACAGAGTCTACAGTTCCGCATCGGAGCTGTGTGAGGACGGAAGGCAACAGCACCCGTGGAACTGTCTGTGACCTGTGCGGCGTTTCCTGTGGACAGACTCAGTCCCTGCGGAAGCAGAAAGCCATTCCTCAGATCCAGGCTAAGGGGGATGCCTTGGGCTGCAAGTAACGGAAATACTAAGTGAGAAAGTCAGAAAGGACGAAGGCTCCCCATCCCCTCCCTGGGGTCTGACCTCAGACCAGGGAGTGGGCTACCAGCCCCAAGGGCGAGGAGCCTTAGCGCAACACGACATGCTCTTTTTTGGAGGCCAGGCCAGGTGGATGCGTGGATCCTGGGCAAACCCAAATCTGCCGGCGCTGACACAGAGGGAGGAAGAGCGGACTTGGAGCCAGCAGCCAGAGTGTCTGCCACGCCTGTCACACAGAAGCTTTGCACGTGGATCTTCTTGTTTACTCACAAAGCATTCCTAGCGTTTCCTAGCTGAGAAAATAGCAGTGGAGTTGGTAAAACCTTGACCAGGACAGATACATGGTCCTGACCTTGGTGCTCTACGACCCATCCCAGGCTCCATCTACGCAGAGGGTAGCAGGGGCTGGCAGAACCGCTGCCTGTCTCCCCAGGCCTGCAGTCACTCTGAGTCTGGCAAAGTCCTGGCCCTAGAAAATGCCTAAGACGCCTCTGTGGGGCCTCCTCCTCCTCCCTCCAGGACTACAACTGCCCAGGAGTCATGAGGGGGGCAGGTCCCCAAGCCCTGTCCCCACACCCAGGACCTTGGTCCTCCTCTGCTCCGTGACCCCACCTGCTGAGGGCCACTCTCAGTCTCCTCTGAGACCGATACCTCACAGTCAAGGTCTGCTCTCAGGAGCATCGGTCCCCTGCTCTGGTGCTTGTCCCCAAGTGAGTGAGGGCCAGAAGTGAGGCCAAGGGGCAGGAGAGAGGCACCGGGTCAGAGCAAGGTCAGACCCTGAGCAGCCCAGGGTTAAGCGGACAGGCACTGTGTTCATGGCTGCACACCACCAGGGCAGACCTTGCATACCCTCCTCCCACACTCCAGGAGGCGGGCCAAAGAGTCAGCTAAAATTTGGAGACGGAGGTGTGATAGACAAAGACTTGGGGGAGGGAGGCTGGAGTTGAGCTGAGGAAGGACCAGCCAGGCTACAGCCACCACGGCCTGCTGTGGGTCCCCAAGGCTTCATCTCCATCCACAGCACACCCCTCTCTCCCGCCGGGAGGTGCTCTGCTGGCAGATATGACAGTCAGAGTCGCTTCCGGTTCCCTGCCACCCGAAGGCATCTGAGTGACCAGAGGGGTCTCAGCCACACCCCACTTCACACAGGCGTGGGCACAGGGGCCAGGAGGGGCAGCGGCTGCCCAGTCTGCCCAGGGTCAGAAGGCAGCCCCGAAAGAACCCCGCGGCTTCTCGACGACGCCCGTGTCCTCTGTCTGACAACCCTCGGTCCTTACTGGATTGGAGGGCTCAGCCCTCCCCGTGACCTCGCTCCGGCTTCACTCCCAGAGCTGCCGCGGCTGCAGTCAGCAAGGCGATGTGCTCAGAGCTCAGAGCGAGCCAGGCCAGATGGGGAACCTGGGGACCCCGACACCCCACCGCGCCTCCCCTGGCCAGTGCGAGAGCGCAGGCTGCGGGAGAGGCCCCTCCCCGTTCCTGGCCGCCTCCGCCCCCACCGCTCCCTGGGGACCAAGGAAGCCCAGGCCGCCCAGGGCCCGCGGGAAGCTGGGCGGCGGTTCCTGGTGCTCACTGCTCCCTGCGCTGGACGGCCACTCGCCTGCAGCGCGCAGTACATAAACTCTTGGCAAAGTCGGGCTGCCACGCTTTGCTGAACTCCTGAACACAGATGTCCCATTTGTGTTTCATTAGTGCATCCGCCGCGCTGCGGCTTTCGACCTCTGCACCAGGCAATAACTACCTGGCTGGGGCCCATCCCCGCGCCAGCTGGCCGGGGACTCGCTCTGCCCGACCAGGGCTGGGTAGGCTGTCAGCCCTTTCCAGGCGACTGGACAGCTCCGCAGCCACCCGGACGCCTGGGCAGGCGCGAGCACGGGGACGGGGCGGGGCTTCGTGATCTTGGGCGGGGCTACACGCGCCTGGGGGCGAGGCTGTAAGAGCAAGTGGGAGGAGCCCGGGTGGACTCTAGCAGATATCTTCATAGAGAGATATCTTCCAGAGAGCCCGGCTGCCCTGGGGGAGGCCAGGAAAGGAGAGAAGGGTGGGTAGCAGAGAAGGAAATAAGAGTGGTGGGGAGGAGAACAAGGGAGAGGAAGGCTAGAGGCAGAGGACGAAGGAGGAAGGCAAAAGAGGAGGGAGGAGGGAGGGGGAGGGGGGAAAGCAGGAGGAGGGGAAAGAGGAGGGGAGGAGGGGCAGGGAAGGAGAAGAGGGGGAGCAGGGGGAGGAGGAGGAGGGGGAGGAGGGGGAGGAGGAAAGGAGAGGAGGGGGAGGAGAAGAGGAGGAGGGAGGCCGGGGTGGACAGAGGCCCCTGCAGGCTGTGGACTGGCAGCGTGGCCAAAGCTGGGCACACTCAGGCGGGCCTGGCAGCCCGCAGCCTGGATCCCAGCTCCGCCATTTGGCTCCAGCCTCCCGGCGCCAAAGGAGGCACTGGGCAGGGGCTTCCGTGTTGGGAGAGTTTCCAGAGCAGCCTTGGCAACCTGCGGGACTTCGGTTTGTGGATCCCAGACCAATGGGCCTGGGCGCGGCTGCTGGGGCTCAGGGCACCCTCCTGCACCTCAGGGTCTGCTCTTGGGGCTTCTGGAAAACACCGAGGGGACTCCTCGTAGAGGAGGGACTGTGCTGGGCACACGGACACAGTGGTCCCCAGGCTCCGTCGCTGCAGGTGAAATTCTAACCTGAAGAAGAGAGTCGCGCAGCCGGAGCCCTTTCTAAAGCCCTCAGCCTAACTTGAATGATTCCCAGCTTGTGTGAGCCCCAAGCCCCCCCCGAGCCAGGATCTGTACCTGGCACACATGGCCGGGTATGTTCGTTCACCTGCCCTGAGTTCTGGGTTATAGATGTGCAAACCCAGGGACCAGGAGGAGGGGCCCCCTTATCCAGCGTTGACCGTGCGCACCACGCCAAGCGCTCAGGATCATGGCCTTGTTTAATTTTGTCAGCAACCTGGCAGAAAAACTGCTCTCATTTTGCAGATGAAAAGACTGAAGCTTAAAGAAGTAGCTCATCCCAGAGAGGAATAGGGGTTCACACTCAGCCTGCTCGAGGTGGGCTCCCAAATGTGCACGGACGACTCTCGATTTAGAATAGTTCAATTCACAGTGCTTCAACTTCACAGTGGCTTGAAGGCGATTTGCATTCAGGAGAATCCAGACTTCCAGTTTTGAATTTGGATCTTTCTCTCAAGCTGATGATATACAGCCTCGTCCTCTCTCTCTCTTGATGCTGAACGATTCAGTGACCAGCAGCTCCCAGGCAGCCCTGTAATCATGAGGGGACATAGGCAGGACTCTACAGTTTGCTGAGTGGCACAGCCGAGGTGCTCCCCAGGGGTAGTAAACACATTTGGACCTATGGTATTTAGAGTTTATGGTGGTCTCCTTGGGCAGAAGCCCACCACAGGTCGAGGACCATCTGTGCAAACGTTTTGCTGAGTTTTGGTGAACATTTCTCCAGTGAATGGTATGTGGAAATTAACTATGGTGCCCTCCATTATTTATTTAGAGTGTACGGAACATGTACAGTGTCCCTTCAGTTAGACTGCTGTTTTAGCTTTGTTGTTTCAGTGAACATAAATAAATGTCTTTCTAACAAGACATCCAGCATCTCGGAGCTGGGGTGTAGTTCAAAGTTCATGTTGAGTGTGAATGAGGTCCTGGGTTCCATGCCCAGCCCTGCAAAAAATAATAATAAATAAATAAATCCCGTTGCACACATAATCTCACAGATTTTCATCTTGCAGGTTCTTCATTCACAAATTCTCCTTTAGAGGGATTTTTTTTTTTTTTTTTTTTTTTTTTTTGTAGTGAGGATTGAACCCATGGTCTTCATACTAAGCTGCATCCCCAGCCCTTTTTATTTTTTGTTTTGAGACAGATTCTCCCTAAATTGGTAAATTGCCCGGGCTGGGCTTGATTTTGTAATCCTCCAACTCAGCTTCCCAGAGTGCTGGGATTATAGGCATGCACACCGCACCCAGCTAGGGGGCTTTTATAACCAAACCATCCCCATCAAGGAGAGGGGAGAGATTGGCAAAGCTGAGTAGGACGCATTTCAGTGTTGTGCACGAACTCTATAGGACAGCAGTGACCTCCTGACCCTCCGAGGTGCTCTGTGAAGGGCACTCCAGGCACTGCCTGCCCCAGACCTGGGAAGGAAGCTTTCCTGGGAGACACTTGTGAGTCCCCGGAAAAGCAAGATGAACTAGAAGCACAGCCCTCCAGCTAGCCACAAAAATGTGTATTTGGGGACTGTGACTAGAGTAGGATGCCCTTAGATGGAAGGAGCAAGGGTCCTCCAGCCCTAGAGAGTCCCTGGGTGTCTTGGTACCTGGGGTGGCCCCGGCGTAGAAAAAAGATGTTTGGGAGAGAAGCAGGTTCCACCCTGAACAGCCGGGAAGCTAGGAAGTCACAGCTGTCCAGCCCCAGCTGCGGTGGGCTCTGCCCCAGCCCAACTCCCTCTCGGCCTCCCCGTCCACTGAAAGGCTCAGCCCAGCACGTGGCTGGCTTTCTCTGCCATTGCCACCTCTGCAAATGTCACAGATTTGGAAAGCAGAGCTTTCTGTCTGTTTCCCCTTTCTGTGTGTGAGGAATTTTACTGAAGTCGGGGTTGCTAGGGACCGCACTGCAGTAGCAAAGCAGCTCAGGAGTCCTCTGTCCTCCCGGAGTTGGGACCCTGTCACGCTCACCTGGGCACAGAATGTACAAGGTGCCAAGATCAAGATAAATCATCTCTTAATAAAAAAAAAAAAAGAACAGGAAAAATTCACAATGAACAAAATATTAACATCTTAAATAAAGACAGGATCGGATCAGTCTCACTGATTTCTCCTTTTGCCTCGGGCTCTAATATGGCTTGGTGTAATTGATCCTGTCTTCATCCAGAATGTGGATATTTTGTTCATTATGGGCTTTTCCATTTGAGGGTTTTTTTTTTTTTTTATGTCATTAAAATACTATTTCTCTCAATTATTGTGGTATCTGGCACTGGAAGGAAGCGAGGTGAGCCTGGAACAGACGGGAGTCCTGTGTGGGCCTGAAGGAGAGCCAGGGGTCACAGCCTCGCCACGGTCAGGACCCAGCGCTCCCCATCACTTGCGTGACCTGGTTTTTCTCTTCCGCAAATGTCACTTTTTGCAACCTGCCTAGGTACTTTGCACGTAGTCTCAGCTGATGTCCCCAGAGCCTTTTGCAGGACACTCATTTCAGCGTTCCCATTTCCCAGATGAGGAAACTGAGACTTAGAGATTTAGTGGGTGGCCCAAGGTGACACAGCTGGAAAGTAAGGGAGCCGCGCCTGAAACCCAAGTCTTCTGATTCGAAAACTGGCTGAGATGGGTCGGAGGTGCAGGTTGGCACTGGGATACTGTGGATGGTAATGGAGCGAGGGTGACTCACACCAACAGCGCTTATTGTTCAGAGAATCATGTGACCCCATTTCCTGGGGTCCATTTGTTTTAAAATAAGGGGCTGGGAGTGTACAGGTGAAATGAGACTGGTCAGGAGTTGCTTGTTGTGAGAAATGGATGATGGTTCATTAGATGAGCCCGTCCACTTTTAGTGTATGTCTAAAATTTCTAGAATAACAATGAGCTAGGCATGGTTATGCATGCCTGTGATCCCAGCACTATGGGAGGCTGAGACAGGAAGATCATAAGTTTGAGCCCAGCGTAGGCAGTTTAGTGACTTAGCAAGACTGTCTCAAAATTAAAAATTAAGCCAGACACAGTGATGCACACCTGTAGTCTCAGCACTCAGGAGGCTGAGGCAGGAGGATCACCATGAGTTCAAGGACAGCCTGGGCTACATAGTGAGTTCAAGGCAAGCCTGAACTACATAGCGAGACCCTGTCTCAAACCCCCACCCCAAATTAAAATTTTAACAAGGGCTGGGGATAGAACTCAGTGTAAAGTCCTAGGTTCAATCCCTATTGCTGAAACAGAAGAAGATGAAGAAGGAGAAAAAGGGGAGAAAGAGAAGGAGGAAAGTGAGGAGGAAGAGGAGGAGGAGAAGGAGAGCAGATCTCCTTAAGCAGAGGCACATCTGTGCGGACCAACACAATGTACAGAGCTGCTTTCGGGTGAATGTAGGAACCGAGGCCTGGGGTTGGCTGCTGGAACTCTGGAGCCCACTGAATCAGGTCCCAGATCCAGGACCCACAGGGCCAGGACAAAAGGGTGGCAGGTAGGATGGTGGCACCTGGCAATGCCCGCGTCCAGCTAATGCTGCAGTGCAGGGGGCCAGATATTATTCTGCAAGGAATATGGGGATCCAGCTCTTTGTGAGACCTGTCCTGAGGTTTGGGTTGGAAGCTGATTCGAATGTAACTGTGAGCCATTTGCCTCCTGTAATGTGGGCTCACTGCGGAGGTGGGGAATCAAAGGCTAAGGAAGGAGGACCCTCTCAAGTCCCACAGGGTGTCAGACACGGCTCTGTCACCAAACACAGGTCTTCTGCCTTTTACATCCTAGTTGTCAAAGAACAACTCCTGAAGAAGAGATAATAAAATGGAATCTGGGCACAGTGACAAATGCCTGGAATCCAGGCCCTTGGGAGGCTGAGGCAGGAGGATTGTGGGTTCAAGGACAGCTTGGACTACATAGCATAGACCCTGTCACACACACACACACACACACACACACGGGTAATGCATGTGAGCCTATGTGTGCGAAAATGATCAAAGTGTGCATGTGCAAATCTGCCAAAATTACATTACAATCTGCTGAAACCCATTACTCTGTACAACCAATATGCACTAATTAAAAAAAAAAAAGATGTAAAGCAACAACAACAACAACAAAAATAGAATACAGAGGAGCAGGGTGAAAATTTCTAGGAAAACATAACTTGTGCTTCTGAATCCAAATTAGTGAATGTGTCACACTAAAGACAGGCGGGACAGGGTTGGATGGGAGAGGGGAAAGACACCCCGTTCACCTTAAGATAGAGAATTTAAGCCAGACGAGTTTCGTCTAGGGCCTTGCTGTGTGTGCTTTGCTGAGCAAGTTATTTAAGAAGGCTTGGACTTCGTTTTCCCATGTATAGCATGGGCTCGTGCCGATAGCTTGCGCTTCTCTCTTCTATGAGGCCCATAAAAAAGCTCTAGCTTCTTGCAAGTTGTGGTGACCTTCTCCGAGCGCGTGGACTTAGATGAGCTCTGCCTACCACTGTTAACAAAGCCAGTGGCAAGAGCTAATCTGTGTGAAGGGCAGGAGAGGGAGTCTCTCTCCTTGGAGTCTCTGTCCTTTGAGAAACCGTTTTCTTGGGTGAAAGAGAGTCCTGAAGACCAGAAAGTGACAAAGAGAGTGCCTTGATCGTCGCCATCACACAGCAGAGACACGCTGTGCATGGTCTCCCTCGGAGTTTGCCTGAATTGGAGAGAAATGACTAACTCAGTGCCAGCAGAAACACCACCCAGAACTGGGGACATGGCAAGCACACTGCGCTACAGAAATAAAACAGGATGGGGCTGGGGGTGTAGCTCAGTGGTAGAGCACTTGCCCACCATGCCAGAGGCCAGAAGAAGGAAGAAGAGGAGGAGGAGGAGGTTATGAGGGACATAGAGAGGGAGGCAGGGGGTGGGGGAGACTCCAGGGAAGAAAAGCCACCTGGGCCCAGCACCCTGGACAGGCCTGTTCCTCTCTGCTGCAGGAGTCTGGACGTGCGGAGCAGTGCAGGTCCCCGCCCCTCTCCAGCTGCCTCCCTGCACTGGGTTTTCCCTTCTGGGCAGCGGAACAATAGGGCACTTCCCACCAGATCGTTACAGGGCTTCCGCGAATGCACACAGGCAACCGGGAAATTTTAGAGACTCAGTAATTCCCCCAGGACACACAGCATCTAAGCTAGGACCAGATGCCAGGCCTCCCAGTTATCTGGCCCTCGGCCACCCTCCTCTTTATGGCCTCATGCTGTTGCTTATCAATCCATGAGGACAGAAGTCACTATCAGGGTGGTCCGAGAGAGAGTTTTGGCTTTTGCAGCATTTGGATTGATTTGGTTGCTGTGTTATTCCTGTTTTTAATGGGAAATTTCCCATGAAAACATGAGTTTCCAGGTTCCCTTGAGAAATGACACCTCAGCGGGGCCTGATTCCTGCACAGGGACAGCTGGCTGGTGCTGGGAACTCCGGGCTTCCCCTCCTGACCCAGGAGCCCTTGGCCCTGGCACCAGCGGCTCTCTAGAGGGGCAGCTGCTACCTGAAGTCGCCAGGGCCTCTGGGCTACAAAGCGCCCTCCGTGAAGCACAAACTGGAGATGTGGTTTATGAAGGATGAGTGCAGGAAACTCGCGGAGCGTGGCTGAACAGTGACATGGGCGCCCAGGGGACAACTCAGAGAGCAGAAAATGGGCCCAAAGCTCCCGCTGGATTATTAGCACCACCCCCGGAAGCCTGGGCAAAGGGGAGGAGTCGATGGGAAAAGGGAGGACAAAACATCCTTCATGTTTCTGCCTGGGCCCTTGTCAAAAGAGGACCCCCATCCACTCAGCGGCCTGAGGAGCAGGCTGCACAGCCGCTCTGTGGCCCCGGAATGGTGGCCCCCAGCGGTCCTGTCTTCAGGCCCAAGAAACTGGCAAAGTGAGGCTCCTTGGGCCTGACCTGCCTTGACATCAGGGATGGATGGCCACTAGGAAGGTGGCCAGGGCATATGGCAGTGTTGGTGGTCATCGGAGCAGGGCCATAAGGGGCCCGGTTTTGGAAGATTATTGGGTGGGTGTTCTAGTCAGGACTCTTCAGTTGCAACAAAAAGCCATCAATCTAGTGTATGTGAGAAGGAAAATTGGCTTCCATAAATGATTATTTCTGACACAGTCCCGCGGCAGGCATGTCTGGATCAAGGAGTTCAACGGGTGTCATCAGACCTGGTCACTCTCCATCTTCTCACTCTACTTTCCTCGTGTTGGCTCCCTGACCCCTACGGTGGTCACCACCATCCCTACGCTCTTGTCCTGGCGACCTACACAGGAATCTCAGCAGACTTCCCGGGATGAGCTTTTATTGAACTGATTTTGGAACACACCCATCCCCATAGTAACCAACCAGATTGATCTGGGGATGTGATGCTGTGATTGGCCACCGTCATAGCAAGCCCGCCCCTGGCACTGGGGGCTGGGCCGGCCCCTCTCAGCCAATGAGCTTCCTGTGCAGGAATGAAAATTACCAGACTGTCTCCAGGAGCAGGAAGGTAGAACACAGAGGGCTAACAACACAGTTGGGAGCAGAGCCCACGGAGGTGTGGGGGCGTGGGGGGTCCGTGAGCTCCTGGGGCACCCAGTGGGACCCAACAAGACCACCACCGAGGCTAGTCAGGCCTCATGCTGGCTCTCTGGACCCAGGTGCCACTGTGAAGCAATGGTGCTGAGACAGTTACCATTCTAATCACCTGGTGAGGGCTGCCTCGGGGTCTGGGGAGCCTGCAGCTTAAAGAGGGTCAGTGGCCGCAGCCAGGAGAAGCCTGGAGGAGGCCAGGTACAGGGGCTCGGGTTGCAGCCCAATAGGGCAAGAGGGGCCAACCCCCCTGGGGTGTCCTTCTGAGCTTCAGGAGGGAAGGGATCCCATGCTTCCTGCCACTTTGGGCTTCAGCATGGGTGTGTACCCGCAAAGGGACAAGAGTGCAGAAAAACAGGCCTTAGAGATGTTGCAGAGGAATGGAATTAGCGAAGCCAGGGCTGCCCCTGCCCCCGGAAGTCCCAGCAGTTCACGCAGTCTGCGTCCTCGTTCTCAAAGCCAGGTGAGCTGGGGATTCTTCTCCCTGCAGCTGGACACAGCCTGCTGGACCCCAGAACCTGCAGAGGCTGAGATCAGCACAGATTTGGGTGACCGGGACCCCTGATCCACTGTCCCCAGCGGTTCTCACTGGCTGTCACCACTGCGGGCTTGGCTTGCTGGATACATTTAGCGCTCATTTTCTGCTGCAAGAAATTGCTTTTTCCTATCCCTTCCAGGCCACAAAGGGAAAATTTTTTCCTAAGTAACTTCCTTACCCTCATTTAAATACATGTAGCTTTAAAATGGCCAGAAACTGACATTTCCTTTTTACACAGTCAAAAAAGAAAGCTCCCCAGTCCATCATAGGGGGTAATTAAATTCATTCAGCTACAGCCATTTGATGGCTGTGTGTGTAGCCACAGAATTGGAGAGGACAAACAAAGCTCAAAGACACGGGAGACGCTTTGTGTATATGACCAGGAGGAGAAAAAAAACTTACAGGTTACTCTGTGCAGAGAGTAGGGCTACACACATGGAGAGAAAGACTGGAAGAAAAGACAATAGTGTAAACATGTAAAAATGAAAACCGTGTAACCCCTAGGCAGTGGCATTTGGGGTAATATTTGGTTTCAACTGTATACTTCCACAGTTTTCAAATTTTCTGCAATGAACATATACTGTGAGCATCACCCAAAAACTAAAGTGAAGACCAAAAGGAAGCACTTGGCAGCACTCGAAGAGGCTCACGGGGGTGGAACAGTCAATCTCTCATGGTTTTCTAAGGTCAGGATCCTTGTGCCCACGCAGGCGGGCACAGGATCAAGTTCAAGTGGCCAATGCAGGGAGTTCTGGCAAGTGTAGACGGAAAAATCAAAGGTACAGGACTCCAGGCCCAGTCCTGCCAAGCTGTCTCCCTCTGTCTGCCTCTATCAAATCTACTCCATTACAACTGGGGGTTTGAAGTAGCAAAACCCCCCAAAATGGCCAGGTGGCAAAGCCGACCTGCAACTGCCAGCTTCTAAGGAGCCCCTCACAGTCAGGGAGTTTGGCACGTGGGAGGTTAATTCTCTTATCAAAACTGTACAAAATCCTAATTTTGCAGAGTGGCAATTTGGGAGAAAAAAAAAAAAAAGCAATGGGAAAATGTTGGTTATGCAGCACTAGACATTCAGTTCCCAGGGGATCAATTATAAAAACACTCATTCAGCTATTTCTATTCAAATGAACACCTGAAGAGGAGGCCTCAATGGTTTTAAAAGTGTGTGGATATTACTGGATAAATGTTAGTCCAATAAAAGAGATCATCATCCGCTATTTGTGTACATTTAAGTTGACACTAAAAAGATCTTTGTGGAGCACTGTGCCTGCTTCCTTTTCTGCATGCATCTTTTTATCTCCTATTCCCTTAACACTTTAGCAACTGAAGGGAACAGACCCAGCATGGCTGGTCAAGGCTTTCTTCTTCCTTCTCTTCCTCCCCGAAGACTGATCGGACTTGGCGGCTAGGAAGGCCACACCAGAAGTGGGCAGCCATGGTCCCGGGCACTTATGAATATGTAATGTCCTGCTTGGAGGCACAGTCACGAACTCCTAATAAGAATGCACGAATCTGTGTTTGAAAACAGACATTTGCATTTGCCCTGCGGTCACAGTACATGGACCATTCTTTTTTTTTTTTTTTTTTCATGGACCATTCTTATTCAAAAATTTATTTTTCTTCTTTTTTTTTTTTTTTTTTTTGGTCTGAAAATACTCTATGCCCCTGCTCTCCACACCCCCACACACACCCCTTTCTCTGTTCTCTTTAAACAGAAATTAAGAGAAGGGAGCCCAAAGCCCAGTAGCCTCGTCCCTCAAAGCCCCCAGAGCCTGGCTAGGGCTCATGACTTCTATATAGAGACGCCATCAAAATCTGCACCTGCCAGACAGTATTTTTTTTTGCTCTTGTCCAGTAGGTGTCTTGGTCCAGAATGAAATGTGGAGTTAAAAAGAAGGGAAGCGAATGGGGAAGGGTATGTTGACGCACAGCAAGTGCCCCAAAGTGACATCGAGGTGAGGCTCACATGGCAGCTGCAGGGTGGAGGGCTGTCGCCAGGGCTCCGGGATTGTTGCACTAAGGTTGGTACTTACTGGCCAGCAGCAGGACACAGTGAGCAGGGAGCTAGCATTTCTGGGGTTAAAAACAGCACCCAGCCAGTCATTTTTTTAAAGTAGGCTTGTAGAAGAGGGCCTTTATCACATGGGGCTCCTGAACCTCTTCGCTGTGGACCCATGTGTATTTGGGCTTCTCACCCTATGCAGCTTCCCCCAGCCAGGCTCCTCCTGCTGGGGGGTCCCCTCCCATGGGCCTGGAGGTCCCCAAGCCCCATGCAGCCACCCCCTCTTCCCCATGTGGATGCTGATGTCTCAGGCCTGCTTGTCTGGGACAAGTCTCAGCAGTCTGTCTGTCCTCCACCACATGCCCTTCTGCCCGGGAGGGCAGCAAGGTTAAATGCTGATCACACAAAGGCCAGAGTTTTGAGCAGCCCTCTTAATTGCAGATGTGTGGAGCGCCATTCGCTCGCCTGTGAAAACGGTGCTTTCTTTGAGACCAGGCTGCAGCAGCCCAGTATTTACCTACCTAGGGGCGGATCACAACCGTGGACTACGGAGATGGCGAGAGAGGATGGGGTGCAGCTCCAGTTCTGGGGCTCCCCTGCTGGCTGAGACGCAAACCAGGCAGATGCCTTTGTAGGCTGCCTGCCAGGAGCCAAGCCCCCATTGCAGGGCCCACAGTGACACCTGCAGTTTAACGAGCCACATGTCACACTGCAAGACAGCTGCCCCTAGAGGGGCTGGAGGGGCCATCCAACCACTGCTCACCCACCTGGGGCCAAATGGCCAGGCTCATCGCCCGCCCAAGGGTGGGGAGAGGAGACTCCGTTCTCCTAGCCTGCTGTAGGAGCCCCAGCGGCCAGTGGAGAGCGCACTTGCTGCTCTGCAGAGTCGGGGACCTGGTTTCCAGCCCCCACCCTCCCAAACCAGAGACCTGTGCCTGTGCTTGCCCTGCTCAGCCGCCAAGCTGGAAAAGCCCCAGCCTGGGAAAGCCCACTGGCAAGGAAGCAGCAGGGACGGGAGGGCCGGTTGCCGCAGCAGCAGCATCCAAACGATGATCTCCTGAGATCCCGTTCTATGTGGCGCTTTTTCACCGCCTCTCTGCTCCTTGCTACCAGCATCACAGCGAGACCGCCCAGCTCCATGCCCTCACTTTACACCCTGGAGACTGAGGGTGATGGAGGGGTAGTAGCTTGGGCAAGGTCGCCTCCAGAGAAGGCACCTAAGTCTGCCCAGCCCCTGCTCACAGAGCAGTGCTCAGGATGGCTGTCGGTCCCTCAACTCATGTCCTGGTCACCTGCTCTTCCTGACAAGCCCACCCTAGAGAGCTGCATGCATAGCTCCTCCATAGATCGTCTCTACCTGCCCTTCCACAGACCCACAGGCTTTCACACACACGCGTGCACACAAGCACACAAGCTGGAACATCTAAGCTGAGAGACAGTCACTTCTCAGAATCCAGTCAAGGCTGGGCTTCCACCGCCCCAGCTCCATTTCCTGCTGTACACTCGCTTGCAAAAGTCTGAAAGCCAGGACACGGGAAGATGGGAATGAAAATGAACCGATGCAAAGATTTCTTTATAACTTTTCTCAATATTCTGCTGATTGCTAGCTCAGTAGCAGATGTGATATGCTTAATGATGCATAGACAAGAAGCAGCCCCTAATCCCTAAATGAACTTCTTATCTCTAAATATATACAGGGGAAGCTATATAAACTCAATTCAGCCCCCTGCTCTTCCAGCTCTCGGGATGGAGGAATAGAGGAGAGAGTGGGTGCCTAAGAGACCCGGCAGGGGCAGATGGAGGGCAGAGAGAAGGTGGGCAAGTTCCAGGGGCAGCTGGACATGGCACCCACCGCCTCCAGTGACGCGTAGACCACTCACATCTGCATTTCCACCAGGGGATCTGAGGGCTTCCGTGGCTGCAGCAACAATAGCAGTGGTGACCTGCACTCGTGGACCCTCTCTCTGTTTAGTAGTTTGCATTAAAGGGACCTCAATGATCGCCTAAAACTGGCTTTTCTTCCTAACCTCAGCCTCTGTGAAATACACCCATAGCAAGACTCAGCAAGCTTTTAAACTTGGAGTTCTTGATAAGGGGAATAAAACCTCATTGGCCCTTTGGTTTCCTCCCTTAGCATCTGCTGTGTGCAGGCGCTGGGTCAAGGCCCAGGGAGGCCCAGGGTCCATTCAGGGGGACAGATGTGAGCTCCCAGCGCAGCGAGATGCCAAAGGCAGATGCACTGGGCAACAGGAATGTAGAGGGACACTGGATTGTCCTCTGCACCCCACCCCACCCAGGTGTGCCTGAGAGGGCAGAGTACGGAGGCTCAGGGACTGGAGATGCAGGCCTGGCTGAGGAGCTGGAAGGTGAGTCTGGAGGGTGGGAGGGAAGGAGGCCTGGGATGGAAGGTGCTGGACCTCATCCTGCAGGAGGGGAGGGACCCCTGTTCCTTCTAGTAGCTCCTGCTACCATACTGAGTAGGCAGGCAGGAGGGTGGGCTTGGGCTCAAGACTCAAATCCCAGAGATTCCAAGAGGCCAGTCCAGGGCCCAGACAGATCTAGTTTCCAAAGCGCTGTTTAGCCCAGATGGCCTGCTGATCTTGAAGGAAACTCAAAGGAGCACAGAGAGACCCCATGGAATGGAGATCGGCCTCCGCCCACCTGAGCCGAAGAAGAGCTTATGCATACACAGTTCGGGCCCACTCAGAAGGCTTTTCGATTAGCCGCGTGGAGAAGCCATGGCCGGGTTGGGGGAATCTGTATTTCACCTTACGTTGCACACAGATGGGCTCAGACTGGCACCAGTGCTAATATGCAAACGAGGCCGTATCTGTATTCATCAGGACTCTCTGGGAAGCCGGGAGGGGCCAGGGCCCTTCCCTTCCAGAGCCAGCAAACAAAGACAGGTGGGTGGGGCATCTGGGAGGTGTCGTGCCTGCAGAAAGGGGTTGGGTAGGAAAGAGGCCACCAGATGGAAAGAGACCCTTGTCACATCATAGGAGGGGAAGGGCGTTCTCAAAAGTGGACTTAGAGGGCTGGTGACATAGCTCAGCAGCATAAGTGCCAACCTGGCAAGCGCGAGGTCCTGAGTTTGGTTCCCGGTACCCACATAAAGAAAAAAAAAAAATGTGGACTTAAAACCGAAAGGGCCCTTGGAGCTGGAAGTTCTTCCAAGAAGCCCAGCCTAACGGCCTCATTTTATCGATGGAAAAACTGAGGCCGAGAGGAAAATAACTTGTGGAGAGCCACACCCCAGTTGTAGGGTTTGTTGTTGTTGTTGTTGATATGTAAGTACAGCTGTGTTTAATTTTTGCTCATATAGGTAAAGAACGATCCAGGAAATCCTTAGATCAGTCATGTCCAGGCCACGCTCATCATGCTACACAAGGTGTGGAGAACAGACGTGAATAAAGAAGTCGAAGGCAGGGTCCTCGTCTTCAAGAACCACACAAACCACCTGAACACTCAGCAAACGACACAAAGCAGCATGTAGAAAGAAAGCAAAGGATGCAGCGTGCCAGGTGTCCGCGGAGAAAGGCCTGAGGAATGAACACGTCCCACACGCCAGCCTGGGCCGGGGAGTCTGACGAGGTCGGTTTTCTCTGAGACACATAGTGGAAATCCAGCGCTGCGTGCAGGAGCCATGGGCCACGTCCTAGCTCCACTCCAACCTGCACCTTCAGTTTCAGCTGCACTCTGAGCCCACTCGTGGCTCCGCTCCCCACATCCCCTTCCTCAGTTCTTGCTGGGAAAAATGTGGTAGAAAAACCTCACCAGGCTGTATAGACGGGTCCGGTTTCTCAGGAAGGACACTGTTCCGGTGGGCCCAGCTGTGCAGCTCTTACGAAGAGGGAAGTGGCAAAGCGACTGCCTGGGATGTGTGGTCCTGGGTTCCACCCCGGAGTCACACAGAGAAAGCCAAAAGCCACTCTCCCTCAGCGACACCTGAATTAGCAGATGGATCGGCAAAGCAGCCGTCTATACTAGATATATACAACCTGCAAGCTAAAACCCTCTTATCGAAGCTAGACTTGTGCTATGTAAAATACAGGTAACAAAGCCTATTTGTTTTTTTGAGGTGTAAATGGGAGCGGCTATGTGACATTTAGCATCGCACTGGGTGTACATGAAGCCTGAGGCCCATAGGATCATTCACTGCAAGCTGTCAGAACAGATACGCAAACTCAGTGCTGACTGCACATGATAGGAAGAGAGCCACGGGGCCCCGGCTGTGCACCTAAAGAGGACAGGCGCGGCCTCGGTGCACGGCTATGGGATGCTTCTTCCTGGAGCCCCGCAGGCTCTTCACTTACTGCTCAGTTCAGAGAATTGGGGCTGCATTCCAGAGGGACGGACTCCCTGCGAGCCAGACTTCCAGATAAATAAATACTCATCACTTGTGGCATAGCTCGGCTGTCCTCCTTCCCTGTCTTCCCTTCACCCTCTCGAACAACAGTTCTGCTTTCGATGCTCACAGGAATGACTCTAAAGTCAGTCCGTGCTGCTCGGAAGGACAGACTGTTAGAGCTGAATGTTAACTTGGCATTGCTCTCCCTCGGATGCTCTTAGCAACCACTGAGAGAAATAGGAATCAGGGTAATGAGACCATGTTGATTCTTTATCGAAATGAATTACAGGCCAGCATTGGTTTCTTGAAATCCCATAAACTACAGCTTCATTTCCTTGACCAGCCCTAAGCAACATAAGGCTTCAGCCACATTCACAAACCTGCTGACCCTCTGCCATCTGATCCACAAAACTTGCTATGGCCACAGGAGTAATAGACCAGAAAACTTCGGTTAAGCAGCCGTTAGCCCTCATCTAAGGAAGAGGCTTTGACAGGACCCCTGAGCTCTACAAGGAGCTTCTAGCTACCAACTATAGCCCTGGTCTCTTGGTCGTGGTTTAGCCAGTAAATGGTGATAAAAATTGTCACCTCTTTCCAGTAAGAGGGTTAAGCTCACAGACAACTCCTGCTGGTATTCAAGCTATGAGCCCCAAGAGCCTTCTTTTTTTTTTTTTTTTTTTTTGTGGGTACCGGGGGTCAACCTCAGGACCTCGCGTGCCAGCAGGCGCCCGTGCCACTGAGCGATATCACCGGCTCTTTTTTCGTATGTGGGTTCCGGGAGTCGAACTCGGGCCCTCGTGCTTGCTAGGCAGGCACTAGGCAGGCCCCCAAGCTTTCTCTTCAGGGCCTGTCTGCTTCTTCTTAAGAAGAAGCAGGCTGGAATCCTAGCTCCACTGCTTTCTGTGAATTCTTCGGTCCCGGGTGATGGCCCTGCTCCCCACCGGGCTGCTGGGAGAACTGAAAGAGCTTTGCAGAGAGTGCCGAACTGTGCCCTTCTCTGTTCCACTGTCCATAACCATTCCCATCATAACAACCAGCTCCATCATACAGAAGAGTCAGGACCTGCAAAGTAACCTATCTGTAAGATGGGAACTACCTCTGTTTCAAAGGGAAGATGCAACCAGATAACCCACGGAAGTCTTCAATGATAGCTAGGGACACTGGGAGCGACTCAGGGCAGAACTCAGTCAGTCCTTCATTCACTGAGCTCACCATGCCAAGCATCTGCCACAGAGCAGGCGCCGCGGCTACAGCCAGGCAGGACACAGCTCTTTCCAAGAGCTGCCCCGCATGGGCAGAGCATGATATGGCAAGTGCTATGAGCTTAGCCACGGGGCACTTTGGGAGGAGAGGGACAGAGCCCAGCCCGAGGGAGCATCGGGCACCTCTGAGAAGATCTGTACAGGAGAACCTGCAGGTGGAGAGCCAGCCAAGCTCAACAGGGGGTAGCAGAAGCTCCTAAGCACACTCCATACCTGTGCCAGGCACTGGGCTCAGGAGGTGCCCAGCGGCAACAGCAAGCCCGCTGCAGCTGGTTGTCCCCCTATGCCTGACTCCGTCCTCCCTCCCTCCGGTGCAGAATTCAAAGCAGAGCACGAGCAGAGGGGCACAAAAGAGGGCAGCCTGTGGAGCAGCCGGCTCTCCCTGGACACCAGGCCAGGCTGCACTGGGAAAGCATTGCAACCCTCTGGGGACCCCAATTCTCAGACACAGGCTGCAACTCCCCCCAACACCATGCCGCTGACTGGCTTGGGTTCAGAATGAGGCTATAAGCAAGGTGGTCCTAGGGGTCAGGAGAAGCCACATTCCCCACTCTGCCAGTTCCCAGATGTGCAGGGGCCACGGGCTGTACAAGCCACACCTCGAGCCCACACTCTCATTGCCTCTTTCTAGCAAAAGTTCCCAAAGACTTGTCCTCATTTCTCCTCTTCCCACCCTGGCCCAGCTCCTGTCCCACTGGGCCCACCCACTCCCGACGGAGAAGCTCTCCATTGTTCATTACTGTCCCCTGCAGCCCGCAGCAAAGGCTGCAATTAGGACGGGCAGCATCAGGGGACGGTGCTTCTCCCACGCTGCTCTAGCATCTTCCACTCAGGTGACAAGTTGCCAAACGCCTGGCACAGGGTGCCCTTTGGTCAAATGTGAGCATCTCCCAGCTGTGGCGAGTATAAATGCCCGTCCATGGGCCTCCGAGACTTGGGGCTCTGAGAGGAACTGGCCTGGGCTTCTCTGCAGTGGGCAGCAGGTGCTGGAGAGCTGTCGGCCAGGGAGAGAGCACAGCCGGGCTGGAATTCAGCTGGGGGCTGGGCAGTGGCAGTGAGGCCATGTAGGGTGGCTGTGTTCATCAGTGAAGATTTGAAAAGCTGTTTTTAGGCCTGAAGACTCATAAATATTCAGCTCAGCAAAGCTGCGCCCCCATCATGATTGATGTCAGGGACTAAAAGGCTTTCTGGGGAGGGCAGAGACGTGGCCCCCACAAGTGTCACAGCAGAAAGAGCCCACTGCTCCAGCCACCACTGGCTCAAGTGACATCCAGTTCCCTCTCAGTCACCTCACAAGCCCAGGGCACTCATGTGTCAGGAAGCAGGGTCCATGGCGGGCCCATGGCACAGGCCGGGGTTGTAGCCAAGAGGCCCAGGCAAGGATTGGGGGAAGCAGAGCTGGAGGGAGGGGAGCCCAGCGTCCAGCCTCATGAGTTAAGGCCCTCGAGGGCTGTTGCTCACCAGCTCGGTGGCCTTCTACATCGAGATGCTGGGATCTAGAGATCTACACTTGGGAGGCTCAGTGAGGTGCAGTCGATGCAGCCAGCCCCTGGTGCAACCCTGGTGTCACCCACCTCATAGGGTAGGTGCTTTGTTCCCGAGCACCAGACTACAGGAGGCTGAGGGCAGGAGAAAGCCAGAGCACACTGAATCAGGAGGTGATAGAGGGAGCAAGAAGGGCCTGAGGCTGGACCCCCAACAAAATGGAAGAGGGCGGGGGGCGCCCACGAAATTCCTCCAGGACAGGGCTGTCACTGACCGGAAGTACATGGTTTGGGGACAGAAACAGGTAGGAGCACAAGGGCATCTGAGCCCAAGGTCTTGGTGTGTGTGTGTGTTCCTTTCTCTCCCGCTTGCTTTGAAAGATGTACCGGGTTCTGGTCCTGCCGAGCTGCTTTGACCCCCAAGACCCTCCCCAGCCACAGGTGCTGCTGCTTCCTACCTCACCACACTCTCAGGTCACTGTCGCTTCGTTCCACTCAGCCTTGCGCTCCCGCCGGTGCCTCTGTGTAAGAGGCCCACCCCTCCCCGTCCCATGTTCTCCCTGCCCCTCTGCAGCCCCAGCTGTTTCAGGACCACCACCAAGTCACTGTACAAACAGCACCCCCCGCCCAGCTTCCCAGCATCACAGGGAAGCGGCAGCTCCCTCCTGCACCGTTTACACTCCAGGGTGCTGCACCTTCCTGTTCTTCTCCCGCACCAAACCTCCACCCACTTGGGGAAAATGCTGCCCACTGCCTCCTTACTCTTTGGGTCAAAGCCTGTGCCCTGTGAAAGGGAGCTCCTGCCCCTCTGCAAGTGCGGCACTGTTTTCCTCCAAGCAGTCTGCTGGTCTCTAACTTGTCAGCCAAAAATCCTTACTGCCTAGGAACTATAAGATCACCGTGTACAGCCAGGGCCCCGACACAACTGAGTGTCCACAACACACCAGTGTCTCCAAGTGGAAAGAGCCAGGCTTTGGAACCACATGAGTTCAATGACTACCAAGAAGCCCAGCGCTTCTCAGCGACCACAGACATTCTCATTGCAACTAGGTGTGAGGCCACGCAGAGCGTGGAGCATCCAGCACGTCTTCTGAGCTCCTGCCTGCCTTTTCTCACTGTAATGGCACCAAGGACCACTTGTTGAATGAATCTTCACAGGAAGGGCAATTGTCTGCGGGAACTGCCAGATTTTCTGAATGTCTCTGCTTTTACTAACTTGTGAATGAGGCTAAGGTCACTGCAGTGAGCCGCAGGCTTTGGTCCCTCCCGGGTGCAGGTGCTCTCGCCAGCACAGCCTGCTCTCCTCCACATCCTCCTGGCTCCACCCGTGCCACCGTCTTTGTCCAAGGCCTCAAGCCACCCTCCTCAGGGCTGAGCATCTCATGGAGACACACCCAGGACATTCCTGGGTTATTCATTTCTCCTGTAGAACAGCTATGACAACATATAGGGAAAATGGTCCAGATAAAACTACTCATGTAGTGCGACCTCAACTATGTTCTTAAAAAAGTGTGTGAAAGACAAAGAAACTTCAGAGATTTTAAAAACTCTAAGAAGAATTATGGATTTTTATTTCCTTTATACTTTTCAGCATTGCAATTAGTACATATACTATTATAATCAGAAAAAAAGTCAGTATTAACAAACTCAAGACAGTATCAAATTTGCTTAAAACCAATTCACTTACATGGATTTGTCAAATGACACAGTCACCCACAATCCACAGTTTAAACAGTATTTTCCACTTCCATGGCATTTTAAGGACAACATAAGGGGTGAAGCCCTCACCAAAAAACTCATTTGTAGACATCAATTTTGATTTCTACCTTTAACATGAAGTATGGTTTTCATCCAATCCTCAAGACATTTCTTTTTTTTTTTTTTTTAATGTGGGTACTGGGAGTTGAACTCAGGACCTTGCGCTTGCCAGGCAGGTGCTTATGCCACTAAGCTATCTCACCGGCCCAACTTTTTGTTTTTAATAAAAACATCAAATGTAATACCCTCACATGATATACTGGGCATGGCATCCCCCAGGCAGAGCAACCTCTGAGGTATCCTTTTTTTTTTTTTTTTTTGTGGGTACCAGGGGGACGACCTCAGGACCTCGCGCGCCAACAGGCACCCGTGCCACTGAGCGATATCACCGGCCCCTTTTTCGTATGTGGGTTCCGGGAGTCGAACTCGGGCCCTTGCGCTTGCAAGGCAGGCGCTTATGCCGCTGAGCCATCTCACCGGCCCTGAGGTATCTTTCTTGATATTTCTATTTGCTTTACTCTCGAGCAGTTTAAAATCTTTAGCATTTTACTGGGACTCCTGTATTAATGGGGTTAAAAACATTGCTAAGATGCAACACTTAAAAAAAAAAAGGCAAAGTTAAAAAAAAAAAACTTCTCTAGAGAAACTATCCAAACCAATACATAAAATACTTTTTGAAGATCCAAATTTTAAAATCATTTGCTAAGTGAATTGGGTGTGAATAGGATAGTTCACCCCAAAACAGCCAGGCTCCAAACCCTCCAGTAATAATAAATACGGTCCTCGAGTCTCCCGGAAGCCCATCTGCACAGCCTCTCACCATCGGCCTTAGCAAATCTCTCCTGCTCCCCACCTCTGGCATTCGGGTCCTAAGGTCTTCCAAAGAGCGAGAAGCATAGGCAAAGACCCCATTACCCTGGCCTTCCTAGTGATGATAGCCACAAAGACAAAACTGAGAGGCAACATCAGTGGAAAAACTTAAGGTCCTGTTTCAGGGTTCAATGCTACTAGAGTAAAACGGAAACAAATTAAAATCCAATTTACTGTGGGATCTTGCACAAGTACTTCGCTAACCTAGACCTAGTACCTCAACTGTAAGTGGTGATGCCATTTACTATGTCCGTGACACGTACTGCTCGATGCCTACTAGACGCCCTCCACAGCCAGCGACTGCGGGGAAGGTCCCAGCCCAGTCACTGCGTGAGACCCTGAGCCGGAGGCCTGCAGACACGCGCACATCTCCTCGGAGGCGCGCGTGGTGTTTGCCTTGGCTGGAAGACAGAGAAAGCTCTCTAATGCAGAGGTCAGTACGCTCCCATCCCACTTAATTTTGGAAAACAAAATAATACAGGGCTTTGCCTGACTTGACTATTTTTCCCGAACTCTAGTCCTGTCCAAATTGCATAGCGGGAAGGCAGCTTTGAGAATTAGCGGGGGTGGGGGGTTGCCAATGTTCCTTGCTGGCTGCAGTTTGCTTTTGTGCCTGCCCTCTAAGTTCAAATTAGGTTTATCGCAGGACTTTAAAAAATGATTCTCTAAATGCACCCTATCTACAAGTACTTGGTAATGCACACAGCGCTCCGATGAGAGACATCTGTAAAGAATAAGCCCAGTATTACTCAGAAACTGCAAGGAAAGTGTTGAAACAGCTCGCCCATGGTCACCGGCCTTAGTGGAGAGGATAGGATTTGTCCTCCTTGAAAACCAGGACTGCTGCTTCAAATCACTGGACTAGGCATTCTTAGAATTAATCAAATACAGGGGCGCCTCAGTTTATGAACTTAACTTATAATTTTGGAGAAGATGGCTGTGTCTGTGTTTATGTGGGAAATATTCCCATGGTCATGTTTGTCACCCGATGCAGAGTTTGCAAACAAGCAAAATTTTGCCGAACGCTTTTGTTTGTGAACAGAGGTGTTCGTGACCTGAGGCGTTACTGCATTACACAGCCTGGTGGTGGCTTCAGAAGTGTAAGCTCAAGACTTTGTAAAACCTGGAGTATAATTCAAGTGAAAAGGTCAAGGGTTGGCAATACTCAACTTAAAAATCAGAAGAAATTATTTCAGTATTCATGTCCAAGAGCAGTGTAATCCAGACAGTGAGAAACAATGCAATTTCTCTCCAGTTGAACCACACCCCCCAGACAGGTTCATCTTTTCATTCCTTCCTTTTTTCCTTCCTTCCCTCCCTCCCTCCCTTCCTACTTTCCTTCCTTCCTTCCTTCCCTTTCACTTTCCCGTGTCAGCCATGCTGCAGGGAAGGACCTTTCCCACAGTGTCGTATCTTCTGCTCATCAGTTAGCTTTCTTATCACTCCTGCTATTATCTGGGAACCTTCCGTGGGGCTCCTCACTCCAACTACACAGTAACAGAATTCCCAGAAACTAGCTGGCGACAGTAATTGACTGAGATGCACCATTTACAAATAAAATCACGTCACCCTAACACTACTTTAATGGAATCTCAAGCACTCAGGATCCTTCAAGGTAAGCTCTCTATCTACATCTTACTGGGACCAAAGCTCAACTTGTCACAGGTCATTTTGGCCAACTCAACTGAGGAAGAGCAAAACTTGTTAGAAATTTTAAGGGCAGCGGACCCCTCAGGTCCAGTGGGAAGGACAGTGAGCCTCCAGGAAAGGTAGTAACCGACCAAGATCACACATCTAGCTGAGACCTAAATGCAGCTCGAACCTGACACATTCTTTCCACTACACACAGAGGAGCTGTTGGCTCAGTGTGTTTTGTTTTGTTTTGTTTTGTTTTGTTGAGACAGGGTCTTGCTATATAGTTCAGGCTGGCCTTGAACTATGTAGCCCAGGAGGGACTCGAACTCATGGCGATCCTCCTGCCTCAGCCTCCCAAGTGCTGGGATTATAGGCATGTGCCACCACATCCAGCTCAGTGTTTTAATTCAGCTAATCCATGTCAAGATTGATGGCTTGATGGGCAAATTTGCCAAAGACAAACCTAACACTGAAGGAGACCCTTACGAATTTAACTCTTACAACAAAAAACTAGGCCCCTTCACCACAATGCTATTTCTACCACAAGGCGCAGCTCAAAGCTTTTTGCTCAACAAGACTAGATATCCTATCCTTTGCATGGGGACCCTATCATCCAAAGGGCCCCAGCATCTCATCATCATGTTTCCAACAGGCAGGATTTCTCCTCCCGTGCCTTTCCCAGGGTAACAGCAGGTTTCAAGCAAACCACCACTGGAGTCAGAACCTTAGATACTTCGTTGTCTAATCCACCCAATCCTTCACTGCCTTAAATGCTCCTGGGTGGCAGTCAAACCAACACCTACACACAGAATTCCCCGTAATCCTGAATTAATCAAGTTTTCCTAAATGGTGTGGTTTAACCATGTACTAAATACTGCTAGTAAAAAATGCAACCCAAAAAATTACCTTGCATTAGAATCTAAGTTCCATAAAGTAGGCAACTGGAAGTCTAAGCAGAGAGAACTTTGAAAACATTGTTGAATAAACAAGGGGCCATTTATGTTCTCTGGGTTTTTGGCCTCAACTTACTATGCAGTTATTTCTCCTCTATCTCAGCTTCGTTACCCTTTAAAAAATTCTATCCTAGCACTTCAAAATTCTAAGCCATTTCAAACTCTTTTGGAAATGAAGTAAATGTTCACTTTCCTACAGTCTGTTTGGTTGATGATAGCCAAATCCAAAGCTCTTCATCAAAGCACAGGGTCGCTAGTCACAGTGGCACATGCCTGTAATCTCAATAACTCAGATGACTGAGGCAGTGAGATTACCAAATTTAAGGCAATCCTGGGCAGTTTAGCAAAAGCCTGTCTCAAAACTTTTTTTTTTTTTTTTAAAGGTCTGGGGATGCAACCAGCACCAGAGCAATTATCTGTGAGGCCTTGATTTCAACCTCAGCATATACACATATGCAAGGTTAAAGGAGAGCTAAGAAAATGAGTCCTTGCAATCTATCTTCTTCCTTCTTACCCAGCACAAGTCTCGTGTAGATTATGGTACCCTGTGGTTACAACACCCCATTTCTAAAGCCATCTGTGGAAAGTGTGGCTGAGGAAATCCTCCTCTGCCAAAGAAACCTTCCTCTGGAAGACGGAGAACACAGCTGGGCTCAAGAGCACATGCCCTCTATGTGCTGGGTTCCGGGAGGCTTCCTGTACCCGGGTCCAGCAAGACATTCCAGTCTAGCTTCTCCCATGTCAAAGGCAAGCCAAGAGAAGAAACAAGAACAGCAGAAAGGACAGACAGAGGGTCAGACAGGCACGGGAAATACTACTTCGTAAATTCTCGGCCTGTTCCCACGCTATCACTCTACTGCAGCCCAGGCTCCCCTGAACCTTGAAAATGCCTAAAACCTGATTACCCAAGTTATTCCACCCCTCCCATCATGGTGTAATGCTGCGATTAAGGGGCCTAGGATTAAGGGTTGGTGATGAATCAGTTCCATTTGGTTTGACACTGCCTTAATCCTGGTAGCCTGGATACAATATAAGGGACAGAAAGAATCTTTTGTCCCTTGCTTGCTTTGCTACCTTCTTCCTGTCATGAACTGTTTCTCCTCTCAATGCTTGTCTGCCATGCCACCCTGCCTTGGAGCCAGCTGACTACGGACGGAGACCACTACAAACTGTGAGCCAAATAAACCTTTCCTCCCTTAACTTTGGAGGTATTTTGTCTCAGCAATGAGAAAACTCAGAAAGGGACAGGTGGAGAGAGAAGAGAACAACAACCAGTGACAGAAAATTATTTGGAGGTTACGTTAAAAGAGAGAAGGGTCAGAATTTTCTCCTAGCTCTAGAGGTAACTGCTGCAAAAGGAAAGCTTGGCCCAACCAACAACTGCCCACTGGCAATTACAAAATACAGACTTCTCTTTTTTTTTTTTTGTGGGTACCGGGGGGTCGACCTCAGGACCTCACGCGCCAGCAGGCGCCCGTGCCGCTGAGCGATATCACCGGCCCCTTTTTCGTATGTGGGATCTGGGAGTCGAACTCGGGCCCTTGCGCTTGCCGGGCAGGCGCTTAAGCCGCTGAGCCATCTCACCGGCCCCCAGACTTCTCTCTTAATGGAGAGAGTTAAGTGAAGCTGTCATGCATACGAAGAACTGGAAGATTCATTAGGTCCCTACTGCTTTGCGATTTTATAAATTACATAAAAACTGTACTTTTATAAATTAAAAATTTTAATTCAAAAAAAGCGTTGTCATTCCAGTTTATGTAGATAGCAAAGATTATACTTGAAAAATTTTTAAATGTAGGTTTTCTACATAAACTGTAAACTTATTTAAAAATAAAACTTAGTTTTACTAAGTCAAATTAGGATGAATTGTGAGTGCTTGAAAGAATTTACAAAAACAACTACCTTTCTGTTAGGAAGTGTGTGTCGTATTTGCAAATGTTATTTGTTCTGAGGATCTCATGAACTTAAAGATAAAAATGAGAATGTGAGGGCTCAAGATACAGCTCAGCAGCACGGTGCCTGCCTGGCAAACGCAAGGTCCCGAGTTCAATACCCGGTTCCAAAAAAAAAAAAAAAAAAAGAATGTGAGCAAGCCCAATTTAAAAGATGTACTAGCCTAATAGTACAGTGAAGCTTCTAACAGTCTTGGCACAGCGTCCAGGCACGGCCGGTGCTCTGCTGGGGGCGGCTTTCTTGGCTGTGAAGGCAGATCATGCCCTCTGTCACTCATGGGGAGCAGTTATGCCCAACTGTCTCTTTTCAACAACTTTATCATCAATCTCTTTATTAACAGCTCCACTTCAGTCAGAAAACGCAAACAAGGACCAATTCTCGTGCCAGATTTCTGGAAATCACACAGCACCAGGCACTACACAGTGTGAAAGTTTGTGAGGAGGGTGTTGTGCCAAGAAAGCGGCAGATCCACAAGGAACACACACAACGTAGGGACATTTTATACTAAGTTACAATACACGTGCCTACTTCTTAATGGCTAAAATCTGAAAAGAACCCAAATACCCACATGGATGGACAGAAATTAAGAAGAGTACAGCAGTGGCACACAAATCCTTTATCCCCAGAAATAACTTCATTACTATGCATTTCCAGAAATCTTCTTAAAAATCAAAACTGTATTAGACCCCTCCCTAAAATTTTAACTATTTTAAGACTCCATGACATCATTAGACAACACACACTATGGAGATAAATGTCTGCAATGAGCAAACCCATAAAACTGAAAGATGTGAATTATTCAAAATATACATTTTCATTGGGAAGCTGAGGCAGGAGGATCACTGAGTTCGAAGCCAGCCTGGGCTACATAGTGAGTTCAAGACCAGTCTGAACTGCATAGTGAAACCCTGTCTCAAAAAAAAAAAAAAAAAAAAAAGTGTGTGTGTATATATACACACACACACACTTTCAGTATGAAATGTTAGATAAAAATATCTTACAAATTAAATACTTCAAAAGCATTACAAATTATTAAGAGACTTAGATAAATTATTAAAAATCAGGTCATAATCACACTTAGTATAAACAAAAACCATCTATGTTAAAACTGCAACTGTTAATTACAGTAGGGCCTCAGTATTCCTCGTGAGGTGGGTTCTGGGAGATGTGCACCAAACGAAGAAACGTCAATTGTTTTGGCTGGGAAGGGTAGTGAGTCACGAGGCGATCTATGCTGACAAGTTCTAGCTTGCACACAAAGTACCAGACCATGAGCACCAGGACACAGTGTCCACGTCCAAGTGCGCTCAGTCTCGAATGTGAAGTTTCAAAGTAGCTGGGCACCGAGGTACAGCCATGCCTTGTATCAGCCAAGACTAAAAACCCACCATCAAGTCAGGGTCTATGCTTCGTATTTTCCCTTTTGTATGTTTTCTATTTCAATCTGATTTGTTTGGAAAAGACACGAATATAAAGGGTATTATTCAACGACCACAGGTGAAACTTTACCAAATGCTTTCAGATTCTGACTCTATAACTAGATTTACATTATTCCAAAATTACACAGCGCACTATGTGGTCTGTCCAGGGCTACGACTGCCTGTGTTGAAGTAGGAAGGAAACGAAGCTGATGGACCTCAGCGGCGGAGGCAAGCTTACGCACAGGCTGAAGCAGCTCTCTGGCTTCCCAACTCATTTATCCCACTATGCGCAACCAAACCGAGACACCCCTGGGCTTTCCCTAGTCGACGCGAGTTACGGAGAGCCAGTAAGGGGTGTGGAAGGTGTGGCGCACCTCCATCCTTACCACTGAAAGCTGCCTCACACACATTCACACAGACTAAGCTGGGTAGCAGAGCGTCCTGCTGTACCTCAGATGTAATCAAAGTAAAACACGTAATTCTTTACGTGAAACATACACACACTTCTATTCTCATCTTGATTTGAACATATTCCCTATCCTACTGGTAGTATTTATAAAGATACCCAAGCCTGAAGGGAAAGTGGCTGCACTGTCTTTAAATTATTCTGGAAGTTAACGTTTTAAACGATAGATGGTTAAACTATCTCTAGAAACACTAAATAACACTTTGCAGATGATTTGCAGCTACATGAAAATATGAAGCATACTGGATAATCAGGGGAAAAAAGGACAATTGTGAGGTTTCTAAAATGTGAACTTGAAGATAGCCCTAATTCTACCCTGTCAAAGAAAAATGGACTTGAAATTCTATCCCTTTCAAGAAACTTCTCGGGTGGTTTGGTCAGCTGCCAGAGTCGTCCCAGAATATTGAGACAAAAGCAAGTCTCTGAAGAAGAAAAGCATAAACTGAGATGATTTCCCAAATATATGAAATCACGCTAGAATGAGGTACAATCGCTTCTGAAATACACGCTTCAGAAATACGCCATTTTTCTTAGTGCCAATAAAGCAATATAAAATGTAACAATTTCTAAATTGGTAAGACTAGAAAAAAGGAGAGTTGATCCTACAAATATGAGAAACAGGTGTCACAAAGAACTAAACAGACCACTTGCCTCTGTGGAACTGAAGGTCATGTTTATTACAGAACACACATAATAATACTCCATTTACCAAGTTCAGACCCGAGTCAAGGCAGCATCCATTTGCGATTTTCGTGTGAAGGAAAGCTAACAGAAAAATAATGTAGAAACTAAAACAAAACATACAATTCGGGGCAAAAGGCAACTAATTTTCCCCATACTGTTCATTTTTATTAGAATTAAAATAGGCAAAGGAAGATCCACAGGATTGTTCAATGCCTTTCTAGGAAGTTTATCTTTTTATTTAACAATATTCCCAAGGCTCAGTCTACAAGTTTGTGTACATTAATGATTTGTCCTTTCATATACCAATTACAACTTGGAGCTGCGGATCATTTGCTACATGAATGCAGCCAGAATACTACGCAGAGCTGTAAAACATTTTTCTGTATGGAGACAAAAACAAATAAACGTTAATTAGAAAATAACTTTATTTCAGAATTTACCCAGCACCATGAAATGTGCAACTTTCGATTATCATTTTACTAATTCAGCGAGATACATGAAATGTCAAAAATCCACACTGATAAAACTCAGTATGATATTCAGTTGCATGTCTCGTTTACTGGGATAGAGTAGGTATGGCAATCTCAATCCTATACATGTTAGCAATGGAGTCAACGTTAATTTTTACATTTTCCTTTCGTTGAGCAAACCCAAAGTTGCAGTTTACTTTAATTAAAAAAAAAATGATCCTACATTGCACTCACATATTTAGAGAAGTTCTCAGAATTTGGAGTTTTAGGAACAGAATGTGCACATCCTTTGGAATTATGGCTTTTACAAAGAAGTCCATCTCTCCATTCAGAACACTTAAGACAATTATATCCAAGCGTTGGCCTTCACAAGCACACAGAGCAGTTCACTCCTAGTGTGAGGTAGGTATGCAACGGGAAGCATTTGCAGGTTTAAGAAAGGTATTATCTTTTTTGGTTTAGTAAAATAATAAAACAAGATCATAACTGGTGGTTGTGGTGTGAGAGTCTAAATTAAATGAAAAACAACAGTGCCACCTTCTGACATTAGAGATAAAATGCCAACTGCTTTGAAAACCAACAGCTTTGAAAAAGGAAACACAGAACACTGTCTACCTGCATAGAATACATACATAATGTATAGTATCTACAGATACACAGTAATTATCTTAGACGATGGGACAGCTGAGAAGTAAATAACTGGTAGCTATGTTCATGTTTTCCTCCTTAAAGATCGATTTTGTGAAAAAACAAATACCTGATTATGTGATATAAATTATTAAGCTGCTGCTAATGGCTTAACCAAAAAACATATCTTTTAACCAGAGCAAATTCTTTTGCAAATCTTCACTTGGAGTCATGTTACAAGCTTGCAGAGTAGAACCAAATAAATCATGGGGGGGGGGGTGTCAAAAGAAATCAGCCAACTGAGGGATTGTGCTGTTTTTTTTTTTTTTTTTTTTAATTTTATTGTGTTTTCAATGGAGAAATACATCATCTGTTTACAAAATAGCTCTTGAAAAATACAAGGAGTACAGATACTATAAAACAAAGCAAACTCCAGTCATGAGACACTACATACATCATGCGAAAGCAACAGTCTGATTTCCAGATTATGAAACTAGAATTAAAAAGTCACTACACAGAGAAAGCCCAAGTTTGCAGCTTGGCAACACTTGGATGCAGTTACATGAAACGTTTAATAAACTGAATTTTTTTCCCCAATGTGTAAACAAAATGACAAGACTAAATCTGTGCCTGGCAATTTCAATCTAACTCTGAAGCTACACAACACACACAGACACCCTGTACACTGCACCTGCTAGCTGACCATCTTCTCTTCTTAGGTGGCTGGGAGGAAGGGCAAGGTGACTGTGCAGAGCAGAGATGCGGGAAGTAGAAATATTGTGTACTAGACATTATAAAGTCATGGAGAAAAGAAAGCTCAATTAATGCATAGCCTAAGGGGGAAAAGACTATACTCCAACTTCGGAAAATTAATTTAGAAGCATGGGGAAGAGTTTTAAGTAATTGCAGTTTTAACATGAAAAATGCACATGTGATAGAATGGAGCACAATGGAAGATTAAAAAACATGCTCATTGGAGAAATCTTGCTAGGTTTGCTTTGTCCAGATTAAGAAACAGTTAGTTTATCAACATCTGGCATCCCTCATACTTTGTAAAGATGGATATTATGTTTCTTTGTTATGAGAAATTATTTTCTTTAAAGATGTTTCTAATCCTTTGTTAGAATAAAACAAAATAAAAAAGGAGTAGAGAGCTGACTAGATGTTAAGTGCTTGCTAGAAATGATTTTTAAAATGTTTCTGTATGTAAAATTTGCTGACAAATTTTGGTAAACCAGTTAAAAATAAAAATTAGTTTAAAAATCTTGGAGAAAATGCCTTTTTGCCCACATGTTTAAAATTGAAAATCAATTTACTATATAGACAGGAACAGGAGATCTGTGGAGTGTACAAAATTCCTCTTATTTAGAAATCAAATAGCCATCCAAGTTAGATATCAGTTTCACAGGCATTACTTTTAGTCACCAGAAAATTTCAGCCATGGGACCAAAATTTAGTGTTCTGTGCCACCAGGTCATTGGTTTCACATCATGGCTTAAGAAAATACTGGCATTTTGGTTTTTGTGAAGTAAGTCCTACCTTGTGCATATACACAAAAAGATTTAAAAAAAAGGTGGGGCGTGCAAAAAGGTTTTTCACTTGTTTCAAAGACAACAGATAGAAGGCAAAAGAATATGGAGCTTCGGTAAGCTCAAAGAAATGTATTTGCTGGCTGATCGCTGATTTGTATGCACTACAAAACAATTCTATAAATAAAACCAATATATCATTTCTTAATCATAACCCCATCAAAACCAAGTATTTCCTAATTATTCTTTCAGTGTCAAATGTACACCCAAGAGTTGACATTTCATTTTTCCAGGCTACCACTACCTCACATGGACTTAACTAGATGTACTCTTATTTTTTCTCTGAAGTAAGACAGTATACCACTGCACAATGGTATCCAATTTGAAGACAAAGGGTAAAGGAAATTCTTTGGGAAAAAATGAAAATCCATCAAGCTGGAAATCTAAAATTAGTTCTACTTTCTAATAAAAAATACATAAAAGTGCATCATCAGAATAAGGAATTCTTATGCCAGTTTGTATTGCAAATTTTCCAAACAATGCATCAAACATAAACCAAATCCAGATGTCAATTGTGGATACAAATATAGCTTGAGGTTTTCTTTTTAAAGGCAGTAATTTTTTTTTTTTGATAGTTAATGCAACTGTTGCTAACACAATAATAACAGTACTCCTGGCTTCACATACTAACCTGGACTTCCGATCAAGTGCTGATTAGCCCAGTGAGGGAGGTCACCAAAAAAAACCTAATCCATTTTCAGTCTTGTCTAGTCTTGTACCCTCCATTCTCCTTTTTTACCATTTGAAGACAACAGGTTGAGTTGGCAGATATTGTTTATGGACCCCTGAGGTTGTTTTTACCGATTCAATCTCAGTTTTATTGAATTCTTGATAACGGGAATAGGATTTGCAGGGAGAGCAGGGATATCAGAAAGGTCTGTACTGGATGTTTTCTGAGAATGAAAGCAAAGAACACACACATCACTATTCAAAGCACTGTAATTTAACAATCAGATGTACTTTGCACTGCTTTATTTCCGATTACTTCCTAAAAAATAATGGAACCTTATTGTAAGGAAAGTATTACAAATTTAAAGAAAAAGATTCTGAAATGCCAAAATGGAAAGGAAATAAACACAACTATTATCATCACATTATTTGTTCTGTACACGAAGAAATCTTCTAATAGTAAGTACAAATATTTACCAATACTTCAGCAATATACAGAAAACTTAATTTCAAATGTAGCTCTCAAAAACATGCTCCTTTAAGAACCTACATATTTATGGCATTTTTAAATTTGTGATACACTGTGACTTTTCTTACTCTAAATATATACTTCTGTTCAGAAAAAAAGAACAATCTAGAGTATAATTATCAAGTTAATGTTAAACTGTATTTACTTGTAACATAGCTGTAATATTAACTGGTACTGGAGCACCCCCATGTGGGAGAATACTTAAAGTTCACCTTATACAAAAAAGTACTTGTGGGCCGGTGAGATGGCTAAGTGGCTTAAGCGCCTGCCCAGCAAGCGCGAGGGCCCGAGTTCGACTCCCGGAACCCACATACGAAAAAGGGGCCGGTGATATCGCTCAGCGGCACGGGCGCCTGCTGGCGCGCGAGGTCCTGAGGTCGACCCCCGGTACCCACAACAAAAAAAAAAAAAAAAAAAAAAAGTAGTTGTCAGTAAATTTACTATTTTCTGACACTGTAAATTATAAAATTAAATCTATGTAACAGCAAAAATTTAATTATCCTAAATTTTAGGCAAGTTTTCCTTATTACATTAAGCAGATTAAATCACAAGCCTTCTTTAGCATTCAAAAATGGAGACAAATTATAAAATGTTTTACTATGGAAAATTCCAAACACAGGCAAAAGTAGAAAGCATATATAAGGAATTGCCACGCATTAATCATGCAGTTTCAACTGTAAAATCAAAGCCAATCTCAGGTTCTCTCAACTTCAATCATTATATGTTTCAATATTTACCTCAAAACTATAAAGACTCTGTTAGATATTACCACCCAGCCAGAATAAGGATATACCACAAAATACAGAAAAGTGTTTTTTTTGTTTTCTTTTAATCAACATAACCATGCTTTATGTCATTAGATGGTTTTCCTCTCACTGGCTTTACAAGGAAAAAAAAAAAATCCTACTCATAAAAGTACCTAAAAAGCAAATACCCAATGGGTTTTAATGACTGTAGGGGTAAATGAAGAAAGACAAACCTATGAAAATAGTTCCTCAGAAAGGTGGCAATCAGAAGACACCCAACCACAATCAAAATACAGTTTAAATTTGTCCATGTATCAATATTAAGCAAACTTCCTACTTCCTAATACTCTAGTTACCCCCCAAAAGTTGTATTAAGTAAGTTTACAGAAATAAAAACTACTTCACAAACTAAACACATAATTCATACACAGTATCTGGAATTTAATGCCCAGCAAAAGCACATTTTAATATGATCACATTAAAACAACTGAAGCACAAGGCTCCAAAATATCATCAAGGAATCAGTACAGCAATACCACTAGGCAGTTGTCATCTCAGTTATTTTGTAGAGGTTAACCAGTGTATTTATCTTAAAGAAAATATTTACTTTGGGTCAGTTTTGCCTGGACTCACCTGGGTTTATTAAATTTGAAAAAATTCAAGAAGAAAACAATCATTTCACAACCAAAATGAAGGTTTGTAAATCAATGAGAAAAGATTACAGATGCCTACTATATGTAAGAAATTGTCATAGGTAGAACTGTTAGCACAACGGAAAAAACAACTGTAAAGAACTATGGAACGTACACTAAACAACTAAGTGAAAATCAGTACTGAAAACTGGGATAGAATCAGAATAAAAAGATTGTATTAGCCTTGTAAAAAAATCCATTAAGAATCATTTTTAACTTCTATTCTTTGACATTTAAATAAAATGTCTGTGTAAAGCACAGGTATACGACTGGTAAGGATTTGTAGTGTATAAAGGGATGAATTACAGCATCTTCTTTTGTTTTTTGAGATGGGGTCTCACTGTGTTACCCACACTGGTCTCAAACTAGAGGCCTCAAGTGATCCTACCACCTCAGCCTCCCAAGTAGCTGGGACTACAGGCATGTGCCACCATGCCTGGCTACTTAAAGAGCATTTTAATAGCACCAAAGAGGGGTGAGGAGAACAGCCCCATCAAATCTAGGGCCCTTCCTTTAGACTATAATAAATACATTTATAAGCCAGGCGTGGTGGCATGCGTCTGTAATCCCAGCACTCGAGAGGCTGAGGCAAGAGGATCACTGTGAATGCGAGGCCAGTCTGGGCTACATAGTGAGTTCAAGGTCAGCCTGAACTACGTGAGACCCTGTCTCAAAAAAATAAATACACATATACATCCATACATTTATAGGCTTGCAAATACTTATGTTCACAAATTTAACAGACCAATATAAATATTCATTTTAATTCAATATACCATACTAATCTTAAGAACACTGAAAAAGGGCCGGTGAGATGGCTCAGCGGCGTAAGCGCCTGCCTTGCAAGCGCGAGGGCCCGAGTTCGACTCCCGGATCCCACATACGGAAAAGGGGCCGGTGATATCGCTCAGCGGCACGGGTGCCTGTTGGTGCGCGAGGTCCTGAGGTCGACCCCCCGGTACCCACAAAAAAAAAAAAAAAAAAAAAAAACACTGAAAAAATTCTTGCTTTTTGCACTTAGTACCTGAGAGGCCAACAGAGAAGCCGCTGTCTGAGTAGTTTCTGATTGAGTTGTACTTGTTTCTGTATCAAGTTGTTCCTGCGAGACAAAGAGGATGGGGAGAGGGGAAGAGAGACTTAAAAAAGAATAAAAGAACATAACTGGGTTTGGTGGCTAATAATGAAGACAAACTGGAAGATAGGAGGGATGGAGAGAGAGATGCGATTACATTACAAAATCATTTATTAAGGCTTGTTGTAGGTTATTTCAACATTTCAGATATTTCTATTTGTCTACTTAACTCTCCTAAGGCATGGTCAGTCTCATGACTTTTTCCCACTAGGTCCAACCTGGGCATTTTAAGTAAATAATAATTAAAGACATGCACAGGTACATTAGGAAATACTGTCCAGACAAGAATTAACAAATATAAACCCAATGAAACCTCTTAACAGTGTGTGTGCTGGGGGGGGGTGGCGCACATGGGGTGGCGGCGGCTCATTCACTATTATTAAGTAAAATTAGAGGCACAAAAATTGCCACGCATATTTAATTAAAAGTAAAGTAATACATCTTTAAGTGATTTCTCCCTCCTTATGGTCTCTCTTCCCCTAATAATTAGTACATATTCTACTGTAAGTAGAATCAGAAAACGAAAGTAAACCACAGCATTCTACTGCTCTTAGTGTTCATATACAAATGAAAATAAACATAGAAACTTAAATTTCTATAAAAACATGTATGGAAATATAAAACCATGAGGTAACTAAGAATTAAGAATGGAAAAAGTGCACCCTTTCTGGAAGACTACTTGGAAATTTGTATCAAGTTTCAAAATTAAGTATACTATTTGTGCCAATAACTCTTTTATTAGTTTATCCAAAATAAATGTGACAGGATGATAGGTATTTAGCAGAAGTCAATACTAGAATAGGAAAGTGCAACTTTGCTTTTAAAGGAAACAACTGCTAACAATAGGGAGGTGAATAAAATATGTTAACAGCCTTCTACGAGGCCATTAATAATTTTTAGATCATATAATGACATGAATGTACTTTCCTGGTTTACAAAGTGACTTAAAATTAAAAAGCAAAAGTATCAGTATTGTATGCACATGAGGGCACAAACAAACTCTACAAAGACACCAAAGAATACACATTAAAATAACATCATGAGAATCTGGATAATTTAAGGGAAGGATGGGACTTTCTGGTTTTTCTATAGCAAGGGGTATAACATTAAGTCTTCCATATATTTCAATTTCTGAAAATGAAACTGAGGCTTCAGACATAACTAATGTCCTCTACCCAATCTCCCTCACTCAAGGCCCATGCACCCCAGCTTCCAGCCAAAACCTTGTGCTGAAAATGAGTTCTCTAATCATACTGCACTGTCGAGCCTAACAGGGAGACGACCGTCTCTCACTGTGGAAGCCCCAGTCCTGTCTCCTGCAAAAGCCACTTTAATGCTGCTACAGTTTTCTGTGAAGTCATTTCTGCAGTCAAAATATCTTACTACTCTTGCCCCTTGGAATCCCCAACCCTCGGTGACTTTGGATTTAATACTATAATTACTTGTATCTAGAGGGTCTCTTCTCTGCTTCATTATAAAATCCGTTAAAGGTAAGGAACATGTCTCACCACTGAGTTCCCTTCAGCTTTTGGCATTAATTAACATTAAAAAGGAACAAATACTTCTCTAAAAACAATGTGGAGAAAAATCTAAAATCTACAGCACAAAATATAGTACAATACTCTACAGACATTCTTAACACATCTTCTGCACTCTTAATCACGTACGTATTCTAAAGGCTAAATGAGTATACCTTTGCTTCTGTCTTATCATGTCCACTCAAAGCAACACAGTTAGCATCTTCACTTGTTTCATCCTGTTTTTAAAAAAAAAAGCTTTATTCTCTAAAATGAAAAATTTAGATTATTTGCCAATCAATGCTTTATTTTACAAAAATTTATCAAACCTATAAAATAATCAAGCCTGTAAGACCAAATATAGCCTTAGAAGAGATCATAGCTACCCTTCTCAACAGGTTTTTTGAAGATCACCACCACTTAAAGACAATGCCAAAACCAGTAAATTCACGCAATAATTTTAGTAAGGAAGAACTCCCTCATAAAACAAATTCAGAAACTAGGGGTACTATCATCCCTGCTACTAGAAACCAACACTTTAGCACATATAAAGCTTTTCTTTAAAGAACACTTCAGCTTTTCCAAAAGTAATTGACCACAGTATGACACATACAGCCCCTTTTCTAGTAAGACCTATTACTAATACCTTAAAGAACACAAGGTTCGAGATACACACTTCCTGAACCTTGGAAACTATACTATCTTCCCAGGTTTACTTACTAATAAGAGCTAAAATTTAACTTCAATAGCTTTAAAAAAAGGTCAGAAACCACAGGTTTACAAAGATTAGAAAAAATTTAATTCCACAAAAACTAATTCCAATAAAGACCTTACATACTTATTAACAAGTTTAAAAATAGTGATTTAAGGGCCGGTGATATAGCTCAGCGGCATAAGCACCTGCGTGGCAAGCGCGAGGTCCTGAGTCTGATTCCCGGTACCCGCATATTAAAAAAAAAAAAAAAAAAAAAAAAGTGATTTAAGTTGCAAATACACAAATATGAATACTGACTGGATATGGGACACTATGCAGTTATTATCAAAATTGATGTGATAAATATTCTGTGGTTTTTAGGAAGCCCTTATTTTTAGATACACACTAAAATATTTATGACTAAAACTGTATGCCTGAGTTTGCCTTAAAACAATGGAGGAGGAGTTGGGGGCCGGTGAGATGGCTCAGCGGCTTAAGCGCCTGCCTGGCAAGCGCAAGGGCCCGAGTTCGACTCCCGGATCCCACATACGAAAAAGGGGCCGGTGATATCGCTCAGCGGCACGGGCGCCTGCTGGCGCGCGAGGTCCTGAGGTCGACCCCCCGGTACCCACAAAAAAAAAAAAAAAAAAAAAAAAACAATGGAGGAGTGAAGTGTGTAATGAAACAAAGCTGGCCATGAGGTAATTGCTGAAGCTAAGTGACACAAATGAGATAGTGCAGTATACTTCTAAATAAAATTTCCCAAACAAGTTTCTGAAATAGATAACATTAGCCATACAATCCAAGAGATTTGAGCAATCTTTTTTTTCTACCTTTACTCTATAATTTCTATATATTTGAAAAATATCAGCACAGGATGTACATTAATCAGAACTAAACCACCTCATCTCACCTCACCCTCTTACCTATATACATGTTAGTGGATTCAGCAAGACCCGTATTTCCTTCCGAGTCACTAAAATTTCTAATACCAGTACTCATGAACAGAGGGAACAAAAGACTCACTTTAGGAGGGCTTCAGTGTTAGGAAATTTATACTGCAACAAACCTCTTCCGCTTAGCACTATGAGACGTAGGACTCAGTTTTAATCCTGCCTCTAACTAAAATTAGTTTTCTATCTGGAAATGCCACTGCACCTCAAGTTTCTCTGCTGGGAAATGCAATTACCCTCTATATAAAATAAAAAAAGATCCCTTCTGTATCTCAAGTTTAAACCCAGGCTGGGGAACATAGCAACTTAGCAAGAACCTGTCTCAAAATAATGAGTTGGGGAGGTACTGCACCTCATTGTAAAGGCTCTGGGTTCAACCCCCTCTCAGGGGAGATGAAATAAAAAAATTTAAATAATTTTAATGTAGGGATTTTATTTAGCTCCACATTTGAGCAAAGAGACTATTAAAAAAAAAAATCAATCCGATAGTTGGGGAAATCTGAATAGACACGAGATAGATATATTAATGAACTATCAACCTTTTGAAACGGGATCATTTTGTTTATACATGATTTTATATACATAACTTCAAAATTCTAATGAATTATATGATGTCCAGATATTGCTTCTAAATAGCTCAAGAACAAAGCACAAGTGGAAAAAGTCAACAGATTTAAGGGTATAGAGATAGGCTGAGAGCTCATTATAACTGCTGCTACGTGACAGATACATAGATACAAATGATTCTCTTCACTTTCAAATATATTTTTAATTTTTAATATTGTGTAAAACTTTTATATTCCTATTGCTTCTCTAAACTATATATTCTACCAATATAACCACAAACAAAATTACAAACACAGGATTGGCATATATTTACTAAGAGCTCTCAGTGTGCCTCTTACAAATTAAACGTTCAAAGGCAAGAGTTATGCTTATATATCCTTAACCAGGGTAAAAACAAAAAACCTGAATGCTTGAAATGTCCTGAGAACTCACACTACCACTAACAGGCAAAATGTGCCGTTTACACCAAAATTAGTAGATCCCTGGGTTGCTGCACAATGTAACCATAAGGCAAAGTTTATAAGAAGACTCTCAGGTCTAACTCCTAGAAGGACTCAGATCCAATGTTTCTGGAGGCCGTAAAATCTCTATTAAAAAAAAAAAAAAAAGACAAAACAAAAACCCTGCAAATGGAATTCACCTGAGGATAAAAACACTGACTTAACAGATGACTGCAAACAGGTCTGCAGGGCCCGTTCTGTAGTAAGATATGACACACTATGATCATTTTTACTCTTATCTAGCTAGCTTATTTATTTATTTAATTTCTAAGACAGGTTTTGCTATGCAGTTCGGGCTGGCCTTGAACTCACTTTGTAGCCCAGGCTGGCCTCAAATTCACAGCGATCCTCCTGCCTCAGCCTCCCGAGTGCTGGGATTACAGGCGTGCGCCACCACGCCTGGCATATCTAGCATTCTAGGAGTGATAAAATTCATGAAATTATTCATTTTCAGTTAATAGTGTCCATTTCCAAAAACCATGTAAAACAAAAGCATTCAGTTAGAGACAAATTATTTTTCACCATTATTAATCAACACAATGGACACTATAAGAAACCTACATTACTTTTTCCATTCTAAAAAGTTCCTAAATAATAAACTTCTGGCCAAAAATGACAATGGTATTTGAGATTGTGGACTGAGATCTCTGGATAATGGTGAAGGACTCAGTAATATAAAAACATTAGAATAATTTCAAAGATGAAACTGCATGACAAGACTATAAAGCTACTTGTATTTAAGTCTTTCACCAAGGGGCTGAAACTTGCCTGGCAGAGCCAACAGTCTGGGTTCAATCCCCAGCACTACAGAAAACAAAACAAAACAACAAAACAAAACAAACTCGTACCAAATTAACATACCCTTTTTGAGTCTTTGATGAGTAAGCCATTACTATAAAAAACTAAAGTACTTCTGCAACATTTCCTAAAAGGTTAAAGGATCTAATCATTCAAGGTCCCCAGACTAATCTGACTATAGATTTGCATGCACAGGGCCCCCAGTTAAATGCCCAGAAACCTCTAGTTCACCAATCCTTTCACTGTAAGTGTAGTATAAAAACTCCGTTTATATCACAGAAGCAAAAAAAAAAACCTGACCAAAAGGGGGCAGCAAAAACTCGATAAAGGGCGGGTGAGATGGTTCAGCGGCATAAGCGCCCGCCTGGCAAGCGTGAGGTCCTGAGTTCGACCCCCAGTACTCACAAAAAAAAAAAAAAAAAAAAAAAAAAGACTCAGTAAAATATACAGTTATTGAAAAATTAAGATGGATGGATGTGGTGGTACATGCTTGTATTTCCAGCACTCTAGAAGACTGAGTGAGGAGGATCTCAGGTTCAAGCCTGGCCAGGGCAACTTAGCAGGACTCTGTCCCAAAATAGAAAGGGCTGGTGCTGTAGCTCAGTGTGAAGGTCCTGGGTTAAATCCCCAGTACTATACACAATCCCCTGCCCTAAAAAGGATGTAATTTTGTGGTAGACTACACTTGCTTAATAGGACCAAGAACACAGCTCAGTGGTAGAGCACTTGCCTACCATGCACAAAGTCCTAGGTTCGATTCCATCCAGCAGCAGCAGCAGCAACACACACACGCACGTACGCACACATGCACATACATACATACATACACACACAGTGTCTATCCCAGAGAACAGGATTTACAAACAGGTAGTTACTGAAAGAGTGGGAAAAGTGAAGAAAAATTATGGCAGCAAAGCATTATGGACACAATAAAATTCTTCTAAAAGCTGTGCTCCTCACTTCTGGCTCACAAAAAGGTTTTCTTTTGCTGGATTCAAGAATACACAAGACGTTGCTGCTATGGCTAACTAATGTGCGTTTTCTATTTGTGTGAGTAGGTATGTGTACACACACACACACATACATACCTCTTCTGTTTTGGGTTTCTTGGGACTTTCTTCTTTATGAGGTGAGGATGTCCTCTTGACTCCTGCTATAGGGTTAGGTATTTTTGTTGCTGCATTTCCTGAAGTTCTAGGTGGTGGGTTTACCAGACGCGTTGAGGAAACAACTCTGGAGACTGTAGGCTTTGGTGGTGGTGAAATGGCTGGCTGTGTGGCAGTTTGAGGAATGCTTTCACTCGATGTACCTAAACCGTAAGTACACAAAAAATGCAAAGAAAAGTAATTACATCAACATCAAGTTATAAGCTTTTCTCTGATTTCGTGAAAACCTTTACAAAGAAATGATAGCACTAAAAACTGGACTCCAACTACTTAATCACAAACCATTTTTTCCAACTGAAGGTTTAACCCATTATAATGTAAGAATTCTCTGAAACATCACACCATTCTCTTACCCCCTGAGCTGTCACTGGAATTTGCGTGTGGCACAGAAACTTCAGGAGCTTGGATGTTGGTCACAGATGCTGCCATCACAGCTGGAGCAGGGCTGTTTCTGCTAACAAGAGAAACCCGCCATGAGTCAAAGTTTAAAAGCAAATAAAAATTAAGCATAAAGCAAAATTCAATAACAATGTTTAGCATGCGTAGGTCTGAAACAAATGATTCTTTGATTTTCCTTCCAACACATACGCTTCTGTAACTGACTTTAATAAAATATAACAACAGTCAAAGGCGAACATTCTACAAAGCAGCACTGACCAGCAGAACTGTGAAGAAAGAAATGCTATTATCTGTGCTATTCAATATGGTGGCCACTATAAAGAGGTGGCTATTCTGTGCTTGAAATATGGGTTGTGAGAAATTGAGTATTTAATTGTATTTAGTACTGAATTTTAAATTGCCACACATGGTTAGTGAGTATCACATTGGACAGAATGATTCTAAAAGATCCTGCTTTTAACTGATTTGGAGTCTAAGCATCCTATAAAAAAAATAAGAGCAAGAGGTCAGGCATGGTGGCATATGGCTGGCTGGACAGAGATAGCTCAGCGACATAAGCGCCTGCCTGGCAAGCACGAGGTCCTGAGTTCGACTCCTGGTACCCTCATTAAAAAAAAAAAAAAAGGCTGGGGATTTAGCTCAGTGCAAGGACCTAGATTCTACCCCCTGTGTGTGTGTGTGTGTGTGTGTGTGTGTGTGTGTGTGTGTGTGTGGTGATTAATGCTTTGTGAGCAGGAAGTTGTTTTAAAATTACAAAATTTAAAGTACACATTCAGGTGTGCTGTCTTCAGATTACTCTTGATTAGCTCAAGAACACTCCATGCATACAAAGTACAAAGGAAAAAAACCACTGCACTCACCCACTACACCTAGGCACTGTCTATGTCAACCTCCCTAGGGGAATCATCCCCAAACTGCGTATCTGCCATAGGTTATACACCAGCAGTCCAATTTTTGTGTTTTTTTTTTTTTTTTTGTGGGTACCGGGGGTCGAACTCAGGACCTCGCGCACCAGTAGGCGCCCATACTGCTTAGTGATATCACCGGCCCTTTTTTTTTCGTTTGTGGGTACCGGGAGTCGAACTCAGGACCTTGCGCTTGCCAGCAGGCGCTTATTCCACTGAACTATCTCACTGGCCCCAATTTCTGTTTTTAAAAAACTAAAATACACAGCATATATAGTCTTAAAAGGTCTCAAGTTTTTGTTTTGTTTTTTTTTTTGTGGGTACCGGGGGTCGACCTCAGGACCTTGCGCGCCAGCAGGCACCCGTGCCGCTGAGCGATATCACCGGACCTTTTTTCGTATGTGGGTTCCAGGAGTCGAACTCAGGAAAAGGTCTCAAGTTTAACTGTCAATTTACTAACAAAGTAATCAGCATAATCATCACAGCTGAAACACTGAAGTCAACTATAAAGACATCCCTTGAAAACATGGGTGAAGTGGAATAAAATAAGAACTTCTGGAAAGATGCACTATAATAAAGAAAGAAACTAAATTCTTACTGCCATAAACATATATTCATTTCAAATATTCTTTTTGTTTTGTTGTTGTTTCGAGATAGGGTCTCACTATGTAGTTCGAGCTGGTTTTGAACTATGTGGCCCAGGCTGGCCTCAAACTCAAAGCAATCCTCCAGCCTCAGCCACCCAAGTGCTCGGATTACAGGTGTGAGCCACCACACCCAGCTCAAGTAATATTTTTAACTGCTTTAAATATTTTTAAAGAGACACTTAATGCTTCTAGAAAAGGTTTCTTTAACTAAAACCACTCCACAGAGATCTTTACTTTCTCCATAAGACTGCTAATGGTTTCAGAGGTACATCTTCCTGTGTGTATAAGCAGCTCTAGGACAGAAAGGTAGGTTTGTACCTTTGCCTACTCTCCTTAGCACCCCACACAGCTCAATGCATCTTGTACCTAAGTACATAAATAGAGGTGAAGGGGAATGGAACTAATATTCATCCATAAATCAAGGCATATCAATCTCAAAAATGAAATACAAGTATACACATTAGGACAAAACAAAAATTACTGTCCCCAAACAAGGAGTTGTTGTTTTTTTAAATATCAGAAGGTAGAATAAAAGTAACACTCTAACTGGATGACTTTAACGGTCACAAGAGAATATATCCTAATGTGTTGTACCAACAGCTACTGAGCACCTCGGGTTGTCTCCTTACCCCTGAGAGCTGCCAGAGCTGTTCAGTGGACTGGTCTTCGTAGCACTGGTGGGGGAAGGCACAGACATGCTGTTGTCACTGTCCATAGACAAGTCAAGGCTGCTGTCATTCAGAGCTGTTAATTTTACTCCCTCTGTTGAGTGCTGCAATCAATAAAGTATTTCATTAAATATAATTTTATTTCACATAGGCCTTTGAAATAGGAATACTCTTAACCGACACATACTCCCTACTCAAAATGAGAAATCATTAAGTTTATTAAAATTCTAAGTGCGATGCTAATTGTAAACGGCAAAGATCCAGGAGTCACATACTTCTCAAGTAGAGTTATGACAGGAGGAAACGAGCCAAGAATGCTACATAAACCATATATACTACTGGAGCCACAATGCAAATCAAAATCACTATACATATGAAAATATATGAATCTTGGACGAGAAGACTATAAAAATATACACACACGGAAAAAGATTTTAATACCCCCAACACTAGCAATGACCATCTCTGGCTACTGGGATTAGAAGTGGCTTTGTGATTATTTGTAATTTCAGAGAGGGAGAGAAAGGAGGGCTGGCAAGGTCTTATTTTGTTGTTAAGACTGGCCTTGAGCTCCTAGGTTCACAAGATCTTCCTGCCTAAGGCTCCCAAGTAGCTGAGATTATAGGTGCACACCACCATACCTGGCATTACTTATAGATTTTTAATTATCTCACAATGAACATAATCACTATACAATTTGCAAAAAATTACCAAGTATAATTTACTGCCATTCATTATTATTTATCAATAAATGAACTCTCAAAGCAAAAGATTTCCAGTATTCTAGTTGCAATTTAGATTTTAACATAGTCCATTTAATATCGGTCCATTAATTATCCTGTGAAAAATAGCAGAAGGAATATTGAACCTAATATTGCCATATAGAACTTAATGTTAGCTCTGCTACTTAAAAAAAAAAAAAAAAATCACAATACTCCAAAAACAGAAAATACAAGAAAACCAAAAATCTATTGATAGTCTCAAGGAATTAAAATTGAAATCTGAAGTGACAAAGTTTAAAATTTTGCTAGCAAGTGCTACTACAATGTTACGCTGATTCCTCTGGCTTCATTCTTTTCCCAGGATACACTTGGCCTCAGCGTTCACTTCATTACAGAAATGTTTTGGGTTCTGTGCATGTGCTTTGTTTTGGGACCTTCTCTCCGTCAGTGGCAGAGGTCAAACTCATAGCATGCTCAGCAAGGGCTCTACCTCTGAGTGACACCCTGGCTCCAAACAGAAACATTTTAATGGAAATTATGTACACTGCCGGCAGAGACTCATTCCGAATATATATATGTATGTGAATGCTCTGCTCCTCAGTTCCCCAGATGACAAGATATTCTCATCTTTAATTTAGTACTAAGGAAGGCCCTTATGGAAAGAAATCAAAAAGGATCAAATGGGGAAGATGATTTGATAGAAAGGAGGACAGTAAATAATGCCATTTGCTTAAAAGCCAGTTGTAAAACAAAGCAATATTCTAAATAAGCATATTTTCTACTCAAACATATTCACAAACTTTACTTTTTACTAAGTAAATTATGTTCAATTACATACACTTACCGGCATGACCAAACACCTGTGACACAGAAGGTTAGGGATGTGTGAATGTGAAGATTTTAACTGCTTGGTCTGAGCACAAAACAGCACTGTACTTTGCTCAGTTCTGTGTCTGTATCAAGTCTGCCATATAGGAAAGTCTGCCATATAGGAAAGTCTGCCATATAGTTTGCCATAGGAAAAGGCTTCAAAGCCAAATAATCATAAATATTCTAAAAGTAAATAGGACAAAGAGCACACTCAGAGAAACAAATGCTCACACTTCTCAGTCAGACCTAGGTCCAATTCACAGCTTATACTGAGAACTGGCTAAGTTTCTCAACCACTGTGTTCCTCCTTTAAGAGTCAATACCTCTGGGTCGTTGGAACATTAAATACAGAGGACTGTTACAGTGCTCCACAAATAGGAGCTAAGATTTAAGCAAGGTGGCTGCGGTAGCACAGTAGATGTCTGTCAGCCCAGCACTCGGGAGGTGGAGTGAGGACGACCGTGATGGGTTCAAGGCCAGCCTGAACTACAAGCCGAGTCCCTGTCTCAAACACCAAAACAAAACAAACCGAACGCGGGCCGGTGAGATGGCTCAGCGGTTTAAGCACCTGCCTTGCAAGCGCGAGGGCCCGAGTTCGACTCCCGGAACCCACATACGAAAAAGGGGCCGGTGATATCGCTCAGCGGCACGGGCGCCTGCTGGCGCGCGAGGTCCTGAGGTCGACCCCCCGGTACCCAAAAAAAAAAAAAAAAAAAAAAAAAAAAAACAAACCGAACGGTCAAGGATTCAGATTCCTAGTCACTTGATGTTTATAAAAAGAAGAAAGCTAGGCCAGGTGTGGCAACACAAGCCTGTAATTTCCAGCCTCAGGAGGCTGAGGCAGAGGATTGCTGCGAGTTTGAGGCCAGCTTAGGTTACAGTGAGTTCAAGGCCAGGCTGAACTGCATAGCAAGACCCTGTCTCAAAAAACCAAAAGAAGGTAAAAGAAGAAAGTGCTATTTTAATAATGGAAGCTAGGAAATAATCTAAATTACTTCAAATACAGAAATACATTTAATCAAACTCCAGCCATACAAAGAAACATTAAGCAGCCACTAAAAAGGTCATTTGGATAGATGGTTGTAATATAGTAAGCACAAAATGTAGATCCTAAAATACTAATTTTCACCAAAAAACTTTAAAAAATACATATATGTGGTAATGTGCACTGAACAGTCACTGTAGAAATAAACATTAAGAGCACAAGATGAGATAAGGTGAGATTACAGTTACTTCATCTGATAATTTTAACAGTAAATTTCCGATATTCTCCTTATATAATTCTCTATCAAAAAAAATACTACTTTAACATCGTCAAAATAAAACATACTAAAATTCACTTAAGCCAGGTATGGTGGTACATATACACTGGGAGGCTGAGGCAGGAATACCACAAACTCAAGGGCAGCCTGCGCAGGCAACTTAAAAAGATCCTGTCTCAAATTAAAAGTAAAAATAGGCACTGAGAATGTAGCTCAGTGTGAACCTCAGTTCAACCCTAGTACCAAAAAATTCACTTACACTGTTCCAAAGAACAGTACTGTCAATCAATTGTAACAGTTTGAAAGTTAATATGAATCTAGAATACTGGAAGATCCAGTTATCTGTTATAAATACCTTCTAGCTAAGGCAGAAATAGTTGAGTGCTAAAGAACATAATCCATTTACATTCACTTCAGAAAACAAAAAAATTTATATATTTTTACATGCATCAAATTTATATTTAATTGCAACTGCCTTAACCTACTACTGATAATATGCTATCAGAGTCGAAGATGTAGCTCACTGATAAGAGTGCCTGCTTAGTATGTACGTACATGGCCCTGGGTTCTACCCCCAGCACTGCAAATCAATCAACAAATAAAAATAATACAACAAAGGACAATTAGAAGACAAGCTTTAACATGACACTAAAATTGCTGAACAGTAAATTTTCTTATATACACACACTACTATAAAGAATACATTTGGGTCACTTTCTAAATTAGTTAATTCATGAACAATTAGTTTAAGCAGAGATTTTTTTTTCCCCAGTGCTGAGGAGAGAATAACAATTTTAAAAAGTAACATCACAGGCTGAGGGTACAGCTCAGTGGTTCACTGCCTGTCTAGTACATGCAAGGCCCTGGGTTCGGTATCCAGCATCCCCCCAAAAAAGAAAAGACCAAGAAAAGAAACATATTTAAGCCCTTAAAATTTTCATTTTAGACACCTCCCCCTGAAACTGATGTGGCTGTCCCTACGCTCTGAAAGATGGTGCTAATAGTATGGGAAGCTACCACAACTATTTCCTATGTGCCACTGGTACATGGACTGACTCTTTAATCATCATGAAATGTCTAATGATATAGGTAAAAATTTTATCCCAATTTTAGCTATAAGAAAAATCAAGAACAAGGCTAGGTGTGGTGGTGCACACCTGTAATTCCAGCACTCAGGAGGCTGAGGCAGGAGGATCGCTGTGAATTCAAAGCCAGCCTTGGCTACAAGTGAGTTCAAGGCCAGCCTGAACTCCACTGCAAAACCCTGTCTCAAAAAACAAATAAATAAATATAAAAATCAAGAACAGATGTTTGTTACCTAAGTATCACAGATAGGAAACAGTAGAGCCTGAGTCTTCCTGAATATAGTGTTCATCATTTCCTGATGCACCCTTTTATTTTGTCTTCTCTCTTACACATATTATTTAATGAGTTGTTTTTTTGTTTATTTGTGTGTGGGTACCGGGGGTCAAACTCAGGACCTCGCGTGCCAGCAGGCGCCCGTGCCGCTGAGCGATATCACCGGCCCCTTTTCTCGTATGTGGGTACCAGGAGTTGAACTCAGGACCTCACACTTGCCAGGCAGGTACTTACGCTGCTGAGCTATCTCACCGGCCTGTACTTCATAAGTTTTTAAATTTGTAAACTTTACATACAAGTATCAAATGGTACATATACATGTGCATCTTTGTTCTTAACAGATGCAACTGTAGTATTTTGACTGCTGTGTACCTTAAGGTATTTATTCCATTATAGAAATAAGCCATCAACCTTATCTTTTGTTTTTTTGAGACAGGATCTCACTATGTTGTGTAGCTAATCTCAAACTCATGGGCTCAAGTAATCCTTCTGCCTCAGCCTTCTGAGTAGATGGGACTATAACAGTGTGCTTCTGAACCCAGCAAGTCATCTGTTTTTGAAACCAATTAAAGAACAAATGTTGTTATTGTGCATTAAAATTCCCACGATGCTCACTATTGAGCCCAAAGAAAGAAGGGAATGCTGGCTCAGAGTTATTTAAAAGAAAGCACTAGGCCGGTGAGACGGCTCAGCGGCTTAAGCGCCTGCCTTGCAAGCGCGAAGGCCCGAGTTCGACTCCCGGAACCCACATACGAAAAAGGGGCCGGTGATATCGCTCAGCGGCACGGGTGCCTGTTGGTGCGCGAGGTCCTGAGGTCGTCCCCCCGGTACCCACAAAAAAAAAAAAAAAAAAAAAAGAAAGCACTAAATCTAAAATAACATACTGCACAATTTTACCTCTGCTGACCTGCCTGTCCTTTAAAATCAATAACCTCTAATTTTCAAATATAATTTTTAATATTTAAATAATATACTTTCCTATATTTACCAAAAACGGCAATTTCATTTTATAAACATGTAATTTACTTAGATATAATCTAATTTAATTTTATTTACTTTTTAAAGGAGAGGAGTCTGTAATCCTAGCACTCACAGGCAGAGCGGGGGTCTGCTGAGAGTTCAAGCCCAGCCTGGGTTACACAGTGAGTCCAAGGCCAGTCTGAACTACATAGTAAGACCTTGTCTCAAAAAATCCAACCAATCAGTCAATCAATGAGAGGAATTCAGATATTCATGGGGGGTTTTAAATGGTTAAGAATAAAAGGCTTGAAAAAAGAACATGAATGAAATCATGTATTATGAATGAAATTATGTATTACAAACGTGCTAATAAAATTTAAAAATAATAAAGAATCTGGGTATACACAAAATAAGGATATGAAGTATCACCACTTATTTGATGTTTGAGACAACTGTATCCAAGTAAATTGATTAAAGGCCAGGCGTGGTGGTGCATGCCTGTAGCCCCAGCACTCGGGAGGCTTAAGGCGGGAGGACTGCCATGAGTTCCAGGGCGCTCTGGGCTACTGAGTGGGTCAAGGCCAGCCTGCACTACATAGAGAGACCCATCTCAAAATAACAAACAGCAGCAAAAAATGTAAAAAAATGAAAAGAAAAGTGATTAGAGCAAGTTTTTACATAATAGAACTGCTCTCATAAGACAGGGTTTTTACATGCTACAATCTATTTCAGGTGATCCATTAACCTAAATTCTGAAATACTGATAGGATAGATGAACAAAACATGTTAGTAATGCTGTTGTAAGTACTCTCTAAATTTACCTTTTTCTTTTTCTGAAGCACATGATTAGGTAGTAGTTGATGGAGTTGCTTTCTTTTTACATGCATTGCAGCAATTTTCATATCCACCTCAAACATCTTGCTGTTTATTGCTTGCCTATAAACTATACAATTAGACATTGTTACAAGAAATAGAAACATTTTAATAAAGGCAAGTTTAAATTCACTGAGGAAATAGGGGTGTATTCCAAGTAGGGATCCTTATTCCATCATACTGCGTATTTACAGAATTCTCAGCTCAATACATGTCCCTAACCTGATATAATTCATTGTCTGGACAAACTTTAATTTACCATGAGATGCACATAACAATGAATACAAGCACAAAGTATACTTAATCTTCCAGTGTAGTAATGCTTTAACTCTTAAGGTGGTTAACTTTGAAAAGTAACACTTAAAGAAACATCAGCATTACAGGAAAAGGATTAAAAAAATCCATATCCCTTCATGCTACCAGTATAATTTAAAATTTTACTCAGTATGTTAACACATGCATCCAAATTTATCAAACTCTACCTAAAGATACCTTTATAAGAATCTGCAAGATAAAATTTAAAGTGATGACACACTTTCTATTACAAAAATAACAAAGGTCAAAGGTTCAACTAAATTTATGCTACAAATAAATGCAACTATTCAGGTCCTAGGGCCCCAAAATGGAAAAATCATTCATATAATAAATACTGATTGAGCATCTAAACTGAGACTGTATCCATAAGGTAGAAACTGAAGATGTAACAGTGAATAAAAGAGCCAGGGGTGGTGGCGCACGCCTGTAATCCCAGCACTTGGGAGGCTGAGGCAGGACAGCCACGAGTTTGAGGCCAGCCTGGGCTACACAGTGTATAGCGGCCAGCCTGAACTACATAATGAGACCGTCTCAAAAAACAAAACAAACAAAACAAAACAACAGAGAATAAAGGAGACCAAAAGAGTTTCAGAGAGCCTACATTCTAGGGGATACAACGAACTAAAATTAAAAGAAATATATTGCATATCAGATGGTGACAAGCACTATGGAGAAAAAATGAATAGGGAATAGGACAGGAAGCTCAGCCTAGAAGCCAAGTTAACATCTGACTGAAGATTTAAATGAATATGAGAAAGTGAGCTGAAAGTACCTACAGGAATAGCATTTCAGGGAAAGCAAACATCGAGAACGAGATGGCCTGAACAGGAAAACATTCCTGGAACTGAGGAACAAAAAAAAAAAAAGAAAGAAAGAAAGAAAGAAAACAGAAAAAGGAAAAAGAAAATAGAAAAAAGAAAAAGGCCAGAGGGTAAGAGGAAAAGTAGAAATCCATAATCCCTCTCCTGCAACTTGCAAAATTCAAAAACTCCCAAAAGAGAAGTTTTTCCTTAAGACTGGTATCAAAACTCACATACAAACAAATCCTGCAATCTCAACTATGTGTGGCTACCGGCATTTAACTTTTGCTTCTATGAATTCAACTGCTCCTTACAAGAAGTCTGCGATACCAAGTGCTGCTCCGGGTCCTGCTGGGTATCTTGGTTGTAACTTTACTACCTCTCTGGCCACAGACATCTGGGGACTAGGAACTTTTAATTTTAATAATAGGGTCGGAGAAGGTAAGAATAATGAGGACAGGCCAGGTAGAAGCCAAGATGTGGACTTTTATTCTGAGTGAGATGGGTAGCTGTTATAGGTTTTAAGCAGACAACACATGATTTGCCTTAAAAGTAGCATTTGGAGGCTAGGGAAGAGTGTAAGTAGAAAGGGCAGGACAGAAAGGCTATGGCAAAGAAAATAATCCAGCAGAACAATTTAAGTGGTTTGAACTAGCATTAGAAATAACATTAACAAGAAAGAATCTCAATGTGTTCTGAAAAAAAGGAACAACTATTTCATAATGGATTAATACCGAACAGTGAAAGAAAGTCAAATGACTCTAAGAGCTTTGACATTTACACCTCAACTACTCAAAAAGTAGCTGGAAAGACTGGGGATGAGAATTTCCCTTATGAACATGTTAAATTTGTTTTATTAAAAAATCACATCAAGCCGGGGATATGGCTCAGCAGCACAGTGCCTGCCTGGCAAAAGCAAGGTCATGACTTCAATTCTTGTACCAAAAATCAATCAATCAATCAATCAATCAATCACATCAAGAATTCCATTAAAATGTCTCAAGATACAAAGCGGAATATATCTTCCCCCCAATACCTAAAAGGTCCTTGAAAATCTATGATTCAGTAGTATAATCTTTAATAAACTGCTTAACCTGAATGCAGTGTACACGACTTATATTCTAATTCGGTACCTGTCTATAGCTTGCTTGTTCATAAACAGATTAGGCTGACATCAGAATCTTTACTTCAGAACAAGCACTTCGGTGGTACATATGAGAAGGAATAATATCACCCAATAAATGGCATCTTAAAAATCCGTAGGGACTGTTTTTGTTGTCACAAGTTACATCCTTAAAACGTGGACTGTTTCACACAAAGAACTGTACTACGTTTTACCTACTTTCCTAATGATGAAAATCTACTTGGCAATGCTTTGAACCAAGAACTGATTTTACATAAAATTCAATGTATTTTAATCTAAAGTTGTCAAGAACACAAAGATTATGTATCAAAATTAGATCAACAGCTGAAGAGTATAGCTGAGTAGTAGAGTACATATCTAGCAAGTGCAAGGTCCTGAGCACACTCCCCAGCACCAAATAAAAGAACAACAAATCAGTGTGGAGATTCCTCCAGAAACTGAAAAATTCCATTTGACCCAGCTAACCCCCTTCTAGGTAGCTTCCCAAGAGAGTTAAAGTCATCATATTACAGGGATCCATGCATACCCATGTTTACAGCAGCACAATTTATAATAGCTTTATCTTGGAAAAAAGTGTATATGTCCATCAACAGATGAATGAATAAGGAAAATGTTGTATTTATACACAACGGAGCACTATTTTGCCATAAAGAAAGATAAGTATGAGGCATTCACAGGCAAATGGATGCTACTTGAAAACATAATGTTAAGTGAAATAAGTCAAACGTACAAGGTTAGATATTGCATGGCTTCTCTTATATGAGAAACTGAGATACATACATATGGAGAAAAAGAGCATAATAGAAGATAAATAGAAGATAGGGAGAAGTCCAAATAGTTCCCCAAATTATTACATTGCTTCAAAACATTTTATTATGCGTGCTAACTTATTTCATTTATATTACCCATTTCCCTTAGTTCACTGAAGGGCAAGCTTTGTGCTTTCGCCCGCTTGTTTCTTGTCAGTGAGTCCCTTCTGTCCAGAACTGCACTGTGAGTTACAGTCTGGACATTCTTCTAAGATTATGAAACAGTGTATTAACTACTGCTACTCTCTAATTGTTTTGTTATGAAATACATGCTTTTTCATAGAAGTGTGCTGTTCATATTTTTATTAATATCTACTTGTATATTATGCTAAACATGAAAATAAAAAAAGAAAAATCATCTTTTCTTCTATATCTAAGTTCTATCATGTTACTAATGACAACACTGTTGATGGTTATCAGAATCACTACAAATAACACCCACCCCAGTAGGAATTCGTAAGTGGCACTGCTAGTAGTTCTACATAAAGGTGCAACCCGCTTGATTTCTTATGTAGGTCTTTCGCTGTCACTGTACCTGAGCATTTACACGGAAATCCAGACAACAGTCAGTCCTTACCTGCGGGCAGTATGACTGAAACCACTGAAGTACTAAACCCTCCATCTACCATGGTTCTTCCTATACTTACATAAGTATGATGAAGTTAAAATTATAAAGCAGAAAGAGTAAAACATCAACAGGAACTAATATTAAAATAGAACAATGTTAACAGTGTATTCTAATAGGTGAGTGTGGTCTCTCAATACTCTACTGTACTATGCTCACTCTTGTTGGGATGTGTGATAGCGTAAGATGACATGATGCCTACATGATGAAACAAGGATGACTTTGGCATTTAGGTATAGCATTTGGCTACTATGTAAGGGACACCTGAATCCAAGAATAGCAATATGGCAACTGTCTGATAACCTATGGCTACAGTAGAACTGCAGCGTCTACAATGCAGTTTCACCATGCTACTCCGCACAGCATGCAATTTTAAGCTTGTGAATTATTTCTGTAGTATTTAGACAGTGGCTGATGCTGAATAAATAAAACTGTGGAAAAGTGGAACTGCAGATAAGGGTAGACTACTGCACTCTTTTCCTTTTATTTCTCGTTTACATTACAGTGTGTAATACTGAATTTTCTTTCTTTTCTTCCTTCCTTTCTTTTTCAATACCGCAGATCAAACCTAGGGCCTCATATGTGCCAGGCAAGCACTTTATCACTAAGCTACAACCCAAGCCCTTTTGTTAAAATTTTATTTTTGAAATGGTGTTCTGCAGGCTGGCATTAAACTTGCAATCCTCCTGCCTCAGTCTCCCAATTAGCTGGGGGTCACATGCACACCACACCCAACCCATCCAACTTTTTAACAAATTATCTCCATTTTTTTTTTAACTGAATAGGTAAAAATTTAATGTTAAATATCAATATTTATAATAGAAAACTCATTTTGGACAGCAGAAAATGCCATTTACTAAAATTTTTTATATTGGAGGAGGAATATCTCAAAGAGAACAAAATTTAGTCCTTCACAAAGGTACAGTTATCCCTATGTATGTTCACTAGTCCCTGGAGAAGTTATACATCTATGGAATGGCCTTCTGTTCTGTCAGCTACACCCTCCATTCAGTCTTTGTTAGAACGTATACCTTTATCTCCGACTACAAGTCAATCTGAAATGTTAAGACATAATCACCCTGTATCTCACCCATGAATTAATACTTGAATATGTATTTCACACGAGAAAAATTTCTTCAAGCTACAAGTTCAGCTTGATCAATTTCTAAGGTTCAAGATGACAACGGCAGTCAGAAATACTGTCTTACAGACAACACTAACATTCAGATTGTTTCTAATTTCACATGGCATTATGAACAAATTTTAAAACAGTTCCACTTAACTTTTAAAGGACTATCACAATAGAGAAGTCATTTATGTATCGGATTTTTTTTACTGGAACTAGTAACCAATCCAAAACCATCAAGATTATTTTATGACCGCTGTCCAACATTCTCAAGTAATGTCAACAGTTATTGTAAATATAACTAGTTATTTTATACATCAAGACAAATTTAAAATGTGAGCACCTAAGTATTTTGGTTATCCAAGTAGACATACCTGTATCTGTGAAAGACTGAATATCATAGGTGAGATCAACACTGAGATTTTCAGAATTTTCCGTTTTTTTAAACACTAACCCAATCACCCACATTGTACGAAATTCTTCCCTGCAAAGAAGAGCATTGTATCAGGATTCGTGACATAGCTACCAATGGGTTGACAACCTGGGCTATATGGAAAAATCTGTAATATAAATATATGGACAAATTAAGCTCTAAGCCCAGACTCAATCAAAACTCCAAGTTTTACTTGAAACCTCTTCTCTACATTTCTATTGCCACATAAGCAATCAGACTTCCAGAACCAGGATATTCTTATTTTATCTGCATGTTTTTAATGATTCTGAAGTACCAAGGGCACCAGAATCAAAAGTTACATTCAAACTAATGGGGGAAAGAGGGATACTTTTCAGTATAGTCTGAAAGTTAATTTGGAAAGCCAAGTAAATTTGACTAACACAGCAACAGAACCAGTTGGTGACTCTGCTACTTGTCAATATTTAACAGTGGATCTACTGATTAAAACATCAGGTATTTTAATAATTAAGACTGCAGTAACCAAAAAGCTGTAAACAGTTCAAATAACCAGAATATTCTATAACAAACTTGTATTTGTCAATCTTTCTTTGATGTTTACCTTTTACAACTTATTACTAATACTCCACTACTTCTCCAAATGCAAGAAAGTATAGGTAAAGTCTCAAATTATTAACAGCAACAATAAAACTAGCAACTGACCTATACAAGATTCTTAGAAGAAAAAGTAAGGCTATTTTTATTCTCATCTCTTAGGAATAGCCCATAATCCACCACAAATCAGCTATTTTTGCAAGGTCAAATCAAAATATATTTCAATTAATAAAAACAGACTGATGTTTGGTATAGTAGGTACATCATATAGAACAGGAGAAAAAGCAATGTTAAATACTAAAAACAGTACTAGAGCAGATCTGCAGAATGTGAACTCTAGGTTAACAGCACCTCATTAGAAACTATTTTTAGAGAAAAAAGTTTATTTCAATGCTGAATTTTCAAGAAAGCCTCTTCAATTTTTCTGATCAGAAAAAAAATTAAGTTATAAAATTTAAATTTGCTTTGAGCCATATATAAAATCAACAGAATAGTGATACTATGTATAAAAATTGCCTGTAAGCAACTATGAATGAAGCTGAAAGAAGGGTGGGAAATGAGATTCATCAGAAGGCTGCTTACTTGTCAGGATTTTCCTTGGGTGCTGGGAATGACTGGGGATTCACATGAGCCAATGTAATAAATTCATTCTTCTCCAAGCTTCCAACCAGGATTCGGATTTTTGATTCCACCAAGCCCACCCTGAACAAATGTCACTTACTATTAATGAAAGTTTTGGTTGAGTTTACTTAAAAAAATCAAAAGCAAAAATCAAATGTTTATGTAAAAAATATGAAGATCATATCTAACTTAAAACACACAGCAAGGCAGTTCAACTGGATGAACTATCCCCCCCGCAATAAACTCAAAAGCGCTGTGCTCTACCCAAAAAGGCTTAACTGAAGGGAAAAGAGAACTAAAGCACACTTCATCCAAATCAGGAAGGTTACAGAAGATAGTCCCACAAACATTTTAAGAAAAATCGGCAAGCTAAATACAAAGCACTTTTTTTAAAAAAGGTACATAGCTCTTTATAAAGCAAAAATAAAGATGTATATGGATCCCCTCATTCCTAGATTTCCATCATTAGTAGTAACAGTCTATTTATGAACAAATCAAACCAAACTCTGTGTTTTAAGGGCTTCCATCTCCTACTGTGTCTATCTGATTCATTTTGAAGTTTATTTTTTCTGTAAAGTCTAATCTACTACTCACCATTCTAGGCGTTGTTTTTCTGTTGGTGCACTTGCTAGAAGTACAATATAATGCCTTTGAAGATAAAGACAACATGCTATTTATTTTATTCATGTGCTTTATGTTGGATATCAAAACCATAATGTAGTAAGCTTCATTACAATTACAGATCAACATCAGTTTAGCAAGGCTGCAATATCAATATGCACATAAAACCATGTAACTAAATCCCCCATGTTTCTAACTACTAATGCTAAACTACTAGTAAGTTTAGCATTTCTGGAAAAATCTGACTCCAGAACTGTGAAAGAATAAATAACATTGTTTTAAAATTTTTTTTTCTGAACAACAGCAACAAAAAGAAAAAACGATAGTGATTTTATGAATAATCACTACAACAGCAGCTGAATTCAAGAAGGCTGAATAAACACAGTTCTGCTCAATGACTCCAGTGGAGGGCTCTTTACCTACAAAAGAGCTGCTCACTGAAATACCTGTTCAACAAAAATGGAAACAAAACACCAGGGCTTGGCCACCAAAAAACCAAAAACAACAACAACAAAAAAACAAAAACCAAGTTAAAATGACAAAACATTAACTGTATCAGGCTTTTAAATTAATATGAGGGCCGGTGAGATGGCTCAACGGCGTAAGTGCCTGCCTGGCAAGCGCGAGGGCCTGAGTTCGACTCCTGGAACCCACATACGAAAAAAGGGCCGGTGATACCGCTCAGTGGCACGGGCGCCTGCTGGTGTGCGAGGTCCTGAGGTCGACCCCCGGTACCCACACACACACACACACACACACACACACACACACACACAAATAATAATAATAATGATAATAATAATAATAATAATAACAACAATAATAATATGAAATGGTCATGAAAATTAAACAGAAAGCAAAATCAGGCCCCATGACTTCTCCAAAGTAACGGTAAGTTTCTGTGACAAGAAAAAAACACTACTCCTAAAATCAACCAAAACACATCTGATTTCTATTCAGAATTCAATCCCATTCAAAATAGAGAAATAGTAAATTTTTACTTCTGAAAATGCCATCATGATGAAACATCTATTTTTAGGTCAATTTACAACTATTACACCTGAAGTATAAATCTATCTTCCTCAGACTAATAAAGTTCAGTAAAATAAACCCTTCTACATTATCTAATAAGTTCTGGAAGCTAAATTTCACAGCAGAAGCTTCATCTCAACCCACAAAATGGTATTATCTAGTAACATGGATACTAGTTAGAAAAGTGACAGTATGGCCAAAATTTCTTATTCTCTAAAGGTCCAAAAGCTTTCTGATGTTTTCTCACATCTTACAAGTATGGTTTCTACCCAAATGTAAGTCTGACTACAGCCAGGAAAAAACTGCCATAGTTCAAGAGAAATAGTATACTCTAAGGACATTTTATGAAAGGTTAACAAAAGTCTAATAAACAAAAGCATTTTTAGGGGGCCGGCGAGATGGCTCAGCGGCATAAGCGCCTGCTTGGCAAGCGCGAGGTCCTGAGTTCGACTCCTGGTACCCACATATGAAAAAAGGGCCAGTGATATCGCTCAGTGGCACAAGGCGCCTGCTGGCACGCGAGGTCCTGAGTTCGACCCCGGCACCCACGAAAAAAAAAAAATTTAAACCATGCTGCCTTAAAACAGCCCAGCTACTGTTTAAATTATGCCCACAACACAGGAAAAACTAGCTCCAATTCTTTGTAACCCTAGATTAATTCAAAGACTTGTGTACATAATCTGTAATGGGATAACAGTACCTGTCTTACTGGCAAAAAATACTTAAAAGTTCAATTAACATTATTTACAAATTAACAGAGGCAAATATACTGAAAGAGATGTGTATACATACATATAAACAAAAATGAAACATACATGTGTACATGTATACGTGAAAATGTACAGGAATAAACCAGATCACATAAAACTCTAAAAGCTCATGCAATGTGTGTAAAGAATCCCATTACTCAAGAGCCGTAAGTTGAAACAAAAATCCTCGTTGGAATTTGTAACCTCCTGGGCTATTAAAAAGAATGTGTCTTAGGACTGAATTTTCTTAAAAAGGAAAAAGAGATGGAGGAAGAGTTCTCTTCTAAGTGTAGTACCTTTTAACAATAGACAACAAAGTATAAAAATCACCCATGCCCACAGAATCTTACAAAGTTGTCTGGGATTACCTAGCCTAAGAACAAACTCCCAATTTCTAAATCATTCTTTACAACTGTCAAGTTGAATATTCTTAATCAGCACCAGTCTTCAACAAAAGCTTAAATGATACAGGAGAATGGTCTCTATTTACAAAGACAAAATAAACCGGTACACTCAAAATACATACTCATTTGAACTAAGACAAAATATACAACCTATTGAATATAATTTTGTTGGCAATTCCAAGTTTAAAGCTTCAAAGTCTCAAGAGTTTTCAACCTTGATTGGTACTGAAATGGGTATGGGAGTTTCTTCTCTGTACAATATTTATACACAAAGGTTTAGTAATATTTATGGTGAGGATGTTCTTTGTTCAACCACATTTACGCAAACTTCAACTGATAATAAGTGCAATAATTTAACTTTAGTAGAATATAAGCTGCAAATATTTTTCATGAGTAATTAAAAAAAACTCATCCAAAAAATTAAAAATACAACCCCAGCTTCTCTATAAACCTGTTTTTTAACTTTTAAGAACAGAATTACTATTTAATTCCCAAGGTCTCTACCAGAAGAGAAAATAAGTAGAAGCACTTCTAAACTCTTGGTTTTGTACCAAAATATGTGATCCTCTATTTCACAAATGCCATGCGATCAGTAGTCTCAAATACCTGCATAACACGCTCTGAAGTCAACATAACTGCAATAACCCTTTCCCCAAATTTACGTCATCCTATAGTTTCCAATAAAAACTATCAAAATGTATTCTACACGGATAAAATCTACTTATAACAATACTTACACTGACTTGTTATATTACCTAAAAATTGTTTTCAAAAAAGCACTAAGTACATTTCCTGGCCGTTTCACCTCAGTATTTTACCTGCATAGAGTGTAACTCAGATGGTAACACTGAAATTCTTAAAAGTCCTTCCAATTTTATCTTTATGTAACTGAGAACTAAGAAATACAATTAAACATTTTATATCTTTTTTAAAAAACTTTAAGGCTACATTATTATATACTTCATTAAAATTATAAATTAATCTTACACTTAAGACACCATTTTAGGGCCGGTGAGATGGCTCAGCGGCGTAAGCGCCTGCCTTGCAAGCGCGAGGGCCCGAGTTCGACTCCCGGATCCCACATACAAAAAAGGGGCCGGTGATATCGCTCAGCGGCACGGGTGCCTGTTGGCGCGCGAGGTCCTGAGGTCGACCCCCCCCGGTACCCACAAAAAAAAAAAAAAAAAAAAAAGACACCATTTTGGCTTTGCTAATACCTTTCCTTTCTTCTTTCCTAATGAAATGTAAGGCCTGAAATGACCGTTCATAATTCCTAATGTTAATGATGTACCTTATTGCTAGTTATTTGTCAAGTTAAATTATGTTAAAGAACTATGGAAAACATTTTTTTTGAACTCTAAAATTTTACAAAACAGTCCTCTCCCCTTTCTCGCAAGGCAGGCTGGTACCTTTTCGTTGGCTTTTTAAGACAGGTTGAATTTTCTCTGTAATTCCCTCTTCCAAGAATGGTAGGTATGTTTCAAATTAAAAATTCTACATATACCAAATGATATTTTAAAGATATGCTCCAAAGAATGTTTAACCAACTTTCAATCAAGGGAAAAGAATTCCAATTCAGGATATAGCCAATCACTGGGATATTAAATATGAACACATAATTTTAAAAAATTCAAATATGTTAATATCTCCAAAAGCCTAACAATGATAGTTATCACTATACCTTAAAAGGAGACAATTTCTGGAGAAGAGTTAACAATATAAATAGAACTAAGTACAGGTAAAATTAACATACTGTCATGTCTCCAAATACTGGTTTTTCCACATTTTAAACTTAAATTTTCCTGAAGTTTTCCTACTTCCTCATATGTTGTCATTTTTAATAACCTAAAAAGATTTGACCATTTTGCTAAGGCTATTCATACATAATGTTTTTGTCAAAGACTGGTAGGTACTATTTGTCAAAGAATAAAGTACATTTTTAAAAAACTGTTTAAAGGGTCAGTGACATAGCTTAGCAGCATAAGTGCCTGCCTGGCAAGCGTGAGGTCCTGAGATCGACTCCCGGTACCCGCATATTAAAAAAAAAAAAAAAAAAACTGTTTAAAGCAATATTAAGTAAGCTTTAAATTAAGGGAGGACCCAAGCCAGGCATATGCCAGATGCCTAAAAGCACCACTGAGGGAGGCTAGGGCAAGGGCAAGAGCAAGAGGATTCCAAGTTTAAGTTCCACCCTGGGTAACTTACAAAGATCCTAGCTTTAAAAAAAAAAAAAAAAAAAAAAAAAAAAGGCCTGGGAATGCAGTTCATTGCACAGGCCCTGGGTTCAATCCCAGGTATCTGGGGGGTGGGAGTGGGGGCACCAAAGTTTGAATGTCAATTTATTCAAATGACACTGGCAATGTCATTTTCCAATTTCCAAGTTAATCTTTCTCAAAAAGAAGGAATACATTTATTTAAGCATATACTTTCAAGACCCTCTTAGTCATACAAGGAAATTAGGGAAAAAAAACCCTTTTTTGTTTTGTTTTTTGAGATAGGGTCTTGCTATGTAGCCCAGGCTGGCCTCGAACTCGCTGCAATCCTCCTGGCTTAGCCTCCCGGCTGCTGGGATTACAGGCGTGCGCCACCACGCCCAGCTAAAAGAATCCATTTTTAATTCTCAGAAATTGAGATGTTATTTTTCTAGAAGACCTTTCTTTATCCTTCTCCTTACACGTAATTATGTCTCTTAAACTGTTAGTATGTGTTTATAAACATTCAAAGATACTTCCCTCAACTTTTAATTAAAATAAAAACCAAAACATTACGTTAAATGGAAAGCACAATTTGAGGAATAAGTAACAGAACAAGAGCATTCTACATTATGCTATTTAAATTTTATTAACGCAGTGCTCCCAGAATACAATTAAGCTGGCTCAATTATTGCTTTTTCATGCAAAAGATAACAAAACAAAACACAGAGACATCATGAAGGTCACCATTCTTTTTTTAATTGGGGAAATAGCATAAAATAATCCTGCTTAGATTATTACAAAACACAATCACCGTAAGATCAAATGGTCAAGAAAAGTTTCAAGCATTAAAAAATTTTCAATGGTAATGTGGCAAATTTTCAGCCCAGGTCAAATAAAAGTGCAAGTCCATGCTTTTGGGTTTTTTTGAAAAAGTAAGATTATAACTTACATTTCTCATCAAACCAACATAATTAATGAGGCTTTTAACCTAAGGCATTAACTCATTATATTAAAACCATTAGTAAAAATAATTATACTCATTTAAATCCCAGGAAAATTGTCTGTAAAGATATTTAAGGGAACTCGACACTAGCGGGAAATGGTAGGCTAATAATTTCAGTTTTGAAAACACTTAACTGGCCATAGTACATCAACATTTTATTAGCTATGTCTGTGTAATAAAACTATTAAGGACAAATAAGTTTCCAGAAGCAGGTGAAAATACTTAGCTTCTTAAGAGGAAATCTAACTACAGATCTTTACAGTTTACTCATTTGCCCTACAGAACTGATGCTGCTACAAATGCAGTAGTTCGTTTAAATCAGGCAGCAAAAGTGTAGGGGCCATATATTACTCCGACAAAAAAGAAAATACAGAGTTTACTAAAAATGGTATGTCCTTTGTCACAAGGAAAATCTAAAATTACATTAGTCTAGGAAGAACAGACACCATTTATACTACCATTAAACCATTAGTTAAAAGAGTAACATATCCAACCAACATGCCTTAAAATACATACTTGTACTTTTGAAAGAAGTTTGGAGCTTCAAAAAGTTTGGACCATTCTGCCTTACTCAGCAAAATTTCATCTGTGATAGCAAGACCTAAATTAAAAACATATTAAAATGTTTGTATCCTTTAGTCTACCATTCTAGAAATTTAAATAAACTTAAATATACCACATGCATTCAGTATAATCCTAAAACTAAATGAGCATTTTAGTTTATGGCTTTAGAACATATTCTTACATACGTACATTTTTTCAAAAAAGCTGGAGCATTTTTTTAGAGTCAGATTTCTTGTAAATCACCATTACTTTGAAATGCTAATCTCACAGAACGAACTCCTCAAACTGAAGCACTGTTATCAAAGAAAGACAAGTTTCCCATATATGTACTTGGTTTCTCCTTTCTAAAAACAAGCTAGCCACTATGGCTAAAGGTATTAAAAACATCTTCCTATGCAAAGCCTCTTCGGACAAAAGGAAAGGATATTAAACTTCTAAATTTAAAACTGGTACTCACGGGGCTGGTGAGATGGCTCAGTGGCTTAAGCGCCTGCCCGGCAAGCGCGAGGGCCCGAGTTCGACTCCCGGAACCCACATACGAAAAAGGGGCCGGTGATATCGCTCAGCGGCACGGGCGCCTACTGGCACGCGAGGTCCTGAGGTCGACCCCCCGGTACCCACAAAAAAAAAAAAAAAAAAAAAAAAAAAAAAACTGGTACTCAAAGTTTTTTTTTCTACTTCCTTGTCTATTTACTCTCAATGGAACAAACCTATTCCAGTTATCTCCCTGAAAGACCAGATGGTAAAAAGCTATAGTTTTATTTATCTATTTTTTGGTACGGCAATCGAACTCAGGACCTTGAGCTTGCCAGGCAGGCGCTGTGCCGCTGAGCTATATCCTCAGCTCAAGAGCTATAGTTTTAAATTTAAAAACAAACAAATAAAAAGCCCCAAGAGGTTCAAGAAAGTTCAGAAGTTTCTTCTAGAATAAAGGGTATTTTCCCCTAAACCTGCTCAAAGTTCTTTCCCAAGAGTATAAAGCCTGCTAAGAATTCTTCACATCATCCAGTGGAGACAAAATGTTAGTACTGTTTATAATTTTATACAGCAGCAGAATAGCACTAAGCCAGCCCTTTATGGCCCAGCTAAAGACATTATTTTAACTGTTGGTTAATCTTCCGACATATAATCTAAATTACCTAAAAGAAACCATTCTCAAATATTTACTGTAATCAAAAACGAACACCAAAATCCACTTCAGTGAATGTGTTCTTCAATGAAGTGCACAGCTGATTACTGAGTCTACAAGGGTATGTAATCTTCAGGTATAAAGGAGATCATAAGGGTAAACACTTACCTTGTTTAAACTCCTCAACCATGACCATCCGTGTTGAAACGGACACATTGTACGTGGAGTTCTGCTGTGGGTATGCTGGTGTAATTATAGGCATAAGATGGTACCTATCACTGGGGTTTACCTACATACAACAACAGCCAATCAGTTTCTTCAAGTACAATGCAACAGATACTCGGACTTTTTACCCCTTGTTAAACTGAACCCTGATTAACTTTTTATCATTCATAGCTGGAGTTGAGAAAGAAAAATCATGAAAGGAGAGATTACAGAATCAGAGATTTGGTATAAACTAATGGTTTGTTGTAATCATTTTGGCATGATTATTTTAGCAACCTTACTAGAAAAAAAAAGTGTCTTCTAAGCAAAAACAAACAAAAAAAAACACCCAAAAAACAAAAAAACCCAAAAAAAACCCCCTAAAAACCTACTTGGGAATCTACTGATATTTAGTCTTTCTTTATTCAACAACATAACTTTTTAACTCCTCACACAATTATAAAGAAATGTAATGCTACAAGCTGTTCTGTATAAAACAAAATGGAAACTAGTTTTTAATACATCCTTACATTACACGGAGGTTAAGCTTATTAACACACAGTAAAACTATTTTGTCTACATTGACAGCATTTTAAAAGGTGGCTGTTAATCTGTATACTGGTTGTAAGTGACATATGCCACAAAGGGAACTATGAACTCACATCCTCCAAAATTCAATGCCTTAAGGTTTGGAAAACTTTGAAATATATAGCTTGATATAATTAAACAGAAATTAAAAGTTTTTGATACTGTAATAAGATAGCAAACTAATTTAGCAAAATGGAATGCCATAAACCTTATTCTAACCCGAATTTGTTCTCTCAACTAATAAAGCTGGGCATGGGAGCACATCTGTAATCCCAGCACTTGGGAGGCTGAGGCAGGAGGATTGCCTTGAGTTCGAGGCCAGCCTGGGCTTCAACAGTGAGTTCAAGCCTGAATCACATAGTGAGATGCTAGCTCTAAAAAAAATAAAATAAAAACTAAAACCTAATAAAATTCATGTTAACATTTAAAATGTGCAAGCAGCAAATGTCATAACTTCCCAAGAAACAAAACAAAAACTCTTTAGCCCATGTTTTTGTAATCTAAAATATTTAAACCAATATTTACAACTATACATGGTGACTAGAATGATACTGCTTAGACATTACCTACCACGAGTAAACCATTAAGCAACAGCTTTCCTACAACATCCGAATTTTAACAAAATATTTAGATCAAATGAAAAAATACAGGGATTTTTAGTATCCTTTTATTTTTTTAAAGCACAAACGCCCACACAACTTTGATTTACAAGGTAGTTCTATATAAATTTAAAATGTTAGTAAAATTTGTATTAAAAACTATGTACAATTAAATGTGGTTCACAGGGTACATCATTATGCTTCTCACATCAGAGGACAATTATAGATGAGGTTATCTAAAAAGAAGTGTAACACAGGTATGTCCACTCGTACTCTGTAAAAGGCTGGGAAGTCTCTCTGGAGTTTACGCAGATGACTTTTACTTGTTATTGCACAGTGTGAATTTGTAGGGGAAAAAATAATACACTAACCCTTGGGTCCCATACAGGCAAATTAAGATTGCATTCTTCAGGCTGTTTCAATAGCACTGGATTTGGCCATTCCCTGTTCAAAAAGATTGTAGCACTTGATAAGACTATTGGATATTACCATCTACAAGTATTTTGTTAAACATACAGCATTTGTGAACGTGATCCTTCTTCATTCATTTTGGTACATAATACCCTTTTATTTCTCCCTGCTGTTGTTAGACTATTTGTCTTCTATGAAATTAGAACATCTGGTAGCATTCTCAAACTGAAGTCAAACATCTCTGCCTCTCAAAACACCGAATAAAACATTATTTAAATTAAAAAAGCACCAGCCCAAGATAGTGCTCACCTCAACCTTGAATAGGATAAATCCCTTCCAAAGACAAAAATCCTACCTTTATACTAGTTTCATCCAAAGAAAAATGAGCATAAAAATTACTTCTGATTATACTCAAAAGGCTATGATTAATTACAAAAGTTAAAACCGCAAAATTTTTCTGTTTCACAACTTAAAAGGTGGTAGTATGGATAAGTGTAGTAAACTATGGTGTGAATACAGTATATGGGAAGCAATCTAAATTAGCTACTTCAGTCTTAAGAGAAAAAAATGGAAACCTCAATATCAAGGTTAGCTTCCTAAAAACACATTATATAGGTGTAGCCTTCAGAGAAAAAGATGTTCTATAATCTGGTAACACTTCAATATATATGATTAAAACGTGCTAATAAGCTGCAAAACAGCAGGATGTGTATCAGAAAGTAGGGCAGAGTTTGAAATTATAAATGGTCTCTAATTTTTATAAAATCACTAGAAATTCTTTTTGCAGACAGAAGGGTATGAGTAGGCAGGAATCAAGAAGAAACACTTAAATCTCTAAGATAAATGTGATTAAAAATCAAGAATCTGCACTTTTGAGGGGCAAAACAACCACTATGAAACGACAACAATCTTACTTTTCTTAAAGGAAATCAGGGTTGACAAATGTAGACATCTTGAGGTAAGGGAACTTTAGTAACACGAAGTCTCCCGGGTAGTGAATAATCTCAGTCAAGCAACTGCATTTTTTTCAAGTACTTTACATTGATTCACTCATTTAAAGCTTTTTATAAAACTGACATCTTTAATATTTTATCAAAGATAAATGAATGGCTGAAAGTCAAAAACAATTATAAAAATATTAATGGTCTATGGCTTTAAAAAGTATTTGAAAAGTGAAATAAGTGATGTGTGTTAAGTTTATTCAAAAGTAAGTGATACCCCAACCTATTAATAAATTGGATTTTAGCAGGCATTTCAACTAAACTCAGGAGTTTACATGGAGGGCAGGTTTATGCAAGTATGTACAAATAGAATCTGCTTTACTATCCTGAAAGCTCTGAAAAAGTAACGGAGCTCGGGTTTGCCATTTTATATACAATGTGATCTCCCAAAGCTACCTAAATAGTTAATTCATGAACTACAATTTGAATCTGAAATCAGCTGCAGAAATGTCAGAAATAAGACTAAACTTCAGTGTCTACAATAAAATTTTATTTTAATATAATCTAAACACATACCATTTAGAAAATACCAAGAAAAATTTATGTACAAGAGTTGATGCTATTGCATTTGGATAAAGCTGGCAAGTTCTTGCTACTAGCATAGCCCAGGAAACACCACCGAGGAAACCTAATATATTGGAATAGATGTTGTGGCCTGTTGATAAGGGAAAAGCAAAAAGATAAGTTAGTGTTGAATAAAAGTTTAAACATTTTTAATTAGCTAGCCAACAAATTCTGAACTCACGTTTGGCCCACAGTTTGATAGCTCTCAGAGTTAACCTGAAGTTGTCAATGTTTGGTACTAGATGTAAAATTTCATCGGTTACCCTGCAACCTGATTAATAGGAGTAAAAAAACAGAAATTAAATCATCAAAGTTTAATGATAATATATCTTTCAAATTTTCTGAGACTAATGTCATATTAAACAACTCTTATTTGATAGAAATGATAACATTAAATGGAAAAAAATATAAAATCTAAAGCATTTATCTCCTACCATAAGCACAGGCCTAAACCAAAGAAAGAAGTATAATCTGCCTTGTCTCAAACTTGCAACTCATAATGAAAACTTCTGCCAGGCACAGTGGCACACATCTGCAACCCCAACAACTCAGAAAGCTGAGGCAGGAGGACAACAAGTTTGAGGCCAGCCTGGACAACTTAGGGAGATCTTGTCTCAAAATAAATAGGAATGGATATGTAGGTCAGTGGTAAATTCAATCCCCAGTACAACAACAAAATTTTCTCTATGCTGAGAAGCATTCAATGCACTTAAGTTTCCAAGAACTGTTGTTCAAGAGAATGGTAACAAACTATGCTAATATAAAGTGCTTCAAAAACAGCCCTCTTAAACTTCACAACTGACAGCATTACAAAGGGATATCAGCATTAAGATTAATTAGGGTTGCAGAGTAAGACCTAAATCACTAGCAATAGAGTACAACGTCCCAAGTATCATTAATAACAGGATAAAAATAGGAGCAATGTATAAAATAAACCAGGAGACACTTCTCTATTGTCTATTGGAATATATATTATATAACTCACTATGGATTTAGAAAATGGCTATAAAAAGCTTAATGCAAAAATGGAGCTGAAAATAACTACTCAGGGCCGGTGAGATAGCTCAGCAGCATAAGCGCCTGCCTGGCAAGCACGAGGTCCTGAGTTCGACTTCCGAAACCCACATAAAGGAAAAAAAGGGCCAGTGATATCGCTCAGCAGCACAAGCACTTGCTGGCAAGTGCGAGGTCCTGAGGTCAACTCCTGGTACCCGCATTAAAAAAAAAAAAAAAAAAAACTATTCAATATTTGATAAGAACTCTAATTATGCAAAAGGAAGTAGGCTTTTTTACATACCATTAAGACTTCTTATGCATCTTATATCTAAATTTTTAAGCAGACTGTCATCTCGTAGGTCCAAATCTTCTGGAATAGTCTGCAGTGCTAATCTTGCAAACAAAATATCAATCTAAAACAAAAACAAAACTTGAAATTCCTTATCTGTCAAACCATTTTTAAGGCACTTCTATTTTAAAATGTCTACTTAAAAGCCATGATCTTCCCGTGATTATGAATATGACAACATCCTTCAAAGTCCACAGTATATTAATTCATACCATAGGTATTTTAATCAGATGTTAAAGCATGGTAATATGAACTGGAACCTGTCCATACACCAACTTGTTATGTTAATCATAATTACAGGTGGCTAAATGCATGCTTAAAATTAACTTTTCAGTTCATCACTTATGAGTTATAAGGTAACTGCATAATAAAGAATGCCTAAATACAAGGAAGATATCTTTATATTTAGCTCAAAAACACCTTCCAGTAAAATAAGGAGCTCCTTATATATGAAAACTCACATCTGTATTACAGTATGGCTTCCAATTTAATTTTGAATAAAAAGAAAATAAAAGTGAAACATTAAAACTAGAGAAACGGGCCGGTGAGATGGCTCAGCGGCATAAGCGCCTGCCTGGCAAGCACGAGGGCCCGAGTTCGACTCCCGGAACCCACATACGAAAAAAGGGCCGGTGATATCGCTCAGTGGCACGGGTGCCTGCTGGCGCGCAAGGTCCTGAGGTCGACCCCGGTACCCACAAAAAAAAAAAAAAAAAAAAAAAACTAGAGAAACATCCAGCATTAATAACCAGTTTTTTTGTTTGTTTCTGTTTTTGAGACTGGGTCTTGCTATGCAGCCCAGGCTGGCCTTGAACTCACAATTCACTTTCTTCTGCCCCAAATGCAAGAATTACAGGCATACACCACAACGCCAAGCAACAATCAGAGTTACGTCTAATGTTGAAGGCTTAGAAAATTCAACCAACAAAATTTTTTCTTTTCATGAAAGGTGAAAGAACAAAGAAATAACACATATCTGATAACTATTCCCAAGGTTAGGATTTTCCAAAACACTAAATGTTTTTATAAACAAGCCTTTTATAAGATCAATTTTAAAAGCAGTTATTTAAAAGAGCTTATTGTGAAAAATCACTTAAACATATACTTATGGAAGAAAAATACTATACTGTTGCACAAACTAAGTATTTGTGTAGTATAAGTTTTATAATGAAACAAGATTTCAAAGTCAGTATCTCCTCCAATTATCAAAGAAATAGACTTTATGCTCATAAAATCAAGTTAACTCAAAAGCAAATCAGACACAACACTGACAGGTTATGATGAAATTATGTCATAAAAAGTTGAAATGCAAAAATGCAAACATACTTCCTAAAGTAGTATTTTTTTACATAGTATATACCATAGAGAACACACACATTAAATAGTTCAAGACATCACTGGATTCTCGCCTCCACCATGCAAACCTTAAAAAGTTGATTTGGGTCTCCAACAAAAATTCCTCCTTCTATGCAATCCTCTTTTTTGGGAAAAATGGGACATCACTTTATAATTTACATTACAGACTTTATTTTGAGACAAGGTTTCTCTCTGTGTTGCCCAAGGCAACCTTTAACTTGCTCTACAGCTCAGGCAGCCCCCAACTCATGATCCTCCTTCCTGGCAAGTGCTGGGATTACAAGCATGTGTCACCACGCCTGGCTCTACAAGATTGTTTTCTGTTTATTTGTTTTTTCAGGTTTTTTTAAAACAGGGTCTTGCTATGTCATTCAGGCTGGCCTTGAACTATGTAGCCCAGGCTGGCCTCGAACTTGCAGCAATCCTCCTGCCTCAGCCTCCCAAGTGCTAGGATTATAGGTGTGCACCACCACGCCTGGTGCTGTTTAAACAGGGACAGTAAATCAAAACTAAATGAACTTAATACTCCTTTACAAAGTTCATATTTTATATGTACTTATTAAGGCCAATACTTTGACTTTTCACGGACAGTAGCTAGCCTTCTTATGTAGCAATTCTAGAAACTATATTTTTTTGGGCGAAAGAGCCTTGCACTGTCTAAAATTTGATAATCTTCACCAATATAAGGACTTTCTAGCACCATTATGTTCAAGAGAAATAGCACAAAAATAAAGTTGTTTCACTACCAGCTTGTTGCCATTTCTTTCACTATATATGTTGAAAGCTCAATAATCTGAGCTCTACTACAAATGCTCTATCACAGTGGTGGCGAACCTATGGTATGTGTACCGCAGCAGGCTGTTTCCATCACTGAAAGCTCTAAAAGGTTCACCATCACTGCTCTATGAGAAAATACTTTAACACACATAATGGTTCATACTTTTGTTACTGCCTCTATGAGACTAAAACAATAAATTTTGCATGTGAAAAAAATATTTTGTAGTAGCACTTCAGCCTTATGGTTTCATTACTTCTGCCTATTTCAGCTTCTAATTTCACTTGGCATTAAAGAAAACCAAACATGGTAAATACTATAAAAAATAAGCAATGACTTGCATTTTTAAAAACCTTGTTATTAATACCAACCAATTCTAATTCTGATTTTAAATAAACCAATTTTTAACCTACACTAATCAAACTTAATGACAGCTCACATTAGTAACTGCCCATTTGAATCACACCTTACCTCTATCCCATCAAAACAGAGTTTGATGACTGGTACAAATGCCTCTTCAACAGCCTTTAAGAAAAGTGAACAAGTTTAGTATCTGAAATTTCACTTTGGCCTATACTACTTTTAAGTACTTTAAAATACATGTGATTCCTAAAACTGCTTAAACATAATCTAGCATAATGCCTGATACAAAATAAGTTCTCAGCAACTAGCTTTCACCTTCATGCTCCAGGGTCCCAATCCTTGACTTCTGCCATTCATTAAATGTGGAGTTGTGGGCAAATTACTTAGTATTTATTTTGTTTGCCTCTATTTCCTAATTTATAAAAAGTTTACAGATTTATGACTTTAGGCTTGTTGTAAAGAACACAATGCAAACACGTTAAGTGCCTTGAATGGCCCGGCAAACTGCAACACCTCAACAAATGATGGCTATACCATAAAATTCACTCAACTGACTCAGTAAATTTTTATAACTCCTCCCGTCTCACCCCAAACATTTACATACTCTTAAATCTTTTACTTCTTCCTGTAATTTCAATTTATCATAGAATGAGGTGAAAAAGTCACTTCGATCAACATGTCTCGGTGCAACACATAATGCATCAATATCGGCACCTAAAAAATAATAATCCCATCAACCACTAATTAGTACTACAAGAAAATTATTTTGCATCTTATGGCAGTATTTGATGTTATGAATCTGTTTAACATTATATTGGCAAGCTCCAAATGTATCAACTCTTAATAAAAATTACCAGTCAGGAGAGCTGAAAAACATGGTTCTAACTGATGGAGCATGCTTTTTCCTGATACATCCTGTATTTATAGTGACCCCAAGTAAACCCTAAGTCCAAAGAAAGTTGATTCAGGACTTTCATGATGAAGAGGGAATTATTCAAATGCATGCCCTATGTCTCCATATCATCACAGACATGTTAGGCAAACAAAACTGGTTTCTCTCTATATACTGTGTGACTGGTATTTATATGCTACTGTACCAAAAAGGAGTTAAAATCAATTGTTGGGATCATAAAAGGGAATGTCAGGTCAACATCATCATTCTTCTAAAATATGAGATGCTACAATGCTGGATATATAGCTCAGTGGTAAAGAGCTTGTTTAACATGCGTGAGGCACTGTACTATTAAAATAAAAAAAAAGAAATTTAAAAGGGAAAAAGATGAGGTGTTGAGACAGCACTCTAAAGGCTATTTAGAGTATTCACAAAGGGGAGAAAGTTTTATCTATCTACCTACCTACCTATAACACAGAACACATCAAAAACAAATGTCCTATTACTGTGACAGAACAGAAGATGAGACACGAAAGGATAGCAGAACACAAAAGAACGCTACGCTGACACATTTTTAAAACACAGCTCAGATGTTAATAATTAAGAAATACAGCCTCGGGCCGGTGAGATGGCTCAGCGGCTTAAGCGCCTGCCCGGCAAGCGCGAGGGCCCGAGTTCGACTCCCGGAACCCACATACGAAAAAGGGGCCGGTGATATCGCTCAGCGGCACGGGCGCCTGCTGGCGCTCGAGGTCCTGAGGTCGACCCCCCGGTACCCACAAAAAAAAAAAAAAAAAAAAAAAAAAAAAAAGAAATACAGCCTCATACCAATGGAGCTCCATCTACTGGTTCTGCCAATAGATAGCAAGGAGAAACTGTTTACCTCTTTCTCGGACTGCTATTTGTTATGTAAGAATAAAAGTACTGGGGGGAGTAAACAAAATAATGAAAATTAAGAACTTAGAGCCCACTTTAAAAAGTTTAATGAATGTTTACCATGAAAATTAATTTTTGTGTATAGACAAAATATGATTTATGCAATAAAATACAGTGATTAACAATGGGCAGAGATGCACACTTGTTTGTTTTCTGCTAAGCCACATTGTATAATATGCCTATAATAGATGTATGCAAGGTAAGAGGAAACAACTCATGAAGAACAGCATGGTCCAAAGGAACTTTGCAATGGAAAATATTCTACACATCTGCAGTTTTCAATGTAGTAGCTAACAGCTGCATGTGGCTACTGAACAGATAAAGTGTGGCTAACTTCTGGGGATGGAATTTTTCTTAATTTTAGTACTCATTGGACACTACATGGAAGAAGACATCATTTTGTATCTTCCTAGACTCCTTCAAGTATTTACTCTTCCATGCAAACCTAAGCTTGTATATATATGATCCATAAGCAATGAAAATGAACATGTCATTATAATCCATGTCATATAATCCTTAAACAAAAAATGCATTCCTTCAAGAGAAACAAATTACATACCTTTTGTATGTACTCCTAATCTGTAAGATCCAAATGTAAAAATTTTTCCTCCAACATTTTCAATTACAGATTGTGGAAGATTCTGTTAAAACAAACCAAATAAAAAAATCAGTAGAACACGAGGGCAATTTTCAAATGATAATGTACTTCAAAAATTTTTAACCCTTGTCTGGTTTTATTTCTTTGAGACACTAAATCACTATGTAGTCCAGGGTGGCCCTGAACTCACCATGTAGCCCAGGCTGGCCTGGAACTAGTGATCTTCCTGCCCAACCTCTCAAGCTCTGGGGTCACAGGTGTGCACTACCACACCCGGCTCACACAGCACTTCTAAAAAACCAATACAACTCAGGTGAGGTGGTCCACACATGAGATCCCAGCAACTTGAAGTGGAAAAAGGATCCCCTAAGCTCAGCAGCTCAAGGCAGCCTGGGGAACACAGCAAGACTCGATCTCAGACCAAAAAGCCCAAATAAGATGACGGTGCAAACTTTTATAGAGCATATTCAAACATAAGATCTTACCAAAAACACAAAACAGTCTTTCACAGATCAATCTAATTTGAAATTCGAGCAATTTCCAATTTCTAATAGTGTTCTTTGGTAAAGATACATACTATTTTAGAATTTGCTACATTTCTGGAAACTGCAAATGGAGATCAAGTGACCCCACAGAAGCAACGTTAAAATCAGGGCTTTTGTTCATGACAAAGATCCTACATAAAATAAATCACGAATATTACATTCTAATAAAAAAAGATATTCTGAACACTTACAGGTATTCAATTATAATACTAAATATCCCACAGCATATTAGAGTGAACTTTCCTATCTCAAAAGTGACTTCAAAGTCACTACTGCTAAATAATACTTTTTCCGATTTTTGAAACACTTTGGTGGAATGATTTTAAAAAGAACCATACTTATTGCGGTTTTTCCTCAGAAGCATCAGGAAGAGAGAAAAAGCAAAGCATTCAAAAACTGTCTTCCTGCCAGACACGGTGGTACACACCTGCCATCCTAGCACTTGGGAGGCTGAGGCCAGCCTTGTCTACATAGTGAGTTTAAGGCCAGCCTGAACTATATATAGCAAGGCCCTTTCTCAAACAAAACAAACAAAACAAAAGCGTCTTCCTAAGCTATGGCACTACAGTAAAAGTACTACTTTATGTTCAATGGCCCTGTTCATATCTGTCCCAACACAGAACAATGTAATGAGTGGCAAGTCCTTTCACTTCTAATTCCTTAGCATAATAAAACATTTGGTACCATAACATATACAAGATTATCCCATTCCCTATTCCAAAAAAACTTAAATGGCACTGATCCAGTGTTATTTCATATTCCAAAAGACTTTCTAAAATCTTCTGAAGATTCCAGAAAGGCAACATTCATTCTACTTTATCAAGTGTCGCCCAACTCTGAAACTGGAAACAAAACCAATTAATGTCTTTAAACTTAAAAGATTCAATGACTGTTGTTGAAAAGGGCATGTTTAACTATCACCACAAAAAACAAGGTATATGAAAACTGTTAACATTTTTAAGAAGCAAGGCCTCTGCTTTCTTATATTTAGATATTTATAAATATTTGCAATGCTGGCCTGGTTATTTACAATAAGACAGCAAGCTATGTGTACAATTAGATTCACAAAAGAAGTTAAACACTACAACAATGAATTGATGACAATGGCAATTAAACGCATACATTTCATAGACAAACACTTTGACAAAACTTTTTGAAAGGATATAAGCATCCTATATACCTCCAGTGTCCAATATAGCAGCCACTATGTTTATGACTACTGACCTTCTGAAATGTGGCTAGTGTGATTAAAACGTTCCCACCAGTGTGAACCACTGGTGGTACACACGTGACTGTCCCATGAGGCAGCCTGTACCACTGGTGGCACAAACAAATCTAATCACTTTTATCAGTCTTTTTACGGATAAATAAAAAGCCACCTGATGGGACAGTCACACATGTACCACCTATTCTGGTGGTTCAAGTCATGTGGCAGTGAAACATGAATTACAGCCCCTTCCTGAACATGTTAAAAACCTAAATGTTTCATTTTAATCCTAACTTAAATAATCACATGTGGGCTAGACACTATTGTAGTACACTTCTAGAGATTCCTGTATTTATCCTATTATGGTCACTGTAATCAGAAAATCAAATTTCTTGGGCCAGTGAGATAGCTCAGCGGCATAAGCGCCTGCCTGGCAAGCGCAAGGTCCTGAGTTCAACTCCTGGAACCCACATACGAAAAAAGGGCCGGTGATATCGCTCAGCGGCATGGGCGCCTGTTGGCGCGCGAGGTCCTGAGTTCGACCCCCGGTACCCACTAAAAAAAGAATTTTTCTTACTTGGTTACAGAAAAAAAATTTTTTTTTGAAGCAGAGTCTTACTATGTAGTCCAGGTAGCCTTGAATTCACTATATAGCCCCAGGCTGACCTTAAACTTGAGACACTCCTGGCTCAGCCTACCAAGTGCTGGATTTACAGCCCTGTGACATCACACATGGCCAGAAAAAAAATCTGATTGTAAAATTTTTGCTTAGAGACCTAAGAGTATCAAGTGTTAATGGCAAACAAACCAGCCATCCATTTCTTAAATTTTTTGTTGTTCTTGTGTGGTTTTGTCTTTTGAGATAGGGGTCTCCCCAGGTTGCTCAGGCTAGGCTTGAGCTAGTGATTCTCCTGCTCAGACTCTCAGGAAATGCGGAAAACATGCTCGACTCAAGCCACCCATCTTCATGTCAAACTCAAACTTTATAAATTTTCTAACTGGGCCGGTGAGATGGCTCAGCGGCGTAAGCGCCTTCCTGGCAAACACAAGGGCCCAAGTTCGACTCCCGGAACCCACATACGAAAAAAGTGGCCGGTGATATTGCTCAGCGGCAAGGGCACCTGCTGGCGCGCGAGGTCCTGAGGTTGACCCCTGGTACCCACAAAAAAAAAAAAAAAATTTTTCTAACCATATACTAAATCAGTAGATCTCATCTAAAGATAGTTCTGGGCCAGTGAGATGGCTCAACGGCGTAAGCGCCTGCCTCGCAAGCGCAAGGGCCCAAGTTCGACTCCCGGAACCCACATACGAAAAAGGGGCCGGTGATATCGCTCAGCGGCACGGGCGCCTGTTGGCGCGCAAGGTCCTGAGGGTCAACCCCCCGGTACCCACAAAAAAAAAAAAAAAAGATAGTTCTTCTCCCTAGTGCCACCTGACTACAGAAATTCTTGGTTATCACAACTTGTGGAGAGGAGTGAAGGGGACCCATACCTAAAAGGCAGAGGAGATGCTGCTTAGTTAGCACCCTACAACACAGAGAACAGGCACCCAAAAAAGAATATCTGGTCCAAAAGTATTAATAGTACCAACATCAAGAAATCCCATCATAAATTTTAAAACTAACCAGCTGGGGGAAACATTCTCTCTACAAAAGGCAGAAACAAAAAAAATCAAACCTTAGGGCCAGGGAGATAGCTCAGTGGCGTAAGCGCCTGCCTGGCAAGCGCGAGGGCCCGAGTTCAACTCCCGGAACCCACATACAAAAAAAGGGCCAGTGATATCGCTCAGCGGCATGGGTGCCTGCTGGTGCACAAGGTCCTGAGTTTGACCCCCAGTACCCACAAAAAAAAAAAAATCAAAACTTAGAAGCCTAAATTCTTTACCCCATTTTCTAATCAACTTGCTGCCTATAAAGCTGGGCTACCAAAAGTTCAGACAAACTGGAAAAGGAAGAGCATTAATTTTATTAACCTAGGCGATTTTTCTTATCTTCAGGAAAACAAGTGGAAAGAACTACTGGCTTGGGCCAGTGAGATAGCTCAGCGGCATAAGCGCCTGCCAGGCAAGTGAGAGGTCCTGAGGTCAACTCCCGGTACCCACATTAAAAAAAAAAAAAAAAAAAAAAAAAAAGAATTACTGGCTCAGAGCCGGGTGTGTGACGGTGCAAACCCCGTAATCCCAGCACTCAGGAGGCTGCGGCAGGAGGATCACTGTGAGTTCAAGGCCAGCCTTAACTACATAGTGAGACCCTATCTCAAAAAAACCTAAAAAATTACTGGTTCAAGTAGTACCTGAGAAAAAACTCAAAAAGGCAATACTCTGTTTTCACACACACACAAAAGTTAACAAGTCCTGGCTGTCTGCCTAAGATTCTTAAACATCTAAAAAAAAAAAAAAGCCCTTAAAAATCTTTGTTTCCTAACAAGATTAACAAAATGCCTATTATCCTCTAGCTACTTGGGAGGCTAAGGCAGGAGGATCATAAACGCAAAGCCAGCAACTGAATGAGGTTCTCCCTCAGAATTTATGAAGGGCTGGGAAGGTCTCGGCAGCCTGGGTAACTTAGTGAGACCATGTCATAAGATAATATTTACAAAACAAAACAAAACAAAACACAACAATTACTCAGCTCAAAAAAAAAAAACTCCTTTCCAAATACCTCATTTTCTCAGAAAATCTATTAGTAAGGAGTACACTACATAAAAATCACCACTGGGGCCGGTGAGATAGCTCAGCAGCATAAGTGCCTGCCTGGTCCTGAGTTCAACTCCTGGTACCCACATATGAGAAAAGGGCCGGTGATATCGCTCAGCGGCACGGGCGCCTGCTGGCGTGCAAGGTCCTGAGTTCGACCGCCGGTACCCACAAAAAAAAGAAAAAATCACCATTTACAATATTCCAGTTGCTAAAGTTAATCAGTTGTTTGAACTACATATAAGTTGCTTTAAGAAAATGGTATTAAAGAATTAACATAGTTCCAAAATAAAAAAAGGAAATAGTACTATGAATTTCACTAAAACCCAAGTCTTTAACTTTTCTCCTAAATTTTCTCTTAAATTAACACCCTTTCTACCTTTGGTTCTCCTAACAATTTTTCAGCTACATTTATAAAATAAATATGCATTTTCTACAACCCTGGAAAAATTATCATTATTCACAGTATTTTTTTAAAGTGGGTCAAATGAATTCTATGAATGGTATAAAATCCATTTCCTGGCCAGGTGTGGTGACGCACAACTGTAATTCCAGCACTCAGAAGGCTGAGGGAGGTGGATTGCTGCAAGTTCAAGGCCAGCCTAAACTGTGTAGTGAGACCCTGTCTCAGCCCACTGTTGTTTGATTCCTTAAAAGACAAGACCCCAAAATACAGTAAACATCTGTTGGGGGGTTGAAATCTAGGCCCTCAGCCATGCTAAGAATCTCCCCTTTTCAGGGAAACATCCACTGCTTCTCGAAAGAGTGTAAGTTTAGTTACTGAGTTCAGCTTTGAAATGTTGCAATCAAAGAATACTTCAAAAAAATCACTAAGCTCGGCTGATTTTTTGCTTTCAAAATAATTAGAAACAAAATATAAATTGATATCAATAGTCTAAAATGAATGCCACATTAAAGACTTCAAATTCACTCAAATATCACCAGGTGATGTAAGACAATTACTGTGTTCCATTACTATATACAACAAATTATTCTGTATACAAAACGTCACCTTACCTTGCTTTCACTGATTTCTCGTATCCACTCTTTCACCAGGTTATTTAATTTCCCCAAAATTAAAATCCTGTTGGTAAAGTAATTGTCAAGTATCAAGTTGTTTTTCCACATCACTACTGGTTATACACAACAGTCTTAAATAGGCAGTTTCCCAAATTTTACATTTAAGTAATCAGCAATGTGCAGAAGTTAGTTATATACAGGTAATGTTTCACTGGGTAAGGCATTGTCCTTTCTCCTGACTATTCTGCACTGTAATTACCAAAACCACCAAATATCAAAATTAAGGGAACAGAGCTCTATTTAAAAAATACTGAAGTTACCTTTCCTAAGCAGCACTCTTGTCCAAAACAGACATAGATCTGGGAGAACAACGCTGACCTTCTAAGTGAGTACACAATGCCTCAAAATTAATTTCAACGCTAATAAAATATGAATTAAACTACAGACACACAGAGCCCTACTTACCTGCGCTGCAGTTCTTCTTCCTCTTCAAAAACCCCAAAGGGCTTCAGAGTCTCAATGAGTTTCTGTGTCAGCACCCAGTCGGTCTCCTTGGGGGCTGCTAAGCTGATAGGCGAGGTGATGCCATAGTGCTTCTGCGGCGGCTGCGTCTGTTGTGATCCCTGTGTTGTAACTGGACTAAAAAGGGAATTAGATTAAATTAGTGCAAAAATTCTACAATTTAAAAATCAGCATGACTAGAAAAACCACATCAGTAAAATACATTTCTAAACATAGTTCATTTCATGCTCTATCACCAAAATTTTTACTTTCAAAAAACAGTCTTACTAAAAAAGGTAACCAAAAGTAGGTGACTAGAAATTATTTGTCCTCCTCAAGGATTTTAACTTCACCACCACCTAAATGTTTCACTTAGCTATAAGAATACGAAGCAAATATACTACTAGAGAAAACACAACTCAAAAAACTTTTGGGAAATGTTTCCTATTGAAACAGTGAAAATCTCTCACACCGTTATCTCTAAAGCATTGATAAACATACTTCAAAAAAATGCTATTTTTTTTTTTGTAGGTACCGGGAACCGAACTCAGGACCTTGTGCTTGCCAGGCAAGCGCTTATGCCGCTGAGCTATATCACACCCCCCCCCCCGCAAAATGCTGTTTTTTGCCGACTATAGAGGCACCTAAATTTTTCGCTAACTTTCCATCTAACAGACTTGGCACCTGCCCATACCTAGATATAAGGCAACCTACAAAATCAGTTTCATTTTGCACATTTGCTTCCAAGTTAGAACTATGCCAATGAAAACACAGACACTGATGGCCAGTTAGCTGTCCTTCCACCATTTCACGCTGTGATCATTAGCCCTGATGTGTCAGCTTCACTGGACTAGGAAATGCCTGGTGGATGGGAGCACATACACCTGGGTGTGTCTGAGTGGGTCTCGAAGGTTGGCCTTGGGTACTACGTATATCTCCAAGCCTGTTCCTCTTCAGTGCTGTTCCCCTGCGCTGCTCCTCGGCTGCCATGAACTAAGCAGCTTTGCTCTGCCAGGCCTTTCCACCATGATGTTCCTGCCTTGAAACCAGCTGACTATGGATGAATCAGCTCATAAAAATAAAAAATGAAAACAAACCAAAAAACAACTATTTTACCAACATGAGAAATTATCCAAATGGAACTTATTATGTGACTCCATGAATAAAGCTCACAAATAAGAACACAGGGCTGGGGTATTACTTCAGTGGGAGAGTGCATGCCCAGAGTTTGATCCCTAGCACCATTAAAAAAACAAGAGAAATCAGGCCTGGTGGCACAGGCCTGTAATCCTAGCACTTGGGAGGTTAAGGCAGGAGGATCACAAGGCCAGCCTGGGCTAAGTAGCCAGAACCACCACAAAAACCAAACAAAGCAAGAGACCTCATCTGAAATTTTAAATCGGGCATAGTGGCACACATCTGTAATCCCAGAACTCCAAGGCTGAGGCAAGAGGATTGCCAGCCTCAGCTACACAGTGAGTTCAAAGCCAGCTGGAGCTACTGTCTCAAAAACCAAAAAAATTTAAAAAAGGGGGGGGGGAGTGGGCACAAACAAATAGCATGCACAAATACAACTGGGAGGAAAGAACTACATGCACACTAAATTAGTCACTAACTACTGGAAACAGATTTACTCCTCAACAAATCTAAGAATGCTACGCAGTAATTCCCACAACATATTACTATACATACCCTCTGGGCTCTGATCTACACTGTAACTGATGAATAGTGCCTTGCCTTTTGTCTTCTGACAGCGACAAAAACCAAAGAATGTCAGAAAGCCCATAGGGGCCGTTTTAACTAGCTACTGCTGGGCACTGCACATCTTCTGGCTACTATTTCCTAGTCTGAATATGCTATGCATACTACAGTAACTTTTACTGAATAAATATAATTCTGACTTATTTACTTCCTGTACTAATTAATAAATTCATATCAGATCACCTTCTCCTACTACTAATCTAAACTGTACAGGTAGCAAGTTAATGTTGGTAGACAACCACCTGTTATCCTAACAGTAGGGAGGCTGAGGCAGGACTCCTTCATACCTGCTGAGGCAGGAGGATCTCAATTTGGGGCCAGCCTGGGCCACATAGTAAGACCCTGTCTCAAAACAATACAAACCCACCCACCCCCCAAAAAACCTGTATAGGTATGAAAGACTATGATGTTAACTCACAAAACTGGTATCTTCACAGTGAACATTTTTAAGACTGTATAAAAATGTTTTATTTTTCAACCTTACATGGAATCCACTATGATTAAAATATACACATTATACACGTTAAGTACAACTGAATCCATCATTTCTTGGTCACTACATATTTTCATTAATCAACAAATGGCTAGCATCATGATTCTTCAAAACCAACACCAAGCTGGGTGTGGTGGCACACACTTACAATCCCAGCACTCAGAGGCTGAGGCAGGAGGATCGCAATGAGTTTGAGACCAGCTTGGGGTACATAGTGAGTTCAAGGCTGGTCTGAACTACATGGTGAGACCCAGTCTCCAAAAAAAAAAAAAAAAACCAACACCAAAAAAGTGCCCCTAAAAAGCCCTTAAACGATATGAGAACCCTCCCTCACACTATCTACAAATAGATTTCAGTTAAAATATTTCGTTACTTTACTTATTTTTTTTTTTTTTTTGGAGACATAATATTTTTTTTTTTTTTTTTTTTTTTTTGTGGGTACCGGGGGTCGACCTCAGGACCTCGCACGCCAGCAGGCACCCATGCCACTGAGCGATATCACAGGCCCTTTTTTCGTATGTGGGTTCCAGAAGTCTAACTCGGGCCCTCGCGCTTGCCAGGCAGGCGCTTATGCTGCTGAGCCATCTCACTGGCCCGAGACAGGATCTTGATAGGTAGTTCAGGCTAGCTTTGAACTCACTATGTAGCCCAGCCTGGCCTTGATCTCGCAGCCATCCTCCTGCCTCAGCCTCCTGAGTGCTGGCATCACAGGCATGTGCCACCACACCCGGCTTCGTTACTTATTTTCCAAAGGAACTCTTATTTTATCCAGCTTTACTGGAATATAACATGCCAAAAGACTGAATACCATAAACAACTTGATGAGTTTGGACATATGCACACACTTGTATGTTTCTATCACCACAATCAACATTAACAGACACAGCTACTGCCAAGTTTCCTTGCATCCTTTGTTTTGTTGTAGTAAGATTACTTAACATGAGAGCCTTAATATTGGGGGGGTTTGAGACAAAGTCTCACTATGTAGCCCACCTAGGCGGGCCATAAATTCAAAATGATCCTCCCACCTCAGCCTCTGGATTGCTGAGTTACAAGCATGCGCCACCACACCTGGCAGCATCTAAGTACTTTTAATAAGGTATTGTGTGCTCAAACATTTAAGGATCTCAGCCAGGTGTGCACTGTGGCAGGCGGACTGTTAGAATTTGAGGTCAGCCTGAAATCTATAACAAGACCCTGTCTTGAACCACCCCCCTCAAAAAAGTATGCAGATGTTAAAAGTACACTGACCACATATCCTAACTGTATTTTCTAGTGCTGTTCATTTCTTCATGGATGTTCTCCAAGTAAACTGCAGCCCTTCATGATTATACCGGAACTATGAATGCTGGGGGGCGTGTACTAGGGATTGAACCCAGGCTCTTCCCACTAAGCCACACCTCCAGAACCACCCCCAAACCCCGCTTTAGAGACAGGTCTGGTAAACTGTGCAGGCTGGGCTGGAACTTGCCATTCTTCTGCCTCGGCTTCCCAGAGTGCTGGGATTAACTAGCGTGGTCCAACAAGCGTGGCTGAATGCTTTTATAAATGATTTTAATACTATGTAAAGAAATGAAAAATAAGTGTAAATAAATTTCACTATGTCCAGGCTAGACCTGATTCAAGCAATGAGCTTGCCTTCTTTCTTTCTTTCTTCCTTTCTTTCTTTCTTGCTTTCTTTTTTGGAGACAGGATTCACTATGTAGCTCAGGCTGGTCTTGAACTCAACAGCGATGCTCCTGCCTCAGCCTCCTGAATGCTAGGATTACAGGCGTGCCCGGCAAGAAATTAGTTTTCAGGTCTAAGTTGAAATCATGTTTTTGTAGCTTCAAGCAAAATAAACCTCTGTTTTTATTCTGTGCAAATAATACTTTTCTTTAAATTCCTCTCCCAGCCGGGTGTGGTGGCACACACCTGTAATACCAGCACTCAAGAGGCTGAGGCAGGAAGATCGCTGTTGAGTTCAAGGCCAGCCTGCACTACACAGTGAGACTGTCTCAAAAACAAAAAAACCAGAAAAACTTCTCCATTCTGAAGGAGTTAAATTTCTCACCAGTGAAGTGTGGATCATTAACAAAATATGAATACCCATTCTCTGAAGTTAAGATTCCTCCTGTCTTTTCTATTTCTCTCCCAAACTTTCAAATTTTTCACTGTCACATAAATCAATGCTCAGCTCCTGTCTACTTCAACTATCTTATCAGCATACCAAGACACAGGCTCAGATTTATAAAATCACACAAAGCTGTTTATCCTCATGTCTACATCATTTTGTGGGTTTTTTGTTTTTTGTTTGCTTTGTTTTGTTGATAGTGTCTTACTCTATAGTCCAGCACTTGAACTTAATATGTAGCCTTGGCTGGGCTTGAAATCACAAGTGTCCTGCTTCAACCTCCAGAGAGCTGGGATATCAGGTGTGCACCACCTCACTGGGCTACACGTTAACATTTTGATGGGGAAATGAATCATGTGAGTTGGGACATTTTATTTATTCAAAATGTAGCCACATTATCCAGCCTTGGAATTATAAACTAAGAAAAAACCCAAATTTATTCCATTTAATTCAAAACACATACATAAAATCTGTTATATATATGTATATACATATATATATATATATATATATATATAGAATACATAATTCAAGAAACAACATGCATAGAATAAATAAAAATAAAGCACAACTGATTAAGAAGAAACAAATACATCTTAACATGTTCATGATGGGGGTTGTAATTCATATGCCTCACTGCCAGGTGGCTCTGATTTGACTTTAATCACTCCCCCCACACCTGAACCACAGGTGGTACAAGCATGACTGTCCCATCAAGTGTGTTGTATCACTTCTCAGGGGGTCTTTGATTACAATAATGCAAAGAAAGGCATTGATTTAGCAGACCGGATGTCACTGTTATTACAGTTCCTTAAGGAAAGCATTAAAATGGTATAAAAAAATGGTAATACAGCTAATTTGTGGTACAGCGGTTGTAAATGCATATTACATACCCAAGCAATGGGATACTTACAAGATTTCCATGTCAAAATTTAGAGAATTACTGATGAATTATTCATGAATATAAATTTCTTTTAATGTAATGAAATAAACTTATAATAAATTTTAATTGGTATACATAGTATTAATTAATACTTCTATTTGGGCAGTAATTATTCAAATTCAAGCAACTAACTAAATTCGGCCCATTTATACTTTTTAAAAATTTTATCAGTAAAAGACTGATAAAAGTGGCAAGATTCATTTGTACCACCAGTGATACAAGCTGCCCAACTGGACAATCATGTACCATCCATCAGTAGTTCAAGCAGGCAGGAGCGTGTTAACTCGTATTTCGTGCCTCCAATAAAAATGGTGGCCAGATGCTCTGAGTGCCCAAAATGTCCCAAGCCGAACATGAACCATTATTGTATTTTAAATAAAGGAAGTCAACTTCTCCGTTTGTTTATTTTTAACTGAGTTTCTGCGGGGGAGGGGCTGGCACAGAATCTCATCATACAGCTCAGGTTGGCCCTGAACACACTGTAGCCCAGGCTGGCCTTGAACTTACAGCAATCTGGCTGAGATTGTGGCACTATGATCAGCTAAATTTTCTATTTACCATTAGACATTACATAAAGTCTTAGGCCTGGGAAATGCAGCTCAGTGGTAGTGTTTGCCTCTGAAGCCCTGGGTTTGATCTCCAACACCAGGAAAAAAAAAAAAAAAAAAGAATTTAAACAGTAATAAAATAAGGAGCTGAGTGAGTGCAATGGTGCACACTACAAATTCCCTATGATAAATATGATCATTATGTATATCTAAATTATACCAATAAACTTAAAAAAAAAAAAAAAGAGAGAGAGAGATGGTGCACACCTATAATCCCAGCTACTAGGGAGGCTGAGGTGAGAAGGTATCCAGATCAAGCCTCAGCCTAGGTTGGGTATGTAGCTTGTTGCTAAGAGTGACCCAGGTTCAATCCCTAGTACCACCCAAAAAGACCAAAGGGTCTTTTCATTGCTCTTCTGTTTCTAGTAAGACAAATCTACACACTTCAAATGGGCATCATGGAACACAAACCTGAGAAGAGTAAGAATTGTGTTACAGGGCTGGTGATATCGCTCAGCGGCACGGGCGCCTGCTGGCACGCGAGGTCCTGAGGTCGACCCCCGGTACCCAAAAAAAAAAAAAAAAAAAAAAATTTGTGTTACGTATACACACTGATAGACTACCTCCTGGAACCACACTTTACAACCCTGCCAGCATCAGGAATGCAAAGCTCCTCTTGCCATTCCCGAACACAGCAGACATCGGCCCTATCACTTTTTAGAAACATTCTTACCAGTATTTAGTTTTCTTCAAACGTTATTCTACTTTTTTTTTTTTTTTTGAAACAGGGTCTCACTCTGTAGTTCAGGCTAGCCTTGAATTCACTATGTAACCCAGGCTGGCCTCCAACTTGTGGCATCCTCCTGCCTCAGGTATGCACACAATGCCCAGCTTATTCTACCCTAAACAGTGAAGTTCCAGTAATCCCAGCACTCCAGAGACTGAGGCAGGAGGATCTCCGTGAGGCCAGCATGGACTACACAGTGAGTTCAAGACCAGCTAGATCTACATAGCGAGACCCTGCCTCAAAAAAAATTTTTTTTTAATTTTAAAAATAACAAAACTTCCACAATACATATAAAATAATGAGGGAGAAATAAAAAACAAGTAAAGCTGCAGTATGACTTATTTTCATCAAAGCCATGTTTACACAGCACTAAATCCATCTTTGGAAGTAACACTTCTGAACCCACGCTTGTCTTCTTTCTGGCCACAGTGGTCCACTATCCACACTACCTCCAACCTTATCTTCCTAAAACGTAGCTTCCTAGAAGCTGTAACTTCTGGTAATGGCATTCAAGTCTTTCCTTACAAAGACTGATCTCGGAAGGCAAGAAAAGAGAAAGCAGGGTGGTAGCCCATGCAGGTAATCCCAGCTCCGGGAAACTGAGGCAGGATTACAGACTGGAGCCCTGTCTGGGCAATTTAGCAAGACCCTGTCTCAAAATAGAAAGTAAAAAAGGTTTTCACGATGTAGCTCAGCCCTCTACGCATCCATCCCAAATACAAACAAGTAAATAAAAAGGGCAATAATCATCAAATTTTGCAGGGCGTGGTGGCACATGCCTGCAATCCCAGCACTTGGGAGACTGAGCAGGAGGATCACCAGGAGTTCAAGGCCAACCTGAGCTACATAGTAAGTTGAAGGCCAGCCTGAGCTGCATAGGGAGACCCTGTCTCAAAAACCAAAAACAAACCACCACACATTTTTTTAACACATATATCAACTTTATGTCTAGCAATCTATCTTACAAAAATACAGTACTGGGACGTGCCAGGTGTGGTGGTACATGCCTATAATCACAGAGATTGAGGCAGGAGGATTTTAAATTCAGGCCAGCCTGGGCTACATAAGAGTTCAAGGCTAGTCTGTACTACCTAGGTAGCAACCACGAGACCCTATCTCAGAAGACAGACAAAAAAAGATGGATATGGTGGCATAGGTCTGTAAGTCCAGCACTTCGGCAGGCTGAGGCAAAAAGATCCCTAGTTTGAGCCAGCCTAGGCAATTTGAGGAGATCCTGTCTCAAAAATAATTAAGTATGGGCTGGATGTAGCTCAGAGCAAAGGCCCTAGGTTCAGACCCCAGTAACTATTATTAAAACAAACACACCCTAGAATAAAAGACTCCCAAGTAAAAGAAAGACTTGAAGTTGGAAGACTAGTCTCTTTAATCCACAACATACAACTTTCAAAACAAAAAATACTACAGGGAACCAGGCATGGTGGCACACACCAACAATCCACCACTTGGGAGGCTGATGCAGGAAGATCACCATGAGTCCAAGGCCAGCTTGAACTACATAAGTGAGACCCAGTATTAAAAACAAACAAAAAAAGTACATAAAAATTCAAATTTTCAGGCTACTCCTGGGGTAGGGGTGAGGGGATTAGGAGGGCAAACTACAGGACCCAATTACTTTACAATAAGCTTGAAATAAGCAACATGCATTCCAGGGCCATTCCTAAAAGCTGGGGCATGTTTGGTATCCATTCCGTTCATTAGTAAATTCTCTCTTGACCCCAAATTCTGGAATGTGACCCTTGTCATGGGAGTAACACAAAAGGTATTCCAGGCTGGCCGGAGGAGCTCACATGCAATGCAGTGAAACAAACTGGAAACCACATAAATACCCATCAATACAAGACTAATCATGCTTATAAAGTAATACTACGCCATATAAAAATAAGGTAGTTAGTACATGTAGTAGCCGTGAAAAAATGCCCAGGATATGTCAGTAAAAAACCCTACAGATTATGAATTATAGGTGGCATTTACTGAATTTCAACATACACCAGGGTAGTGTGTCAAACACTTTGCATTACTTCCAATTATTGCAACAACTCCACTATTAAAACATTTCCATTTTACAGATGAAGAAATAGAGAAAAGCACGCCTATGAATCCAGGCATCTGACTCCAGAACCCGCAATCATGAGCACTAAGCACTATACTGAGGTGCCACTGTACATCTTTCAAATATCTAGCCTTTTTTTATTTTTTCTCGAGAACAGGTTCTCACTGTGTAGTTCAGGTTGGCCTTGAACTCTACGTAAGCCAGCCTTCCATGTGCTGGGATTACAGGCATGCATCACCATGCCCAGCAATCCTTCTATTTTCTTAAAAAGCATAGACACCACCAAGAACAGAGAGGGATGAATTTCACTTTACCTTATATAAACTTTTTAAAAAATTGTTTTGTTTTTGTTTTGTGTATGTTTCGAGAGACAGTCTGTCTATATACCTCAGGATAACCTGGCCCCCAAGACCCCTCTGCCTCAGCCTGGGATTACAGGTGTCAGTCACCATTATGCCCAGCTCTAATTTGTTAAACTATTTTTAAAGATAAATATTAATGATCATACAAAAGTTAAAAAGTCATCTAATCATATTATGCACCAGTTGATATGGCTCAACTGTAATGACCTAGCACACACAAGGCCTTGGGATGATCTCCAGCACCATAAAAAAGAAAAAACAAAACAAAACTCAGTTTAGGTTAATAAAAACACACTATCTTAAGAGCTGGGCATTGTGGTGCAGGGCTATACTCTCAACTAAATAGTCAGGCCAGTCTGAACTACAAGAGGGACAAGAGAGGGTAATGTGGGGGAGAGGCAGGGAAGGAGAAGGGCAAAGAAACAGCACTATTGTAAAGAAGTGAAATAAACCAAGACTTTTAAAGTGATTAGAAACAATAAAAACAAGCCAAATTTGGTGGCACATGCCTGTAATGCCACCACTGAGGGAGGCCCAGGCAGGAGAAGCACAAATTAGACACCTGGGCAACTCAGGTTGTTAAAAAAAAAAAGAAAAAAAAAAAAAAAAAAAAAAGGCTGGCGTTGCAGCTCAGTGATAGAGCACCTCTATGTTTGATCCCCAGAACCATTTTAGAAAAAAGAAACAGTACGGACAGATTCCTAGATACATATGAATTACCAAAGCTCAACCAAGAAGATATAAAAATCCTAAATAAACCAATCAATGAAATCGAAGATGTAATTAAAAACTTCCCAACAAAGAAAAGCCCAGGCCCTGATGGATTCACTGCCGAATTCTACAAGAAATTTAGAGAAGCCCTAACGCCACTACTTCTCAAACTTTTCAATGAAATTGAAAGGGAAGCAATACTCCCAAATTCATTCCTGGAAGCAAGCATTACCCTGATACCAAAACCAGAGAAGGACCCAACTAAGAAAGAGAACCACAGACCAATCTCCCTAATGAACATAGATGCAAAAATCCTCAATAAGATACTAGCAAACAGAATGCAGCAAATCATCAAGATTATACACCATGACCAAGTTGGATTCATCCCAGGGATGCAGGGATGGTTCAACATACGTAAATCAATAAATGTAATACACCATATTAACAGAACCAAGGACAAAAATCACATGATCATCTCAATAGATGCAGAAAAAGCTTTTGACAAAGTCCAGTACCCATTCATGATAAAAACCCTACAGAAAATTGGAATAGATGGTCTTTATCTCAATCTGATAAAAGCTATCTATGACAAACCAACAGCCAATATCATACTAAATGGACAAAAACTGAAAGCCTTCTCTCTAAAATCAGGAACAAGACAAGGATGTCCACTGTCCCCACTCTTATTCAACACAGTCCTGGAAACTTTAGCCAGAGCAATTAGACAAAAGAGAGAAATAAGAGGAATTATGATTGGAAAGGAAGAAGTTAAATTATCATTATTTGCAGGCAACATGATACTCTACATAGAAGACCCCAAAAACTCCACTAAAAAATTGCTAGATTTAATAAGCAAATTCAGTAGTGTAGCTGGATACAAAGTCAACACTCAAAAATCAATAGCCTTCCTGTACACCAATAACAAACTCACCGAGAGAGAAATTAGGGAAACAACACCTTTCACAATCACATCTAAAAAAATGAAATACCTAGGAATCAATCTCACAAAGGAAGTAAAAGACCTCTACACTGAAAACTACAGTACTCTGAAAAAGGAGATTGAAGAGGATATCAGAAAATGGAAAGATATCCCTTGCTCTTGGGTCGGAAGAACCAATATAGTGAAAATGGCCATGCTTCCAAAACTGTTATACAGATTTAATGCAATTCCAATCAAAATTCCAACAGCATATCTCACAGAATTAGAGAAAACAATCCTAAAATTCATCTGGAACCAGAAGAGACCTAGAATAGCAAAGGCAATTCTGGGCAACAAAAGCAAGGCAGAGGGCATCACAATCCCTGATTTGAAATTATACTATAAAGCTACTGTGATAAAAACAGCGTGGTAGGGCCGGTGAGATGGCTCAGCAGCTTAAGCGCCTGCCCGGCAAGCGCAAGGGTCCGAGTTCAACTCCCGGATCCCACATACAAAAAAAGGGGCCGGTGATATCGCTCAGCGGCACGGGCGCCTGCTGGCGCGCGAGGTCCTGAGGTCGACCCCCCGGTACCCACGAAAAAAAAAAAAAAAAAAAAAAAACAGCGTGGTATTGGCAAAAAAACAGACCTGAAGATCAATGGAACAGAATAGAAGATGCAGAAACAACTCCAGACATACTAAGCCACCTTATCTTTGACAAAGGTGCCAAACACATTCACTGGAAGAAAGATAGCCTCTTCAATAAATGGTGCTGGAAAAATTGGCTCTGCACACGCCGAAGATTAAAATTAGACCCATATCTTTCACCGTGCACTAAACTAAATTCAAAATGGATCAAAGAACTAAATATTAAAACAGAAACATTAAATCTCCTGGAAAATAGAATAGGTAAAACTCTTGAAGACACTGGTGTAGGCAAAGACTTTATGAATAAAACCCCCATGGCACAGGAAGTATCACAAAGAATCAACAACTGGGATCTCATGTTATTAAAAAGCTTTTGCACAGCAAGAGAAACCACCAACAGAGTGAAGAGACAACCCACAACGTGGGAAAAAATGTTTGCCAGCTGTTCCTCAGACAAAGGATTACTATTGAGAACATATAAAGAACTCAAAAAAATCAGACCTCCCAAATTTAAAGACCCAATCCAAAAATGGGCATCTGAGATGAATAAACACTTCTCAGATGAAGAAATGCAAATGGCAAATAAATATATGAAAAAACGTTCAACATCACTAGTCATTTGAGAGATGCAAATGAAAACAACACTGAGATTCCATCTCACCCCAGAAAGAATGGCTATTATTAAGAAGTCAACTAATAACAAATGCTGGAGGGGCTGTGGGGAAAAAGGAACCCTTCTCCACTGTTGGTGGGAGTGTCGACTGGTGCAGCCACTGTGGAAATCTGTGTGGAGACTCCTCAAAAAACTAGGATTGGAGGTCCCATTTGACCCAGCTATTCCCTTCTGGGTATCTTCCCAGAAGAATTAAAAACATCGTACCACAGCGATATATGTGCACCCATGTTTATAGCAACACAATTTGTAATAGCTAGATCGTGGAAACAACCCAAATGCCCATTAACCGAGGAATGGATAAAAAAGATGTGGTATTTCTATACAATGGAGTACTACTCAGCCATAAAGAAAGATAAACTGGAAACTTTTATAGGTAAATGGATGCAACTCGAGAAAATACTCACAAACGAAATAAACCGGATGCACATTTGTAAACATCGTATTGTCTCCCTAGTATGAAAATGCAATTTCACTGTGACTATTCCATTCCTTAGTCTTCTATTTTTACCTAGCTTTTACATGGCTTAATCTTATACTGAGTAATATTTTTCTCCAAAAGGTGTTTGTACATTCTCTAATGCTTGAGTTTGTTAATACACGAGAATGTTTACTTGTTGTCTTTAAAAAAAATAAAAAATAAATAAAAAATAAAATAAAAAGAAAAAAGAAACGGTAAATACAGCTAGGCATCTTGGTACACACCTGTCGTCCCAGCCACCCAGGAGGCTGAGGCAGGTTCTAGGCCAGTCTGGGAAATTTAGGAAGATTCTAGAGAAGGAAAGAAAATGAGGGAGGGGAAGGAAGAAAAAGGAAGACACGAAGGAATGAATTAATTCCTGCCTGGCATGGTGACGTATGCCTGTAATCCCAGCACACCTGTGACGCTGTTCCAGCCCACCCTAGGTAACTTAATGATTTAAGGAGATTCTGCGTTTAAAAAAAAAAAAGGGAAAAACTAAGGGGTGAGCCTCAAGATGGCGGATGAGTAAGAAGCAGGCAACGAAACTCTCTCTAATAGTTACCATTGGAACACAAGAATATAGCGACCCGGAAAGCGCAGGGGGGGGGGGGGATGCCTCCCCGAAACCCAGAGAAGTTCTGAAGCGCAATCTGGGACCCCCGGCACCAGTGACGGGTGACTTCTAACAAAGACGACGGAAAGAAGGAGCAGACCGCGCGCGCGCACCTTCTAATATCCCGGGAGTTGGAGCGCCGGCGGAGGCTCAATTCTACGGACACACGGTGGCAGCTGGTGCCCAGGGAGCCCCCACGGAGGATCCTGAGACAGCGGCGGGGCAGGGGAGCGGCGGAGAACGGCGCTGACCGGCGGTGAGTGTCTCTCAGCCACAGCTGCCCTGCGCCAGAGAGCGACCGGCCGGGCGCCATTGTGGGGGGTGTGGCGAAACTCAGAGCGGCTCGGAAACTGCTCTGGGAACTTGTGCTCCGGACAGGGCAGCACGGGGCCTCTCAATTGAGCCCACGAAAGTGTGCTGAGGTCAGCAGGTGAACGAGACTGGACTCTCAGCCGCACCTGTCCCGCGCCAGAGAGCGACTGGCCCGGCGCCATTGTGGGGGGTGTGGCGAAACTCAGAGCGGCTCGGAAACTGCTCTGGGAACTTGTGCTCCGGACAGGGCAGCACAGGGCCTCTCAATTGAGCCCACGAAAGTGTGCTGAGGTCAGCAGGTGAACGAGACTGGACTCTCAGCCACACCTGTCCCGCGCCAGAGAGCGACTGGCCCGGCGCCATTGTGGGGGGCGTGGCGAAAAACCAGAGCGGCGGGAACCAGTGCAGGGAACCCGCGCTCGGACAGCGCGCTGAGCCTCTCAGGCCCAGGGATCGTGAAAGGGCGCTGAGAGCGGAGGCGAGCTAGACTGGTCTCTGCCTGAAAGTACGCGCCTCTGCTCACCGCCCGCCAGAGGGCGCTCCTGGCTTACTGGGACGGACCTGCACAGAACAGGACTCTGTCACAAGGTACCTGCCTACAACAGAGTCAACACATGGAACTGATTCTTTTTAATTTTTTTTTTTTCTTATTTTTATTTTTTTTATTATTATTATTATTTTTTTTTTCTTCTCACTGATTTGTTTTTTGTTCTGGCGAAGGGTTTTTTTTTGTTTTTGTTTTGTTTAGTTTTGTTTTTTGGTGGGGTTTTATTTTTGATCTGTCTGTTTTATTGCTTTTATCTTCGTTATTGTTTCTGTATGTGTATTTGCTCTTTCCTTCATTATTCTCTCTGGTTTTTTATATGAGTGTAAACAGCACCTCTAACTTCTTTGTGATTGTGGTCGTGATCTGTTCTTCCTTTTATCACTTCCTTCTCTTTTTACCACCTGTCCTCTGCACCAGTGTCCCAATTTTAGTGGGATCCCTCTTGGTCCTCTAACCTTATATCTAATTCCTTCCTCTTCTCCCAATACACTATTTCCTCCTTAACTCATTTTAAATTTAAACTCCTTAGGGAAAAATTGACATACATAGGACTTGTATACTGCATATAATTTTTCTGGTGTGTTTTAGATTTTGTTATATAACCGCAACTCTATACAGCTAAAAGTGGTAAATAACTGGTTAGCTCAGTCTGTCATTTTCTAGGCTGTGTTTGATGCTTTAGTTAACATTATAGCCAAATGTGAAATAATTGTTCTAAACATCTTTCCTTCCTGATATTTCATGATTGAGATTGACTAAGGGACACAGAAAATACAGTGGCACAGTACCAAAGAATCAAGGACTGGGCCAAACAGGTAGCAACTTCGCATACCCAACGAATTGAAGAGGTAGGATCTGGCAGAAAGCTCAAAACACAAAAGCAAGCTCCACTTGGAAGATACTGCAGAGAAGTAGTCATCTTCTAAAGATCTTAAACACTAGCAATAAAGTAACCTACTATAGGTAATTTGCAAACATCACCCCAGGAATTAAAGAAAGAAAACATGAGACGTCACTTAAACAAGATGCAACCCCACACATCCAATTCACCAAAGGCAAACCTAGGGAGCAACGAGGTGGGACAACCCGAAAGCCACCCACCTGGCCTATCTGAAGTGGTAACAACAAAGCAACTGAATGAGGTTCTGGAAAAAATTAAAACAGAAATAATCTCACAGATAACTGCAGAGATAATGTCTACAACGAAGACCATGCTTAAGGACACTATAGCTGATACAGACAAAAAAATAGATGAACTTAAGAAAACTATAGAAACCATGAATGCTCAGCATAGGAAAGAAATGGAATCCATAAGGCAGATTCAAACAGATATCCAAGAGATAAAAAATTCCATTGAAAGTATTTGTAGCAGAATAAGCCAATGCGAGGACAGGATCTCAGATATAGAAGATAGGCTTGCAATTAGTGATCATGAAATGGAAAAATTCTTAAAAATAGCAAGGGACCATGAAAAATCAATTCAGCAGCTGCTAGATGACTCAAAGATAAACAACTTAAGAATAATTGGAATAAATGAAAAAGCAGGAGATAACATCAACGACATTAAAACCTTGTTCAAAGACATAATCAGGGAGAACTTTCCTGGAAGAGAAAAGGAATTTGACACCTCTATAAGTGAAGCTTTCAGAACACCAACTAGACATGATCAAAAAAAAACTTCAGCCAGACATATTATAGTCAAGATCCCAGAAATTCAACAGAAGGGCAGAATCTTAAAAGCTGTTAGGGAGAAGAGACAAATCACCTATGAAGGAAAACCCATCAGAATCACAGCTGACTTTTCAACACAAACCCTCAATTCAAGAAGAGCTTGGAATGATGTATTGCAAGCTCTAAAGGAAAATAATTTTCAGCCCAGATTGATGTACCCTGCAAAACTATCTTTCAAAATTGATGGAGAAATAAAATACTTTCATGACAAAGAACATCTGAGAAAATTTATGACCACCAAACCAGCACTCCAAAACGTTCTGAAGGACATTCTAGAAAGAGATAGGAACCCCAACAGAAGGAATCCACCAGGCAGGGCAAATAATTAAATAGCCGGAAAGCGGAAAAACAAAGAGTGGGAACCAACAACAGGAAAATATCATGACAAGTCAATACATATCAGTTTTAACCATCAATGTTAACGGTCTCAATTCACCAATCAAAAGGCACAGACTGGCGAAATGGATCAAGAAGCAAGATCCAACAATATGCTGTATACAAGAAACACATTTAATTCAGAAAGAAATTCATAGACTGAAAGTCAAAGGATGGAAAACAATACTCCATGCCACAGGAACCCAGAAAAAAGCAGGGGTAGCTATTCTTTTTGCAGACAAAGTGAACTTCAAGCCAAGAAGGATTCAGAGAGATAAAGACGGTCATTACATCCTTGTAAAGGGAACAATCCAAGAGGAAGAGATAACGATCATAAATATATATGCATCAAATACCAATGCACCCAGCTATATAAAACAAGTACTAAAGGACATGAAAAATCAAATAAGCACTAATACAATTATATTGGGAGATCTCAATACTCCACTGTCACAAAAAGATAGATCAACTGGACAGAAAATCAATAATGAAATAGTAGAACTGAACCAAACTTTTGAACAAATGGACTTAGTAGATGTCTACAGAGTGTTCCATCCCACAACATCAGAATACACATTTTTCTCAGCTGCACATGGGACGTTCTCCAAAATAGACCACATACTAGCTCATAAAACCTGCTTAAGTAAATGCAAAGGAATTGAAATTATCCCATGCATATTATCAGACCATAGTGCAATGAAATTGGAAATCAATGGCAAAAGATCCCACAAAAACTCCCTAAACACATGGAAATTAAACAGCATCCTCCTGAACAACCAATGGGTCACAGATGAAATTAAAGAAGAAATTAGTCACTTTCTACAACTGAATGATAATGACAGTACAACATACCGGAACTTATGGGATACAATGAAAGCAGTCCTAAGAGGGAAATTTATAGCATTAAACACTTATATCAGGAAAATAGAGCAAGCGCAAATAAACAACTTAAGGGTGAACCTCGAGCTTCTAGAAAAAGAAGAGCAGGTTAAGCCAAAAGCCCGTACAAGGGAGGAAATTATAAAGATCAGAGCAGAAATTAACGTATTGGAGAATAAAAAAACAATACAAAGAATCAATGAAGCAAAAAGTTGGTTCTTTGAAAGAATAAATAAGATTGACAAACCCTTATCCAACCTTATTAAAAAAAAGAAAAGAAAAGACTCAAATCCATGCAATTGAAAATGAAAAGGGTGATATCACGACGGACCCGGCAGACATCCAGAAGATCATCTATACCTATTTTGAAAATTTATATTCTACTAAGATGGAAAATGCAGAAGAAATGGACAGATTCCTAGATTCGTATGAATTACCAAAGCTGAATCAAGAAGATTTAAAAATCCTAAATAAACCAATATCAGCCAGTGAAATTGAAGATGTAATTAAAAACCTCCCAACAAAGAAAAGCCCAGGCCCTGATGGATTCACTGCCGAATTCTACAAGAAATTTAGAGAAGACCTAACGCCCCTACTTCTCAAACTTTTCAATGAAATTGAAAGGGAAGCAATACTCCCAAATTCATTCCTGGAAGCAAGCATTACCCTGATACCAAAACCAGAGAAGGACCCAACTAAGAAAGAGAACTACAGGCCAATCTCCCTAATGAACATAGATGCAAAAATCCTTAATAAGATACTGGCAAACAGAATCCAACAAATCATCAAGAAGATTATACACCATGACCAAGTTGGATTCATCCCAGGGATGCAGGGATGGTTCAACATACGTAAATCAATAAATGTAATACAGCATATTAACAGAACCAAAGACAAAAATCACATGATCATCTCAATAGATGCAGAAAAAGCTTTTGACAAAGTCCAGCACCTTTTCATGATAAAAACCCTACAGAAAATTGGAATAGAGGGTCTTTATCTCAATCTGGTAAAAGCTATCTATGACAAACCAACAGCCAATATCATACTAAATGGCCAAAAACTGAAAGCCTTCCCTCTAAAATCAGGAACAAGACAAGGATGTCCACTGTCCCCACTCTTATTCAACATAGTTCTGGAAACTTTAGCCAGAGCGATTAGACAAGAGAAAGAAATAAAAGGAATAATGATCGGAAAGGAAGAAGTTAAATTATCATTATTTGCAGATGACATGATACTCTACACAGAAGACCCCAAAAACTCCACTAAAAAACTGCTAGATTTGATAAGCAAATTCAGTAGTGTAGCTGGATACAAAGTCAATACTCAAAAGTCAATAGCCTTCCTGTACACAAATAACAAACTTACTGAAAGAGAAATTAGGGAAACAATACCTTTCACAATAACATCCAAAAAAATGAAATACCTAGGAATCAACCTCACGAAAGATGTAAAAGACCTCTATACTGAAAACTACAGTACTCTGAAAAAGGAGATTGAAGAGGATATCAGAAAATGGAAAGATATCCCTTGCTCCTGGATAGGAAGAACCAATATAGTGAAAATGGCCATACTTCCAAAATTGTTATACAGATTTAATGCAATTCCAATCAAAATTCCAACAGCATATCTCACAGAATTAGAGAAAACAATCCTAAAATTCATTTGGAATCAGAAGAGACCTAGAATAGCAAAGGCAATTCTGGGCAACAAAGGCAAGGCAGGGGGCATCACAATCCCCGACTTGAAATTATACTATAAAGCTACTGTGATAAAAACAGTGTGGTACTGGCAAAAAAACAGACCTGAAGATCAATGGAACAGATTAGAAGATGCTGAAACAACCCCAGACATACTAAGCCACCTTATCTTTGACAAAGGTGCCAAACACATTCGCTGGAAGAAAGATAGCCTCTTTAATAAATGGTGCTGGAAAAACTGGCTCTACACATGCCGAAGATTAAAACTAGACCCATATCTTTCACCATGCACTAAACTAAATTCAAAATGGATCAGAGATCTAAATATTAAAACAGAAACATTAAATCTGCTGGAAGATAGGATAGGTAAAACTCTTGGAGACATTGGTGTAGGCAAAGACTTTATGAATAAAAACTCAACCGCACGGGAACTATCCCAAAGAATCAATAACTGGGATCTCATCTTATTAAAAAGCTTTTGCACAGCAAGAGAAACCACCAACAGAGTGAAGAGACAACCCACAATGTGGGAAAAAATGTTTGCCAGCTGTTCCTCAGACAAAGGATTACTATCGAGAACATATAAAGAACTCAAAAAAATTAGACCTCCCAAATTTAAAGACCCACTCCAAAAATGGGCATCTGAGATGAATACACATTTCTCAGATGAAGAAATACTAATGGCAAATAAATATACAAAAAAATGTGCAACATCACTAGTCATTCGAGAGATGCAAATTAAAACAACACTGAGATACCATCTCACCCCAGAAAGAATGGCTACTATAAAGAAATCAACTAATAACAAATGCTGGAGGGGCTGTGGGGAAAAAGGAACCCTTCTCCACTGTTGGTGGGAGTGTCGACTGGTACAGCCACTGTGGAAGTCAGTGTGGAGATTCCTCAAAAAGCTAGGGTTGGAGGTCCCATTTGACCCAGCTATTCCCCTTCTGGGCATCTTCCCAGAAGAATTAAAAACATCATACCACAGCGATATATGTGCACCCATGTTTATAGCAGCACAATTTGTAATAGCCAGATCTTGGAAACAACCCAAATGCCCATCAACTGAGGAATGGATAAGAAAGATGTGGTATTTTTATACAATGGAGTACTATTCAGCCATTAAGAAGGATAAACTGGAGACTTTTATAGGCAAATGGATGCAACTCGAGAAAATACTCATAAGTGAAATAAACCAGAAGCACATGTGTAAGCATCGTATTGTCTCTCTAGTATGAGAAACTGAAAGAGTAAATAAGATCCAAAATGTACAATAGACATGGTGAATCAAAAAGAAACTGGTCAAAAGGAAAGAGAGACTGGAATAGGGAAAAGAAAGAAGGGAAAGGGAAAAAAAAATTGTATATATATATATAAGATGGTTAAGATAGATACACTACGATTTTCACTTAGTTCATTGAAGAGTAAGGTTTGTGCCAATAATGTTTGCATAATTGAATGCTAATGTCTGGTGTCCTGAATAACTAACTTAAAGATAGTAATATGCAATGTATTAACCATTGTTACCCTCCTATTATGTTGTTTTGAAAATTTGTTCTTCTTTTGATTTGTTTTGTTTTTTCTTCTCTTTAAAATAAAATTAAAAAAAAAAAAAAAAAAAAAAAAAGGGGGGGGATGTTTCTCAGGACCTAAATTAGTGCAAAGGCCCTGGGTTCCGTCCCCAGTACCAAGAAGAAAGATTCCAGAGCTTGGTGCAGTGCACACCTGTAGTCCCGGTTCTTTGGGAAGTGGAGGTGGGAGAGTTACTTGAGCAACATAGTAGGACCTCATCCTAAGAGGGAAAAGGGACAGGGGGACAGGGAAAAGGAGAAGGGAAAGAAAGAAAGAGTACATCCAAAGCGAATCTTGTTTTATTTTACTGCTCCAAGGACACTGCTCATCCATCCAATTTTCCTAAAAGCACTTTTAACCTACTTGTCAAAAAAGTATACTATTCATTTGGCTAAACATGTATGAAAAATGCTAACATCAGAAATGCATATACGACGTTTAAGACAGTCAGTTCTCCACAACAATCTCAAATTTAGACTGGAATTTGGATCCTTAAACCTTAAGCACAAAACAAAAGCTTGAAAAAAATAAACAGAATCATGATCATGCATAGGGGAAGTCAGCAGGTGACACCACACAAAGGACAACGTATCTCCATGGTGTTTGTTCCAAATAGTTAATACTTTTAAATACTCTGCATCCCAGTTTATACAAAAGCTCCGACTATGAATCTCTGCCTCTTCACATCTGGGCATGTGAACAAGCTGTGGCCCACACCATTTCAACAGGACCAACTGCCTAAAATCTATTAACTAATATCCAGCCAAAAAGACTTTTCTATAAGGTTAGAATTGAAAGCTTAACTCTATAAATATCCTTTGGAAGTGATCAGGAAATTTAAAATAACATTTAAAAATTCCAAGTATATTTGCTATTTAACCTTGAACATATCATGCCCATTCAGATTTGGGGGGGTAACCAGGAATCGAACTCATGACCTTGCGCTTGCCAGGCAGGCGCTGTGCTGCTGAGCTATATCCCCAGCCCATGCCCATTAAACAGATTAAGCAAGGAAAAAGGACTCTGACAGAAAAGCGATGACAGACTGTGCTGAAGTATCTCAATAGGCACTAAATATTAAATCCTAGCAGAAATATAAAGTCTTTCACAAGGAGCTTAGGGTATGACAGTAGCTTAAAGGCAAGCATATAACCAAGGTAATTTATTTGCTCATTAAGAAATTATTCTAAGAATGGCTAACTGGCCACCACCACATATTGGGTGTTAAGTGGTACTAAGTACATTCAGAACACAGCTATATTTCTTGAAAATTTATTCCAGGGGAGCCACCCAGCCAACACTCAGTAAGCAGCAGCAGAGGCTCAACACAGATGATGTAACAGTTTATGCTCAAGGGGAATAAAGTACAATGAGCACACATTTCAACTGTGAGCTCCAGGTTGTCTGTAGAAGGGAAAGGGTGCCTGTTATTCAATTACTACAATGGCCGGGTTAATTTTCTTCCTTTCCTGAGGGCATCTGCAACTGTCCCTTTGTCTTCCCTCTCCTGACTAGCTGAAAGCCGGGAAAAAATATCCAAATTGCAGCACTCCTACATCTTGTCAAGTACCACTTAAATAATTCAGAAAATATAGAGAACTTCAAAAAAGTACTGAAGTACAGTATTACACATTTTACCTCTATGAAATGGATCCCCCCCAGCACTGGGACAGAATCCAGGGCCTTTGCACTGAGCTGCGTGTCCAGCCCCTTTTCTGTACTTTTTTTTTTTTGGAGACAGGGTCTTGCTATGTCGTTCCAGCTGGCCTTGAACTCACTCTGTACTACTGGCTGGCCTCCAAGTTGCGGCAATCCTCCTGCCTCAGCCTGGGATTACAGGCATGTGCCACCACACCTGGCTTTTTGAGTCTAAATTGCTAAATTGCTCAGCCTCCCAGAGTGCTGGGATTACAAGCATGCACCACCACACCCAGCTCTAAGAAACACAATTTAAATGTTTCTAATAATCAAAGTAACTATAATGCTTTTGGGGGGAATGTGTGCTGAGGATCAAACCCAGGACCTGACCCACATTAGGCAAAGCAAGCTACTACTGAGCTACACTCCCAGTCATTTTTATTTTTTAGGGTCTTGCCTAAATTACCCAAGATGACCTTGGAACTTGTGATCCTCCTTACACGGCCTCCTGAGTAGCTAGTATTGCTAACACGCACCACTACGCTGGGCAACAGTATTCTTAACTCAAAAACTCATAAAATACAACAAGTTGGTTTCTGGATGAAATACAGATGGAAATTCAAATATGAAATGCAACTGTGACAGAAGAAAAGGTACTTAACAAATCTACATTTTTTCCTTTCCCAAATCCTTATATTTCCACAAATGAGATTGTTATAATGCACACTTACAATCTCAAATATGGAAATGGCTTTAAATATCAACACACAATCACTAAAAATACCTACTAAAAGCCAGGTGCTGTGGAACACACCTGTAGTCACAGCTACTCAGAAGGTTGAGGCAGGAGGACCCTTGAGCCAGGCTGGACATCATAGTAGGACCCTAACTTAGTGGCAGGGGAGTGGAAAAGGGGGCGAGGAGAAGACGGAAGGAGTCAGCACAGCGGCTCATGCCTGTAACACCAGCTACTAGAGAAGCTGAGGCAGGATGGCAAATTCAAGACCAGCCTGGGCAACTCAGAGGAGTCTTTATGTCACATTTTTAAAAGGGTTGGGGATACAGTACAGTGGTTGAGTGCATGTACATGTGAGGCCCTCTATGGCGGTGGGGGAGAAAGAAAATATCTAACATCCTAGGTTCTAAGGCATATCGTATGATACCATGTATACTACAAGTACAATACAGTGTGTTACCAGTAAATAATTTGAGATTTAAATGTCCTACACAAAAAAAACTTCACATTGAGTTAGATTTGGTGGCACATGCCTGTAAACCCAGCACTCTGGGAGGCTGAAGCAGAAAGATGACATGTTCAAACCCAGCCCGGGCAACTCAGTGACGGAGGGAGACACTATCTCAAAATAAAATACAAAAAGGGTTGGGGATATAGCTCAGGGTGAAGCACCTGGGCTCAATACAGAGGATTGGAGAGAGAAAAAAAGACAAAAGAGCCAAGCATAGTGGCACATGTCTACAATCCTAGCACTTCGGAGGCTGAAGCAGGAAGATTGCTGCAAATTCTAGACCAGCCTGAGCTAAATAGTGAGTTCAAGACCAGCCTGAATGAATTATACGGCAAGACCATGTCTCAAAAAAAAAAACAAAAAACTTCAGTTTGAAAATTAACTTGGGGCTGGTGAGATAACTCAGTGGCATAAGCGCCTGCCTGGCAAGCACGAGGTCCTGAGTTTGACTCCCGGTACCCACATATGAAAAAAGGGCCGGTGATATCGCTCAGTGGCACGGGCGCCTACTGGCACACGGGGTCCTGAGTTTGACCCCCAGTACCCACCAAAAAAAAAAAAAAAAAAAAAAGAAAATTAACTTTTTGGGGAAAGGTGTCAGAAGTCTCACTATGTTGCCCAGGCTGACCTTGAACTTGTGGACTCACGCAATCCTCTAGCTTCAGCCACCTAAGTGCCGGGATTATAGGCATATACCAAGGCACCCAAGGAATTAATTCTTAAATCACATATAAACAGATTCTATCTGAACTAATCAACATGGTTCCCAACAGGGACCATAAGAAATGGGATAAAGTACTGGAATGAGAGTGAAACATGGAATCCAGAGCTAATTTAAGCACTGATGTACAACACCTTTAAAACCTTGGTTAAGGGGCTACTTGGAATCTCAAGTTAACCAATCTGAAGAACCAATACCTGGGCCGGTGAGATGGCTCAGCAGCGTAAGCGCCTGCCTGGCAAGCACGAGAGCCCGAGTTCGACTCCCGGAACCCACATACAAAAAAAGGGCCGGTGATATCACTCAGCGGCATGGGCGCCTGCTGGCACGCAAGGTCCTGAGGTCAACCCCCGGTACCCACCAAAAAAAAAAAAAAAAAAAAGAAGCAATACCTCCTGCAATCTTGCTGTACTGTAACCCATAAGCTCAGACTGCCCAATTATTTAAAAGCTGCCAGACAAAATACTAAATGTACAGAATAAGACACAAGAAATGAGAAATAGCTGAGACTCTAAATGGCTTCATTTTGTCAGACACTAGTTTTTATAAACTTGCCTGAATGCAAACGAAGGTAAAATTTAAGTGTAGTGTTAACTCAAAGCTGACTTAGTTACCAAGAACAGAACGTTCTAATAGGTCAAAACATTTTAAGTTATCAAGCTGGGGGGGGCGGTGTTCCAGAGATCAGGGAATAAGAACTGAATAGTCTCATACACTCAATTCCACTATTCTACTATCTCCCCTCTCAAGTTCTATATCAAAAAATCATACAAGAACAGTCAGCCAGGTGTGGTGGTGCCAGCACTTTCCGAAGCTGAGGCAGGAGGATTCCAAGTTCAAGCCCAGCCAGGACAACTTAATGACCTAGTACAACCTTGTCTAAAAAATTTTTTTAAAAGGCTGCGGATGTAGCTGTGTGAAGGCTCTGAGTTCAACCTCCAGTGCCAAAGGGAAGAAAAAAAGGTATGAACTGAAATCATGCTTAAGATAAAACATGACATTCCAAAACCATAGCTGACATTTACTAGGCTGCCTGCAATTCACTACAAAATCCCCAAAGCTTAAAATCTAAGAGTCAAATTCTCTAAGCTGTGGAATCAGCCTAGGTGCAATCAACAGGTGAGTGGATAAAATGTTGTCTGTATATGCAATGGAGCATTACTCAGAACGAGATTATGTTTTTTGCAGAAAAAATGGATGGAACTGGAGATCATCATGTTAAATGAAATAAACCAGACTCAGTAAGACAAGTGTCAACCTGGAGTGGTGGCTCATGCCTGTAATCCCGGCACTAGGGGAAGCTAAAGAGGGAGGATCTGCAAGTTCTAAACAGGCTTGGGCTACTTGATGAGTTCTCAAGGCCAGCCTGAACTACGTAGCCAAGACCCTGTCTTGAAAAAATAAATGAATGAATCGATCCTAACGACAACTCTTCTCCCCCTCAAACATCCACAGATCTCACTGAGAGAACCACTGCTACTCAGCATTACTATCAACCAGGAGGTCCCAGTTCCACCTTTTATAACTAACAAAATTCCCTTTCTCCCAACAGCCCTCACAAGTGTTTGGGAGGAAAGCTACTGGCTCCTCTAAGTCTTCTTAAGCATCTCTTCCACTAACTCCAACAACATTATCCGAATATGGCACAAACGCTAGGTCACTGATGCTGGTTATTCTCCTTTATGTCTTTTTTTAAGTGTGACAGCCAAAACTGAGCTGATGCAAATAATGATCTGACCAGCACAGAGTAAGGCAGGAATACAATGTAATTTCCATACTTTGTCTTAATGCAGTGGTTCTCAACCAAAAGATTTTGTACCATGGGGTACGCCTGGCAAAATCTGGAAATGACAGGTGAGGCTCCCAGCATCTAGTCAACACAGGTATAGGGATACTGTTAGGCCAGGGATACTGTTAAACACCCCACAGTATACGGGACGGCCCCCTGGAAGCAATTATCAGGCCTAAATGTCAATAGTATTTATTTAGGTAAGGTACTCTATTAATGGATCCTAAGGCTATCAAAACTTCTGAAAGTTTCACCACTATGGCTTTTAAAACACAGCAGTAAATTATATATGTAACCGTATATGAAGTTTAGACAAAATATGTAGACATTTGATCACGATATTTTGCAATGACTGAATCCACTATCATATTGGATCCATTACCCCATCTCATTCACCTGATTTTAACACACCAAACTCAAACTGGAAGTCAAACACAAAATAGTCAGGAAATGGGCTGGGGCTGAAGCTCAGTGGGAAACACTTGCCTATCATGTGCAAGGCCCTGGTCTCAATCTCTGGCATGTAAAATATTAAATAAAAAGAAAATCACAATTCAACAAGAGCATCAAAGAAAAAAACTTAATGCCAGTGTGACACCAGAACATGAAAAACAAAGGAAGCAAGCTCAGGTGTTGTGCAGTGGTCAAGCCTCTGCTTAACATTCTGGAGTCCCGGAGTTCAACCCCCAGTATCGCAGGGTAAAAGTTAAAGAAAAGCAAACTAGTGAGGAAGACGACCAATGTTCTTCAACAGTCTCTGACCTTTCTACTACCTATTTTAAAACAATTACAGTATATTTACAGTTAGAAAGGGGAAAATGGCTAATGAAAAACTGGCTATACAGTTCAAATCTCAATAAACACATAGACAAGGCGGTATCTCTGTGGGAATCTATCTTAACTCTTCCATTCTACATCTGAACTAACTCCCAAGGAATCTGAAGCATCTTCTGTATTGCAAGTTTATCTTTTATCTGTGTGCAAGGACCATGCCCATCTTCTCTGTATCAGTCCAACTTTACTACACGTGTTGGAAAATGTAATGGAAATTTATACCTTCCTCCCCAAAAAAGCTGGAAAATAACAGGTGTAAGAACACTTTTAATTCTATCAAAAAAGACAAATTTTTAATATTATTTCTTCACTAAAGGCTTTTCCTTGTCTTTTGTAATTTTTCAGTTTTCAGTTTGCTTGAGACAGGTTCTCACTATAGTTCAAGCTGGCCAGAACTCGTGGTGATCCTCCTGCCTCACTCAGCCTCCCAAGTGCTGGGATTACAGATGTGAGCCACCCCATCTGGCTAACCTTTTCTTTACGATGTCCATTTCCTGTCATTTTTAATACTGACATGATTATAAGAAATCTCTTTACAAAAATGGGAATAAAAAATGAGTCAAGCCAGGCATGGTGGTGCAAGCCCATAATCCCAGCACTTGGGAGGCTGAGGCAGAAGGATCGCTGGAGTTTGAGGCCAGCCTGGGAGACAGCGAGATCCTGTCTCAAACCCCCCCCAAGATGAATCAAGATAATGCCATCACGTGACAAAGCTTTAATTAAACATTTAAATTGAACAGGGGCGAGACTGGGTATTGAACCAGGGTCTCAACGCACCTAGGCAGACGGTCTACCACTGAGCTATACCCAACCCTAAACACGTAACTTTATTTGAATTCCTAGTGAACTGAAAAACACCACAAAAATCTTTAGACTCATTCTCCTAGTGCCTCTACCATTCCATGAATGGATAAATCAACCCTGCTGATTTTAAACCTCCCTCTATATGGTAACTAATTAAGCTAAGAAACGTTTTCATTACAGAAATAATAAAGTGACAAAGCTCTAAACAAAATGTCAGGGACGAGTGAGTGAAGCTAGGGCATGAGAAAGGATTAAGTCATTAAATTCGTTTTTAGTTATATAAAACTTGATATATGTCATTAAGGCTCATGTCAAAGACTCACCTGTAAAGAAACATAGGTACTAACGTATAAATATCAAATTATTATCAGTCATACTTGCAAGAAAGAAACTTTAAAAGGTTAGGCTTCTTAAAAGGTTACTAAATTAGTTGTCTAGAAATCATAAAACCATCTTGGGTTTAATCAAAACTGTCAGTTACATGCTTCCTTTTACGACTACAAAAATGAAAAAAAACTAAACAAACTCGGTGCTTCTCCGAAAGGGAACGGTCACATTTCAATCTTCAAAAATGAAAGAAATGCAGTCTCACAGTTTAGGCCTCTACACTGCAGAATTTAAGCAAACTAAAAGCTGTAACCTATTTTTTGATCCTACCCCTGAATTCTCAAACTAACATCTCATTCTTACAGACGAGAGAAAGAAGGAAACTTTTAAAAGACCTCCTAAGGTAAAGAGTGTATGATACCGGCCCGCCGCGCGTAGCAAACATAAGTCCACAAAACAAAACACACCACAGATGGAGGGAGAAGGACGCAGAACGAAACCCGGCTCCCCCATTAGACCCAACGGAGAACGCAACACCGAGCGTCACTCCTTTCCGAAGAGGCAACCCAGGGAGCGCTTCGGGAGACTGGGGACGAGGTGGGACGAGGGGGACGCACAGAACGCTCAAAGCTGGGCTCTGCACTCGTGCTGAAACCCGTTCGGCAAGGGAAGCGGAAGTGGGGTGACTCCCGCGCACGACAGGAGCATCGTCAAAGCCGGCGGGACAGAGCGCGAGCGGAGGAGACGCGGCTCGGAAGCCCGCGCCAGGCCCGGGGGCGAGCGGGCGAGCGCAAGCCCGGGAGCGGAGCCCACGAGGAGCTGGGCCTGCTTCCCCGCCGCTGGGTGCTGTTCTGCTCAGGGCACTTTTGCTTTTGTTTTTGCTTTCCCACCAGCCGGAGAAACGGGAGTAGCCGGGCTGGAGGATGCCGAGCTCTTCCGGAAGGGGAAGCCCCCGGCCCGACGGCCGCCGACTCGGCCAGGAAACAGAGAGGGACGCGAGCACCGAGCCAGGGCGAACTGGAAGGGCCGCCGTCCGGCCCGCCGCCCCACCGGCGAGCGCCCCGCTCGCGCGCCACCCCTCCCCCTCCCCGACGCCCCCCAAGGCCCTGCCGGCGTGCGAGAGAAAACAGAACACAAGACACTTACAACGGCATCGTCTCCTGCGCCGGCACCGCCTAATCACTTCCCCCCCGCAACCGCTGCCGCCGCCGCTGCCGCCCTGGGCATGATCCACTGAGGCGGGAGGGAGAGGGAGCCTGCCTCAGCCGTGGGTCCAACCCCACTCCCGCGCCCGCTCCCGCCGCTTTAAGCGCTTCTTCTCCTTCCCCTTCGTCCTAACATGGCGCCCGTGCGCTACCACAGCAACGTTCTAGAACCGCTGACGTCACCACGCACGCTGTGCGCGCCCCTGCGCACCAGCCACTCGGCGCCGCAGGGCTTCACGGGAAACGTAGTTCAGGAGGTGGCGGCGCGCCCGCAATATCAACTCGATCCTTTCACGCTTCAACTTGAGGTGTCGGGTGATGGGTGGGAGCGGTCTGGGAGGCTTCAGGTGGCAGGTTGGTTGTTCCTCGGGCGGGCACGCTCTCGTGACCGGTGGTGGAGGTGCAGTCGGGACAGGTCCCAGACCCCGCGGGGGACTGCTTCCGGCGCTTTTGAGGACCCGCCTTTCTCGCCACCCGCGGCAGCGCTCGCAGGGCCGGTGTGCCCACGCGTGCACCACGTGCTGTCCCCCGGCCGGGCCGGGCGGGCCGGTGCCTGGGGTCCTAAATCCCTCGGCCGGCTCGTGCTTTCCCGGAAGTGGGAGTAGCGCCTGCTTCATCGGTAGTGGAGACGAATGCTGTGCTGCCAGAGCGTTGCCTAGCACAGAACCGGGCACCTGCGGCGCCAGAGCGTTGCCAGGACTCCCTTTCCCGCCACCGGCTCCCGTGTGGTCCTGTTGCATGTACGCGGGCTCCCAACAAATATTTATTGGGTGAATACATTTGCAGGGTAGGACTGGGGCGACAGCGAATTCTGGAGCATGAGCTAATTTTACTTTTAACAAATGGTGCGTTGGAACTACTTGAAAAAGCCATAGGTAACCCCTGGGATTTTAGCAAAGGCTGTTTGGGCCATGATTTACCCCCAAGGCTGTGTTTCTAGCTCTTAATCTATCACTTGGGTGGGACCAGGAATTAAGTTCCCGCCTTTGCCCCCAGCAAAATACTTACTACCTCTTAAAATTACATCAGGTTCTACGTTCCAAGCTGTCACACCGGTAAATGGGGAGGAGGGTCAACTAGGGGAAAGTTACTTTAACCAAAGCCCAAAACTCTTTATTTAAAAAATAAAAATAAAAATAAAAAAATATATATATATGTAAATCCTCAAGAGACCCTGCCTCAAAATAAAAAATAAAGTCTGGGGATGTAGCTCAGTGCAAAGGCCCTAGGTTCAATCCCCAGTACAAAAAATAATAATAAATAAATTGAAGATATAAGATCTAGAGAAATCAGTAATATATTAAGGCCGCGGTCTTAAAAGTTGCTCATAAAGAGGTGTGCTGAAGATGTTCTTCATGAATTAAAGAAAAGGAAACCAGCTCATGCCGTGCTTTGCCAGACATCTCAGAAAGCAGTGAAAAAGAGCTGGGCATGGTGATAAGCCTGTAATGTCAGCTACTCAAGAGGCTGAGGCATGAAGATCTCAGGTTTAAGGCCAGCCTGGGCAACTTTGCAGAACCCTGGGGGCGGGGACAGGGATAAACATCAAACTTCTATGGTCTTGGTTTTGAGGGGTGGTGTTGGTTGGTTGGTTGGGTTGGTTTTTTGGAGACAGGGTCTCACTGTGTAGTTCAGGCTGGTCTTGAACTCACTATGTAGTCCACTATGTAGTCTGAAACTTATGGCTCCTCCTGTTTCAGCCTCCTGAGTGCTGCGACTACAAGCGTGCACAGCATGCCCGGCCTTGCCCTGGTTTTTGTTTATAGTTACTCCAAGCAAATTTTTTTTCACACTTCCATAGGATGAGAGAGAAAGCTAAATAGCAAAACTGATGAATATTTAGTACCTAGGACACGCTAGGTACCACGTTACTTGCTGAAGACATTCATAAGAAATTACATATACTTAATATACTTGGAGAAAGAGTGAAAGTAGAGTTCACATGAGAGGTAACTTTAGAACTGGGCATGATGGCTCAGGCCTGTAATCATAGCATTTCAGGAGGCTGAGGCAGGAGGATCACGAGTTTGAAGCAAGCCTGGGAACATACACCGAGTTCGAGGCCAGCCTGAACTACACAGACCTTGTCCCCCAAAAAACAAAAAGTGGTCACTTTGGAAATATCTTGGTAGATAAGTTAGAAATTGGTAAGTGGACAGAGGAGGACAGGGGTATACCAGGTAAAGGGAACAATAGGAAAAGAAAGAAAAGACAATTCAATGTTTACTTGGAGAAAGAATCCTGAAGTGACAGGACAACAAGGAATCAAGTTATGGGGAAATGCAGCGGCAGAAGCAAAGCTAGGAAGCTCCGGGAGAGGCGGATGAGAGCCTTCATTCAATGAACGGCTATGGTGTGCCTGCCTCCCAACCACCACTATGCTAAGGTGGGCACAGGAGGAGTGTGTTGCTTTCCACTGTGACCCACAGAGACCTCACAAAAGGGGAGAGGGAGGACAGATAATAAATCCACAAAAAAACAGATACAGGAATTAAGATTGTGCTAAGAGCCATGAATAAAATAAACCAGATGATAGAATTATGGGGAGGTCAGCTACAGCTAAGGTGGTCAGATAAGATGAGGTTTTTCAGAGGAGCTGAGACCTGAAGCTACTCAGAGATTTTTGCTTTATCTTTTTGTGAAAAGGAGGGCCATGGAAAGTTTTAACAGGAGTGAGATTACATTCGTATTTTTAAGAGAATTAGTCTGGCATGGTGGTGCACGCCTATAATCCAAAGAGACTGAAGCAGGAGGATTGTGACTGGATTATGAGTTGGAAACCAACCTGGACTGCATAGTAAAACCATAGCTCAGCAGAGAAACCAAGCCGGGCATGGTGGCACATGCCTGTAATCCCAGCACTCAGGAGGCTGAAGCAGGAAGATCCCAGCGAGTGTGAGGCCAGCCATTGCTACATAAGCCAACCTGAACTAGTGAGAACCTGTCTCAAAAAATGGAGAAACCAAAAAAGGCAGGAAGGGAGATACATAGTAGGGAGTGAATTTGAAATTTAACTAAGAGAGGCTTCAAAGTGTAAAATAGATGAGATACAGCCGGACGTGGTGGCACACTTGTAATCCCAGTGCTGGGGAGGTTAAGGCAGAAGAATCATTGTGAGGTCGAGGCCAACCTGGGCTGTATAGTGTGTTCAAGGTCAGCCTAAACTACGTAGCGAGACCCTCTCTCAAAACAAAAATAGTTGATGTAGCTTTTGCTGGTATTTCGTGTGGGAGATGATGAAGCTTGAAATAAGGAAGCAAAGGGAACAACATGAGGGAGATTTAAGAGGTGCAGTGCTATGTAAGAAATGGAGAAGAAGACAGAGATGATTTCCGAAGTTCTAGAGTGGAGCTACAGTAAATGAAGTCGCCTGGTGAGTGACCGAGTGTGAGCACAGATCTAATATGCATTGATTTGCGAGAGCGGTGGAACCTTCAGAAACAGCTTTCGGGCCCTTGCGATACTGTGTGCTTCAGGAGCCAGGTGAGAGATCGGGGCTGAAAATAAGAGATGATGAACTCGGAAAGGGAAACACAGCTGCTGGACTCAGGTTTCAGCTCTGTGAGGACCTTATACTCACCCACACCACCTCCAACTCAGATTTCACAAATGAGTAAGGAGCAAGTTGTCCGCGTATCACATGTAGGACCCAATTAAAGATAAAACCTCTGCTAAGGAAAGTGAAGAATGAGATAAGGCCAATCACCACGGTTTACACATCTCCGAACCCGAACCCTTGCCCGGCGGGGCTGTCTGGAACCCTGCCCACGCCTCCTTCCAGCGGTTGCTGGGCTCACCCTGCCTGTGACCACCTTGCTGCAACCCTAGCCCTGGACCTATTCCTTCTGCTGGCTGCTGAGAAGGGAGAAGGTGTGTTTCTGTTACTTATTTTTATTTATTTATACTGATTTTGCTTCTGGGGGTTGAACCCAGGGACATTGCACTTAGCTACGTCCCCAGCCTTTTTTTTTTACCTCAATTTTTGAGATAGGGTCTCAGTACGTTGCTAAATTCCCCAGGCTGGGCCCAAACTTGTGATCCTCCTGTCTCAGCCTCCAGGGTGTTAGGATTACAGGCAAGCACTACCATGCCTGGTTCTGCTGGTATCTTTTTTTTTTTTTTTGGTTTTTTGAGACAGGGTCTTGCTATGTAGCTTGCTTGCAGGCTGGCCTTGAACTCACTACGCGACTGGTATCTTTATGTATCATTCAGATAGCATTTTACCCAGAACAATGTTATAAATAGTGGGAGGATTTATAATCCAGAATTCATTCACAAGGTTCACAGTGCATGGCAAACTGAACAAAATTCACAAAAATATTTTGGAGGGCCGAGGGTATAGCTCGGTGGTAGCACACTTGCTGAAAGCTCGAGGCCCTGGGTTCAACCCCTGGTGTGGAAGGGTTCTGACGGACCTATTCATGTGTGGGGAACACCCTGCATCGTGTTTGGGGATTGTGACTGACTCCGTGGGTTCTTGTACCTTCTATCAAAAGAATCAGAAGTGCTTTGATGCAGGAATAAGGCTTTTATGCTTAGGCTTGAGAACAAAGTGAAAAGCATGCGGAGAACAGAAACCCCCGGCTAACGTGAACAGGGCAGGGAGGGGTCCTGTCTCTTGATGTCCTCACACACAGAGATGGCGTTTTCACTGTGCTTGAACTCTTCTTTCTCATGCCTCTTCGTGGCACACAGCCCTCTTGTTTTGTTTGTCACATATGTCTCATTGTTAGCTTTTTTTTTTTCAGTGCTAGGGATTAAACACCAGGATTTTACACTGAGCTACATCCCCAGCCCTTTTTTATTTTAATGTTTTTTGTTTTTGTGGTACTGGAGATTGAACCCAGGGTCTCACACTGAGTTATATCCCCAACTCTTTTTGATTTTTTTTTTTTTTTTTTTTTTTTTTGGTCTTTTTGAGACAGGGTTTCGCTATGCAGCTCAGACTGGCCTTGAACTCACTTTGTAGCCCAGGCTGGCCTCGAACTCACAGTGATCCTCCTGCCTCAGCCTCCTGAGTGCTGGGATTACAGGCATGTGCCACCACATCTGGCCATTGATTTTTTAATTTCAAGACAAGGACTTACTATATTTCCCATGCCAAGCTTGAATTTGAGATCGTCCTGCTTCACCCTCACCAAATCCTGGGATTACAGGGCCACTATGCCCGACTCATTACCATTTTGAGTCTCCACCTCAGGGTGTGATTTTTATACTAATAAAGTAAAAAAAAAAAAAAAAAAAAAAAAAAAAAAACAAGCCAGGTGTGATATTATAGGCCTATAATGCCAGTAGTTGGGAAGTCGAGGCAGGAGGAGCTAGAGTTCGAGGCCATAGTGAGAGCTTGTCCCAAAATCAAAAAGGAAAAAAGGAAATTAAAGGTGACTGACTAAAACTGTATAAACTACATCGTATAAAAGGAGAGGTACTCTGCTACCATACCATAGAGACTGTAACTATATAAAAGTAAAGATAACCGTAGTGACCACTGTACCCATGCATTTGTCCCTTACCACCTGGAACTGCCCCTTATCATCTGCGAAAGTTCCTAATTGGGTTTTGGAACAGGCGGATCACTCCCCTGCCTGAGTGGGTTTGTTTTAATGATCTGGGTGTTTTGGCTCTGCCTTCCAGGCACTTCTGTGGACCTCACAGCCTTTGAAAGCTGATGGACTTCCCCCCTCCCTCGCCTGCTGTGTTATCGGAACGCCATAGCCTTCAAGGCTGGTGCATTTTTTTTTTTCCTTGTCTCTTTGAGACAGGGTCTCAGCCTTGAATTCACTTGTAGCCCAGGCTGGCCTTGAACTCTGTAGCGATCCTCCTGCCTCAGCCTCCCAAGTGCTGGGATTACAGGCATAAGGCTGGTGCACTTTTTAACTCTCAGTTCCCTGGTGTGCTTGTGAACCCCATGGGACCGAGTGCTGACTTAGTTGGCTCAGTATCATTTAAGAAATAATAGTTGGGGCCAGTGATATAGCTCAGTGGCATAAGCGCCTCCCTGGCAAGCGCGAGGTCCTGAGTTCAACTCCTGGTACCCGCATATTAGAAAAAAAAAAAAAAAAGAAATAATAGTTGGAGATACTGGGGGACCAGAAGATTTTTTTTCCCAGTGAACCTAGAGCCTTCTCATTGAGCTACATCCACTGTTTTTTCTTTTTTCTTTTTTTTATTATGAAATACAGTCTTGCTGAATTGCCTTGAATTTGTAATCCTCTTGACTCAGCCCCCCAAGAAGCTAGAATTACGGGATTACGCCACCATACCCTGCCCCACTTGCCCAATACAGTACTTTAAAAATGTAACAAAAGACCAGAGGATCAGGGTGCGGCGGCACATACCTATAATACCAACATTCTTGAGGCAGAAGCGGGAAGCTTATGAGTTCAAAGCCAGCCTGGACAATGTAGTGTGACCCTGTTTCAAAACACACACACACACACACACACACACACACACACACACGAATAAAAACTCAGATTTATGAATTACTAAAGCAAAAACAACATGAGCATTTTCATCTAATGTGTGTTATACTCTTAAGCTTGAACTGTCATTTCATCAAATACAGTACTGATTCTTTGTTAAGTAAAAATTCTAGTTCACTGTTTTAGACAGAGTCCTGGAATCAGCCTCAACAGATTAGACCAAGAACTGAAGTCATACTGACATTCCAGCAGAAGAAACACAACTGTCTGACCTTCCCGGAAATCAAGAGAAACAGTAGTCCGATTTCCCAGTCACGCCCGTTCAAGTCACCATGATAATGATGGTGCTTGTGCTTTAGCCCTTACAAAACAAACCGCCTGAGATAACTTGATATTAACCAATCAGCTATTTCTCTGTTGTTCTGTCTGCCTGGCCTGGTGTGTTGTTGTAAGGAAGGTCACTTGGAAATGACCAAACCGCTTTTGTTCTTTGTTTCTCTTTTCTTCAGCCTTTTTCTATCTGTAAAATCAACCTCCTCAGGCAGGGGGTGTAGCTCAGTGGTAGATACTTGCCTAAGGTAGGCAATTCCCTGGATTTAATTCCCAACACTACGAACAGAAAAAGAAAAACTCTGCTTAGCCTATGAGAACACTTACTCTGGTTGTTTTGTTTTGTTTTTGTTATTTTAGACAAGAGTCTCACGATGTAGTTGGCCTTGAACGAACTATGTAGTCCAGGCTGGCCTTGAACTCACAGTGATCCTCCTGCCTTAGCCTCCCAACGGCTGGGATTACAGATGTGTGGCACCACGCCCACTTTTAAGCCCTTTTAGATGTTTATTGGTTTGTTAAATTTTGAAGAATGTGTCTCTTGTCCTTCGTATGAAAGAAAGAACCACAGTAGAATATGGATTAGAACTAATCCCAGCCAGGCATGGTGGCACACACCTGTAATCCCAGCATTCAGGAGGCTGAGGCAGGAGGATAACCTTGAGTCTGAGGGCAGCCTGGGCTACATAGTGAGTTTAAAGCCAGCCTGAATTACAAAGTGAGACCCTGTCTCAAACAAAACAAAACAAAACAACAAAAAAAAAACAAAGAACTGACCCCCAAACTGTGCTTCCTCCTGTCTCTACCTCTCAATATGTTGCACAGTCGTTGTCCAGGCTCAAGCCAAAACGAGAAGTGAGCAGCCTTGACCCACTGTGTACACGCACACACACATACAAACACACACACACACAGTGCTGGGGGTTGAACCCAGCAGCTGTGCTCTGAGACACATTCGTAGTCCTTTTTGTATTTTTTATTTTGAGACAGGGTCTCCCAGACTGGGGTCAAAATTTCACTCCTCCCGTGTCAGCCTCCCACAGGTGCTGGGATTACGGGAGTAAACCTGTTAATCTCTTCTCATAAGGGTACTAATCCCATTGGACCAAGGCCCATTTATGACCTCAGTTAACTTTACTTCCTTGGAGGACCCTTCTCCAAATACTACAACCATATGGAGGTTAGTGAGGCTGGAGGTTGGGGCATGGCCAGCTGGCTGGGCAAGTGGGCAGAACACAAGCACAAAAACACAGTTCCCAAGCTCTGCACCGGGGACCAATCAAAAAATGCTATCTTCAATCTTCTGGTGTGAAATCTAGCAGGTTTTTGATAGGACAGACAGAAATAGTACAATTACAATCCTCGTTTCTGTAGCTGATCACAGGGTCGTAGCTGGTATTTAGAACTATCTTCTTCCACTTCCCATTCTGTGTTCCCCTGGCCTTCAGCAAGCACCTCAGCGGGTCTCGTTTCTTTCCCTGGTGAAGGGACCCACACCTTCGTTCCTGAGGGTTCTGGACCATTTGTCATTCCACCTGGATTAGGTTGTTGTAGTTTCCCACTGACTTTAATAACAAGGCACAGTAGCTCTGCGTGGTGGTGCATGCCTATAATCCCAGCACCCGGGAGGCTGAGGCAGGAGAATCACTGTCAGTTCGAAGCCAACCTGGGCCACATAGTGAGACCCTGTCTCAAAAACAAAAAACAACAACAACAACAAAAAAGGGCAACCCATTCAGGACCCCTCCTGTCTCTCAGGAACTATTCCTATTCCCCATTCTTTTTCTCTAATAAATTTTTGTACTTTTAATCTCTGTTCTTTAGAATTCATTCTTTGACTTTGGGGAACACAAACTTGGTGTATTTGACATCTAGCATTTCCCCTATATCACTCAGAGGCTGGAAGGGTGCCTGGTAAACGCAGGCTGTTCATTTTTGGAATGAGTGACCTTATGCATAAATCCATCAGTCACTTTCCTGGGTATGCACTACAAACATATGTACTAATAAAAATAAAAATTTTTTTTTTTTTTTTGTGGGTACCGGGGGGTCGACCTCAGGACCTCACGCGCCAGCAGGCGCCCGTGCCACTGAGCGATATCACCGGCCCCTTTTTCGTATGTGGGTTCCGGGAGTCGAACTCGGGCCCTCGCGCTTGCCGGGCAGGCGCTTAAGCCGCTGAGCCATCTCACCGGCCCTAAAAATAAAAATTTTTAAAAGATAAAAAAAAAACAGGGCATGGTAATACTAGGAGGAGCCCTAAGGGATCTCCTGCCACTCCACCTGTGCTCTTCGTTTCCTCCGTTGTGGAGTTGTAGTCCAATTTCCCCTTGATAGTCTCAGTCAGTCACTCCTGACAACACCATGACTTCCTTTTTAGCTTGTTTCCTCAGAGGCATTAGGAAACCAAAATGACCAGGGGCAAGTCTTAGCTTCCAGTTCAGTAGTATTATTTTGCTTCCTTGTACAAGCCTTCCCCTCTCTGGAACTAAGACTTCTAAGCCAGCAGAATGTAAGGTCGGAGAAACAGGAAGCAAAAAATTTGCTAGTGACTCACTGGGGGTAGTGGTGAGTGGTACCATTCCTACTTCCACCCCTCGATTCCTGGACCAGTGAATCCTGGTCCAGCAATGGGAGACACAGTACCACGTAGTGGACGCCGATTAAAGCATATGCAGCCTTTTGAAGTGCCTTACCCCAGCCCTGCAAGCTATTGCCACCCAGCTGGTGTTGTAACTGTGTGTTCAAAAGACCATTCCACCTTTCTATCAATCCAGCTGCTTCTGGATGGTGAGGAACATGGTGAGAGCAGTGAGTTCCCTGAGCATGAGCCCATCACCTCACTTCTTTGGCCATAAAATGTGTTCCTTGGTCAGAGGCTGTGGTGGAAGAACTAATGGTCCACTTGTAACACCCAGCTGAACTGAGTCAGCGTGGTGCTGGGTGTGGAAGGCCCACCTGAGGAGTGTTGCCAACAGCATAAAAGGAGAGCTGGAAAGGAAGGTGGTGTGCTGTTGATTTTCCTGGAGAAGCTTGTTGCACTGGCTTTCCTCATATGAACTCGGCTGTTCCCATCATTGGAGGAGCTCGGGACCTCACTGTCACTGAGGATGGCTGCTGTTCTTTTCGGGGGAGCTCTGGTCCTTACTTTGAGCATCACTTCCTGTCTCCAGTGCAGGTCCCTCGGCCTGCTGGCACAGATCCTTCATCCCGCTGGCACAGACTTTCTAGCTTCCACCACTGACCTTTGGGCCTTCCCAGCATAGATCCTTGAAACAGACTTGCATGAGACATTGTCATGGGCTCTGGGCCTCCAGCAGGACTCATGGAAGACATTGCCATGTGCTCTAGGTTTTCAGCTGGACTCATGCAGGACATTGCTGTGGGATCCAGGCCTTTAGCTGGATTCTTTGGGTCTCTAGTGTGTAGACAGATTTCTTGCACTCTTTTGCATTTGACTCTTTGGGTGAATATTATAAAATAATCCTATAAATTATGTGTCCTGTATTATACCTTTTCCCTTGCAAACCCTGACTACAACAGAGGCAATGCTGTGTGGAGTTGCATGACAGTGGATAAGGCATTCTGTGAGTCCACGGATGGTAGTTTTGGCAGAAGCATTACGTGCAGGGAAGAATCCATATCCAGAATAAGTGTCCATACCACTGAGGACAAAGCACAGTTGCTTCCATGATGGAAGTGGTCCGATATAATCAACCTGCCACCAGGTCGAAGGCTGATCACCCCAGGGAGTGTTGCTATGTTGGGGAACTCAGTGTTGGTCTCTACTGCTGGCATATTGGGCATTCAACAGTGGCTGTAGCCAGATCAGCCTTGGTGAGTGGGAGTCCCTGTTGCTGAGCCCACAGGTGCATGCTGGGAAGCAGAAGGCAATATAGCAGGTGTAGGAGCCTTGGGCATCTGGGCAACTTCTTCATGTAATTGACTTGTACCCTCTGGACCTGCCCTGGCTCGATCACATATATATCATTTCCATTTAATGATAGACTGTTGCTATGGACGTCCAACCTTATGACTCAGTGGATCAGATAATACCCAGGTCATGGTAGGGGTGACCTGGTGTCCCATGGTCAAGCGTTCAGTTTCCACTAAGGCCCAGTAGCAGGCCAACAGGTGTTTTTCAAAGAGAGAGTAGTTGTCTGTAGATGATGGCAGAACCTTGCTCCAAAATTCTAAAGGCCTCTGCTGCGATTCACCTAAGGGGGCCTGCCAGAGACTCGAGACAGCATCTCCACCTGCCACTGACACTTCAGGTACCATTGGCTCTGCTGGATCGCATGGCCCCAGTGGCGAAGCAGCCTGCACAGCACCTGGACCTGTTGCAGAGCCTTTTCTTGTTCTGGGCCCCACTCAAAACTAGCACCTTTCCAAGTCACTCGGTAAATGGGCCAGAGTAAGACACCTAAGTGGGGAACGTGTTGCCTCCAAACTCCAAATAGGCCCTCTAGGCATTGTGTCTCCTTTTTGGTTGTAGGGAGAGCCAGATGTTGTTGCGCACCCTTGCCAGCAAGGAACACACGAAAGTGGAACTTGTTATTAACAATTTATTAACGCTGTACAGGGACCGAAGTCGCACCCAAGCCGGTTCTCAAGCTAAGCTAGCTTCTTCCAGCTTCTTCTTCTTCCTTCTCCCCCGGGCACTCTCCTATATAGGAATCCATCTCCAATCACCCTCTGCCATGAATAGCACACCCATTGGGCGCCGCCGCAGGGATCCGCCCGCTGCCCAAACCTTCCCTAATAAGGGAACATAGAAATGCGGAACATAGGCTGATCAGCTGATAGGAAGCAGGCTATCCGCGCCATGTTGGTGGCGCAGTAAGAAAAAGGCTCCCAACAAGATGTAACAACTTATCTTTTGCCTTAGAAGAGATATCTCTACATGCCCCACTCCCAGTACCAAAATGTATATCAGTCAGTATTTACTAGGGAAACAGAAATAACACAAGACATACAAATATATATAAGAATTTACAGGATTGGCTTGCAATGGCCACCCACAGAGTCGGATGAGGAAGAGTGCAGAGCGTCTGTCTGCACACCAGAGACGAAGGATTGAGTCCAAGGTCTGGAGCTCACTGCCGCGTCCTGTGTGAGTCCGTATAGGGAGGACGATAGGTCCGCACCGGAAGCTGAGGAGTCTGTGCTAGAAGCCAGGAGACGACATCCAAGGTGAAGATGAAGACTGAGGCTCCTCCAAAGAAACAGAAGCAGATCCGTCCCTCTTCGTATCCCTTTGTACCACCCAGGCAACCAGCCGCCCGAGGGTGTGGAATTGCTGAGCCAATTAATTGAGCTTCTCTTACTCAAGTCGAGGCAATCAATCACCACACTCTGATCATCTCACATTGTTAACACTTGGAAGACTGACGATTTGATTGTATTTACTGATTGCTGTGTAACAATTTCTCATAAATGTTCACCTAATTACAGTAACCAACAACTTCTGTGGGACACTGTGTCAGGAATCTGAGCGGGGGTCTTCAGGGACTCTCACAGGCCGCATTCCTGGTGTCAGACAGGCCCAGGGTCGCCAGAAATGAAAGGTCAGCTGTAGAAGGCTCTGCCTCGCACTCATGTTTTTTGGCACGGCTCCCATCCTCACTGCTGTTGGAATGAGGGCCTCTGTCTCACACCGGCTGGTTTCTGGAGACTGCAGTCACTTCTTTGCCATGTGGGCCACTCCTGCATGGCAGCTTGATTTACGAAAGCAAGCAAAGGGCCGGTGAGATGGCTCAGCGGCGTAAGCGCCTGCCTGGCAAGCGCGAGGGCCCGAGTTCGACTCCCGGAACCCACAAAGGAAAAAAGGGCCGGTGATATCGCTCAGCGGCACGGGCACCTGCTGGCACGCAAGGTCCTGAGGTCGACCCCCGGTACCCACAAAAAAAAAAAAAAAAAGAAAGAAAGCAGGCAAGCCAAGAGGGTAAGAGAGTCTTTTAGCAAGAGCTCATTCACAGTTCTTTGTAACCCAAGTCTGGCTGTGTTCTGTCGGACAGAAGCAAGTCACACTCAACAGGAAGGTCTTCCACAAAGGCAGGAATACCAGCAGGCAGCAATCATCGGGGCCACCTTAGAGTTGGCCAGCCATGTGAATTAAACTGACTTGTACAAAATCTAGTGGGTGACCTAGTGACTAACTGAGGCCCCATTTCAACAAATTTTTAAAAAGTGCTTGTTATAGCTTATACCTAGATGTCCCCCCAAAAGCCTTATGTGATCATAAGTGGGTTTTGTGTTTTTGTTTTTGTTTTTTTTTTTTTTTGCAGGTGGCTGGATCTGGGGTATGTGGTACTGGGGTTAAGGATGTGTGATAACTAAATTGGTTTAGCATAGTTCTCTGTGTGGAGAATAGAAGGCCCACCCTGGGTGTAGGTGGCACCAACCAATAGGCTTGTAGCCTGGATGGAATATAAAGGGAAAGATGGAAGGCAAGCTGCTGCTTGGTGCCACCTCCTGCCTGCTCTGCCATGGACTGTTTCTCCTCTGCCATGCCACCCTGCCTTGGAGTCAGTCAACTATGGACTGAAACCTCTACAAACTGTGAGCTAAATGAACATTTCTTCCTTTAACTTGTGGGTGTCAGATTTTTTGTCCCAGCAACAGAAAAGTAACTAAGACAGTTCTAGAGATGTAAGTCTGCGTGAAGAACCCGAGTTCATTTCCCAGTACTGAACACACACACACACACACACACACACACACACACACACTGTATTATTTTAAGGCAGAGAACTGTTACCAGAATGCTGGAGTCATGTCCGATAATGACAAAGAATGAAACTGTGGATGGAGAAGTTAGGGTCAAGTGAATTTATTTAAAAGATAGAAAGTCAAGAAAGTAAAAGAAAGGCAAGGAAGTAAAGCTCCTACTAGCTAGGAGGGGGTTCTGAGTAGGATTTCCTGCGGGCTCTTTGTTTATGGATTTTTAAGGGATTTAGAAAGGAGGCTGAGCCATTGTGTAAGCAATATACTATCTACCCTAGGGAGACTACATACTTTTTAGGGTCTAATCTATCCGGTGTCCGTGCAGGGCCCATACACCCTTAAGCAAGTGGCATGCTGATCATACTCTGGGGATGTCCCAGACAGCCAAAGGATACCTGCCAGTTATTTTTGTAAGATCCCTAGAGGGTTGTGATTCAGCAGACTCCATTTTGGGTTTTTCAACTCTGTTTTGGGCCTGTTTCCCTTACTGCCTAATAGAATCCTAACCCCTGTCTCACTAATTCCTGTTACAGTATCAGCCCAATTTTTAAATTTTTATTTTATTTTACTTTTTGGTACTGGGAATTGAACTCAGGGCCTTGTGCTTGCCAGGCAGGCACTCTGCCCACTGAGCTATATCCCCGGCCCAATCCCACTTTTTTACAAAGTTGAAATACAACTTTTATGTAAAGTATATGAATGGCTGGACATGGTGGCACATGCCTGTAATCTTAGCACTTGGAAGGCTGAGGCAGGAGAATTGCCTCAAGTTTGAGGCCAATAGTGAGCTCAAGACCAGCCTGAACTACATGTATTGAGGTCTTGTCTCAAAAAAAAAAAAAAAAAAAAAAAAAAGAAAAGAAAAGAAAAGAAAAGAACAAAGTAACAAATACTAGGGGCTTTGTCTCTGTCACCATCTCTGTAATACTCTTTCCCCATTTAATTTTTATGTATATGCCCACGTAACTATCCCTCAAATCAAAATATCGTGTCTACGTAGTAAATGTCCAGCACTCCAGCAGACCTTCTTTTAGCTGATAAACCTCCATCACCACCAAGTAACCACTAGTCTAACCTCTAACGCTATAGATTGTATCTTTTCAACTTCATATGGTAGAATTATGCATTATTTACTCTTGTGTGTAACTCCTTAAACTCAACTTTCTTTTATACTCAACATTATGTCTGTGAAATTCTTCCTATGAAGGTGATCATTTCTCATGCTCTCTAATTTTATTTTTTGTTGCTGGGGTTGAACACAGGGACTCATGCATGCTAAGCATGCCCTCTCCCACTGAGCTGCATTCTCCAGCTCCCAGTTCATTCCTTTCCATTACTAAGTACTATTTTCTTGTGTGAACATACTGCAAGATGTCTTTTGCCTATTGGTAAATATTTCACCACTTGACTTAAATTTTTTTAATTGTTATTATTTAAACCAATTTATTTATTTATTTATTTATTTATTTATTTATTTATTTATTTTTTGTGGGTACCAGGGGTCGAACTCAGGACCTCATGCACCAGCAGGTACCAGTGCCGCTGAGCGATATCACCGGCCCTTTTTTTGTATGTGGGTACCGGGAGTCGAACTCAGGACCTTACCCTTGCCAGGCAGGCGCTTATGCCACTGAGCTATCTCACCGGCCCTTACTTTTTAATAGTACATATTTGTCGTTCATAGTACTCACATTCATCACAGGGAATTTATACCTGTACATAATATATCTTAATTCTTCTTTTTTTTTCTTTTCTTTCTCCTTTTCTTTTCTTCTTCTTTATTTTCTTTCATTTTTCAGTGCTTTTCCCCTTCCCCCTCCTCCCTTCAACCTTCCTTCTCTGAATATACTTTACGTATCTTTTGTGGACATAACCATTCATTCCTCTTGGCTGTATAGTAGTCTTCCATTATCCAAGGGGGATATATTCCAAGACCCTCAGTCAATGCCTGACACCTCAGATAGTACAGAACCTAATATTGTGTAGTAGTGAGGGTGCAGTGCCAACTTGATTGGTTTTGGGATCTGCCCAGATTAGTAGAGCACATTACTGGGTGTGTCTGGGTGGATCATAGAGACGTCGCCTTGGGGGTCTAAATCTGGTCCCTTACCTTTTCCTCTCTGATGCTGTTCACCTCCTCTGTTTCCTGGTCATCATGAACTAAGCATCTTTGTTCTGCCATGATGTTTCTGCCTTACAGCCAGATGACCATGGATTGAATCCCCTGAAACTCTAAGCCAAATTAAACCTCTCCTCCTTTACATTGTGTATATGCTATGTCTGTGTCAGTCAGCTTTCTGTTTCTGTAACAAATACCTGGATAATTAATGTATGAAGAAAAAAGATTTATTTTGCCTCACAGTTTTATAGATTTCATTCTATAATCAGTTGGCCCCATAGCCTTGGGTCTGTGGTGCTCATCATGGAGGAAGTGTGTGGTAGAGCAAAATCACTCACTGACCTCATATCCAAGAAGTGAAAGAGGCAGAGGAAGGCACTGGGTTCCCATTATCACCTTCAAGCCCACACCCCCAGTGGCCTGAAGTCCTCCCACTAGTCCCTACCTCTTAAAAGTTCCACTATCTAACAAAGCCCTATTTCAAAAAGCCAAAAAAGAGATTTACTTAAACACAAGCACTGTGATACTAATTTGATAACTAAGTGACTAATGTTTGGGTAGGGTATAGAGTGTGGATACTCTGGACAAAGGGACAATTCACATCTCAGGCTGGACAGAGTGGGACAGCATGAGATTTCATAAAGCTGCTCAGAATGGCACACAATTTAAAACTTATATGTTATTTATTTTTGCAGTTTTCCATTTAATATTTTCAGACCACAGTTGATCACAATAATTGAAACCACAGAAAAAAAAACTGCAACTAAGGAGGGGGGCTACTACACCAGGAGTAGAATTGCTGGGTCATCTGTGTACCCATATTTAGCTTTAGTAAGCACTCTCAAATGGTTTTCCAAAGTGGTAATACTAATCCAGACTCCCACCAGCTATGTGTGGGTTCTACTCCGCATCCTACCAAAACTAAGTATTTTCAGTCCCTTTATTTTTAGCCACTTGGTATGTAGGTAGTGGAATCTCCCAGTGGTTTTCATTTGCCTTTCTCTGATGATTAATAATTTTGAATACTTTTTACTATGCTGATCGGTCATTCAGATACCCTCTTTTATGAAGTTGCTATTTAAGTTTCCTCTCTCTCTCTTTTTTTTTTTTTTATGTAGGTATCGGAAGTTGAACTCAGGACCTCGCGCTTGCCAGCAGGCACTTGTACCGCTGAGCAATATCACTGGCCTTTTTTCCTTTATGTGGGTACCGGGAGTCGAACTCAGGACCTCGTGCTTGCCAGGCAGGCGCTTATGCCGCTGAGCCATCTCACTGGCTCACTCTGTGCTCTTTTCTATCATGACTCGATTAGAGAGCTCAGCCAGTCTCCAGTATATAAACACAGCCTCTAAATGGGTGATTCCCATATGTCTTAGTCACTTTTTGTCTCTGAGACAAAATACCTAACACCCACAACTTAAAGAAGAAGAGGTTTATTTTGGCTCGGTTCCAGTGGGCTCAGTCCATGGTCGGCTGGCTCCAGGGCAGAAAAGGCATGGTGGAAGGGCCCAGTGGCAAAGCAAAGCTGCTTCTATTGTGGTGACCAGCAGGGAGAGAGAGGAGGGAGGAGCCAGAGATAAGAATACACCCTTCTAAGTCATGCCCACAGTGATCTGCCCCTTCTAAGCAGGATCTGCCTCCAAATATGAGAATTTTGGGGGGCATTTTATTTTAATTTTAATTAATTTTTTGTTTTGTTTCTTGAGACAGGGTCTCACTATGTAGCCTTGGGTGACCTCAAACTCATGGCAATCCTCCTATCTCAGCCTCGCGAGTCCTGGGATTACAGGTGTGCACCACCACACCTGGCTATTTTTTATTTATTCATTTATTAACTAATTATTATTATTATTATTATTTTTTTTTTTTAGTTTTTTTGAGACAGAGTCTCACTATGTAGTTCAGGCTGGTCTTGAACTCACTATGTGGACCAGGCTGGCCTCGACCTCTCAGTGATCCTCTTGCTGCAGCCTCCCAAGGGCTGGGATTCCAGGCATGGTTATTCAAAATATTTGCCAGGAACAAATCTGGTCCTTCAGTTTTTGTCTCAGTTAATGGCATCTCTTCATCTAGCAGTTCAGGTTACAAACTTCACAGACAACTTTGATTCCTCTCCTTTCCTGGACCTCAACATCTAATCCATTAGCAAGTCCTCAACTCTTTCCCCCATAAAATCCAATCCAAATCTTACCACTTCTCATCACCTCTACCCCTGCTTCTTTAGGCACAGAAGCCATCGATGTCATTGGGCCTACTGCTGTAGCTTCCACTCTGTCCTGTGATTAGTCTCGCAGTGTAGCTGGAATGACCTTTCTATAATGTAAACCAAATCATGCATTTCCACTGCTAAAGACGCAGTATTCCCTGTGAATAAAAAATAAAATCCAATGTCTTTCCCGTGGTCTACAAGGTCATATGTGATCCAGCCCCTACTTTTCACCCTTGTTCTCTTTTTGTTGTTTTCCTTTGTGGTACTGGGGATTGATCTCAGTATCTTCGCACTCAGCTGCATTCCTAACCCATTTTTTAAATTTCGAGACGGGGTCTCACTAAATTAAATTGCCCAGGCTGGGTTCCAACTTGTGATCCTCCTGCCTCAGCATCCCAGACTGCTGGGATTTCAGTCATGTGCCAGAACCCTCCACATCCCCCTCATGTCTTGCTGAACCTGCCCTTGAGAGTGCTGCAGAAACACCTGCCTCTTTAGGCCTCCTTCATGACTGCTACCTGCAGTTAGGTCTGCCGAGGATGCCGTATGGTTGTTTCCTTCTCCACATTTGAGTTTTCTTGTTTTCCCCAAATAGCAAGTCATCAGAGAGGCCTTCCCTGACCAAAATCAACTCCTCTCCCCAGTCACTAAATATACTATTAATTTGCTTTGTCTTCATCAAACCACTCATTACATTTTTAAATTACAAAGCCAGGCACGTGGCTCAAGCCTGTAATCTTAGCACTTGGGAGGCTGAGGCAGTGGATCCCTTGAGCCCAGCACAGTTGGAGGCCAAGCTGGGCAAAATAGAAAGACCCAATCTCAAATAATAATATAATAATTAAAAAAATGTTAAGATTATGTATTAATTTAATCTCTATGCCACCCCAACATTCTGCTCCACAGAATGGTGAGTGTTCAGCACTGTAAGTCCAATTCTTAGAACAGATTTCAGCATAATATTTAACTTAGTATTTGTTGAATGAACAAATGAATATAATGTGGGTTTATGATAAGATTAAATACATAGAATTTTCTTTTGTAATAAGATTTTCAGCATGACATTTCTTCATCTATCAAGAGATACTTGTAAATACCCTTAGTCCTGAAAGATACAGTCTGCCAAGTGATACAAAAAGAGGCCATTCCTCAAAATTAGTTCTACTTCCAGGACTAAGTCAAAAATGTTGTATTTTAAAACGTGTAACTTTCTGGAAAATAGCAATAATTATTCTGAAAAATAATTATTCTCTAATAATTTATTTTATTGCCAGAAATCCAGTACTTCATTTTTATTTGTATTAAGAGAGAACCTTGTATTATCCAAAGATGAGTAGATAAAATGATCTTTATCTAGCTTAAAACATTAAAACATTTTGAAATTTTTAGATGAAATACAAATCAGCCCTTAAAAGTAGCATCATATTTGTAAAAATATGAAACTGAAAAAAGAATACAGAAATAACAGGCTCAGAGCTGTCAAACTGACAGGCTGTCTTGAATTAGACAAGCACTCATGCTAGTTTTTAGGGTACTATTATCTGACCCTCTATAATAAAACAAGAATTTGGGGGGATTTTCCTTCATATTTCAGAAAGGTATGAGCAGGATGGACAGTGGACACTCAGATTACCAAATTACACAACAGCAATTGAGATCATGAAGTTTCCATTTAAATTCTGATTGTTCAGAAGCTGGGCATGATGGGCACGCCTGTGTCCCAGCGCTTGGAGGATCGCTGCAAGTTTGAGGCCAGCCTGGGCTACGTAGTGAGTTCAAGATCAGCCTGAAGGCCAGATGTGGTGGTGCACAACTGTAATCCCAGCGATCAGAGGCTGAGGCAGTTGGATCACTAGGAGTTCGAGGTCAGCCCAGGCTACATAGTGAGTTCAAGGCCAGTCTGAACTACACAGCAAGACCCTGCCTCAAAAAATAAAAGACCAGCCTGAACTATAAAGTGAGATCTTGTCTCAAAAAAAAAAAAAAAAAATTGTGAGAGCTCAGGGAACTACTAAGTGCCATGCTCCATGTGCCCAGCACACTCTTACCACCGACATCTTCTACCACCATTACTGACAGTCTTCCAAGTTACAACAGTACAGAAATTACTTTCCACGTTAGTAGCTCATGTTAGCTGGGTTTATATATTATAAAATAGCAAAAATTGGGCCATCAAAACCCATCAAAATAGGGTTAAAGATTTAACAGAAATATTTAAATATTATGTCTAATTATTTTGGGGGATGCTGAGAGTTGAACCCAGGTACTCACACAAGCTAGGCAGGTGCACTGCCACTGAGCTACACCCCAGCCCTATTTGCTGAACTCTTACTTGTTGTAGCAGCTTAGTAAAATTATTTGGACAGATTTATTAAAATGTTTGCTATACATTTTTATTTTTTTGCTATACTTTTGTCCTCATTTCATTTAAAATTCTCTTTAACAGACCTCAAAAAACATAAGAGTAGCTGGCCATTGTGGCAAATGCCTGGAATCTCTGCACCTCGGGAGGCTGAGACAAGAAGAGACCAGTTCCAGGCCAGCCTAGAAGATTTAGCGAGATCCTATCTAAAAATAAAATAGAAAGATCTGGGATCCAGGCATGCTGGTATACACAGGCCTGTATCCCAGCACTCTGAGAGGTTGAGGTAAGAGGATGCCAAGTTTGAGCCCAGCCTGGACAACATTTAGTGAGACCCCTGTCTCAAATAAATAAATAAATAAGTAAAGAACGAATGAATAATTTTTTAAAAAATTAAAAGGGCTGGGGATGGAGATCAGTGAGAAAACCTGGATTCAATCCCAGTATTAAAAAATAAAGTATAATTCAAAATAGTAAGTACAGTTAACTGGGTAAGAGTGAAGTCCCAGGACGTCTGGAGATGTACAGTACAGTGCACAGATTGTCCTCCTTGCTCTTGGTCTCACGCCCTGGGCCCCACCCAGTAGCTATGACCACGCCCTTCCTTCCAGCCCCGCCCATTAAGCTGGCGCCGCCCACCGACGGCGGCCCGCCCACTCCCCCGCCTGGCCCCCACCACCATGGCCAACTATGAGGAGGTCTGGTACCCGGGCTCTCAGCCCCACAGGGCCACAGAAGAACCTTCCGAGGCCTCGCAGGGATCCGACCAGGACGACGCCGACTCCCGTGACTGCGACAAGGCAGAGGCCATCCGCTGCCTGACGCCCAGCGGCTACGTCGGGCTGGACACGCTGCCCGAGCAGCTGGTGGACAGGCGCGTGCAGCAGGGCTTCCGCTTCAACCTGCTGTGCGTGGGGGAGACGGGCATCGGCAAGTCCACGCTGGTCGCCACGCTCTTCAACAGCCGCCCCGACGGCGCCCAGGCCTCGCACTTCTGCCCGGCCGTGGGGCTGCGCGCGGAGACGCGCGAGCTGCACGAGAGCCACGTGTCGCTGACGCTGACCGTGGTGAGCACCGTGGGCTTCGGGGACCAGGTGGACAGCGAGGACAGCCACCGGCCCATCGCCGCCTACATCGACGCGCAGTTCGAGGCCTTCCTGCAGGAGGAGCTGCGCGTGCCGCGCGCGCCCGGCGCCCGCCCCGACTCGCGGCTGCACGCGTGCCTCTACTTCCTGGCGCCCACGGGCCACTCGCTCAAGGCGCTCGACCTGTGCACCCTGAGGAGCCTGGGCAGCAGGGTGAACGTCATCCCGCTCGTCGCCAAGGCCGACACGCTCTCCAAGGCCGAGCTGCAGCGCTTCAAGGCGCGCGTCATGGACGAGCTGGCCGGCCAGGGCGTGCACATCTACCGCTTCCCGACCGACGACCAGGCCACGGCCAGGCTCAACGCGGCCATGAACGAGCAGCTGCCCTTCGCTGTGGTGGGCAGCACGGACGAGGTGCGGGTGGGCGGCAGGCTGGTGCGGGCGCGCCAGTACTGCTGGGGCACGGTGGAGGTGGAGAACGAGGAGCACTGCGACTTCGTGAAGCTGCGCGAGATGCTGGTGTGCACCAACATGGAGGACCTGCGGGAGGAGACGCACGCGCGGCACTACGAGCTGTACCGGCGCCGCCGGCTGCAGGAGCTGGGCTGGGCCGACGAGGGCCCGGGGAGCAGGCCGCCGAGCCCCGCGGAGCTGGACGTGCCCGCGGCCCGCAGGCGCGAGTTCCGGGACGCCTGTCGCAGGAAGGAGGTGGAACTGAAGCAGGCGTTCGCCAGGCGGGTGAAGGAGAAGGAGGCCGTCCTGAAGCAGGCGGAGAGGCAGCTGCAGGCCAGGTTCGAGCACCTGGAACGCGTCCAGCACAGGGAGACCGTGAAACTCGAAGAGAAGAGGCGAGCTCTGGAGGAAGAAATGCTGGCCTTCTCCAGAAAGAAAGCCACCTCGGAGATGTTCCAGAGCCGGGTATCAGCGTTGGGTACCAACAAGAACAAGGACAAGGACCATAAGAAGGAGCAAGGCTATCGATTAGAACTTCTGTGCTTTGACATCAAAGCTTGTGAAACGAGCCATGGACATAAAGAGGCGGAGGAACCGGGAGAGGTGTACAGTCGGGGGAAGCACCCTTGAGAAGCAATGGGAAGAAAATCTAGAGCATGTTGCTGTGGGATAGAACCCAGGAGCTCCAGAGTGCAGATAGGCACCACAAACAAAAGTAATGTTATAAGTTTGCTTTGATTTAGCAGAAGTAAAAAGTTATAAATGTGCTTTGGCTTTCTCGCTGTTATTTGTGCTATCACTAATTCTATAGCTGGCCAGTGGACACAGCTACTGACACATATGAAAAATTATTTTCTAAATAAGGTCAGCATATAAGCCAGAGAGGATGACAATTTTCTTATTCCCTATTGTTAGAAATCTCCATGGAGTTTACATTTCATTGGAGGAAATGGAAAGTAAACGCCTAGAAATATCAGTATATGTCAACTATGAACAGAGGAAAGGAATGGAGCGGGTGCTGTCGGGGGAGGTCTCTTGGGGGAAGGCATGTTGGAGCTGAGCATGGATGAAGTGAGAGCAAGCTGTAGGGATCTGGGTAGGCAGAGTATTCCAGCAAAGGCTCCCAAAATGTACTTGGCAGGGAGGAGCGAAGGAGGGGGGGACAGTGCGGTCACAAGGTATCTATGGACTTGGGTGTCACAGGCACCGGTCAGGACTTCGCCTTCTACTCCAAGTGAGATGGGAAGGCATTGGAGGCCTTTGAGCTGATCTGATTTCTGTTGTAACAAGATTTCCTCTGTGTGCAAGGCCCTGAGTTCAAGCTCCAGGACTGTCAACAACAAAAGCAAGCAAGGATTCTTCTGGCTGAGGTTCAGAGAGTCGTCACAGAAAGAAGCAGGGCAAGGAAGGCTGCAGCTGCAATCCAGGTGAGCAACAGTGGCGACCTGGCCCAGGGTGGGAAGGGTTAGGAGCATGAGAAACTCAAATATCTGGGATCTGTTTTGAAAGCTGAGGCAGCACAATGCACTCATGAACTGAATACAGTGGAAGAGACAGAGAAAGTCAAGGGTGACTTCAAGTTTTTGGCCTGAGCAATTGGGATGATGGGGTTCCCAGTAACTGGGAATGGAAGATGAGAGGAGCGGCAGGAGAGGGGAGGGAGAGGGTGGTCATAAACTGGATTTGGCCATGTGAAAGTCTGACATGCCTGTTAGACGTTGAGATGGAGAGAAGGATGTGATTCAGGCAGGAAAAGATCAAATGTGTCCAGTGCTCTGAGAGGCCAAGTAAGATGAGGCCTGAGGATTGACCGCTAAATTTGGAAATGTGGAGCTCCATAATAAGCTTTCTAGAAAGGTGAGCAGACTATTAGAACCATAGTTGGAGGAAAATATGAAGCTCTAGGACAGTTTTGTTTTGAAGTATGGAAGCTAGTAAATCATGTTTAAAGCTAAGGATGAAGATCCAGAGGAGAAAAATTATGCTATGGGAGAGAAGGGACACGTATGGGAGTAGAATCTCATTCTGTGCCAAGGGTCAGGGTCCAAGTTGCTGACCTTAGACGGGACCAGGGTTGTCTTCTATAGCAGAAGCAAAGGCCGAGGTAGCTTTGTAGGGGGAGAATGTAAAAGTTTTAGTTGATGGCGTTTTTTTTTTCAGTGAACTAGGAAGCATGACAGTGTAACTACTACAAAGATTACTGTCATTTGGGTTGGTGGCACAGGCCTGCGATCCCAGCTACGTGTGAGCTGAGGCCAGAGGATCACGAGTTCAAGATCAGCTAGGGCAACACTGAGGCCCTGTTTCAAAAATAAAAAGGACTGGGGACGTAGGTTGGTGGTAGAGCGCTTGCCTAGCCTGTGTGAGGCTACCAATTCAATCCCCAGTACAGCCAAAAAACACGAAACACCAGCAGCAGCAGCAGCAGCAGCAACGAAAAGCAAACTGTTCCCAGCTACTAGGAGGACTGAGCTACGAGGTTTGCAAGTTCGAGACAAAGCTGAGCAGTTCACGGAGATCCTGTGTCAAGATTAAAAACTAAACAGAGCCGGAGCTCAGTGAGAGGCGCTGAGTTCAATCCCCACTACGCAAAATATCAATGCAGCTTAGAGTATAATTCAGACTTGAAATGGATACTGAGAGCAATGTATTAAGACACCCAGACACGTACAAGGCGCACACTGTCCCTTTTGCTTCCCTCTCTGCTTGCTCTCTGTGCCCTACCCAGAGCCCACTAACGGCGGCCCCGCCCACTAACGGCGACTCCGCCCACCGACGGTGGCTCCACCTAGTAACGGCGGCCCCGCCCACTAACGGCGGCCCCACCCACTCCCCGCCTGGCCCCCACCACCATGGCCGACTATGAGGAGGTCTGGTACCCGGGCTCTCAGCCCCACAGGGCCACAGAAGAACCTTCCGAGGCCTCGCAGGGATCCGACCAGGACGACGCCGACTCCCGTGACTGCGACAAGGCAGAGGCCATCCGCTGCCTGACGCCCAGCGGCTACGTCGGGCTGGACACGCTGCCCGAGCAGCTGGTGGACAGGCGCGTGCAGCAGGGCTTCCGCTTCAACCTGCTGTGCGTGGGGGAGACGGGCATCGGCAAGTCCACGCTGGTCGCCACGCTCTTCAACAGCCGCCCCGACGGCGCCCAGGCCTCGCACTTCTGCCCGGCCGTGGGGCTGCGCGCGGAGACGCGCGAGCTGCACGAGAGCCACGTGTCGCTGACGCTGACCGTGGTGAGCACCGTGGGCTTCGGGGACCAGGTGGACAGCGAGGACAGCCACCGGCCCATCGCCGCCTACATCGACGCGCAGTTCGAGGCCTTCCTGCAGGAGGAGCTGCGCGTGCCGCGCGCGCCCGGCGCCCGCCCCGACTCGCGGCTGCACGCGTGCCTCTACTTCCTGGCGCCCACGGGCCACTCGCTCAAGGCGCTCGACCTGTGCACCCTGAGGAGCCTGGGCAGCAGGGTGAACGTCATCCCGCTCGTCGCCAAGGCCGACACGCTCTCCAAGGCCGAGCTGCAGCGCTTCAAGGCGCGCGTCATGGACGAGCTGGCCGGCCAGGGCGTGCACATCTACCGCTTCCCGACCGACGACCAGGCCACGGCCAGGCTCAACGCGGCCATGAACGAGCAGCTGCCCTTCGCTGTGGTGGGCAGCACGGACGAGGTGCGGGTGGGCGGCAGGCTGGTGCGGGCGCGCCAGTACTGCTGGGGCACGGTGGAGGTGGAGAACGAGGAGCACTGCGACTTCGTGAAGCTGCGCGAGATGCTGGTGTGCACCAACATGGAGGACCTGCGGGAGGAGACGCACGCGCGGCACTACGAGCTGTACCGGCGCCGCCGGCTGCAGGAGCTGGGCTGGGCCGACGAGGGCCCGGGGAGCAGGCCGCCGAGCCCCGCGGAGCTGGACGTGCCCGCGGCCCGCAGGCGCGAGTTCCGGGACGCCTGTCGCAGGAAGGAGGTGGAACTGAAGCAGGCGTTCGCCAGGCGGGTGAAGGAGAAGGAGGCCGTCCTGAAGCAGGCGGAGAGGCAGCTGCAGGCCAGGTTCGAGCACCTGGAACGCGTCCAGCACAGGGAGACCGTGAAACTCGAAGAGAAGAGGCGAGCTCTGGAGGAAGAAATGCTGGCCTTCTCCAGAAAGAAAGCCACCTCGGAGATGTTCCAGAGCCGGGTATCAGCGTTGGGTACCAACAAGAACAAGGACAAGGACCATAAGAAGGAGCAAGGCTATCGATTAGAACTTCTGTGCTTTGACATCAAAGCTTGTGAAACGAGCCATGGACATAAAGAGGCGGAGGAACCGGGAGAGGTGTACAGTCGGGGGAAGCACCCTTGAGAAGCAATGGGAAGAAAATCTAGAGCATGTTGCTGTGGGATAGAACCCAGGAGCTCCAGAGTGCAGATAGGCACCACAAACAAAAGTAATGTTATAAGTTTGCTTTGATTTAGCAGAAGTAAAAAGTTATAAATGTGCTTTGGCTTTCTCGCTGTTATTTGTGCTATCACTAATTCTATAGCTGGCCAGTGGACACAGCTACTGACACATATGAAAAATTATTTTCTAAATAAGGTCAGCATATAAGCCAGAGAGGATGACAATTTTCTTATTCCCTATTGTTAGAAATCTCCATGGAGTTTACATTTCATTGGAGGAAATGGAAAGTAAACGCCTAGAAATATCAGTATATGTCAACTATGAACAGAGGAAAGGAATGGAGCGGGTGCTGTCGGGGGAGGTCTCTTGGGGGAAGGCATGTTGGAGCTGAGCATGGATGAAGTGAGAGCAAGCTGTAGGGATCTGGGTAGGCAGAGTATTCCAGCAAAGGCTCCCAAAATGTACTTGGCAGGGAGGAGCGAAGGAGGGGGGGACAGTGCGGTCACAAGGTATCTATGGACTTGGGTGTCACAGGCACCGGTCAGGACTTCGCCTTCTACTCCAAGTGAGATGGGAAGGCATTGGAGGCCTTTGAGCTGATCTGATTTCTGTTGTAACAAGATTTCCTCTGTGTGCAAGGCCCTGAGTTCAAGCTCCAGGACTGTCAACAACAAAAGCAAGCAAGGATTCTTCTGGCTGAGGTTCAGAGAGTCGTCACAGAAAGAAGCAGGGCAAGGAAGGCTGCAGCTGCAATCCAGGTGAGCAACAGTGGCGACCTGGCCCAGGGTGGGAAGGGTTAGGAGCATGAGAAACTCAAATATCTGGGATCTGTTTTGAAAGCTGAGGCAGCACAATGCACTCATGAACTGAATACAGTGGAAGAGACAGAGAAAGTCAAGGGTGACTTCAAGTTTTTGGCCTGAGCAATTGGGATGATGGGGTTCCCAGTAACTGGGAATGGAAGATGAGAGGAGCGGCAGGAGAGGGGAGGGAGAGGGTGGTCATAAACTGGATTTGGCCATGTGAAAGTCTGACATGCCTGTTAGACGTTGAGATGGAGAGAAGGATGTGATTCAGGCAGGAAAAGATCAAATGTGTCCAGTGCTCTGAGAGGCCAAGTAAGATGAGGCCTGAGGATTGACCGCTAAATTTGGAAATGTGGAGCTCCATAATAAGCTTTCTAGAAAGGTGAGCAGACTATTAGAACCATAGTTGGAGGAAAATATGAAGCTCTAGGACAGTTTTGTTTTGAAGTATGGAAGCTAGTAAATCATGTTTAAAGCTAAGGATGAAGATCCAGAGGAGAAAAATTATGCTATGGGAGAGAAGGGACACGTATGGGAGTAGAATCTCATTCTGTGCCAAGGGTCAGGGTCCAAGTTGCTGACCTTAGACGGGACCAGGGTTGTCTTCTATAGCAGAAGCAAAGGCCGAGGTAGCTTTGTAGGGGGAGAATGTAAAAGTTTTAGTTGATGGCGTTTTTTTTTTCAGTGAACTAGGAAGCATGACAGTGTAACTACTACAAAGATTACTGTCATTTGGGTTGGTGGCACAGGCCTGCGATCCCAGCTACGTGTGAGCTGAGGCCAGAGGATCACGAGTTCAAGATCAGCTAGGGCAACACTGAGGCCCTGTTTCAAAAATAAAAAGGACTGGGGACGTAGGTTGGTGGTAGAGCGCTTGCCTAGCCTGTGTGAGGCTACCAATTCAATCCCCAGTACAGCCAAAAAACACGAAACACCAGCAGCAGCAGCAGCAGCAGCAACGAAAAGCAAACTGTTCCCAGCTACTAGGAGGACTGAGCTACGAGGTTTGCAAGTTCGAGACAAAGCTGAGCAGTTCACGGAGATCCTGTGTCAAGATTAAAAACTAAACAGAGCCGGAGCTCAGTGAGAGGCGCTGAGTTCAATCCCCACTACGCAAAATATCAATGCAGCTTAGAGTATAATTCAGACTTGAAATGGATACTGAGAGCAATGTATTAAGACACCCAGACACGTACAAGGCGCACACTGTCCCTTTTGCTTCCCTCTCTGCTTGCTCTCTGTGCCCTACCCAGAGCCCACTAACGGCGGCCCCGCCCACTAACGGCGACTCCGCCCACCGACGGTGGCTCCACCTAGTAACGGCGGCCCCGCCCACTAACGGCGGCCCCACCCACTCCCCGCCTGGCCCCCACCACCATGGCCGACTATGAGGAGGTCTGGTACCCGGGCTCTCAGCCCCACAGGGCCACAGAAGAACCTTCCGAGGCCTCGCAGGGATCCGACCAGGACGACGCCGACTCCCGTGACTGCGACAAGGCAGAGGCCATCCGCTGCCTGACGCCCAGCGGCTACGTCGGGCTGGACACGCTGCCCGAGCAGCTGGTGGACAGGCGCGTGCAGCAGGGCTTCCGCTTCAACCTGCTGTGCGTGGGGGAGACGGGCATCGGCAAGTCCACGCTGGTCGCCACGCTCTTCAACAGCCGCCCCGACGGCGCCCAGGCCTCGCACTTCTGCCCGGCCGTGGGGCTGCGCGCGGAGACGCGCGAGCTGCACGAGAGCCACGTGTCGCTGACGCTGACCGTGGTGAGCACCGTGGGCTTCGGGGACCAGGTGGACAGCGAGGACAGCCACCGGCCCATCGCCGCCTACATCGACGCGCAGTTCGAGGCCTTCCTGCAGGAGGAGCTGCGCGTGCCGCGCGCGCCCGGCGCCCGCCCCGACTCGCGGCTGCACGCGTGCCTCTACTTCCTGGCGCCCACGGGCCACTCGCTCAAGGCGCTCGACCTGTGCACCCTGAGGAGCCTGGGCAGCAGGGTGAACGTCATCCCGCTCGTCGCCAAGGCCGACACGCTCTCCAAGGCCGAGCTGCAGCGCTTCAAGGCGCGCGTCATGGACGAGCTGGCCGGCCAGGGCGTGCACATCTACCGCTTCCCGACCGACGACCAGGCCACGGCCAGGCTCAACGCGGCCATGAACGAGCAGCTGCCCTTCGCCGTGGTGGGCAGCACGGACGAGGTGCGGGTGGGCGGCAGGCTGGTGCGGGCACGCCAGTACTGCTGGGGCACGGTGGAGGTGGAGAACGAGGAGCACTGCGACTTCGTGAAGCTGCGCGAGATGCTGGTGTGCACCAACATGGAGGACCTGCGGGAGGAGACGCACGCGCGGCACTACGAGCTGTACCGGCGCCGCCGGCTGCAGGAGCTGGGCTGGGCCGACGAGGGCCCGGGGAGCAGGCCGCCGAGCCCCGCGGAGCTGGACGTGCCCGCGGCCCGCAGGCGCGAGTTCCGGGACGCCTGTCGCAGGAAGGAGGTGGAACTGAAGCAGGCGTTCGCCAGGCGGGTGAAGGAGAAGGAGGCCGTCCTGAAGCAGGCGGAGAGGCAGCTGCAGGCCAGGTTCGAGCACCTGGAACGCGTCCAGCACAGGGAGACCGTGAAACTCGAAGAGAAGAGGCGAGCTCTGGAGGAAGAAATGCTGGCCTTCTCCAGAAAGAAAGCCACCTCGGAGATGTCCCAGAGCCGGGTATCAGCGTCGGGTACCAGCAAGAACAAGGACGACGACAGTAAATACTACAATTTTATGTAACCTAAGAGTTTCAGAATGCAGCTCATCCCAACCTAAAGTTACAATTTATATAAAGTGTGTTTTCATTTAGTAAAAGTAAAAAGTTATAATTATGCTTTGATTTTCTTGCTGTTGTTTTGTGTGTTTTCACCAATTCTATATGTGGCAAAAACCATAGTTGCTGACATTAATGCAAAAATATTTTTAAGGATAGGTCAAGACATAAACCAGCGTGGATGATGTAACACACATTCACTTTTGCTAGAAATCCCCAAGTTGCTATTTTGCAGTGAATCTAGATGTTTTCCCCTGCTGACAAATGATTGTCATTTCGCTCTGCATTATACCCAAGAGCAGCGGCTCGGTGCTCTTGGAAATACAGATCCCATTCATGTTATGGACCATGGCATTCGTATTCCAGGATGAGCCCTTTTTTCAGTGTACACAAAACACAAATTTTGAGGAATAGGTTTTGAAAGGTATTGGAAAGCTAAAACTCTAATCTCTCTCTCTCTTCTATCTCTATATACATATATACATACACATATTTGGTGTTACTGGGGATTGATCCCCAGGGCATTCACATAGAGGTATCTTCCTGGATGTTATTATTTATTGGCAGTATCTCACTAAATTGACCTAGCTGCACTCAATTTTGATTCTCTTGTCTCAGTTTACCATAGTACTAAGATTACAGATTTGTGCCACCATGCCTGGTTTAGAACTTTTTACATTTTTGATAAAATTACCCAATTGAGGGGTGGAGAGTAGCTCAGCAGTAGAACATATACCTTCCCTGCATGAGGCAAAAAAAATTAATTTTAAACAATTGACATATTCTCTTATGTTTGTATTTTCTATTAAAATGTAAGGGTCAAGTGGGCATGGTGGTATATGACTGTAATCCCAGACTGTGAGTGGCTGAACCAGGAGGACTGCAAGTTCAGGTCCAGCCTAGGCTACTTAGCAACTTAGTGAGACCCTGACTTGGGGAAAAAAAGTGGGGGCAGGGGGGCTATCGGTGCAGCTCATTTCAAACCCCTGGGTTCATTCCCCAGTATCACAATCAATCAATCAGTTGAACAAGTTGGTGTGTTAGTTTTCCCACATTTTGACAAAATATCTGAGAAAATCAAAGGGAGGAAAGTTGTTTTGGCTCACAGTTTCAGTGGTTTCAGTCCATGGCTGGCTGGCTCTGTTGATTCTGAACCTGTCCTGAGGCAGAATACCATGATCAAAGGTTGTGGCAGAGCAAAATTTAACGCCTTATGGAGGCCAGGAAGGAGAGAGGGAGAGCTAGAAAGAAGGGGTTGAGACAAAATACACCCTTCTAAGGCCTATGCACAGGAACCTACCTGTTCCCACTTCATAAGAGACCTTCAAGGCACAAACCATTAACAGCTGGTGAAGATTTGGAGCCATCCCTCTGTTGCTGATGGGAATGTAAAGTGACGCCACCTCTGGGAAGCAGTTTGGCAGCTCCTCAGGAAGTTCACCAGCATTGCTGTTTGTCAGCAACACCACTCCTAGTGTCCACCCATAGAATCAACAGCAAGTGTTAAAGCGAGAACGTGTACGTGAGTGTTCATAGCAGTTCCGGTCACAGTAGCCGAAAGGGAGAAACAGCCCTGTTATGATTTAGACCCTCAATGTCCCCCAAAAGCTCCAGTGTTGAACGTTTGGTTCCCAATGCAGCAGGAGTGTTTAGAAGCCTTTAGGAGATGATGGAATCATGATTAATGGATTAATCCACTTACAGATTCTGAGCTTAGTGAGTTTTGGGGGAGGTGCTCTGGTGTAGAAATGAGTGCTCTCTCTGTTTCCTGCCTGACATGAGGTGAGCAGAGAGAATAGGCCTTTTTCCCTTAAGCTGATTGCTCATGGGTATTCTGTCAGAGTGACAGAGGCCAACACAAACCCACCAAGCCTCAATGAATGATTAGATGAAGTGGTATAAATTTATACAGTGAATATTGTTCTGCGATCAAAAGGAACAAAGTCTGAGTACTGTGGTCCATGCTTATAATCATAGCACTTGGGAGACTGAGGCAGGAGGACCATGAGTTTGAGGCCAGAGTGGGCTACATAGCAAGACCTTGTCAAAAAGGGAGGGGGGCTGGGAATGTAGCTTAGTACAAAGGCCTTGTGTTGAAACCCAGTACTGGGGAAAAAAAAAAAAGCTAAGATGTAGCTCTGTGGTAATGTGTTCGCCTGACAAGTGAAGTGCTGGGTTCAATCGCCAGCATCAAAAAGAAAAGAAAAGAAAAAGGAGTAAAGTATGAGTACACGCTCCAGCGTGAGCTTTAAAACATCACGCCAAGGGAGAGAAATGAGGCGCAAGGCTGCGTGCTGCATGATTTTGTTTATATGGAGGATCCAGAATGGGCAAATTCGTATAGACAGACAGCGAGGTCAGTGGCCGCTGAGAGCTGGGGAGAGGGCTCACAGAGTGACTGCTGATGGGTCTGCTGATAGATCATGGGAGGTGTAGTTAGCGGCATAGAGAGTACACTTTAAAATGGTAACAAGGGCCAGTGAGATGGTTCAGCGGCATAAGTGCCTGCCTGGCAAGCGCAAGGTCCTGAGTTTGAGTACCAGTACCCACATAAAGGAAAAAAGGGGGCTGGTGATATTGCTCAGCAGCACAAGTGCCTGCTGGCAAGCACGAGGTCCTGAGTTCGACTCCCAGTACCCACATAAAAAAATAATAATGAAAAAAAATGAAATGGTAACGATGACACATTTTATGTTATGTTTATTTTACCACTAAAAATGTGGCTATATTTAGGTTATATTATTTAAAGAGATGGAATGGGTATTAAAATAAACCTAATTTCTCATGCAGGGTACTTCTGGAAGTTTATGGATTACTTATTTATTTATTTTGAGACAGGGTCTCACTATGCAGTTCAGGCTGGCCTTGAACTCACTATGTAGCCCAGGCTGGCCTCAAACTTGCAGCGATCCTCCTGCCTCAGCCTCCCGAGTGCCACCACACCCTCCTTATGGATTTTTAGAGCAGGAAAAAGCCATACAGATAGATAGCTTATGCCTACATAACAGAACTGGTCAAAAATATTCAGCAACTTTTTTTTTTTCTTTTGTACTAAGGATCAAACCCAGGGCTTTTGCACTGAGCTACATCCTCAGCCCTTTTTTAAATTTTTTAATTTGAGACAGTGTCTCACTAAGTTGCTAAGTTGCCCAGGCTGGGCTCAAACTTATGACCCTCCTGCCTTAGCCTCCCAGAATGCTGGGACATGCACCACCATGCCTGGCTTTGGCAACTTTCTAATTATCAAAAGTGTTAGTATTCATGTATACCCACATGAATTTTCTACTGCAAGGTTAATAGTTCTTTCTGACCCACTGGTTGGAATTCTGACCCTAAACTCAAAAGCAACCTTGTAAAAGCCAATCTTGTCTGACCAACTGTGGTGCAACAGACAAACCATTCCGATTTATTTATGTCTCTCACACCATTGGATATTGGGTCATAACCAGTTGTGCAAAATCATTAACCTACATACTAGAATAATATGATTTCTTCATCTGTAAATTAAGTTACTATAAATATGAATATGCAGAGGCAGAATACTTAGAACTGACCTAAGGATGAAATATTAAATCTGTATTTGTCCTGTGGGCTATGGACAGATGTGCTATCCATTGCTTTTCAAAGAAAGTTTTAATGAAGTAGTCAACAATTGCCATATTGCTTTTTATAATGGTTCTACTTTATAGACTATTTGCTTATGGGAAAAAAATCTCAAAATCTGGGAAAGCAATTTGAAAGGGATTTTTCCAATGACAATGTTAAGTTGATCTCCTGTAAAGTTACATGACACAAGATCTTCAAAGTTTTACTGCGTTTCAGGATTGTTCTTGAAAAGATATTCTGCCTACAATTAAAAGGAAAAAAAAGTAAACAGTTTACAAGGTATTTATTATTAGTCTATTTTTTTGTACTGATTATCAAACTCAGAAGTGCTTTACCACTGTGCTATATCCCCAGCCCTTTTTACTTTTTATTTTGAAACTGGGTCTTGCTAAATCACTAAATTGACCAGGCTGGGCTAAATTTGCCATCCTATTGCCTTAGACTCTTAGAGTGCTGGCATTGCAGGCACATGGCACAGGGCTGGGGGTGTAGCTTGACGGTAAAGCACTTCTTTTTTCTATTAGTACATTTGTAGCACATAATGTTTACACTCCTGGTGTGTAGTTGGTGCCTGTACATAAAACATCTTAATTCCTTTTCCCATCCCCTTTCTGTCCCCTCCCCTCCCCTATCTCTTGATCCCCTTCCCCTTTGACAATGATCTATGTCCCTACTTTCTATGATCTGTCTTTTATTTTGCTCTTTATTGATAGAGCACTTCTTGCCTAACATGAGTGAAGCCCTGGGTTCAATCTCTACACACACAATACAAACACACACCACACTTTAAAAAATAATTAAAATCCATAAATAGCCAGGTGTGGTGGTGCAGGCCTGTAATCCCAGCACTCAGGAGGCTGAGGTAGGAGGATTGCTGCAAGTTTGAGGCCACCCTAGGCTACATAGTGAGTTCAAGGCCAGTCTGAACTACATGGCGAGACCCTGTCTCTAAAGACAAAAAAAGACCAAAAAAACAAAACAAAACAAAACAAAACACTCAAAAAACCAAACACATAAGTTGTGCTTCCAAATAAATAATAGAAGTCATACTATATAAGAATATGGAAGAGAGGGAGAGAGAGAGAGGAGGAGAAGGAAGAGGAAGAAGAAGAGGGGGAAGGGAGAAGCAGGAAGAGAAGGAGGAGAAGTAGAAGAAGAAGAAGAGGAAAGAAGAGAACGGAGGAAGAGGAGGAGGAGGAAGAGGAAATCTTACTGCAAACCATAAATGTGTTCAAAGCTATTTCCCAAATAACCAGACAGTTTCTCTAACTCAGCTAGTTTTCTGCTAAATTTCAGGAATATTTCATTTTCAACTCAATATTTAAAAATTAAATATCTTACCAGAAAATCAACAGGATCATCCGGTCTAACCTTACAACACTCGTTCAGACCTTGCACTAGAGTTGGCATAACATGGGTAATTAAGTAGTTTCTCAGGGGAGTAGACCGAGCCTCCAGTAATTCTCTTTCTTCTCTCTTAACTTCCTCTAGTTGTTTATTCTATAAATAGAACATTTGGTGTGGGTTAAATTTACAGTTAAAGGGGAAAACATTTTTACACAACTCCCCCCAGAGTGCATTAGAATTAGATTTTTTTTTCCAGACCTTGTTCCAGGGGACAAGGTCTCCCTGTATAGTTCAGGCTGGCCTTGAACTCAGTATGTAGCCCAGGCTGGCCTCAAACTCACAGAGATCCTCTTGCTTCATGCTCCCAAGTGCTGGGATTACTGTATCAAAAAATAAAATGCTCAGTATAAAGACCCTGCAATCAATCCCCAGGACCAAAAAAAAAAAAAAAAAAAAAATCCAAACTATAGAGTGATGCACATCTATGATCCTAGCACTGGGGAGACTGAGGCAGAAGAATTAAGTTCAAGGCCAGCCTGGACTACATAGGAAGTTCAAAGTTCAAGGCTGGTCTGGATCACATAGTAAGACCCTGCCTTTAAAAAAAAAAAGTGCATACCTTTTTAACTTTCCTCTTTGCACTCATTTTAACATATTTTATATATTTATCTTGTTTCTTGCCTTTCCCTGGCGCAGAATTTAAGTTATGTGAGTAGAGGGATCTCTGTCCATGTTAACTACCACTGTATTTTCAATGCCTAGAACAGTACCTGACATGTAACAGGCACTCATTAAATATCATGGAAAGGAAAGGAGAAGAGGGAGGAAGAAGGAATGTTCTTATGCGCACATAAGTTGCATAAGACTGAGTTGCCCAGGCTGGGCTTGAACTTTCAATCCTCCTGCCTCAGCCTGCCAGAGTGCTAGGATTACAGGAGCACACCACCATGCCCATGCCTTATGCTCAGCTTGGATCTTTTTTTTTTTTTTTTTTTTGTGGGTACCGGGGGTCGACCTCAGGACCTTGTGCGCCAGAAGGCACCCATGCCGCTGAGTGATATCACCAGCCCTTTTTTCATATGTGGGTTCCGGGAGTCGAACTTGGGCCCTCGCACTTGCCAGGCAGGCGCTTACACCGCTGAGCCATCTCACCAGCCCTTGATCACTTCTGATAGCAAAATAATTTCTAGCTGCCCAGGTGAAGAAAGGAAGGAAGGAAGGAAGGGGAGGCGAGGGGAGGGAAGAGAGGGGAGAAAGGGAGGGGAGGGGAAAAGAAAGAAAGAAAGAAAGAAAGAAAGAAAGAAAGAAAGAAAGAAAGAAAGAAAGAAAGAAAGAAAGAAAGAAAGGTGAAAGGAAGGGAGGGAGAGAAAGGAAGGAAGGGAGAGAAAGGAATGGATGGAGAGAAAGGAAGGGAGGGAGTGCCACTAGAAAGTACGAAGGGTGTTAGTATGGTGACATGTGTACTCCCTGCTTGGCATACTACCCCCACTCTTAGGAATAATAACTCCAGATTTCCTTTAGGAAACAGGCATGTGTGTGCCCATAATCCCAGCACTTGGAATCTGAGGCAGGAGGATCATGAGTTTAAGGTCAGCCTATAGTGAGTTCAAGGCTACCCAAAAGTACATAAGGAGACACTATCTAAAAAAAACAAACCCCCCCTTTTGAGAGTAGGGGTGTGGGTGGCCCTAGATCCCTCATTCAGCACACCCCTTGTCCTCGGACATCATTTAAGGGTGAACACAGCAAGGTGGAGCCAACCGTGGAAAATGGAACAGAGAAGGCCTTCCGGGTCCTTGGTGATATCTGAGCCCCTAGATCGGGCCTCACCTGGAGCCAGCCCTACCCCTCACTGCCCAAAGAATCCATAAGTTTTCTTTATGTCTGTGATATGTTGAGTTTGCTTTTCTGAACTTGCAAGATAAAGAGCCCTATTATTTGTTTGAAAAGAGATCTTTCTCAGCAAGACAGTAGACTCAGATATCAAAATGGGGGAAAGATGGATATATTTGACTACACAGAAGCATAAAACTTTTGTTTGGCCATAGAAAACACCGTAAATATTATTATTGTTGTTGTTGTTTGTCTTTTTGAGACAGGTTCTCACTGTATAGTTTAGGCTGGCCTTGAACTCACAGCAATCCTCCTGCCTCAGGCTCCCAGGTGCTGGGGTTACAGGTGTACATCACTAGAAGCTAAAGCGGAAGAATCACTGTGAGTTCGAGGCCAGTCTGGGCGACACAGCAAGACCCTGTGTCAAATTTATAAAGAACTATAAATGATGAACTGAGAAAAACTATTTGCAACACATTACAAAAAACAAGGATATTAGAAAGATTTACGGAAGTGCACACTATTTGCCGGGCACTGTCTGTATAGTTTAAATAAAATAACTCATTAGTCACAATGACAGCTCTATGATGTAGGCACTATTGTTATCCTCACTTCACAGGCAGAGAAACTCAGATACAAAGAGTAACTTGGGCAAGGCCCAAGAGGCTACAGAGGGTGATGTGGGATTTGAACTCTATCAACACTTGGAAAATCAACTGAGGCAATTCATATTTCTATTATACTATTTTATCACTAGTTCTTACAAAATAATAAGGAAAAGAGACCCAGCCCAAACACAGGCAGAGAAAATGTGCAACATGAAGAAAATTAAATTTCCAACAAATATAAAAAAGTTGTCAAATAAGTGATCAGAGAAATGAATATGAATACAATGAGATTGGGTTTTGTTTGTCAGCTAAATTGAGAAAACAGGGTGAGAGGAAGTATCGGGAAACAGGTAAATGAGATATGAACTAAATGATACATGAACTTGATGGAGGGTAGTTTTTTTTTTTTTTTTTTTTTTTTTGGGTACCGGGGGGTCGACCTCAGGACCTCGCGCGCCAGCAGGCGCCCGTGCCGCTGAGCGATATCACCGGCCCCTTTTTTCGTATGTGGGTTCCGGGAGTCGAACTCGGGCCCTCGTGCTTGCCGGGCAGGCGCTTAAGCCGCTGAGCCATCTCACCGGCCCGGGTAGTTTTGAAATATGTATCAAAATGTCTACTCTGACCCTGCAAACATTAGAAATTTATGCTAAGGAGATTAATCAGTCACCAAAATATGTGTGTGTAAGAACATTCCTTCTTCCTCCTGCTTCTTCTTTCCTTTCCATGATTTTTAATGAGTGCCTGTTACATGTCAGGCACTGTTCTAGGCATTGAAAATACAGTGGTGGTCAACATGGACAGAGATCCCTCTACTCATATAACTTAAACTCTGCCAGGAGAAGGCAAGAAACAAGATAAATATATAAAATATGTTAAAATGTATGCAAAGAGGAAAGCCAAAAAGTATAAAGGGAATAAAACATGTGGGAAGGGGCCGGACTTGAAAATTTACATATGGTAACCAGGAAAGTCCTCAAGAGAAAGACGACTTTCCATAAAGATATGAGGAAGCTGCATGTAATGGCGCACACCTGTAATCCCAGCTCTCGGGAGGCTGAGCCAGGAGGATCACAAGTTTGAGGCCAGCCTGAAGTGCATGGCGAGATCCTGTCTCCAAAAAAAAAAAAAAAGATGTGAGGCAAATGAGGAAGTTAGTCACGTGGGTGGTGTAAGAAGACCAACACGGTACTGTTTGAAATTGGAGAGCTATTAGAAGCAGCCAGGTTACACAGAAGCTTGTGCTTCACAGTAAGGAGGGTGAATTTTCTCTAATGGTGCTGCATGGCATGGGAAGAGTTTTAAACAGAGAATGACTCTGGTGGGTCTGCCTTTTAGAAGCATCCCCTGGTGGTGCCCGGCAGCATTGTATAATTCTGGTAAGAAACACTGACCCTGACCCGGAGAAGTGGAGAGCTGTGGATGCAACTGAGTGCTGTTCTGGGGAGCAGAATCACTTACTAGACATTGTGATCTGGGGAACAAGGAAGGTGGGGTGAGTAGAGGTGTGATGCTTAAATGAATGGAGGAAGATTGGGTCAAATCACAAGTCAACATGCAGAATGCTATATATTTACATGATGCGTGTTAATACCACTCATGGGTGTGGGGTTTTTTTAGTAATGCATAGACCATGGATGTTTTTAAAAAATGCTACACATGACAAAAAACAAACAAACAACCATCCAAACAAACGAACAAACAGACTTGTCACGGGCATTTCTGTGTCTTCTCCCTACAGCAGGATGGGGAGGGGAGCTGGCATGGATGCACTCACCCACTCCTCCCAGCAAGCCATCCTCTCTGCTGTCTCCGCAGCCTCCTTCTGCTCACGTTCTGCCTCTTCAGCAGCCTCCTTGGCCAGGCGCACCTCTGCAGCCTTCTGCTGCAGCTCAGCCTTCTCTTCATCTGTCAGACCATAATTCCGAGGCTCCCCAATCTCTCTGATGAGCTGTTTGATAGCAAGTCTGTTCTGAGCATCTTCAAATTTCCCTACATCTGCAAATCCCAAGAGAAAGGAGACCAACATATACTTAGATGCCAGCCCTGCCAGCAATTGGGAAAATGTTTTATTAGTGTAAGTTTGTGATAGTAAATGATGTCAGTTGCCACACTAAGGTTTCCTTTTCTAGTCGGCAGCATGCTTCAGGATTTCTTTTCTCGTGAGCAAATATTACACAAGTCTGAAAGTCATGGGTGGGAGGAGTTTGTTTGGGTCTGTGAATTCTAATAACCACTGTGGAGTGAGTAAATGGCAGGGAGAACTGACTGCTATAGTTTGGATCATGAATGTCCCCAAAGGCTGGTGTGTTAAAGCTTGGTCCCAAGGAGGATGCACTGGAAGGTGGTGGAGCCTTTAAAAGGAGGAGCCTGGTGGGAGGTCCTTTAGTCAGGGGCATTGTGCCCTTGAAGTGATTGTGACCCCAGTCTCTTCATTTACTTCCTGGCTGTGAGGTGAGCAGTTATGATCTGACACATGTGTTCCCTCACCACAGGTCCAAAGCAAACACCAACACAGCTTGGACTGAACCCTCTGAAACTGTGAGCCAAAATAAAACTTTTATTGTTTAATCTTTTGAGGTGCTGGGGATTGAACCCAGGTCCTTCACATGCTAGGGAGGCACTCTAAGACCTTCTTTGTAAGTTAGCTAACTCAGGTCTTTTGTTATGGTGACAGAAAGCTGACGAGCCCAGACCACTTCAAAAGTAATGAGCTTTCCATCCCTGAAAATGTTCAAGCAAAGGCTAGGACACTTCTTCCAGAGGTTTCCACAGAAGGAAGTTCTGTATATGTTGGAAGCCAAGAAGAATGACCTGGAGGTTCTAACTTTTGTTTCTGAAAGTCAGCGACTCTGGGATAGATTTTCTTTTTTTTTTTTTTTTTTTGTGGGTACCGGGGGGTCGACCTCAGGACCTTGCGCGCCAGCAGGCGCCCGTGCCGCTGAGCGATATCACCGGCCCCTTTTTCGTATGTGGGTTCCGGGAGTCGAACTCGGGCCCTCGTGCTTGCCGGGCAGGCGCTTATGCCGCTGAGCCATCTCACCGACCCGTGGGATAGATTTTCAATTCATGATAAATTACCCATTTCACTCAGCCTTTTTGGATATGAAAAAATCCGAACTCCATGTCTTAGTCACTTTCTTATTGCTGAGAAACAATACCCAATACCCAAAACTTAAGGAAGGAGAGGTTTGTTTGGGTTCCTGTTTCAGTCTGTAGTTGGCTGGCTCCAAGGCAGATGGCACGGCACAGGGGCACAGCAGAGGGGAGCTGCTCACAGCACAGTGGACAGGAAGCAGAGTGAAGAAAGGAGCGGGGAAGGGAGACAAACCCTTCCAGGTCACGTCCCCAGTGACCTGTATCTTCCGGCCTGGCCCTACTTCCCAATACCAAGCCAGCTGTAGCGCCCCATAATCCCATCATCTTCCATAAGCCCCGCCCCAGAATGTATGACTAATGTTAATATCAAGACTAAAGAGAAGGGAAGAGGAAGAACAGGAACGAGAGGAGGAGAGGAGGAGAAAGGCTTATTAGACAATGAGTTCCCCAAAAGACACTGAGGTAGTAAATTCTACACACTGTCTTGGGTTTTCCTGGAAGGTGTCCCAAGAGAATGGTGCACAGGGGACACATTTGGACACTGATCCCGTCCAGAACCTTCTGTGGGTAACCGCTTGCCCCGCCCTTGCCCACCGCCACAGATGTGCTTGTCTCTTGGTCTGGGTGACCTTGATGTAGATGAGAGACACTGCCAGGTTCTACCTCAAGAAGAGGGAGGAGCAGGGCCATGTATTAGTTAAGAGCAGAAGCGAGGCCTTCAAAAAGCAAAAAACGCACACAAAAACAAAAAAGCCACGCGAGGCACCTCTTGATTGTTCGACCTCTAACAAGTTTAGGTGTATCTCCCCTTGATTCTTCTGAGTAATTACAGCTCTGGGGTCACTAAATGCCCCCCTCAAATGTTTTTGAGAGGGCTCTGAGGAGAATGTGCTCCCCGGAACAGTGTCCCCAGCACTCCTGCCCCCAGGGCACTGCTGATGGGACGGATGGGTACCTGGCCTAACCTTGACATGCATGGTGCCCTTCCAGGAATGTGGGCCTGGGACCAGAGAGCCAAGTCCAGCTTTGAGCCTGGCTCCCAGCGTAACTTGGAAACTCCAGGGCGGTGAGCAGCCTCAGTCCGCCATGTAGGAAAGAGAGAGGGGGGATGGAGAGAGAGGGAGGGAGAGGGAGAGAGAGGGAGGGAGAGGGAGAGAGGCAGGGACAGAGACAGAGACAGAGACACAGAAACAGAGACAGAGAGACACAGAGATACAGAGAGGGAGGGAGAGGGGAGAGAGAGGGGGAGAGAGACAGAGACACAGAGAGATGGAGAGACAGAGACAGAGAAAGACAAAGAAGAGAGAGGAGAGAAAGAGACATAAACAGAGAGACAGAGAGGCAGACATCCAGCTACACAAAGAGAAGCTTGGTTCCCAGCGTCTCCCAGGCTCCCGTCGCAGGCCCTCTTGAGGCCGGACCTCGAGGCATCTTCCCAAAGAACATCTCTCCACTTTCCTGTTGCTTTATCAGCCAGTTGTCATTGTCCTGATGAGGCCAGATGTGCCCAGCACAGAACCAGGTGGGGACATGCTGGCCACGCGTTCATCCCTCCTCGTCATTTCTGTTTTTCTCAGTGCTTCTTCCTCAAGCTCTCCTGATACTTTTATAAACAATTTTTGGGAGCTTAACTGAAAAGATAACAATGACTATTTTCTGAAATTCACCATTCTTTCCTAGTTCTATAATTAAAGAGTATGAACTAATTTCCATATTAGTAGGCATAGAATTCTTGGATTTTATATAGAAAACACGTCCAACAAGCAGAAACTCATCCCGATGAGGGCAAAACCCAGCCACTGCTGAGGGCATAACAGAGAAGAATTTACAGATTTAGAAATTATTTTCTTATTTCCCTTCCTTTTCTCTCCTCCCCTCCTCCTCCTTGTTTTTTTGAGATAGGTTCTGAGATATGTCCAGGCTGGCCTCAAACTCCTGGCAATCTGCTTGCCTCAGCCTCTCCAGGTGCTGGGATTACCATCACACCCAGCATTATATTTCCTTTTCTTTCTTCTTTTTTTTTTTTTTTTTGTGGGTACCGGGGGTCGACCTCAGGACCTCGCGCGCCAGCAGGCGCCCGTGCCGCTGAGCGATATCACCGGCCCTTTTCTCGTATGTGGGTTCCGGGAGTCGAACTCGGGCCCTCGCGCTTGCCAGGCAGGCGCTTAGGCCGCTGAGCCATCTCACCGGCCCCTTTCTTCTTTTTTTTGATACTGGGAATTGAACTCATGACCTCGCGCTTGCCAGGCAGGCGCTGTGCCTCTGAGCTATATCCCTGGCCCTTTATATTTCTTAATGGTGCGTCATTTTATGCCTTAGTATGACACTAACAACAAATTCCTCAATGTGCCAGGCACTTGATATCTTTCCTCTCTACACTTAGTAATGACCTTTCAAATGACCCTCATAGATGAGAAGACCCAGGCAGAGCCAGAACTGGGGTGAGCTCTGCGGCCTGCTGCTGCCTCTACCCCTTAGCTGTCCCTCTCCACACTCAGAGTCCAAACACTCCCTCATCTGCCTGGCCCGTAAGTGATCGTCGGGCTGGGGCCAGTGGTTTCTCCCCAAGCCTGGAGCAGAAGAAGTGTTGAGATCCAGAAGGCCAGGAGAGGAAGTTCCAGCATTCAGCAGGCCAAGGGAGCCAAAAGGTCTCTGAAAGCCTAGTTTTGGAGCCAAGAATGAGGACGAGGAGGCTGAAGGCGGATCATGTTTCCTGAGTGGCCACTGTGCGCTAAAATGGGTTGTATGTTTACAAAAAATGAGGAGGAATGGCATGAAAAGCTATCTGCTTTTCTGGGTAGCAACAGGGTGAGCTGAGCAGTCTAAAAGCCAACAGGGAGTCTGTGAAGAACACCAGTGTGGCCAGCCACGTTGGCACATGCCTGGGAGGCTGAGGCAGGAAGACTGCAAGTTCAAGCCCATCCTGGGCAGTTTAGGAACTCACAGAGCCTGTCTCAAAAAAAAGAAAAAGAAAAAGAAGAAAAAGAAAAGAAAAATTATTAAAGGGCTGGAGATATAGCTCAGTGCAAAGACCCTGGGTTCAATCCCCCGTTAATGAAGGGGGTGGTTGGGTGCAGCATCAGCCATACAGCAATGCACTGGACTGAAGCCTAGGGAAAGCGCAAGCCTTTCTTTCAGAGCCAGGTGTGGTGGTGCACACCTGTAATCCCAACGCTCGGGGAGGCTGAGGCAGGAGTATCACTGGGAGTTCGAGGCCAGCCTGGGCTACAAAGTGAGTTCAAGGACAGCCTGCACCACAGAGCAAGACCCTGTCTCAAAAAACCAAAAAAAAAAGATAATAAATAAATAATAAAGTAAAAATGATGTCAACACGGCTTCTATACCATCATCTACCCCCATGTTTGATGCAATAGCAGCATCCTCTCCGGTACCTGTCCCCGGGTAAAGTGACACCCAGGAGAATGTCCTTTTCTGTCCTGTGCTTCCCAGCCCTGTCACTTGCCTCTGCTCCCCCACCCTCTCTGCACCCTGCAGTCCCAGTCAGACATGCACAGGGCTTGCTGGGGGTCCTGGGTCTCAGCATTCCCATCACCCCCGTTCATGTCATACCAATGTATATGGGGTGGATTTCGATTTCATCAAAATAGTTGTAGACAGTCTCGTCTTCCGTGTTGATGCCCCGGTAGTTGCTCAGCGCTCGGAGGAAGCGGTCCTGGGTGTAGTGGGTCCCGGCCACGATGCTCTCGGGGAGGTTTATCACCCGATCCTTCAGAAACTCATCCGAGGCGTCCAGACCACAAACAAATTCTGGGGAGAAGAGCCAGGGTCGGTAAAGTAGAGTAAAGCGGGTGCTGGTGAACCGATGGGCTGCTGCTAACCAGCACATCTGGGCACCAGGTGGCACCACACACTACTGTAAATGGCCTGTCCAGCCGGCCGTCACAGCCAGGGTGGTGGCGCACACCTGTGACCTCAGCGCTTGAGATGAGGCAGGAGGATTGCCTCGAGTTCAAGGCCAGCCTGGGCTACATAGTGAGTTCAAGGCCAGCTTAGAATATATAGTGAGACCCTGTCTCAATAAATAATAAATAAATAAATCCCTAACGGTCCAATACTGCCACTATTCTAACCTGTTCTACTCATTGTTGGCCATTTGATCCTTCTGATTTTCATGTGTGCTAGGAAGGGGGCTGTTTCGTCAATCAATTCTGGTATAGCACTTAAAGATGCCAGTGTATTCACTGGAAATCAAATCTACTTAAGCTCTATGATGTCAGACATCAAGATGAAAACTTAGTCTGTTAACCTAAGAATTTCAAAACATATATAATACTATGTTTGTTTTCCCAGAGTGATTGACAGATGAAAGATTCCGATTAATCAAATATTGCAAATAGCATACTTGGCTTTCTAATTTTCAAAGAAAAAAATTTATTTTTTGAGATGGGATCTTGCTATGTATTGCAGGCTGGCCTGGAACTCATGGAGATCCTCCTGCCTCAGCCCCTAGAGTGCTGGGATTGTAGGCATGTGCCACAATGCCCAGCTTCAAACAAATTTAATGATAAATTATACTTTTCCCAGTAGATGATTTTATGTATATAGTACTGAGGACTGAACCCAGGGCCTTGTATATATTGGGCAAGTTCTGTACCACTGAGCTATACCACCAGCCCTGTTTGTTTTTTTTTTTTTAAACCCTTTCTCTTCTAGATTCAGAGAGAATTCAGGATTTTGCAGTATCTCAAGCTAATTATTCAGAATGCCTACTGTCTTACTGATCTCTGCTTGGTAAGCCTGTATGTACCAAGGTGATCACTGTATTTGGCTATCTGGAGTCACATGAAAATCTAGGGTTTTTTGTTTGTTTGTTTTTTGACAGGGTCTCCCTTTGCAGTTCAGGCTAGCCTGAAATTTGTGGGGTTCCTCCTGCTTCAGCCTTCTGAGTGCTGGGCTTACAGGTGTGTGCCACCATGTAAAAATTTAGGTTTTAATGGCATTTACCATACTCATCACTTGAGTACAACTTTCAACTCATTCTCTTCAACCAGGAGAACTGAGAAGAAAGGAAACCAGATCTAGGTAAGGGCCATGGCAAAACACAAGGGCTGATCAGGGAGAGTTAAGACATCCAGAGCTGAATCCTGACGTTTCATTACTGAGGTGTGGGTGCTTGTATTCATGTATTTTTAAAACTGTCTGTGTCTTATGATGTTTTGACGTCTTGGGGGTCTTGCAGACCTGGGGAAAGACTGTCCATCCTCGGGCTGGCTGATTGCTGAAAACAGTGGACAGTGTACTCGGGAGCATGGCCTCCTGGGCCACCCATCCGCCATTCTCCCTGCCCTGAGTCGCCCTAGGGCCAGGTCCCCTCCATCACCCCAGCAGTCATCCTTACTTTCGCCATGCCTGCCTTGCTTTCCCATGGAAACCCCAGGAAGGGCCCTGGCCTAGGCTTCTCCTCCCTCCTGCCTCTGCCTCCTGACCACACTGTGCTCCCACAAGGCCCTGCGTGGTGTGCTGTGCCCCCTTTGTCAGGAAATATAAGAAATAAATGCCAGGCATGGTGGCGCAAGCTTGTAATCCCAGAACATGGAAGGCTGAGGCAGGAGTATCGCCACTAGTTCGAGGCCAGCCTGAGCAATTTAGTAAGACCATATCTCAAAGAATAAAAAGTGCCTGGGTTCAACCCCAGTACTGCAAGGAAAAAAAAAAAAAAAGAAAGAAAGAAAAAGAGAAAGAGGAAGAGGAGAAAAAGGAAGAGGAGGAGAAGGAGAAGAGAAGAAAAAGACATACTGAATAGCACTACTTTAAAAAATCTTAAGCTTACCAGGTAAAATTAATTTATCAACAGGAAATGTTTTGCCTCTGATTTCATCTTCCTCTTCTTCATCTTCCTCTAATAAAACAAAATATACATAGTTGTATTTATTAACATACCTGTCACAGCAAAAATTTAAATACTGTACCTTAACTAGCAATCACTAAAGAAAACTAGCAATAAATAAAACATGTAGTTCAGAAATAGTCTTGTAACCTCCATGTCCATTGACACATGAATAAAGAAAATGTAAAAGCCAGGCATGGAGGCACAGGCCTGTAATCCCAGTGCTTTGGGAGGCTGAGGCAGAAGAATTGAAAGTTCACTATTTAGTGAATTAGCAAGACCCTATCTCAAAATAAAAAATAAGAAAGGGCTAGGGATGTAGCTCAGTGTGAAGACCCTGCAGTCAGTCCCCAGTACCACAATAAACAAATAAGTAAATAAATAAATAAGTAGTATACCCATACATATGATGGCATACTATTCAGCCTTAAAAAAGGAAGTTCTGCCACACTGGACAACATGGATGAACTTTGAGAACATCCTGTTAGTGAAATAAGCCAGTCACAGAACAAGTACTGCATGATTCCACTGAGAGGAGGCATCTTAAATAGTCAAATTCATAGAAGGGAAGAGTAGATGGTGATTTCCTGGGGCTACGATACACAGAAAAGGAGAATTACAAATGAGTGGGCATAAACTTTTAGTCCAGCAAGATGAATACGCTTTGGAGAGTTGAATAACATAGTATATTGAGTCAACAATAATGTGTTGTGTACTTAAAAATTTAAGAGGCTGAGCCAGGCATGGTGGTGCACACCTGTAATCTCAACATTTGGGAGGCTGAGGCAAGAGGATTGCCATGAGTTCAAGACCAGCCTGGGCTACAGAGCGAGTTCAAGACCAGCCTGAACTACATAGTGAGACCCTGTCTTAAACAAACAAACAAACAGTTTAAGAGGGTAAATCACATGATGTGTCCATGCTATAACAAAATAAAATTAAAAATTTAAATCTGTGCACCCAATAAAGATGAGTGAAGACACAGAAATTATCTCCAACATTTTATTTAACTGAACAAATAATTCTCTGGATAATAAAATTGTAACTTTACCTACATACAATCAAAACATAGCAAACATTCAAACTTACGATTGAACAGGTCTTTTGCTTGATCATAGGTCTTTGGGAATCCATCCAAGATGTAACCTTGATTCCTACAAGGCATGGATTTTAGCTTTTCTTTCACAAATCGAATTACATATTGATCTTCTAGCTTGCCTATGAAAAGATAAAAGATATCACTATGGAGCACTGTCTACATAGGGTTTATGTACTAAACTTGTCACAAAAACTGTAGTACAGCCGAAGTGTTACTGAAAACCCTTTATTTTGCCCTTAAAGTAAAAAATATGTGGTATTTTTGTATTTTGAACATGACACATGAGTTCTAGCACATGTTAGAGGAGAATCCAAGGAGCTTGTCTAGAAGGAAGAACAGAAGCTCGTGCTGCTGTCCAAATGACAAGATGTTCTCTGAGGACAACTTCCAGGCAAGGCTGATGAGGAGCAAGTAGAATAATGCAGAGCACTCAGACTGCCTGTAGCTTAAATGCTTCTGTTGTGAGAATTAAAATAGCGAGGCAGGAGATTAGGGTGCGGCCAGTTGTCTGGCCAGTGCGTGTGATCTGTCAATCCTAGAGATCCAGGACACATGCTGGCAAGCCCCACACCTGGAACCAATCAGAGAATGTGATCTTCGAGTCTTCCGGTGTGAAATCAAGCAGGTTTTTGATAGGACAACCCAGATCTGACATCAGTCGGAATGGCTGTTACAAAAGGTGGTTGCCATCAACCTTGTGGCCACTGTGACCTCCTTCCTGTCCAATTCTTTTTTTTTTTTTTTTTTTGTGGGTACCGGGGGGTCGACCTCAGGACCTCGCGCGCCAACAGGCACCCGTGCCTCTGAGCGATATCACCAGCCCCTTTTTTGTATGTGGGATCCGGGAGTCAAACTCGGGCCCTCGCGCTTGCAAGGCAGGCGCTTACGCCGCTGAGCCATCTCACCGGCCCCCCTGTCCAATTCTTTGTTCAGGACAAGAACCTGGAATCTCTAGGAGGAGCCCACAGCACCCCACACCTGGGTAACAACAGTATTTGTGTTGCTAATACATGATTTAATAAAAGTAGGTGCCCGGGCTAGAGGTGTAGCTCAATGGCAGAGCATGTGCTTAGGTTGAAGGGGAATCCAGGCTGGATCAGGCAGGGGATGTGGCTCAGTGCAAAGGGCCTGGGTGCAATTGCCTGTACTGCAAAAAAAAAAAAAAAAAAAAAAAAAAAAAAAATTTAGGCGTCCAGTGAATATTTTCTGGATCTGACTAACAATTAAGCTTGGAAGGGGACCAAGAGATGGAGGGAGGAGACGGGAAGGGGAAGTAAAAAGAATTCAGATGTGTTATGTACATGTACCGATTCCCCATAAGGAATGTAATCATTATGTACTGCAAACATGACTAATAAAAATAAATACGTAAATAGATAAAATTAAACTTGACCTGACTCTCAAAGAATGTGCTCCTGTCCCAGCCCCACACCATCTTTCCCATTTGGCATTTCTGACCTTGACCGTTAGACAATTCCCTTGAAGACCCAGGACACGGGTTCCTGGAAATTGCTCAGAGGGAGAGGCTGAGGAGGGAGGATTCCGTTTGCAACTGGCACGGCAGCTAAGTGACAACACTGCAGTGCCACCACAACATCCATCTATCTTTCTGTCATCGTTATTCGAACAGCTGTCCCAGTCAGCACACAGCCCATCCTTAACGGCTAAGCAAGGAGTCCGAGATGTAAATAAAGAGATTTTGGACTCTTTGTCGCCTTACTACAATAAAATGATCTAATTAAAACACCTCTCCTTCCTCTTTTTGGTGTTACAAATCATTAGGCAGTAAAGGGTTCTGATAATAATTGGATCTTTCAGAAATGTAAACACTATAGCTGAAACAGAAAAACGATCCAAGGTTGTATTCAGCATAAAGCGATTCCTCCAAACGGCTTCACCTCATCTCCCAGGAAGTGTTACAAAGAAATAAAACCTAACAAAAAATAGCAAGAGAATCACAAATACTCAGACTGCTTTCATTTATGCCGTCTATTTTTATTTTTCGTTGAGGCAAAGTTGCATAATCAGAAATAAAACAGAGGTCCCCTTTCACACATCTCTTGATTTATTTCAGGCACCAAAATGTCTGCTTGATTCGAAGGTAACTGTGCCCAGTAAGCGGGTCCTCTCCACTGGGTTGTTGCTAAATACACCTTGCAGGCAAGACAGGCTGGCAGCCTGGCACACAAAGGGCCACGCCCGAGGCACTTTCTCTAGAAAACTGTAGCCTCCCTAGAGGGAATCCAGGACCTTTGGCCAAGGTTGAGTTGTGTGATAGGCAATTGTTTCTGCTTAATTTTTTAAAATAAATTCTACTTGTACATTTGATGCTATGGGATGCATGTAGCTAAGAAGGCAGTTACTATAGTGAAGGAGATGAACACATCTGTTATTGCAGTTACTTTTTTTGTGACAAGAGCAGCTAAGATCTACTTAACGCAAAGCCCTACTGTAGTACAATTTTTGTTGTTGTGTTAGGAGACAAGATACATGCATTTATGAACACACACTGGGGAAAATCACAGCACAGGAGTCAGACACAAAGTATGAGCTTCCCAAAAGGCCAGGTAGCTGAGGCTTAGATAACTTTCTAGGCTGCCCTGAAGAATGGAGTCTTGAATACAGGGGTGCTGGGGGAGCCAGGGGCTGGAGAGGATGAGCACTGGGCATGGCTAAGGGAACGGTGCATCCTAGCTTTGTCACCCGTACAGCACCCTTGAAGGGGGGCAACTGGGCAGCCTCCACCCTCTTCACACAGATACCTGTTACCCCAGAAAGTGCCTTTCTGGTCATTTAAATCCTGCAAACTTGTCTATCTGCTCCTGTGCAAAACAAGGTATACACATCGTAACTGATGATAATGCAATTGTATTCACTTAGCCAGGCTGTCCAGGACAGCTGTACCTTTCCCTCCTCCCAGCCGCTATTTTGTACCTTTAAGCTACATCTCCCCATCCACACCCTGCTCCTGTCCTCTCCGCTGTTGTAATCACTGTTTTATTCTCTAATCTTGTGCATTTGACCTCTTTTGAAAATATGCTCCACATAGGAGTGTATCATGTCATATTTTTCTTTCCTTGTCTGTCTTATTTCACTGAGCATAATATTCTGGTCTATCCATGCTGCGCAAATGGTGGGACTATCTCCTTTGTAACGACTGTATAGTATTCCATTGTTTCTGCTTTTTTCTTTTTTCTTTCTTCTTTTTTTTTTTTTTGTGTGGGTACCAGGAGTTGACCTCAGGATCTCATGCGCCAGCGGGCGCCTGTGCCGCTGAGCGATATCACCCGCCCTTTTTTTGTATGTGGGTTCCAGTAGTCAAACTTAGGCCCTCGCGCTTGCCAGACAGGCGCTTATGCCGCTGAGCCATCTCACTGGCTCCTCTTCTTCTTCTTTTTTTTTTTTTTTTTGAGACAGGGTCTCGATCTGTAGTTCAAGCTAGCCTTGAACTCACAACATAGCCCAGGCTGGGCTCAAACTTGCTGCCTCAGCCTCCCGAGTGCTGGGATTACAGGTGTGCACCGCCATGGCCAGCATAATATTCTGGTGTGTGTGTGTGTGTGTGTGTACACATATATCCCACATTTTCTTGACCCATTCCCCCAAAAATGAACATTTAGGTTATTTCCATGTCTTGGCCATTGTGGATATTGGTGGATGAACATGGCTGTAAATATCCCATGACCGTAAATATCTGTACAAGATAATGACTCATCTCCTTTTATTATCTATCCAGAAGAGAAATTGCTGGGCGTAATGGTAGTTCTATTTTAAATTTATTATTTTCCTTCCTTCCTTTGTTCCTCCTCCCTCCACCTTTCTTTTTTTTTTCCTTTTGTAACAGGGTCTCAGTATGTTGCCAGGCTGGCCTTGAACTTGGGATCCTCCCACCTTAGCCTCCTTAGTAGCTGAGATTACAGTCATATGCCACACACCCTGGCTATTTTTAATTCTTTCAGGACCCTCTGCACTGTTTTCCATAAAGGCTGGACCCCCTCTACTTAAAAAAAAAAAAAAAAAAAGAATGAGCATGGCCATGCTGGAGAGCCTTTAAAATATGATTTTTTTAAAAAAATTACAGGTGGGGGCCGGTGAGATGGCTCAGCGGCTTAAGCGCCTGCCCGGCAAGCACAAGGGCCCGAGTTCGACTCCCGGAACCCACATACGAAAAAGGGGCCGGTGATATCGCTCAGCGGCACGGGCGCCTGCTGGTGCGCAAGGTCCTGAGGTCGACCCCCCGGTACCCACAAAAAAAAAAAAAAAATTACAGGTGTGGTGGTGCACACCTGTAATCCCAGCCGTTGGGAGGCTGAGACAGGAGGATTGCAAGTTGGAGCCCAGCTTGGGCAATTTAGTGAGACCCTGTTTCAAGAAAAAGGAAAAGATGGAGGAGGGGTGTCTGGAGATGGAGCTCAGTGCGAAGCCCCTGGGTTCCATCCCTAGTACCTTGAGAAAGAGAGAGATAGATGGACAGACAGACAGACAGACTCATCCAGTGGTCACCAGAAGTCCCACCAGCTAGACTGGGTAATTCCTCAGTGCTTTGGGAAAATATAAGATGAGCACAGAGAATCTAGAACCCACGCACCCCACGGTTTAACACAGCCCTTACGCCAAAGGCTGCACTGTCAGGAAGGGGGCGCCTCACTGCAGATGTGACACTGCGCTGCCAGTCATCACAGCCACATCAAAACAGATGCAGTCTTGTGAGCTCACCGCCACTGCCCACCCCGTCCCCTGCACTTGGCCCCGCAGTGGGTGCGAAGGTCTTGTTTTGCTCCAACATAATCAAAGTTCAGATTCTATGTCAGGTAAACATGAATTGGAAGAGTTTTTGGACAAACTTAAGGAAAAAAGTATCTTCCTAAAGTGAGCTGGGTGTGGTGGCACACACCTGTAATCCCAGCACTCTGGGAGGCTGAGGCAGGAGGGTTGCTGTGAGTTTGAGACTATGGAGTGAGTTCAGGGCCAGCCTGAACTCCATAGTGAGACCCTGTCTCATAAAAAACAAAACAAAACAAACAAACAAACAAATAAATAAGTAAAGTTCAAGAGGATTGGATGAACTACCCATGGGAAGCAGGCAGGTGTTGTCGGGAGGCCTTGGCTTATTTTAAACACCTCACCTCCCCCAAGACTCCTCTTCCTCCTCCCCACATCCGGCCTGATGTGTGTGGCCTCTCTGGTGCCTGGGGAAGGACAGAGACTCCTGCCAAGGACGGCAGCTCTCGCTGGGCCCCGCGCCTGTGCTCAGGTTGATTCTGCGTGGCCGCTGCCAGCTTGTGAAGAGCGCTCCCTGCGGCTCACACTGAGGCCTCGGATCCGATTCGGACCCGATCCGGGTCCTGGGAAGCCCATCACTCGAGTCTCTGTCACTGAGTCACACGTGCCCTCCTCATCAGCCTGGGTGTCAGCTCCCTTCCTCAAAAAGCGAGGGCTAGGACCCTGTCAGATTCTCTAAAATCAGAATATTTTTGCTTGTTTTCTTGAGATACTGTCTTGCTATGCAGTTCAGGCTGGCTTCGAACTCACTATGTAGCCCAGGCTGGTGTCCAAGTCATGGCAATCCTCCTGCCTCAGCCTCCAGTGCTGGGATTACAGGTGTGTGCCACCACTTCTGGCCCTCTTTTTTCAAATTTAAAAGGTTCATGCCTATGCTACCCCCAGGCAGTCACCGAAATGTTAACAAGGATGCTGGGTGCAGTGGTGCTAGCTGTGATCCTCGCACTCAGGAGGCTCACGGAGTGATACCACGTCTCTCTCCCGCCATACCTCCTGCCCTTTGCGCCCCGCGGTACCTGCGTTCTGCTCCATGCTGTCCTTGATGGCATCCAGCAGCTCCTGAGCATCCTCCACGTTCTCCTCCTCCTCTTCCTCCTCGTCTTCTTCTTCTTCGCTTCTCTCCTTAAGGGCCACAATCGCCTCCTGCGGGACACAGGGGTTCAGACTGGAGAGAGGCCGTTCGCCACTCACCAACCATCTGGCACAGGAAAGTGCCTGGAAAAAGTCCCTCTCCCAAACCCGGAAGGGACTCAGGGACAGTCATTGTGCAGAAGTTTGTGGGCCGGTGAGATGGCTCAGCGGCATAAGCGCCTGCCCGGCAAACACGAGGCCCTGAGTTCGACTCCCAGAACCCACATAAGGGAAAAAAAAAGTGCCGGTGATATCGCTCAGCGGCACAAGCACTTGCTGGCAAGCGCGAGGTCCTGAGGTCGACTCCCGGTACCCACATAAAAAAAAAAAAAAAAGAAGTTGGTGGGGCCAGGCATGGCAGTGCACACCTGTAATCCCAGCATCCTGGGAGGCTGAGGCAGGAGGATCCAAGTTCAGCCCAGCCCAGGCAATTTAGCAAGACCCTGTCTCAAAGTCAAGAAGGACTGGGGATGTAGCTCTGTCCAAAAGCTCTGGGTTCAGTCCCCAGTACTGTCTGAGGGCTCGTGTTTCTGCAGAGATGGATAAAAACCTCAAGGTTTTTTTACTCTGCTTTAGAATAATATGTTTCTGAGCTAATGCCTGAACTGCTGAAGAAATCAACACTTTTCTAAGGTTCTAGGTTGTATCTTTCTCAAAGGAAACATACTTTATAGGAATCAACATTTTTAGGCTGAGGGTGTAGCTCCATGGTGTAAGGACATGAGTTCAATACTCAGGACCCCAGTACTCATTTATGGACATACACCCCAGGATCTACCATTCCCAGTGAAATGATGAAAGACAGTTAACGTGCTGGTAATACCCTGAGAAATACACAGCAAGGATACAATCATTGTGCTGTAGTCCCAGCACGTAGGAGGCTGAGACAGGAAGATCTCCATGATTTCGAGGCCGGCCTGGGCTACAGTGAGTTCAAAGCCAGCTGGACTAACTACATAGTGAGACCATCTCAAAACAAACAAACAGAAATAAAAAACATTTAAAAGCGTTCCCATCAACAGAGAGAAGACAAGATACACTTCGAGGAAGAGCCGGAGGCGGACTACATTTCAAGGGCAAGACACGAAAACTAGTTCTGTCTCGTGGAGGAAAGCCCTGTGGGATTCTGCGTTTTCATAACTGGGAACCAACAGCAAAATCTAATGAAAATAACAAATCTCTTGGACGCATGGAATTAGTTGCTTGCTTACTACAAGACTAAGAAAAGCAATTTTTAGATGTAAAAAATGCCAATGAAGTGTTACCAGCTTTGTTATGGCTTCAGCGATCATGTCCTTCATTTTGATGTGGTGCAGTCTGTAATGCTTGGACAGCTCTTCCGCTATGCTGGACTTTCCCACCGCAGGAGGACCCAGGATGCAGATCTTGATGGGCTGCACGGGGAGCAGATGGGACTTGTGAGCGCTGGACAACGGATGTGTGGCTAGAGGGATTTCAGGACTGCACCCTTCACAGTCTCAGGATGCTACCTTTCTCTGTGTCTCTGTCTCTTGTTTTCCTAGAGACAGAGTCTCACTATGTAGACCAGGCTGGCCTCCAACTCACGGTGATCCTCCTGCCTCAGCCTCCTGAGTGCTGATTTAATTGTTTTTAATACAGTTAACTGGGGCCGGTGAGATGGCTCAGCGGTTTAAGCGCCTGCCTTGCAAGTGCGAGGGCCTGAGTTCGACTCCCGGAACCCACATACAAAAAAGGGGCCGGTGATATCGCTCAGCGGCATGGGCGCCTGCTGGCGCGCGAGGTCCTGAGGTCGACCCCCCGGTACCCACAAAAAAAAAAAAAAAAATACAGTTAACTGACTTTTTTTTTTTTTTAAAGCACAGTAAAAAACACCATTTCTTCTGCTGAAAATGTGCTTGCTTGAATGTTAAATAAAATTTGTGGCATTCATAACCAGTAATATACTTGAGAAGCTGAGGCAAGAGGATAGCAAGTTTGAGGCCAGCCTGGGGAGACACCCTGTGTCAAAATCAAATAGAAGGGGCCGGAGAGATGGCTCAGCGGCGTACGCGCCTGCCTGGAAAGCGCAAGGGCCCGAGTTCGACTCCCGGAACCCACATACGAAAAAAGGGGCCGGTGATATCGCTCAGCGGCACGGGCGCCTGCTGGCGCGTGAGGTCCTGAGGTTGTCCCCCCGGTACCCACAAAAAAAAAAAAAATCAAATAGAAAAGGCTGGGGATGCAGTGCAGCGTGAAGACCCTGGCTTCAATCGCCAGTGCCAAGAAGAGAAAAGAAAACAAGATTTCCATTGGCAGAGTGTCCACGAGCTTAAAGATTTTATAATTTCACCCCGGAAGTTGGTTAGCATTGTTACTACCACCACCTGGCAGACAGGGAAACTGAGGCTGTGGACAATGGAAGCAGGCATCCTGGGGCTGCAGGTCTGATCGGTGTCCAGGGGGCAAGGCCGGGCCTGGATGGCTTTGGTACTGGTTGCCAAGGCCTGAGGCCCAGCCATCCGGGGGTCCAGGGAGCGTCCAGGGGTCCAGGGAGCAGGTTCCGGGCCTGGTCCTGCACACACGCCAGGGGCGGATCCCGTCTTCGGGGGAGGTTCAGCTCCTCCAGGGATGAGCCAGAAGCCGGCCACTCAGTCGCTGGAGAGGACAGGAGTGGCCACACCGAGCCTGTGGACTCAGGGACTCTGTGCCAGGCCTGGTGCCCCTTGCGGGCCACAGGGGGAGCTTGGGCCTTGGCCCCACTAAGGAGAGTGTGCCCTGCTAGTGCCTGGCCCCACATTCCAGGTGGGGGTGCTGCTGGCGCGAAGCGTCTGCACCCGCCTGCGTACTGGTTCCGTCCCAAGCTGCCGGGCTGGCCGACCAGGGCCCCAGGGTCAGTGAGACTCTGGCCAGGCTGAGCCCTCCTGGTTGGTCCATCACGCTCTATCCAGTCCTGCTAGGCAGGAACCGCATGTCCCTAAAGTACGTGGTCCTGTCCCTGCTCTAACTGCCTGTGGGTTTTCCCGGGGCCCAAAGAGGACAGTACAGTCCCACACCTGCAGCTACGGCTGCTGCGAGGCACTCACTGCATCCCGGGCTATGCCAACTTTTACGGAGCCAGGCATGCTCTCCAAGACACTGTGGTTCTGGGGACAGACAGGGACACTCTGGTCACAGGGAGCATTGCCAGGCACAGTGGTGATTGTGATTCCGACAACGCGGCTCACTCTTAGGCTACTGTACAGTTTCAAAACACTTCTTCCCGGATGACCCACTTTTGTCTTTAGAAGCTTCCCAAGGACCACCCCGAAGATCCGGGCAGGAGCTCGTGTATCTGGTTTCAGAGGGGAGGCGCAGACGGATGCACTGCGGTTAATGAGCCCGTTCCTGCTGCGCCTGCATCTTTCTTTCTATCCCTGACTAGCTGTGTGCCTTTGAAGAAGTTGCTTCATCTCTCTAAGCTCTGCTTCCCTCACCCATAACGTGGAGGTAAGAATATCTCCCTTAAAAAATTGATCATGTGCAGAGGAATTCTACCATACCTACCTTTCACCACAAAAGAAGAAAAGTATGTGAGGCAATTCACATGTTAATTTGCTCCATTTAACCATTTCACAACGTATACATATTTCAAAACAGCTTGGTGAACAGAGGGCCTGGTGGTACATGTGTGTAATCCCAGCACTCTGGGAGGCTGAGGCAGGAGCATCGCAAGTTCATGCCCATCCTGGGCAACTTAGTGAGACCCTGTCTCAACACACAAAAATAAAAAAGGGCTGGGGGTTTAGCTCAGTGCCAAGCAAGGCCCTGGGTTCAATCCCCAGTGCTTTAAAAATCAATAAAAAATCCCTCAAAAGCCATCCTGGTGTACATGATAAATATGTACAATTTTTATTTGTTAATTAATTTTTTAAAAAGAATATCTACCTTGAAAGGTTGTGTTGATTAAAATGGCCAGTAAATCACCTGGCCAGTAGAAAGATCAACATAGTAATCAGACTTCTTTGACCTCCTCCCTACTCTCTCCCTAGGTGTCTCCACAGGTAGGGAGGCTCCTGGGTAATTTTGCTTATGTTGGTAACTGTGACAATCAGTGTCGAGTTTACTATCCTGCTCAATTTGCACTGCCGTTATTATCAATGCTAACTTTTTTTTTGAGACAGGGTCTTGCTATGTAGTTCAGGCTGGCCTTGAACTCACTCTGTAGCCCAGGCTGGCCTCAAACTCGAGGTCATCCTCCTGCCTCAGCTTCCCGAGTGTTGGGATTACAGGCGTGTGCCACCATGCCTGGCTTACTTAAACATTTTTAAGGTTCGGTTGACAATATTAGCATAACGCACATGTAGATGATCAGAGGTGGACAAATGTGTCACGTTTTAAAAATGATTTGAAATTAGACGTTTGGATGTTTGAAGAGGAAAATGCTTCCACTGGTAACTGCACACGGGGGGGGGGCATTTACTTTGCTTGAAGCAGAGGCGCAGGGGAGGTGATAGTTACCAGCAGCCCTCTGCTCTGCTTGTACTCTTTGAGGATGTTGTTAATGTTTTCCACAAATCCAGTCTGCGCCACCCACCGAATGTTGAAATTCTCCTTCACGAAAAGCGCTTCCATTCTCAGGTTGACCAGTAAGTGGTCAATGCTGTCTTGCTGAGGAGGGAAGGAAATGACAGGTTTGTCGCCTCTGTTTCCTTCTGACAGTTTGAGCAGACCAGAATCACTACAGTTAGCAGGGAAAAGCAATGCACTTTCACTAAGGACGGGAATCAGTCCAGCGTAAGGTATTTACAATGCACCTACTGTGATTCTCCCTTTCTCTCTCCCTCCCTCTCTCTCTTTCTCTCTCCCTCTCTTTCTTTTCTTTTCTTTTTTTCAGTGCTGGGCATGCTAGGCAAGTATCTGCCACTGAGCTACATCCCTGGCCCTTTTAAAAAAATACATATAACATCTACTTTTTCAATAATGCAGTACCATGGTTCAACCCCCCCAAAAAAAAAACATTAAGTACCTCGTTGTGGTGGCACACGCCTGGAATCCCAGCACTCTGGGAGGCTGAGGCAGGAGGATTGCAAGTGTGAGCCTAGCCTGTGTAACTTCATGATTTTAGTGAGACCTTGTCTCAATATAAAATAAATACATTAATAAAAAAGCCAGGTGTGGTGCTGCACATCTATAATCCCAGCTCTCAGGAGGCTGAGGCAGGAGGACTGCCCCAAGTTCAAGGCCAACCTGGATTACATAGTGAGTTCAAGGCCAGCCTGAACTATATAGTGATACTCTGTCTCAAAAACAAAACAAGGGGGCCGGTGAGATGGCTCAGTGGCTTAAGCGCCTGCCCGGCAAGCGCGAGGGCCTGAGTTCGACTCCCGGAACCCACATACGAAAAAGGGGCCGGTGATATCGCTCAGCGGCATGGGCGCCTGCTGGCGCGCGAGGTCCTGAGGTCGACCCCCCGGTACCCACAAAAAAAAAAAAAAAAAAAAAAAAAACAAGGGCCGGTGATACAGCTCAGCAGCATTAGCGCCTGCCTGGCAAGTGCAAGGTCCTGAGTTCGACTCCCGGTACCCACATATAAAAAAAAAAAGGGCCAGGGATATAGCTCATTGTGAAGGCCCTGGATTCACTTACCAGCAACACAGACACACACGCACACACACACACACATATACCAGTAAGTATAGCGGAAAACATTCCCTCTGACTCCCAAATGCCACCCAGCTGGTTCTGCTCCTCAGAAACAATCCATGGCATCAGCCTTTTGAAACATTCACGCACAGCATTTAGACACAATTTCTTCAGCAAGAATTACACCCTAAAACCAGCTTAACGTGCTCACCGCAGAGCTACAGCCACGGGCTTTGCAGTCTGCAGGACAGAGTGGGGCCCTCCATCAGGAAGAGACAAGAGAGCAATACCCACTGTTTGTGGAGCAGTTCATGCATCAAATAGCCTTCAAATATATATTCTGAGGGTTTTTCACAAAAGAAAACTGAGGCTGGAGAAAGAGAATAGTAATTGCCCCAGGGCATGGAGTTAGAAGCCAGCCATTCTAATCTGAATCTTCGAGAATCAGTAGTATTTAGGAAGAGTTGTTAAAAATTCTTATATACTAACAGTTAGCTCCTTGATTAGGAAAGCGTTTTCTTTGGGTACTTTCTGGATTTTGCCAGGGCCGGTACTTCTACTGATGAACTGTTAAGGAAAAATAGAGGCATTATTTGGTTTACCTATAAGATTTTATACACAGTTTCTGGAAGCAATGTGAATGCTACTAGGCATGAAGATCATAGCATCCGGGAAGTAGGGGACAGTGTGCTGACGGTGTTCATTTATTTGTTCCAAAAACACGCTGGGAAAGAGATGAATAAGGCCTGGTCTCTGCCCTCGAGGAGGTCCTGGTTTGAAGGAGGAGACAGCTGGACACAGGTAATGATCACGTAGAAACTGCAACGCGGCAGGGGGCATTCTGGGCCTTGGTCTTTTTGTTTTTTTAATTTTTAATTTTTTTTTTTTTTTTTTTTGAGATGGAGTCTCACTCTCTCTGTAGCCCAGGCTGGCCTGGAACTCACGGTGATCCTCCTGCTCAGCCTCCTGAGTGCTGAGATTACAGGCATGTGCCACCACTCCTGGCTCTGTCATTGTGCTCTTTGGGAGCTCTCATTCTGTTTTTAGAATGGAAGCTGCCTTAACTGATGCTTTGAAAATAAAAGCCAGTTAGATCTATGAAACACTCATTGTAATTTTGTCTGTTGACAGTCTCAATGCTTGTCCACCCCCCATTCTTCTGTTGAAATCCTGACCCCCAAGGTGCCAGTGTCAGAAGTGGGGTGCAGGGAGGTGATCAGGTTATGAGAGCCGAATCATGATGAATGAGATTAGTGTGAGGACAGAGAGAAGGTAAGGACTCTGAAGTCCCAAGGGGCCTGCATCTGTCACCAGACCTGCAAGAGCACTGACCTTGGACTTCCCAGCCCCCAGCACTACTTGTGGGATTTTGTTGCAGCACCTGCAAGGCATTCTGGGAGTGTGGACGCAAGCGGGCAGGAGACAGTGAGGGCACCAAGGAAGAGGTCCGAGCTGGATTTTAAAGACCGTGGAGCAGCCCAGGCAGGGCAGGAGCAGCCACACCGCTGGGCTATGAGGCCTCGGAGAAGCGGCTCTCTCCTGGAGTCCAGGAAGCAGCCAGGAGGGCTGGTAAGCCTCACTGTGTCACTGTTTTGAGGCACGTGTCTACAGTCACATTTTAATGTTACACAGTGTGATCAAAATGTACAGTGAATGCATAAAATTTTAGATTTTTTACAGTAAAAGACACCCTGCTATGAATACCCCTCAAATTACTCCGTCACTTCCAACTCACTCATCCCATCGTCCTTGCCACTTCCTGAAGCACCTCTGGTAGTCCTCTTTTGTGAGGGTCTTTAGGAGGTGTGACCAAAAATATGGTGAATGCTGCTGCCGAAAGGCAGGCTCGTGAAGACATGACCTTGTGTCTTCATGTTCCCTTTTCACAGGATCGTCCCTATGTGACTTCTGGCTCTTCCCCAGAGTCAAAATGACCATGAAAGGTCCATGTTTTGAATCAATTGAGGACATTAAGGCAGCCATGACAGTGCAACTAGAGACATTCACAAAAGAGGACTTCCAGAGCTGCTTCAGAAAGTGCCAAGAAGAATGGGATAGGTGTGTTTGAAGCAAGGGGGAGGATTTTGAGGGGTTTTAACAGCAATGTGTCTCTCACTGTAATACTTTTTAAAAACCCTTAAACATTCACTGTGTTTTTCAATCACACGCTGTCCAGCCTGCCCTTTGTGTGTCGGAGGGGCCACCCGAGCCCGAGAGTGGCCTTTCTTGTCTCTCTCCATGTGGATCCTGGAGAAAGGGCAGCGGGTAGGAGTTTCCCAAAGTGCACAGCTGCAAATACTGCTAAATTAAGTTTGCAGGTCATCCCACTTTAGGGTGCCCCGGTTTTGTTAGCACAAGTAATTCCACAGCTAGAGTTTTGAGGTAAAGCTATTTAAGCTGTGCTGTCCAAGTACGGAAGGGACGCAACCGGCCACCGTACCTTGACCAGGTCTTCCAGGGTATGAGCAGACTCGTCCACGGCGACCAGATAGTGATGCTTCGGGACGTGGTCTATTATGTTTTGCATCACTCTGCGGGGCAGCGGGGAAAATGACCACCACAGGAAAGGAGCAAAAGAGAGGCGATGATTAGAACTCCCCACCATCCGGCCCCACGGAGCAGGCGTCGGTGTTTGGAATCTATGTGTCATCCACCCATCCACCCATCCATTTGTGATAGAGTCTCGCAATGTAGCCCAGGCTGGCCTCAAACTCGCAGCAATCCTCCTGCCTCAGCCTCCCCGGCTGGCATTTGCTGTTTTATTGTTATCTCGCTTAATTGTCAATAAGATAGGGGAAGGGATTACTAATCTGCATTCTAAGATAGGAAGGTGTTGAGGAGTTAAGTGACTGTTTATCAGGTGGAAGAGCTCCTGGGAAAACAGAGGAGCCGGCCACTGAGATAAGCGTCACAGGCCCCCCATCCTGACTTCTTTCTTGTGCACCGCCTGCAACAACACGACCCAGCCCCGCAAGACTGCGGCTTATGACGCCCCTGCCCAGCTGGGGCTCAGCAGGAGCCTCACAGATGTGCTGGGGGCAGGCGTCTCACGAAGTGAGTCACAGACGCAGAGAAGCTGCGGCTCTGCACAAGGCCACGCACAACACAGGGCTGCACGGAGATCTCCTCTTTGGACTTAGCGATTGTCATCAGTTCTGAGTGCTTGGCTCCGTGCCAGGACAGCGGCAAGGGCTGCAGGTGTGACTCCATCAAGTCCTTGCGATGACAGACTTAGGGAACTGCTATGATTGCCCCTATTTATAAACGAGGAAATCAGAGGTGGGAATGTAGGGCTGAGGTCGATTCCCATCACCGAACAAGAAAAAAAGTAACAATCGATGTTCATTTCACGATTTTAATTCATTGATTTTTGCTAGTGCTGGGGATTAAACCCAGGGCCTCATGTGTGCTAAGCCTAGCCATCACATTTATTTTATATTATTTTCTCTGGACGCATTAACTTTTAGCTTCTTTCTTAAATATTTGACAATTTTCAGAGAAACCCGTAGGAAGAAAAAAATGTTACTGGAAAGGGTCCCAAATCTTTCCATAATGGGAAATTGTTCACTAACTTCTCTGGGACTAAAGCTAAATATTTTATTTTAAGAATGTAAGACTCCTTTGTATCTTTAAAACCTGATAACCTAAGGTGAAATCTCTGCAAAAAAGAAAGGCACATTTAGTTTATTTATTTATTTTGGTTTTTTGAGACAGCGTCTCACTGTGTAGTTCAGGCTGGCCTTGAACTCACTGTGTAGCCCGGGCTGACCTGGAACTCACAGTAATCCTCCTGCCTCAGCCTCCTGAATGTGGGGATTACAGGCAAGTACCACCAGGTCTGGCTAGCAGGGCACATTTTGGCCCCTCCATCCCCACAATTAATGTTGGCTGAAGGCGACTGAATTTTGATGTGGTCCAAAACTTACTTAATTTAAAAGATCCGTCCTTAAAAACAGTAGTAACCATTTGGTTCAGGGCCTTCAGGGTACCGCGCAGGGCTGCAGTCTGAGCCTCACTTGTTTCCGGGTAAACTGGTAAATGTGTCGGGGCGTGACTCCCAGCGGCAGGGCGTGAGGGCAAGAGTGCGTGTGGAAGCCAGCCCCTTGGGAAGTGCGCGTTAGCTTCCTCCTGCGGCCGCGCCTGCAGTGCGGGAACGAAGCCCAGGGGCCCGAGCCGCGGACCCAGCCCAACACAGGGACCCGGCTCGATGGCCTGGCATCAGGGCTGGCCTGCTCTGTGCGCGGGAACCCATGGGTCCCCCGCAACACTGAGCTTCTCCAAAGAAGCCCCGCGGGTGTTGCAGCCCTGCAGAGCGCTCCGCCCTGGGCTCGCACGTGATGCTGGAGAGGCGGGACGCTGGCCAGCTGGAGCGAGAATTATGTCGAGCTATCTCGGGCCCTTTAGAAAAACAGACTTTACTTTTCACCTCTGTATCTGACCCAGTACTCTCGTGACCGTTTACGAGTTGGGCAAACCTCCTGGAATGCATCGTTAGGCCTCCGTGGAGCCTGACGCCACAAGAAAATGCTGCAAGAGAACATCAGGTGCCCCTAGGGAGACCCTTATTTGTTGCTTTGTTGCCGACCTGATACCTCGCCCCTGTAATCACTGACTGCATCGAGCGATGCCTCTCTCTGTTCTGTCCGAAGAGCCCACCCAGCCTCCGCGCAGGCCGTGTTGGGGCAACTTGAACCCGTGGTCACCCACTGTTTCCCCACTTCCTTAAAGGCAGGTCGTTATTTTACATCGCTACAGCTTTATCTAGACGACGGGCAGGGGAGCTTCAGATCTCCCGTCTGCTATCTGATCTCTGGAATCTAAACTGGTGGGCTGACATCACTGTCTCATCTAGGGCAAAGGAGAAAGAAACTACGTCCCCGGATGTTGCTCATACCAAGCTCTGCTTTTCCAGAATTGTTGCTCTGCTGACCAAGTTTCTAAGAGATGGACTTGGTCTTGCCATTAGCTTTGGGGACTGGCAGTGTAGCTCAGTGGTGGAGCACTTGCCTATCATGTGGGAGGCCTCGCTTTCCACCTCCAACCCCAGCAAAACAAAAATAAAACAAAAAAGCAAGAAACCGTGGAGCTTTTAGGTGAACACTATTTCGCCAGATGCAAAATGGAGATATAATAGTACTACCAGTACCTTCTGCATAGGGTTGTGGAAGAATAAATACGATACGTGTAAGGGCCTTAGCACTGAGTAGATGCTCAATAAACATTAGTTTACAGATAGATGTATGAGGGCAAAGTGGCACATGCCTGTAATCCCAGCACTTGGAGGCTGAGGCAGGAGGATTGCCATGAGTTTGAGGTGAGCCTGGGTCACATAGTGAGTTCAAGGCCACACTGAACTACATAGTGAGACCTTGTCTCAAAAAAAATTTTTTAAACACAGACCAGTGAACCACCCAGGAGGGTCACGTTTCTGGGAGAATTCTTACCCTGCCAGGTCAAGAACATGAATTGTTGGAATTACATTTGTTCCGTCTCCAAAAACAGGTAACGCGGGGACCTCGCCCAGCCAAGCAAGCTAAAAGAAAGAAAAGCCAAGCGTTCATCTCAGTCGTGTGCGAGGGAGGTACAGCTCAACAGCAGTCAAGCGATCAGGGAGACCCGTCAGCGGGAAATCTCGGGGTGCTTCATAAATCAGTCCCGAGGACGTCGGGATCCAATCCTACTTGGGGAGACAGAGTCTAATCGCAGAACAGTAGTGAAACAAACCAGACAGCATCATATAAGGGAGCTAAAAATGTTGATCTGAATGTAGAGCAGTGATTCATAGAGGTTAGGAGTGAAGTAGGACAGAAACAAAGACAGGTTAGGAAGGAGACCAGGAAGTTGTAATTTAAAAATTTGTACTTTTCAAAAAATTGCAGCCTCGAGACATAATCAAAGTTACCCAAGGCAACAATGCCTTTTTCACCCAGGGCCTGTTTATTTTCCTTCCAGACTCCTCACTCTGAATTCCTAAGTCTTAAGGGTACAGTAAGACCATAGATGGGGCCCCGTTTTTCCTGGGATAGTAGAGCCCATACATTCTGAGGACTTTGCTGGTGAGACGCAGCACACTTAATGAACTGGGCGCTGCGTCTCCCAACTTCAAACGCATGCGGACAGCTCGTGTCGCAACCCAGCTGATGAAGACAGATTTTACTTCAACTCACTAACGAGCGGCCGGACCTGAAGAAAGCAGGTGCTGGATACATGATAAATAACTCAAAGAAATAAATAAGCATCCCACACCACCCATCTTGAGGGGACCCCCGAGGCCACACAAATCCCCCCAACCCCAGACCCAGGGCCCCTCACCCCTCAAATGCCCTGCTCCTTTCTGCAAGTGTAGGAATTTGTTTCTGCTAATAAACCTGCCTATGTTTCTCACTGACAAGTCCTGCAATTCTTTCTGCGACAGGTCAAGAACCTACTCTGGAGCAGGGAGGCCCCTTCTGTTCTTTGGGGGACCTCCTTGGACCCTCAGTGACAGGAGAGGAGAGAGGGCAGATAAAGGGAGGGTGGATTTGACCAGTGCGCACTGTATATAAATGTGGACGTGTCCCTCTGAATCCCATTCATATGGACAATTAATGCATTTAGTCTAAGCAGGGTGTGGTGGTCATGCCTGTGATCCAGCACTCAGGAGGCTGAAGCAGGAGGATCACCATGAATCTGAGGCAACCCTCCTGCCTCAGCCTCCCAAGTGCTGGGATTACAGGGGTGTGCTGCCACACCTGGCTTATTTATTTGTTTTTTATGCTAGGACATATGCCAGGCAAGAGCTCTCCCCCCAGGCTACATCCCTAGCCCTGTAAAATATTTTTTTTAAAAAATCCATATAATGAAAAGTTGTACCTTAAAAAATGTGTGTAAGATGCCTCCTTCCATGCCGTACTGAAGTCCTGCAGCAACTACATAAGTTGCAAACATTTTGGTCTATTGGATAAAATACAGAAAAAGGCTGAGTATCACATTCTCAGTCACATTAATTAGATTATTTCAGTCATTACGAGGAGCACTCAGGGAGTTTCATAAACTCTTTTGGACACATTAGGTGTTGTTCAGGGCAGAAATTGTGTCCCTCGCACTACTCTGGAATGCCACAGACCATTATGGAAATTTAATTGGGACTCTTTTTTTTTTTTTTTTTTTTGTGGGTACCGGGGGGTCGACCTCAGGACCTCGCGTGCCAACAGGCGCCCGTGCCGCTGAGCGATATCACCGGCCCCTTTTTCGTATGTGGGATCCGGGAGTCGAACTCGGGCCCTCGCGCTTGCCAGGCAGGCGCTTATGCCGCTGAGCCATCTCACCGGCCCTTAATTGGGACTCTTAATGAAATTACAGCCAGACTTATTTGTTGAAAACTGAATACCTGTAAACTCTATCCTGTGGCATGGAGGAAAAAGGATTATAAAAACAGGTCCTGCTGGGTGTGGTGGAGCATACCTGTAATCCTAGCACTCAGGAGGCTGAGGCAGGAGGATCACCGTGAGTTCGAGGCCAGCCTGGGCTACATAATGTATTCAAGGCCAGCCTGCACTACATAGCAAGACCCTGTCTCAAAAGATCAAAAACAAAAAAAAACAAAAAACAAAAACATCAAAACAACAGGTCCTTCCCCAGGATCCATCATTTTCTATTAGAAGTGACAGACACACATAAAGTGAGTTCAGGAACAGGCCTCAATAGGAGGGTTTCAGTTGATGTGGAAAGTTCACTTTATTCTCAGGTGGTTTATGGGCCAGGAGACTTTGCCTCAATATTTATCTTTTACTGTTGTCACGGTGCTCCGGTTACCCAGGGTGGGGTGGGGATGTCCTTTCTGGAATGCTGGAAAGCTTAAGGCAGCGATAGTACTCAGGGATACCTGCAGGCTGATTCACCTTCCTTCCATGCCTTCCACCCACACACACCACTAACAAGGTGGCCTTTAAGTTATTGATTTAAAAATCAAGCCAGGCATGGTGACTCGCACCTGTGGTGACAGCTACTTGGGAGGCTGAGACAGGAGGATTCACTAATGAGAGACCAGCCTAGGTAACAGAGTAAGTCACCATCTCAAAAACAAAAAACAAGGGACAAAACAAAATTAAACAGAACAGAGAAACTCAGAGAGCTTTGTGTAACGGCAGGCACGATGTGCTTTTTCTGCATTGCTGATGTGAGGCCCAATGATAGATTAGATCGGGACTTTAATGTTACCTAAGAAGGGTTTCGGGGTGGACGTGAGGGTGATTAGTCTCCTCCAGTGAATCTATCACCCAAAGAGACAGTGTCATTGGGGCAGTAGGATTTTTGTTGTTCTGTTTTGCTTATTTTGTTCATTTGCTTTGCGGTGCTGGGGATTGAATCCACTGAGCGGTACTCCCAGCCTCCTGCCATGGGATTATCAACAAAACCTCGCCACCGCCACCACTGTCATCATTTTTGGAGGGAGGGTGAGATATTTGTAAACTAAAGGAAGGAAGGAAGGGGGGAGTGGAGGTCAAGCAGAGACAGGAAGTGCCACGGCGTGGGAGAATCTGGGTCACTGAGCGAAGTTTTGGAGGAGAAATCGTGTCATGGTGCTATCGTTTGGATCCCCCCAAGTCCACGTGTTAAAGGCTTGGTCCTTGGCTTGGTGCTGAGGGGAGGGGACAGAAGCTTTAAAGGCTGGGGCCTGGTGCGAGGTCTTCAGGTCACTGGGGGTGTTCTCTGTCTCTCCTCCTCTCTCTCACACTTGGCCACGATAGGCCGCGCGCGCCCACCGCAATGTGCTGTGCCGATCTGCCATGGACTGAAACCTCTGAAACGCTGAGCCAACATCTTTCTTCTTGATATGTTTATGAGCCCAGGTATTTTGTTACAATCACATAAAGCTGCCTAACACACACATTAACTGGTCCACATTCTCCTACATCTGGGTCAGTAGCTAAGGGAGCAAAGTGACACAGTTCCCTGGCCCTTCCTAGTTGTTCCAGGTGACATGACAGGGGAAGGTTCCCAAAGGATTTTAACAGCCTATGGCTCAACTCCTGCAGACCCTCGCGTGTCCAGCCAGAGCGGCATGCGGTGGCTTCGCAGGAGGGAAGCAGACAGCTGTGAGGTTTTAGGCAGGGGCTGGGTGAGAGGGTGTGGCTGAGAAACAGGGCAGTGGGAAAGGAGGCCACAAAAGAAAAGGAAGAAAACAGAGGCCAAAGATTTCACGTGAGGGTGTGGGGGAGGCACTCATCCCTGATAAAATAGCTAAGGAGGAAACTGGTTCCAGTAACACATTTTGAATCGTGAATGGTTTCTCTAGGGATGCTTTGAATTCCCTCCCTTCTGGAACACTCTGGGCTGAGACTACGATTTGGACAAGCTCCAGGGATCCACAAGAGGCTAGGGCACGGCACTCCCCCGTGTACTGGAGTGGGGTCGCACATGCTCTCTATGTACGTGAGCTGGGACACTGTCCACCCAGTGTCCTCAGCCTGGGGGGCCAGTGACCTTGGAGAGAAGTGGAACAGAAGACTTGAGAGTGACCGTGCAGAGGACTGGTACCCCAGCCAGGGAACTTCTGCACAGTTACTTCTGGTGACTGACGCGGGCAGTGAGGAGCGACATGCAGGGAAGAGGCCAAGGACTAGTTGTCTTGCATAGATTTTGGTGAAACCTCATCCCATATCTGCATCTTTTTTCTTTTGAATCTTTTTGGGGGCCATGCACATCACATTCTGGGGAAGACATCTATTTTTCTTTTTTTGTTGTTTTTATGTGGGTACCAGGAGTCGAACTCAGGACCTCACGCTTGCCAGGCAGGCGCTTATGCCGCTGAGCCCATCTATTTTTCTTTAATGTGCTAAGGTCATCAAAGAATGCAAAGCTGGGGATGCCTGTGTTGAATATTTTAGTCTAATCAAGGTTATATTTTTACTATGCCTTTCAATAGCTATTCTGTACTTGCTGGTAGGGAGGTAAACGCCTGCAGTATTCCACAAAGTGACGGATTCTAGATAGCATATAAGTAAAATATACACGTAAAGTTGCAATTCCAATCTGCCGTAATGCACAAACCTAAGTGTCTTTTATGAGTTAGGTCTTGTGGAACTGAGATAATGTGAAGACTGTAAGGGCATCAGAAATTACTGAACTGGGGCTGGGCATGGTAGTGTGTGCCTATAATCTCAGCACTTGGGAAGCTGAGGCAGGAGGATCTCTGTAAATTCAGGGGTCAGCTGGGCTACATAGTGAGTTCAAGGCCAGCCTGAACTACATAGTGAGGCCCTTTCCCCCCAAAATCATGATTTGTTGAATATGACTAATTCACTGGTTGAAAATATATGATGACATACACAAAAGATTCAAGTGAGTGATAATCTAGAATGAAGAAATGTTGTCATATTTATGTATTTATTTATTTATTTATTGAGACAGGGTCTTGTTATGTATAGTAGTTCAGGCTGGCCTTGAACTCACTGTGTAGTCCAGGCTGGCCTTGAACTCGCAGAAATACTCCTGCCTCAGCCTACTGAGTGGCGTGTGCCACCACACCCAGCTTCAACAAATAGAGAATTTTAACAAAATAATTATTGAATTCAAAACAGGAAGAAATTTAGGGAATGTAACTTAGTCCCTTTAATTTATTTGTTTTAATCCCAAGAGTTGTGGGCTGGGGTGTAGCTCAGTGGGAGAGCACTGCTGGGAGATCTAGTGCCTGGGGTTAGGTCCCAGACATGACCCCAGTGTTTAGTGACTTGGATGAGGTGATAAATTAATGGATGGCAAAGGATCTAGAATTCCTAATTCTCTCTTGTTTTCTTGGAATATTTTATATTGACAGTGCTGTGCTGCATTGCACCCGTATTTTATAGGCCGTCATAATTTGAGAGGACAAAGTTCCTGTTGTAATATCCTCAGTGACCACTAGGTGTCACCTTAGAGCTAGTATTGCACTGCGTTTACAGTTGGTCTACTAATGGGACCTTTGGAGGTTTTGGGGTTGTGTGTAAGCTCTATATGGGCAAAATGGGGATGGTGCTAGTAGTACATATTTCACAGAATTTTTTTGAGACAAGGTCTTGCTATGTAGTTGAGGCTGGCCTTGAACTATGTAGCCCAGCCTGGCCTCAAACTCTCAGCAATCTTCCTGCCTCAGCCTCCAGAGTGCTGGGATTATAGATGTGCGCCACCACACCTAGCGCTTCACAGAATTTTAAAAATTATTCATGAGATCCTGGAGAGTTACATGATACACAATAAATAAAACATCTCTAGGGACATAGTTAGGCAAGCCCTCAGTATTTTTTCAGCTGTTACTAATTCATGACCAGGGCAATTTCCATCATCTATTTTGATAAAAGACAAGAGAAATATAAACATTTTATAATGGATGTATGTCAAAATGATAAATTTTGCTGGAACAGAAAGCTAGTAAGCTCTGATTGTCCACATTGGTTTCTCAGCCCTGGATGTGTCTTGATAATCAGTGACTACAGATGTGTCAAGATAAACTCGACCTGATGGAGTTTCGGAGTCAGGAAAAATAATAAGAGTGAAACTCGCAGGTGGGCTTTGGTGTCTGGTGGAGCTCGGTGTGAAGCACAGCTGCGCCTCTTGGCCTCTTTCCCGCAAGGCCCACATTGTCTGGGGACAATGAAGACAACACTGTCATTGTTCCGAGCAGCTCAGGCAGGGTCGGCCGAGCTCGGGATGATGCACAGGAAGCCCCAGTCTTGTGACCTTGTGCAGCTGAGGCTCTGCAGGCCTCCATGTCCTGATCTGTAACATGAGGTTAGCATGCGCTTTCCAGGGAAGACAGAAAATGGGGACCCCCTCCTTCCCGTGACAGTTCTGAGTTATTTGCTTCTCTGGGACCTTGCATGGTGGGCAGGACCAGAACCTGCACAAGGACCCCTAAGGAGAATACATGGAGGGATGAGACTGCAGCTCAGTGCCTGTGGATATAAGTTGCCAGGAAACTAAACAAAGAGGTCTTTAAAATTTTATTTTACATTATTATTCCTATTATTATTATTATTATTTTGGTTTGTTGAGACAGGGTATCGCTATATAGTTCAGGCCAAGTAGCCCAGGCTGGCCTCAGCAATCCTCCTGCCTCAGCCTCCTGAGAGCTGGGATTCCAGGCATGCACCACCACATCTGGCCAGAGAGATGTTTAAAGAGTTCTAATGACGCAAGTAATGCCGGGAGCAGCCTGCACCATGCACACAGCCCTCAAAAACCAGTGAACTATTTATCACCCTGGCTGGGGTTGAGGCAAAACTAGATGATGGGCAAGAAGCCAATGTACGCGGCCTTAAAAGAGCCTCCCACCCAAAGTGTCCTGTGACTCCACACTCACGTTTTTTCCAAATTTGAGGACTGTTTTTTCAGCATTTATGTGGTCCAGAAAATTCGGATGATTCTTTCTTCTTCGGTAGTCCTCTTCTGTGAATGGGATTTCAGAGTCCTCCTGCAAGACAGAGAAGGTGCAGCCCTGGGGCGTGGGCTCTGAGGGGCTCCTCAGCCCGCAGCAGTGGGCCCAGAGCTCCACTGCTCTGCAAGAGGGCAGCTCTGGCTGAGGACAGTGAGCTGCGAATTTCAAATCAGCCAGCCGACAGCGTTTCAAATATTCCCATCACGCAGAAATGGTAAGTGACAGAGCTGGTGGAGATTTCAGTTACCCTGATCTGATCATTGCACGTGGTATACATGAATTGAAACACACCCCGTAAGTGTGCAATTTTTGTTTTGTTTTGTTTTTTGAGACAGGGTCTTGCTATGTAGTTCAGACCTTGAATTCACTACATGGCCCAGGCTGGCCTCGAACTTGCCACGATCCTCCTGCCTCAGCCTCCAGAGTGCTGGGATCACGGATGTGCGCCATCACGCCTGGCCAGGGATGAAGACTACTGTGTTTCTCACAGTCCACTGGGAAGTACATCACATTCAGCCTTTCCACAACTCCTCATCCTATGAAGGCCCACAGAGAAAGGCAGCTGCAGCAGGGAACAACTGAGCGCCACATCCCTAAGCGGCACCAGGTTTAGACATCCTTGCTTGAGCAGGGCTTTAAAAACATAGTATTATATAGAGTCAGGCTTGATGGCGAACACCTGTAATCCCAGCACTCAGGAAGCTGAGGCAGGAGGGTCGCCACGAGTTCAAGGCCTGGTTAGGCTACATAGCGAGATCCTGTCTCAAAAAACCAAAACCAAACAAACAAACCCCTCCTAAAAAACTAAAACTAGAAGTTCCATTCAACCCAGTTATTCCCCTTCTAGGTATCTTCCAGAAAGAGTTAAAGACGTCATATTACAGTGATCCATGCACACCCGTGTTTATAGCAGCTCAATTTGCCATAGCCAAATCTTGGAAGTGGCCTATATGTTCATCAACAGATGAGTGCCTAAGAAAACGTGGTGTTTACACACAATGGAATACTACTCTGCCATAAAGAAAGATAAACTTGACCCATTTGTAGGAAAATGGACGCACCTTGAGACCATAATGTTAAGTGAAATAAATCAGACACACAAGCTTACATATCACACAGTTTCTCTTATAAATAAAGAGCAAAATAAAAAATAATAGGAAGTAGGGAGATGGATCTTTCTCAAAAGGGAAGGGGATCAAGAGATGGAGGAAGGCAAGAGAGAGAAAGGGATGAAGAAGGAATGAAGATGTGTTAGGTACATGCAGCTCCCCGTGAAGAATGTAAACATTACATACTGCAAACGTGGACTGCTAAAGAAAATATGATTATAAATCCCCTCCCGGGACCGCCATATTCCACAGGGTCTGTCCTAGACCAAAGCACTGAGACGCGCGCGGGTGTGGTTTAATGGGCAGCGTCGTGGAGGCCGGGGGATCCTTTAGCGTCGGCTGTGCTTAGAGTCCACGAACTCTGTCAGGCGCTCCCTGCAGAATCCCCTCATGCACAGACACCCAGGTGCCGCGGGGGAGGTTACAGCGGGGAACAGACGCGCTACTTACAGGGTCCAGAGGCTTGGATCGCGCCCATGTCATCACGGTGGAGAGTAAAATAAACACCTTGCGCTTCCCAAAGCGGCTGATTTCTTCGTTCAGTGCTGTAAGGCCAAGAGCAGATCGGTTATTTGGGTCTCTATGAACCGCGCTTGAGTCAGGATCTCACTATGTAGCCCAGGCTGGCCTCAAACTCACAGTGATCCTCCTGCCTCAGCCTCCCAAGTGCTGGGATTATAGGTGTGCGCTACTACACCTGGCAGGAGTGCCCACTTGTGAACCATTCATAGGGCCTGGCAGGCACAACACATGCGGACAGAAGGAAGGATGAGTACTTCCCTCCCTCAGGGTTGCCCCCCATTAATGGGTGAACCCTGTAGAGTCTGGCGAGTGATCCTGCGTGCTGTATGAGAGTCCAGAAAAGAATCTAAGCTAGAGCGGGGTCTCCTAAAATGAAGGCGCACATTTGTCACGGTGTGTTTTAGTCTCATAAGGTGACGCCTTCAACCACAAGGACAACAGCGAAGCGCAGCCCTCGGGAACTGATCTGTGCAGGGACGGGGACGGTATTGTCGTCGGGACGTCTGAGAGCGCCGAGCTCACACTGTGACCACTGCCGCTAGTGTTAATTCCAGTTTCTATTTTCATTCTGATAAAATTGTCTTCTCCATTTAATTTTGGTCTTTCACCTTTCTGCTCCACTGTGCTTCAGATCGGCCTATTTTGCGAATACCTGACACACTTCGAGCTCCTCTAGCCTGGTTATCCTTTTTGATTTATGATGTTTATGGTGGGCCTAAAGCAACCTGCACGCTTCCCTTCCGAGCACACCCTTTATCCATGTGTGCAAATATCTTCTCGTTTCTAATCCTTCATTCCTTTCTCCTATGCCATCTTGCCCTCTTTTCAGTATCTATGAAAGGCAAGGTCAGAATTATTTTTTTTTTTTCCTTGAGACAGGGTCTCACTATGTAGTTCAGACTGGCCTTGAACTCACAGCCTAGGCTGTCCTCAAATGCTTGGCAATCCTTCTTGCCTCAGCCTCCCAAGGTAGGAGAATTTGAAAGCATTTAAAAATAATTTAATAAAACATTATTAAAAATAATATGAGCTGGCCATGGTGGTGCACACCTGCAACCCCAGCCCTCTGGGGGGCTGAGGCAGAAGGATCAAAAGTTTGAGCCCAGCCTGGGCAACTTAGTGACTGAGTGAGACCCTGTCTCCAAATAAAAATAAATAAAAAGGGTTGGGGATGTAGCTCTCTATGCAAAGGTCCTCGGTTCAGTCCCCAGTACTGTCCCCCCCAATCCCATTGTAAGAAAAACAAAATCTAAGAATGTGTGTGTGTATCGAGTGATAGAGGGAAGGGCCTCTCACTACACTTTGTTGCACACAAACACCACATAGCTCAAAAACATGTAATTGAAGATGAGTGTGGTGACACACACCTCTAATCCCAGCACTCTGGGAGGCTGAGGCAGGAGAATTGCAAGTTCAACCCCAGCCTAGGCAACTTAGTGGTTTAGTGAGATCCTGTCTCAAAATTAAAAAATAAAAATAAAAAGGGTTGGGGATGTATCTCAGTGCAGCTGGGTTCAATCCCTAGTTCCACAAAAACAAAAACAAAACAGAACAACAATAAAAATGTAACAGAAACCAAAAACCCTAAATATGAATTTAGTTAAAAACTTTCCTCCAAATAGAGGAGTGAAATGTTCTTAATTATGTAAAGCTCTTTATTACAGAGAAGAAGACAGCAATAAAACATACTCTACATTTAAAGGGCATGGGAGGAAATGCAACTTCAAAGTGGGAGAAATGATTAAGTTCCTTAAGAAGCCATGGGATAGTCCTAAGAAAGAGTCACGTAATGGTCCATGTCTGAAATCCACAATCAATAGTCTTTTTGCTTGTTTGATTTTGCTTTTTTTGGGGGGTCGACCTCAGGACCTCGCGTGCCTACCAGGTGCCTGTGCCGCTGAGTGATATCACCAGCCCTTTTTTTGTATGTGGGTACCGGGAGTCGAACTCAGGACCTCGCACTTGCCAGGCAGGCGCTTATGCCGCTGAGCTATCTTACTGGCCCCGTTTTTGCTTTTTGAGACAGCATTTCATTGTGTAGTTCAGGCTGGCTTTGAACTCAAGGCAATCCCTCTGCTTCAGCCTCTGGTGTGCTGGGAAGATAGGCGTGTGCCAGCACGCCAGGCAAAGGTCATTTTTGTAGGATCTTTTTGTTTGTTGAAGTGCTGGGGACTAAACCCAGGGTCACACACATGCTAGGTGAGCTTTGACCACTCAGCTACATCCTGAGCCCCACGCAGGCATTTTCATGTATTAAGTTAAGGATGCGTGAAATGAGGCCAAAATGCAGGAAATTGTTGATCTTTAAGTCCTACTGTGCTTTTTAATTTTCAAAACATGTCTAGGTTGAATTTCAGAAAAAATATTAAAAATTTAAAGAAAGTTGCAAGCATGTCATAAGAAAAATCAGTTTTCACAACCTGGAACAAATAAGTGCTCATTAAACAGAGTTGCCAATTGTTATTTTAAGGGGTATGATTATACATCATCTGTAAATGTTTCCAAAGGGGCAAATGCAGAAAGTAGTCTTCAGCCACATTCTGTTCCAAAAGATGACACAGTGGGAGTAGTTTTGATTTGTGTCTTACGGAATGCAATTTAGGCACAGAGCTCTAAATGAGGAATGTGAGTCTCTAAAGAAGCTACCTCTACACTAACGATACCGCAGACTCTTTGACCTCAGCTTAGTAGAATATGGTGACTGTGGAGAGATGGAATCAAGGTGGGTCGGGACCCAAAATTACTTTGGGCTCTCTGAGGCCCTTCAACAGCCAATTCTCTTACCTTTTGTATCAGACCTAATGCTCTCGCTCTCTCTCTCTTTTTTTTTTTAGACAGGGTCTCTCTATGTAGTTCTCACTATGTAGCCCAGGCTGACCTTGAACTCACCACGATCCTCCTGCCTCAGCTTCCAGAGTGCTGGGGTTACAGGTGTAGCACTCATAATGAATAGATATGCTTCCCAGAATGTATCTCTAAGCTTATCAGACCTCTGGTCTCTATCAGCTTGAAAGCTCAGATGGCAGGATGATGCTATAGACGAGATTTCCGTGCCTTGCCGTAGCTCACCGATCTGATGGTCTCATCCTGTGATTGGTATGTGTACCGATTTGCTGTTTTCTTTTGTTGTGTGACTATAAAAGTTCACGTAACGTCTTCCACAGTGAAACGTGTCATCCAGGGTGACTCGAATCTATATTCCTGGGCCATATTCACTCATATTTGATGCATAATGAACTATTTTTAAAATTTCCTTTAAAGCAGACTCATTACTTTGTGCCAACAGAAATCAATTTGTCTAAGCGTCTGAGGAATCCACACGTCCATGGACAGTGCTCTCGTGTTTTTATTCACCTGAAATGGTGCCATCGTTGAGGGCCTGTTCCATTTCTTTGAATTTAAGCCAAAATAGAGTTTTGCTGTACATTTAATTCAAGGGTCAGCCAAGTACTGCCTGCTTTGTGAATAAAGATTTACAAGAACCCAGCCCATCCATTTATGTTATTTATGGCTATGCTCCCCGCACAATGGCAGATTTGATGGTTTACAAAGCCAAAGATATTTACTGACTTTAGCCCTTTACACGAAAAGTTTGCCTACCCCTGATCTAATCCATCTAAACCAAAACAAAACAGAAAATCGAAGTCACTGAAATGCGAGATGCTGTTTGTCCTTTTTGGCTGTCCCAGTCTAGAATAATTATTCAATTGAGTTGACCCACTTTCTCCTTTGCTCCAGACTTAAAGAAGAGATAAATCACAAAAAGGGCTGATTGCTAAACACGACCTTGTTCTCTTAGACCGGAGGTCCTCAGAGTTCATTATATTCTTCAAAGCGTTTTCAAAATGCAAGCATTCTCTACCCTCCCTCGCCGACCTTTGCTGTCAGGGAACATTTGTTGAAATGAATCACATTCTTAACTGTTAAAGAGAATCCCTTGGTCTTGAAGTCACATCACTGCACACAAATAGCGCACTTTACAATTGGAAGGTGTCAGTACAGGGTTGGGGTCCGGCTCCGTGGTAGAGCTTTTGCCTAGCGTGCCTGAGGCCCTGGGTTCGAGCCACAGCATAGCAAAAGAAGAAAAAAGTCAATGAAAGAAACAGTGTCCCTGGAGATCAAAGAGTGCACCCCACTGACCAGTGACAGCCCAGATGGCTTCCTCCACTTGCTGAGGGCTCTCGGTGATGTTGTAAATGATCGTGTCGCACTCCAGCAGACGCATGAGGAGGTCTCCTCGTGAGATGTTCTGGAAAGAAAAGTGACAGCCATTGGCAGCACTAAACTAACAAGGTGACCTTAATATTTAGATGGTGCGACAACTTCTCAATTAGACATGCTACATGGACAAGTCCCAGAGAAAATATTTGCAGAAAGATTTCTACTCAAAATGAAATTTTGGCTTTCTTCCATGTATAGTTTTCAAATAACAAGGAGGTCTGTGGGACAGGTGATTGAAGGACTTCGAAAGGATCGTAGGTAATATCTCTGCCTGCTGTTTGAGCACCAGGTCAGGAGGGAAGCGTTAGAACACTCAGGGGGAAATGAATGAGATGCTAAAATTAACTCAAACTCCACGCAAGATTAGTTGAGCAATTATACACCATGAATCATTGAAAAGTGTTGATGAGTGATTCATTTGGGTCATTTTGGAATCCTCAAGATGAAATGAATCTGTTCTCTCTGGGGGTGTAAGATACCTTATTACACTTGGCAGTTGGGAATATTTTCAAAATATGGGAACTTTTAATGGCTAAAGTGTTCTTCCATCACACAAAAATCACTTTGGTGATCACTGGGTTTTGGCTAGTTGTTCCTTGTTGTGCGGATGCCAGCGCATTTCCCGCTGGGCCAATGCCATGGGTGTGTTCTAAGATAACCAGAAAGGGACCTGGGATTTCCAAACCAGGCTGTGTGTTTGCTGTCATTCCCATTGTCCAGAGCATCAGATATTCCCCGGAGTTCCCTGACCACTTGCATTAAAGCAGAACCTTTCAGATCATACTTGGTATCTTATCAAGCAACTTGACCAGAAAGCAAAGGAAAGGAGATCCTTGTTCAATGCAACAGTGCACACTAGTTTCTCCTGCTTTCTTTTCTAAGTCTTTTTGCATTTGTCTGCATTAATTTGGAAGGGTGATTGTAACAAAGTGCAAGAAACTGAGCAGCTTAAACTACAAAAATTTGTTGTCTCAGTTCTGGAGGCTAAAGGTCCAAGACTAAGGTGTCTGAAAATTTGGTTCCTTCTGAGGGGTTCGAGGGAGAACCTGTCTCACCCCTCTGTGGTCTCTGGTGGTTGTGTTCCTTCCTTTGTAGAATGCATCATCTGATCTCTGATTTGATGTTTAAATGGCATCCTCCCTGTGTGCTGTGTCCAAATTTCCCTCTTAAAAGGACACCAGTCACATTGGCCTATAGGTGCATTTCGATGACCTCCTTTTATCTTGATTCCCTTATAAAGACCCTATCTCCAAATAAAGTCACATTCTGAGGTATTATGGCCTAGAATATCAACATACTCTATTTTCAGAGGACAAAATTTATTTTTAATTAAAATAATTTTTTGGGGGGAGACTGGATTTCACTACATAAGTTCAAGTTGGCCTTGAACTCACTATGTAGCCCATGCTGGCCTTGAACTTGTGGCAATCCTCCTGCCTCAGCCTCCCCAGCTCTGGGATTGCAGGTATGCGCCACCACAACCAGTCTCTGAGGACACAATTTAATCCAAGATACCAGCCATTCAGGTCCTTTTCTGGGTTGAATGTGCAGGAGAGGAGATCCTCCAATGATGTTGATATAAACATCAACTTTTACTTTATCAATAGCATGATAATGTGAGAGAACATTACCCTCCTATTACGCCTGGGACCAATCTAGATTCAGGAATGTCACATGAAGGAAGAAAGAACACTGGAAAATAGAAGGAGTCAAAATGTATGTTTTAGACTCAGTTAGAGAAAACAAAGAAAAAACATCTGTGATTGCAGCCAGTAAGAGCAGGTTAGAGCAGGGTCCAAAGAAGATCACACGCATTTATTTCATTATGGTCAGATCTATTTAGGATGAAACAGACACATTTTCAAGAGCATCACTGTCCTGCCCACCCCAAGTGTCACATTCATGTACTCATTTGATAATAAACTTTTGTGGATCTGCTTTTCACCCAGCGGATAGAGACAAAAATAGATAATATATGGTTTTCAATAGTTAGGGGCATCGTGTCTGTGTATGTGTGTGTGTGTGTGTGTGTGTGTGTGTGTGTGTGTATTTGGGGGAAAACTGTCAGCAAAATATTATAGTCTAAAACAGACAAAGACACAACTAAACACATATAAGGCCTTTGTACAAATTAGAAAACGACAGCCCGTTTTCATTCTGGGGTGCAGTGTAGCCAGCAGAACAGGCTGCTGTGGTACAAGCCCCCCTCGCTCCCTTAGCCAAGCACCTTGGATAGTACACAGCCTGTCCCACCCTACACAGCAGCCCCAAATGTGGAAAGGGCTATCAGAGAGGTACATGTGACGTTCAGTGAGCTAGAAGGAAGATGTGACTATGTCCCTCAGAGTTGACATTTGAGTTGCGTTGGAGGGTAAATATGAGCTCACCTGGCAGAGCTGGGGATACCCAAGGAATTGCACGCAGTTTGCTGGGCCAGACAGGAGCGCCTTTGAAAACTTGGACAAACCTAATGCTTTGCATCCTCAGCTCACCTTCCCCTTTCCTGCCCTCTTCACTTCTTCCTCATGGCTCCCAATAGCCCAGCTTCTAGCTGAAGCGATGCTTTCTATTTCAGAGCCCTTCGTGCACTTTCCCAGCTCTCTCACTCCACCCGCTTTCCTCCTGTATCGCCAGCAGATCACAGCCTCCCCAGGGAGGACCACTGGCAGAACTCTGCTGCTGGAGGCTCCAGGACCTAAGGATCCCAGGAGCTCAGGGGTCCTCAATCTGTTTGGCAGGGAGCAGTGTGAAGCTTCATTTGCCTGGCTCTATAGATAAAACTGAGAGTTGTCATCTGCCCCTTTCAGAGTGTTCGGGGTGCTGCTGTGTGCACCCCTCTGTTGTCACATTCATGGCTCTGCTACAGAGTCCCTGCTGGGCCAGGAGTTTTGTGTTTGTCTCTGGATGCTTGGGGTGCTCAATGCACATTCACTTGAGTCAAGTTGGGTGAACAGTGAGAGACTCGATGGCGATCCAAGCTAATGTAAAGGGCAACAAAAATGAAAAGGAGAGATGGGCTGAGGCACCCATGACCCCGGGATGTGGGTGGCAAGGTAAATAAGGAGCCCACAGTGACCCATGGTTTTCAGCTTCAGTGGAGGGTAAGTGCAGGATGAAATGTATACTAATAATATTTTTCAAGTTTTATTATTATTATTTGTTTTGCGTTTTAAAGACAAGGCCTCGGGCCGGTGAGATGGCTCAGCGGCATAAGCGCCTGCCTTGCAAGCGCGAGGGCCCGAGTTCAACTCCCGGATCCCACATACGAAAAAGGGGCCGGTGATATCGCTCAGCGGCACGGGTGCCTGTTGGCGCGCGAGGTCCTGAGGTCGACCCCCCGGTGCCCACAGGAAAAAAAATAAATAAAATAAATAAAGACAAGGAAAAAAAATAAATAAAATAAATAAAGACAAGGCCTCGCCTTGTAGTTCAAGCTATCCTTAAACCCACTATGGAGCCCAGGCTTGCCTTGAACTCGAGGCAGTCCTCCTGCCTCAGCCTCAAGTGCTGGGATTATAGGTGTGTGCCACCATGCCTGGTTTATGTTTTATTTTTTTATTTATTTATTTTTTTTTTGTGGGTACCGGGGGTCGACCTCAGGACCTCGCGCGCCAACAGGCACCCGTGCCGCTGAGCGATATCACCGGCCCCTTTTTTGTATGTGGGATCCGGGAGTCGAACTCAGGCCCTCACGCTTGCAAGGCAGTCGCTTACGCCGCTGAGCCATCTCACCGGCCCTATGTTTTATTTTTAATTGGCACATAATTGTATAAATTTATGGGGTAAGGAGTTATCTCTTGGAGGATGAACAGGACTGGTTAGGTGAGGAAGGAAGGAAGGCTGTTCTAGGGCACAGTATAAGAAGCTGTACGGAACGCCCAGAGAGAAGCAGGCTAGGTAGAGGAGTAGAAGGGTCACACTTCCCAGGGGGTTTTAAATGCTTCAACTGTTGCCAGGCATGGTGGTGCATGCTTGTAATCCCAGCACTCAGGAGGCTGAGGCAGGAGGATTGCTGCAAGTTTGAGGCCAACCTGTGCCGCATAGTGAGTTCAACGCCAGCCTGAACTACATGGTGAGACCCTGTCTCAAAAAAAAAAAAAAAGAGCTTCAGCTGTGTAGAATTGGTCATGTGGAGGTGGCTTTCACAATAAGACAGCAACACAATGGTATGCTGTTCGTGAGTGGCTTTTTTTTTTTCTGGGTACTAGGGGTTGAAACCAGGGGTACTCTACTACTGAGTTACATCCCCAGTCCTTTTCATTATTTTTCAAACATTTTAAGATGGTCTTGCTAACTTGCCCAGGCTGGCCTGGAACTTGTGATCCTCCAGCCTCAGCCTTCTGAGTGAGGCTGGGGTTACAGGTGTGTGTCACCATGTTGGGCTCCCGAGTGGCTTACTATCAAAGAGTGTTTCTCCTTCATGGATGGTGCCATTGTGGCTCAGTTGTCTTGGGTGATACAGACAGAAGTTTGTTTTTTTTTTTTTTTGTGGGTACCGGGGGTCGACCTCAGGACCTCGCGCGCCAGCAGGCGCCCGTGCCGCTGAGCGATATCACCGGCCCCTTTTTCGTATGTGGGTTCCGGGAGTCGAACTCGGGCCCTCGCGCTTGCCAGGCAGGCGCTTAAGCCGCTGAGCCATCTCACCAGCCCCCAGACAGAAGATTTTTTAAGCACAGCATAGAGAAGAATTTTATGAGTCTGAACATCAAAATTAGAACCATCTTTTTCAACAATATCTAACTTAAATTCTATGCTCTGGCAAAATTTTTCCTGTTTTTTTCTTTGAGACAGGGTCTCACTATATAGTCCAAGTTGGCCTTACACTCACTATGTCACCGAGACTGGCCTTGAACACAGGGTGATCCTGAGGCCTGCCTCAGCCTCCCAAGTGCTGGGATTACAGGCATATGCCACCATGCCTGGCTTTAAAAGTTTAATGTGATTAATCTTTTTCACAGGAGAACAGCATGTCCCCAGCCCTGCCTTCGCTGCCATGTCTGCAGAAGAGAGGGATGACAACCTAAGAGCGACAGCACACTGTGAAGGCACTGGGCTGGATGGGGACTCTTCCCTTTGTCCACTCCTAGAAAAGCCACCCAGTCTCACCTTGTACGTTTCCGTGGCAAAGTCCAGCTGGATGTTTTCGGGCTTGGAAAGTGTACCCACAATCTGGAATGTTCCTTCCTTCTGCCTGGCCAACGTGGCTTCTGGGGCAGGGGGCTTATTTTCATCTTCATCTTCCTCTTCCTCTGCAACTTCTTCAAGGGAAGCCCCAACTACGGAACTGGCCAGGAACTACAAGAAAACAGAGATTTCCTGAATACTAAGAACAAACAAAGTAAGGGCAACAAATGAACGATGTGTAAATAATCATGACATTAGTACACTTGGGAATGAAAACCAAACAAACAGAAAGTTCCACCTTGGTTTTTTTTGTTTTGTTTTGTTTGTTTTTGGTTTTTTTGGGGGAGTAAAAGATCATCTAAGTTAGCATGGCTAGTTGTCAACTTCAATCTCTTACTGGGAGATATTTTTCCCAAGTATATTTTATATGTCTTCATTTAAATCCAAATATATGTACATATTCATTTTTACTATCCCATTGCTCAGATGAGAAAACTGATGGCCAGCAATAAGTAACTTGTGCAAGATCACAGTGGCAGGGGATAGGGATGGAAGGGGTTTGGAGTGATATTGCCCAACTGCACAGAACAGCTGAAATCAAGAAGCATTGTTTCCATTTCTTTGATAGGTTTCATAGTCCTGCACCCAGGTTGCTTGTACAGATTAACATCAATTACCTGGAATTCCAGAAAGAGGGGCCCTCACTAATTAAAGATTAACCCAAAAGTTCTACTATTGAGAAGCTTTTGAAAAAGATCTCTGTGTATCTGAAGATTTTTTATTACAAAAATATTAGGTTGTAAAACATAATTAGAGATCAAAATGGAGAAAGTGAGAAGTTAAGCTTCCTCTCACCCCCCATTCCTAACCTCAGCGTGTCACTTCCCTTGGGTACACAAGGCTTCCCTGGATTAGAACACAAAACAAACCTGGTCCTCCATGCCTGGTGCTGCTTCTTTGATTTCTGCAACAAGTACCAGTGGAGTGCCGAGTATGTGTGTGTCCCTGTTTAGGAGCTGGCCAGGGACACACTGCAGTTGACTTTTGTGGGCCCCTTCTTCCATAAAAAATTGCAACAATTATAATTTATGATTGCATGCTATACAGCCAAACAGAATCTTTGACACTCAAATTTCATTTGTTTTCTTCTGATTTTAAAAGAAATGATAAGGTTTTTGCAGCCCCCTAAAAGTCTGGTGGGTGTGCACGGTGCCTGCTGCCACTGCTCCTCAAGAAGTTGGCCCTGGAAGTCCTGCTTCTTAGCACCCAGCCCCTCTGGTCTTGGAAGCCCCCCACCTGGTTCCACCTCAGAGTCTCTGCCCTTGCTGTGTTCCCTGGGAACTGTCTCGCTGGCGTGGTCCTTGTCCTGCCTCTGTCAGATGAAAGTCACCTTTCCTGAGAACCCTTCCACCCAGTGCTCTCTCCCCAGCCACCATCCGACCCCCTCCATTCTTCAGGGTGCTTTGCACACACTGAGATGTCGCCTTTATTTAAAATGTTGCTTACTGTCCTCTCCTTCCAGGAGAGGCAGGATCCTTGAGGGCAGCAATCTTTTTTCCTCTTATTCACTGTGTAGTTCTTTGTACAACCACAGTGCCTGGCATTTAATAGGCACTCGCGAATCTATGAAAATCCTGCTCTCCAGAGGTGATAATATTTAGCAGTTTCTTGTATTTGAGACATTTTTTGTGTGTATAGATGATCTATCATCTATGTACATATCTATCATCTATCTTCTCTATATATCTACATCTCTTTGTGAGAAACACAAGACAGACTACGCTTGTCCTTGAACCCAGGTCCTTGGGCATCCTCAGCACCCATTGCCGAGCAAGCACTCTACCCCCCGAGCTACACTCCCAGCCTGTAGCTGTCTTTTTTCTTTATTTTTGGAGGCAGGGGTGTTGAGACAGGGTCTCACTATGTAGTTCAAGCTGGACATGAACTCACTATATAGCCCAGGCTGGCCTCAAACTTGCAGTGATCCTCCTGCCTCAACTTCCCGAGGGCTGGGATTATAGGTGTGCACCACTACCCCTGGCTTATGTACCTGTCTTTTTTTTTTTTGGTACTGGGAATCGAACTCATGACCTCATGCTTGCCAGGCAGGTGCTGTGCCATTGAGCTAAATCCCCGGCTGTACCTGTCTTTTTAATGCTTTCTTTTTTTTTTTTTTTGGTTTTTTGAGACAGGGTCTCACTGTGTAGTCCAGGCTGGCCTTGAACTCACTGTGTAGCCCAAACACTGTGTTGGCCTCGAACTCCTGGTGATTCTTCTGCCTTGGCCTCCCAAGTACTGGGATTACGGGCTTGCACCACCATGCCTGGTTTAATGCTTCCTTTCTTTAAAAATAATTTAGTTATTGTGTTTAGTTTTGTTTGTGCCTTTGTCCTTTTTTTCTTACAATTTTTTGGTATTTTGGAAGATGCATCATTTGTTTTGAGTCTCATCTAGGTGTGTGTGTATAAAATACACATTATCATATGTAATTGTATAAAATATACAATTTTTTTACATGTAAATTGTATAACCATTACTGACTGATGAACTTTAGTATTGGGTTGAATAGTGCTGCCCTACCCTGATTCCCGTCCTCCTGGAACTTGTAATATGGCCTGATTAGGAATTAGGGTCATTGCAGATGTAGACGAGCTGAAATGAAATCATACTGGATTAGGGTGGGTCCTGATTTCATGCGTGGAGTCCTACTAAGAAGAGGGGAATTTGGGCAGAGAGACACAGGAGAGAGGGTCACGTGAAGGAGGAGGCAGGGGTTGGATGGGTCTTTTAGCCAGGAGATGTCGCCAATTGCTGCAAATGCCAGAAGCCGGGGCACAAACATGGTGCAGCTTTTCCCCTCCAGGCTCCAGCAGGAACTGGCCTGACTGACACCTGGACTCTGCACCTATGCCCTAAAGAACCCCAAGAGAACTGGGCCCAGTGGCTTACGCCTGCAATCTCAGCTATTCAGGAGGATGAGGCAGGAAGACTGTGAGTCTCAGGCCACCCTGGGCAATTTAGCAAGATTCTGTCTGGAAAGAAAGAAAGGAAAGAAAGAAAGAAAGAGAGAGAGAGAGAGAGAAAAAAGAGAAGAGAAAGAAAGAGAAGAAAGAAAGAAAGAAAGAAAGAAAGAAAGAAAAAGAAAGAAAGAAAGAAAGAAAGAAAAGAAAGAAAGAAAGAGAAAGAGAAAGAAAAAAGAAAGAGAAGAAAAAAGAAAGAAAAGAAAGAAAGAAAGAAAGAAAGAAAGAAAGAAAGAAAGAAAGAAAGAAAGAAAGAAAGAAAGAAGAAAGAGAGAAAGAGAGAGGGAGGGAAGGAAGGATAGAAAAAGCAAATAAGCTGGGGCTGTGGCTCAGTGGTATCTTGAATGTGAGAGGTCCTGGGTTCAATCCCCAGTAACACACGCAAGCACACACACACACACACACACACACACACACACACACCCAGAGTTGTGTGAAAGACTGTTGTTTGAAGTCACCCAGTTTGGTTGTTTTGTTATCACAGCCCTAGGAAACCAGTAGTGGAGGCACGCACTGTAGCCGCGTCCTAGTTCAGGGAGCTTTGCCTTGTTTCAAAGTGTGACCATGAGCCTCGCGGAGGTCTTTGGGTGAGGTTAGACTTCTGTGTCACTCCACTCCTAAGGACACAATTATGAGCGGTGGGCCCACCCAGGAAACGATACTCAATGCTCCAACAACGGATGCTCAAACAATGTAGGATGGAGGCCCCTGGGTTCTCCTTTGGAACAGCGTCACTGTCCAGGGCTAAAGATGGAGAAAGGTGAGGATTTCACGGGACTGGTGCCTGGTGCATAAAAGATGCCCAATAAAGGGGCGGGTGGATGAAAAGTGCTTCGAGGGTGACACTGCCTTTGGATTTACTTCACCAGTCTCCTGCTTCAGATGCGGCGGCAGGGTGGAAAGGAACCTGGCTGGGAGGCCTGTTAGAAGGCCAGGCCCCGTCCCTACCCCTCTGTATGCTCTTGGGCAAGGCCCTTGCTCCGGCTTAGCCTCCGGTTCTCTACATTAAGAGGAGAGGAACCAGGGCTGGATCTGCCATCTCCAAACACCTGGGTTTCCAGGTAGGAGCACTTGGTTGCGGAGTGAGGTCCGGGGTACACCGGCGATGCCCAGGATTTGAGAAGGCCTGGACCTGTGCCACTGGGGTCGAGGGTGAGGGGCAGTGCACTGGAAAGAGAGGGCTGGGGTCCGACTCTGGGGCCCCGCCACTCACCTTCCCGATGTTTCCGCTGCTGTACGTGTCCAGCAGGTTTATAAACACCCTCTGGATCCGCAGAACCTTCTCCGTCCGAGGGGCAGCTTCCTTGTCTTCAGCCATGGTGAGAGCTGCGTTGGTTGCTAAGGTGACCGAGTCCGGTCAGTTGCTAAGGAGGCGGGGCCCCGGCCCTGGGGGGCGTGGCGCGGGTCGGGGCATGTCTCGGGCGCTGGGCGGGGCTTTCGGGCGGGGCAGGGGCTCCGGGTGCCCCGGGGCCCTTGCGCCGCCTGCTGCGTCGGCTGCAGGCAGCACCTTTCCGTGTGGCGCTGCAAGTGCAGCTGGCTCTCACTCTGCCCTCCTCCCGCTGCGCGCTCCGGGCAGAATGCGTCCTCCATCTGTCACAGGGGGTCTTGCGATCTCGGTCCCTTTTCACCTCTTGTTGAAAAACTCTGGACACACATCCCAGTGTCCACTTGATTCGGATGGCTAAAAATACTGCATCCGATGAAAAGGCAAAGCCTCACGGCCCAGGCCTCTCCTGAGCAGAGGGAGGAGCTACTTAAACTTCTGTGGACGGGTGGTGAACCCAGGACGACTTGGTACTCTCAAGTGGTTGCCATGGAGTTTCGGGACCCAGGACACAACACAGCGTGAGCGGTCCCCCGTGTGCAGCCAGTCGCTGCTTGGTCCACAGCGCCTCGTGGGCTTCCGCGGTGGGGTGGGGCCACTCGAGACCACGCGTGCCTGGAATCCACTTACCTTTCACAAAGGGATGCAATTTAGTTTCTTGACCCTTTTTCCTGATGAGATTACTCATACTTGCTGAAATAAACCAGCGAATTTACAAACAGCATTCAACTTATTACTGGACCTCAGAGGCCGTGGTCCAGTAATAAATAGAATGCTGTTTTTATATATTCTGCAGTTATTTTAGAAGTTTGATTAGATTGAAATATTTTAAAATATTAACTTGTTAAATGTAAATATTTTTATTTTTTGTTTCTTGTCTTTTTGTGACGTCTCCCTATGCAGTTCAGGCTGGCCTTAAACTTGTAGCCCAGGCTGATGTGGACTCTCAGTGAACCCGATTCAGCCTCCTCGTGCTGAGATTACAGGTGTGCACCACCACGCCCCACCTAAATATAAATATTTAACATATGCAGTTTTTTATTTTTTTCTGGCTCCCCCTCTTACTTTTTAAAAATCTTGGTTGCTTCAACACAAACGAAGGTGACCCAGATTTCCCCACAGTGGGGGTGATCTGGGCTGTCTGCACTCAAGAGATGTGGCTTTGAGTTCCAGCTCTGAAGCCAAATGTGGGCCACTGGGACCAGCCTTTTAACCTTCTCCAGGCTGTAACACTGGCTTAAATAGGACACAAGAGCTTTTCCAAAGTAAGGCTATTGGCTGTTCCAGCAAGGCTGAGGAACTTCTGGGCTGGGGATGCAACTCAGAGGTAGAGCGCTTGCCTGGTAGGCATGAAACTGTGGGTTCCATCCCTAGTAATTCTATTTCTTTGTTGTCACCTCGTTTTCGTTTTTACACATATAAGCCTAATTAAACATTCTTCGTTTTGATAAACTGAAACTTTGCAAACTCAATTTTGGAACAGTTTGCTCATTGCACAAGAAAGTGCTGTCAGTTTAAATGTGAACCTACTCATGAAGACCACTGCAAAACTTGGAGAAAATATACTTCAGCATTCAAATGACTTTAGCTTAAATATCCTAAAATTTACTTGATTCCTTATTTTCAAATCTTTAGCTTCTCTCTACATTCCTTACTGATAGGCAATTAGGTAGGTAAATACTTAGAAAATTATTCTGCTAATCAGCTACAAATGCTGTAACTTACCTTTGTTTCAGTCTTATTTTTTGAGACAAGTCTTGCTATGTAGTTGAGGCTGGCCTTGAACTTGCAGAGATCCTCCTGCCTCAACCTCTGGAGTGCTGGGATCACAGGTGTGTGGCACCACGCCCAACTTCATTCTTACTGTTGACTGGTAAATGAGCTCATGCTGTAGTTAAGAAGTGGCTTCCAGATTTTATCTTCTGTTTCCCTGCCTGCCTCTCTATCCATCTATCATGTTAGGGAAGATTTGTTTTTCTAGCGCTGGGGATTGAACTCACATGCTAGGCAAACTGTCTACCACTTGAGCTGTATCTCCAGCTCTCTACTGGTTAATTCTACTATACCAAAGAATTTGTATTTTTCCCAAACCAGCCTACACACAACCACAAATGCACATGAGAACTTTTAACATGTGCTGTCTGAAACAAGAAGACCCACGTCCTGATGCAACTCTACTACTCAGAGGTGGGCTGCTGACAAAGCCCCTCAATCTGCCCAAGCATCAGTGATGCCAATCCTAAAATAAAGGTGTTGAAGGCAGAGTTCTAAAGCCAAGGAGGCACACTGCAATCAGTATTTTCCTACTCTCTTCTCTCTGAACACGCACCAGTTTGTGTCTGGATCCTGGAGAGGGAAGAGTGCAGTGCGAGCTGGAGGAAGCTAGTGACAAGTACACCACAAGCAGGTGACGTGGCACATGGGAAGCGTAATGAAGGACTCTGGGTGCTGCGGGAGAGTGCGGAGGAAGTGTCACTACAGGAAAGGAGGTGTGTACTGTTTCATAATCACACTGCCTTGGAGCAGACATGACTCCGCAAGCTTGGTGGTTTTGCTGGAGAGAAATGCTCTTCAGCTCAAATCCCACATATACTCCATTCCTCCTCCATCCTCTCATTTTGTATGATGCTGGGGTTTGAAGCCAGGACCTCATGCATGCTAAGCATGAGCTCTACCACTCACTACACCCCCCCCAGCCCCCCACACTTCCCCATGAATTAGTAATACAAGCTAATGCAGAAAATGTGGAAAAAAAAATAAAGGAAAATGAGAATTACATATCTTACCACCTGGTAAGGATTAACATTTTAGAATTCTATTTCACTTAACCTTCCATTGTATATGAGACCTTTCAAAATAGTTTTATATCCACAGCATAATTCTCCCTCTTCTCACTTTTCCACAATTTTTAATCATTGCATATTTTGCTATCAAAAGGATGCAACACAGTTTTACCACTCTTTAGAGCCTTGCCAGTTTTTCATTAGAGAAAATGAACATCTTTGTAGTTTATTGAGTCATTTCCCTATGCTAGTATATCATCAGTTCAGAAGTTATAATCTTTGTAAATATTCTAGCACCAATATTTCCAGAAAGGTTTCATCAAAAATATTCTCCCATAGAAGGCAAAGTGCCCCTCACTAAATCATGGCACAGCACTACATTTTATTTGAAAAAGAAATCACCAATTATTAGGTGAAATGGCCCATTAGTTTTTAAATTTTTCTTTTTTATGTTACTGGTTGGGCATCTTTCACTTTTTTCCCTCTTTTAAAAATCTTTTAAGTGTTACTGAATGAATATATATATATATATATATATATATATTTGGCATTGTTAGCTCTATTATTTGCCCACTGTTCTTATTTTTCTTCTTTGTGAGTTAGAGAATTTTTTTTAAAGAGAAAAAAAAACAATGATACAGAATTTCAAAACAATAAACAATGGTTAATATATTGCATATTATCTTCAAAGTAGTTGCTCAGATTACAAGATATAGGCATGAAAAAATTGATCAAACAATATAAGCACAAACTGCTTTCAAAGAATAGAAATTAGTAGCGTAATTATCTTAGCTATCTTGTGTATATATGTATTTTTTCTTTTCCCTTTTCTCCTTTCCCCCATCCCCGTTGTTCCTTCCTTTTGAGCAGTTTCTTCCCCTTTCACAATATCTATTGTACATTTTGGATCTTATTTACTCTGTTTCTTACAGAGACAATATGACGTTTACACATGCAAGTTTGATTTATTTCACTTATGAGTATGGTTTCATGTTGCATCCATTTACCTATAAAAGTCTCGTTTATCCTTTATGGCTGAGTAGTACTCCACTGTATAAAAATACCACATCTTTTTTATCCCATTCCTCAGTTGATGGGCATTTGGGTTGTTTCCAAGATTTAGCTATAATAAAATTGTGCTGCTATAAACACGGGTGCACATATATCACCGTGGTTATGATGTTTTTAATTCTTCTGGGAAGATACCCAGAAGGGGAATAGCTGAGTCAAATAGGACCTCTAATCCTAGTTTTTTGAGGAATCTCCACACTGATTTCCACAGTGGTTGCACCGGTCTACACTCCCACCAACAGTGGAGAAGGGTTCCTTTTTCCCCACAGCCCCACCAGCATTTGTTATTGGTTTTTTTTTTTGGTGGGTACCAGGGGTCGACCTCAGGACCTCGCGCGCCAGCAGGCGCCTGTGCCGACTGAGCGATATCACCGGCTCTTTTTTCGTTTATGGGTTCCGGGAGTCGGGCTTGGGCCCTCGCACTTCCCAGGCAGGTGCTTACGCCGCTGAGCCATCTCACTGGCCCCGCTACTGATTTCTTGATGATAGCCACTATTTCTGGGGTGAGATGGAATCTTAGTGTTGTTTTAATTTGCATTTCTTGAATGACCAATGATGTTGAACGTTTTTTCATATATTTACTATTTGTATTTCTTCATCTGAGAAGTACATATTGATCTCACATGCCCATTTTTGGATTAGGTCTTTGAATTTCAGGGGTCTGATGTTTTTCAATTCTTTGTATGTTCTAGCCATAAGTCCTATGTCTGAGGGACAGTTGGCTAAAATTTTTTTCCACTCTGTGGGTTTTCTTTTCACTCTGTTGGTGATTTCTTTTATGTGCAAAAACTTTCTAATGAGATCCCAGTTGATTCTTTGAAGTACTTCCTGTGTAGTTTGGGTTTTGTTCATGAACTCTCTGCCTACACCTATGTCTTCAAGATTTCTACCTACTTTCTCTTCCAGTAGATTTAGTGTGTCTGTTTTAACATCTAGATCTTTGATCCATTTTGACTTTAGTGCGTGGTGATAGACATGGGTCTAGTTTTAGTCTTCGGCATGTGGAAAGCCAGTTTTTCCAACACCATTTATTAAAGAGCCTCTCTTTCTTCCAGTGAACATTTGGGCCCTTTGTCAAGGATAAGGTGGCTGAGTGTGTTTGCAGGTGTGTCTGCATCTTCTAATCTGTTTCACTGATCCTCAGGTTTTTTTTTTTTTGCCAGTACCATGCTGATTTTATCACAGTAGCTTTGTAGTATAATTTCAAGTCAGGGATTGTGATACCTCCTGCCTTGCCTTTGTTGCCCAGGATTGCCTCTGGTATTCTAGAACCAACACTGAAAATGGCCACACTCCCAAAACCGTTACACAGATTTAATGCGATCCCAATCAGAACACCATCAGCATACCTCACAGATCTAGAGAAAACATTCCTAAAATTCATTTGGAAACAGAAGAGACCTAGAAAAAGATCAAAGACGATATCAGAAAATGGAAAGGTATACCTTGCTCAGAGTACTATAATTTTCATATATAGATCTTTTACTTCCTTGTTAGATTGATTCCTAAGTATTTCATTTTTTTTGGATGCTATTGTGAAGGGTGTTGTTTCCCTAATTTCTCTCTGAGCTTGTTGTGTACAGGAATGCTATTGATTTTTGAGTGCTTTGTATCCAGCTATGCTACTGAATCTGCTTATTAAATCCAGAAGTTTTTTGGTGGAGTTTTTGGGGTCTTCTATCATGTCATCTGTGAATAATGGCAATTTAACTTCTTCCTTCCCTATCCTTATTCTTTTTATTTCTCTCTCTTGTCTAATTGCTCTGGCTAATGTTTCCACAACTATATTGAATAGGAGTGGGGATGGTGGACATCCTTGTCTTGTTCCTTAGAGTGAAAGCTTTTGGTTTTTATCCATTTAGTATGATGTTGGCTGTTGGTTTGTCATACATGGCTTTTATCAGATTGAGGTAAAGACCATCTATTCTGATTTTCTGTAGGGTTTTTATCATGAATGAGTGTTGGACTTTATCAAAAGCTTTTTCTGCATTTATTGAGATGATCATGTGATTTTTGTCTTTGGCTCTGTTGATATGGTGTATTACATTTATTGATTTGCATATGTTGAACCATCCCTGCAGAGAATTTTTTTCTTTTTCCTTCAGAAGTGAAATCTAGGCTCAATTTACCTGGTTAAATTCTTTAGACAGTACATACAAGGAAAATGCAGGTTTTAATGTCTAGGTTTCTCAGGTAAATCCATGTTTTATGTATCAATAAAAAGAGTAACTTGCTTCACCCTAAGTCAAAATATAAATATGCAGAACTAAAAAAATGGAAACAGTAGCTCTTGCAATCAATCATTTATCACAAAATGAATAGTTTCAATTTTTAAAGATACAAGTGCTTTTCTTCATACTTAAATACGAGTAAACAGAATTTTATTCAAACTTTACAAATATCATTTACAGTTAGCCTGAGATTAATGAAGCATGAGAAAGTTCGACCTGGTTAGACTTCACTGCCCAAGCAGCTAAGCATCTGAAAACAAAGCTGAGAATGACCATGAGCGAACACAAAGCATGAAACGTGACAGTGCATAGCAATGCAAACTGAACTCCAGTTTGCTCTGGTCCCATCTCATCTATTTTCTTCTTTTCCCGTGCTGGGAACTGAACCCAGGACCTTGCACATGTCAGGCAAACCCTCTCCACTGAGCTGCACCTCCAGCCCTCACATGAGCTCAGAGCCTAAAAATGTCTATTTCCAAAAAATAATGACGAAAAGCCCTGCAGATGACACATTTATGAAGGTGTATCTGGGTGCAGAATTTTAGTTCAGTATTTTTAAAGCAGCTGCTTTCGGTGACTATTAGTAAAACAACTCCTCCATCTTTACTGTTCCACACATACTTAAAAACATGCAGCAGCATGGCCAAGTTCCTTAAGTTTACAAATATCGGTACCTGTAATAAAATATAAACTACAGGGGCTCTCTCTGTCAAACAGGAAGTCTCTGAACGTTTCACTCATCCTTCGGTTTGGAACCCACACAGTACACTCACATTACACTGCACACAGCAGAAGACGAGCGCTGTCCGTCTGCGGGGAGGGGGCCCCGTGGAATGCCAAAGCCGCACACTGTAGAGAGTAAACGTGGGAGCAAAAATACTTTCTGCATACACACTGGACATGATGCACACAGACATTCAGAATAAGAATCAACACAGGTCAAAATACTGTTTTCTAGGAAACCAGAATCGTCTTCCTTTGCAGTCACACACACTGAGGATGCTTTGAGGATGCAGCCTGTTCCTGTATTTGCTTATGTGCTTAGGTATCTTGGAAATGAGTAATTATTACATTCATTTGCTAAGAGTTTGTTCTCTGCTTATTTGGCTGGTGGTGGCAAATAAGGAACACAGAACTATTTCAGTCCCCGTTTTTAACACTAGTTAAGTCACATGTGAGTAATTCACTTTTCAATCCATTTTGTAATATAAACAGATGAGGTGAAGCAGTAAATTTCAAAACTTGTGCAGGGGAAACCAGTTGACAGTTCGTTTCCAATAAGGCTACTACCAAAATAATCACTACAAAGTCAGTCCAAGCTAGCAGTAAACCCCTGATTTAGTAGGCTGAATCCAAATTTGAAGTTAGGTAATTCTAATTCCTATATTACTGTGCAAATCTAGAATTTCCTATGTAAAACAGATTGCTGGCAGCATCGAAGCCCTGTAATAAGAGAATGAAATACTCATTAGGTTCTGAAATGCAGAGAATTCATATGAAGAAATTTAAATGTCTTAATGATGGTATCATAGCAATGGCCTCAGACTTCCCTTAATGAATCAGAAACTAAGACAATTCTTTAGTCAATAATGTTCTGAGTCAAAAGCCTAAATGTGAAGCAAGTGATAGGTACACAAATCAAAGGTGCATTTTCTACTATGACTGTATGCAAGAATTTCAAGTTTTATGTCAACATTCTGTACCAGCAGCAGCTCCCTCTAAAAGGAAAAGGCTTAGTCATGACTGTCCATCCCTCTTCAGAGCTTCCAGTCTCTGCAGCAGTGCATTTCCAAACGCTTCCCGGTAGGCTGGGCTGAGCGTGTCCAACAACGAGTAGACTGTTTCGTGGTAGGAGCATCTGCAGATGCTCCTCCACCTGGTCGAAGGCGTAGCCCACCACCTGTACGGGAGAATGTGACAGTGAGTGAGCAGTTCTCAACCAGCCGTGTAACAGGCACGTCTCACACCACCTTTGTATCTACATAATTTATATAGTACAGGAACACCACCAGCAAAATGAGCTCTGTAGAATTCAAAACTTTAGAGGTTTTGATTTACCCATTTCTGCTCTTAAAAGGGAATCAAGAGAAAGAAATTTAAAATTTACACAAAAACGGTATTTCATTTTCCAATTCCAAAACATACTTCTATGTTTTTATCCTATTTAATTATATATGCACTGAGGGTCTACTACATTAAGGTGCTATAACAGTAATATAATATTGGTTCATAATTTTTATCAGTACTTAGACTCCTTTTATAAGGAATTCTAAAAATTAATGCTGGAAATTGTTTTAACAGTTTTAGTAGGTAATAGTTTCATTCATATTTAGTAATTAGTTTATTAGTTTTAGTAACTACTTAGCTTTATAATTAGTAATGTTAAAGGACACGTTCACCTAATACTAATAAATGCTCAATCCATGACATAAAAAGGAATATTACTCTGTGATTCTTTTTTCCCTTTAAATATAACTAAAGCTTTTATTTCTAACAAGATTATAAGATATATCATGGTTCACCAGTATAGTACAGGGAAAAATAAATTTAGTTTTTGTTGACTTGACTAAAGCTTGTAAACCTCCTGTAGAAATCCTACATTTTGATGACTACTTATTTTTTTTTTTTTTTTTTTTGGTGCTGGGGACTGAACCCAGGGCCTTGCACATGCTATGCAAGCACTTTACCGCTGAGCTATGGCCTCAATCCAACGACTTCTGTTTAAGCCACCGAAAACCCGAGTTCATGTTAGAAACAGAAGCTGAGCACTTCTTTTTAAATGAAAAGCAGAGGCAGACACCTAAGGCAAACGAGGCCACCTCTTCAGACCCAGCTGCGCCAGCACGCGTCTGCGCTGCACACTTCTGTCTGGCCCTCTCTCTGCCCTGCTACCGTGATCCTCCTGGTGGACAGCGGTCACCTCTTAGTCCTGGCTTCGTTTCCAACTGCGACACAGGACAGCTGCTCAGTAAATGTTAAGTCACTCAGACTGAAAGGCAAACGTGTGAGTACCTATTACACGCCAGGTCTGACGGCCGATCCAAGTCTTTTTAGATAATTTATTTCTACAATCATCCCCCAAATCCTTTTTAGTTCCTCAGTTCCAAGTTATAAAGAAGCAGGGACTCAGAGACTGACTCACCCAAGATCACTTACATTTCAGACTTCTGACTCTACCAGAACTAAGCCACCTGAGAATTAATCAATGTAAGAGAGAATAAATTTACCTTCGTCACTTATCTCTAAATTTGATTTAACTATTTCTATTTAAGATACCCTACAGCTTTTAGTACAAATTAGGGGTTTTTGAAAGGAGTGCATAAAAATTGGTGAATTCAAGTACAAGTCCTAAACCTAAGCAGCTACCTAGGTGGCCACTGTGAGGGACCAGGAGCAGTAAAGACACTGGCCTTAAATCTGCTTTTTCAAGGAGCGTACAGCACCTACGACGCACCTGGAGTAAAGGGAACCCAGTGAAATCAATGTATTTGTTCAACATAATATTACGTGATGTTTGTACTTTCTTAGGCCTTGCTCTTTACCTCATGTTTATTTCTACAAAGAAAAATCATGTATCTTTGACCAAGACTGCGGACTGGTTAGTAAGTTAAAATGATTTTCTAATAGCTATCCCTTTGTTCAGTAAGTTCTCCACAATATAAGTTTCTTTTCTCTTTAAAGTTGCTCACAGGTGTTGCCTTCTATTATTAGAAGCTAAGATTCGGGTTTAAAGGATATGGAAAGGCCACTCTGCCTAGAGAAGCTCACTTGTAATAAGAAATACCTGAAATAAAGGGCTGAGGGGACACTGCTGGAAATCTCAGGGCGCAATGTTCTGCTCGGATTTAATTCTAATTGAGAGCTGGAAAAGAGGAGCCAAGTATGTATCTTGTTTTAATAGAAGAGACGTTCGTGCAGTGCGAGGTGGACAAAGATTCTGTGACCACAGTGACTGCAAAACTCACTGATTACAGAGAACATAATTTTGGTGGACACATTTAGTTACAGATGAGAAATTTTGTGGGTGATGATTAAAGCATGTAACAACTTGCAAATAGGATTTTTTTTTTTTTTTTTTTTTTGGTCTGAAAAACTTCAATTTCCCCATGCTGATCAAAAGATTTCAAAATTAACAAAAACCAGGCAGGCATGATGGTACGTGCATGTAACCCCAGCACTTGGGAGGCTGAGGCAGGAGGGTCATGGCAAGTTTGAGGCCAGCCTGGACTACATAGTGAGACCCTGTCACAAACAAACCCCAAAGTAACAAAAACTTCCAGGAAAAGTTTTCTTTAAATTTTGGAAGCTCCCCAATATTCAGTTTTTAAGACCCGTGCACTCCCCACTCCCCCCGTCCTTTTTGGCAAAGTGGCAGGGATTTCTTTTTCCTAAGAAGAAAGGTGAGTTACCCGAAGCCCTGCTTCCGTGAGCTCCAGGCAGTATCTGTTCCTTTCCTTAGTCTCCACATTTATATAGGCCACATCATCTGCACAGCGCAGGCTTTTCGAGACAAACATGTTCTTGACGGCAAAGAGAACATCGTTTACCACAGCTTCAGCTTCTAGTCTCATGTCTTTTACGTCGGTTCCTTCAAAACCATTGAGCTCTGAGCCTTCTTCAAATCCTGACATTTTGCTTAGCTCCATGGGATTATAGTCTGTTTCCATCCTGCAAAAAAGTTGGTATATGCTTTAATAGAATGCTATAAAAAATCTTGTTTGGTTAAAATAGCTGTTCTTTAGCTGGGTGTGGCATTTTTGTCATCCCAGCATTCAGGAGGCTGAGGCAGGAGGATCGCCACAAGTTCAAGGCCAGGTTGGGTTACATAGTAAGTTCAAGGCCAACCTGGACTACATGGTGAGACCCTGTCCCAAAAAACCAAAAACCAAACCAAACCAAAACAAAACAGCTATTCTTCATGATTGCTTAGTATAAAGCAAACTCGCTATCATTTTTTTTTTTGGGGGGGGGAATGTTGTCTAAAACCATTGTCAGTAGTTTTCACAGTAAAATTAATAGATACTTCTGGATTTTCAAAAAAGGATCTTTTTCTCACTGACTGCCAAAAAGTTAATTTTCACTAATAAGCATTTATATTATTAGTTTTTAGCTACTTCAACCCATGGCTCAGTAAAAAGACTAGTGCATACTTAGTTTTAAATGTGTAATTATTTCTCTTGCACAGATCTGCAGACCTGGAAGTGCTGAGTTTAAGGACATCTCTTTTAACAGCTCCCCTTCAAAATTCACCCTTCAGAAAGGCTGTGCTTACCTCCTACACCAACACAGGAGGAGGGACTATACTCTTTTCACCTACTCTGCAATTTTTTAATTCATTAGGTTTATTGGTACATTTTAGGTATACATAATGATCACACCTTTTTAATCTTTTGCCTATTTGAGAGGCAAAAGGTAAGAGTTCATCATTTTATGTGTATTTCCTTGAGTAAACATCTTTTTGGATATTTATAGGGTCTTTTAGTTCTGAGATCATACAGCCATAAAAAGCAAAAATGGAAACAAACCCAGGTTGTCTGAAATCAGAGTTCAAGTTCTTACCCGTGAAAATACACTACCTCTTACAAGTTCCTATTATAACTTCTAGATTTGGGATTTTGTGTAAGAAAGCCTTCCCTCTCTCAAGATTACATTTTTTTTTTTGTTTTTTGTTTTTTTTTTGGTGGGTACCGGGGGGTTGACCTCAGGACCTCGCACGCCAGCAGGCGCCCGTGCCGCTGAGCGATATCACCGGCCCCTTTTTCGTATGTGGGATCCGGGAGTCGAACTCGGGCCCTTGCGTTTGCCGGGCAGGCGCTTAAGCCGCTGAGCCATCTCACCGGCCCAAGATTACATTTTAAAAATCCCCTGAGTTGTCTTCTAAATTCTCATTCCATTTGTATTTAAGTCTTTGATCCATCTGGAATTTTTTCTTGTAGCTTCATTTTCCAAATGGATAGCCTACTATCCTAACACCATTTACTATACAGCTCACTTTTTCTCCTCTTATTTGAACTGGCACCACTATTATATTTTCAAAGATATTACTCGTCATGCTAACATGATCCTATATTTCTGCCAGGCTACTATTAGTTCTAGCATTTCTTCCTGACTGGGGATACAAAGGATTCTCCTGACAATGAGCACTGTTGTAATTTGAAACGTATAGAGGAGACAAGCTAATAAACATGAACTGCACTGGAGTGGTAAAAGGGCTTTAGTGGACAAGAGAATGTCCTTTCCTGGCAGGTTTTAGAAATAAACTATGGTTTTCATTCGTCTGATATGGACTAAGGATCTGCTGCCTCAAATGCAGAACGGCTCTTCGCTCAGTCACAGGTTCGATTAACATTCCCTATCTACCTGAGCCCTGGGCCAAGGTCTAGTTCCTCCCCCTCAGCACGCTGGAGAGTTCGGATTAGATTAGTAACACTTCCTCAGAGCAGCCTCATAACCTTTTTTCTGACAGTGCTGACAGTTTGTATTTAATACCATTCATCTGTTACATTATGCATTCCATTTGTTTTTCTAAAGTCACCTACTTGTGCCCTTTTTGCATGATGTTCAAAATTCTTTCAGTTAGTGGTTCTCAATTCGGCTGCTCATTAGACTTGCCTGGGAACTGCACCACAGTCGTTGGGAGACAGACAGTTTTGCAGAGCTCCTGGGTGATTCTGCTGTGCAGCCACTGCTTGAATTTTCAGCAGAAAATTTTTTTTCTCAGTGCTGAGCCTCAAACTCAGGGCAGGGCTCATGCATGCTCTGGGCAAGCCCTCTAATATGAGCTACACACTTGGTCCAGCATGAATCTTTCTTTTTTTAATAATTGTTTTCTATTTGTTGACAAGACTGATCGCTACCCTACACTTAACAGTGTAGCTTTTTCATTTGTTTACATTTGTTGCTTCAGTCTTCTCTGAGGAAAGTCACTAGGAAACTGCTTATCCAATCTATTCTCTTCATTAGACTTAGTGGCAGTCAGAAAAAGCAAAAGACCCCACAGACTTCATGATCCTTCCCACCCTGAAGTGCATCACTGCTGCAGGGCCAACCCAGGAGGGCAGGGAGCAGCCTACAGAATACAGCCCTAGCTCTCACGCTACATGCTTTTGAATGGAACATGCCACTGTCTTACTGCTACCCAACAGCTATACACCCTAGCAACCTTAGAGTAAAATAAAGGAATAGTAAGTATATCATGATATTTAGTTTTTGTCATCTTTTTTTTTTGTCTGTGACAGTGTCCCACTATGTAGCTCAGGCTGGCCTCGTACTCTCTATGTAGTCCAAGCTGGACTCAAACCTGCGATTCTCCTGCCTCGGCCTCCCAAGTGCTGGGATTACAGGTGTGCACCACCACGCCCAGCTTTATATTTTTGTCTTCTTGAAGTTAAACTACAGCTGAAAGAAAGCTTGCTGGGACAGGCTTCAGCCTCAGAAACTTTAATATCTGCATGCATAGACTGAGTCTATTTCCAGATGCCCATCCACGGGTATGAGATGAATCTTTTGTTTCAGGTTGCTTACTCCTTGTAACTCAAGGCAGAGGCTGCTGTAGTTATGGTAAAGAGTCAAACGATGCTTTTAAATTCTAGGTAAAACTTTTTTTTAAAGGACAGGGAAGCCAGGTGTGGTGGTGCACACCTGAATCCTGGCACTTGGGAGGCTGAGCAGGAGGATCGCTGTGAGTTTGAGGCCAGCCTGGGCTACAAAGTGAGTTCAAGGCCAACCTGAACTGCACAGTGAAACCCTGTCTCAAAAAGACAAAAAAAAAAAAAAAAAAAAACACCCCAAAAAACAAACAAAAAAAGGACAGGGAAAATGTAAACATGACATTTTCTGGTACAAAAAGCAACAGCAAAAATCTTTTGGGCAGTTTCTACAGCTGCATATCACCAGCAGTGTAAGAGCGAAGCTTTGCTAGAGGCAATTCACGTTTTAAGGATCCTTTATCTTGTCTCCCACAGCACTTTACAAAACCACTCATTGCTAACAATATAAGGTGATTATAAAACTATCTATTTTTGCCAGAGCAATCCGTCAGATGACTAAAATCTAATAATGACTTATTATACATGGAAACAGAAATATTTGTTTTTCTAAAAATTTCTATCTTCCTCTTAATGCAATCTATATACTGCTTAAAATTATATCCAGTTTTTTTTTTTTTTTTGTGGGTACCGGGGGCGTCGACCTCAGGACCTTGTGCGCCAGCTGGCGCCCGTGCCGCTGAGCGATATCACCGGCCCCTTTTTCGTATGTGGGTTCCGGGAGTCGAACTCGGGCCCTCGCGCTTGCCGGGCAGGCGCTTAAGCCGCTGAGCCATCTCACCGGCCCTATATCCAGTTTTATATACAAGATACAAGCACATTTTATAGTGTTACAAGTTTAGAAGATTTTCAATTGTGACTGCCTGTACAAATCTCTAACCATCATGAATACTAAACATCTTTATTTGCTTGTGCAACCAACTAGCTCAATTACAGATACCCGAAATAATAATTACATGATAAAGATGTTTATATGAGGAAGTCAGACAGTTTATAAAGATTTCTTTTAGCAAGAATCTAATTCAGTGCAATTAGGGCCTTAATGATGGGGAATGATGAAGAAGCTGGTACTAGAATGGAAGAAATCCTCACAGGTCTGTAAAATAGGTCGCCAAATTGCTGCTGTGTTATAATCAGCACCAAACTGCAAAAAGGAGAAAGATACCTTCCCCAAGACTGCGCACCCTCAGAGACTTACTCCGAGGTATCTTCGAATGATGCAGAAAACTTGGCACGTTTGATGACATATAGCAATTAAAAATATTTTATTATTAAAGCATTCCACAAGTAACATTTTAGCTATCATTTTACAGTAATATTGTAATAGAAATTTTAAAAACTAACAGCCTGACACCACGCTAAGACAAGCTATGCTAGCCTAGCCTGTCTCATTGTTAGACCATTAGACTCGGCCAGCCTTGACCCAGCACGCTAGCTGCCACTCATTGATAATTCAGCCCAGCTGCACTACCCAGCCTGTGAATGTATCTAGTTTCAAGGACTTTCTGCTCCAGACAGACTAGCCCAGTCAAGGACACGCTTGATTTTACTCACCTGCTCAGCCCCAGCTCCCTCCCTAGACTTTCCCACCTTATAATAAACAAATCCCCCTAACAAAACGTGCCCAGGAGGAAACTGCCTAATAACAAATGACCAAATGTATGTAACCAATTATAAAATAACCTGTTATCGGCTCTTGTGCTTTCTGTTTACAAACGTAAATAAGTCTTTGTTTAGCTCTGAGCCCGGGCTGGTGATTTGGAATGGAACTAGTTCCCACCAGCCAGCCGGCGTTAATAAAAGTTGCCTTCCAACTCCTTGGTGCAGAGAGTCTTCCATTTGGTTTGGTATTGGTTTCCGCAACATTATGACAACGTATTTTTTGTTGGCTGTAACTGACTCTTGGTTATTAATATTCTCTCTCCTGCCTGACACCCAGATTTTCTGGGGGGACTCAAAATGTTCCTTTCCCGTTCTGAGGAAAGTAACTAAGCAACAGGACTGAGATCGACTCCGGCCCCGGTCACAGACTGCTGGACACTAACCAGCTCTAGGAACTCTTCCTGTCCTTTGAGTCAGAATAGCTCAGTTGTAGCACCCAGCCCTGGTTGTGCCGACAGTCATCTTGAGAGGGTGACACTAGCCCAAGGATGACACTGACAATAGGGAGAGAACAGAGCCAACAGAGTCACAAGGAAGCACACAGCCAGAGCCCGTCCTGGTTTCCCAACTGCTGCACTTTGCAGTTACCAGGGCCAATAAATTTCCATTACTTTCCTGGCAGCAGAAAGCATCTTGACCAAGGAATCCACCCAAAATGAAAAGCAGTGATTGATCTAGCACTGTTAACAGCCTTAGAAAGGTTGAAAGGGTTTAAAATACAGAACCCTATGACAACGATGAATATTTATGCGCTGGTTGTGTAGAAAGCGCTTAACAGAACCTTTACAAAATCTGAATATCAATATGTGCCTGAATTAGTTTCCTACTGCTGCTATAACGAATTACCAGAAGCTTAAAGCAGCACATGACTTATCCTCTTAACAGTTCTGGAGATGCAAAGGCTAAGATCAAAGTGTCTGCAGGGCTGTGCTCCTTCTGGGGGCTTCAGAGAATCTATTTCCTTGTCATCTCTAGCTTTCAGAGGCCACTTAAGTTCCTTGGCTTATGGTCCCTTCCACCTCTTGCAAAAAACACACTGCTCCACCAAGTGGCTCTGTGGCCACACCTTTTCCTAACTCTTGACATCTCGTCAATCTTTCTTGTAAGCCCCTTGTGATTACACTGAGCACACCTGGACCCAATCCACAGTAACCTCCAGTCTCAAGCTTGTTAACTTAGCCACACCTGCACAGTTCCTTTTGCAATGTAAGGCAACAAATTCACAGGTTCCGAAGGTTAGAATGCAGACATCTCCGAGGAGCCATTACTCTATCTACCACAGAGTCCCTACACTATCCGCAGGAAAAGAATAGTGAAGGGCTTTCTTTCTATGTCCCTCTTTTTTAAGGAGAGTCACAACCTCATTTTAATAAACATGCTGGACAGGCAATATAAGGTGCTGGGCAGTTTACACAGTTCTCTTTCCAAGGAGGCACAGAGCACTTACCAAGCTCCCGGCCTCTCTGGAAAGGCTCCATGCCTTCTAATCTCTACCGGTAGCATTATGATCTCTTTCCAAGGAGGCAAAGAGCACTTACCAAGCTCCCGGCCTCTCTGGAAAGGCTCCATGCCTTCTAATCTCTAGCGGTAGCAAAATGCGTTGGGGCTGCACTGGTAATTCAATCAAAGGCACCATCTCAAGTTGCAAGGGGCTTATGCCTGTCTTGGGACATGAACTTTGTCCAACTACTTGATTCTGGATGGCAAGTGGCCTATCTAATCAGATCCTCTCTCCAAGAGTCTGAAAAGAGCCAAAAAACATGAAAGCAGTTAGCTGGTATCTTAGTCCATTTTCTGCTGCTGAAACAAAATACCTAGAACTGGGAACTTTATAAAGAGATTTATTTAGCTTGCAAAACTGGAAGTTCAAGACAGGGCAGCCCAGTCTGGCAGATGGTATCAAGGTGAAATGCAGGCGAGGAGAGACCACACAGTGAGACAGGAAGCCAGAGAGACCCAGGAGCCAAGCTGGCTCTTTTTGTAACAGCTCACACTTATGAGAATGGACCCACGTCCCCAGGGAACAGTATCGATCCCTTCCTGGGGCAGCACCCCACAAGGACCTCACCTCCTAAAGATTATGCAGTAGCTGTTTTTTGGAGGGGGGTGGTGTTGAGACAGGGTCTTACTATGTAGTCCTGGCTGGCCCTGAACTCATGGCAATCCTCCTTCCTGCCTCAGCCTCCCAAGTGCTGGGATCACAAGCACGTGCCACCACACTTGGCTCTACCGTAGCTTTTTAACATCAGCACACTGAGGACCAAATTTCCTGCACGTGGGATTTTGGGGAACACACTCGAACCATATGCAAACCACAGCAGCTGGTGATGACAGGAGTGACGGGAGCAGAGCAAGGAGCAACAGAAAAGCAGCTGCTACATTTCTATTACGAACGCTGACGAGTCAAAACTTTCTGAGCAGATACCTTATTATATGTATTTACATACCATATATATTCAGCCACAACTCAAATAGTAAGAACGCGCTGATATGCTAAGTATGTAAACAGGAGAAGGTAATAAGAAAAGGCAGACATATTTCTTCCTACTTTGCATATTAAACTTGTAGTTTTATTCACATTTGATTTTAACAGATGTGCCATGGGAAGCCTACAGCAGCAAGGCCCTCCGGGATGCCCAGAAGAGGCAGGTTCCCACGTCTCCTCTTTCTTCTCAGTGGAGCCCGTGCCACTGAGGATGAGGAAATACATGCACACTTCAGTGGGGGGACAGCCATGAGAATCACCACTGATGTATCAGCGCTGCTGTGGGGTGACCGGAATGGCAACTCATCAATGAGGAGGCAATCTCAGGTTTCCTGTTCCGCAGGCTAAACAACTTATCATCTCGTAAGGAACTCTTTATGATCAGAACTTTCTGTGATTTTTATCAGCGCTGCTCAGTACAGCAGCTATCAGCCACCCACAGTTATTAAATGCCTCAAGTCTGGCCAGGGCAACAGAGGCAATGAATCGAAAATTTTTCTTAATTTTCATTTATTAAAATATTGAATACATGTAGATAATATGATAATGAAGTGAGTTTACATCATGGTTGAAACAAATCAGTAGTTGTAAAGGCAGTGAACTAACCTTTTATGAGTAGCAAAATTTGGAAACTGAAAGACACCTGAATCCTAACTCCTCTATAGGGGGAAATCAACCACTGGTGTTTGAAATTGTAAAAATAAATTACTTCTTATACATTACATTCTTGTCTATTTATTTATTTCTGGGAATCAAACTCAGGGCCTTACACATGCTAGGCAAGTGCTCTACCACTGAGCTTATCTCTAGCCTCCCAGTTTTGTCTATTTGGACACAGTATTTATTAATAGTATTTCATAACCAACTGTGTACCTATATATCCAGCATGTTTTTGTGAGCACTAAACTACCAATTAAAGACATCTAGTGATAAATTACAGTTTGATTTGGAAAATAAGGCAGGTACGTGAAATATTTATACAAATATTAAAGCCATAAACATATAATTACAACCAAAGAAATGTACTTACTTGTGAGTGGCTAATGATTACAGAAAACATGGATATGCCGCAGTCATACTACAAACTCACTGAACATGCATGAACTTGCATTGGCCACAGAACTTCATCATGGTGCTACAAAAGACGCCTTTGCTGTTTCAAGAACCCTGACAGTCCATGATCTGTCACGTGGATGTTGACTGCACTTGACTCACGGAATAGGTCAGTCAAAAGTGGTCTGCAATGAGGTCTTAGATCTAGAATGTGCCCAATTGCCTCATATGTTTAAAAGTAGGGATTTTGGAAGGTGAGTGGCTCATGGGGGCTATATTTATCATTGGAATGACCCATGGATGAGTTCATAGCTCAATGTGTTGTTAGGAAGTGGGGGTTGGTTGAAAGAAGTGTGTCAGTGGGGCGTGCTTTCCTCTGCCATCCCATTTCTGCCTTGGAGCCATCCAACCATGGACTGAAACTCCCAAACCATGAGCCAAATGAAAACTCTTTTCCCTTTAAGGTGTGGGTATTGGGTATTGTGTCTCAGTGATAAGAAAGGTGACTAATTCTATTTCAGAGCTACTTATCCCTTTGTGTTGACCTATGGCAACAGATATGATCTGTATCATTTTTTGTTTGAAAAATTTCCTTCAACATTTCCTGTAGTATAGGTGTGGTGTGGATGAATTCTTTCAGCTTTGGTATATCTGATGAAGTCTGTTTCACCTTCATTTTTGTGACATATTTTGCTGGGCATAGAATCCTAGGCTGAAACTTCATGTTTTTGTCTTCTAAGTCTTTATAAATCTTTGTTATATGATCATATTGTCTGCATTGCTTCCCATGAGATATCTGGTGTCAGTGTTCTTCTTGATAAACTTTGTTCAGGCTTCTTTTGCTTGGGTTTTGTTCAGATTCTTGCATCTGTGAGTTTATAGTTTTCATCTCTTTTAAATCTTCCATGTTTCTGCTTACTTTGTGCAATCTTTTCTGTAGCTTTTGCTACGTATAAAATAGTTGTGAGTTTCTGAATGCTCCATCTACTTGTTTCATTGTGTTATTTCTGGGGTAGTTTCAATAGACAGATTTTTCTCCTCACTGTGTGTTACAGTCTGCTGCTTTGCGTACCTGGTGAAATTTTTTTTTTTAGCAATTTAAATTAAATAATGCAGGGCCGGTGAGATGGCTCAGTGGCATAAGCACCTGCCTGGCAAGTGCGAGGGCCCGAGTTAGACTCCCGGAACCCACATACGAAAAAAGGGCTGGTGATATCACTCAGCGGCACGGGCGCCTGCTGGCACATGAGGTCCTGAGGTCGACCGCCGGTACCCACAAAAAAAAAAAAAAAAAAAAAAAAAAAAAAATTAAATAATGCAAAGGTATGTTTAAACATTTTATAAAAATTCAAAAAAATTAAAAATGTAGCCAATCTCAACTTTTATGCCTGGTGCTTTTTGACTGGATGCCGGCTGCTCTATATTCCTGTATCACTAAGCATCGCCCTGGGATGTGGTTGTCTGCAAACAGCTTCATCCTTCTGGATCTTGCTTTCAATCTTTATTTTTTTTAATGCTCCATTTAGTGACTGGTTAACCTTGCTCTAGGAGAGAGACACTTTTCTCAGTATTCCACCTGATGCCCCATGAATTATGAGGCATAATTATTTTCCATTCAGTGCCATTGGAAAAGGAACTATCAGTGGTCTTGCTTTAGCTAAGAAAATCGTTTCCCCTCCTTCGTTTGGTTAGTTCTTTCCTTAGCCCAAGGCAGCATCCTCCTAGCCATGTACTGATCTGTACTCAACTGCAGGCCCTCAGTACATCTCCTCAGCTCTTGCTCTGTGAAGTTCTCTACTTTCTCAAGCTCTGTCCTAGCTGTCTCAGTATTCTTGGACTCTTTTATCCATTTCATCAATTTAGGGGGACCACCAGACTCTCTTACCAGGCAATAAACTGGGGCAACAGGCTAATCTTGTTTATATTCTGCCTCTCAGGGACCACTGTCCACTGCCTGTGGTCCAAAGTCTTGACAAAACTATTGTTTCATATATTTTTGCTCATTTTTTTTCCCAAAGGAGAAAAGATCTATCTTGGCTCACTATTTCTGAGGTTTTAGAGCACTGTCATGTGGTTCCAAGGTAGAAACATCACAGCGAAATGGGATGGCAGAGGAAAGCTGCTCCCCTAGGAAAAAGTGTGTGCATGGGGGGAGAGGCGCTGAGGGCAAGGATACATCCTTTAAAGGGACACTCCCAACAATGTACGTCCTCCTTCTGTTGTCTACTTTTCTGTTTAAGATGGGCCAGAGTTACTTTCCCTTGGCCAGAAGTAGAAGATCTATTAGTCAGTTTAGAGAAAATTTTGCAATCCTATTTCATCAGTTTTTCTTTCATTAACTTTGGTTTCTTCCATACTATGTTTTTTTTCTTCCACACCATTTTCCACCAGCTTTACTGTCTTGATGGTTCCTTCAGTAATGAATTAAGATAAATTTTTGACACATTTACTATTTTATTTGGATGATACCCCTCCAACCCCTTTCCGTGGTGCTGGGGACTGACCCTAAGGCCTCATGTATGCTAGGCAAGTGTTCTACCACTGAGCTGCATCCCTACCCCTAGGATCCATGTTTTTAACTTTAGAAGTATATATTTTGACACTTTTTTTTTTTTTTTTTTTTTTTTTTTTGAGACAGGGTCTTGCTATATACTTGAGGCTGACCTTGAATTCACAGCAATCCTCCTGCGTTGGCCTCCCAAGTGCTGGGATTATAGGTGTGCACCACCACACCTGGCTTGACACTACTTTGAAGACTTATAATGATTCAAAATTCATCTCAGACATTATCTATTTCATGATTCTTTGTCCAATCTCAAGACAGATCACCAAATGATCACATCCTCAAAAGGAGCACTTTAGCAGTGTGGAACTGGTATTATTACTAATAATTTCTGTTTCTGTACTACCATCAACCCACGAGGATGGGAGCCTATAATACCTACTGTACCAGCGCAGGGTCTGGCATAAATGTGGTCTTTTCAGAATATTTTTTGAACCAATAAAAACAGAAAAATTCCCTTTTCTCCTCAAGCTGTGGGGCTCAGGTTTGTGACTAGTGGTATACAAAGACACAGGATAAACATGGAAGACACTCTTGGAATACATACATCACCCTTTTGCAGTATCATTGTTATAGGATATGATGCTAAACTGCTTTGAGTTAAAAAAACAGAAAACATTTGGAAATCTCAATCCATGTCCTTTTTAGGTTGTACACCTGAACGTCTGGAGTCTCCTTTGCTTTCTGCTAGGAGTATCTGAGTGGAAAATAAGTGTGAAAAGTACTAAACTAAGCAATTAACTAAAAAAGGTGGAAATTTCAAGCATTATGTGTGTTAGGAGAAAGTTAACAGGCAGACAAAGGAGTTGGTGGAAAGGTGGAAGGTCAGTACTGAGTTAGGCATCTCTAAGTTTTTATAACTCTGTTCATTTATGCCATTTTTCTTTGTGAAAAGTTAAGGTAATTATTGATAGTTTTAATTTCTTTGTATTCTAATTTTTCTATGGCACAATGAGAATGTACTTTGGCTTCAGGAAGAAAAAGCAATTAAAATTCTGTGAACTATTGGAAAGGACAATGTGCAGGAAGCAGATGTTTTTGTTTTTTAGAGTAGCTTGGCCAGTGGTGGTGAACCTATGGCAGCGGGCTGTTTCTATCATTGAAAGCTGTAAAAGGTTCAGCGTCACTAAGCTGGGCCATTAAGACAGTTAAGTAACTGGCAAGAGCAGCCTCAAATAAAATGAGAAGTTTGGATGTATTACATCTGAAGCAGCCACTTTGAAAATTAAAGTTGATTATGATTAACAACATTTAGAATTTAGTCAAAGCTAAGTCCTAGTTTAACCTTTTTTTCTGTAACACATAACATTTATATCTGTTTTCAATGTTCTGGGACATATACTTTTGAAATGAAAAATTTTAAATCAGAATTACTTATATACTTTTTTATTTATACACTGATTTATAAAATTACTCTGCACATCACAGACAAAGCCAACAGAATTGTATTGTGCTTTTGTTGATGAGGGAATGTGCTAAGGGTAAAGAAATACATGGTAGTCATTTGGGAAGTTTTTACAACTATAAATAAGGAGCAACACTATATCCCTGCACACCTTTACTTCAAAACAAGAAACTGTAAATAAGATTCTAAGAAAATTCTCAAATGCTGCTTTAAAAACCAAAAATTACTGTTTCTTATTACTATATAAATCTGTAAGAAATAAGGATTAGTTAGCACAATACTTAAATAAAACACATTCTAACCACCATAAAACAGAGAGAGATAAAATAGAAAACCTAATTGCTTGCCACTCAAACCTCATGCTGGTTCTCTACCAGAGTTGCAACAATATCCTATTGTCAGAATCTTCAAAAATCGGAATTCCTTCCAGTTGCTGTCAGTTATTCTGGTACATTGCATCATTTCCTATGAAGTTTCCAAAAATGATTCCTTAAAACACCACACATCAATTATTTAGCAATCAGCTCTTTCTCCATCTGTTGGTATAATTTTTGGGCTGTGCTACTGTTTTGCGTTTTTGGAAGATTCATGAAACCAGTTATCAAGATACTGATTACTAAATACCGAATTTCTCTACTTAGCTTATTCGACTTTATTTTGTTTCATCACAAATTTACAGCATTAAAGAACTGGAAAAACTGTGGAGGTCAGCTTCGTTCTTCAAGACAGAACATGCTGAGTGATGATTATATATATGGTCTAACAAGAAAGAGTCCAGGAGGAGTTCAGTGATCCCAAATACTGTAGAAGAAAGCCTGACTTTTCAGCTAACATTACAAGAGTTAGCCGAGGGCTGGAGTGCAGTTATCTTAATCATGATTACTATTACTTGTACCTCATGCTACAATCTGGAAAATCCTTTCAACATGAACTAGAAGTGGCCAGGACGGTGTGGTGGTTAAGGGGCTCTTGAGCAGCCTGAAAGGGCTAGAATGTCAGCTCAGTCACTCAGCTACCCTGTAACTCAGGACAGGAGGTTTTAGTCTCTCAGTTACATATTTCTCTCCTCTAAAACGAAGCCAGCACTAACATCTGCCTTAGCGATATGGACAGAACTGAAGGACTGAATACATAGACAGCACTTACAATGGTGCTAGGCACCTGGTAAGTTCAAGGAATATTATGTGTTAGTTGTTTTGCATTGAAAATATTTTTGAGAAGAAAGCATTGAGCCTGTAACTCAAGGTGCTGGACTCCAAGTTTGGTGCTCTTTATGTAGGACGTGGCTGCTGCTGCTACTGCTTTTCTGTGGTACTCTCCAAGAGCCCTGGGACACGGGAGCCTTGACCTCATATTCCAGTTCCTTAGGTGTAAATCTTAAAAAAGGTCAATGACATCTCATTGCCTTTTCTTTCACATGTTGATTCTTTTACATGGATTTCTTTGAAGGACAATTATTTTTGCATGACTCATATAGTCTATGGTACATAGCTTCTAACCTGTTACTTCAAACCCCTGTATGTAATTTTAAAATGTTGACAATACTTTTAAAATGTTAGCAATTATTTTCATTCAATTATTGCTAGATGTTGGCATTTTGTTGGCATTTTTTTTTTCTTCTTCTTTCCAGTACCTAGGATTGAACTAAGGCTTAGTGCATGGTAGGCAAGTGCTCTATCACTGAGCTATATCCCAGCCCATTTTTATTTTGAGACAAAGTCTAAGTTGCCCAGGGTGACCTTGAACTTGTGATCCTCCTACCTCAGCCACCTGAGTAGCTACGATTATAGCTACACACCACCAAGCCCAGCAGAATTGAGTCTCTGATAAAACACAAAAACAGCACTATGACTTGGGAGGAGTTTTTATCTTATGTGGCCTGAAGGTGCAACAACGACAGCCATTAACCCTAACATTTATGCTGAATTTCTCTTGGGCAGAAAACATAAAATTTACAAGGCAGCACACACTTAACACTTAATAGAAGGCGTTTGTTACTGCAAAATCCTTGAGTTTTACTTTCCTTTCTGATATCTGAAATTGCAGGCATCCCATGGGCAGCTTGAATGTAACTGTGTACTACAAAGGAAACCACATATTTAACAGTTACTGAAAGAAATCCACATCTTGGCTGTTAGTCAAAAGTCTGGTTTAAACCTCCCAAGGCCTGTTTCACTGTCAGTTGAGATCCACATCATTTTGTTTGTACTCCTTTTATGGCAAGTATTATAATTATTTCTTACAAACATGTCTTATTATCTTTAAAATATATCTAGAACTCAACTGCTTCCATCTAACCATCTTCTCAGCTACCACTCTGGTCCAAACTACTGAGCTGCAGGCTGAATTACTGCAATATCCTAACTGGTCTTGCTGTGTTCACCATTAGCCCTCCAACCCCTACAGCAGGCTATCTCAACACAGCACTTAGCACACTGACCCATTTCACCCGCAGCAAAAGCCCAAGTCCTTAGCCTACAAAGGCCTATAGGACCTGCTCCTTATCCCCTTCAGTTTCTCTTTCTTCCTTCATTTCCTCCTGATGTTCCAGGAACTAACAAGATGCTCCTGTGACAGAGCCTTGCATGTGCTGTGGCTCCTGCCTGCAGAACTCCACTAGGTATTTACACACCTCACTTCCTTTCTCCAAGTTTCTGCTAAAATCTCATCTTATTAAATAAGAGGCCTTCTCTTACCACCCTATACATATAAGAAAGGAAGAAGAAATACCTACCCTCTCTCCATTTCCTTTACATTGTGTGTCAGCTTTCTGTCTCTTTGACTGAATACCTGAGGTAAACAAGTTAAAAGGAGGAAATGTTTCTTTTGGCTCATGGTTTCAGAGGTCTCAGTCCATGGTATCTTAGACCCATCGCTTCCGGGATTGTGGTGAGGCAGTGTATCATGGCAGGGGCATGAGGCAGAGAAAAAAGAGGAAGCAAAAAGAGAGAGAGGAAAGCGCCAGGGTCCTAATATACTCTTCAAAGCATACCCCCAGTGACGTGCTTTCCCCCCTAGGAGAAAGTTTCCACCACTTCCCATGGCGCCACAGGTCAGGGACCAGGCCTTCCACACATGAACTTCTGGGAGACATTTAAGATCCAAAGCATAACAATTGCTTTACTTTTTCCTATGGCACTTATCACTCACGGATTATTCAATTTGATTGTCTGTTTTCCCTCCCTTTAATAAAATGCAAGCTCCACGAAGGCAGGGATATAATCTGTTTACTGCTGTGTCCTCAACACCTGTAACAGTTTCTGGTATATAGCAGGAAATCAATAAATATTAGATAAACGAATAGACCTTCTACTTTGGAACATAAGCTCTTTGAAGGTTCTGGCTTTTTTCTTTTTTTTGGTGCTAGTGACTGAACCCAAGGCAGCCTGCACTAGGTACACACTCTGCCATTGAGCTATAACCCCACCTTCTTTCTGCATGATTTTTATTTACACTTTCCGTATCATTAACTGTAGTGACTTCTATTTAACAGACGTTTAGAATGTATTTTTGAACGAAAAGCAAGGAAACTGAAGTTCCCGGGAAAAGTCTACAAAGAATGAGGGGTGTCAAAAATCCAACAACCACATGTAGTGGAGAGCACACTGGTTTTATTTTTACATTTGTGTTTCTAAAATTTTATTGGCACATTTGAGATATACATCATGATAACATTCATCATAGAGAATTTGAACCAGCACACCGGTTTTAAAATGGAAAGGTGGCTGTGAAAAGGAGAACCAGATCTTTATCTGTCAATATTTCTGGTCTACGTTAGCATTCATGCAACAGTCACCAAGACATTTAATATTTAACTATTTAAACTGGTCATCTTAATTCATTACCCTTAATTTAAAAGTTGTTATGTTTCGGGCCCTGTCTTGGTTTGTGCTCTTCTCACATCATTTAATCTTTCCAACAATCATTGGCCGTAAGATACTAATATGCTCACCCTTGGCGAGGCAGGGAACGCAGGCTCGGAGAGGCCAGTGGCGGGTTCAAGGTGGCTTGGTTAGTAAGTGTCAATGTCAGGATTTTAACCCAAGACCTCTGGCTTCCGGGACACCGCACCCGGGCCTCTCTGAGTTACCTAACTCAATTAACAGCTCCGCCTCTACAGGACTTGCTACCTAAAAGGTAGAAATTCGATTGCGTAGATTCCCGGGACGGCACAAATACTACTTCATCGAGGTTCCCGCGGAGTCGGGAGGCTTTGGCATCTATCACGGAAAGCGGTTTTGCTCACAAATGCCTTGAAACCCCAAGTTTCCCGGTCGTTCGAGTAGCACACCCAGGATGAACAAGTAAGCGAGTACGAGAGGCGCTCTGCAAACCGCAAACCCCAGACGAAGAGTAGCGAAGAGGAAGCTTTGGAAACAATGCCTGCAGGAAGCGGAGGACCAACAACTTGCTGACAATAGGCACCAGTCAATACTTGGGCGGTGATGCCGGAGCGGGGCTCAGTCCTCGCCGTGTAGCCGGCGGCGCCCGGAGCACCAGTTCCGGAGGGGCCGGGATCTGCGGGAGCCGGACACCCAGGCCGGACCCGCCCCCAGACTCCCTCAGCCCGGACCCCGGGCCCCGTCCGCCCGTAGCCCCTCACCGCCCGGCCGTTGCGCCGCGTCCCGGGCCGGAGGGCCTCGTTGCCTGCCCGCTCTCTCGGCAGCCACCCGCTCACCCGCAGCCCGCAGCGCGCAGCCCTCCCGGCGGAGCTCACCCGCGCGGGTCCCGAGTCCTCCTCTTCCTCCCGTCGGAGACTTCTGGAGCCGACCCGAGGCACCGCCCCCGCCCTCGCCTTCACTCTCACCCCCCCCGCCGCCGGAAGTGCTACGGCCCGGGCCCTTTTCCCCGCCTCCCCGGCTCTCAGTATGGCGTCACTTCCGCCTGCGCAAACCGCGCGCAGGAAGTCTGGGTCTCGCGAACGCGCCGGGAGCGTCCCCAGGGTCGGGAGCGCGCCTCGCAGATGACAACAAATTTGTCGCGCGGCGGCGTTGGAGGTGTTACCACAGCCCCTGCCAGCTTCCCTCGCGGTGTCTTGCACTCTCTCTCTGGGCCGACTAGGACCGCCGGGATCTCCCTGGCAGAGGCGGCGGGTACTACTCAGCGCCCGGTCCCCACCGGGCCTAGCGCAGTCGGCGCGGCGCGGGCGATGGGGTCGCCCTGAGGGACGGCGGCGCCGAACCAGCATGCTGGGGTCGCCCTGGGCTTAGACCCCGCCGCGGCCTGGGGACACCGGCCGGGACTCGAGGCCGGAGCCGCCGCCGCCGCCTTCAGCCGCAGCTGCCAGCCGTCACCATGCCTTGGCCGTTCTCAGAGTCCATCAAGAAGAGGGCCTGTCGGTACCTCCTGCAGAGGTACCTAGGCCACTTCCTGCAGGAGAAGCTGAGCCTGGAGCAGCTCAGCCTGGACCTGTATCAGGGCACCGGGTCCCTCGCCCAGGTCCCCCTGGACAAATGGGTAAGAGCTGCTGGCGTCCGGCCGGGCGGGATTCGCTCCCTTCCCGAGGGCTATCGGAAGGACTGTCACCAGGGTTAGTGACGTTCAGCCCCTCCTTGGGAAGTGTTTGGATCTGAGTGTGGCAGGGCTCAGGGATACGTGTTAGAGTGTTGTTTAATCTGTCCGCACCCCCAGATCACGTGTCCCAGAAACTTAACAGATGTGATGGAGTCTACACACATCAGTTACGAGAATAACTGAGTCAGGGCTTCGGAGTCTGAAGGGGCTGGAAAGGGCCCAGGGTGGGGGATGACCAATCCTGACCTTTCGGGTACAGGGATCGCGGGGTTTCGGGGCAGACAGACCCTGTTTCATTGGATAGCATTCTGGAAAGGTTAAAGATGAAGAGGACCGCTGGAATGTCAGAATCTCCAGTTACTTACTTGGGGTTGGCTGCTTGCAGACCCTGCGTTTGCTTGGTTTGTCTCAGTACAGCGTTTGCCCTCTGGAAGAAAGTTAGGTGAAGGCCTCCTTTGCTGGTTTGCCTGGTCTGCCTGATTATATGTTTACAAGGCCCTCTTGTGCTTCCCAGCCTGTGAATGGTTGTGTGGTCCAAGTAGTGCTGGGGAGTTGTGCCTCTTTGCTTCACGTGGTATTGTAAAAGCAGGTATTGCAAAAGCGCTGAAGCTGCGATTTTCAGACGTTTTAAAAGCCTGTTTTCTACTTGTCATCCAGAGGCTGTGAGTTGACTCATAGTGTCTTTACAGGTGTTTCATGCATATTTCACTTCCCCATATAGGATTGTATCTGCATCTGTGGATTGAGTGTAGCGTATTTTACTAGCCTGTTCCGCTTTGTGTTTGTCAAGAATGGAATGGCAGCCTCCCTACCTCCTTCCCGGTAGAAAAGCGTAAATTGTGACAGCACCTTGTTACGATTCTGGCATTTGTTTGTCAAGGAAATATGAATAAGTGTATAATGTATCAGTAAGTAGATGACTTAAACTAGGGAGAGTATACAGGATTGTTTAAAGAGCCCTAGTTCGAGTAGCCAGTCCTACACTATGGTAGTCCAGGCTGCTAAGATTAGCCAGATAATAGTGACATAGTAATTCATTTGAATTCAGTAAACATTAATGGAGTATACATTCCATGACGTGTGCTGTATTAGGGTATTGAATAGGTGTAATTCTTACCAAAAGATAGGGATTCTGATAGATATTTTTGAATTTAACAACCCAGGATTCTGTGCCTTTGGTGCAGTTATGAATAGATGATCTTGAATGATGAGGGTTGAACTTTCTTTTTTTTTTTTTTTTTTTTTTTGTGGTGCTGATGATCAAAGTTAGGGCCTTGCACATGCTAGGCAAGCTCTGTACCACCGAGCTATATACTCAGCCCTGGACACTTACAAAATGTCTTTTGTAGGAGGAATGACTTTCTGTGTGTTATTCTTTAATGAGTTCACATTAACGTTAAAAGGTAGGCATTTTTGTTTTATAGTGGTGTTAAATAATTTGACCCAAGTCACACAGTTGGTGGGTATTACAGTGAGAATTCAAATCTGTTTAATTCCTAAGCCTGTGCTTTCTTCCTAACATTCTCCATTAGTCAGCTTTCTCATTGTACCCGACACCCACAACTTAAAGGTTGAGAGATTTAATTTAGCTCGTGGTTTCAGGAAATTCAGTACAGGGTCAGTAGGCTCCAAGGCAGAAACTTCATGGTGGAAGGGGATGGTGGAGCGAAGCTAAGCAGAGCAGGGCAACAGTGCCAGAGAAGAACAGGTGAGGGAGCACATAGAACCCAAGAACACACTTCCACGACCCACCCCACACAGCCGAGAGCATACTTTACTAATTTCCTGGACCTTTCTTAATCCAGTGAAGTTGACATATCAGAATTGACAGTCACACATGCCATGGTTTAGGATGAAGAGGAAGGCGGTTAATGTGTATTCACCATTTATTTATGTTGGGCATTGTTCTAGTTGTGTGTGTGTGTGCACGCGCGCACATGTGGTTTTATTTGATCCTTGTGGGAAATCAGAAGTGTTTTATATTGTTGTTGTGTGTTTGTTTTTGTTTTTTGAGACAGTGTCTCTCTTTGTACTTCAATCTGGCCTTGAATCACTATGTAGCCCAATTTGGCTTTATATTCCCAGCAATCCTCCAGCCTCATCCTTCAGAGTTCTGGGGTTATAGGTGTGGACCACCACACCCAGATCCAGCAGAGGTGATATTTGAGTTTTATGGTTTGACTTCAGAATCATTGGCAAAATAATCTATGATTACACCTAATTGAGGATTGTTTTACTCTCATCAAAGTATAAATTATACCAACTAAAATGATAATATCAAAGCAGAAATATTTGCTGTTGCTGATTTTTTAATTTTAGTGTGCTGTGTTAAGGATTAAGATAAATCTTGGTGTGATACCTAGGTATAAATATTCAGTTAGGGTTCCAAATTCATTTGCTCTTAACAGTTGATTCCAGTCACTTTCATGACGGAAAAAAAAAAAAAGATTCAAAGATCCTAATGGAAGAATTATATCCCAGGCTTAATTACTACTGATTCAATTCTTTATAATTATCAGTTATGCAAAGGCTTTTCTTTAAGTTGACAGTGATATTACCTTCTCCCCTGATCTCAGTTACTTTGCTGATTAATTGTAAAGTGCTAAATTTTTTATATGTGCAGAATATAAAAGTTAGGCTTGGGCCGGTGAGATGGCTCAGTGGCGTAAGCGCCCGCCCGGCAAGCGCGAGGGCCCGAGTTCGACTCCCGGAACCCACATACGAAAAAAGGGCCGGTGATATCGCTCAGCGGCACGGGCGCCTGCTGGCGCACGAGGTCCTGAGGTCGACCCCCGGTACCCACCAAAAAAAAAAAAAAAGTTAGGCTTAGTCCTGCGCCCCCCAACTCTTTTTTTTTGTGGGTACCGGGGGGTCGACCTCAAGACCTCGCGCTCCAGCAGGCGCCCGTGCCGCTGAGCGAAATCACCGGCCCCTTTTTCGTATGTGGGTTCCGGGAGTCGAACTTGGGCCCTCGCGCTTGCCGGGCAGGCGCTTAAGCCACTGAGTCATCTCACTGCCCCCCTCAACTCTTTATTCAAAAGACTTTTAGATAGTTTAGGATAGTCTTCATGTTTTCATATCTTTTGTAACCTTTGTAGATAATGACTTTTTAAAAATAAGCTTTTAATAGACATTGTTTTGAGCAACAACATCATGGAACAATGGAAACATTTCCAAATACAATTTTAAAAAATATTCTCTCCATGTACAAGTACCCTCTAAAAAGTAATTATTTTCATACTCATAATTAAAATGTTATGCTTACTTTGAAAAAACTGAGTAAGTATGTTTTATTTTTTGGGAAACATCTGCTAGCTAGCATATACTAGTGTAACCATTTGTCATCACATAAGTGGTTGGCATTTTTATAACTATACCCTATATAAAAGGAAACTGCTTTTCTCTAAACTTGACTTGCAAATACTTGGCTGTAAGAGAAACCAGGAAACTAGAAAGTCATTGTCATTTACTGTCTTTACAGGATTTAATGTTTGGCCTGCTGGATTTTGGTCTTGCTTTGGTCCCATTCCTTTCTGTCTTCCTGTTTCTGCCTTTTGGAATGGGACTGTTTACCCTGTGCCACTGTACTGGCAGTGTTTATCATTCTTTTTGATTTTTACAGGGGCTGACTGCTAAGACTTTGCTCTGAGTCTCCAGAAACTTTGGACTTGGAATTTTCAGCAGTACTGGAACTGTAGGGTGTGACAACTTTTAGAGATGGACTAAATGACTTTTACATGAGATGTGCATGGGTCTTTGGGGGGGTCAGGGCTGGAATGTTATGATTTGTATCTGATGTCCCCACAAAGCCTCATGGACTCAAAAGTGGGGCTTTTGGAAGATGATTGGGTTATGGTAGCTTAGAGCTGATTGCTATTAGGACACGGAGTCTGGTCTAAAGAGGCTGCTCAGTGAGTGCATGGCTGGAAAGTTTTATCTTCCTCCCCAACCCCTCTCTTTGTGTTTTGCTTTCTGGCTGCCATGACATGAGCACCTTTTTTTCTGCCATGCCCCTCTGCCTTGGAGCCAGTGGGCTATGGACTGAAATCTCTGTAAATTGTGAGCCAAAATAAACCTCTCCTTTAAATTGGAGGTGTTGAGTATTGTGTCTCAGCGATGAGGAAAGTGACTAAGACAGTGCTGTAACAAAACTTTCTGACTGCTTATATTTAGAAATTTAAATTAGCCACAAATGTGGGACAGAAAATTTGGTGCATATGAAGAAGAGAATTCCACCAAATTCAGTTTCTTAGATGGTTCTCTAATGTTGACAGATCCTCATGTTGCAGAGGCTAATTCATTGCTTTTGTATACTTTAAAACACTTTGATCTATTTTAATTGTTCATTTAAATTATAAAATGAATATATGCTCTGTCTTAGGTACTTTTCTCATTGCTGAGACAAAATATCCAACACCTACAAGTTAAGGGAGGAAAGGTTTATTTAGCTCACAGTTTGTAGAAGTTTCAGTCCGTAAATCGGCTGGCTCCACGGTAGGGTGGCATGGCAGACAGATGTCATAGAGGAGAAACAGTTCATGGCAGGCAGAAGGTAGCAAAGCAAGCAAGCAAGCAAGGGGCCTTAGCAGCTTCTTTCTGTCCCTTTTATACTCTGTCTAGGCTACTGGGATTAGGGTGGTGCCAAACCAATCAGTGGACTGAGTTAGTAATCACACTCCTATAATCCCAGCATCACACACTCTAGATTCAGCCACCACTGAAAAAGCCCCACCTATGACTACATGAGGCTTTGGGGGGGACATCGAGACACAAGTCATAACATGCTCATTGCAAAGGAATTCAAACAGGAAGGAAATATGTAAAGTAAGAAATTGGCCTTTAAGGATACAAAATCAACATTAATCAATAGCTTTTCTATACCAATAATGAACTGTCAAAGAAATCAGGAAAGCAATTCCATTCACATTAGCTAAAACAAAACAAAACAGAACAAAACAGCAAGTAGGGGTCAACCTACCCAAGGAGGTAAAAGGCCTCTACAATGAAAATTACAGAATATGGAAGAAAGAAGTTGAAAGAATATAAGAGTGGAAAGATCTCCCATGTTCATGGGTAGGCAGAATATTGTTAAAATGGCTACGTTACCAAAAGCGATGCACACAGATCCAGTGCATTTCCCATTAAAATTCCCATGACAGCTCTTTGCCACATCTCCTGTGAGAATGGAGACCATTCTCAGCAGTGGGACTGTCGACATTCCAGAAAATGTCAACGTCACTCTGAGGGAATGCATAGTTACTGTGAAGGGCCTCAGAGGAGCCCTGAGGAGGGACTTCAGCCACATCAAGGTAGAACTCAGTCTCCTTGGAAATAAGAGGAGGCTCTGTGTTGACAAACAGTGGGGAAACCGAAAGGAACTGGCTACTGTTCACAGTCTGTAGTCATGTGCAGAATATGAGCAAGGGTGTTATGCTGGGCTTCCATTACAAGATGAGGTAGTGTGAAGAAAAGCTAACATTAAGTTATATATTTCTTTTAATACATTATTCCTTAGTATTAACTAGAAAAATAATACATCTTTAATAGTTTAAACCAAGGCATCAGATAGAAAATAGAGTATAAGAATTTGCAAGAACCATTTGGGGCAAGTGACATTTAATCAGCACCTACTATACATAGGATACCACACTGTACTATTTTATACCTATGCGTATCAGCATCGTTGTTCAGAAGAATGGTTCTCTTGTCCAAATCTGGAATTTCTTGGGTGAAAAACACATCTGCTGTGTTTGGATGATGGCAAGTGTTGGTTGTTCAGTATCTCAAGCCCAGAAAGATGAGCTAATCCTTGAAGGAAATGACACTGAGCTTGTTTCAAATTCAGCTGCTTTGATTCAGCGAGCCACAACAGTCAAAAACAAGGATATCAGAAAAGTTTTGGGTGGTATCTAGTTCTGAGCAGGAAGTAGTTCAGCAGCCCAATGAATAAGACCCAAGAGTTATCCAGCCACAGAAACAAGCTTCTGGATTACAAGACTATTTGTGATATTTTAATGACACAATGAAAGATCTCTATTGAAAAAAATTCCAATGACTTTCTTCACAGGACTAGGGAAAAATGATTATAAAATTACTACGGAAACAAAAACCCAAATAGCCAAAGCACTCCTAAGCAAAAAGAGCAAGGCTGGAGGCACTGCAATACCCAATTTCAAGTTACATTGCAGAGCCGCACTAACAGAGAGCATGGCACTGGCGCAGAAACAAAATAGCGGAACACAGCCGAGGACACAGAAGTGAACCGTGCAAACCACAGCCATGTGATTCTTGACAGAGGAGCCTACAACAACTTGGAGAGAAGACTGTCACCTTGACTGAAGAAAGACAAATGGGATTGATGACTAGAGGGGATGCGGGATCAAGGTGTGGCATCAGGTTTTGGTTTGCTTTTGAAGATCAAAATGACCACTTGCTATGCACTTTCCATCTCTGCTGGGTGCTTCACATACACCATCTTATTTAAGCTGGGCAGTGACATTCTTTATATCATGAGATTAAGTAGTATTCAGGCATAGTGTTAGCAGTGCAGAAAGATTTGAAACTGAAATCTTTCTGGCTTCTATGTTTGTTGAGACAGGGTTTGCTGTGTAGCCCATGCTGGCTTCAAACTCATGATCCTACTGCCTCGGCCTCCAAAGTGCTAGGGTTACTGCTATACATCACCACACCTGGCTTCTTTGTTCTTTTTGTATACCACCCTGCCTTAAAAGACCCAGGAATGAAGCTATCCCTGATTTCCCTCAAGCTATCCCTGATTTACTATATATGTAATAGTAAAAAATAAATGTGTTCTATTTATTATTGTATTATGGCTGGGTGGGGTGGTGCATGCCTGTAATCCCAGCACTCGGAGGAGGCTGAGGCAGGAGGATCACTGCGAGTTCAAGGCCAACCTGGGCTCCATAGTGAGTTTAAGGCCAGCCTGGGCTACATAGCAAGACCCTGTCTCAAACAAAACAAAACAAAAAAATAGACACAGGAAACCTGAGCAGCACTGGGTTCACGTGGGAATTTACTAACAGGCAAACTTCTGGCTCCTTCCCTATAGATCCTGATTCTGCAAATTTATGAAGCTGATTTTTTTTTTTTTTTTTTTTTTTTTTTTTGAGACAGGGTCTTGCTATGTAGCCCAGGCTGGCCATGAACTCATGGCAATCTTCCTGCCTCAGCTTCCCAAGCACTGATATTACAGGTGTATGCATGAAGCTGAGTTTTTAATAAGCACCCTAAGATAATCTAATGCATGTGGTTTAACTACATCTTAAAAAACACAAGTACTAAATGGATGGAGATTTTTTTTCATTTAGTTGTAAAAACTTGTCCTGTAAGCCAGCTCCAAAGCCCAGTACATTTTTGAGAATTATAGTATGTTAGCACATGATTTTGCTTAGCCTCCTGCAAATTCTTCCATTGTGAAAATATACAGTATTTTTCTCTTTTAGTTTTGTTTCTGCAGTGCTTAATGGAAGATGTTTTGCAAGTTACTTAATTTTTCTGATCAGTTGCCATATCTGTAAAATTTGTGCAAAACTACATGATTCAGTGGGCTATTGTGAAGATTTTAGTGCAATAATGTAGGTATAAAATAGTGCAGCGTGGTATCCTATGTATAGTAGGTGCTGACTAAATGTGAATTGCCCCAAATGGTTCTTGCAAATTTTAATGCTCTATTTTATCTCTATCTGATGCCTTGGTTTAAACTAGTAAGAATGTATTATTTTCTTAGTTAATATTAAGGAATTATATATTAAAAGAAATATATAATTTAATGTTAGCTTTCTTTGAACTACTGGGTAGGCACTTTAGAAGCTAAAGAATAATAGCATTTAGAAAGTTTTCATTTGGTACCAGGAACTATGTTGGTAGTTTTACATGTATTGTCTCATTTATGGTCTCAATACCCCTATGAAATAGTTACTATTCCAATTTTATGGAAGAGGAAATTGAGATCCAGAAGTTAAGAACTCGTCCAAATCCACCCAGCTAATTATGACTGAACTAGGTCCATTCTATTAGTGCTGATCATGTGCTACCTGTTAGAGTGGTCTTCAAACATGTTTTCTCAATTCCTAATTAAAATTTTTCAAAACCTATGTATTTCTTGTACATTTTTAAATTGACTTAATTTTTTCATTATAAGTTTAAATAGTTGTTGAGGATAATGTGTGTTATAAATATTGATATAAAAATACAGCTTTTAAAATTTTTGTCAGCTATTCTTCAGACAGAGGACACATCTTGAATATATAAATAACTCAAAAAATTAGACCACCCAAAATAAAAGAGCCAGTCAAAAATGGGCATGTGAAATGAATAAACACTTCTCAGAAGAAGTACAAATGGCCAATACACATATGAAAAAATGTTCAACATCTGTGGCCATTAGAGAATTGCAAATTAAAACAACACTGAGATTTTGTCCTACAATGGAAAGAATGGCAACCATAGAGAAATCAAATAATACTGGCATGGTTGTGGTGAAGAAGGAATCTTTCTACATTATTGGGTTGTGAAGTAGTACAACCATTATGGAAATCAGTGTGGAGATTTCTCAAAGAACTAAAATTAGAAATTTCATTTGACCCAGCTATTTCCCATCTAGCTATCTTCCCCAAAGAGCTAAAGACTTCATATTACAATGACACATGAATAGCCATGTTTATAGCAGCACAATTCACAATAGCTAAATCCTGGAAGCAGTCTGTATGTCCATCAACAGAGGAATGGATAAAGACAATGTGGGGTCTGTATATAATGGATACTGTTTGGCTATAAAGAAGGATAAATTTGAGACATTTGTAGGAAAATGGATATACTTGGAAAATATAAAGTGAAACAAATGAGACACACAAGCTTAAATACCATATATCTCTCTTTTGAGTAAGGCAAAGTATAAATACAGAGAAAAATACAGGATTGTTAGAAAGAAAAGGGAGATAGATGTTTTGCAAATGGGAAGGGGTCCAAGAGACTGAGGGTGAGGCAAGGGAGGGGAAGGAGAAGTAAAAAGATTTAAGATGTGTCAGGTACGTGTACCAAATACCCATAATGAATGTCAACAAATGTCATAAACATGAACTAAAAATGATGATGATGATAATGAAAGTGGGGAAAGGGGATTTAGAGACGGAGGGTGGTGGATAGGGAGAAGAGGAATAAAAAAAAATCAAGATATGTTATGTACATATACCTACTCCTAAGATGACGGTAAACTTCGTATGTTGCTAACATGTACCAGTAAAATAAAGTTTAAAAAAGAATACATAAAAAATATAGCATTTTCATCCAGTATGACCTCAGTTTCTACCATTATTCATTTAAAAATGCCTAACAAGGTCTTCATTAATGGTTGGAAGTTTAACATTATGTCCTTTTCCATTAACATTGTATGTACATTCATCCTCTGCAGAATTCTATTGCAATTTACACAGTTTATGTTTAAGATTTATTAGCCGGGCATGGTGGCACATGCCTGTAATGCCAGCACTCAGGAGGCTGAGGCAGGAGGATCACTGCAAGTTTGAGGACAGCGTAGGCTACAAAGTGAGTTCAAGGCCAACCTGAACTGCATAGTGAAACCCTGTCTCAAAAAGATGGAAAAAAAAAAAAAGACTTATTAATCATGTTATTGTTTCTTTACAATGAAACGTGTTTAAATTGAAATTGGTTCTATTTTAAAATTTCCTATTACCACTAGGCTTTTTTGTGGATTAAGTGATTTTTTTTCTAGCAATTCCTTTAATGATTTCTTCACTTTTTTCCCTTTTAATTAGTAGTTGCTGTAGAGCTTACCATAGCAGTACCTTCTCCCCATAATCATTAGGATTTAAGTGTTATGACTTTGCCTCTGTTGTATTGTTATTACAATTACTGTTAAGTGTATGGTTGGTCAGAAAAGTATAAATATATTACACATTTTAAAATTATACATGAAAACTTTTAGTGGGAACAAAATAATACAGTTGGGGTTTTTCCTCCTCCTTCCTAGTTGGTTCATGAATCTATAAATGAATAGACTTAAAGCTAGAATGCGATAGGGACCAACATAAATTTTATTCTAAAGTTAAAAAAAAAAGAAAAAAAAAATATATATATGCTTGGTAAATAGTGATGTCTTAAATAAGCAAATGAGAATTGAAGGGTTTTGTAGTAGCAATATCATTTAGTTCTTTGAATTTCTTTGAATGTCATTTCAAAAAAAAATTTTGTGTAACATAATAAAAGACCAGAAAATGCACTGCTGACCCTGCCAGCAGGTTTTTATACTTAGATAGTACATAAGGGAGGATTTAAGAGAAAGAGAAAGGGCTTTATTGAATAAGTGGGAGAAGGAAGACTGTACAAAGGACTGTAGGACAGGAGACTCAACACGGTGCCACCACTGTGTGTACTCTCAGTAAGTATTAAGCAAAAATGTATTTGGAGGTTGAGGGCTGGATGTTCATACCCCCAACCATCCATGCCTGTGTACCCTTACACGGCCTCATTTGAGGAAGGCCTCCTGAGGTAGAATTCCCCAGTGACAAGTCATGAGGCCATCCAGATCTCCCTTTCAGTGTTAGGATATAGGCCCGTGGTGATGAGCCCGTGGCTCGTGTGCCATAGCGGACACGCCGAGCCCTCTGTCGGCACGTGAGCCAAGCGTATGAGTACTCACTATTCGCGTTTAATCGCAGTGTTGGCACCTTGTGATAAATAAGTGGTTTTTGGGTTGGAGTTTGGGCACTTGTCTCTAAAAGGTTCGCCATCACTGGTATAGACAACAAATTACAGCACTATCCTGCATATTGTACCATCCAGGCAGTAACTTACATCAAGCTGGCATTTGACAATATTTGTTACTTTAACTTAAAACATGGATTGTCTGATAAAAGTTGCATTTAATTGTTCTGCTAAATGTGTTTGTTCCATCCCATCTTCCTTTCGGTGTAGTCTGGTTTGCCCTGCCACTCCCCCGGAATTGCTCTCAGTGGGGTCATCGGTACTTCAGATCGAGCATCCAGTAGACGGACGACTTGTTAGCTTGTGTTACACTGGACTGCTCTTCTCTTCCATTTTGTCTTTCCACAATTTTCTGGGGTGTGATACTCTTGATTTTTTTGTACCTGTTTGCTTTTTTGGTCGTTTCCTATCTAGGCTCCTGTTTTTTTTTCTTTTTTTTTTTTTTTTTTGTGGGTACCAGGGGTCGACCTCAGGACCTCGCGCGCCAGCAGGCGCCCGTGCCGCTGAGCGATATCACCGGCCCCTTTTTCGTATGTGGGTTCCGGGAGCCGAACTCGGGCCCTCGCGCTTGCCAGGCAGGCGCTTACGCCACTGAGCCATCTCACCGGCCCAGGCTCCTGTTTCTTAATTCATTTGTTAAACGTTGGTGTTTCTTAGGGGCTCATCTTAAGCCTCCTATCATTTTAGTCTGGGTAAATCCCAAAGGCTGTCTCTTCTCACATGTGTGCCTTCAGTTAGTCTCTGTGTCTCCAGCCCCAGTGACTGTCCTGAGCTCTGGACTGGACTGTCCAACTGCTTCCTGGACACCTCACCCAGATGTTTCCTCCAATGTAGAGTTCAGAACTGAGCTCCTTAGATTTCCACTAAACCTAATCAGCTTTTCTAGGCTCTCTGTCTCAGTAAATGGCACTGCTATGCAAGCAGTTGCCCAAGCCAGCATCCTTGGTGTTACTTTCAATTCCTTCTTTTCTTTACCCTTCATAATGCCAATTAATTTTTCTGCTTCCTAAATGTAGTGGAGAAATCCATCCACTTCTAACTATGCTCAGTGTTCCTGTCCTCACCAAACCAGTTTTTTAGCTTCTATTACACATGACCTTCTTGCCCGAGTTGGTTTTTCTCTGGCTTGTGCTCCACGTGGCAGTGGGAAGGGCCAGCTTAAAGCTTGAATCCCCTCAGCAGCCTTGATGAAGACCTTCCGTGGCTTCACACAGCTCCCACAGATAGATTTCAGACTCTTTAACAAGCATTACAAGGCTCTTTGGGTTCCACTCCCCCTTATCTGTTTAGGCTCATCTCTGCCTTTTCACCTTGGCACACTAAAGTCTAAGGCAGCTTTTCATTCTCACAGAATCTTGTACCGCAGATATGTGTGCTTGTACTTCTCTGCCTTCTGCCTTCTTGGAATCTTCCATGCTGTCGCCTCTGCCTGGTGGTGTCGCCTTGCTGGTTAATTCCTTCTCAGCCGTCCAGTCTCAGTTTACAAACGTGTCCTTCAGATGCCCAGCCTTGAATCTGTGGGCTAAGTTCTATCTCATGTTCAAAGAACACAGTTGATTTCCTTTGTTAAGCAACTAGTCACACTTCAGCTAAACGTGTCTCACGCTCTGCCATCTTGTATGCTTGTATCTGTCTCTGCTGTTCTTATCTCTGGTGCTTGAATTGTGTCGTCATATTCATATCTTTGAAAAGGAGAACAGTTTTGTATTCTTGTTTGTGTGATTTCAAAGTGAACTTGGTTTTTCTCTGTAGTGTCTCAATGAAATCCTGGAGTCAGCAGACGCACCTCTAGAAGTCACCGAAGGCTTCATTCAGTCAATTTCTCTGTCAGTTCCGTGGGGCTCTTTGCTGCAGGATAATTGTGCACTGGAAGTGAAAGGGTTAGAAATGGTCTTTCGACCCAGACCTCGCCTAGGTAAGTGTGTTATGTTTCTGTTTTATTTGCTTCTGTTTTTACCCTTCAGAAATTGAGAAAGTAACCTAACTGCATTAAATTCAGTATTTATTACTTTGCATTGTAGTTGTATATACAAGATGTGTATGATTATATCTTTAGAGTTGTGTCTTTCTCTATTTACTCACAGGAACTTCATTATACAGATACTTTGGTTTATGTAATTATTTGTTGCCCAAAAAGGGACTTTTTTTTTTCCTGGTACTAGGGATTGAACCCAAGGTTTATGCATGCTAGGCAGTCACTCTACCACCGAGCTATACCCCAGCCCTTTTTAAGTTTTATTTTGAGACAAGGTTTTGCTAAGTTGCCCAGGCTGGCCTTGAATGTGTGATCCTTCTGCTCCCACCTTTTCATAGTTGGGGTTACAGCCATGTACTACTATGCCTGGATAAAGTGATTTGTAATTTAAAAATTCAAAGTATTGTGTCCAAAACAAGGAAGAGCTCTCAAAGATTGATGAGAAATATTGAAAGGACACAGATTGAACTTGAAGGGACTTCTGTTCACCAAATCTTGGAAACTGGAGTGTTAAAAAAGAGTAATGGCAATAATGGATTAAAACACACTAAAAAATCCCTAAGTTCTTACTGACATAAATAAATAAGGATGTAAAGTGGGCAGGAAGAATGTTCTTCTTTATAGCAGAATACCTACTTATAGAATGTAGAAAAAAATGGATAGAACTAGATAGGATTAATAAGTCTAGGTAAAGGGTATATAGGTATGCAATAATAAAATTTTAATAATCTGATATTAATTTATGAGAATATCTGTCTTTTCACTGTTATAGGTAGATATAATACTTCCCAATGGAAAGTAAAACTTTAAAATATTTTTTCCTTAGAAAATAGTTCATTAAAAGGGCTTTAAAATTCCATTTTGGAAAGCAGTAATTCTAGTAATCTCCATCAGTTTGTTTTGAATATTGTAAGGGTGTGCAATGGAATTTTCTCTGGGTGGATGATCTGGAAAGGATTTTTCACAGTTCATATGTTTCCTCCTCCAGGGATGCTCTTCTATTTTGTACATTTATACTGATTTCCAAAGCCTGTGTCATCTGCTGCCTCTATCAGATTTCCTGTTAATTCGCTCAGCTAGAAGAATTAGCTCTTAAAGCTTTACAAGAATTAGCCTCTTAGCTTTACAATGCTTTCTGTTAACATGTAATAGTTGCCTATTAATTCTTCTTAGCTGTATTTGTTCTACTATACCATAAGCTCTGAGTGCAGACATTTCATAATTAATTTATTTTTCTATTTCCTGAAGCAGGGTTAGCGAATTATGGCTTGTAGATCAAATCAGGCCTGTCACCTGTTTTTTTTTTTTTTTTTTTTTTTTTTTTTTTTTGTGGGTACGGGGGGGTCGACCTCAGGACCTCGCGCGCTAACAGGCACCCGTGCCGCTGAGCGATATCACCGGCCCCTTTTTCGTATGTGGGATCCGGGAGTCGAACTCGGGCCCTCGCGCTTGCAAGGCAGGCGCTTACACTGCTGAGCCATCTCACCGGCCCTGTCACCTGTTTTTATAAATAAAAATTTATTGAAAGATAGCCACACTTATTTGCTTTCTGCTCTGTGGCTACTTTTGTACTATCGTGGGAGAGTTGAGTAATTGTGATATAGAACATATTGTCCACAAAGCCTAAAATATTTATTATCTGATCCTTTACAGGAAATATTTGTTGACGCCCTACTCTATAGAATTTAGAATAGTACTGTGTACCTAAAAATACATATTAAATTCTTAATAGATATATGAATTAATATTTGATAAAAGCAAATATGCAGTGAGAGCAAATACCTCTGGGATCTCTTTTAGTTGTTTGTAAGACAATATTTCAACCTTGAGATTAATTTCTAGAATATTGCTTCTCTGGGTAATACCATAATGTTAACAATCTATTTGAAATGTGTTATTTTAAGAAATGGTATTGTTGTAATTTGAGAAATTATTCAAGATTAATCTCTATTTTCTGCAGCAACTGGTTCTGAGCCTATGTATTGGTCAAGTTTCATGACCAGCAGTATGCAATTGGCAAAAGAATGTCTTAGCCAGAAACTAACAGATGAGCAAGGCGAAGGATCCCAGCCTTTTGAAGGACTTGAAAAGTTTGCTGAAACCATTGAAACAGGTTTGGTGTTATTGAGCATTTTCAAAATTTCAAATTTTATTTAGTAACTTAGTATCTTTAATAAGCCCTGTGTAAACTAACCATATTGGGCTGATTTTAAAAGAATTATTGTTCCCATTTCAGAACTTTCAAATTGAGATTATTTTAAATATTGTATTGAATTGAACTCCATGCTCCTTTTTTTGGGAGTCTTTTCTTGTTTAATTTATCATGCTTGCAGAATGACCAGATTAGAATCCAACAGATGGTGTTAGTCATCATCTTAAGTGTCTGTTGAGATGTGACTTGTGTAAGTGCTCAGTAAGGTATGATATCAAATACAAAGCTCAGGATTTCGTGATTGTAAAGGAAAGAAATCTAGTTTATTTTTATTTTTATTTTATTTTATTTTTTTGTGGGTACTGGGGGTCGACCTCAGGACCTTGTGCGCCAGCAGGCGCCCATGCCGCTGAGCGATATCACCGGCCCCTTTTTTGTATGTGGGTTCCGGGAGTCGAACTCGGGCCCGTGCACTTGCCAGGCAGGCGCTTACGCCGCTGAGCCATCTCACTGGCCCTAGTTTATTTTTTAAAAGGCCTTACAAAATTAATATTTCTTTTATTAAAAGTTTTTATCTAGTATGTTTCTTCCATTGATGATTACTTGTTTACTCTAGTACTAAGAAGAGTAAAAGTCACTTTTATAGACACAGTTTTGAGAATCGAACATGTGCCAGAGAACTCCAAAACTGGAACTGCACTTGAAATTCGAATAGAGAGGTAAGAATTTTTATATCTGAAAATAAATAACCCTACCGTAACTCTCACATTAAATTTCAGGATGCTGCGCTGGGGATGTGAGAAATCCTGAGATCTATTCCCAGCACTGGAAAAAAGTTTACAAGGCTTTTGGGGACTAGAGGTATTAATGCTAAAATATTGCATAATTTCAGAGTAAAAGGCTACTCCCCAAGTTATGTTTTAATCTCATTACTGAAAATTTGAAGTACCATTTGGGCTGTAATTATATATAATACTATGTTGAATTCAAAGCAGTTAATATGAAATGAAAATAATCAATATTGAATGCTACTAAATTTAAGTCACTCTGGAGATTTGGGTTTTTTTTCATGTGAACATTGAAATGAATCTAGGCATGTTTCATTAATGTGACTTTTTTACTTTGCTGTGCTTAATCCGAATGCTGTTTTAGTGAGAGGCAATTTCTTTTGAGGACTCTGAGGATTATTTGGAGGTTAATAGTGAAATAATGATTAAGTGACATAGACACATTGCTTTTAACTTTTTCTGTGTGCTCATTGGATCCATATAAATAGCTCTCAAGTGGAGATTCATTTCCGTAGACATGCCTGAGTGTTGATCTGAGGTAGTAACTGTTTGCCCGTGTCAGTGCCTTCTGAGCCATCAGCGGAAATGGCAGGAGGACTTCATCTACTGAGCACCAAAGACACTTTGTGTCTGTTGGAGTCCTTTACCGAGATATGTTATGGTTTCTGTCTTTCACAAAACACTTATTAGTAAAACAGTTATTGTAACAGATCTGTAAAATTAGGAGCCATTATCTTAGCGGATATAGTAAAACAGTGTCTAACATCTTAGGTATTTAGAACACATTCTTTTTTTTTCGTTTTTTTTTTTTTTTTTGAGACAGGGTCTTGCTCTGTAATTCAGGCTGGCCTTAAACTCACTGTGTAGCCAAGACTGGCCTCCTCCAACTCAAGGCAATCCTCCTGCCTCAGCCTCCCGAGTGCTGGGATTACAGGCTTGTGCCACCACACCTAGCCCTAGAACCACATTCTTTATCTTGTTTAAACTGGATATTGTTCACACAAGAATTCAAAAATGTCATTCCTTGTCAGACTTGTGACTTGGAGCTAAGTGCTGTCTTACTGTTACCAAGAGATGTTTTTCGAGGGTGTGGAGGAATTGTTTCTCTAACTTTAGGAAGTTATTAATGCCCCTCCCCCAATTTAAGAGACTCATAACACTTATCTTTCTTGGAGTTAAAGTCTCTTTCCGAAATACTTATTTGAAGCACAGTGACACTAATAGGCATTTTCTAAGGAGAACTAACACCTGAAAAATCTCTTTAATTTAAAAGTTCTTCATCTTTCATCATTGCAGGTAAGTTTTCCTGGGAGTTTTGTACAAATGGACTCTTTGTTTTTAACTTTCAGAACTGTATACTGTGACGAAACTGCCGACGACTCCTCAGGAATTAATGTACATCAACCCACAGCTTTCGCTCACAAATTACTTCAGCTCTCTGGAGTGTCTCTCTTCTGGGATGAGTTTTCTGCATCAGCAAAATCTTCCCCGGTGTGTTCAACTGCACCAGTGGTAAGGAAAAACACCCAGAACATAATTACAGATTTTTAGAAGGCTAAATTTAAATGAGGGCTATGAAATTTTGCTAGGATATGCAATATAGGTTAATGACTATCTGGTTTGAAAATCAACACAAATACTCAGTGATGGTGATATGTATTTCAGAGATTTTAAAACATTCAGAATTAATACCTTTCCCACCAGTTTACTGTTCATTAGTTTGCTAGAGGAACATTGGATACGGTGTCTTGGGGCAAAGTGGTATGTTAACATCTAATATCCTTTTACAGTAAATTCAGGAAATTAAGCAGTGTTCAAAATCACCTTCATAATGAATGTATTGCTGAAAACTTAACTTACAAATCATATCTTTAAAAAAATACTTTATAATTAAGGAACTCTGTTAATTTTTTCCAGGAACACAGAATCCTTTGGTCAATCAGCCATTCCATAATTTACCTTTTTCATTATTTCACAAATCAGATTTTCCTAATTATACGAAGTCTATTAGTTTTTCTTATTGCTACAATTTGGACAGATATTGTGTTTCTTTCATAAAGTTCTTTTCCGTGATTTATCTTCATCCCCAAGATACTATGCTAACTAGCCTACGTTTCATTTTAGCTACAAGGTACTGGTTTATGCATTGTAACAATACGATTTTTCATGTCAAATATTTTATTTTTAAGTTGACATTTATGTTTTGTATTCCAGTATATTTCCACTTTATTCTTCTTTCATTATTGTAGGAAACTGAGCCAAAGCTGTCACCTAGCTGGAACCCCAAGATTGTTTATGAGCCACATCCACAACTAACTAGAAATTTACCAGAGATGGCACCCTCAGACCCAGTGCAGATTGGAGGGCTAATTGGTAGGTTGGAATTGAGTCTCACGTTGAAACAGAATGAAGTACTTCCTGGAGCTAAGGTCAGTGTTCATTTTATTTTCTCTAGTTAAACTATGAATATTCTTTAATCAGTACAGTTTCCTACTGTTCAATTACTGTAGATTATCCTTAACTAAATATCTGCTGTCTCCAAGTCGGCGTTTTACTCTCAGTTGGTGCAAATGTCTTAGGTCACAGTATTCCAGTTAAGATGACTGGAATTCATTATACAGTCTCTTTCTATCATCATAAAATTAAGAAGTTTAAAAGGGAAAGAGGTGTGGAAAGTGAGATGTCAACTATAGAAGATACTTATTTAATTATATATGTATGAATAGAATGACTACTTTTAAATAGTTGTATGGTATTTATAAAAAGAGATTGACCTTTAATGTGCCTCATAGCTTTTTGAAGACATTGTTTAGAGATAATTGTATTTGTTTCCTAGCAAGTATTGATCAGTACCATTAGAGAATCAGGAGCTTCACAATTATTTAATCAGTTAAAAATGTGTTTGTTGCTGGGGGTGCAGGCGCATGGCTGTAATCCCAGCACTTGGGAGGCTGAGGTAGGATCGCCGTGAGTTTGAGGTTAGCCTGGGCTACATAAGTGAGCTCAAGGCCAGCCTGCACGACACTGTTTCAAACAACAACAACAACAAACAAAAAATGTATTTGTCACACTTTATTTTCTTACTTTGGTTTAAATTAAGAGGCTATTAGGATTTATTCATTTTTATTACTGATCCATCTAGCTGTAGATGTTTGAATGACTGCTGAATGTCAGGCCCTGTGCAGGTTCTTGGAACAGATGCAGAGATGGTGGAATACCGTCTTTACCTTAGTGAAAGATACACCAAGGAGTGTAGAAATTGCTATGGGAACATACCAGAGGGAGCCACTAAATACTTGGGATTGTGTATAAAAAGATTTTCTGGGGAGTGAAGAATTCCCAGAATTCCTTCCTTGGATTTGGGATACTTGACTAGACTTGGAGGAGGAGGAAAGTGCTGATCAGAATGAAGACGTCCCTTCTACAGGTTGCTGCCCTCCCCCTTGTTTACTGCTCCGTCTCACCATCTCACCTCGGATGGTGTGGAACCCTTTCATGACACGGGGCTAGTTACAGGAGCAGTAGCCACAGGTGTGTGTAAACACCTCAGGGAGTGCCCTGCTGTGGCAGCCTCTTTGGAAAACCATCACATCTGTGTCTTTGGGGAATGCATCTGCTTAAGAAGGAAGAACTGCAGCAATAACTTTCGTAGTTCTGTTTTGACTAATTATATGTAGTCTTCAACGTTTGCACTTGATCTTAGCCCAGAGGCTGAGAAGCGATAGTCTTCAACATTTGTATGTTTTTGATATTTATGCAGAACCAAAGTTTTGCATATCATGTATTGATTTGCATTAGTGCTCTTTATATTGTACATTTAGAGTTTTGTATATTAGGTGGTAAGTGAACATCTGGAAATTTTGCATGGTGATATTGTATGCCAGGCAGGATTTAATATTTAATGATACTATTATCCTTGCCTATACAGTAATTTTTGTGTGGTAACTTGAGTCTTTGTGATTTTGTTTTTGTTTAACGAAAATGAGTGCTAATATAATGAAAATACTATAATGAAAGATGTGAATAGAGTGAAAATAAAAGTTCTATAGATTAACATTGAGGAAATACAGATCTTCTAACCTTAATACAGTGTAGACAGAGGTGGTGCTCTTGGGAGGCCCAATGTGTTCGGGCTTTAGGCTGTTTGCACTGTTCATTAAACTTAAGTCTTTCAGCTGTGGATTCAAAATGTTATGAAAGATTTCATGGTTTTTTCTTTTTTTAGTTCTGAGATTAGTACTCTGTTGAGTAGCGTGTAAGTCTGTTGAATTTTGGCATGTTCAGTGCATTTTTGGGAATGCATTATACAGTATATGAAAGTAGAGGACTGCCTGGATTGAATTTACCTTTTATATTTCTGAAAGAAAGAAACATGAACTTTGTCCTATGTATGCCAAATTCATAATGTACTAATAATGAAATATTTTTTAAAAAGTTGAAAATGAGGGCCGGTGAGATGGCTCAGCGGCTTAAGCACCTGCCCGGCAAGTGCGAGGGCCCAAGTTCGACTCCCGGAACCCACATACGAAAAAGGGGCCGGTGATATCGCTCAGTGGCACGGGCGCCTGCTGGCGCGCGAGGTCCTGAGGGCGACCCCCCGGTACCCACAAAAAAAAAAAAAAAGTTGAAAATGAGACTCTTGATCATTCTAATGAAGATCAGAGATTGTATTCTCATTACCAAGGAAAAAATTGGCATATAATCAAAAACACATTTTCCTGCTGTCCTCAGCTTTGAGGACATGGCCTGGGATGTCAGCAGTCAATAAAAAATGCTAAAAAAAGATAGTAATGATTACTGTTATTAAATAGTGTGTTGTATTCTTAGTTAGATCATGAAAACTTATATCAGAGTCACTGTGTAGTTTATTTATTTATCATTTTTAGAATCAAAAGAAATTTGTTCTTTTCTTGGGCAAGAAGCCATTTTCCCAACATAAATATGTTTTAAGAGTTGAATTATTTACCAAATGGCATAAGGATAATGATAGAAGTCACTCTTAGCATGTTAGAACTAAGAGGAGGTGAATGAAAAGTAAGATACGGATATGCATCTTTTTTGAAGGTAGTGTAGAGAACAGAGTGATTGCTTTTGTCAGAGTATATTGCACAGGAATCAGGAAGAGGGTGTGACTGAGCTTTTATTTCTAGAAGGAAACGTGGTAGACAGTTGCAGTGATGAAGGAAGTCCAGCAGAGCACGCTCTTCTGACCTGAATTCTGTGGCGGCTGCTCTCACCGCCCGGAGAGCATAGACTTAGTGGACACAGTAGGCATCTGGGAGGGGCAGTGCTGGCAGAGTGTGACCCACGGCAGGCTTACGAGAGCCGACTTTATTGCTTTTGGTTCAAGTTGAGCTTTAAGGACCATGATTTGGTCCTTTGAAGGTCTCACTGTACTACTATTCCCTTAATATTCTTTCTTGGAGACTGTGTCTTAAGGCCTTCTCAAATACCAAGTACTCAGAAGACAAAGAGATAAAATGTATGACGCTGGATTTGCTGACATGGGTTCCTCAGGATTTTCCCTTTTAGTTCAGTGCCTTTTAAGGCTTTTCACTTAGATTGCATGAATCAGTAGAGTCTTAGGTGAAGGAATCTAAGATAAAGGTAAGTATTTATCTCAGTGCCTTAAAATATAATGAGAGTTATAGTAATGAACCTTTAAAGGGTATTCATCATGAATTTTTTTTTTTTTTTAAGTTGGACGTTGATGGACAGATAGACTCTATTCATCTATTCCTGTCACCAAGGCAGGTTCACTTGCTTTTGGATATGTTAGCAGCTATTGCTGGACCAGGCAAGTATAACTCTACTATTATTTTTAATTCTCTGAAACTTTAAAATATATAACATTCATATAGGAAAGTATATTTTTGAATATGTAACATTAAAGATGTATTGTAAATAAGAATCCTAAATAGTTAATTGGATTGGGGCTTTTGAATTGTGTTATGGCACTAATTTGCATTTAGATTATTTGTATTACATTCTTAACTCTTTCAAACTTATTCTTATTTATTTCTTCAGTTGGGGATAGTACTTTATACAGCTGAGAAAATATAGTTTTCGAATCTAGTAAGTAGCACACGTATGAAAGTATTTTTAATGACTAATTTCTATCACAGAGGTAAGTTTTTTGATTCCTGGCCACTGATTAATAATAGCTGTAGTTTTGCACTGATTGTGGTATTCAGTTGCCATTAGTATTGCATAAATGGGTTTCGGGAGAGAAATGCTGAAGTAAATTACTCCAAATTTAATTACTGTCTTGCTTTCCTTTTGTATACTTGTAGAAAATTCTAGCAAAATAGGGTTAGCTAATAAGGATAGGAAAAACCGACCTATGCAACAGGAAGACGAGTATCGAATTCAGATGGAATTAAACCGGTATTATTTGAGAAAAGATTCCCTGTCTGTGGGTGTATCTTCAGAGCAAAGCTTTTATGAGACAGAAACGGCTCGTACACCTTCTAGCCGTGGTAAGCAACTCGGTTGGCACCAGAGTCACACCTTATCATGATAGGTAAAAGTAAACCTATTTAATTAGCAATAAAAGAACAAAAGACCTATAATGTAAGAGAGTTTTAGTTTATGACCTAACTACAGCATTATAGTGATACACCAGCACATAGTTCCTATGGTTATTTTTTTTGATTGTATAATTTTGTCTTATAAATTATTTTCCTAGGGAAAGTCCATTTATAAAATGTAGATTTACACAAAAGATAAATTGAGAGTAATTATTCATTTTGTCAAATTATATGCTCACATAATGATGTACAGTAGGTTCTTTAATTAGGAAACTTTTCTTTAGTACTCTTTCCATCAATTATATGTAAATATAAATGTTTTCATGCTTATTTTACATTTACAGTTGTTACTGAATGTTTAAGCACTGATAACATAAATAATAAGGATCAATTTAAGTATGGAATGTTGAACCAAATAAAAAATTAAAACATACTCATATTTTTGGCCTTAACAAACTTCATTTGCATGAGGGTAAAACAGTTTCCAAAAGAAAGAACTGAAATATAAATAGAATTCTAAATAATGAATTTGGTTTTCTTTTTTTAAAAGGAATAGTGCTATCCACATGAAACCAGAGATTGCAGTATATTTGTTCTATCTATCAATCTATCTATTTACCTTTGGGTATTTATGGGGGCTTGAGATTGAACCCAGGGCCTTGTGCATACTAATACCATTTTAAAATCTGAATTTTGACTTCTAAATTGTCATATGACATTTAAAAATGTACCTGGTAATAACTGAGTATAATATATTTTTAAAAAACAACAAAATATCCATTAGCAGGAGAGTTTAACCTTATTAACTTATATTTATTCAGTTGAGTTTTTACTATGCCATTAATATCTTGGGTTCAAATCAATTACCCCACTGGAAGTGACGTACGGTTTGAGGTACCAGTGTATCTCAATAATCTGAAGGAAGAAGACGATATTAATGTGTATTAGCCTACTCTACAGACTCGAATCGGTGAAATTATAACATCAGTGATGACATTTAATTTTCTCCAGAAGAAGAAGTTTTCTTCTCCATGGCGGATATGGACATGTCCCATAGTCTCTCTTCTCTTCCACCCCTCGGGGAGCCCCCAAATATGGACCTGGAGTTATCATTAACTAGTACATACACAAATACCCCAGCAGGATCCCCATTAAGTACTACTGTGGTAAAGTATTATTTAATTTTTTTTTTTTAATTCTTGAAAATTTGCTTCTAAAATTCTGTACTTTATTCATGTCCTCTAAAAAATCTTTTCAAAGGTTCAGCCAACTTGGGGAGAGTTCCTTGATCATCGTAAAGAGCAGCCGGTGAGAGGGTCAGCATTTCCACCCAACCTAGTTCACCCAGCATCTTTGCAAAAGGCAGGTATGTACAAGGAAGATGCTCATTGTTAGTTTCTACTGGAATTTTTGAAAAATTAAAACTTAAAAAAAAAATTGTTTCTTTTAAAAAATACCTTTCTGCCTTCTTTTGTTTTTATTTTCCTTTTTTTTTTCCTAAATAAATGTCAGTTTTCTTTATTCAGTTTTACTTTGATGCTGGAGATTGAATTTAGGGCTAAGCATGTGCTCTGTGCCCTTGCTTTTTTTGTTTGTTTTGTCTCTCAGAAACTCTCTTTTAGTCTGGGGCACTGAACAAAGTTTAGAAGGAAGATGAAGAATTGTTAAACAATTCACAGTGAAGCATTTTAGAGTATTATTTATTATATTCTTTGTGTATTCACATATTGTGATATCGTTAGTGAAAAAGTAAACTTACCAGTTTCTTTTTTTTTACTATTATTGCAGTTTAGGAGTCTTCATAAACCAACTGATTTCCCTTCTCCGCTCCCTCTCTCCCTCCTCTCCTTCTTTCCTTTCTTTTGTTGCTGGGAATCTAACCCAGGGCTTTGCACATGCCAGTCACACACTCTACTGCTGAGTGTTCCCCAACCCTACAACCTTATGTCTTTTTGTTTCTGTGTTTGTTTATTTTCTCACTGTTTATATATTCCTTAAAAGGAAACCTTATCTTTCTACTCTGCATTTTATTTTTTTTGCGGGGGACACTGGTGAGGATGGAGCCCAGGGCCTCACGCATGCTAGGCAAGCACTGTACACCTAAGCTTCACAGTCCTTCCTCTGAAGATTTTAGTTGAAATAAACACAAGACTTAAAGAAAATTTGGTGCACAGTTTTTGTTTAATCTTGATTTTCCAATATAGTTTTATTAATGCAAAAGCTTTGTTCATGTATTAGGATTGTATATACTCTTTGTTATTTTGGAATTGGAGATTATACCCAGGACCTTTGCACTGAGCTACATTCCCACCCTTTTTATATTTTATTTTGAAACAGGGTCTTGCTAAGTTGGCCGGGTGGAACTTGATCCTGCAATCCTCCCAAAGTGCTGGGATTGCAGGCGTGCATCTTAGTGCCACACTGTAATGTACTCTTTTGTACTTGAAGTATCAAAGATCCTGGATACAAGATATAGCAAGATAACAATTCATTTTATCTTAATTGTTTAATATCATTTTAATTGTGTGATCAACTGTTTTTAAAGCTAATACGTGAGTAAATGTTTTATAATTTTGGTACATGAATTATCTTGAAGTATTAAACTTACATATATAATTTGAACACATGTATTTCAGCTCTCCCATCTAGATCCATTTCAGTGGATGAATCCAAGCCTGAGCTTATTTTTAGACTAGCTATTGGAACTTTCTCAGTCTCTGTGCTTCACATCGATCCTTTATCTCCACCCGAAACGTCGCTGAACCTCAATCCATTGACACCGATGGCTGTAGCTTTCTTTACTTGTATAGAAAAGATCGATCCAGCCAGATTTTCAGCAGAAGATTTTAAGTCTTTCCGAACAGTATTTGCAGAAGCTTGCTCACATGACCACCTTAGGTAAACTTTTTTATGTTCATTAATATCCTCGAGAAAGAGCTAAATGTGGACGTTTGCCTCCATCAGTGTGCATTTATTTTTATAATTTATGTTTGGTTGATAAATGAGTGAAGTATTCTTATAATGCTACAAAGGTGTATCATATCAATGCTCTCATTCAGGTAATCTAGAGTTTTGCTGAATTATATCTGTAGGTCCTTGCCCTGGTTTTGCCAAGTTTCTTTGATTATTTTGCTCTCATCCCATTGCCACTATTACAGCCATGAAAATGTTCTTGTTGTTGCTGACATTAGCAGGACCAGTGGTGGTGAGAGCAGAACTCATGAGAAGGGACTTGGAAACGATCCACTGGCTGCTGGCCAAGGGGTCGGAAGCAATACTAAGGCTGATCCTGACCTTGGATGCTACATTTTCTACATCAAAGAATATAAAAGGCTGTCCAAATCGCCAGTGATCCATTATGAGTTGAGTCCTAATAGTTGAGGAGATAATTGAATTTGTAGGTGTGGTATTATTAACATGCAAATACTACTTATACTGTAAATTGCTGAGTGATGGTTTAGACACATTGACTTTTTAGAAAATACCTGGGGGTTTTCTTTTATGGCAATATTTTTGAAGTATTAAAATTAATATGCAAAGTAATTTTGATACCTACCAAAAGGTACCCTACAGATTAGGGCCATGATATTTATTTTTTATTATTTTTTATTTTTTTTATGTGGGTACTGGGAGTCAACCTCAGGACCTCATGCTTGCTGTGCAAGCGCTTGTGCCACTGAGCGATATCACCAGCCCTTTTTTTTCCTTTATGTGGGTTCCGGGAGTCGAACTCAGGACCTCACGCTTGCCGGGCAGGCGCTTATGCCGCTGAGCCATCTCACCGGCCCTATGATATTTATAATCAAATTATAAAGACATTTCCCCACCATTTTTGACAAGGTTTCAAATATCTACCAGTTAGCATTATAGAAACCAGCCGGGTGTGGTGGCGTATGCCTACAATCCCAGCATCTTGGGAGGCTGAGGCAGGAAGAGTGCTGTGAGTTTGTGGCCAGCTAAGGCTACATAGTGAGTTCAAGGCCAGCCTGGACTACATAGTAAAACCCTGTCTTAAAAAGAATTCAAATATGGTGATTTTTCTTAGCTGGGCATGGTGGCACATGCCTGTAATCCCAGCACTCAGGAGGCTGAGGCAGGAAGATGGCTGTGAGTTCGAGGCCAGCCTGGGCTACATAGGGAGTTCAAGGCCAGCCTCAAGTACGTAGTGAGTTCGAGGCCAGCCTCAAGTACGTAGTGAGACCCTGTCTCAAAACAACAACAATAACAATAAAACCCACAGAAAGTAGAGGTAGACTTCATTTGGATTCTGTCAATTGAAGTTTTAACAATATTGCGTGATGTTTTAAGATAATTTTAAGAAACTATTTTTGCATATTTTATAATTTGAAACATTTTATGTACTGAAATATAAATTCTAAAATATAGAAGAAAGAAGGGCAGTGTTGGGATATAAAATATATCTTGGAAAAATTTCCCAGCAGCAGAACTAATTTGTCAGGGAATAGGAAATTTGAAGCAGTCTTTCTGGTTACTGTCCTTAGGAATAAATTACATTAGTTATTGCTCACTTGAATTTGTCAGACTAAGTGGTGAATTAGTATGCATTATTAACATTTGTGTATTATTCTCTATTTATGATGCATTGTTTAATCTAGAAGTAGGTGGATACCTTTAAATGCTCCTTGTTTTTTCTGTTTTTTTTTTTTTTTTTTTTTTGGAATAATAGATTTATAGGTACTGGCATCAAAGTATCCTATGAACAAAGACAAAGATCTGCTTCTCGGTATTTTAGTACTGATGTGTCCATTGGCCAAATGGAGCTTTTAGAGTGTCTGTTTCCGACAGATTTTCGTTCTGTTCCTCCTCACTATACAGAGGTAAATGCTGTTTAGTTCCTCTGGAATTATTCTTTAAATCTGCCTTTTTTATGAATTACACGAACAGCAATGATTTTCTTAAAAAATGTGTAGGAAGTCATAAAGGAGTATTATCATTTTTTGTCTTTGTTTTGTTGAAACATTTTAAAATATGGCATCCAAGACGATTTTAAGTATGTTAAAATTTTTAACAGGGTTGAGTTGTTTCAGAGTATCAGATTATGAGACCAATGCTTTCATTTTACTCAGTTTTGGAACACTTCAGAAGAATTCTATTATTGAGCACATGCTGAATGCCTATTGTGTGCTAAGCAGTATTTAAGACAGGTGGAGTGTTTTGTGTTCTTTTACCATTAATCTGATTTTTTTCTGCCTAATGTAGAAGTGTGACCTAGAGAAACTTATTAAAACTGGCAAAATAACATAATTACTGTTTCCATTTTGTTTTTATAGTCCTTTTTTTTTTTTTTTTTTTTTTGAGGAAGTGTCACACTATGCAGTTCAGGCTGGGCTTGAACTCACTATGTAGCCCAGGCTGGCCTCAAACTCACAGTCTTCCTCCTGCCTCAGCCTCCTGAGTGCTGAGATTATAGGCATGCACCACCACACCTGGCCTATAGTCCTCTCTTGGGCATTGTTTTATTTGAATCCTTACATTCTGCAGCTGAGATACTGTCACAGAAATTAACTAACTGGACTCTGATTTGCATCACTAGTAAGTTACTAGAAGGAAACTTAAAGCCAGCTGTTCTGACTTCAGAATGTTCTTCCCTTTATTATGTTGGCACCTCTGTGAATTCATGTGTTAATTGTAGCTTAATATCATACTTAATTTATCTCCATCTTTGTTTTTAAGCTTTTAACGTTCCATTCTAATGAAGGAACTGATGCCCACCCCCCTGTATGTCTGCAGCTTCATTATAAGCATTCGGAGAACAAAGGAACCCAAGTAAGAGATCTTTTTGTATGATTACCACCTGTAAAATTTATTTGCTATCCATTTTCTCACAATCGTAAGTGTTAACCTAATTCTGTAGTATGATCAGTGATGTGTTAATGCCTTTTTTTAAAAGGGTAATCAAGCAAGACTTACTTCAGTTCCTCAGAAGGCAGAATTACAAATTAAATTAAACCCAGTGTGTTGTGAGCTGGATATCAGTATTGTGGACAGGTTAAATTCCTTGCTTCAGCCACAGAAACTTACTACCGTGGAGATGATGGCCTCTCACATGTATACTTCATATAATAAGCACATTAGTCTGGTAAGTATTCAAAAAGTTGTAAATAATCATGATTATAATAAGCTAATAAGCTTATTGGGATAATTTCTTAGCCAAGTCTGCTTAATAGATTAAATAGGATATATTAAAATATCATTATTTGTACTGAAAAATAGAGATACTTTTATGTCTTGATAATAGGCTAGTTAAGTTTTGATAATATACTAATGAAACTTTATGCAAGCATTCTAAAATGATGGTTACAAGGTTGGTGTGGCAACTTGCAGGAGGCTCGTGAGAAACTGAACTTGCGATTGCCTTCCCTGAGCCTCCTGAGCAGCTGGGATTATAGGAGTGTGGCACCTGTCCCAAATAAAATAAGAAAAGGACTGGGGGGCCGGTGAGATGGCTCAGCGGCATAAGCGCCTGCCTGGCAAGCGCGAGGGCCCGAGTTCAACTCCCAGAACCCACATACGAAGAAAGGGCCGGTGATATCGCTCAGTGGCACGGGCGCCTGCTGGCGTGCGAGGTCCTAAGGTCGACCCCCGGAACCCACAAAAAAAAAAAAAAAAGAAAGAAAAGGACTGGGAATGGAGCTCAGCATCTCTGAGTTTAATTCCCAGTACTGGGACAGTAGAGATGTATTAAGTGAAAAAGTAGACTATATTATTTCACAGCTATATTATTTCTCTACAGCTATATAAAGAAAATTGATGTGTAAAGAAAGAATGAGTAGAAATATGGAAATTGATAGCATTTGATTATGTTATAGTAGAATTAGATTTCCTTTTCTGTTTATCCAAATTTTATAAACTGTGATTATAACATCAAATTTTACCTGTTAACACATTTAATAAGCTTCTCTAACTACCTAAAGCAGTGATGATGAACCTTTCAGAGACGAGTGCTCAGACTGCAACCCCAAACCTCCTTATTCGTCACAAGATGCCAACACTGCAATTAAACCTGAATACTGAGGTTTTAGTTTAGAAAAACAATTCATACAGTAACATCTTTTGTCTTAAAAAAAAAAAACAGGGCCGGTGAGATGGCTCAGCGGCATACGCACCTGCCTGGCAAGTGCGAGGGCCCGAGTTCGACTCCCGGAACCCACATACGAAAAAAGGGCCGGTGATATCGCTCAGTGGCATGGGCGCCTGCTGGCGCACGAGGTCCTGAGGTTGACCCCCAGTACCCACAAAAAAACAAAACAAAACAAAAAAATAAAAACAGATAACACATGTGCTGTAGGTTCGCCACCACTGGCCTAAACAATGTAGCCCTAAAAATAGAAGATGTATTTTTGAAAATGGGAAAATAATCTATAGAGCATCACATTTTATCACTAGATACTTAGATCTGTTACATGGAGTCTTTTCTAAGCAAAACAAGTTAGGTTTGCAAGAAGTCAATGAGGAATTTTGGAGCTGGAATTTGGGGGTGGAGGCACAAGACTAGACATAGACAACTTTAGTTAAAAGGACAAGGGAAGAGATATTTTATTTTCCTACTTACTTGCTTTTCCCTTAGGACTAGTATTCACAGGAGATCATTGTTCTTTAGCTTTTTATTCTCACCGATTGCTAGTTATTTTAAGTTCTGTTGGGTAGTCTCTGTATTTGCTGTTAGCCATACATGGACTAGGATGTTGGCTTAATCTCATGTATTGTTTTTGCCTGAGAGTAGGGGCTAGTATTAGAGAGTCAGTAGGGGCATTGATAGAATAGGTTTGTTAAAAATTCAAGTCTCAGTGAGATGGGAACTTTCTTTTTTTTGTTTGTTTTAATTTTTTTTGAAACAGGGCTTGCTATGTAGTTGAGGCTGGGCTTGAACTCACTGTGTAGCCCTAGCTAGCCTCAAACTTGCAGCAGTCCTCCTGCCTCAGCCTCCTGAGTGCTGGGATTACAGGTGTGCACCACCACACCTGGCCAGAAACTTTCTAGTTAAGAGGTTAATAGACTGATTCAGGAAATCAAGGAGTGTTACCATGTACTATGGAGTAAAGCTTTATTAGTTTGAGTACATTCTAGAGAAAAATTAGAAATTGACTTTTATTTTATTGACATGTCCTTTAAACCTTTTATTATAGGATGGTTTGGGTACATGGTATATACATTTTGTTTTATAAAAGCCATTTGATGGGATCATACCCTTAGATTGGATAGGAGCTCAGAGTGAGTCATTTAGTAAATATTTAGAATCTACGATGTACCAAAGCTCTGAACTTAGTCCTGGAAATAAGAAAATAAATCACAGACTGGTCTTTGTTTTTGGCATAATTATCCGAGTTTGTATTAAGTCTTTAAAGTAGCTATTGGTAGGTAAACCTCTCACATTAAATATTGGATACTATGTGATTTTTAACTGTATAAGATTTTTTGAAAGCTATTTTTTTGTCTTTGGTTCAGCTTTTATTTTGATCTATGTATTTTTCTACCAGGGTTTAACTATTGCCATTAGTTCTGACTTTTACCAATACTGTTGCATTGTAAGATTTCATTATACTAAATTAATATGGTAGCAGTCAATTTGATTTGTATTTTAATTCACTATACCAAATGGGGAAATAATGCTTGTACATATTGTGATGTTGAATACTAATGTCATTTATGTTGATTTACTTAATTTAATATTTTGGCCTTTTTGATGTTTTGTGTTTTAGCACAAGGCTTTCACTGAAGTATTTCTAGATGATTCACATAATCCTGCAAATTGTCGGGTATCAGTACAAGTTGCCACACCAGCATTAAATCTTTCTGTTCGCTTCCCAATACCTGATCTTCGGTCAGATCAAGAAAGAGGACCGTGGTTTAAGAAGTCACTTCAGAAGGAGATCCTTCATTTAGCATTCTCAGATCTGGAATTTAAGACCGAATTTATAGGAGGATCAACCCCAGAACAAATTAAATTGGAACTTACATTTAGAGAACTAGCTGGTAAGATTGAAAGTGCTTATAAAAGAGCCGTAGTAGATACAAATAACTGCTACTGAAGCTTATATCGTAAAAATACGTGACAGCCCCAAACTAGAATAAAATTACATTATATTAGTATTAGTGAAGTATATTAGAAAACAGGAAAAGCACTCTCCCCTATTGTATACATATATGTGACATATCAGTTTAAAAAAAAAAATGACCAACCATGATAATTTAATCACTTCGTTAAAATACATAGTTTCAGCTGGGTGCTTTAGCCTGCTTTTCTCTTTTCACTTACCACTTACTGTGTGGGTTCATATTAGCCAGAAACTATTGAGTGCCATGTTATGGTAGGTACTATGTGAAGCACTTCACACACATTATTTTATTTCCTTTAATCATCACCATATCATTATTTTTTACAGTTGTTTTTATAATTTAGTATATGAAAGAAATCAGTGTGCTTAGAAGGAGGTAGCATCCAAGATCACATTGTAGTAAATGGAAGAGTCAAGATTCCAACCCAGATTTGACACCAGAGCTTGAGTTTTCAACCAATTATACTAACTCTAGTGACTTCTCTTTGTAAAACCAATTTTAGGTTTTTCTGTATTGCTTTGTTTTGTCAGTTAGAATTTACATAAACGTAGAGGGAACCGAGTCTGTGACGTAACCCAGAGCTTTGATCCTGTAGTTCCTGCACTGCTTCCCCTGCCACGGCTCCCTCCCTCTGTGGCCGCTCGCTCTCTCTTCTGACCCCTGCTTGGAGCAGGCTGCCAAGCGTTCCCTTCCTCATCTCTCTGAAGCTTACTTATCTCTGGAAATAGATCGACATTTGCCAGATTAAGACTTCATGAAAGAGCCTTTAGGTATTATCTGATCATTCCTTATCTCCAGGGGCAAGAAGCTCCTTTTTTGGGAGGAAAATCATTCTTTTCAATGGCAAAATTCAGTGAAAAAAACATGTAATGTGTAGAATTATTTTGAATAGTGCTGGGTAAGGACACATTTAAGAAATGTAGTTATCTTTGTTTCTAGTGGTAGATTAGCTATGTAAATTTCTCTTTTATGAAGAAATAATTATTAATATCACCCAGCAAGTGGTAACTGCCGAATTTACCATGTCCCGATTATGCACCTTATATCTAAAACGTTGGTGCTTGTGAATTTTAGCTTGAATACACATGTCACATGAAAGCAGGGTGAATGAACAGATGCTGTAGAACTTAATGGTGCATTCTGTCCTTTAGAGAAACTTTGCTCCTCTAAGGAGGAAAAATCTTTGAGCACTTGAGGAATGTAATCTTAGCAAATCAGTCTTGTTTTATTAGGATCATTCCAGGAGGAGAAAGGAGGATCGTCTCTTAAGTTTTTCCATGTGTCTGGTGGAGTAGATGGAAATACAGCATCATCAGATGACTTTGACTGGCCACGGTAAGCAGAGGAGTAGGCGTAATATTCTTCTTTCAAAAATAAAGTATGATAATCCTTTTAACCAACATTTTGGGTGTTAAAGTTAAAATAACCTCAATGAGAGAACCAAGAAGATGGACAAATAAAAAAATATTGAGCACTACTTTACATTAGATATTGTAAGAGACAGAAGGAGGTGCAGCTGTATTTTTTGGTATCAAGTTACCTGATCTAATTAAAGGGACGAAAGACTCAGTAGCCACCCTAAAAATACTTCAGGGTACAGTATGAGAGAGACCATAAGCCAGGCGTGATGGTGAGCGCCTACAGTCCCTACTATTCTGGAGGCTGAGGAAAAAGGATTGCTTGAACCCAGGGTTCAAGGCCAGCCTGGGCAGTACAGTGAGATCTGTGTCACAAAACAAAAACAAAGAACAAACAAAAAAGAGATGTCATAAGTCACCATTTGGGTGGTTATCAAATGAATTTTATAATTAGTGGTTTTGGTTGGTGTTTTTCAGATCTGGGGAGCTTTTACAAAGTTTAAGCCCTAACCTGAGATTCTGGCATAATGTATTTAAAAACTATAGCAGATGATTCTAATACGCATTTGAACTTCGAGAACCACTGCTCCAGGATTTCTTAGGCAGGAGAAGTCATTTCTTAAATTATATTAGCGCAATAGTGGGCTTTGATCATATTTAAAAGAACTTAGTTTACTTGAAATAATAATCTGCTGTAATATTGAAAACATGAGCATTTGAAAACTTTCTAAAAATTATCCTTTTGGATCATTTTCCTGCCTGCCTTCTTTCGTACCTCCTCCAGCTATGTATTAGCCTATCAGATTCTTAGGACAAGCACTATCAATACTTGTTTAATGATGAGCATGAGTTTAGGGCATGAGTTTTTATCATAAGAATCAGATCTGCTTCACATAAGTGATTTGGAAGCACAGTTTCCATTAGGATATCCATAAATTAGGAAACAGTTTATGACAGTGTACTAGAAGCAAGTGGTACCAACTTCTTAGAGAAAATATGTTGAGGTGTAAGAGTGCAGCTCTTTTCTTTGAGGGCTCTGTGCCTCATCATCAGAATGGGTTGATATGGTGATAAAAAGGAGAATAAACACCTGTGCCAGTAATGTTCTGTAGAAGATGAGGAAGGGAATGAGATTATACTCAAGCCAAAGCTCATTAACTTTTTTAGTCAGAGGCTGCATTAATGAAGGGAGTTTGTAGCTACAAACAATAACAGTAGTATAGACATTTTATTATTGAATTTCCTGGCTGAAAATCTAACTTTGTTGTTGAAGTTCTGAAACCATTCCCTAATCAATTTCTCCATTTCCCATTAGAGGCATTTGTGTAACATGAGGTTTCTTAGCTAGGCAAGTATTCCACTGTGGCAGAACAGATTGCATGTGAGAAGATTTGGTTCATTGATAACAACTCAGATTCTTAGGTAAAGTTTGCTGGCTGTTAATGAAATTTAAAAACAATGCCTTTGGGCCGGTGAGATGGCTCAGCGGCTTAAGCGCCTGCCCGGCAAGCGCAAGGGCCCGAGTTCGACTCCCGGAACCCACATACGAAAAAGGGGCCGGTGATATCGCTCAGCGGCACGGGCGCCTGCTGGTGCACGAGGTCCTGAGGTCGACCCCCCGGTACCCACAAAAAAAACAAAAAAACAAAAAAACAATGCCTTTGCCCTCAAAAGGTTATATTTTCAGTTAGCCAAGTATAAAATGTTAATGGTTTTCATTTACTTGTTTTAGTTTTACACTGTTAAGTTTTCAACATGTTCCTAAGTGGGTTATTAAGCACAGATTTTTAAAGAAATCTAACTCTCATTAAGAGCTAATTGGTGTTCTCCTCATTAGTGTGCACAAAAGTTAGTTTTGCTGTTTACACTTAGATCTTGATTTTTAAAGTATTTATCTTTGCTATTAGAATGGTACTGAAAATAAATCCACCAGCCATGCATTCCATTTTGGAGAGAATAGCAGCGGAGGAGGAGGAAGAGAACGACAGTCACTACCAGGAAGAGGAGGAAGGAGGCGCTCATTCCCTGAAAGATGTCTGCGACCTAAGGAGACCAGCCCCATCTCCGTTTTCTTCTCGTAGAGTAATGTTTGAAAATGAACAGGTAAAAGAAAAGTGTGAGGATTCAGTACAGATGGTTTTAAGTCTTTATTTATTCTTTTTGTGTCGCTGGGGATTGAACCCAGGAGTTAGCATGGCACTGCATTCCCAGCCCTTTTTAAATGTTTTTGAGATAGGATCTCACTAAGTTGCCCAGGCTAGCCTCAAACTTGCCATCCTCCTGCCCCAACCTCCTGAGTAGCCGAGACTACAAGCATGTGACGCCACACCTGGCTTGTTTTATTTGTAAAAAACTTCTTTGTAGAGTGTTTTTACTAGGTTTTTAACTCCAAAATTGATTTGCATTTTTTTCTTGATGTGTATCGTCCCCAGATGAGTGCTGGGTGCTCCTTTGTTTGCTCACATATAAATGCTATGAGTATGTAAGAAGGTGCTACTGTTTCAAACATAAAATTGTTATTTGATGCCTTTTTAAAATTAAACTATTATGTTTTAGATGGTGATGCCAGGAGACCCTGTAGAAATGACGGAGTTTCAAGATAAAGCAATGAGCAATTCTCACTATGTGCTGGAACTTACGTTACCAAATATTCATGTAACACTACCTAATAAAAGCTTTTATGAGAAGCTTTACAATAGGTGAGTTCAAACACATTTAGTTGAATCTTTGGAATCAGACTTTCTATCTAACTGGCTGTGTGTTTCACCTCTTACCCTCTTTTTTTCCCTTGCTTTTTAAATATTATCTGCAATCTGCATGAACTTTGTATAGTATTGATGATGACTATAGAACTGTCACCATTGTGATGTGCTATTGTCCTAGCAGTTTCCCAACTGCTGTGTCCCTGAGCTGCTGGTCGGTGAGGTCTTATTCCTTCAACCCTCGGGTTGGCTGGTTGCCCCGTCAACACTGTAGGGTGCTCAACAAAGGCTAGTTTTCCTGTGCAGGCAGTAACACGCAGAGAGTGAGACACTCTTGGAGAGAGCCAGCGGATACTGGCGTAGACTCTGAACCCTGGGAGTAATTATAAGGACAGGAGCATCTCTTCTTGGTATTCAAAAAGGCATCTTGTTGGAATTCTACTTACAAACTTGTGTACAAAAATTTAAGTTTATATTTCAGTGCCTCTCAATATTTGTATCAGACAGATGTGTTGAAATAAATAAACTGATGATTTTGGAGAATTTACCGAGCCTCCAGAAGCCTCAGTTTTTTCATCTGTAAAATGGAGCGGAGTCTGGTGCCTGCTTCAGAGGGCTGCTTGGAGGACTAAATGATGTAACACTTGGAGGTTCTGAGAAAGGGCTTATGCTAAGTACTTAGGAGTGGTCTATTATTGTTAGAGCTCTGCCACTGAGGAAGCTCTTCTATAGCATACCTGAAAGATGGTCATGTGAGTTTCCAGAAGTCTTGACTGTTCATCTTCACTAGCTTCCCACATGTAAACAAGTTATTCTGAATTCCATTCAACTTAAAAACTCCCACCTATTGTTCCTGCTGTACATTTACTTGGCATTAGCTATCCCTGGCTCTTTGTTCCTTAACTGTTGATAATAAACTCTGGGTCTTCTCACAGATTGACATGGTCTATCTTAGAATCAGGTGAGTTCCAAGAATGACCCAAGGTCCACATGAGTTCAGTGGTGTTGACAAAAGATTCACAAGACAGTATATTAGGATACAGAAAGAAATGCCTGTACTATATTTAAAGATTTTTTTTATATTTCTTTAGAACTCACGTTATAAACAGTCACACATAATTTATAAATTCACGTTAGAGGGGTTTCATAATTTTTTTTAACTGTTGGGGTTTTTTTGCACATAATCTAAAGTTTGGAAACCACGGATCTGTAGATTCCTTCCTTCGGTTTGTAGGTGAGCGATGGCTGCTCATTGCTGCCATGTGTAGGGCTAAGTCTGAGGTCAGGAAGAGCCTGTCCTGGCCCAGCTGGGAAGAAGGGCTTGACCCCATCTTTCCTCTTCCTGTCTCAATTGAGCAGGTTTCTGTTTGTTAAACTAGGGCATCAAGGACAGCAATACAGACCTTAAACATTCAGCTTATAAATGTATGCATTTACTACTTCTTGACAGGAGGTCTCACTGTGCTGCCCAGGCTGGCCCCAAACTCCTGGGCACCTGCAATCTTCGTGCCTCAGCCTCCTGAGTAGCTGGGATTACAGGCACATGCTACTGTGCCTGGCTCTACCACTTTTTGAAATATAGGACACGGCCTTTTCTTTGAATATGAGCTATCAATTAGAATTCCACCTTGTCTTTTTTGTGTGAAGTATACCCAGAAGTATAGATATTATCTATACTTTGGTTCTGGTTCCTTTAAAATGTAGTGAAAAAAAATTATTTTCAAAGTAATTTGAGGGCAGAGTCCTTGTAAATGCTCAAGATTTTTGCCATGCCAATCTGGATATTTGAAATTAATCAGTTACCATATAGTATTTAAAAAACTTTTACTTAAAATAAGAAATATGACCAGATTTGAGACCAAGCCCAGTTGTCCTTTGGTGAAATCTAAGATATGTGACTGTCCTGATGAGAGCAGAAGTTCTTGGGCGTGCTGGAGAGGAGTGAGTGTCGCAGGCAGTGGTGGTGAGGACAGCAGTCACCATGGCTATTCGTGTGCTGCTGGGTGGTTAACTGCGTAGCTCCGGGAGCGAGAGCGCACTTCACGCCGCCCCCTGGCTCAGCGGAGGAACTTCGGGGAGCTTCTGTTCAGTCTTGCTCTGCCCGCTTCTCCCTCCTCAGGTCCTGGAATGATGCGAATGCTAAAGCGCTCCCTCTCTGGGTATCTAGAAATCTCAGGGTTAACTTCCTCAGGGTGTGAATTCCTTGCCTCTTGCTTGGCTTTGTATTTTCAAGTTAGGATTACTTAAAAATTTTTCAGATATTCGCACACAGGCAGCTTGCAGAAACAATACGAAGAATTTCCCCGCCCCAGGCTGTTTGAAGGGAGGTTGCTAACGTGATGCCCCCTTGGCCTTAACCGAGGACAAACAAGGACATTTTACATAGCCTCAGTCATCCAGATCAGAAAAGTGACATAGATGCATGCCATCCAGATTTTACTAAATTTCTCAATAATGTCCTTTTATCTTTTTTTGAAAATCTTGTTTTTTTGTGCAGGAGTTCTAACCAACTCTGCCTTTATTTCGTATTTAAAATACTGGTTTATTTCTCTAGGGCCTTGGTCAACTGGCTCTTTTTAGAAAGATAGTTTCAGGTACAGGAAATTTTTTTCTATGTCAGAGATCCTTTAGAATATAAAAAATTCTTACTGGCTTCGTTAAATCAAATATTTACTGAGCATTTATTATGTTTCAGGCTCATAAACACAGAATCATGATGATAGGTCCTTAAATATCTTAAGCACCTAAATATCTTTCTTGATATTAAAAACATCACCTGGGTCAGGTGTGGTGGCACATGCCTGTAATCCCAGCACTCAGAGGCTGAGGCTGGAGGATTACCCTGAGTTCAAGGCCAACCGGGGCTACATAGTGAGTTCAGGCCAGCCTGAACTACATAGCGAGACCCTGTCTCTAAATAAATAAATAAATAAATAAAATAAAATGAAATAAATTAAAACATCATCTGGCATTTTACAGTGTTAATGGTATCAAGACTATGTTTGCATGGGGCCAGGTATTTAGCTCAGTGGTGCAGCACCTGCCTGGCAAGCATGAGGTCCTGAGTTCAATTCCCAGTACCCCCCCAAAAAAGACTGTGCACCCACATGTAAATGATGACACTGTAGTAAAATGATATGAAACCTATAGGTCACATGCCATGAGCTCCAAGTTTTATTTAAAGTAATAAGTTCTCTTTACCCTATGAAGAGCAGATAATGCTTGCAGGGAGTAAGGTAAAGGAAGATCATTTCCTGAGAAAATTCTTCATTCCATACCTTCATCATTTGTGTACGTAGGATTTCAGACCAAAATGTAAATTTGCCATCTTTAGCCTCTTTGTCCTGTAATATGCCCAAGAAGCAGTAAGTACCATAGTGTTTTTGGGCATGGCTATCAGTGTGTCTGAGATGTGGCATCCTTCTGTCCTGTATTTTTGGTATCTTTAACAGTGATGGTTCCAAAAACAGGCCTTTTTGGTGGGGTTTATAACTTACTGAGAGTCACAGTACCACAAACTCAGGGACCCTCATTTGTTGGCACATTGGCACGTATCACACTGGACTTTATTTTGCGTCTGCGTTTTGTCAGTCCTCTGTGTGAGGCATCCACTGTGCTTTCCTCATCAGCTGTCAGTGCCTACTGTGTGACAGCCACCGTGCTCAGCACAGGTAGAGATGATTGTGCACACATCCGCCTCTCCAGGGTCATGGGACTGGCGGTCTCAGATGGGGAAAGGAGGAAGTAGACCAGAGTGTTAAAGACGTTGTGATTGAAATGCATACCTGAAGGATGCGCTGTGGGTCCTGAGCTAACAGAAGGCTTCCTAGAGAACGTTGCCAAGATTGGGTTTTCCTAAACCCTTGGAGAGTGGGTGAGGGGAGGAGGCTAGGACGAAGGGTGTCTGCGTGGTGACAAGCATTTCTTTGAAAAGGTAGGATGCATCGGTAGCCTCACTGTGACCCCACTGGTCACCAGTGTTAATGGGGTGTTCTAGCTAGTGCGCATACTCCCTGCATTCCTCTCAGTGAAGTGTGCTTTCTGTTGGGGTGGCGGGGGGGGGCATCTCAGATCTTTCTAGAGAAAAAGTGAATCGGGAGCAGTATATAATCTGGACTCCCATCCCAGCTCTTCTACTAAGTGGCTGTGTGACCCTGGGAAGGTCACTTATCCTTCATGAGGCAGTTTCTGTGGGTGTCAAGCGAGAATAGCGATTCTCCTGGCTGCCCACAGGACTGAGGGGAGGGCCCAGTGCTGATGCAGGAGTGTTGTAGTTTACAAAGTGCTCTCGTGTGTGAGCGGTCTTCCTTTTGTTCTTTATGGATTTTTATTTTTAGTTAGCTTGGCTTTTAAGTACATTTAGATGTACAGTATGAGTTATTAATTTGAGTATATAGCATAGGTAGAAGTAGGCAAGGATCTATTTAGGTGTCTAATGTGTAAGTATCTAGTTAGGTATCTCGCTGTTTCACCATAGCCATGCCAGTGGTTTTTCCACTGAAGTAATGCTGTTTTTAAAAAAACTCTTTCATAGCATCTAACTTCCATTTCACCATTTAAAAAATACTTTGTTCATCTGATTGCTTAGGGATGTATTCTTTATTGTATCATCAGTTAAAATAAGGAGTTATGTGTTTATTTTTAAACTTTTGTCTTGATAGGATCTTTAATGACTTGTTGCTGTGGGAGCCCACAGCTCCCTCCCCAGTGGAGACATTTGAAAATCTTTCCTATGGGATTGGGCTTTCCGTGGCCAGTCAACTGATTAATACCTTCAACAAAGATAGTTTTAGTCCACTTAAATCTACTGTTCACTATGGTAATATATTTTAAATTTGTTCTGAATTAAAATGCCTGGCTTATAAATCAGTACAGTAGTTTCTATTTCAATTGTAAAATTAAAAATGTTTTCTTTATATTTTCTGTTTGTAACTGTATTTTATAATTTCTTTGATAATTCGTAAGAACATTTCCCTATTAATATCATGACTTAACTGTATTATCTGTAGAGCGAAAGCTTACACATTGAAGTTCAGAGCTAAAGAGAAAAACATAAAGGCATGTTTTTATTGTCATTCCATGTTCTTTGTGGAAGTAAGCAGATTACAAATACAAGATATTTTGTGCAACTTTTAAGTTGTTGTTTTGTTTAATAAGCTCTAAGAACCATGTAATAGCATAGTCTTTTCTCATAGATGAAGAAAGTGGATCTGAAGAAGAGACTTTGCAGTACTTTTCTACTGTTGATCCCAATTATCGTTCCCGTAGGAAAAAAAAATTAGACCCTCAGAACAAGAACTCCCAGAGTTTTCTCTCCGTTCTTCTGAATATTAATCATGGATTGGTGGCAGTATTCACGGATGTAAAGGTAAGGATTGTGGATTACAAATTCGAAGTGTTTTTTCAAACGTACCTTATTTTAAAGAAACATAAGGCTGCGGACGTAGCTGAGTGGTAGAGCACTGGCCCAGCGTGTGTGCAGCCCTGGGTTCATTTACGTCCGTGACGGAAGCAGGTCGAGGTTGCTCAGTGCGGGAGGAAAACCAGTGTCAAGGCTCAGCGTGCAGACAGCAGCTTCTGGCACACAGCAGTCATTGCCAGGCAAATCTGTACGGTCTTTCCTTTGGGAAATGGCTAATTTTGCTCCTGAGGTGGTAACTGCTAGTTTATCTACTTTAAAGGAAGGTAAAATACAGAGATTGACAAGTATTTGGCAGAAGAGGTCTTACACAGCATTTAATTACTCAGCTTTGGTATCTCCATATTGACTGATGCAAGAGTTAGGTTGCTTTTGTTGCAGTGTGGGAGATTTTCCTAAGCTGAATTAAGAAGATGCATTCCAAGGGACGTTGTTATTTTTCTGTACTTAAGTAACAACTTTTGGGAGCTGCGGATGCAACTCAGTGGTAGACTGCAAGCCTACCACTACCATGAGTGAGGCCCTGGGTTCCACCTCCAGCATTAAAATTAAAAACAAAATTATAACTTCTCTGTTTTTCTCATTTTTGTTAGAAAGATAATGGAGAACTGTTGGAAAACAAGCATGGCGAATTCTGGTTAGAGTTCAGTAGTGGTTCATTGTTTTGTGTGACAAAATACGAAGGTTTTGACGACAAGCACTACATTTGCCTTCATTCTAGCAGTTTCAGTCTGTACCACAAAGGTAGGACAAATGTGTATTTGTTCATTTCCATTGCACACATTTAAATTTCTTGTTTAGTAAAGAAAATCTGTTGAGAACAGAACTTTGAAATTGGAAATTATTTTTTGTGTGGGGATCCGATCCCACTGTCAAAGTAATGCTTAGATAAATTAGAAGTTGGCTTATGTTCTTTTTTGGTAATGGCTTTATTAAGGTATAATTCATATACTATACAATTCACACATATAAAGTGTACATTTCAGTGGTTTTAGGATTTCACAGAGTTGTATAACCATCATCAGAATAAGTTTTTAAAACATGGTCAGCACCCCGAGAAGAAATTCCACATACTTTAGTTGAAGCCCTCCAAACCTCCCTTCCACTGCAGCCCTTAGCCACTACTGATCTACTTTCTGTCTCTATGGATTTGCACATTCTGGAAGTTTCATACTTATAATAAATGGAATCATACCATATATCGTTATCTTTCATTTAACATCTTTTTAAGGTTTGTCCCACTTATATCAAGTACTTCATTCCTTTTTATTGCTGAATAGTATTCTACTGTGTGGATATACTACATCTTATTTATCTGTTTATCAGTTGGTGGGACTTTGCATTTCTTAGTCTATCTTAAGAAATTTTTTTTTTTTTGTGGGTACCGGGGGTCGACCTCGCGTGCCAGCAGGCACCTGTGCCGCTGAGTGATATCACCGGCCCTTTTTTGGTATGTGGGTTCCGGGAGTCGAACTCGGGCCCTCGTGCTTGCCAGGCAGGCGCTTATGCCGCTGAGCCATCTCACCGGCCCAGAAATTTTTTGTTTTGTTTTGAATACAAAATTTACCATTTTTTGAGAAGTTGTCCAAGTTACCTTGTGAGTAGGTATGAGATACACATTTTTAATTTTTATGAGGTTTTCCTACTTAAATTTCATTTTGCTTGCATTTCAGAATCTTAGGTTTTTATTTTTTAAATGTTTTAAGTTGTGCACTGTCAGTCAATTGTACACTTCTATGCCAGCATTAGCAAAGAGAAGTAGATAATTAATGCCAGCCTGGTTTTGGTCATCACACTGCCAGGATTTGGAAACAGGTTGAGTATCTCCAGCCTGAAAACCCAAAGTCTGAAGTGCTCCAAAATCCAGAACTTTTAGTGGTAACACAATGCCATGAATGGAAAAGTCCACACCTGACCTCACATGATTGGTCACAGTCAAAACGTAGGCACAATAAAAATATTGCATAAATCATTTTCAGGTTGTGTGTTGGAGATGTATGTGAAACAGAGGAATTTCGTGTTTAGACTTGGGTCCCCTCCCCAGATACCTCATTAGATATATGTGAAAATTTCAAAATCTGAAAATATCCCAATGTAAAACACTTCTGGTTCCAGGGCATTTTAGGTAAGGGCTACTCAACTTGTACATGAATTTTTGTTTTGAGTTTATAGAAGTCCAGACAGAGAACTAATTTCAAGTGATCATTTTGTTAATATTTTCACCCCATGGTGGATCTAGGCATAGTGGATGGAGCGATTTTTCCTACAGAAACACGCCTGCCCTGCTCAAGCCGCCCACATTGGTTGGAACCTACTATTTATTCCTCTGAAGAAGATGGGCTCTGTAGAGCTGCTTCAGATGGTGTGGCAGGAGACAATCTGAACATGCTCTCGGTTGCAGTCAAAATACTGTCCGATAAGTCAGAGTCCAATACAAAGGTTTGTGTTTTATACCTTTATATGTTAAGTACTTGGTATTAATTTGATTACTAGCTAAGATTGATTGTATAAGAGGTAATATATTCATTTTCTTGGGAAGACTTTTTTTTTTTTTTTTTGTGGGTACCTGGGGTCGACCTCAGGACCTCACGCACCAGTAGGCACCCGTGCCGCTGAGTGATATCACCGGCCCTTTTTTCGTATGTGGGTACCGGGAGTTGAACTCAGGACCTTGCACTTGCCAGGCAGGCACTTAGGCTACTGAGCCATCTCACCGGCCCGAGAAGACTTTTGAGTTACAGGATTCCATAGGTGGTAAATGTAGTTCTTTGTGTTGTTCTCTTTAGGAATTTCTTATTGCTGTAGGACTGAAAGGAGCCACTCTTCAGCACAGAATGCTTCCTTCTGGGCTTAGCTGGCATGAACAGGTAGGGTAACTGTTACGTTCAGTTTATTTTAAAATTTATGTTGGCATATAATGTACTTAAGGAAAGGGTCACAGGTCATAAATGTTCTCCTCAGTGAATTATCATAAAGCGAATACTATGTGTCACCAGCCTTAGGTTAAGAAATATAACATTAGGATCACTCCAGAAAGTAATAGATATTTTTTTTTTTTTCGTAAAGTTTGAGTCCTAAAACTTCTCAATGACAGAGTTGCCTTTTTTTTTTGGCACCAGGAATCTAACTCACGACCTCGTACTTGCCAGGCAGGCGCTGTGCTACTGAGCTATATCCCTGGCCCCCAGAGTTGTCTTTTTGTCATTAAAGAAAAGGAAAGCACTCTGTGTTCCAGGACCAATAGATGCCTGTGATGAATTGCTTTTATAAACAGAAGATTTTTAAGTGCTGTGATTTCCATCTTGTCCCCTAGGCCAGTGATGGCAAACCTTTTAGAGACAAGTGCCCAGACTGCAACCCAAAACCCACTTACTTATCCTAAAGTTCCAACACTGAAATAAAACCTGAATAGTGAGGTTTTAGTTTAGAAAAAAACAACTCATACATTAACATCCGTTGTCTTAAAAGAAAAATAGGTAACGTGTGCCATAGGTTTGCCACCACTGCTCTAGGCCATTAATATGATGCTGCTTTAGAGCATTTTATCAGGATTTCTGTAATTAATTTCCAGTTGAATCACCTCTATATAGTAGAGTAAAGGTTCAAAAAAAATTTTTTTTGGCAGTGCCGGTGAGCAAAACCAGGGTCTTGCACTTGATGGGCAAGTATTCTATTACTATATTCCCAGTCCTATAAAAATGTTCTTTTTTTTTAAGTTTCTGTTGTTGTGTTAGATTGGTTGTTTTTGAGTAATAAGGACCTTAAGTATGAACTTTGAGGAAGAAGCAAATAAACTTTGAGGACCAAGTTAGCTTTTCTTTATGTGAGAATGAAAAACAAGTACACTATGACTTTTTTCATGTTCCTTGGAAAGAGGAATTTTTCAGTGTGCTGGAAAAATAATAATTTATTTAAAAACTTGAATGTTTCCAAGGACTTAGGAAACATGAAGGTATCTGTCTGTCTGGTGGGAGTAGTTGGTTAGTATCAACATTTAAGAAGCTGTAAGGGAGAGACTTAGCAGGACCTCCTTATTTCCTTACAAATGTGAGAATAGGCGTTGGTGAGAGGGCCTGGTGTTCAGACTATCAATTAGGGAAAGTGAACTTCCTTCAAGAGTGATTTATATAGAAAAGCAAACCCCTCACTGGTTATTTAGAAAACCAGGTTTTCTTTTTTTCAAATAGTCTTAAATGAATACGTTTTTAGAAGATTGTTCTAAGAAAAATAATGTGAAATTGTATATACTTTGTTATTAATCAAGGTATGATTTACTGAGATTTTATAGCATTGCAATTGTTGGATGGTTGCCTACATTTAAAATTGTGATTTTTTGCAAGTACTGTACTCTTAAAAATTTTATTTTTTATTGTATGTATGTAAGGTGTACATATACACAGTGAAATGACCACTGTTGTCAGACAAATGAACATATCTGTCACCTACTGGGATTTCCCTTTTTTGTGTGTGTATACAACTTGAAATGAATTCCTTCAAAATGATTTTTCTTTTAGCATTATGAATTTCCAATTAAATGGTTACTTTTTCTGTGCAATACTTTGTTTTATACTCATTAAATATATTATATCAAAAATTTTTTTCTTCTAAAGCAGGGCATTTTATCTTTTTGTAATTATAGATCTTATATTTCTTGAACATTGCTGATGAACCTGTTTTGGGATATAATCCTCCAACTTCATTTACAACTTTTCATGTTCATCTTTGGAGCTGTGCACTTGATTATAGGTAAGATCATGAATGTAACAAAATTACATTTTATTTAAAGTGTGTATTACCTGGGCATGGTGATGCCTGCCTGTAATCTTAGCACCCTGGGAAGCTGACACAGGAGGATTGTAAATTTGAGCTCGACCCTGAGCAACTTAGGGACTTGTCATGACCCTGTCTCAAAATAAAATAGGGCTGTGGAAGTGGCTCAGTGCAAAGGTCTTGGGTTTAATCTGCAGTACTGCAAAAAACAAAAACAAAATACTAAGTTTGGAAAACTATACAGTTCAGTAGAGTTAGATTCAAATTTTTTTTAAAAAAGACTTTCTCTTACATCAAATCGACACCCTTCCCTTGTTTTTTTATTATAGGCCACTTTATTTGCCAGTCCGATCTCTTCTTACAGTTGAAACGTTCAGCATTTCTAGTAGTGTTGCACTGGATAAATCTTCTTCTACTCTCAGGTACTGGTGTTAATGTCATTGTGTGCTAAATGTAGCTGTTCAAAACATATTAACTGATGTTTAACTAAGCCGATTTTTTGAAGTCTCAGTCTTTCATTAAAATCATCATGGGCCGGTGAGATGGCTCAGCGGCGTAAGCGCCTGCCTTGCAAGCGCGAGGGCCCGAGTTCGACTCCCGGAACCCACATACGAAAAAGGGGCCGGTGATATCGCTCAGTGGCACGGGTGCCTGTTGGCGCGCGAGGTCCTGAGGTCGTCCCCCTGGTACCCACAAAAAAAAAAAAAAAAAAAAAAAAAAAAATCATCATTCCTGGGCTGGTGAGATAGCTCAGCAGCATAAGCGCCTGCCTGGCAAGCGTGAGGTCCTGAGTTCGACTTCCGGTACCCACATACGAAAAAAAGGGCCGGTGATATCGCTCAGTGGCACAGGCGCCTGCTGGCGCGTGAGGTCCTGAGGTCGACCCCTGGTACCCATAAAAAAAAAAAAAAAAATCATCATTCCTCTACTAGTAGTCGTATTCTTTTGTCTAAATTACTCATTCTTATTTCTCAGTTGATTTGTCCTATTCTACTCTCTTCATCATTGTGTTTTTGTTTTTTTTTTTTGTGGGTACCGGGGGGTCGACCTCAGGACCTCGTGCGCCAACAGGCACCCGTGCCGCTGAGCGATATCACCGGCCCCTTTTTCGTATGTGGGATCCGGGAGTCGAACTCGGGCCCTTGCGCTTGCAAGGCAGGCGCTTACGCCGCTGAGCCATCTCACCGGCCCCATCATTGTGTTTTAATCCTTGGGAGTCCTGCTTTGTTTTTTAGAACATATGGTAAACTTTTCAACAATTGATCCACTTTATCCTTGTAATTTAAACCTTGTGAATTTGGAAGCTGGATGTGGTGGTGCACAGCTGTAATCCTAGCACTCTGGGAGACTGAGGCAGGAGGATTTCAAGTTTGAGCCCTGCCAGGGCAGTTTAGCAAGATCCTGTTGCAAGAATAAAAAGTAAAAAAGATCTGAGGATGTTGCTCATTGCAAAGGTCCCAAGTTCATTCCCCAGTCAAACAGAACAGAGCATAACAAAACAAAACACCTTGTGAATTTGTGCATCTATTTTTAAAAAACTTGCCAAAAATTTAGAATTTGAGCAAGTGATTACTCTAATTCTTTACACCATTTAAAGATTTCTAGCCATCGTAATGAATTTTTTAAAAAATTAATATTAGAAAATGCATATGAGTTCAATGATGTTCACATCAAAAAGAATGATGCCACTAAGTATAGAGTGATCATGTGGTATATATTTGAAGCTTAGTTTTTCAGATGTTGGTTTTATCTTTTTTCTTCAGAATAATCATGGATGAGGCTGCTTTACATCTGTCTGACAAATGTAATAATGTCACTATAAATTTGGATAGAGGTAAGAGTTAAAATTTCTAGTAGATTAATATTGCTTTGTTTTTGGCATGTGATTATTTGAAAGCATTTTAATTCTGGAGGGATGCTAATTAAGGATCTCATTAAAGATCTTTAAAGGTTAAAAGATATAGTGATAATGTGATGTGTATTCAGAGTTTTTCAAGTACTGACTTTTCAGTTTGAAATTATAATATTCTTATAGCACATTAGCTACATGCACCCAATTATATGTACTCCAAGTATTTAATATAAGACAGTTTGATTGTAACTAAAAATAAATTATAGGATGAAACTAGACAGCATTTCTGTCACATTATTAACATTTGTAATACTGTCTGCAATGAATTTTAAAGAAATGCTAGATTCCTTAGGTATTGATTAGGTAAGCATTTTTTGAAATCTGTACCAAGACATTTTATTAATTATATTTACAATTTTTAGATTATGTTCGTGTGATGGATATGGGACTTTTAGAATTAACCATAACCGCAGTGAAGTCTGATTCTGATGGAGAGCAAGTAAGCTATTAGGTGGAAATTTTACATGCACATTTTCCCCGTGACATGGCAAATGATCAGTGTTTTATTTAATGTAAATCTGTATGGAAAAAGAAACTTGCATCTGTTGTTGGGAACTTCCCATCCTTTCCTCTCTGTGCCCCACGTAGACCGAGCCCCGCTGTGAGCTGCACTGTTCCAGTGACAGTGTCCACGTCAGAACGTGCTCGGACTCTTGTGCCGCACTGATGAATCTTATTCAGTACATCGCAAGCTATGGCGACCTACACGCCCCTAACGAGGTGGCGCCGAAGCCTGGCACCCCTCAGAGGAAGCCGAAGGTACCATCAGCACTGTTACCCCCAGTCCCTGCCTTGTGCATGCCGTGCTCGTGTCACCAAGATCACCATGACAGTCATTAGGTAGAAAAGCAATGCTGAAATGTCAGCTGTCTCTTTCTCTTCTGAGTAAAGGTGAATCCCAGGCCTCATGGGAAAACATTCTACCTTTTGACATTCTTTGTTTCAGAACATTCATCTTCTCCACAAATGTAATATGATACTTTTTTTCTAGGGTTAGGTTATTTTCATCTGTTCTCAGGAAAGAAAGAAAACATATGTAAGAGGTGTTGTATGCAACTTGTATGTGAAAATGCTGTGAGGAGCTAGATGAGGGTCAATATTAGCAGAACACTTACTCTATAACATAATCTCCCCTTCGTTGTCTGTAACGCTACCCAGCTTCCAGTATATTTCTCATGCATGCTTTCCTTTCCCCTTCATGACAAGCCAGTGAGAAGAGAAGTTAACGATTATTATCTGTTTTATGGATGAGTCAGGTAAATCCCAGATCATTTAGGTGATTTGCCCTAAACTAATAGGAGAAGCAGCAACAGACTCAGATATTTCGTTTTTGAGTTCAGCGATTCTGACCTTTTGTGTCAGGCTGGCCCACTGTCCTGCTTGTTTCGCGTTTGTCTTTTTCAGGTCATTTTCTTCGCGGCTGCGTCTGTGAACAGATTCTCAGTCCACTCAGCACAGGGCGCTTCTGTCGGGAAGGTCTGCCCGGCACTGCCTTCTGTCTTGTTCACAGACGCCTCCTGTGTGTGACACCTCTGCGTGTGACTCCTTGCTCCTGCTGTTTTCACTGATAATGGGATTCGTGACTCATTTATTCTCTTTTTAAAAACAATCCCATTTATTAAAAGTTATTTTAAATTATCCCCTTCAACTTAGATCTGTCCGTTTAAGACTCATGCTCACATTTTAAAAAGCATAGCTTAATACCAGACATGGTGGTGCACAGCTGTAATCCCAGCACTTGGGAGGCTGAGGCAGGAAGATCACTATGAGTTCGAGGCCAGCCCGATCTACACACTGAGACCCTGTCTCAAAAACAAAACGAGACAAAACACATAGCTTGGATTTGATGAGTCTGCAGCTTACCGACCAGAGTGGTGAAGAGCAGCACTGGCGTTGAGCCCTATGAGTCACCATGTAGTACAGCTTCCCTCCTCTGTGTCCCCGGGCTGTCCTGAGCAGTCCCGGCTTTGTCACCAAGTGTGGACCACCTCGTAACGTCAGAGTTGAGCAGATCAGACTTAGTGAGCAACACTTTCCCCAGCTATGACAGAGCGCTCAGCCTCCCTCTCTCCCGGGCCATTGCCCCTGCGAGATCTCAGTTCCCTGTGCACCTCTGAGGTGACGACACGTGTATTCCTGTCTGCCTGTAGTTGGGGTGACAGTGACAGTACTGCAAGTGAAAATGTAACAGCTGCTGGGCAGAATATGGAAAAATAGTATTGTCCTGTTTCTGGTACTTCTGCGAAATATATTTTCTAGGATAAAATAAATGTAAGGAATTGCTTCTTAAGGAGTATTTTCAGCCTTTTTCTTTTTTTCTTTTTTTTTGAGACAGGGTCTCTCTACGCTGCCCAGGTTAGCCTCTAACTCCTGGGGTCAAGCAGTCTTCTTGCCTCAGCCTCCTGAGTTGCTGGGCCTACAGACACATGCCACATTACACACATTTCCCACTGTTTTTACTTAGGGTTTTTGTCTGTAGGTAGAGTCCCGTGGTCGGGCATCCTCACGTGGCCCGGTGCTTCCTGAAGCAGATCAGCAGATTTTACGAGATCTGATGAGTGATGCTATGGAGGAGATCGATATGGAGCAAGCCATTTCATCTGTAAAACCACAGGCTAATGGTAAGGCCAGGACTTTTTCCTGGGAGTCTTATGTTGTGTTCTCATGAAGTTTTGAGTACAGTAACTTAAGGAAAAGACATGTGTGGGTTTTGGTGGATATTTATCAGGTAGTCAGCTTGTGTTTATTGAGTATCTAGTAGATAAATAACACCGGCCAGGGTGGTACGGGGCATATGGAGTAGGTGGGACACAAACTTGTTTTCTGATAATTCACAGCCTGGGGAAACACACTGGCACTGGACTGATGCTGGTGCTTAGAGTGACTGACACGTGACACTGGGAAACCCCTCACAGTGTGGCATATGCTGTGTTACTTGGAAAAGATTGGGAAAGATTCATGAGACTGTAGTGCAAATGAGATGAGTTGGCTTTTAGAAGTGGTTAGGAGTGAGGCACGTGGAGAGGAGAAGGCCATAGATTGGTCAGTGGCAGAACATGGAGGCGTCTAGGAACCGTTGTTATCCCACTGTTACTGGTCTCCCAGAGCACAGAAGTTCCCTTAGTGACAACGGTCAGACACAGAGCTGGATGAGGGGGAGGTGCTGGATGACTGAAGATCCTTAAAACTCAAATGCAAGCATCTGCATGTTTTGAGGCCTCTTTTTCAAAAAGAGTTTCTTTAGTTGGATAAATATAGCTATTTCTACATATTATGGATTTTTTTTTTTTTTCCCAGAACTGAGGATTGAACCTAGGGGCTCATGCATGCTAGGCAAGGGCTCTACCACTGAATTACATCTCCAGCCCTTTTTAAAATTTTGAGACAGTCTTGCTAAGTTGCCTTGATTGGCTTTGAACTCACTACACACCTGCCTCAGCCTCCCAAATTACATGGCATCTTAAGTTTTAAATATTTCATGATGTTATAAAAGTTTGGCATTCGGTGTGGCTTTCATTTTAATTTAGGATAATTAGAACTAAGGAAGTAAATGGACTTCTAGCTTCCTGGGTACTAATTTGTAATACATAGCAATAGGTGTCTTCATACAAGACAGGAATGTTTAATGAGTATTCATTGAAAGGCTTTAATAGACAGTGTTCTTCACTGAGCACTGGGCACTTATGAGGATGTGTAATGCGGAGGTGCTGCCTTATAAGAGTTTAAAATCTTGTGAACCAGCCTCTTGAGGCCAAAATGTGACATGGTTCATTTTCATATTCTTACCCACATCACAGTGTTAGGTTTAACTGTTTGGAGAAAGAATCGGTGACTTTCACATGTAATATAAATGTATAAAATATGTGTCCACATGCAGATTTTCATGCATATGCTATCTTTTTGAACTTTGTATTGAAAGAGCTACCTGTGCCGGTGAGATGGCTCAGCGGTTTAAGCGCCTGCCTTGCAAGCGTGAGGGCCCGAGTTCGACTCCCGGAACCCACATACAAAAAAGGGGCCGGTGATATCGCTCAGCGGCACGGGCGCCTGCTGGCGCACGAGGTCCTGAGGTCGACCCCCCGGTACCCACAAAAAAAAAAAAAAAAAAAAGAAAGAGCTACCTGAGAACAGGTGTGCAGTGTGGGTATCTAGTGCTGAAGAAATAGTCATCTTTCCATTGCTTGGAACTTCTGCCCTCCTGCCCTGCCTAAAAAATGCTTGGCAACTGTTCCTCCCTCCCCTTCCACAAGCGGAGAGCTATAGTTTTAGGAGAGGCTTTTGCTAAATGTAACCAGTTTCCCCTCCTTTTGCAGCATTTCCTAAGAAGTTTCTCCAGAGTTTTATTCACAGGACAGAATCATCACGAGTTTGAAATTCTGGCCAAACCAAAACTCCAGCCAACCACAACCTGCCATTACTGAATTCCTGAGCTTCCCCAGTGCTAATTAACAGAGGGAACCATCTCTACTTTATGACACTGCCATTTACTATTTTTTGAGAGAATGTCAAAGTTATTTTTAGTCTTTTATGAATAGTCTTTGATATATTTCTGCCTCTGGATAAGGCGTTTTGGGCAAGTTATTTTAGCTCTCCTTAAACCCCAGTTCCATAGAATTATTGTAAGACATATATGAGATTTTGCAGGTGAAACCACTCCACATAATGTGTATCTGACACCTGGTTAAGATGCTTAGTGTTATTGCTGGTGTTTCAAAGTGTTCCAAAATATATTCTTTTTATCTAGGTGTTTTGGATGAAAAATCTCAAATTCAGGAGCCATGTTGTTCAGACCTCTTCCTGTTCCCAGATGAGAGTGGAAATGTGTCCCAGGAGCCTGGCCACACTTATGCCTCCTTTACTCACCACCTGATTAGTGATACTATGTCAGGTGTGCCTACTGAAAATGATGACTTTTGCATCCTTTTTGCACCAAAAGCAGCTGTCCAGGTAATAAATTGTTGACATTTTGAGGCCTTAAAATTATGTTACAAATTAAGTTAGCCAAAGGATACCCAAAGAAAAATCTTTAGATTTTGTTAACTCTGTAGAGTTCAGAAATCTGTTGGTGCTTCTAAGTGGTTGTTGTACTTCACTCCTCCTGTGGCACATCTTCAGGGACGCAGGGAGCGTCTCTGTATTTGCAGGATTCCCTGCATAGGCTTTTGAGCTGCAGGTGTCGTATGGAAGATGACTCTGAGGGCTGTGAAATTAAGTGGCAGGAAGATGTGCTGCACCGAGTCTGGGAGCTGGGAGGGTGAGAAGCGTGCAGGCTGGAGGCTGAGAGGAACACACGTTCTCAAAGCTGCTCCTGGTAGCTTAGGAGGTGGCTGTATTTGTTACTGAATTCTGAGAACCTTTTGGTTAAATTTTTTTAAAAAGCACTCAAGCTCAGAATAAACCTATTATTAGAAACATGATAATCTGGTCAGTGTGTTGAAGTTTGTCAAGTTTTGGTTGAGAACTCAATACTGACTTTAAACAACAAAACACACACACACACAGTCTGTGCCTTCTCATTATCAAACACATCGTAGGAGCCAAACTGTAAGCTATAAAAAATGCTCATGGGGTAATTTATATGCAACAGGAAGAGCGTCCATCTTCTTGATGAAGCAGAGTATTTTATGTGGTAATTACTGTCAGAAATTATTACCTCATTTTACATACTGAAATTCTTTAAAAGAATACAGACTCAAAAGATCCCTTTGAGATATAAGCCGTAAAGAGTTGTTTCTAAAGAGATGAGAGTGTGTTACCTGTGGACTGATTTCAGGAGAAGGAAGAAGAGCCAGTTATAAGGATCATGGTTGATGATGCAATCGTGATAAGAGATAATTATTTTAGCCTGCCTGTTAAGAAGACAGACATGAGCAAAGCCCCACTGCACCTGCCCATTCCTGTAATTCGGTATGTGGTTAAGGAAGTCTCTGTTGTGTGGCATCTGTATGGAGGCAAGGATTTCAGCACAGTTCCTCCTACTTCTCCAGCAAAAAGTTCTGTGTAAGTTAATTTCTGTATGTTTATTTGGAAGACAGTATATTCTCCCATAGAAAATCACATAGAATTTATCTTAAGAATTGATAAATTAGTATTAGGCCGGTGAGATAGCTCAGCGGCATAAGCGCCTGCCCGGCAAGTGCAAGGTTCTGAGTTCGACTCCCGGTACCTGCATATTAAAAAAAAAAAAGATAAATTAGTATGTAAAACTACGTGATTTAAATGCCACACTTAAAGTTTCCCATTTGTGAACTTATTTGTATTGTTTTATTTATTTATTTATTTATTTTACTGAAATATGACTTATATGACTTTCATTTAGCAAGCAGTTTTAGGTATCTACCATGTACCTAAAAAAAGAGGCCCAGCCCTTACCCTCAGCTCCCAAGGGAGAAAAAGAGACAGTCATGTGAGTGACAGAGTGCAACAAAGTACGGGTGTCAGGGGGCAGGGCCACGCGTGCCGAGCCCCAGCTCTCATAGGCACGGTGCGGAGAGCCTCCTCCCTGCGCGCTCGGTACACAAGCACAGTGTTGTGCAGGAGCAGTGTGAGGGGGACAGCGTCGGCATGGGGGCAGCGTTCCTTTTAGGGTGGGGAGAAGTGTAGAAGGCTTCATGGGCCAGTAATGTTTGGTTCACTTGTTAGCACTGTTTTTAGTTTAAAATTACTTTAAAAACTCTTGTGACTTGAGTTACTTCTCAAGTGACTACACTTTTCTGTTTTAACCAGCATTTTTAGGACTTGTGATCTGACCTAAAAGTTTTTGAGGTAACAAGAAAGTTATAAGGAAGTCTCATTTCCAGATGTGTCCTGTGATATGGACCCTAGCATGATGATTAGGTTTTTTTATAGTTCCGAATGTTTATCAAGCAGATCACTAATGGCAGTAATAAAATACATTTTCAGTATTTCCAGAGTAGAAAAGATGTAGCTAGTTGTGTAATCTTATTTTCTTTTTTCATCTTAATTTTCTGATGTCATTCATTTAATTTCTTTGGATGTGCTTAAGCAATATTTTCTCTCTTTTTGTTTTCATTTTTAGTAGTCCCCATAGTTCACCTTCTCACACACCCACAAGACACGGACGTAATACAGCATGTGGGGGGAAAGGAAGGAACCATGACTTTTTAATGGAAATACAGTTAAGCAAGGTAAGATGCCATTTAAAAGAGAAAAATCCACTTAGGAGCATTAGTGAAGGCTTCTGGGTTACTCGCTGCCCCATGGGTCTTGACTTAAGTCCTAACCTTTGCATTAGAAATGTACAAGGATCTTGTGTAAAAGACTTACCTCTTTCTTCCTCAGCTGTTCTAGGAAGTCTGCATATTTTATGCTGCCCCTGGAGTAAGGTTCTCAGAGTCCAGTGAGCTCCGAATCCCCTGAGGGGCTTTTTAAGACCTAGGCTTCTAGGCCCCACCCCAGGATTTCTCATACAGCAAGTCTGAGGTAGAGTTGGAGAATTCGCATTTTTAGTGAGTCCCCAGGGGGTGCTGGGGCTACTTGTCCTAGGCCACTTGGTGACCCACTGCTTCAGAGTATCTATCTGGGAAGCGTGCCCTTGGGTAGGGCATGTGAACGGGGTCCTTTGTGAAGGAATGTCTGGGGGTCATAGAGCAAGGCCACTGAGCATGGTATCCTCATTTAATTTTGTCAGCTTGTTGAGTTGTCCCAGGTGTCGTATTTTAGGATAGTTAGCATGGAAATATTTTCATGATGACAATTCCATATTAAAGTTTATTTGTATCTTTGCCCTCTTTTGGAACTTGAACCCTGCCTCTATTGATTGATTTTTGTGTAATTTCATAAGCATGCAAGATCATAATTTTATGTCTTCCAAATGGGAATTTTGCTTGAAAATGGGATTTCATCAACAAATGAATGATGAACAAATGAAATCTCATTTAGTTCTTCAAAAGTGGAATTATAAGCTGAGGTAGAATTCAAAGAAAACGATGAATGAAATTTTGCATTTTAAAGAGAAAATCTAATTTAAATAAAGTGATCTATATTCGTTCTCCTTGTCTGTTCAGGTGAAGTTTCAGCACGAAGTCTATCCGCCATGCAAACCGGAATGTGACTCTAGTCTCTTAGAGCACCCTGTCTCTCGGCAGGTGTTCATCGTTCAGGATCTTGAAATTCGAGATCGACTGGCAACATCACAGATGAACAAATTTTTGTACCTGTATTGCAGCAAAGAAATGCCTCGGAAAGCTCATTCCAACATGGTAGGATTTAAAACCTCATTTTGTTGTTGTTATATTAGTTTTGGAGACTTATTTTGTTGTTGTATCTAACAGCAGAAAAATTAGAGTGGGGAAAATACTAGAGAGGAGAAAAAAATTTTAATAGGGAAATTCCTTTTAAATGTGCTACTTAAAGTTTTATGTTTCAAAAGGTTTTTGCTTGTCACTTCTAGGGGCCATTACCTATAGTTGCCAATATATTGATACCTGAGGAAAACCAGAAATCCATATCAATCTGCACAAAATAATTAGGATTGCTGGAAGTATTCTAGATTTCTAACATTTTCAAAATTTAAGGTAGAAATGCTTAGGTCAGCACTTTGCAGATTCCTAGAAGTTGGCTTTGAAGATGGACTGTGGACTAGCTTCAGCTCTGGATACTCCTTTGACCATGCAAGCACGGTATCCATTTGCAGTTTTTCCTTTAAAGAGCGTCCACATCTGTTACCAGATTCTTGAAAAGGGTTGTGAACCAGAAAAATTAGATTCGGGTTTTTAAATGGGTAGACAGTTCCACTTTTTGACTTCACATAGGCATATGATTGCTTTTCTCTTTTTTAATGAGAGCAAGGTCATAGCATTGGGGAAAAACAGTTGTCTCTTTCTTGTCTTGTAGTTGACAATTAAAGCATTACATGTGCGTCCAGAGTCTGGCAGGTCGCCACAGGAATGTTGCTTGAGAGTGTCATTAATGCCACTTCGCCTCAATATTGACCAGGTTTGTAGCGCAGGCAATTCATGTAATTGTGATAAGATATATACTGTTCATCTACAGTAAAGGAATTGTCATGTTTAGTACTATTGAACTTTTGTGAAAGTTACATAAAGCTTACTTCTAGTAAGCCATAGGATAAATGCATTAGAGTTCTGGAATCCGAACTTGTGGTGAATAAATACTATTAATGTTATTTCCAGTATCCATTGTCTGTGTGAAGTAGGACTAAATACCTGCAACTCTGTCTAATCCTTATGGACCTGCTCCTCCTCATTCAAATACATATACATTTTCAGGGACTATTAAGCAATTCCCTGATGATGAAATGATACAAGAATTTGGAAGAAAATTTTCCTGTCAGGGCAAAATAGAAATTAGTGAATTATTACCTAAAGAGTTAATAAACGACAAATTCATGAGAAGGCATAAAGAAAACCACTTTCCCATATTCAAGCAAGGATCCCATCAAATTCCTCTGGGCTTTGCTTTGTCCCAGAGAACTGCTTAAAACATAGTTGGGTTCTTCTAGAAGCCTTACTTGAGATTTATAGAATAAGATGCTTAGCGTGGTGGGGAAGAGCCTGGGTTTGGAGTTAGACTGGGTTCAGATCTCAGTTTGATAATTTTTACTAGTTGTGTGGCTTTGCGTAAGTTACTTCTCCAGCCTCTGTTTTCTCATTGATAAAAATGAGAGAAACAGTAATACATGTGTAAGTTTTTTTTAAAAATAAGCATTAAATATACTTGTATATGAAAAACATTCAGCTTGGTGCTTGGTGCACTGTGCTAAGGATAAGTAATATTAACTGTTGTTATTATTATATAAAAACTGCAGAACATGAATGGAATTTTAAAATAGTCTGCTTTGGGCCGGTGATATAGCTCAGCGGCATAAGCGCCTGCCTGGCAAGTGTGAGGTCCTGAGTTCAACTTCCGGTACCCACATATAAAAAAAAAAGAAAAAAAAAATAGTCTGCTTTAAGATAAACTTATCTTGAAGATAACCATATATTGATCTGAGCTCATATTTGAAGGTATTTATTTGTGGAGTGGCATTATTCATGTGTGTAATATTGATTAGCTATTGTTCATTAGTTACTTAATAAAACTTGAATAATCCATTGCAAGCAAATGGCAAGTATTTCAGGAATGAACTTAAATATTTATATGGTAAACAAAATATAGGCACTATCTCAGAGAAAATGTACTGTGAAGTGCAGGGCTATAGCGTGATTTTACATTAGTGCTTGTTGGTTCTGAGCTGAGTCAGACTTTAGATTTATGTTTTCTCATGAGAAGAATATATTTATATATCCACATTTTAATTTAGTTTATCAATGTATCAGCATAATAGAAATATTTATAGGAAAATCCTTCTGTGGAAATCACTTGCATGAGCAAGACTTTGAGTAATATTCATCTTTATTGTATGACTTTACCAAACTTAGCAAGCTCAATATTCTTGAATAGTTTTTTAATACTGAGCATAATTTTTTCTTTAGAACTGTAAAGCTTAATGACTTTAAAATGGGGAAATATTAATCTTAGAAAAGACAGGCAAAAAGAATTTATGATTACACTGAGGGAGAATGGCAATAATTCCCTAAGACATAAAACCTAGCAGAACAAAGCCATGCTACAGATACGTAAGTATCTTGCTAAATGAACAAATCCTTTCTAGTATACATCTTCTAAGATTGACATACTGTATTTTGAGATAGCGAACCATCAGTAAGAAGAGAAAACTTAAGTATTTCTGCTCATTTTTATATTGTGAGAACAAATCAATTGATGAATGATACTGCTTTGAGGAATACTTTTCTTAGCAAGTGTGTCCTCTTCTTATTGACCTTAATCTTCACTAAGTATGAAAGCAACATGTTGTTTTCTTTGATTGTGTGATTGATTGATTGCTTGATTGGGGACTGAACCAAGGGCCTTGAACATACTAGGCAGTCACTCTACCACTGATCTATTAACTCCAGCCCCTTTCTTCATTTTTTAATTTGAGGTCATCTTGCTAAATTGCCCAGGCTAGCCTTGAACTTTTTATCTTCCTGCCTCAGCCTCCTGAGTAGCTGGCCATATAGGTGTGAGCCAGGGTTCCTGGCCCTCTCATGTTTTTTAAAAAGCTGCACTGCTGTTGAAGTTAAGTGCAGTTGCTTCCAAAGTGCATTATCCCCACAGCATAGGCAGCGAATACCGCAGACGGAGTGAGACGCAGCTGGAGAGGAGTGGACCGTGGAGGCCCTGTGAGCGGACAGCGGGAGAGCCTTCCTGGCTCCCCCAGTCTCTTGTTCACTTTAGTAGTGAACTGCTTAGACGTCTGTTTAGGGAGGACGTGTTGATTAATTCAGAATGTTTCCTGAATGCCTGCCTTATCCCAGGTTCTGGACTAGGATGCTGGGCACACAAAGATGAGTTAAGATTTTCTGTCCTCAGAGATCTCTCCATAGTGCGGAAGACTGACATAAAGCAGGTATTTTTAATGTGCTGTAGTGAGCACAAGTAAAAAAGATAGGTGTAGGGTGATGTGCCCAGCCCAGAGAGGGGCGAGGGATGCGAGGGGTGGTCAGGAAGGCTTTGCGGAGGCAGCGATGCTCGGCCGGGTGTGCACAGTGTGAGGGGCTTGGCAGGAAGAGACCGGCAGGCACCGAGGGCTGCTCGGGCTGGGGGCGGGGCTGGGAGGGAAGGGCTGGCCCAGGCTGCACAAGGTGCGCGGGGCAGCTGTGCTCGCCGGTCGTGCTCCTCAGTGCTTCACTGCTCGAGGAAGTTTTTAACACCTTACCTCAGTTTCCACTATTAATATGTTTTTGTCATAGCACCTTAAAGCTAGACATAATATTTTACAGTTAAAGATTAATATTACTACCAAACAAAAGTTGTAAAGGTTTAAAAAATTGTATTGAGGTATAGTTTTTATTTATATAAAATACAGATTTTAAGTGCCTAGGGAGCTTCGACAGAGTTATGCACTTGAGTAACTCCACACCAGCTGGAATCCAGAGCGTTTTCTCTGGTCGCTCACGTCCCCTGTATTCAGTCTTCACCACCTTGGAGCAGCCACGCATCTTTTGATCGTCATAGGTTGGCTTTCTCCTCTTGGGTAGCTTGGTAGAAATGGCGTTACGTTTGGTTTCCTGTGCTCAGCGTCGTGTCTGTGAGATTGGCCTGTGTTGTCGAGGTCAGCCGTCCACTCACTTTTACTGCTGTGTAGCACCGTAGTTCCCCTGCAGAGGGGCCGCGGTTTGTTTATCTGCTTACCTGCTGATTTACGTTCGGCTTATTTCTTGGTTTTGGCTCCTATAGATAAGGCTGTTAGGAAATTTGTGTCCACTTCATGGACATGTTTTCATTTTTCTAATATATAATAAGAGCAGAATTTCTGGCTCATAGGGTCGGGGATGTTGACCTGCCGCAGGGAGCAGCCGCGCGGTTCCATGTGGCTGAGCCCCAGTCTTAAGTTCCCGCCAGCAGCCCATGAGCGCTGCCGTCGCTTTGCGTCCTCACCCTTGCCGGGCTTGGTGGCTCTTTTCAACCGTAGCTGTTTTCTTAGTGCTCACTGTGGTTTCGATTTGGATTTCCGTTTGGTGATGTTGAGCATCTTTTCATGCGTTTATCAGCTGTTTGTCTAGCTGCTTCTGTGACGTGTCTATTTCTTGCTAGCTTTAAAATTGGGTTGTCTTACTGACTTAAATGTTTAGCATAAATACCAAAATAAGAAAAATGTGAGAATATTTAAAAAGCTACTGTTTGTATCCCTTCGTATTTTTGTGTACTGTCTCTTTAGTCTTTTTTTCTTAAAGAACAAACAGCTAACTGAAATTTTGTTTTCTGGAAGGCATTCTTGGAGTTAGAACGTTTATTGCATTAAAATATCACCATCTAGTGGCCAAAGAATAGCATTACATATACTATTAAAATGTAATACTGGATATAATACAAATAAATGTAATAAATGCATGTAATGTAAATAATGTATAAATATGCACTGGAGTGTACATGTATAAAGCATAACAGTCTACAAACCCACTACCTGCTTCAGAACCGGAGCATTTCTAACAATGTTTCAACCACCTTGGACCCCCATATGCCTTGTTACCTAGAATTTTCTTTTCACCTCCATCTTCTGGTTGTACTTATGATAAATGGGATTGCAGGTGATCACATCCTTGGGAATTGACGGACTTTTTTGGTGTGCTACCAAATATTGTGAACCTGTAATTCACTTTCACATTGTATTTTGGTACACTATTAATGTTTTATATTAATTTAGGACCTTTTAACATAGAAGGGAAAATAAGGAAGATAAGCTTAGCCATCTAATTTTTAAATCCTCCAAGATGTGTTTGTCAGTTTGAGTAAGGAAGGCAAAATGAAGCTGCCAATAATGAGCAGATGTAACTGCATTATCAAGACAGAGCCAAACATTTTTGTTTGTGATCATATAATTTCAGAAGAGACCACCTGAACGGATGATTTTGTTTTTCTTATTTTGAGCATCACGCCCAATGAAGAAAATGTATTAAAGCAATTATAACATTTTGGCAAAGCAGAAATAAGTCATTAAGAACTTTCATGGTACATGTTAAGTACCTAGTACATGTGAGCTTCTGTTATTGTTAGTAACGTTACCACTACCAATTAAGAGTGAGAACTAATGCTAAGTAAGAATGAAAATGCTCTGTTTCTAAGAAAAGTAAAAGGGGGCCGGTGAGATGGCTCAGCGGCATAAGCGCCTGCCCGGCAAGCGCGAGGGCCCGAGTTCGACTCCCGGATCCCACATACAAAAAAAGGGGCCGGTGATATCGCTCAGTGGCACAGGTGCCTGCTGGCGCGTGAGGTCCTGAGGTCGACCCCCGGTACCCACAAAAAAAAAAAAAAAAAAAGAAAAGTAAAAGGTACTTTGATTTGGAAAGCATTCCTAGATTTGTAACTGTTAATTTCTCTATTTCTCTATGTTTGCCGGTACATGTTAATTTTTCTCAGTGAGTTATGAGAATTAATGTGTTTGTGTTGGTGTGTGTGGGACAGAGAGTAGGAATGATGTCTGACACAGAGTAAGAATTCAATAAATTATAGCTATGTTTGAATAATGAGGAAAATATGAGACTTTAGGATACTTGTTTCATAGTTTTAGAAATACAGTAGATGTCCTTTTTCCCCCTTTAGTTATAATGGCATCTCTTAATTCTAGGATGCCTTGTTTTTCCTGAAGGATTTCTTCACAAGTCTTTCCACAGAAGTAGAACTGCTACTGACTCCAGATCCAGAAGGTATTTCACACATGCAGTTCGAAAATTCCGTAACAAATACAGACGCCTTCACTTCAGATGGGCTTATGTCCTGAGAGGCCCGTTTTAAGTTGAAATACTGTAAGTCAGAATGCATTCATGCCATCTAACCTGTGGAGCATGTAGCTTGGCTGCACGGCACACTGTAGAGCACTGGTCGTTAACCCCTGGCGGTCTCGGAGTTGATGGAGGTGCAGTGCTGCATCTGCCTAGCGAGGGAAGAGCGAACAGCTGCTTCTTGACAGCCTGGAAAATGATCAAAGTCCACATTTGATGTGTGGTTTCTACTGACTGCACATAGTCCTTTGACACGATTGCAAAGTTGGTGTCACACCGTCAAGTCAAACCATCATTAAGTAGGGACTGTTTGTACTTACACTGATTTTGATTGCTATGAGTTCTTTTTGAGAATATATTTATATCTTTATTCCCATGTATGTGTGTTTTTTCTGAGTTTATTAATTAATGCAAATGTAATTTTATGTGAAAGTAATTTAAACTGTTTTTATTAATTGAAATGTAGCAAAACAAGTTAAATTGATTGATTTAAACTGCTGCTCTAAAGAAACATGGCTGGTTTTTCAAATGTGCACATTCCATTTCAGTCAAAAAGTCCCCTGGAGCCGATGTCACCTGCAGTTTGCCAAGGCATTTGAGTACCTCAGAGGAGCCAAATCTAGTCCTTTCTTTCCCTGGGCCAAAACAACCTTCCCAAAATGATCGTGCCAATTTAGTAGAGGTGGCTAATGGAGTGAAAGAAAAGGAGATCTCAGCTGAAGGAGCATCGTTTAGTGATCAGCCTGTGTTTTTTAGGTAAATAATTCAATTTTGATAACAAGTGAAGTTATTTGGAGTTTTGAGGATCATTCCACAATGCATGAGTGTACTAGTAGTTGTGAGGTTACATCACCACCTTTTTGCTTTGCCATGTAATTAACTGGGTGATTGTCTGTGGAACCTACCTAACAGGTAGCCCTCACTTACGGATAGGAACCCCATTAAGGATTCATCTGGGGCTGGTGATATCGCTCAGCGGCACAAGCGCTTGCTGGCAAGCGCGAGGTCCGGAGGTCGACTCCCGGTACCCACCTGAAAAAAAAAAAAAAAAGGATTCATCTGTCTGTTGAACCTATAGCAGAAGTTCTTTTTTCTTCCTAGCGTCTTTCTTTCTTCCCTTTCTCTGACCCACTCTTCCCACGTCACCATGATGATGTTTGTACCTCCCCAAATGTGATGTCATCCTTTGCCTTTTTGCACACCTCAACTTTGGCATTCTGCCTTTTCCCTAATAGGAATTTCCTTCCCAGTTTTCAGTGTCTGCCCTTCCCCGTCCCCATCGTGTCCTCCCTGGCCTTTCCTCCTTGGCCGCGTGAGCACTGTTGGGAAGCCTGGGTGTCCTCACTGCTGCTGTCTGCTGTGATACTGCCCTGCTGGCTGAATAGGAGCTTTCCCTGCTTTCCAGACCTGTTCATTCTTCCTGTCTTCTTCCTTTCCCAGCCCTTGATGGTAGGCATGGGGTCTTGGCATTAGTGGAAAGAGAGGGGATAAAGAATAAAATTCCCTTTGTTGCAAAGGACAATTAGCTATCTTCCCTGGTTTTCTCTACCCCTTCCCTGTTGGCATCCAGAGCCCGCAGTTTTTCTCTTTCCCTCCGGCTTCTGAGGTCAGACCTTAGGGTATGGTGGGAAGGGGTGGTGTAACTGTTTGAAAGTGCTGGCATGTTTTAAATATCTCGTATATTGATGACAATAGACGTAGAAAGATAGTAGACTGTGAGAATGGGAAAGATCCCAGGATAGATGATTTTTGGTGGTTCTAAATCCTTTGACCCTAAAAGAATAACATCTTATTTTTCCACAATGATCACTTTATATTTTCTATGAAAAATGTGGTTTTTTTTTTAAACATTCATGAAGTTGCTGTAATTTCATATGACTTGCTGCCAGACAGCCCTGAACCAACTGTGTACATGCATGACTGTTCCATTGGGTGGCATGGGACAGAGCCAGTGGGTGGTACAAGCTGCTGAATGGGACAGTCATACAGGTACTGCTGGTATGTCAAGCTGGGGGGAACATGTTAATTTTTATGTTTATTAGTACATGTCTATAATATATAACAATTGCATTTATCATGGGGAATTAGTACATGTACATAACACATCTTAATTCTTTTTTACATTCCCAATAATTTGAAACTTATTTTGTATTTTTTATTTGTATTTTATTTTTGTAATTGCATACAAATTGCCAATTCAGTTTAACTAAACATAGGCCTAAAAACAAAAAAATTGACATCTCTTTTTTTTTTGAATGGGATCTTGCTGTGTTGCCCAGGCTGGCCTTGAACTCTTGAGCATCTTACATGAGCCTCCCAAGTAGCTGGGATTACAGGCCCATGCCACTGTGCCCAGCTGGATGCTTTAAAAAAAAAAAAACAGTATGTAAGGAGGGCTTGTAAAGTTCTATCTACTTACATTAGGCTGTTTAAAATATTGAAAAGAGCTTATACATCTCATTTGTATTCTCCAAGAGGGTCCAGAACCCTGGGTGTGCTGGTGAGGTAGTCTAGCTGCTCTGCGGAAGAGGAAGTTAGTGCCCGGGGAGAGCTGACTCGCTCGAGACCCAGGTAGTGGCCGAGCCAGGGCCAGAACATGGGTCTTCTTACTCATGAATCCACGCGAGTCAGCGCTTTTGCCAGCGATGGCATCGTGGGCTATCGCCTTCCTCTGCACTGTATTCATTCTACAGGTATTTATTGGGCACCAGCTGTGTGTATGAATTGGTCTCGGTACGTGAAAAATCTTTAATTGAGCTTGCAGATTAAGTAGTTTGTGCTGTAATTGTGCGTGCAGCAAATAAGAGTGGGAAAGGAGGTATTGAGGGCGGATTGCTCAGAAAGCCAAGTGGAGACGAGTGCTGAGGGATGACAGCTGCATCCTGTGTAACTAATAGGACTGGGCTTCCCACCTGAGGCTCCTGACTCTGCTTCATGTGGAGCCGGAATAATCCCCTTCTTCTCTTTCTGACTTCTTGGTAATGATCATATTGACTGGTTTAATCTTGAAGCTCACTTTTACTAACTTGTACTCTGTATGAATTGAGGATATCTGCCAAAATAAATTTTTCAGAGAATAAACATTATTTAATAAATTAAGAAAATGTTTTGTGAAAAAATTTAAATAAAATGTATCAGATGACGAACATTCATTTAGTTATCTTACCTGAAGAAAAGATAGAGTTAAAAGAGATCCTTTTTTATTTTAACCATAAGATATTCACATGGTTTATTTTATGTTTTGCTTTTTATTCTCCAGTTTAACAAATTAATTTATGTCTAATTTCAATGATCAGTAATTTTGAATATAAATAACTCATCCTTTGTTTATCTCCAGAGAATTCAGATTCACATCAGAAGTTCCTATTCGACTTGATTATCATGGCAAACACGTATCAATGGATCAGGTTTGGAGACTTTGCACAGATATGCTCTATAAAATTACCTCTCGTTTCTCTAATGGACTCAAACTATTTTTAACTTCGCTTTGTCGTAGTGTGTGTGTGTGTGTGTGTGTGCAGTATATGCTTTGGTTCAGGAACTTACTACTCTTCATGATTCTGGTTGTAAACCAAATTGATGAGAAGCAAATCAAATTTAATGGTTAGGTTCAATGTTGACCTTATGGAGAAATTTGATTCAGTTCTCTTCCAATTCGGTTTGCGACCAGAATCGTGGAAGAATTAAGTTAATGAACCAAGGTGCCACTGTATGTAAATGAAAGTGTAAGGTTTTAAAATTTAATTCTGTTTTTATAAATTAAATATCATTTGCTTAAGTCCCATGGGTATATATTGGGTTGTAAATACTATAAAATACATATTTTTTCTGTAAACATCTGAAGTATTTTAGCTTCATTAATGAATATTGCTTTGATTTTTTTCAAGTAGCCACTATGTTAAATGTTGAGTCTCTTGTTAATTTACAGATTAATCTGGACTCTTTCTATTTTAAAGGGTACGTTAGCTGGGATTTTGATTGGCCTGGCCCAGTTAAATTGCTCTGAGCTAAAGTTGAAGCGGCTCTTCTATCGGCATGGGTAAGTTTATTGTGTGAGACTCTAAGGTGAGGTTACTAACGCTAGCTCCTAGCTCACAAGCTAAACGTGGGGTCTTAGCTAGCATGCGTCATTGAATTATCTTACAGTGTTGTCTGCAGAGAGCTTATTTTTAGAAGACCCCTGCTGATTAGGGGCTAATTTTTATTCTGAGGGGGAAGTAGTTTGAATAGAGCAATATCTTTCAAAAATAGGTACAGTTTAGGATATCCTTAATAATTTCCGGAAATTGTAAATTAGCTTTTTCCGTGAGAAAACTTGAAGTTCTCAAGGTCATGGTTCTTAGTAGCAATTAGTGGCAACTTGTAGACTTTGGCTTAATCCTGTGCCAGAGACTTAAATGCTCAAGAAATAAGAACAGTGGAATGACACACATATACAGGCCTTAGGGAAGTTAACCTTACATATGTGTTTATATCCACCTGTAGAGAGAGAGGAAGATTCAGATTGGGCTTGCCGCTTTATGTTTCTTTGTGACTTAAAAAATGTTAAGCTGTTTTTGGAGCATCTATAATATTTTGTCCTTGAAATTTGTAAATTTTCTTATAAGTAAGGAAAACTTATGTGAATACACGAATGCATTTCTAATTTCTGTATACTAATAGTCACTTGCTCTAGTTTGCTAGGTGTCGACAAATTATTCTCTTATGCAATCACTGAATGGCTCACTGACATTAAGAAGAACCAGCTCCCAGGAATCCTGGGAGGTGTTGGGCCTATGCATTCTCTAGTACAATTAGGTGAGTTTTTTTCCATGTCACCCTTTTACACTTATGAATGACCTTGAGAGTCTTCATGAGCAACATTTTTCTAGAAAACCTACATGTATGCTGACACTCATACAACTTTGCCTCCATTTGGGGGTTAAGAAATCCAGAGTTAGGACATCAACAGAGTTTTGAACCCCATGACTGAGGTTGCTTTCTGCGTGTTGACTATTGTAGTCCAAGGCTTGAAGGACCTGGTCTGGCTGCCCATAGAGCAGTACCGGAAGGATGGCCGCATCGTCAGAGGGTTCCAGAGAGGCGCCGCTTCCTTTGGCACCTCCACAGCAATGGCCGCCCTGGAGCTCACCAACAGAATGGTTCAGACCATACAGGTATCTTTCCCTGGCCCGCCTCGTCCAGACGGGGGAGCCACTGCAGATATTTGGGCTGTGTTGTTCTTAAAACAACACTGAAAATATGCAAAATATTAAGAGTAGATACTTTATTTACAATGATTTAATATTATGCTCATTTTATTGCTTATGTGTCCACTACTAAGTAATTAGTAGCATAAAGCAGTGAAATTATAGTGTCAAATTTGTATGTCTATTTCAGGTAAATAATAACCATTAAATTAGCTGGGGATTTATTTCACCAGTCCATATGAAAAGATCGTAGCTAAATTCAAAAAAGCTCACCCGATTAAATAATGGAAGTATTAAGGTTTGTTCCATTACATATTAAGCTGCATAGATTAACATGGAAATGTTGAGCATTCTCAATGGAGAGAGGAAGGGACTGAATAATTCAGCTCAACCCAGTAGGAGTTTTCAGTTTAGCTTCCATGGTCTCGTTATGAAAGTCACAAACTCTTGTAAACTGTGGGAGCATCCGTATAGGGCGTGTGTTTCCTCACTTCCTGTGGGAGGTACACTGTTAACGTGCTGGTGCGTGGCTCTCCAGGCTGTCTTCTGATTCCTCTCTCCCTTTGACAAACCCACCCAGGCGGCAGCAGAGACCGCTTATGACATGGTGTCTCCCGGCACCCTTTCTATCGAGCCCAAAAAGGCCAAAAGGTTTGCTCATCACCGCTTAGCCCACCAGCCAGTGGACCTGAGGGAAGGCGTGGCCAAGGCCTACAGCGTGGTGAAGGAGGTGCGTGAACACCGAGTGACAAGTCCCGACTCTCTGTGTGCTTCCCTGCCCCGCTCGCAAGGACAGCCAGCGATTTCAGTGTGTTTAAGAGAAACTCCTAGGGGTGGGCTGGAAGCTGCCGCCAGTAGCATGTGACATGTATGTGTGCAGTGAGGGAAGAGGCTGCATCTCTTTTGACATTCTTCTAATATGACACAAGGAAGCTGTCACTCGTTGTGTGTATGACTCATGTTTTAGGATTTCATTAAAGGTATTTTCTCAGTCATATTCAGATGACAGAAGGGTCTAGGCCAGTCCTTTACCTGACAAAAGTAGCCCCTGTGGCCCCTGCATCCATGGGAAGACCGCTGAGGTATACAGTCAAGAAACGTATGAGTGGGTATTTAAAGGGAAGACCAAAGGCCAGCTTTTTTTAAGAAAGAGATTTAGTGGGGAGACTAAAAAGAGTTGTTAGACAGACCTGCTGCTCATACTTGGGCCAGTTATCAACAGACACATCAGAGACCAGATTTGGAAAATGAGCACTGAAGTTCAAGGCACAGCAGGGTGGCTGGCAGCGCAATGGCATAGCACTTTGACGTGGAGCATTTGCTGGGTGCTTGCCTAAGTTACTAACTGTATTCATTTTACATGGATATTGTTGTGCTTGCTTTGTACCAAATGTACAGTGACCTTAAAGACTGATGATGCACCCCATTTGCAGTTGAGGAAACGGCTCCCCAGGACAGCAGCTCCCCAGAGGGCTGCAGCCAGGAGGTGGTGGGGCCAAGATTGGAGTCTAGAAAACTGGATCCAAGATTTAGTTCTTCTGTAAAACTCAACAGGAAGAATGCAGGAGGGGAGTGGGAGGACAGGGGATGCTACCGTAGGCTAAATTTTTATTCTATACTAAGAAGTTGTTCCTGATTGGCAGTTTGGTTGTTAATATGTAACAGGTGCAGAGAAAAGTCACCGATATTTCATAGAGAACTCATCCTTTATATCAGGGGTTGGCAGACTAGCCTGCAGGCCACATCTGATCCACACCTGTTTTTGAATAAGTATATTGGTCAGCTTTCCTGTAGCTAGGACAAAATATATGACACCCACAGTGTAAAGGAGGAGAGGTTTATTTGACTCACAGTTTTAGGGGATACAGTCCATGGCTAGATGGCCCCAAGGCAGGGACATCATGGTGGAAGGGTATGGCAGAGCAAAGCTGCTCACCTCATGGAGGTGTGGAAGCAGAGCACAGGGGAAGAACGCCAGAGAGGAGGGGATGAGAAACTAAATATAGTACCCAAGCATGCCTCCATGACCCACCCAAGCACACCCTTAGTTGCTTTACTAATCCCTTACTAGTTGCCTCGCAAGTCAATGAAGCTGACAGTCGAGATTAACTATCATAATAAATGCTTGAACTGATGATGTTTTTTGTAGTTGTAAACAATGAGAAAAAAAATGTTAAAAACTTTGTTGCCCACAGATCTCTGGGATCTGGCCCTTTGCAGAAAATTCGCTTACTGTTTGTATAACTGTTTAGTGGTAGGCAGGTCTTTGTGAGTGTGGTAGTAGTCACCTAGAGATTCTTCACTGGACACACACTGTCTTCCAGGCGGTGCCACACTTTTTTTTTTTTTTTTTGTGGGTACCGGGGGTCGAACTCAGGGCCTCACGCACCAGCAGGCACCCATGCCGCTGAGCAATATCACCGGCCCTTTTTTTGTATGTGGGTACCGGGAGTCGAACTCAGGACCTCACGCTTGCCAGGCAGGCGCTTATGCCGCTGAGCCATCTCACCGGCCCCACACTCTTGAGATGAATTGTGCTGTTTAATTCTGACAGATACCATAGGAAGTAGGCAGTTAGCTAAGTGATGAGGCTGGAATTTAAATTTACTTCCACATCGCCATTCTTGGTAGTGTTAATCATTATACTGTAATAAACTGCTATCTGTCTATCGTTGGTAGGGAGGGAGGGAGGGCAGGGAGGGCTGGGAGGTGATGCATGTGTATGTATACATGGTAAGAGTTTTCTTTGTACTCTGTTTCTCCTACTGGCTATCACATTCTAGATCATTTTAAAATAGCACTTAAATTTCTTTTTTCTTTCTGGCCTCTGTGTGTGCATGTGTGTCTTTGCCCCTGGTGTTAGATGTTTTTGCTTGGCACACTGGGTAGAAAAATACTTTATTACCTTGCCAATGTGATGGCTAGATTCTGGGTTAGGACAAGGTCTTTGATTTCCCTGGGGAACCCAAAGTTCCTTTAAACTGTACCTGTCACTGAAGCTATCACCATGGAACGGTGCCTCATGTGCCCTGGGGATTTCTGAGTTAGAGAAATGGCAGAGATTCAATTCATGTGAAGTTTTATCACTTTAGCTGCTATGCACATTTATATATTCAGCTTCTGGCTTAGCGGTCGTAATTATTTTTATTAGCATGTTTGCGGTACCTAACGATTACATTCATTGTGTGGAGTTGGTACATAGACATAACACGTCTTAATTCTTTTTATGTCCCCTTCCTCTCCTTCCCTCCATCTCTTTGTTCCCTTCCCATTTGCAAAAGATCTATCTCCCAGTCATGATTATTTTAATATTAAATGGTGAGAAGAAAATGGAAGTGCTTCAGCTTTGTTTCTAATAATTAAGCAAGGGGTTCCTGCTTTACCCTCTCAGAATTTTCTGTTTAACCCAATAAAATGTTCTGTTTGGGGTTTTGTGTTAATTGAATGTTCCAAAGATATCTTTTCTACTACATAGCCAGTAATTTAAACAAATTAAATAATTTTCTAGAGCTTAGTAGAGTGAAGTTTTCTCATGTTGCATCAGAAGAGCTGTCACCACGGTTATTTAGTGACTGTGTACTCAAGCTCTGTCTGCTAAGTTGATTTAACCGGAGTGATTAATTGTGCCGGGAAAGCTACTCTTAGATCATTAAATCGTTCTGTAAACCTCCCTCTGGGAAATTATCGTTTAGCTACATTTTCCACTCATTAGTGTCACAGCAAAATACCAAATCATAATAATTGCCTCTTTCCCTTATAATTAGAATTTTGTCATAAAAATAATTACCCCGGGTAATCGCAAAAGCAGGGTTTTTTGTTTGTTTTGTTTTGGTGTAGTGACAAGCATGACTTTAAGTGTACTAAAAGTGTGTGGCACAGGATAATTTAGCTTTCCGGCCAGTGAGTCACGCCCGTCTCCCTTCCTCCCCGCCGCAGGGCATCGCAGACACAGCGCAGACCATTTATGAAACGGCAGCTCGAGAACACGAGAGCAGAGGGGTCACTGGGGCCATGGGCGAGGTCCTACGTCAGATCCCCCCTGCGGTGGTGAAGCCTCTGATTGTTGCCACGGAAGCCACGTCAAACGTGTTAGGTGGCATGAGAAACCAAATTAGACCCGACGTCCGGCAAGACGAGTCGCAGAAATGGCGCCACGGGGAAGACTGATGCTCCCAGCGCAGCTCTGCGAAGAGAACCAAGGTGGACAGCAGGAGCTTTGTGTCCCATGGCAACGTTAGCGGAAACTCATTTAATTTTCTTGTGCTCATCTCAGGAACAAAAGCATTTTTAGTTAAATAATTTAATGTCAAAACACAACCAAAAACTTCTGACATCTTAGGGCTAGTTTGGTATTTGCCTGTAGAAATGTTTGGTGGCTGGTGTCAAAGGTTATTAAAACATTTGCTGCCAAGTTAGTGGAATGCTTACTTTTATTAAAGTGACCATAATTGTCCTTGTTCTGGACGAGATGCCATCGGAAACCTTTCACAGTGCAGAGCACTTGACAGCGTCAGAGCGCTCTCAAAGCTCTGTTCTGTGGCTCTTGGGAGCTGATTTCTCTCAAGGTTTAAAAAGAATCACAGCTTCAGAACTTTCACTGAGAGTGTGAGAAGCCACAGGGGAAGCAAAAACAAATAGGATTTTCAAGATAATGTCATAAAACAATAAGCCGCCCGATGGAGTGCGTGTCGGGGTCGGTGAGCTCGAGAACAGCGAGCTCTGACGGCCGCGCCTTCTGCAGGGAGGAGAAGGGGAATGTCGCGGACGTGTTCTGTGGTGCACTTTATCCTCTGTGTGTGTGTGTGCGTGTGTGTGTGTGTGTGTGTGTGTGTAGATCAATGCAAATCGTGTGCTGTATTCTTTATGTCATTTGCAAAGTTACACAAAACATGAGACGTAAACATGTCTGAAAGTTTTGGGCAGAGGAAAGTAACCCAAATGTAACAGCCTCCTTTGTTTTAAGTGGAAGCGGAAATGTGTATTCTGTGACAACCAGGGCCCATGTACTTGTTTATGTGTCCATTTTAAGCAGGTATAGTACAAGCTTGTTAGGAATGTGTGGAAAGGGAGAGTGGAAATTGTTTTTACTCTTTGAACATTAAATAAAAATCCTCAGAAATATGCCCTAGTCAGCTAATTGAAAGTACCATTTTTACTTGGTTAACAATGTACATTTTGATAACCTGTCAGGAATGAATAAAGTATTTTTATTTAAAGGTAAAATGGTTCTATGCTTCCATGAATATTTTGCTTTTCTTAGAGCATATTCATAGATGCAGCACCCCAAAATATTGGGGAACACTTTCTCAAAATTAACTGTGGTTACTGTCAAGTAAATCATTACCACGGAGCTAGAGGGGAACAAGCGAGAGGGGTCGACCTGTGACCAAGCAGGAAGGAACGGGACTTGGCACGTTTAGCTTCTCCTTTTCTGAGGAGTACGGGGGCAGATTTCATCCGTGTGCTTGAGATTTCAGAACTGCATTCAGTTTGGGGTTGGAAAATGAAGTTAAATCAATTTCATTCTCTTGATTTTCTAAATAGGAAAGCAATGTGAACCAAAAATCCAAACATTTAGAATTTATAAAAGAAAGGTGTTAGGTAGCATTTAAATGTATTTTTTTTTACTGTTGAAAATGTAAAAAGACAGTGCTAGAGTGGGCATCCGTGTAGGCATTGGGAACCATTTGTTACTGCTCTGTTCTAGAGATCAAATCTGTAAAGGGTGTGGCCCGGCCGGACATCGAAGGGTAGTGATCCCGTTTATGACCGTGACAGTCCAGCTTGCCTCCAGTCTGGCCCCCAGACATGGAAGTCCAGTATTCTCTGTTTGCCCTTATCATGGAACATTGTGTTATTCGTTACGATTCATCAAAGTGAAAAACACTTGGTCAAGCTTAAACATTTACAACTTCTTTTAATCCATAGTTACCCAAAGTTCGATTAGATTTAGTGTAAGGGGAGATGGTTATCCTCTGCCCTCTGAGTTGCAAGTGGATCTTTCTTTTATCAAAATTAAGCTTAAAAGCCTGCATCTTTCCCATGCAAACTCTGTGCTTCTTCGTTCTGCCCTCCTGGACCTGCTATGGATAAAGTCAATGGGGACAGAAACCATGTGACCACAGAGTCCATCTCAGAGGTCCGTTCATGGTCAGTTTAGCCAAGGCGCTCTTTACTTGAGGTGTCTGTAGAGGGCCTATTTATATTTAAACACTTCCAAGTGAAGTATTTTTAATTTTTTCTTTGTAAAGAAATGTTCTTCCAGACTTTAATGTGTGATGGCACAGTGAAAAGAGCGTTTAGCAGGATCCTTACGTTGCCTGATCTGGGACTTAGCAAGCAGGTGGCTTGGCCAAGACATTTAATCCCAAGCCTCAGTGCCCACACCTGCAAATGAAGAGACTGTGCATGGATGTGCGTGATGGCACGTACCCTTGTGCCCAGTGGAGTGCCCAGCCCTGTGCTGCTTCAGCTCAGTGATGGCAAACCTCTTAGAGCTTTCAATTGTACAAATAGCCCACTGCAGCACCTGTGCCATAGCTTTGCCACCACTGATCTACCGGGGAGCGCCCTGATCTCATCACACCCAGAGCAACCAGGGGCTGCTTCAGATCTCGGGACTCTCAGAATTACACATTGCTGAAATCCGGGTGGGCTACTTTTTTATTTTTGAGACAGGGTCTCACCATGTAGTCCAGGCTGGTCTTGAACCTCACTATGTAGCCTAGGCTGGCCTCAAACTTGCTGTGATGCTCCTGCCTCAGCCTCCTGAGTGCTGGTGTGTGCCATTGTGCCTGGATGTACCACTCCTAATTGGAGTAGACCGCACATGGCCACTTGTTGCTACACTGAGTCCTTATGGAGTCTCCCCAGGGTTCTGGTGAGAAGTAGGACCAGGATCTGCCGGTGAGGCTCAGATCCCTCCAGTACTGTCAGTGTGTTCAGCCGACCTCATCTCCTAAAAGGAAAGGCAGCGAGGGCAATCGCAAGGTCTTCCCCCTTGCATGGTGGTGACTTGGAATCCCTGCTCTTCCCCTGCTGTCTGTCCGCACGTGGCTGTTACTCATAAGCAGAACATCCTTTGAACATTTGCCTTGTAGGATAGATAAAACCTAATTCATCTTGCATCCATCATAGCACTAGACTTTCATTTTAAGGAAGTTTGGGTACAATTGGGATTTCCACTTAGAGTACATATATTTGACACCAACAGTTTTGTAATACAAAAGTCACTTTAAGAAAAAGATCTTTTCAAGTAGCAATGTGCCTAAGATGGCAAAATACTAAAACCCTGGGTTTCCTGTTTCTTGCCATGTGTCACTTTTAAGTGCTATTGCGATATTTCTGGCGTTTTGGGAATTGCCTTGTAATCATCTCCTTTACAAACTGTTCTGTGGGTTTGGTGCCTTTATTCAGCTTCAGAAGTGGTCAGACAACTGCATGTGGCCTTGAAGCTGAGTCCCGAGGCAGGCGCTGGTCCCCTCAGGCATCTAGAGACCCAGGGCAGTGCTGGACGTCAAGCGAGGAATCCTGTGTGTACTAAGTGGCTTCAGGATTTCCTATTACTTGTCTTCATATTTAAATTTTGTATATATAAAAAGCTGCAAGACGACGTAAGAAAAATCACTCAACTTTTCCTGTCGGATTTCTTACACCTGTATCGCGTGTCCTTTCTCACATTCAGGGGTGTGCTGGGCAGTGAGGGGCACTCCTCCCTGCTTCCCTTCCCATCCTCTTGACTCTCGTAGGGTACTAGAGAATGTCTCAAGTTTTCATTCTTCTTTTTCTTTTCCAGGAAATTTTATTTTGCTTTACAGCAAGGTATAGTTGCTGTTCATACAAAAATTAATGTAGTGCTTAAGACCAAGTAATCTTTATCTCAACATCTTCAGGATTGTGTGGGGCACAAGGCTCCCTTTAGTAGACAATCATGCCAGTTGCAAAGTCAGCCAGTTTGATTTAGAAATTATTTTCCTTTCATCACAGTGTCTACAAATTGGAGACAGAAAAGCATTTCAGCAAACTGCCATGACAGGCTTCTTTGGGAATGAGAAACTGGGGTTTCAACAGTCGCTATTTTTGATGTCAGCGGTTTTCTAAAGGCAGGAGAGGTATGTAGTACCGTCCGCCCCTTGGTTTCAACACATAGTAAGCACATTGTCCCATAGGTAGCATCACGGTGCCATCTGCCGTGTGTCAGGATTGTAAGTGTGATGCCCGCTGCTCAGTTACATCTTTAATGCCTAGAGGGTTGAGATAGCAGCCCTGCCCTTCTAAAAAAAAAAAAAAGTTTACTTCGCTGTTTCACATGCATTTTGTACATAAGAAGTAGTAGCTTCCAGTTTCTGGTTGGATTTGTCTCATATTTGTCTAACCTGCTGATCACATTGTAGCTATTTGCTTTTTCATTGAGAAATGTAGTAGGGACTCCATGTTCAGCTTCTGTGTTGATCTTCCTGACTTAGATACTGAATTATTTCATCACAGTAATAAGAATGTATATGTATATGTTGGCTGTCTTTGTTTATTTTCTTAACTATGGATGTGAATAAGAATTTCGATGCTGTACAAGTATTTTTGTGGAAATGTAACTCGTTAGCATGACTATTTAAAACATTATGAAATTAAGAATACTCGTGAAGAAAATTAAATTATTCTTTGGAGTTTGCTTTAAACTGTCAACTGAGAATTGTTTCCAAAGCCTGTATAAAATGCTTTGGGATGGGGTAGGTCTGTTGAGGCCCAGATACTAGACATGATATTCTTGTGATCCTGGGCCCCTCTAACAGATTATCTGGTGTTTATCTGCTACTGGTATTTGAGACATTAGAGTCAATAATGTTAAAATTTGTCTTTCCTTCCCCTTTGGGGTATTAATCGGTGTATTAGTTATCCCTACAATGTGGACTTGTGCCAAATATATTTTATAGCTTTGGTCTTATGGACTAAATCTCTTGCCCTCATTTTACAAAGAGGAAACTGAGGTACAGGAAGAGAAAGGAATCGCCCAAGTTTAGCAGTGAGTGGGTTAGATCAGCGTTGGGGAGGGCTTCTGTCCATCGGGGAAGTTGTTGGGGTTTCTGTTGACCCCCTTGTGTAACATACAGAGAAGCTGCCGCCCAGAGAGGGCAGGGGCTTGTGACAACGACACACAGCCAGAAGGCAGAGCAGGGTGATGATCCCAGCCTGACTCCTGCCCCGCTCCCCACACACTTCGTGCATCTCCTCCCACCTGCGGCATCCCTGACTTGCAGGCCCCTGGAGCATGAGTTTGACAATTGTCTGTGTCCCATGACATCTGGACCTGGGGGTGCTGCTGGCAGAGCCCATGAGACAGCCCTTGTCTCCGAGGCCTTCCCAGACTTTGCCTTTGGTCTCAGAGTTTGTCCTGTTCTTCTGTCTTACAGGGTGGGAAAAGTGGGGCTCAGGGTGGTGCAGGAAATTTCTCCAGGCCACACAGCCAGTCCATCTGAGCTGGGACCTGTCGGGTCTCTCGTTCGGGTTGGGGGCGCTGTGTGTGGCTGGGGTGGTCCCCTGAGGATGGCCTCCTCAGCAGATGGGACCTTGGCTGCTGCTCAGAGCTGGGTTCTTGGACAACAGGAAGCTGGGGACCCTAGGTCACCTGGGCTGAGATCCAACCAGCTGCTCAGCATCTGTGCTGGCCACCAGAGTGTCCCAGTCCTGGGCCCAGCTTTGATGGTGTCTTGCAGAGTCTATTCTCCAGAAAAAATGTGTTTGGAGTAAAAGCTGTGAAATCAATACTAGTTTCTACCTGGGTGCTGTCACTAGCTGCTGTGTGACTTTTGGTAGACGTTATGGTTTATATCTAGATGTCCCCCCAAAGGCACATGCACTCATAGGTGGGGCTCTGAGGAGTGACTGGATCTTAGGGGCGTGATACTCATCAGTACATTAGTCCTGATGAGTTTATAGCTAAATGTCGTTGGGAGGTGAAGCCAGGTTGGAGGAGGTGTGTCATTGGGGGTGTGGCCTAGAAGACTATGTCTCCCTCCCTCCTCCCTTGATCTCGATTTCTGCTTCCTGCCACCATGCCATCACCATGCCATGAGCTGTTTCTCCTCTGTTGTGCTGCCCTGCTTTGGAGCCAGCCGATTGTGGAGTGAAACCTCTACAAACTGTAAACCAAAATAAAACTTTTCCCCTTTAATTTGTGGCTGTTGGGCATTGTGCCTCAGAAGTGAGAAAGTAGGACACATTTTGATACCCAAATTGGGGTTGTTGCTGTAACACGACCGTGTGGTTCATGTGAGGAACAAGCCCACCCCCCACCCCCCGCTTCGATCACGCACAGTGGACAGATCAGACAGAGGACGGGAGTGCAGGGAAAGCAAGACTTTATTTCTCAATTTTGCAAGAGCAGGTGCCAGCCTAACAGGCAGGCAGGACAGCTGGGTGGTTACAGCGAGCAGTTTATCCCTAGGACACAGCTCCTGTCTCCCAGTTCCTCATTGGCTGAGTTCTGTGGGGGCACAATCTTCCCAGTGTAAGCCTAGACCCTTGGCCTGCTTTCTGCAAATATTTTGTGGGCTTAAAGGCAAATGAATAAGCCACAGGGGGTAACTTCTTAACTGTCAGTACTCTTCCAGAGCTAGTACAGTGGAGTCATGTTTATTCACTATCTACCCAGTCCCCCTTTGTTTAGGGACCTTTTCAGATGTGTGACCTCAGTGGCATCTGCAGGCAAGTAGGCAATCTTGTCCACTTTCCACTCAGAGTTAAACACTTTACCTTGAAAGGGACCACTTTGTTTCTATTTCTTAGAGTTCAGAAGCCTTTGGAGCTGGCTTGTGGGAGGACTTTGGAAAGGTCTGGAGATGCCAGCTGGAGGAACAGCCTTAGAATGCCATGAGCCAAGCTGAATGCTGACCGTAATGCAGGTTAAAGACCAGGCTCAAGAGGCTTCGGGTGTGACCAAGAGCTCTACTGACAGTTGTTCCAGGCCGTGTATGTTATGTTCTGGCAGAAAATTTGTCCACATTTTGCTCTTTGAGTGAGAGTGAGATTAAAGAGCAGTGGGCTATTTAATGTGGAGGAGGAAATTTCAAGGCAGCCAAACATTCAGCCTTAGGCTCGGGTACTGTTGGGGGCTTTCAGCAAGGCTTTCCCTTGCAAATCAAGGGCAAAACACAGCTGAATGATTTTAAATGTGCTTTGGATGGGGAAGATACAAAGGATTCCTTGGGGGCAGGGAGAAATCTGAAAGCCCCACCTTTCACAGATCCAAAGGTGGAAAAGTGAAAGACTTTGCTATGAGAAGAGCGTTGGCCCTAGGGAATGGGAAATGATTCCCCAGAATTCAGTTCACCCTGTTCAGCCATCCAGGCACTCAGAGGCCTCTACAAACCACCAGCACATGCAGAAGGGCTTGGCAACTGCTCAGTTGGCAGATCTTGATGTCATCCATGTGGTGCTGGTTTTACAGCAGTACCTTAGTTCATGAACTTCATTCTTTCCACGATTCTGGTCACAAACTGAATTAGACAAGAACTGAATCAAATGTCCCCATGTGGTCAACATGGGACCTTACCATTGAATTTGATTCGGTTCTCATCCAATTCGGCTTGCGACCACAACTGTGGAAAGAAATCCATGAACTGAGGTACCACTGTACATGCATGCAAAATGCAAGAATTGTGGGGTCAGGTAGGCTTCCATAGGATTTCAGAAGGAGGCTTGGGAGGCCAGGCACTGTGCTCCTGAGAGAGCAGTTCGTGAAGCTGTGAGTATGAAACTGAAAGTGCAGTGGAGACACCAGAAAGTTCCATAAGCCAGCAACATGGATCACCTGAGGAAAGCCTCAAGTAGTGAGCAAAGCCACACCAAGAGAGACGCCATGAGAGCTACTACCATGAGCAGTGCCATAGCAGTGGAGCAAACTAAGCCCTTTGGAGTCCACATTACACCACAATTTGCCCAGCATTCTAGATATGGAACTATAGGATTTAATGTTTGCCCTGCTGGGTTTTGGTCTTGGTTTGGCCCCATTCCTTTCTATCCTTTCATTTATCTCCTTTGGAATAGGAATGTTTACCCCATGCCTTTGTACATTGGAAGTATTTAACTTTCTTTTCACTTTTACAGGTGCTCACAGCTAAGAGTTTGCCTGAAATCTCAGAGGAGTCTAGATTTGGACTTTTCAGCAATGCTGAAACTGTTAGGATTCTAGCTACTCTTAGAGATGGGTTAAATGCATTTTGCATAAAGGGATGTCCATGAGTCTTTTGGGGGCCAGGAGTCATTTGGGGGCCAGAATTTTATAGTTTACCTATCTGGATGTCCCCCCGAAGTCTCATGCTTATACATGGGACTTGGGGAGTGGTTGGATCATAGCTGTGTGATACTCATCAGTGGGTTAGCCCACTGGTGAATTTATAGCTAAATGTGATGTTGTGAGGTGCAGCCTGGTTGGACGAGGTGGGTCACTGGGGTGTGGCCTAGAAGAGTCTATCTCCCCCCCCACCTCTCTTGATCTTGTTGTCTGCTTCCTGCCACCATGCCATGGACTGTTTCTCCTCTGCCATGCTGCCCTGCCTTGGAGCCAGCCAACTATGGACTGAAACCTCTACAAACTGTGAGCCAAATAAAAGGTTTTTCCTTTAATTTGTGGGTATTGGGTATTATGTCTCAGGGACAAGAAAGTAACTAAGATGGCAGATATTTAAGGGTCTCCAAAATTCACGTTCAATATATGATGGTGGGGGATGAAATGAAACAAATGTAGCCATCAAAACTGACACTCAGATATGACCCAAGAGGGCAGGTCTTGGGGGAGAGCGTGGTGGGTTTTGCAAACTCCCAGCATCAGCACAAGGAGGGGACACACAGATAAGAACCAGAGCCTTGGACGCAGATAATAGAGAGGAGGGGAGGAAAGAGAACAAGAAGCCAGGTTATCTGAGGAGCTGCTGAGCCCACGTTCCCTTCCGGACTGAGAGTTCCATGAATAGATCAGGGACTCGGGCTCCCTGGGCAAGAAAGCAGGGCTCAGCAACCAGAGGGGGAGGACCCCACACTGTCCTCTGGAATTCTGGGAAACAAGTTCTGAGGAGCAGGAAGTTAAAGGGCTCCGTGCTCCTCTAAGGCAGTGGGTGAACTTGATTCCCATCTCAGGCTGGATTCACAGGACCTGGGCGAGAGGACAGAGGCAGAGGACGCACTGGAGCAGAGGCCAGTGCTGCCCAGACTGCTCCTCAGCTCTCTGCAGGGAGAGGCCAGGGGACCCCGGGGGCACAGGGCCCATCCAGGCCTGGGAGGCGCCACAAGGAGTAAGAGGCATTAAGCCAGCACCCTCCCCACTGCTCACCCTGTGGGCCTACTGCGTGCTGGGAGCTGCAGGGTGAGCGCTTTGCCCCGGACTCTACTTAAAAGGATGTCTAAGGCACAACTGCCTAGGCTCAGGTCCTGGTTCTGCCATAGGAGGGAGCTGCACTGTGTGTGCCTCAGTTTCCCTGTGTGGTGGGGACACTGAACCCTGCAGGGAGGCTCACAGCCCCCACCCTGACAGCTCAGGCACTGGAGCAGGACTTACTGAGCAGGGCACGGAGGCCGCGGGAGGCTGTGGCTGGACGCGCAGCACCGACTGTCCCTCATGCACTCTCGGGCCTTGGGGACTTATAGACTGTGTAAGGGACATGGGGACACCCAGTTCCTTTGAGACCAGGAACCCTTTGTGCTGAGAGTGAGCCTGGGGCATCTGCTGACCCCGGGCAGTGTCTGTGTGTGCCCTGCTGCTGTCTCCTGAGGCCCTCGCTGTCCTCCCTGACTGGGCTTTGTCCACACAGCCAGCTGGTGCCAGGCCATCTGGAGCGGGGGTGGGAGGGAGCCCTGAGGCCACCCCAGAACCTCTGCAGGGAGTGGTTGAGAGGAGATCATGGGTGGACACGTTTCAGGGGCCTAGGAGTGTGCCTGCTCTGAGGTGACAGTTAATAATTGTCTCCTGCTCATCTCCAGCGTCTTTCCCCATGGACCTGCCCTAAGGAGTCTCTCATGAGGTCTGGAATGTGCGTTGTCCGAGCTCCAAGGTTTGTGTTGGGACCGGGGGGAGATAAGAGCCACGTGTCGTGTGTCACCAAAAGGGTCCTCAGTGTGACTGACAAAGACCCAATCTGTGCCTCCGGGGAGGAGGGTCTTTGCTTTCGGCCCTCATCCATCTGCATCTGACTCTTACAAGATCCGTGACACAGACACTCACACACACATAGACACACATATGTACACTAACAGACACACAGTCACACACAGAAACAGACACAGTCACAGACACGTGTAGAGTGGCCTCCCCCTTGGCCACACACAGCAGCACCCGCCTTGATCCCCCTTAGAGCCCAGGTGTGACAAGACAGGCAGGGTCGCACTCCTTAGCTTGTTGAGGTCAACGCCCGCCTCCTCTCTTCAGCACCCAGCGCTGGATGACACAGCCACAGGGGACCTGGGAGAAAGAGAGCTTTCTTGGTGTCCTTGTGAAAAGAATGCACAGTAGATGTTACTACTTCCATCTGCAGATGGGGACACTGAGGCACACAGAGGTCCAGGACACAGCTGGTCACACAGCCGCTCTCCACGGTCCATCTACATGGTGCTGCCCTCCTGGCCCTGCCTGTGTCCCCACTTGGAGGGAGCCTGCCTCAGTGACAGTTACTCTCTCTCTTCTGTGTCCAGGAGCCACCATATGGCCTGAGGCCACAGACGAGACTGCTCTTGCAGAGCTGGCCTGAGTGCAAACCTGGCTGTGGGCTCTGCTGGCCCCAGTTGTGTCTCCCACTTCTGACTCAGTTTCCACCTGTGAGCCCAGAGGCCCCTGACTCTGTCCTCGCTTTACACACGGTTCTCAGACGGTGCCCCCACCAGGGCTGGGCCCGGCACTAAGTCAAGTCTCACTCATTCAGGGACCTCTAGTTGGCGCAAGCTTTCCGTCACAGTGGTAGGGGATGGAAGCTCTGCTGTCGCTGGCTGAGCTTGGAACCTGCCCCTCGCGTTTCCATCATCTCTCCCAAGGCAGCTCATGGTCCCTGCCTGCAGAGGGAGCCTGACCCCGAACCCAGCAGCTCTGCTGTCAGCTGGTGTCAGGGCAGAGCAGGAGCTGCAGCTGCACCTGGGCTTGCAGGTGTGAATTATGATGCCACAGAGACCCGGCAGGTGTGTGCAAAGGGGCAGGTGGCCTTGAGGTGCTGATCTGCCTTCTTGGCTACACTGGCAGGGCAGTTAAGCCAGTGTACCTCAATTTCCCCATCTGTAAATTGGGGTAAAAATTTCCAGCTCGTTTCCTTCAACACCATTTTCAAACCTTGAATAAAACATTGAATACATTTAACATTTTTTATTATGGTAAAATATACATAATATGCAATACCACCTTAGCTTTTTTGACATGTACAATCAATGGTATTAAATATATTCAAATGTGTAACATTCTCCACCATCCAGCTCTACAACTTTTCTTTTTTCTTATTTTGCCAGCATCAGATTTATTTATTTTTCAGTCTTTATAGAGTTAATTATCATGAACACAGATTAACAGCCAGACAGACCAAAAAGCACATAAAACAATTATATTAAATCAATGTACACTTTTAGATAGATTGGCTATGTTGGATTACAAAATTTTTTCTTTTTTCCTATTGTCTGTATTTTATTTTGTACTTTATTCATACATTGGGTTTTCTCATTTAAGAGAAAATATGTGATATGTAAGCTTGTGTGTCTGATTTACTTAAAATTATGATCTCAAGGTGCATCCATTTTCCTACAAATGACTCAAGTTTATCCTTCTTTATGGCAGAGCAGTACTCCATTGTGTGTAACTACCATATTGTCTTTATCCATTCTTCTGTTGATGGCTATATAGGCTGCTTTCAAGATTTAGCTATTATGAATTATGCTGCTATAAACATGGATATGTGTATATCACTGTAATATGATGTCTTTAACTATTGGGAAGGCACCTTAGATGGGGAATAGATGGGTCAAATGGAATTTCTAGTTTTAATTTTTTGAAGAGTCTCCATATTGATCTCCATAGTGATTGTACCAGCTTATACTCCCACTAATAAGGAAGAGGGATTCTTTTTTCTCTGCAGCTTCTCCAGGGATTTCTTGAAGGTAGCCATTCTTTCTGGAGTAAGATGGGATCTCAGTGTTGTTTCCTTATTTTTGTGGAACTGGGAATTGAACTCAGGACCTTGCACTTGCCAGGCAGGCGCTGTGCTGCTGAGCTCTATCCCCAGCCCTCAGTGTTGTTTCAATGTGCATTTTCTGAATGGCCAGTGATGTTGAACATTTTTTCATGTATATATTGCCCATTTGTACTCTTCATCTGAGAAGTATATTCATTTCAGGTGCCCATTTTTTGATTAGGTCTTTAAATTTAGAGGGTCTACTTTTTTTGAGTTGTTTATATATTCTAGATATTAGTACTTAGTCTGAGGAGTAGCTGGCAAAATTTTTTCCCATTCTGTAGGTTCTCTCTTAAGTCTATTGGTGGTTTTCTTTGCTGTGCAGAAGCTTTCTAATTTGGTATGATCCCATTTGTTGATTCTTGGGATTATTTCTTGTGCAACAAGTAAGTCTTTGTCTATGCCTATGTCTTCAGGAATTTTACCTATTTTGTCTTCTAGCAGATTAAGTGTTGCTATTTTAATATTTAGATCTTTGATCCATTTTGATTTAGTTTAGTGCATGGTCGAGATACAGGTCTAGGTTCAGTCTTCAGCATGTGGTTAGCCAGTTTTCCAGCACCATGTGTTAAAGAGGCTGTCTTTCCTTCAACAAAAGTATTTGGCCCCTTTGTCAAAGACCAGTCAAGGGGCAGACCTTGGTTTCGCCCCTGTGATGCTGGCTTTAGAGGCAGCAGAATGCAAGCATTAGGGGTCATGGAAGCTTCCACCAACATTTGAGCTGGGGGACCACGCAGTGAACTGCAGGGTCAGAGTCCCGGCAGGGAGTCCTGGTGGGGATGCACAGTGGAGCTCTGGGAGTGAAGAGGCACCCAGGAGACTCCAGGGAGGCAGAGGCAGCAGCAATGGGCAACGCCCACATGCATAAGCTACAGGCAGCGTGGAAACCAACCTGACAGAGGAACCATGCGGGCTGCAAACAGTAGTCAGAGTGATGGTCCGCCCAGGTGTGCTCAGTATGGCCCAGATGTTGGACCTTGAATTCCAAGATTTAGTGTTTGTCCTGTTATGTTTCAGACTTCCATCGGGCAGATTCCTCCTTATCACCTTACTCTTCCCATTTGGTGATAGACTGCGATTGCAGTGTGATGGTGACCGAGATCCACAGGATGCTACGAAGTGGGCTGACCTAGAGGGGGTTCAACTTCATGCTTAGTCTGGAGACAGAGTCATAACGACGGATCTGCAGACCCTTAAAGGGAATGTGGAAGTTAGGAGACCTGGACCCAGCTGAGCTTGTCATTCCCCACTCAGGAAGCCTGCAAACCAGATGCTAGGTGTTCCCACAAACACATCATGTGTTTCTTCCCCCTGAGCAATTCGCTTCCTGTATTCTGTGGCCATGTCTAGAGAAATGGCAGTGCTGGCTACCTTTTTCATTATGCCCTCTAGGGTATTAAATCAAGGATGAGCTATGTGCAGCATTCAGTTTTATTCAGCACCATGCACAGCCCAAAACCAGGGCAAAGAGGTGACTGAGCTGCATAATGCATCGCTAAGTGTTTTTCTTGGATACAAACGTCCTACTACAGTAGGGTGGTTTCTACCTGTTTGAATCCCTGAGGGCCATAATTAGCCACAAAATCCAAAGTTTTTCCCAAATTACAAATTATCCTTAAATTCCATACATCTGTCACTCTACTACCATGAGTGAGCCTTCAGGACACCCACTGGAACCTCTCCTCATGGAAACCAATTCATTTCAAGGTGGACACTAATTTCAGTTACTAAGTACTTTAGCTTGAGTAAGGGACACATGCTGGGAAGGCCAGAGTGAGCCAGGCCAGATAGCAAGACCCTAAGCAATGAAGAAGTGGAACAGAAGAGACATTTTCAGTGTAGACCTAATTTAGGCCAGCAGGAGCTGGGAAAGGGGGCCACCTAATGGCGTTGTGAGCAGGGATCATCTATCTCCGGCCATAAATGACAGCTCCCGAACAAGATCCAAGGGGAGGTTGGCTCTCAGATGGTCATGGTCCCTCTACTGCAGGCTGTGAGAGTGCAGAGCCCCATCTTTCAGCAAAGGACAGTGACATTCAGTGACATTATACTGGCAGTTAGATATACCTAGACACACAGTTCTAGTCGTTAAATACATGATGCCTGGAAGGACAATATAGCTTGCACAGGCATCACTCAGAGCACTTGAAGCTGGTAGCAATTAGACCACTGACGCAGAAGCCAGACTACCACTTCTAGTTGGCTTACAAAAGGAAAAGTAATTGAAAAAAAATTTTTTTGGTACTAGAGTTTGAACTCAGGGCCTTCATCCCAATTTTTGTTGGTGTTTGTTCTGAGACAGTCTTAGTATCTAAATTGCCCAGGCTGGGTTTGAACTTGCAGTTCTCCTGCTTTCACCACCCAGAATGCTGGGATTAGAGGCTTGCACCACCAGCTAAAACGAGTGATTTTTAAATCATCAAGGATAACTTTGCACTTTTCTTTTGGGATTTCAGGGGAGTTAAGGTTTTGATCTTAAATTGCTCCTGAGCCCAAGTATTGAACGTTTGGTTTCCAGCCTGCAGTTCTTACTGGGAAGTGCTGGGTCATTTATGAGGTGGAGCCTGGTGGAAGGAAGTTAGGACTCTGAGGGTATTCCCTTGAAGGTGAGATTGGGACACTTCCAGTCTCACGTTTTGCTTCCAGGTCACCCTGAGTTGAGCAGCCTCTTCCCCTGTCTTCTCCTACATCCTGCCTCCACAGGCGCAAACACAGGGCTGCTGCTGTCCCTGCACCTGCTGCCACGGGACAGGCCCAGGGTGGAGCAGGACCTGGGACCCTGTCCACGGCCCCCGCCTGAGCCCCTGCGAGGCCTGCGGTGCTGCCTGGGGCCCGCAGGAGCCTGTCCAACTGCGCTCCACCTGCGCCTGCCAGGGTGGCGGACTCCGAGGGCAGCAGCGGTGCCAGCGACCTCCTCTGCAGGCTCCTGAAGCAGAAGCGCCTGCCTAAGCGGTCCCCTTGGGCCACCCCGGGCCTGGCTAGGAAGACCAACTAGCGAAGGAGTTGGTCGCTGGACCTCCAGTCCTGCCTGCTCACTCTGGCCAAGCCCCCGATGCTCTGCCATCAAAGCCCTCAGGTCACCTCCTGGCTTCTCCACCAAGGGCTTGGCCCAAGGTTTCTCCTACCCCCAAGAATCCTGAGGACCCTGAGTCCTCGGCCTGTCTCCCAAAGGTACGGTGGCTGCAGTCTGAGGACGGTCGGGAGCCTGACTTCCGGCCCAAAGCCAGCGCTGTGGATCTGTTTCCAGTCACAGGTTGAGTTCTGGGAAGCTGCTCCGGCCCAGGGAGCCACGTGTGCACACTTCCACTGCAGTGCATGCGCGATGGAGTGGCCTGCACGCGCTGCGGGAGGTCCTGTAGAAGTCCAAGACGTGCAAAAGCCTCCAGCTGGGGACCTGGCTCCTGCCCTGACTGAGGATCTCCCCCCCTCCCCCAGCGGCCCTTCGGCCTATGCAGTCTGCAGTGCCATTGTCGCTCCTGGCTGGCCTGCAAGGCTAACCAGGAGATGGGCCAGCCCAGGTTCCCCAGGAGCTCAGCCTAATACCCATCACTGGGGCTGTGCCCTCAGCCACATGAAAGCCAAGCGGCCCCTGCAGGAGAACTGTCTTTTCCCAGCAGATGTCAGAGGTCAAGGCTAAGACCTGCCTCCAGGCTGCACTGCCATTCAGGGCAAACACTCTCCATGAGAAGACTGCCCACTCCTGTAAGCAGCAGGTGACAGCGTCCTGCGTGGCCAGGCAGTGCCGCAAGCAAACACCTGCGCTGATCCAAGCATAGCCCCTGAGGCGAGGGGGTGGGAGGTGGGGTTGGCAGTTTCTGGTTTTGCCCACCCATTTGGGCTAAATGGCTCAGCAGCACCCCCTCTGCCTGTAGCCACCCAGGCCTGCTGCGAGCTCTGTGGCCTTTGCTTCGATAACCACACAGCCCTGGCCAGTCATGCACGGGTGCCCCTGACTGCTAGAGTGCTGTGTTACAGCTTGCCCATGGGGACACCTAGCACTGAGTGTACCAAGCCCCGGTCCCAGAAAGAGGCTGACCACCACAGCACCATCCAGGGCAGGACCCCTTCACCACCAGTGTTCCCCAGCACCTTCCAAGTCAAGACAGGGACAGGCACCTGGCCCTGGGGCTGGCACTCTGGGACCTGTCCTTGATCATCTGCAGGGCTGGGGGAAGCTGACGGTGAACAGCCTCTGGCAGGCAACCCGCTGGGCACTGTGAAGGCTGAGGACGCCAGCAGCAGAATATCAGCAATTGGAGGCCCACAAACTGGGCCCCCAGACACCTCAGAGGCCTGAGGGAGCAAAGAGGCCAGTGACCTGCTGCAGAAGCTGGAAGAAGTGCAGTAATCCACACCTCCAGCTGTCCCCTCATTGGTGCCCCAGCCTACACAGATGTCCCTTGTCAAACTGGTCAGAAACATGTAGGGCAGAAACCTTGAGGGCAGGTTCTGTGGAATTTTAGCTCCTTTCCCCATCCAGGAAGAGTGGGTGCAGCCTTTACAGCAGCACCTCCTGGAGATGAATTTCTCTATGGCCTGAGGATCCCCAGGACAAGCGGGCAGACAGAACGGGCAGAGTGCCCTAACACAAAAGCATTCCAGATTTCCATTTCTCCTCTATGCCCTGCTTCTCCTCTTCTCTTTCGTCTGTCCCATTTCCAGGGGAGCAAGCCAAAACTTCACACCAGCCTCAGGAGTCCCAGGTGCCAGCTAGTCACACTTTCTCCAGCCCAAGGACTTTGGGGCCACAGGGTGTCCTCCTTCAATCCATGAGCAAGAGCCAAGTCCCTGGTGGCAGCTAATCTGGTTACACAAGGACAGAGCTCCCCTGTGTCTAGCAGCCAGGCAGGGCTATGTCTCCATCCATTCATTTGCTTGGCTTTCTAAGTGGGTTCCTCTAAAGAAAAGGCTGGCAAAGCAAATAATAGCACAAGGTTTTGTGGATGTGGTCAACATCGTGATGGTGGTACTCGCAGGGCTGTGACATGAGTCACTTTGATTCCATTCAGCCAATGTTTGGAAGCACCTGCCTGCCATGAGCCAGCAGTGGCTGGAGCAGAGGCCGGCAAGTGTGTGTGCAGGTCCTCTGTGTCGCTCTTGGTACCAAGCTCTGCTTATGTGTGTGCGAGCTCAGTGTGGTCGAGGGCACTGATGCTCAGCTTTCTGTGGCCTCTGCAGATGTTGATGAATGCTGGACCATCCCCGAGGCCTGCCGAGGAAGCATGATGTGTGTCAACCAAAATGGCGGATATTTGTGCATCCCCCGCAACAAACCTGCTGTATCGAGGGCCCTACTTGAATCCCTATTCAACCCCCTACTCAGGTCCACACCCAGCAGCTGCCCCACCAGTATCAGCTTCAAACTACCCCACAATTTCAAGGCCTCTTTTCTGCTGCTTTGGATACCAGATGGATGAAGGCAACCAGTGTGTGGGTGGGTAACCCCGTCTTTCCTCCCTCCCCATTGTGCTGGTGAAGGCTCTGTCTGAATCCACACGTCTACCCCATGGGTGTTAGCTACCACGCAGTGCACCACTGGGACAGTGGCCTCCTTTCTACACACTTGTTTCATCTGGCCCGAGTCTCTGGTCTTCTCCCGCCTTAGGAGACAAGTTTGCTGCTTCCTTTCCAGTTCTCCAGAAAATGAATTTTTTTTCTTTATTTTCTTTCTATCTTTCTACTTCCATATCATCTCTCTATTTACATACCTAGCTCATATTTTCTCAGCTAAATAACAAGTGCATCTATCTGGTCAAACTTGGTAAGTGAATCCCAGAGAGATCTAGAAAGGGCCAGAGCTCTGTCTTCAGAGGTGGAGTGGAGCACGTACTCCTGCAGGGGAGCCTTGAGGGCCTGTAACACCGACTCTTCTAGAAAGAAGTGGGTTCCTTGCAAGGGAACCAATGTTCCTATGGCCAAAAGGAGCCTCATGGATGAGACCTCTGGGAAGAAGTGGGCGCCATATGCCATGAGCCCCTGAGGGATTGGTAAGGGGTGTGACCAGTGCCCTAGAGAGCTTTAGGTTCTGTTGGCCAGTGTGTCTTGAGGAAAGTTACCTGGGATCCTTCTTGATCCCTTTGGCTGTTGTCAGATCACAACCTTGGAGCTGTCTGCAGCTTTGGGAGAAGGCTCCCAACTCTTGATTGTGCACCCCATCTGCAAAATATTTGTGAACCTGGATCCCTATTTTGTGTTTAATTTATAGATGGCATATATATCCTGTTATAGGGTTTGAGGCCTGTTGTCTTATGTGGTTTTCAGTGTCTCATTTTGGTATCAATTAGGATGGATATTTTTAATGGTTTGCTTTTTCAGTATGATTTACCTGCCTGTATTTTGATTTTGAGGATTATTATGATTTCTTCCACTATGGTTATCTAGTTTTGTTATACATTTATTTTTTTTTACAGTGTAGTTTTTTGTCCCTTGTGTGAATTTGAACCAGAAGTGCATGCATGTACTGTGACTTACCTTGTCATCTGAACAATTCCCTCCTTTTCTTCAATTAAACCTTTTCTAATTTTTCATTTTTCCTTCCTCCATTAAGTAGATAAGCATGTTACATTCTGACCAGACAGACCAAAAATTAAGTAGAATTATACTTTTAGTTTTCCTTTATTTTCCTGTTAGTTATCAATGTTCCATCTTTGGAAAATATATTAAATTATATTATCTGTTCTTTGCATGGAAAAATGAACAATATTAAGTATTATTTTTGGTCCTTATATTCTTTAATTACAGATATTACATATATATAAATATTACATATATATCCTTATGTGAAAGGAATCTTTTTAATATGCTTTTTCCTCCAAATATAGGAAGTTCACACATGGGTGCTATCGTAGTAGATACTTTGGATAACCTTTATATCTTGGGATTTCATGATGAACTACTAGATGGGTAAAGGTGGACTGAAGACAATCCTGACTTCAGTGTGGTGAGTATACAGTTGATAACTCATCTCTTAGATTGAGTACGCAAAGACATTTTCTACTGCTAAATTCATATTTTTGAAAAATTAATTTTATCGGTACATTTTGGACATACATAATGATCCCATTCATCATAGGGAATTTGTACCTGTACATAATATATCTTAATTCTTTTTTTTCCCATTCCCTTCTCTTCCCTCAGTCGTTCTTCCCCTACCCCTTTACGAAACTTTGTTTCTGTGGTTTTCCTTCCATTCTGTTTAAAATTTTTTTTATCCCTATTCCCTTCCTCCCTTTCCCCTTACTCCCTCCCTTGTTCCCCTTCCTGTTTGAACATTTTCTTCCTGCTTGCTAATATCTATCATCCATTTTGCTTCTTATTTACTCTTTGGCTTTCTCACACAAGAGAAACAATGCACTATTTAAACGTGTGTCTGATTTATTTCACTTAAAATTATGTTCTCAAAGTGGGTGCATCCATTTACCTAAAAATGGCTCAAGTTTATCCTTTATAGCAATGTGGTACTTCATTGTATATAAACACCATATTTTCTTTATCCATTAATTTGTTGATGGGCATCTGGGCTGTTTCCAAGATTTAACTATTACAAATTGTGCTGCTATAAACATGGGTGTGCATATATTGCTGTGATACAATGCTTTTAGGAAGATACCTAGAAGGGGAATAGCTGGGTCAAATGGAACTTATAGTTTTAGTTTTCTGAGGAATCTCCACACTGATTTCCACATTGATTGTACTGATTTACACTCCCACCAACAGTGGAGAAGGGTTCCTTTTCCCCCACAGCCTCTCCAGCATTTGCTATAGGTTGATTTCTTGATGATGTCCATTCTTTCTGGAGTGAGATGAATGTTTTAATTTGCATTTCTCAAATGACCAGTGATGTTGAACTTTTCATATATTTGTTTGATGTTTGTACTTCTTTATCTGAGAAATGTCTGTTCATTTCAGGTGCCCATTTTTGGATAGGGTCTTTATATTTGGGGGGGGTCTGATTTTTTTGAGTTTTTTATGTATTCTAGATATTAGTCCTTTGTCTGAGGAATAGCTGGTAAAATTTCTTCCCACTTCTGTGGGTTGTTTCTTCACTCTGTTGGTGATTTCTTTTGTTGTGCAAAAGCTTTTTAATGTGATGTGATCCAGTGCTTGATTTTTTGTAATATTTTCTGTGCAATCAGGATTTTGTTCATAAAGTCTTTGCCTACATCTATGTTTTCAAGACTTTTACCTGTTCTTTCTTCCAGCAGATAGTTTGTTTTAATATTTAACAGAAATAATTGATCCATTTTTATTTTAGTTTAGTGTGTGGTGAGAGATAAAGGTCTAGGTTTAATCTTTGGCATGTGGAAATCCAGTCTTTCCAGCATGGCTTATTAAAGAGGCTATTTTTCTTCCAGTGAAGGTGTTTGGCTCATTTGCCAAAGATAAGGTAGCTGAGTGTGTTTGGAGCTTGTTCTGCATCTTCTATTCTGTTTCATTGATCTTCAGGTCTCTTTTTTTTTTTGCCAGTACTGTGCTGTTTTTATCACAGTGCTTTGTAGTATGTTACAAGTCAGGGATCGTGATGCCCCCTGCCTTGCCTTCGTTGCTCAGTATTGCTTTTGCTATTCTAGGTCTCTTCTGGTACCAAATGAATTTCAGGAATGTTTTCTCTAGTTCTGTGAGGTATGCTAATGGTATTTTGATCGGGATTGCATTAAATCTGTATAACAGTTTTGGGAGTATGGTCATTTTCACTATGTTGCTTTTCCTATCCAAGAGCAAGGGATATCTTGCCATTTTCTGATATCCTATTCAATTACCTTTTTTAGGTATTATAGTTTTCAATGTAAAAGTCTTTTACTTCCTTCATTAGATTGATTCCTAAGTATTTCATTTTTCTTGATGCTATTGTGAAAGGTGTTATTTCCCTAATTTCTTTCTCAGTGAGTTTGCTATTCATGTACAGGAAGGCTATTGATTTTTGAGTGTTGACTTTGTATCCAGCTACACTAGTGAATGTGGTTATTAAATCTAGAAATCTTTCGGTGGAGTTTTTGGGGTCTTCTATGTAAAGTATCATCTCATCCACAAATAATGATAATTTAACCTCTTCCTTTCCTATCCTTATTCCTTTTATTTTTTTCCCTTGTCTAATTGCTCTGGCTAATGTTTCCAGAACCATATTAAATAGGGGTGGTGATAGTAGTGGCATCCTTCTCTTATTCCTGATTTTAGAGTGAATGCTTTCAGTTTTTGACCATTTAGCATGGTGTTGGTTTGTCATAGATGGCTTTTATCAGGTTGAGATAAAGAGCTTCTAGTCCAATTTTCTGTAGGGTTTTTGTCATGAATGGGTATTGGACTTTGTCAAATGCTTTTTCTGCATCTATTGAGGTGATCATGTGATTTTTGTCCTTGGTTCTGTTAATGTGATGTATTATATTTATTGATTTGTGTATGTTGAACCATCCCTGCATCCCCGGGATGAATCCTACTTGGTCACGGTGTATAATCTTCTTGATGATTTGCTGCATTCAATTTGCCAGTATCTTACTGAGGATTTTTGCATCTATGTTCATTAGGAAGATTGGCCTGTAGTTCCCTTTTTTGGTTGGATCCTTCTCTGGTTTTGGTATCAGGGTAATCCTTATTTCCAGGAATGAGTTTGGGAGTATCGCTTCCCTTTCAATTTCATCACGTAAGTTGAGGATTAGTGGCATCAGATCTCTAAAGTTCTTGTAGAATGTAGTAGTGAATCCACCAGGACCTGGGGTTTGCTTTGTTGGTAGTTTTTACATTCCTTTTTCCATTTCATTGGCTGATATTGGGATATTTAGAATTTTTCTATCTTCTCGATTCAGCTTTGGTAATTCATACGTATCTAGGAATCTGTTCATTTCTCTACATTTTCCATCTTATTAGAGTACAGGTTTTTTTTAATAAAATTTTGCAACTTATTTATTTATTTTTGTGGGTACCAGGGGTCGACCTCAGGACCTCGCGCGCCAGCAGGCGCCCGTGCCGCTGAGCGATATCACCGGCCCTTTTTTCATATGTTAGCAGGAGCTTTCTTATCATACTTGCTGCATTTTCTATTCTTTTCTTTTTTTTTTTGTGGGTACCGGGGGGTCGACCTCAGGACCTCGCGCGCCAACAGGCGCCCGTGCCGCTGAGCGATATCACCGGCCCCTTTTTCGTATGTGGGATCCGGGAGTCGAACTCGGGCCCTCGCGCTTGCCGGGCAGGCGCTTACCCCACTGAGCCATCTCACCGGCCCAGAGTACAGGTTCTTAAATTAGGCATTGATGATCTTCTGAATTTCTGCTGGATCTGTTGTGATTTTGCCCTTTTCATTCCAAATTGCATGGAGTATTTTCTTTCTTTTTTTTTTTTTTGATAAGGTTGGCTAAGGGATGGTTTATTTAATTTAATCTTCTGAAGTACCGACTCTTCAATTCGTTGATTCTTTATGTTGTCTTCTTAGTCTCAATTGCATTAATTCCTGCTCTGCAGGGGACACAGCAGATGCTTGGGATGCAGTCACTCACCAGCTGTGGTAGAGCACAGCATCCACGGCTCCATCCCACTGGTGTGTTTCTCTCTAAATTCATATGTTGACACGTAATTCATCGCGTGATGGTAGAAGGTACCATCCTGTGGGAGGGGATTAGCTCATCAGCGCCCTATGCAATCCTCCCCACTCTGAGGACACAGTGAAAAGGTTCCATCTGGGAACCAGGAAGTGGGCATTCACCCGATAATCTCCTGGCAACTTTATCTTGGACTTGCTGTCCTTCAGAACTGTGAGAAATAAATCCCTGTAATCAGCTACCAGGTTTATGGTAGCTCATTATAGCAGTCCCAGTGGCCACAGAGAGTAACGTAGTGGTATTGAGCATGACATGAGCAGTTTAAAAGAATTTCCATACTAGGTCCTCTTCTATCACTTGCTACTTAATTTTTTCCTAAAATGCACACCTTTTCTTACCATTTTCCCTTACTTTTCTTGTCCTTATCATTTTCTTGTCCTTATGTTATGTGTGTTAGACCAGTAATTGCTGGCAACAGTGGGGACCAATGATCTTGATATATCAGGAAACTATAAACAATAAGTTGGATTTTTAAAGATTTAATGATTTGATACAGCGATGATGAGCAATGGCTCACCTAGGCCTAGGCCCATCCTTGCAGTACTTCGGCATTCTGGTCCTGTAAGGTTAGACAGCACAGCTAGCTTTTCGGTTTGGGCAAGTTTTCTTATTCCTTCTAAACTTATCAAAAAATTGCTATTGCACTGTAATATCGTGAGGATTATTTGAGATAATCTGGTAGATAGTAAGGGCTCTGTACACGACAGCGATCATTTCCACGGTGACCGGTCTTCAGCTACCCACGTGCTGACTGCGTTGTCATGGTCACTGTCATCTTCCATGGTGCTCTTGCGTGCTGTGTTCCTGTCCACTGTGGGATCCGCCACTCCTTCTCTCTGTGCTTTTCTCTCTGGCTCTCTTCATTATTTAAACTGTGGCTTAAATACATATTTTTTCCTTTTTAAGTTTTCCTGGTGCTAACTAGACAAAACTGTCTAACTCCTTTTATATTATCCTAGCATTTTAATACTAGACATATTTATCAACATACTTCAGTTAGAGTAATTTTTATTGTCACCTTAAGCTTTGGCTGTGAGTGGCAGAAAGCCTAAAATAAAACAACTGAAATAAGACAGATGTTTAGATGGCTCAGCGGCACAAGCGCCTGCCCGGCAAGCGCGAGGTCCTGAGGTCGACTCCCAGTACCCACATTAAAAAAAAAAAAAAAAAAAAAGACAGATGTTTATTTCTCTTTCCTATAAGTCAAGTGCAGAGATAAGCAGGCTTTGGGTAGATCTTTGGTCGTCAAGGGCTTAGGATCCTTTGTCTGACTTGCTCTTGTCCATTTCTACTTGTGTATAGCTTTGATCTTGTTGGTGAAAAATGATTCCTCAAGATCTAGGCTTGTCTACCTTCCATTTGGCAGAAAGGAAGAAGAAATACAGCAAAGGTATTTGCCTGTTCTTTAAGAACACTTCTCAGGAGCTGGTCATGTAATTTTGCTTATATGCTATTGGACAGAGTTTCATATGGGCCCACCACATGTACAGAGAAGCTGAGAAATGTAATCTTTCTGTTTCTGTGTTGTTATGTGGCCCTTGCAGGACATGCTTTTTTAAATACCTAGTGTATGAAATCCCTACTCCTACATCCATCCTTCCCCACCCGGCCTCACTCCTGTGGGAGGGATTCTCTTCCCTCGCTTCGCTGGACACAGGGCTTCTGGGATGAAGGCGGGGCAGAGGCAAATGGAGGGAAAACCTCAGCGCATCCCTTTTCCTGCTTTAACCTGAGGCACTGACAGCCTGTGGAGTGTAAGTGAAGGAGAAAACGGTGAGCCTGGAGGGCCGAGCACTACCCAGTGACAGGACGGGGTGCCCTGCCCAGCACCCGGGTCTGCGGGGAGCTGCATCCTCAGAAGTGCGAAAGTACGAGGAGGATCGGGGAGCCTGTGGTTGAGTTTGGGGTGTGAGGTGGCCAAGCACAGCCGTGCTGGAGCTCTGAGCATCCCTGGTGCCCTCAGCGGGGGTGACTGTCCCTGGAGGGGAGCCCCGGTGGCCCCAGGCCAGGCGTCTGCGTCGCTAGGAGCCCGCATTGTGGCTGGAGCGCAAGGAGGAGGAAGACTCGGTGGAGCTGGGGCAGTCGGCGGGGTCGTCGGCAGCGCTGGACGCTTTTCTGCGAGCGGACCAGGTGGTTCAGCAAACGCGCAGCGCTGAGGTCCTGGCTGGGGGCCTTGGGCTCCGGCCTGGGCCAGTCGCTGGCTGAAGTGGGGGGCAGCCTGGCTCCCCTCATCGGCCCGATCTCAAACATCCCAGGCACCGCGGAGGAGGAGGTGGAAAGTAACAGCTGGTGCGGAGGTGTTGGGCTTCCTGGGACCCTGGGGACCCCCTTTGGTCCCCATTTCCCTCCCCAGGAGCCACCAGGTGACCAGACTCGCTCTGCCCGTTTCTTTGCTCCCCTCCTTCTCCCTCCTGGTGGGATTTTCTGGGATGAAGGCCACTGGGGTCCTGGTCCTCTCTCTGAAGACTGCGTCCGTCTCAGAGTGGACCAAAATCGCTGAGTTGTCTCCTGTTGCTGGGTCCCTCCATCCCCACCGCTTATTTACCTTCAGACTCGGGGCAGATCTGATTTTGATCATTTTCCTTTATTTTGACGCAGTTAAAAGAGTGATGGCAAATTGATTTTTTTTCTTCTAATTTTGTAACGATTGAAACAGCTCATAATTAAAACACTTGGTGACTCTCGCCCATACTATCTTGAATATATTTTTTGTCAGTGAAACATAGGTATATTATTTTCAGTTATTTTATAATTCCAGTTATTTTATAGTTTTTCTCATTGTAATAACACATTGCAGCTTTCTAGCTGAAAATATGTTTTTATGTTTAATTATGTGTAATTGCCCATTTCTCCCATATTTTTGTAGTATAATAGGGAAGACACTCTATTCCTTGGGCATCCTTAGCCACCTTCACTTTTGGTTTTTGTTTTGTTTTGTGTTTTTTTGTTTGTTTGTTTTGCTCTGGTACTGGGGATTGAACCTAGTGCCTTGGCACTGAGCTACATCCCCGGCCCTTTAAAAAGTTTAAGGAAGTTTTTTAGTCAGGGTCCTGCTAAGTTGTCCAGGCTGGGGTCGAACTTTCCAACCTCTGATGCCTCACACTTGCAGGGTGTGGGATTACGGGTACCGGCCACCACACCATTGTCACTCATTTTTAAAATTCCTTTTGTTTTACTATTGAATTTTGACCTAGAGTTACATGATAATCAATGATTAAGTTAATTCTATTTTGATTTCTTGACATTTCTTTCAGCAAGTAGGGTTTACATCAAAAGAGTTGTGGAATTTTAATTTCAGTCAAGGTCTACGTCCGGAAATATGATGAGCTGGACTTTTGGATGAGAGCAGTTCCTTTGATGGATTTTTTTCCTTCTATATTAATAAATTAGCATTTTAGTTTAATGGCATGGGGGCACTGGGAATTGACAGGTGCTGTCTTTCCTCCTCCTTAGCCCAGAAGTCCAGGTCATGACCTTCCAGAGCCACCTGCAGCACCATGGCCACATGTCCCAGGAGGAGAAAGGGACATAGGGTAAGGGCCTTGGGCCTGGTGGTCATGGTGAGTTTGAGAAGGGACAGAGGCTGGACCCAGAGCTCCTCCTGCGGAGAAGGCGAGGCTCCTACGAGGAGATGGGTGAGGCTCCTGGGGTAACAATGGAGGACAAGGAGCGAGGTTGGTGCCTGGCGAGCCCTGGGGAGGAAGGCCTCAACAGATGACCTAGTGCTGCTGGTTTCATAGTCTCCTCTGAGAGGTTCAGACCAGACTTGGCGAGATAACCAAGTGGGATGGAAAAAAAGAACGAGAACAGAACAGAACAGAACAGAAATGGGACTGGTAGGGCCTATCATTGTCCCCCATGTGTGGCTGGAGGTGCAGCAGCTCCATGCCAGGGGGAGAGCTGGCAGCTCTGGGAGCAGCAGGGGAGGCAGCAGGGTGGGCGTGACCAGGCCTGCAGGGGGTGCTACGGTGTGGACAGCAAGGGTTGTGCCAGGTTGGGGGTGGATTTGCTCAGGGACATGGAGGACACTTGCTGGATCCTGGGGCCTCAGGCTGGCATCTGAACCACACAGCGCCCTTGTGATTCCCAGGCAGGACTGGAGATTTGGGGGGCAGAGGGGCCTAGGGCCTGTGGGATGAGGTCTCAGCCACAGTTATCTTTCCCAGCACAGGCTGCACGGCACAGGACCTCACACCTGTGGGTGCAGGGACATCGAGACACGCTGTGACCTGGTCCTCTCATAACCTCAGCATGCAAAGGGAGACTCAGACACAGGGAGAAGGACTGGCAGGTCACACGAAGGCGGTAATGTTTAATGTCACCGGGGAGGGGACTCGGGCTGGTTGGGTGACTGAAGCCTGAGAGCAGTTACTTCTGTGTGGGATCCTGCACTTTTCCCACGAAGAGGGGACTGTTGGTGGAGTGGTCGATGATGAGGACAACGAAGGGCTTGTCAAAGTACACATCAGGGGGCACAGACATGGGCATAGCCTCCAGCACTGTGGTGCCCGCAGCCTCTGTTCCCTTCTCGTCAATGGTCAGCACCGCCTTATGCACGGCCTGGAGGGGAGAGAGGCAGAGGCAGGCGCTGAGGTTAGGCCATCCCCACCCAGGCTGGAGCAAGGCCCGAGTGGGAGCCTCTTCCCGGCATGGCCTCGCAAAAGTCCTTCTCCTGGACGGTCCTGCCCTGTCTGCAGTGCCCTCCCTGCGTGGTCACACGAAGCCTTTCTCCCATCTCGGTCTTTGCCTGACCCGGCCCGCTCTCCTCTCAGCTCCCATCCTAACCACCATCTGTCACAACCTGAATACAACCCTCATATTCAGAGCATTCCGTGCCGTGACTGAGGCTAAGCCTCTCTACATGAATGTGGGTGAATTGAGGCCCAAGAGCCTGAAGGTCCTAAGAGAAGATGAGACTGAGGGTCGGGGAGGCACCTGAACAGAGCTCCCTACAAATCCAGCAGCACGAGAAGTGACCTCCCCAGCTCTGTTGTCTTACCCAGTTTTGTCCCAGTGAATCCTGTGTTTCCCGTGGAGGAGCTAGACCTGGCATGTGTCCCAGCTCCCCTTCCTCATCCTCTTGCCAACTCATGTCCTACATACACCCCATTCTGCCCTATAGATACTTAGGATATCACCTTCATCATGTGACCTCACCTTGGAGATCTTCAGGGGAGCGTCCTCCGTGACCCCCGAGAGGTCAGCAGCATTGGTGAAGATGTTGGTGATGCCCAAGTTGCCCAGGACTGTCTTCAGGTTGTAGGTTCCGGAAATGGACAGTTTGGGGAGATGTACAGTGGCAGACCTGGCGTGAGAGAGGAAAAACGAAGGGGAGGGCTGCTGCCTTGATTTGTTGGGGTTTCATCTTCCTCTGTCCCAGGGGCAGAGAACATTAACGTCATGGGGGCCATGTGTCCTGGCAGCCTCCGAGATGCCACCTCCTCTGTGAAGTCCTTGGGGCAGTTGCAGGCTGCCCTCCTGGAAGCAGGTGTCATCCTGCCCTGCAGAGTTTGGTCACCCCTCTGCCCCAGCCAGGGACTTTCTGTGGCCCGACTCCCAGGGGAGCATGGGTCACTGTGGCAGGGGCTGAGTGACACTTGCTCAGAGCAGAGATAAGAGGGACCTCACAAGGCTGAAGACCCAACTCTGGTCTCCACTGGGGCAAAGGCAAGGCTCCAGTGGGTCTGCACTGAGGGAGCAGATGGCCCTGGGCTGATGACCAGTTCCAGGAGCAGCCTGGACTTCTGATCTCAGCCTGGACACAGGTACCCTGAGACGGTTAGGATGACACCACAGTGACACCTCACAGTTCACTCTTACACTTGGGAACATTTCCATGTGTGTTTACCGTGAACTCCACGCAAAAGTGCCACAGAGCGCTGGCTCAGTTATGATGCACCAACCTGCACCATCTGTGGTCCATCTGGGGGACTATCAGCTCTGGGGACCCAGTAAACCACACTGACAAGTGACAGAGAAGAGAAGCATTCTGCAAAGTGCCCTGGACTGTCCCACGCTGGCCTTTCCCATCTGGACCTGTCCCCTCTCCACCCAAGGACAGCCCAGCCTGGATGCCACACTCAGCCGCCACCTCCGCCTGGTGCTTCTGAGTTCCGCCATGAGCTGTGCTGCTGTTGTCCCCGCCCCAGGCACTGCGTGTTGGGAGAGACTCTATTCTGGAGAAGGAAGTCCTCTCACCATCCCTCAGCAGCACCTGTGCTTTCTCACCCTGCCCGTTATCTCTTTCAGAGCCAGGCTGGTGCTACTGGAACTAAGTGCTGCCATTTTGTCTTTTGAAAGCCCAAGGTCATTTCTGGGAGCTGAGGCCCCAAGGATGTGGCCCACTGTCCCCAGCTACTGGTCAGTGTGGCCAGGTCGGTTCTGAATTAGCTCAGAGGTTGCACACTGTGTGCTGTCTGGCTGGGGACTCACGTTTCCTCTGTCTTATACAGGAACTTGCAAATGAGGTCCTTGGTGAGTGTTTCCTCCAGGTGCTGCATTTTCCCCTCGTCTGGCAGGAGAAAGAGGGCGGTGGCCTTGCCCTGGTAGTCCATGACCAGCACCCAGCTTTGGATTGTGCTGCAGTGAAACACTCTGAACATGCCCAGGCGCTTCATCATGGGCACCTTCACGGTGGTCTCCTTGTTCACATGGAAGTCCTGTTCCGTGGTGTGCTTGGCCTCAAAGGGTTTCTCCCATTTGCCTGGAGAGAAGGGACAGGAACAGCACTCAGGGGTGGGACTGAGGTCTAAGTGAGTGTGGTGGAGGAAAGGAGCCTGGGCGGCCGTGGCCACATCCTCTGCTCTGAGCCTCCGCTTCATCAAGTGCAAAAGAGGCTGCGATTGGCCTTCCGGGCCACTGGTGGGGCAGAGGGAGGGTGGTTCCAGACCAGGGGAAAGCTGGAGTTTCTAGACCACGTGAGCTGAGGGGCCATCCGGACTGCGCCTAGCAAGCGTTTTTTTTTTTTTTTTTTTGTGGGTACCGGGGGGTCGACCTCAGGACCTCGCGCGCCAGCAGGCGCCCGTGCCGCTGAGCGATATCACCGGCCCCTTTTTCGTATGTGGGTTCCGGGAGTCGAACTCGGGCCCTCGCGCTTGCCGGGCAGGCGCTTAAGCCGCTGAGCCATCTCACCGGCCCTAGCAAGCGTTTTTATTTGGATTGTATATTTAAGGTTGGCTTGGAGATTACAGGTAAAAATTTTGGGTACCAGTCGTATTTTGGTGGCTTCTCATCTGGGGCTCCATAGTCCACACTCAGGATTTTCTGGGTTCTACTCTACTCCTTACTCTGGACCCACATATGCAGTACAGAGGCCCGGGCCACCTCCCCTCTGCTGTACTCCAGTGTGCCTCAGCTTCCAGGCCATCAGCATGGGCAGGTGACTCTGGGACCCCAAGCCCACATTTCTCATTGTACAGGAAGAGGTGGTGAGACTGGAGAGGGGACAGGAATTGCCCCAAGTCACAGCAGAGCTGGGACTTCAGCTGACTGTGGCCTGGGTGCTCTGCACTACTCTGCCCAGGAATGAGGGAGACAGGGAGGGGGGCAGCAGATCTGGCCTTGACCCCCACTTCCCTCCCTCAGGCTATTTCCCTGGGGCTTTGGAAGCTGCCTTAGCACCTAGCGCCCATGGGGTCCTGGCCCTCCCATCGCTCAGAGGCAGGAGGGCAGGCTGAGGATTGAGGTTAGTGGATCAGCTGTGCGTGCTACACTCAAGCCCCTGTGTGATTTAACTTGGCTTCTCCTTTCAGAACCTGACAACAGTGGTATTGTTCTGTCCATGAAAAGATAGGACAGTTCCACTTCAAAGAGGTAGAATGGCTTGTCCAGTGTCAAGACTAATGAGTGGTGGCGGTTGGATTTAAAACCAAGTTTTTTGTGGTAATGGGGATTGAACCCAGGGTCTTTGTGGTGAGTTACATCTCCAGCCTTTGTTTATTTATTAATTTTATTTTATTTTATTTTATTTTGAGACAGAGTCTCAGATTGCCTAGGCTTGGCTCACACTTGCAATCCTCCTGCTTCAGCCTCCCAGAGTGTTGGGATTACATCCCTCTTAAGGATTCCCAGTGAGCATTAGGATGATAAAGGCTGGCTCAGTTTAGGCTGCTTGTGCAAACTTACCTCTAAAGAAAATGTAATTCACCAGGGCAAGAACTGTGTCTTCGTCCAGGCCTTTCACCAAATCCACAATTTTCCCTTGGGTTCCCTTCTCCACATAGGCATTGATCTGTTTTACCGCCTCTTCGGTGTTGCTGAAGTTGGTGGGGAAGGCTTCTGCGTGGTAAATGTTCTTGATGTCCTCTGAGAACTTCTCCATGAGCTTTAGGTTCTGGTCGATGAAGAGGCCGTTGCCGGTGGTCAGCTGGTGCTTGCTGTTGGGCCTGTTGAGGATGCGGAGAAGGCTCTGGAAGCCATCGTGGATGTCAGCCTCAGCTATCTCTGTGAGGTTGAACTGTAGGCCCTGCAGGATCTGGGTGTGAGTGTCCCCCTTGGTCCCCAGGGAGAGCATGGCCAAGGCTGTGGCAACGCTCACGGGGGAGAAGAAGATGTTGCTGGTGTTGGACTGCTGAGCCAGCACCCGGTACATGCTGTAGGCAAACTCAGCCAGACTCGGGGCGATCTTGTGGCAGGCAAGGTGCTCCTGGTTATGGTCGGGTGCGTCTGTCACCTGAGCATCCTCAGCCAGGGAGCCAAAGAGCAGGCAGCACAGGCCTGCCAGTAGCAGGAGCCCCCAAGAGATAGAGGATGGCATTGTCCTGCAAGACAGACAAAGGGGACACAAGCCCTGTGTCAGGACCCATGACAACTCCCACTGGCCACCAGTTCACACTATGCAACAGCAGCCATGGTTTATTTGCCATCTACCACGTGTCCAGCCTGTCCCGAGCACTTCCCTACACTACCCTCATTTAAAAAATCAGAAAAATAGCAAAAGGGTTGCAGTGCTATCCTCCTGCTAAGCGCGGTCCTACGACTCTTCACCCCCTTGTAACACTTCTGTGGGGAAACTGGTACTCCCTGCATTTATCCCAGGGAAGCCGAAGCCCGGAGAGGTTAAGGCTCACGTGTCGGGTCAGCAAGTCAGTGGCCGAATCGGAGTCGCACAGCGGCCAGACTGGGTGCTGAGCCCATGCCCTTGACAGCTCTGCTTTCATTTGCAATGACCTTGAGGTAAAGGTGGCACTTTCCTCATTATACAGAAAAAGAAACCGAGGCACGGGAGAAGTGGTGGACTTGAGTACAATTTCCGGGGCAATCCGGCAAGATGAGGGTCAAGAATTGCTTTGAGCCAGGATAGCCCCTAGAGGGCGCCCACTCAACTCCATCCTTTAAAAGCTGGGTATCTCAGCACCCAGGGAAGCTGGGAGGGAACCAGGCTGAGGCATGTGGGGAGCTGTGTAGGGTCCCGGGAGTCTCCACCCACCCAAGGGCCCTCCAACGTGGAGGCTTTTCCTGAGGGCAGGGCTATGCTGTTCTGCTGTGATCCAGCTCGAGGCTGGGCTGGGACCCCTGCCGTCAGCTCCCCACCATCTTGTTTCCTCTCGTGGCTCAGTTCTGGGGAGGACAGAGGGGGCTCATTGTGCCTTTAAAGTGGGGGTCGATGTGGGAAGGTGGGAGATGGAAAACTATTTCTTAGCTTCAGACATCCGTGAGTTCCAATCCAGGCTGTCGCTTGCCAGCTCTGTGAGCCAGGACAAGTCACTGAAAAGTTTTGGTCCTCGTTGTGCCCCATCTGTAAAGTGGGGTTATAGGAGGGGTCCATGAAATAGATACAGACACGGAAGGGCTCTGGGGTGTTGCTTGGAGGGAAGTCACTGCAGGTGTCACAGACTCAAAGCCCTCAGGTGACAGACAGGTGGGCGAGGGCTGTGTGTTTCGTGGCTGGGGGAGGCAACAGGGAGCGGCAAGGCCTGCAGCTGAACCGGTGACGGCAGCTTCTGTCTGGAGGTGGGTCACAGCCGTTAGCACCCACAGCAGCACAGAGCCCGCCTGCCCCGCAAAGCTGCCCCGCAAGCTCCACATCTGTCCAGGCCACGAACCACTGGTCTGCAGCCCCTGGGGCCACCAACCTGCTTTCTTTGCAGATGGGGAAACTGAGGTCCGAGTTGCAGAGAATGTGTCTGAAGTTGCACAGCTAGCTATTAGCCCCTTAATTAAAATAGCCATCTTAATAGAGCACAGAAAGAAAGGTGTTCTTGAATTGGGGATTTGAAAACTTGAGGGGGAAATGTTGGGCATAAGAGGCACTGAGTTTCACTTGGACCCTTGACCTTTTGGGAGTTTTGTTCACATTAGACAAGAAAAGAATCACAAGACTGGCCTCTATCTACCACCTTTTTTTTTCTGGGGCTTTATATCTCTAAATAAAAGAGAAGGGGGGGGAGAAAGGGAGAGAGGCAGGGAGAGGCTGCATGTTACATAATACGTGTTTATATTTTTCTTATGCGAGCCAGTGTGTAGAGTTGAAAACAAAGTAGTTCTGTGTATTTCCATCACCCTTAGATTTTGCCTGTCTTTCCCGTCTGGAGTTTGGTGCGCCCCTCTGGAAAATCCCCATCTTTTCAGGGATCAGGGGGCAGTTGGGTCACTGCAGGGTGGGTATGTGAACCATGCTGAGTGGCCTCGGGGGTCAGGGGCTGTGGACAGCACCACTGCTACCTACTTGGCCTTGAGTGGCACCTATGCCTGCACTGTCCTGGGACCTTGCTTTCCCCAGCTGAACCAGTGAAGGCATCAGAGCAAGAGACAGTGGAAGTTGATGTCACCCAGAGCAGCACAGAGCTGCCTGCCCACAGAGCTCCCTCTGCTCCGTGTACATCCAGGCCACAAACTACTGGTCTGCAGCCCCCTAAATGCAACCTGCTGGAATGGGCCTGGTTTTTCCTACCACCTGGATCACAAGGTGAGAGAGCCATGGCCTCAGGGCTCAGGCTCCATGAATGTCAGAACTGGGCCCAACCTTGATCCCCAGCATCCTCTTAGGCTCATTTTGCACCTTAGTCTGTTCCTTCAAACCTCAATGGCCCAGGACCCTGGCCTATGTCCAAGGTGGCCCCCTGCACCCCTAAGCCTAGAGCTAGGGAGGAGAGAGCTGCCGTGAAGCTCCTGCAGGTGCAGATGCAGAGGCCAAGCGTCCGGCTGAAAGACTAAGGACAGTACAGAGACATGGTCTGGAACCCAGGGCAGGCGGGAGCAGTCTTTGTGAGGCAGGGTGTACAGAAGTGGGCCATCCCAGGTCTCATCTCCCACCATTGCCACCCAGGAGCATAAAATGAGTGGCCAAGAACCATCTTTCTGGGGAGGTGACCTTGACATAAGGTCACAAGCTTTTGAGACCCAGCGCTGTATCAGACATGAGCCAGTCCCACCACTTCCTGGCAGGTGACCTTGGGCAAATGACTTCACCTGTTTGGGCCTCACTTCCTGAAGAAGAAAGCCTTCCTGTGTGCACCCCGGAGAGGAAACCCTTTGCGGGAAGAGGTATGGCACCAGCAGTGACCAGTGAGGGCCACCGCCAGAGCTGGGAGCTGTCCTGGGGACCTGCAGATTTGAGGTTTCTTTCTGGCCAGTCGTTGCGTTGCCTGAGGCCAGAGAAGGGACTCCTGCTCAGCAAGGACCTGCCCCAGAGTCTGGCAAATGTCACCTCCATTCTCCAAGGACTCATGCACTGCCCACTGCCTGATCCTATGCTAAGCAAACTTCAACATCAGTGTGACCATCGCTGTGCGTTTACTGAGCACCACGTGTTTTCTATGTACTCTCACCTAAGCGTCCCTCCTCGTTTATCTGGTGAGGTGGAGACTATTATTAGTCCTGTTTCACAGGTGGAAAAATTAAGGCCCCAACAGGTTAAGCAACTTCTTAAAAACTACAGAGCCAGCTGCCTACAGAACTAGGAGCTAACTCTCATGCCAGAACTGGGCAGTTGACCCTTCTCTATGTTCACTCTTCAAGTCAGGAAACCTCAGAGGTGGCCTGGCTAAGTGAAGAGAGGCAACACCTTTCTGGCTTAAATTAGGGGCTCTGAGGCCAGGTTGCTGAGTCCAACTCGCTATTCACTGTGTGTCCTTGGGCAAGTTACTCAACCTCTCTGAACCTCAGTTTCCTGGAGATGAAAGGGTGCCTCTATACATCTTCACTGAGCGACTGTGGGAACTAAATATGCACAAAGTGCCAAGAAGTGCCTGTGTGGAGCAGGCGCTCAAGAGGCGCCAGTAGCTATTGACCATGCTGGGGATCTCTGCGCAGGGGGGTATGGGAATCTGGCTGCCTTGGCCAGGGGCATCTTTCTGGCCCCATCTCCAAAAACCAGCGATAGAAAAGTCAACTCCTTCCACTGCTGCAGAGATCAAGGTTGGAGGGCAAAGGTTATCTTGTTTCACTCATAGGGCAGAGAGGTCGAGCAGCTACCTGAGTCACAGAGCATCAAAGGGGCCTCAGGGGCAGCCCGGGCTTCCTGCTCCACAGTCACGGCTGACACCCAAGCTCAGGGGGCCGAGTCTGCGTCCTGGGTGGTGTGGGATTCAGAGCAGGGTTTCAACATCTCCGTTCCCAACATCCTCCACTATAAAATGGTGGTAACCATAGCAACCACCTCTAAGGGTGCTGTGAGGAGGCTCAAATATGTTGGCGTGTGCACTGGGCTTAGAGACAGCCGGGCTCAGCATGATGGTCACACAGGACATCAGCTCAAAGGACCCATGACGGTGCCCTTGATGGGGCTTCCTGTCCCACAGTGTGCACAGGGAGTGCAGAGGCCACTGCTCGAGAGGAGGCCTGAGGCCGCTCCTGGGCACACCTGGAGGAGCTTGGATGCCTCCCCTGCCCTGTGGTGGAGCCTCCTTCCGCATCCTAGGAAGAGAAAAGCCCATGCCCAAGTAGCAGGGAGGTGGGGAGGCTGAGGGCAGGAAAGGCCCTGGCAGACAGGGGCTGGGCACACTGAACTGTGCTCCTGTCACCGCTGTGGCTGTACCTTGGCTCCCCAGGACCTCTCTCTCCTCCACTCCTCACCAAGAGTCTTGGCCACAGGAAGGGACTATGTTACTGTGACAACAGGAGGCACACCAGCATCCCCTCACCTCCAGGGCCCAGGCCTGCAGTCCCCCGGTGGTACAGAGACCGAGGAGCCCCAGCGTCCCTCCCAGGGAAAGGCACACTTACGACTCAGTCCCAGGGCCGGCAGTGGAGATGGAGGCTGAGGAGACAGAGCCCTGTTCTCATCCGTATTTAAGCAGTGATGCAGAGGGGCGATGGGGAGGCTGCTGGTGAATATTAACCAGGGGTGGCCTCCTAGTTATTAGAGGAACAAACAGACAGGGCCTAAGTTCACGGCCCGGCTCTGAGCTGCCCGCCCACGCCGCCTGCCATACACTGCCCAGCAGCTGTGGCCCTCGCTCCATAACCCAACCTGACTCATCTGCCACACCACGGCATCCTGTCCCCAAGGTGGGTGGCTGCCCTGAGTCAGCCAGTCCCTGGGACACTGCCACTTTGCTGGCCCCGCACCCTCACTGGGGCATCCTCTGTGGCTGCCCCACTGGAAGCAAATCCACCATTTATCGACTCAGCTGCCTGGAAGTGCCTGGTGCTGAGGACTCTCTTCCACCCTGGGAGAGTCACAGTGGGTTATGAGCCCATTTGACAGGTGGGGAGACTAAACTCCAAAGCAGGGAGTCTGCTCCTCCAAAAGGAACTACCCAGCTTTAGATACCAAAATCCTCTGGATTTCCTCTGCAGGAAAAGGAGCACGAATGACTAAGGGAGACAGAGCTGCAGCAGGCTGGCACAGGACACTCTCGGGACAGGCTAGGTCCGGGAGAGTAAATCTGTAAAGAAAGCTGTGCTGCTTCAGGCAAACGCCTTCACTCTCTGAACCAGGAGGTGTGTCCGTCTGCATCACAGAGGGTGGGAAGTCCCTTGGGAAAGTGCCAGGCACAGAGTAGATTCTGTCTTTGGCTCTGTCCAGCCCTCTATCCTGCTGCCACCCAGCTGCTCCGATGGCAGGAGGTTCCCTTTCTGGCCCATCCCAGACCTCTTCTGCTCAGGCCACCTGAATTCTTGGGAACATGGCCCTGCCCTGGGGCTCATACAAGCCGTGGGGGCACTGCTGCGGCCAGCTGTGTGGTGGGGGTGCAGGGTTGGCTAATAGGGCCCCGCTCGATTTCAATCTTCAGTCAGACCTCGACACCCCTGTGCACCCCGTGCTAGCTGGGCACCCAGGATGCACCAGGGGCTCTGTGCTGAATGACTGACTGTGCGCTTTGCCTTTCTCTCCTCCACCAGTGCCTGCTGGCCCTCTGCCCTGGGGCTCTGCAGGATGAGGGACCCACGGGACTCCAGCACACAGGTGCAGACCAGGGGGCACACTCACTGTCCGTGAGGCTGCAAGCTCGGCTTCCCCGTCTGTACAGTGGGGACCATGAGAGTCCATGCCTTGCTTGGCTGCTGCAGGACGCGATGCAGCAGTAGCAAAGCCTGGGGCCCAGTGTGCCCCGCCGGCTCCAGTGATGTGCCCCATGTCAGTGGGTCTCCCTGGGGTTACTCAGGTGGGCTTGGGGGTGCCTGGGAGCTTCCCTGCTGGTATTGACTCCTTCAGTACTCTCAGTGACCCCTACAGGAAGTGGGAAACTGCTCATGCTCCCCTTCACCGTTCCCCGCCCACTCCCCTCCCCCATCACCCCGCTTCAGGGCCCCAGTCTGTCCCCTGGCGCTGCATGGACTTCTCCCCCCAGGGACTGGCTGCTTTACATCCACTCCCAGCTCGGACAGCTAGGCTGTGGTCGTGGAGAGGCCAGCCCTTTTTAGCCCTGGGTGTGTGTTGCCCTCTCTGGGCCTCTGTTTCTCCATTTGTACAATGGAGTCTGTGGGGGCCAGCTGTCTGTCCTGTCTGCCCCAGAGCAGGCAGTGGCAGGTGCCCCGTCTTCCCTGCTCTCCCAAACTCAGCCTCTTCAGGTAGGCAGGTGGCCCGGGGGCTGGTGGTTGGTCACAGCCCCTCTGCCCCTCTGTCCGGGACTCCTGGTGGCCCTGTGAGCAGGTACATCTCCTATGGCTGCCAGTTGCCGGCTGCCGAGTTCCTCGGTCTGCTCTCAGGTTGCAACGTGGCTGGTCATGTGCACCCCAAGCTCCCAATGTGCATGGCTTGGTCTAGAGGAAGGGAGCTCTGGCTGGCAATGGTACCAGGTTGGGGAGGGACAAAGGCTGGGGCAGGAAGGGGCCTTACCTTTTGCCAGGCAGATGCCAGGCTGGCCCTTCCTGGCCCAGGCAGTCCTGTGTGTGGACCTGCTCTGTCCAGGCTGTGTGACCCAGGCCATCACCCACACCAACCCCGAAGAGGAACCATTCTCTAACCCCCAGTGGAGGAGCAGTCACACTCAGGACTACTGGGATTGACAGCCTCTCCCTCCTGGCATGGAGCCCGATGGGCACCAGCATCTTGGCAGGTGTCCTGGGCCAGGTGCGGAGGGAGGAGGACAGAACCACCCTGATTGTCCAGTGGAGCCTCTGAGGCTATGGAGGGTCCCTGTGTATGGGGTGGCATGTGTCACAGGCCTGGCGGGGATCCCAAGGGGCACCTGGACATTTGGAGGGGGAATGAGGAATGGCCCAGAGTGGGAATAGCTGGGACAAGCAAGAGGCTCAGACTTGGGGGCCTTGCCCTTTTGGGTCAGAGCTCCATGCTCAGCCCTTCATCTATCAGAAAACCCACCATGGGAAGAAGGGTTGGGATATGAACAAGGATAGAATTGCCAGGTTACGTGTGACTGGGCTGCTCTCCAGGATACTGACCCACAGGACACAGCAGGGGAAGTCTTGCCTACCGATTTCTCTGGAATCGTCTGTTGCATCATCTGTGCTGAATAGACACAGATGCATCATGGGAAGATCCTGTGGGCACCTGGGCCTTGAGATAGGAGCCCCGTAGTATGGGCTGGAAGGCAGCTGAGCACTGAGACCTGGAGTCTGCAGCAGGGAAGGGGTAGGGACAGGGTGTGCGAGGGGTCCTGAGCCATCAGATCCAGGACCCAGGATGGGAGGCTGCTGGGGGGAACAACGGTGGACCTCGGGTCAGGTGACCCTCGGCAGCGCTCCCGGGAGGGTGTGAGCACCCATGCCCCAGCCCAGCCTTCAGGTCCCCGTGGAGGGCAGTGTGGGTTTAGGACCGGAACTAAGGGTCTGGGCTCAAGCCTCACCTCGACCGCTCCTTCTGTGACACCTTAAGCCACTTAACTGCCCTGTGCCTCAGTTTCCTCGCCTGTGAAGTAAGGCTGAGAATAGTCACTTGTGCCAGGGCTGAGATGACAGCACAGAAGCTCCTGGCACATGGTGGCCCTGTCCATGCAGACCACACATGACTCAGGGATGTGTCCCGGGCGTGGAGAGCCTTTCAGTGGGTCCCAGCATCTGAGCAGGAAACCTTCTGCATGGGACCCCAGGCTAGGGGAGCGGCACTGTGCCCCAGGGGCTTCTCAGACCCAAGCCACCATTTACCCAAAAGGGTACTGCTCCACCCTCTGGGGGCTGGGGCTCCTGCCGCTTCCCAAAGGCGCAGGGCCAGGTGTATTAGCATCTTTCTCAGCACATGTGATGGGCAGCTTGGACTCAGGGGAGGGGTTCTCTGAGCCTCAGTTGCCCCCTTTGTGGAACAGAGCAGTGTCCTTCCCTCACATATTGCTGCTGTGAGGTTTGAACGAGGTGCAGGTGCGGGGTTAACACAGAGGCTGCTGTGTCAGCAGCTCGGCCCCCGAGTCCGTCTTCCTGAGCTCATTTAAACCCCGGTGTTCTGGGTTTTATCTTCTGGGAGAGGAGCTGAGTTGGCACCTTGCTTCTCCTCCTCCTGGCATCTTGCAAATTGACCAACTTGCAACATCCTGTGGCCTCTCTTTCCTCCTGCGCATAACTCCACAGGGCCACTTCCTGTGTGGGGACCATTTCTGCTTTGTCTGTAACTATGGCTGCTCCCAGCTTCCTGTGTTCGCTCTCATCCTCGCTCAGGGTGCGGGAAGCAAGACGAATCCCACCTGGTGAGTGACAATGTCGGTGATAGCAGGAACCAAAGACACATCCATAGCTTCATCCCCTCATTAAAATTAGTGAAACTACCGTTTGATTACGACTAACCTTTTTGACATTTTAACTTGACTCTTAGATTCTGAACTATGGTGACCATTATGGACTTGCAGCTTTTAAGAGACTCAGCCTGACCTATTTAACTATAATCAAGATTTCCTTTTTGATGGTCAAATTGCCACCTTTTGGCCGAGAGGAGCCCCTTTACATGATCTCTTCTCTCCATGCAGCGATACCCCTGATGTTTTGGGACGCTCCTGTCTCTAGGTCATCATGTCCAGGCCCAGCTTCATTTTCTTCTATGCCACAAATGGCACTGGTGCCTTCCCCAGGGAAAGGGCAGGCTGGGTGTGCAGGATTCGCCCAGGCCTGGGCCCTTTGGGTCTTGTTACTCCAAATCGAGAGCCCGTTGTCGGTGGCTCAGACAACAGACAACTTGCCCAACTCAGACTTTGGCTTGAACTGTTTCCACCGACTCTGTTGACTTTTTCATGTTGACTTCGAGTGTTTCTGTTTGCTCAGTTTTACCGAGTCTCTCCAGGCTGTCATTTTCCACTACAAATTCCCAAGCTGACTAGGACACACAGCATCGCCTCTGGCGTTGCGCACTTTCTATCTGCCAGGCTCTGTTTTAAACACCATGAGTGCATTAACTCACACAATCCCACATGATGGCTGCCATTCGTATCACCCATAAACCAAAATGTCATGAATGAGATTAAAATAAAGTAGACATTGTTTAGTTCAGGCACAAAATAGATGTCTAAATTGGGAAACCGCAAGCTCAGTGTAGAAGCCCTGTGAATTCTGCCCTGAGTTCCTGCGAAGGACCAAGGCTTTTTATGAAAAGAGTCATTCTTTTAGGTGAACAAGGCTGACCTAAATTCAGAAACTGACTCAAACCAGGTGAGCATAAATTTTATCTATTGGAGTGTTCGGATCAAGAGGCCAGTTGGCCAACCTACTGTTTCTCAAACTGCAAAACTGTTAGATTCTAGAAAACTGTTCCTTTTGTTTCAGTTCTAGACATGATGTCTTGCTCTCTCTTTGGTCTTTCTTTTGGGGAGTACTAGGGATCAAACTTGGGGTGCTCTACTAATGAGCTACATCCTCAGCTCTTTTTTCTTTCAGCAGGGTCTTGGTAAGTTGCCCAGGCAGGACTTGAACTTGTCATCCTCCCACCTTTGCCTTCACTAGGTACTGGGAGGCTCAGCTTTGCTCTTTACGTCATCACTCCTTAGGCCAGACGGAGGCACCAAGGCCCAGTGTTGGCGCAGTACTGGTGCTGTACACCTCCCTCCCTGCCTCTCTTCCTCTGTTTGTTGCCTCCACCGTGCTTTGCACTCACCCTTTTATAACGTGACCAAGCAGCTGACAATTACCCAGCACGTAGCTGGTGCCAGGTGGCATCCTGAGCGCTTTACACACATGGACTCCTCACCCTCAGATCCAACCCGTGAGGACTGGGCTTTTGTGATCTCCATTCTATAGATGAGACAAGTGAGGCCCCTGAGGTCAAGCAAGTAGCTCTAGGTCACCACGGGACTGTAGGAGTGGAGGGGACACCCTAACCCTGCTGAAGCACTGTGGGGCAAGGGCTGCATCGCCAGACTTCAAATCACCTGAGTGCAGGAGCTGTGTTTTTCAGCTCTCTGATTTTGTGCTAAGTACAAAAAAAGTGATGGAAGGACCATGTGTGAACTGAGTTCATTGAGGTGAGTAGAAATGGAGTATTTTTTTTATTGGGTACGTTAAAGTGCTTTGCCAGGTTGAGAACGTCAGACTGTTATGCTTGTATGGGGCATGCAACTTCTTAGATTAAAATAACAAAACTGAGTGAGGGGCAGGGGTGCTTGCCTATAGTTTCAGATACTCTGGGAGGCTGAGGCAGGAGGATTGCAAGTTTGTGGCCAGCCTGGACAACATAGCGAAGTTCTGTCTCAAATTTAGAATAGAATGGAATAGAATAGAATAGAATAGAATAGAATAGAAAAGAATAGAATAGAATAGAATAGAAGTGAAATGAAGTGAAGTGAAGCCAAAGAAGCTGCTTTGTTATTTGAGCTGGGAGGGGAGACTGGAGAGACAGGGCAGCAGCCAGGATGCCAGTCCAGAGTGCCAAGCGAGGTCCCACCACACCCAAAGCTGCTTCCCTGATGCCACCTCTGAGAAAGGGGGACAGGTCCTGGTGGGACAAGGGAGCAAGGCTGCTCTGAGAGCACGAAGTATCACTGTGGGGAGGGAGATTGCATCAGCACGGCCTCCCCTGCCTGCTCCACCCATGCTCCTGAGGCTCCAACTGGCTGCCCGGTCACCTTGACCTCCCTGCCCAGGTGCTGACCAGCAGATTCCCGAAACACCTTCTGTTTCCCATTAGCTATGCGTGACAGTCACCCTGTTAGCCAATCTGTGTATATAGCTCTCCTTCCTCCACAGCTCGGCAAAGAGGGTTTTATCACCCCTACTTTGCAGGTGAGGTCCAGAGAAGCCAGGTGAAATGGCCCCATAAAACCTCCCCTGGATCCCACCTGTCCATGCCTTTCCTGCTGCCCCATTCTGATGTGCTGTCATCTCGTCCCTGCCTTCACATTTCAGCGATTTATCTTTACGAAGGTGTCATTTACATGCAGGAAAAGCCTAGATCCTAAACATACAATTTAAGAGTTTTTTTACACTTATGTACATCACTCTGAGCAAGACAGATTGTGACATTTCTACCAGCCCCGCCCCCCACAAAGGTCACTTCTGTTCTTACTCTTCTCTCCTAGGAAGATGGGATTTGCCTTTTCTAGAACAGCATAGAAATAGGATAACTGTGTAACTTGTTTTGTGTCTGGCTTCCTTAGTGCAATAACCATATTACTGGGGTTCACTTCACTTGCGTGTATGGGCAGTGTGCTTAGGGTTCTGTGTAGATAGACCACAAGTAGACCCTCCGTTGATGGACATCGGGGTTGCTCCTAATGTCAGCTTTCTGAATGAAGCTCCTGAGAGGACTTGCACTTGGTGTCTTTGTGTAACTAGGCCTTCAGTTCTCTTGAGAGGTCACAGGGTGGAGTGTGCTACGCTTTCAGGAGTTGCTCTCTCTCTTCTGCACCTCCCCTTCTCCTGCTCTCTATGAGATCTTCCAGGAAGAGAGTGGAAACGCGGCCAGAGCAACAGAGTGCAAATCCCTAATCTGTCCTTAACTGTGGGGAGCCTGGCGTGGAGGCTTTGTGTCCTCTACTGTTGGAATGGATGTGGATGTGGGGGTCCTGACACCCTGGTTCCATGCGGTGACTGTGGGGAAAGGCCTGGCTCAATAAATACTAGCTCCTTTTTTTCTTCCACCCTTGGAACGGTGGGACTTATTTGAATTGCAGGCAAATAGAAATAAATAATTCAGCAAAAAGGCTGGGAACAAAAACCAAAATTGCTCTAAGAATTTGTCAAAAATCAATGCTCTTTATCCCGAGGACCCTGTTCTCAGGGCTGAGTATTTAACTCCCTTCTGTTTGCAGAGTGTTGGGCAAGGCAGGCAAACACCAGGGGTCAACAGTGCCTCCTGCCTCCAAGGTCCCCGCAGAGCAAACAGTGAGGACGTGTGCGTCCTGGCTCCTCTGTCCTCTCTGCCCGGTCCTGCATGGGGTAAATGGGAGGCAGGCTGGGGCACTGTGCTGAGACCCCAGGTTCAACCAGAGGAAGCTGTGTGCACAGGTTGAGGGAGGAGAGGGCACAGGTGGAAAGTTGCCCTCCTTGTGGGCTGGCACCCTCGGGGTCACCAACGAGGACAGGGCCACTTGGGCTGGGAAAGCAAGTTCTCTGGACCTATAGACACAACCACACTGCCACCCACACCCAAGGCTTTGGGGGTCTCCTTCCTTCCCTCTATGAAGCACGCTGGTAAAATGGTGGGCCTGACACCCCCTAGACAGTAGGGACTTTCTCAAGATCCTGGGATTTGGGGACAGTCAAAACCAGAAACCTCAGAGGTCAGTTCACTGCAGACAGGTTAGTTAGCCCCTCATGGCTTCATCGCCCTTATCTGTAAATGAGATTATGGTTCCAAGATCTTCAGATGGTTGTTAAGATAAAATAAATGGACACATGAACCCGACTAAGTCAATAAATGTTGGGGCTGTTTCTCTTCCTTTTTCCTTTTCTTTGTTTTTTTTTGTGTTGACTTGAACAGTAAGAACAGAGCAAAGTAGTTCCCGATACACTGAGAAGAGCAGCACCGTCTCCATCTCTTGCACATTCATACCTGCGTGTGTGTGAAGGCCCCGGAAGGAGACAGAGCGGTGATTATCCTGGAATGCAGATTTACCAGTGTGGGCCACTCTTACTTTGTTCTCTATGTTCTCTTATGCTGCTTACGTTTCGTACGTTGCCCGTATAAGCAAGGGCAGCTAGAGTTTGTTTTCACTTAACCAGAGGATGCTGTATTTAAATATGTGTATTTCTGCCAGGGAAGGCCGCTTCCCCCAGGAGTTCTTGTTTCTTTTCTACCTCTCGGGCTTTCCTCCAGAACGCTGTCACTTGGAAAGCAGGCTGGTGGTCCAAAGCTCTCATGGTGAAGTCAGAGGGCTCAAGGCCTCACCAGTTACTTACTGGCTGTGACATTTTAGGAGTGTTATTTAATCTCTGTGAGCCCCCCAAGCAAAATTGGGCTCCTATCTACTATGGAGTGTTTTTTGGGGGGCTGAGTAAGATCACCAAGCATGCAGAAGCTCCCCTGTGATGCGTTAGATTAGTCCCCAGGGTTGTTGCCACCAATGATGCTGTAGTTGTCAGAATTCGAGTGACTTGCAGAGGTAGCAGTGTTCCTCATTCTCCGTGCCTACGACGCGATGTGGATTTTATGTTCACAATAGGCATGTTGCATTTTGGCACTGACCCTGGTGCCTGGAGAGTGTGTTAGGTGTGTGTTTGTCATTCATTTGTTCTCTTGCAGTTTGTACCAGGGAGGTATCCTGGGGGCCTCCCGGGGAAAGAGATCCCCAAGGCCTAGACTTTAAGAATGAACTTGTTAGCCTTATTAACATGGAAAGATCTGAGGAATCCAATGTTTTGCATCTAAGAACATCTTTCTTAGATATAAAAGCAGCATCACGAAGGCCTGTTTAGATTCTTTGCCTTAATATCTAGTTACACTGGTCATCTGCTCACCAAGGTGCAATACCTCTGAAACTGTAACTTGTTTTTGTCCAGCAGTTTGGTAATCCAGGGGGATTTGCAATTCTCCTGAGCTCAGGGCAGTTCTGAAACAGGTCGCCAGGTGAGATTTCTAAGCCACGATTCCAGATTTAAGTGTGAATCCCTGCACACCCAGCCACATGAACAAATCCACAAAAATGCTGTTCGTATGTTTCCCTGACGACTTCGAGCCCAGTGCCTTACATCACATCAGGAAGGAAGCGCAGGTCTGGGAGCCACAGGGACTGATGGAGTTGGGTCTCTCAGAGTCTTGATTTTGCAAAGCCTTAATCTGAAGAAGTTTCCGAATGCACATCTTCGTTCTACAGCCTAGAATTCTCCACGTGGTCCTGTGACATTTTTCTTCCTTCGCTTCATTTTGGCATCAGTGAGGACCCAAGCAGGAACCAGTTTTACCATCTTGATTATTTGTCTACCACACTGTGCAATAAGCATAACTAGTTAATCTCTCATGTGTCCTGCCTGAGGGATTTTCCCATGGCAGCCAGGAGCAACACCCTGATCTTATGATTTACATGAATGCTTGAAGTTTCCATTTCCTCATAGTTTTATGGGTTGGTCTCATCTTATGCAATGGGCTTGTAACGAGACATTACAGTAAATTTCACACGCTCCATATATGTACACACTCACACACACACCAATTTAGCACTTGGCATTTAAATGCCTGGAAATCACACCTACTCTGCTTTTGTGACTAGAAACAACAGACCAGTAAGAGCAGTAATGAAGTATGCGATGGAAGGAAAAGAACAACGACATACGTCCTCCTAAACTCCCCAGGTCTGGCCTAGATGCCACCAAGCTTAGTGAGTAGCAACGACCATTACCAGAATTCCTGTTTCCTACACCCAGCCAAAGTGACCTAACATCCTCCTTGCTTGCTGGCAATTAGAAAAATACCCCGTGTACCGAGCAGTGTCCACAGGACTAGGTTCTCTGAAGTGGCGGTCTTGCTGACCACAGACACCGTAAACTGGCTCCAGTGAATAAACTACTGATGCACAAATCAGAACACCACATCTTTCTCTGAGGATGTTCCACAAGGCAGATGCCAGGCGAAAGGCAGATAAGGAGAAATTTCTAGGAGAGGGTGGGAGGCATTGTGTGTGGGAGATATCGATGCTGTGAACCTCTATCTGGTGCTTTTTTTCTTCTGGGCATTAAGGAGGCAACACTTTTCAGTCACTTGCCTCTGGGCAGATGCCTGTTCTGGGGCAAGAAATGCTGGAGGAAATGCTGCATATCCCTTCTGGACCTCACAGCGGTCAACATAGCCACAGGATCAACGCCGTGGACCACTAGACTGCCTCACACATACTGTCCCAAAGCACGGATGACCTCAGAACTGTTTGTACCCATAGCCAGCTGGCATGAGAAGCAACTAAGATCCTGGGGGGTTGTTGTTACTGAAGCATAACCTAATCTACTCTGACTAATATAATAAGACATTGATATTTTACTGAAGCCAACTTATGCTAGACCATGCTGCTCATGACCACAGAATTCCTACAGGACCATCGACAAATACGTGGATAAAGGAAATGTGGCACGTATATAAAATGAAGTACTAAATGAAGTACTGCCATAAAGAAGGATCAATTTGAGTCATCTGTGGGAAAATGGATGCCCCTTGAGACCATAATGCTAAGTGAAATAAATCAAACACAGATTAAATATTACATTTTTCTCTTATACGAAAAACCCAAAATATAAATAATTTAAAAAGCAAAAGAAAATTTAGATGATAGGAAACAGGGGGTAGACTTCGTGGAGATGGGAAAGGATCTGAGGATAGGAGGAGAGGGGAGGACAGGGACAGGAAGTAAGAATGATTAAGAGGTACTATGTGTATGTACAATTCCTCAAGGGGAGTGTAATTATCATGTATCACAAACATGTTCTCTTAAAAAATAAACTAAAAACATGCCATTCTGGTTAAAATAGTAAATCTCTTGTTTGCTTTGAAGTGATTGAGGCTATTACTTTGATTTTTTTACCAAGCCAAAAATAGACATAATGATTCCGCATGGTTGATGTAAGACCAAATCTTATCTGTCCCCTCATGGACACATAATTCTGCTTTTCCGTTTGCAGATCCAGCTTCTCAAAATCATGGGCCCTGCAGGTGAGACGATTCTATTCTCCTGGGTGCTGGGAACAGGTAAGCTGTTTATTCACCTTTGTGCATCCCAGGGTACCTGGCATTGGGCTTGGTGCCAGAGGACACTAGAGGACACCACAGCTGCTTGGTGGCAGAGGACAGTGATGAGGCAGAGAGGGAAAAGATTGCTGGAGTCTGTGGTCAAGTGCTGGTCACAGAGGGTGCCTGGGTCATGAGCAGTGCTATGCTCGGCAGCAGCAGGGCCACCCCATCCAGGGCGTAGAGAAGAAGGGAGAGCATCAAGGGATTATGTGCAGGAATGCAGGAGAAAGATGAGCTGGGGGCTTGTTAGAGTTCTCTTCCAGTAGCTTCCAGTTTCTCAGCGAAGCAAAAGATATCAGCTGAGAGTCATAGGGTGATGGGTCTTTGGGAGTCTCAGGAAAGAGGAGGAAGAGTGAAATCGTTTTTCAGAAGAATGAAAAGAATTGATTACACACATACAGTGTGATTGTTGGGTGGCACTCAGGGTCCTCTTGTGATGAAAGTGTGACCCAGCAGGAAGACTTGCTCTCCCGTTCTCCACAGGTACGCGAGTACATACACGGAAGAGAGAAAGGGGAGGACTGAACTGGCTTTGGTCTTGCCAGCATGACAAAGGCAGACAGGAGTGTGTTAGTTGTGCGGTTATAATGATGGGTCACAGCGTTCGGTCATTATAAGTCTGCGGTGGGGCCGAGGGAGCAAGTGCTTCAGTGAAGTGGAGGAAAACATCGTTAGGAGGGAAGAGCAAGTGCAGGGACTGGAAAGATCCATTTATGTGCATATTGAAATTACCAGGAGCTGAGAAAAGGGGAGACCATGACAATGAGCCGGCATCTAAAAATATTTAAGAGAGATAAGCAAATAAATGATATAAGTGTTACATTATGGAGGACATTATATTATGGGCTGAGGTAGAAAATAAGAACGTCCAGGGCCGGTGAGATAGCTCAGCGGCGTAAGCGCCTGTCTGGCAAGCGTGAGGTCCTGAGTTCAACTCCCGGTACCCACATACGATAAAAGGGCTGGTGATATCACTCAGTGGCACGGGCGCCTACTGGTGTGCGAGGTCCTGAGTTCGACCCCCAGTACTCACACACACAAAAAAAAGAAAAGAAAATAAGAATGTCCAATGCGAACCTGCTTCAGGGAAATCAGCGAAGGAGGAACCAGGGTTGGTACCTGCAGGATAAAGACAGGGATAATACCACACAGGCAGGGGTCAGTAGCAAGAATAAAGACCCTGAGGCAGGGAAGAACTTATTCCAGGACCTACGGGACCACTCTTATGGCTGGAAAATAGTAAGTGGGAAAATAAGGGAAATGCCTGTTAGAGGAGAATCAAGAAAGAACAGCGGACCCACATATACCAGTGTGGACTCCTCGAACTTGCCCCCAAAGCCTGGCAGGCCCGGGGCCGCCTTTACTGAGGCAGGTTGTACAGGGGTAGCAATCCATCCCGGAGGGGATGTAGCACTGACCACTGAGCCCCCGGGACCCTTCCAGTGAGGTGGAGGCTCCTGCACTTGGGGCCAGTGACCTTCTGCCCTCTGGGGTTCACACACATTCCTAAGCCACCGGAAGTAGTGCTACTTGTCATCAGATGCAGTCAGCTTCGTGTCCCCATGCTGCGTTTACGGCAATCCAGCATCATTCTCCACCATCCATTTGGCTTCTGCACAGGCCAGCAGGTGAGAGGTGGGTATGTGAGATGTGACACCATTGGTTCGCTTTCTCTTTTTCTTCTTTTATCCTTCATTATCATACTTCAAATTCATCGTGGAAAATGTTAAATAGTTTCATGTTAGTCCAGTAGATACCCCTACACTAACTTTGAGTATTCCATTTTTCTACCAGTCAGTGCCTTAACTTTCTTTTTTTTGAGGCAGGGTCTTGCTACGTAGACCAGGCTGGCCTCGAACTCATGGTGATCCTCCTGCCTCTGCCTCCCAAGTGCTGGGATTACAGGCATCCTCCACCATGCCTGGCTCCAGTGCCTTGACTTTCACAGGAGAAACGTATGGAGACTCTGACTTCAATTCTCATTGCTGTGCAGCAACCCACTCAATCAAACTTCGTGTTCGATTTTCAGCAATATCAGCCCTGCAGCCACAGTGAGAAATACAGGCCTGTCGTGGAAGCGCTCTGGTCCTCATGTAGTGCCTTGGACGGGCAGCCAGTGGACCTGAGCCTGTCGTGTTCATGTCGTGTTCATGTCGTTTCATGTTTCATGCCCTGGAGCCTCACTCTCGCTCACAGTCATCATTGTTGTCATGACCTGCGTTCCGTCACAATTAACACAGCTGGAACATTGACTATGATGCCGCCATGTGTCACCAATTACTGACATTGTCAAGGAGCTCTGCCCTGTGTCAAGCCCAACGGCACAACCAGGTCAATTCCAAAATCTGAAGTCTGTCTTCTGGGTTCACTCTTGGTACCAATCTGGATCCCATCATGAAAGAAATCCACAGTAGTTTTTTTTTGTTTTTTTTTTTTGTTTTTTTTTTTTGTGGGTACTGGGGGGTTGACCTCAGGACCTCGCGCGCCCGCAGGCGCCCGTGCCGCTGAGCGATATCACCGGCCCCTTTTTCGTATGTGGGATCTGGGAGTCGAACTCGGGCCCTCGCGCTTGCCAGGCAGGCGCTTAAGCCGCTGAGCCATCTCACCGGCCCTCCACAGTAGTTTTAACAAGGAACATCTAACACAAAAAACGGTACTAACTACAACAGGCAATTGGAATAATGAGACACTGGCTTGTAAAAGGATTCTAAAAAATAGAGGGAGAGCAGAAATAAAGGACAGCACTCTCCTGGGACTGAGAGAGAGCACCCAAGGACCCCAAGCCCAAGCTAAGATGCAGAACTCACTGGACAAGGGGCAGCCGTGGCTTTCAGAAGAACAGAGGTGTCGCTGTGGTGCTGTCTCCGCAGAAATTCTTGGCATTTACTCTCCAGCACTTACTGGAAATCCACTTCCTAAGGTTTTTTGGGAAACTCACTTATGGGGAGATGTCTACTAAAGGAACTTGGTTACAAAGCCACTGAAAGTGGGTACCGGAGGGCACGGCTGGCCATTGGTTGTAGAGGTCATTGTACTCTACAGGATGGGCCACCAGAGAAGCCACCTGCACTCCTGGATCTGGAGGCCTGGCACCTGGGGGAGTCTGTCAAGGGGACACCTGGGGGGAAGAAACAAGGTCACTTCCTCCTGCTTCTTTGCTCACAGAGTTTTATGTCACAATGATAAATGCTCACCTTGGTGACTTCACTTGATGGCCAGCATCCAGGCTACTCTGTCCCTGGGGGTCTCCTGCATGGACGGTGGGCTGGAATGCTGAAGAGCAGCGTGCTGAGGTATGTGCTGGTTTAGTATGTGGGCGTCCCAGGCATCTCAAGGCCTCCACCTCGATGGGGGCTGCTGTCATCTCCTGGCTGCAGACTGGAAAGCCTGTGGCCGGAAAGAATATCCAGCAGCACGTGACACCTGCTGAGAGCCTCCCTCGGCCCTCAAGAGAAGGCCAAGCTTATAGCACAGCTCCAGCCCCAGTGACCTCCACACCGCATGGAATGACCCCACCCACTGGACAGAGATGGCTCTGACCCAATTGCTCGTCTGTCATTGGGGCTGCAAGGTCACCTGGGCCATGCCGGCACCAGGTCAAGGTGATTCACAGCAGGCTGAGTCCCTCTTTGCTGAGCTTAGTCCTCCCAATCTGCACATGGGATAGAATTTCTAACACTGGGTCTGGAAGAAAGGGAATATTCTGAAGGAATATTTGCAGTTTCTCTTTGCAGTTTTCTCAATCTGCTCTCAAGCTGCATGCAATGCAGAGGAAAGATATGCACGAGAGAGCAAAGAAGACACTGGGCTGAATCTAAATTGTGTCATTTACTACATATGAATCCCATTTTTCTATATTTTTCTGTGTTCCCTTAGTACGAAGAGAACAGCGAATTCAGCATTTCTGTTAGCGTTTGTGCCTAGCTCCCCATGAAACAGATAGAAGCAGAAAATAAGTTAACTTTTGTTGTGTTGTGGCCCAAGAAGACTCCGACCAGCGGGGCCTCCCAGGGGCAGGAACGCGAACCCGGGCGACGGTATGGGGATGAGAAAGAAGACACACACACACACAGATCAGGGAAGTCGAGCGAGAGAGAGTTTATTGCGGAAGTGCCAGGGCTTATATCTCTTTGAGGGAAACGGTGGGAGGGTCTAATGGGTGACGTAGGATCAGGATGGGCGGGGGGGCGCATGCTCAGACGTGAAGCTGGGTCATTTATGGCTCCCCACATATGCTCCTTTTTCTCCAAATGAGAATATTGCCGACCATGAATGTTTGTATGACCCTGAATGTGGCCTGTCTTAGGTTGTGGAGGTTACTGCAAGTCTTTTTGTTTTTACGCATTTGATTTTTCAGGCCTTACCTGTCATTGAGCTAACCACTAACATCGCCAGCGTCCCAGCGAAGAGTGGCGCTCTGTTTTAGGTGGTCCTGAGAGTGTTAGTGACTTGTGACTCCATCTTACCCGTCATTGGCCGACATTCTTATATGCTGGGGCCTGAATATCATCATATGGTTCGGCTTGTTTGTACTCATCAGCATCTGTTTTTACGGCAGCAATGAGTCTCTTGAATAGGCAGGGACCAAAGGTCAAGGCGAGGACCACAACTATAAGGGGGCCAAAAAGGGGGGCAAGGTAGGGGAGCACAGTGGAGAACCCGGCGCTGGAGAATAAGGCTTGCGTTCTGGCTATTTCTCTCTTTTTAGGGCATCGTTTAATTTGTCCATAGCGTGTAGGACAACAACAGAGGAGTCAATGTAGAAGCAACATTCTTCTTTGAGGGCCGCACAGAGGCCCCCCCTCCTTGAGGAATAGTAGATCCAAGCCGCGCCTAGTATCTTTTGGTCCCCCCAGCGCCTGAGTGTCCACCTGAATGAAGCATGTTGATGATTAGCGATGGTTGCCGGGAGCATCACAAGAACATACAGGAAGCTTGACGGGAACATCTATAAAGGAAAAATATTAACCCTCAGGGGCGCCTCCCTGGGCAGGTTTATTAAGTTGTTTTACAAGGCGCTCGGGTACCCAGCGTGCATTGTGGTCAGCCTGAGAATAGATACAGGCTGAGCCCCTTCCCCATATGAGGACGGGGTCAGGGCCATGCCATTGATTAGTGAGGGGATCTTTCCAGAGGGCTGTGGCGAAGGAGGAGGCTGTAGAGGGGTGCCAGAAGCGATCGGCAGCGGAGCGATTGTTTTGGTCTAGGGAAAGAAAATTGATGATAAGGAGGGCATGGTTGAGGATATTGCGGGGGGATCCTTTGGTGGGATACCATGTGACCGTCGAGAGCTTGGAAATGGTTATTTTGAGTTTTTGATTTGCCCTTTCGACGATACCTTGGCCCTGTGGATTATATGGGATCCCTGTACTGTGAATAATGTTAAGGTGTTGACAGAACTCAGCAAAGGATTTGCTGGTATAACCAGGGCCATTGTCTGTCTTGAGCAAGTAGGGAGATGCGCTCCAGAAGCGAACTGAGAAATTGATCTTGCATGGGTGTGGCAGTAGGTGCAGGGTGAAGGGAGGGGAAGGTAACTGAAAAGGCGGGCGCAACAAGGGGAGGTGGGGGGGCAGAGGGCAGCGGTATTTGTGGAGGTAAGGAGAAAGGCGGGGGGTCAGGAAGAGGGGGGTAAAGTGCAGGAGGCTGCGTGGGCTTAAGACATGATGACAGGCTATCTAACGGTGGAGACCCAGGACAAGATGGCGGGCGGAGGTCTGTTTCATAAGATGGAGGGTGACTATCGTTAAAGAAGGCGGAAGTGGGTACGGGGGAAGTAGGAGAGCAACAGCCATCTTTTTCTTCTGGCATCTGGAGAACTACAGAGGGTGGAGGGCTAGGGATAGGGGTATCAGTAATTGGGGGGCAACCGGTTGACCCAGTGGCTGAGCCGGAGCCTGTGATGGTTGAAGGTTATTGGGCTGTGTCCGTAATAGTTCTGAAATTAGGGTCCAATAAGCGAAGGCTGTGACGGGAACCTTTTCTGGCCCGAAAACCCGATAACAATCTTGGAGTGCGTCACCCACGCGGTCCCAGACCCTGATGTTAATGGTGCCCTCCAAGGGGAACCATGGACAAACCTTATTTATAAAGGAAAAGTAATCAGTCAATTGCCGCGGGGTGACTTTTATTCCCCTCACTCTGAGCGCTTCAGAGACCCCTTTAGTAAAAAGTTCGTGCTCGGAGAGGTTTTGTCCCATTTTGCATCCTGTATGCTTACCGTGATTCAGACGCGAAGAAAGGAGTTGGCGTACGGATCACTGAGAAAGGAATCTCATGAAAATGAAACTAAAGACCGGTCAATCGTTGGCATTTATCGCCCTACAGGGTGATCCCTCATAGTATCCATCTTTCCCGGGCCCCACGTTGGGCGCCAAATGTTGTGTTGTGGCCCAAGAAGACTCCGACCAGCGGGGCCTCCCAGGGGCAGGAACGCGAACCCGGGCGACGGTATGGGGATGAGAAAGAAGACACACACACACACACACACACACAGATCAGGGAAGTCGAGCGAGAGAGTTTATTGCGGAAGTGCCAGGGCTTATATCTCTTTGAGGGAAACGGTGGGAGGGTCTAATGGGTGACGTAGGATCAGGATGGGCGGGGGGGGCGCATGCTCAGACGTGAAGCTGGGTCATTTATGGCTCCCCACAGACTTTCCCGAGGAGGACACAGAGGTCCTGTGCATATGGCCACTCAGTGCTTTGGCCAGAAGGGAGACTTGGAATTGAGGTCATCAGATGCACCCTCCTGGCTCTGCGCTGCGCTTTACGCTGTGTCTTTGAGACCAGGCTTTGCTCTCCCTCGCAGCAGCCAGGACAAATTGCAAGCTGTTCCTTGGGTAGAAACAAGGAGGCGATCTGTCCTGCCGGTTCTGTTGAGACTGCACCTGCTGCTGCGTTATATCTGTGTTCTTCCTATCTAGGTTGTACGGAACAGTAGGGATTTGAAATCAGAGCAGAAGTTTGAAAGAGTTTTGGAGAATAGATAGAAACTGTACCAAGAGCAGGGAGGGTTTCGCAGGACAAGGGGTAACACCTAATTATCGGGTGTGCAGAGGGCCAGAGGACAAACTCGACAGTGTGGACTCAGCCCTTCATTATACGCTAGACAACGGCACTTGACGGCCCCACTGGCTCATGGGGGGAGAGTGAAGAAAGCCACTGAGTTATGAACAAAAGCCTCGTGAAAGAGAAAGGATGTTGGGGCCAGTGAGATGGCTCAGTGGCGTAAGCGCCTGCCCGGCAAGTGCGAGGGCCTGAGTTCGACTCCCGGAACCCACATACAAAAAAAGGGCCGGTGATATCGCTCAGCAGCACGGGCGCCTGCTGGCGCGCGAGGTCCTGAGGTCGACCCCCGGTACCCACAAAAAAAAAAAAAAAAAAAAAGAGAGAAAGGATGTGCAGCATGGCAAGGTCAGGGGAAACACAGGCTGGCCTCTTGCTTCTGTAAGCCAGCTGGCCCTGTTGTGTTGGTATGCTCGCCTCAGGCAGTGACTTGATAGCAAGTGTTCGGTTCCCAGGATTTAAATAACTATTTGAAAGTCTGTCATTGCTCAGTAGGAATGTGGAATGGCCAGGAATTGTGCTGAGCAACCTGGTCGGAATGAAGACCTGTAACTCGAGGGCTTACGGTGATGAGATTTCTGGAAAAGGGACATCAGTGAGGGTCCACCAAACATTTGCAACACAGGACCACTGTGGATTGCTCTGATCTAAAAGAGAGAAATGGCATCTTCCAGCCAAGAAGTAACTGCAGATGCTGTGTCAGTCATGACCTAGGGCTCCAAGGAGGATCCCTTCTGCCATATTTGCTTGTTTGACATTGCTCAGTGCTACTAGGACCGATGGTTTGTCACTAAAGTCCACCATGCTACAGGGGAAAATGATTATATTTCCACAAAATCTGGAGCTGGATGGTTTCCTTTGAAACACGTTATTTTTTTTTGAACATACAGTGAAGTTTACCTTTTGTTCCATTACAAGTGTTTGTTTTGACATGAAAATAGTGTTTTAATTTAGTTACCATTGAATAAACTGAAGTCCTATCTCAAGGTTGGGGTAGGTCCTGGCTTACACTGTGGACCAAAAGCCAAGCATGTGGACTTCCTGTCAGGGAGTGACCTCTGTCCCTCTGAGGGACAGCCCTCGGTTACTCCCACGGAATTAATAAGGTAAGAGGGGGACGTCATGGTTCAGGCTATGTCATGGTCTAAATGATGTGTTACTCCAAAATGCATATATTGTCACCTGTCTTAGTCATGTTCTTCATCGCTGCAGCATAATACCTGACACCCACAATTTAAAAGAGGACAGATTTATTTTGGCTCATGTTTTTAGTCCATAGTTGGCCAGCTCCAGGGCAGGAAGGCAGGGCGGAAGGTTTTGGTGGAGGAGAGCTGCTCACCTCATGGCAGCCAGGAAGCAGACAGGGAAGGGAGGAGCCAGGGATGGAGATAAATCCTTCCAGGCCACACCCTCAGTGATCACTCTTTCCAACCAGACCCCTCCAAACAGCACCCCCTTAATCCAATCACTATCCAAAAGCCCCGCCTTTGAGCACATGTGGCTTTGAGGGGGACACCCACATATAAATCATAACGATGTCTAATCCCCAGCCAGATGGTATTAAGAAAAGGGAAGGTGACTAAGTCAGAAGGGCTCACAAGTGGAATTTGTGCCCTTATGAGACCCAAGGTTGCCTCATCGCCTCTTCCACCAAGTGGGACATGGAGGCAGCTCTACCTACCACAAATGAGCTCTCCCGTAGACACCAGAGCTGCTGGAGCCTTGGTCTTCCCAGCCTCTGGAACTGTGAGCAACACATCTCCAGTGTGTATCAATCATCCATCTAGGGCTTTTGTCACAGCAGCTGGACTGAGCTGAGACAGGCGGGTTTAATATATTCCTGCAGGCAGGGCCAGTGCTCACAGTGCTGGAGGTCCAGGATCAAGGTGCGGACCTGGTTTCTGGAGAAAGCCTCTTCCTGGTTTGCAGATGGCTCTGTTCTCCTAGTCTCCTCATGTGGTGATGGCAGAGGCAGAACAAGACCTCGTGTCTCTCTCTCTCTCTTCTTTAATGTGGGTATTGGGGGTCGAACTCAGCACCTCGCACTTGCCAGCAGGTGCTTGTGCCGCTCAGCAATATCACCGACCCTTTTTTCCTTTTTATGTGGGTACTGGGAGTCAAACTCAGGACCTCCTGCTTGCCAGGGAGGAGCTTATGCCGCTGAGCCATCTCACCAGCCCTCGTGTCTCTTTTTGTAAGAGCACTCATCCTATTCATAAGGCTCCACTCTCATGACCTCGGTCCGCCTCAAAGGCCCCACCTCCCAGCACCATCATAGTAGAGGTCAGGATTTCAGAGTCTAGATTTGAGGAGGATAGAAATGTTCAGTCCACAATAGGGGGCCAGGGAGTCATCTTCCTGAATGGTTAGTGATGGATGGATAAAGACAAAGTAGTATTCACACACCATGGAGTACTACCCTGCCATAACGAAGGATAAACAACTCGTTTGTTTAGAAAATGGATGCCCCTTGAGACCATAATGTTAAGTGAAATGAATCAGACACACGAGTTTAAATTTTGCATTATTTCTCTTATATGAGAAAACCCAAAGTATAAATAAAGAGCAAAATAAAAGATATATCTGGCACCGCTGGATACACAGTCCAGTCCCAGCCTCCACACTGCAGCCGTCCTCCCAGCAGGCCTCCTCTCCTGGGCTCTGCTGCCATTTGTGAAAGCTCTCAGTGGCTGCTGCAGCCCGCTCTGCTCCTGCCTGTGTCCTGGCCATGGACGACACTTGCGGCCCTCCTGACCCATGGGCGGGGGGCTCATCTCTTTACTTGCTCTTCCTAACTTCTCTGTGTCCCTCTCCTTGATTTTGCCCAGTTTTGGACCATGATAGCCCCTCTAAGACCAGGGCATCCTCTGGAGCTATGTTTTTTGTATTTATGAGCTTCTCTTAAAATTTTTTTTAGTACTTGTTTGTAGTTCACGCAGTTTACAATCCTCTTGGGGAGTGGGTACATGTACAAGCTTGTTTCTTTCTTTTTAATCCCCTTCCCTCTCCTCCCCTCCAATTCCCCTATCCCATTTTTCATTCTTGTTGATATTATTAACTTTAGCTCGTGTTATGGCATATAATCTTTACATTAACTGAGGTTATTAGTTTCCTGTACATGACATAACTTTATTCTACTTACTTCCCCTTTCCCTCCTCCTCACCTCATGCCCTTGTTCCCTTCACCACTTCCCTATTCCAAGGGGTCCACCTCCTAGTGCCCTTCTATCCACCCTTTATTATTCTCTTTGTTTGCAATTTGCCTCACTCAATTGAGAGATCCCATATGGGACTTAAGTTTGTGTGTCTGGCTTATTTCACTCAACATTATATTTTCTAGGCATATCCATTTTCTTACAAATGCCTCAAATGTGTCATTCTTTGTAGCAGAATAGTGTTACATGATATATAGATACCACATTTTCTTTATCCAATCATCTGCTGATGGGTCCACAGGCTGTTTCCAGGATTTAGCTATTATGAGTTACGCTGCTGTAAACACTGGAATTCATGTAGCGCTCCAGTATGATGACTTAAGCTTTTTGGGGAGGAGCCCTAGCAGGGGCGTCACTAAGCTTTTGATGTGATGCTTCCATAGTGACCTCAGCCACCCCTGCAGGGCCCTTGGTGCCTGCAGCACTCCAGGAGCTGGAGAAATGCCCAGCTTGGCTCAGGGCTTTCCCTGCATTCTGCCCACCTGGCAGCCAAGACCTGCATCTCCAGGGCTGGTAGCTCTCGGGAACGCTCCCTCCGGCCTCGCCGGCATGGGGACCAGCCAGAGCTGCTGCCCCTGCCCACCAGCCCACTAGGACCAGTGCCCAGTGCATCTGCAGAGTTGAGCTCTGTGACCACTGTGTGCCTCCAGGCCAGCCAGGCCGACTTTGTGTCCTCTCAAGGTCACAGCTTCTTTGTTGTCTGTCCTGGTCTCCCTGGAAAGTGGTTTCTTCTTCCAAAAGGCCTTGAAAGAAATAAGCAATTCAAAACATGTGTGAGTGGCCAGCCAGTGGGTGGGTTTCCTTTGACCAAGTTCCATTCCTGGCTTGAGGGCTCTGTTCAATGTTCTTCAAGCCAGTGGGTCCCCTGAGATGGGGGACACAAACAGCCACCGCGGCACCTGCTTCCTCAGGAAGACAAGGGGATGGATCTTCCAGGACATGGCACTTGGGTGCCACAATGTGTCATGTGGCCTTCTCGGTTCAGAATTCCCAAGGCCCATTCCCAGCACCCCTTACCTTTTGTATCAGCTACCTTTTGCCATCTAACAAGCCGCCCCAGACGTTGGTGGATTGGGGCCACAAACTCAGGTCCTCTGGCCTATCTGGGCATGGCTGGCCCTGCCAGGGCTCACTCTGCATCTGTGCTCAGCTTTGGGGCGCCTGGGGCCACCAGTCCAGGAGGGCCTCACCCACAGTGTGGCAAGAGGCTGGATGCCCACCGTGTGATGCAGCAATCGATGCCGAGACTCCAGTCCTCAGCAAGCCAGCCAGGACCTGTGCCTTGGCAGACACAAGGGTCTCGGACGCTGTCCCTCCCAGCTCTCTCCTCTGAACCCTCTCCTGTCTGCTCTGACACCCCCCAGCCTGCCCTACAGCTTCATGTGACTTTCTTTTCTCTGATCCACCTGCACTCCTTCCTGAGGTGCCAGATCTAGCAAGTAAAAGTACAGGATACTCCATTAATTTGAATGTTATGCAAATAACAAACATACTTTTAGTATATGTGTGTCCCAAATGTTTCCTGGGACATATTCTAAAAGATTATTTGTTGTTTATCTAAAATTCAGGTTTCGCTGGGTGCCCTATAGTTTACCTGGCCCTCTGCCCTTCCCTGCACCGCCTAAGAGGAAGAGGGGAACCCCGACAGGCTTTGGGGTCATCAGTGACTCTCTGTAACCAGCAGAGGGCAGGGCTTGCTTTTGGTGATGGGCAGCAGCTGCAGAATCAATTTCTTTTCCTCTCACTGCCTTCCCCACTTAAAAGATGTGTGATAAAATTATGCTGAGAGGGATTTCAACTACCATGAGAAACACTTCCTCCCTTGAACGTGAAACTGGTCAGAAGTCATCGCAGACCCAACATTCAGTGTTACCTCATGAATCTTCCTCTAGGCAATGCTGAAGTCAGAGAATTTTGAAGCTCAGGCTGTGTCGATGTTATTTAATCTTTTAGTAAGCTTTAGAAACATATCCCTTTCCCTCTGTTTTCTGTCGGCATCTCCACCCCATTCCTTCATCCCTCACCTACCACTGGCTACTTTGGATCATCTTAGTGGTAAGACCCAAGGTTAGGGTTTGGGCTTTGGAAAAATAGGCCCCTTGGGTCTCTGTTATATGTCAGGGAGTCCAATTCAGTGGACCAGGGTTTTTGAATAATCTTGATTCAAAGCCACAACCGGTGCCATAACAAACCAACCTGGGACTTCCATTTTCCTTCCGGACATTGTTTGGAATTATAGCTGGGAAACTGTGGAGAGATGGGCTGTAGGCTGGAGCAGGACACGGTCTTTTCAGATCCCTATTGCAGGCCTCATAGCTCATGGTTTTTAACACTCACTGAATAAGGACAAAATAAAAACCTGTTCTACGGTGCCAAAAGATCCAGAAAAGAGAACTGAGGCAGGAGATTAGGGCATGGCAGGCTGGCTGAAAACAGGAGGCAGGACGTAACCTGAGCCGGAACAGAGGCTGATCAACAACAGGATGCGACCTGTCAATCACAGCCAGGACACCTGGGCAGAACAACTTCTGAGGGACTGGGTCCGGGAGGGTACAAAAGGCAATGGCCTTTGATTTCGCTGCCACTGCAATCCGCTGTCTTCCTGTCCTCCTGTTTCCGCAGTGCCCTGTCCTGCTTGCAGGACCCATCTCCACTTGCTCTTTCTCTTTTCTTCACTTTTTCCCTTTTCTTCCTTTACTTTAAATAAAAGTTACGTTTACCTATTCATTGATGGTCCTGGGCAGTTCTTTGGGTGGGACAGAAAGAGCCTGGAACTACCGGACACCTGGCTGTCCTGCAGCAGAACCATGTATCTTACCACCTCGGCTCACCTCGCGCGAGAAGATCTCACCTGGGCATTGTCATACATAAGACACGAGGAGGCCTGAGGGGCAAAGGGAATCAAAACAACATGCTTTGCCAGTTATAGTTAAGCAAAGAAATAAAGACCTTGGTGTTTAAAATCATCTAGTAGGTCTCAGACCAAAACTGTCCCTCTACAGTACGATGAAATCTTAAGCTCAGACATCGTGCATAGCTGCACTGTGTGGTCAGCCAAGACTTTAGGGCTATTTGTTTCTAAAAAACAAATCAAGGCCGTCAGCATTCTGAGTTGCTGCTGCCGTGGCCCACTGATTTAAAAAGGAATAGAAGTAACATTTTAAGATCTACCCGCATGAATGAAGGAACATTCCCAGTGACAGTGTCCTTCCAAAAGTATCTAACTGAGGAGTTCTGGCGCCAAGTGACCCTGGGAGGGTTTCACCAGACCTTGCACAAATAACTTGCGTCAGGGTCGTTTCTTGTCTTATCAACATTTGAAAGGACTCCAAAGAGGACAGATGGACCTGAAAAGACAGAACTTCCTAACAAAAATTATGTAACTGAAACTTAAACGTGTACTCGGTGCCACTGTCATCGTGACTCCCGCCCACTCTTTCCCTCACACTGGTACTTTTGCCTGGCACCATTTCATTTTGCAATAACTTCTGCCTTTGCTCTCACAGTGCTTTTCTGTGTCTTGACTGAAGTCTCTCATCAAGAACACACGGCCTGAGAACTCCCCAGCAGCCTGATGACGATGCCGAGTGGCTCTGGTGCCATCCTTTTCTGTCCAGGGTGGATGCCTCCTGAATGGGCAAATCTCGGGGACCTGAGCTCCCAATAGCTGAAGGATGCCCATCTCCACTGAATGCAGCCTCCAAATGCACACTGCTGACCGTGCTTTGCCCAGTGCTCGTCTTGCTCCTGGCTGTACTGACCTTCGCACTTCCTTCGGTTTGGGGATTGCTCCCTGGCCCTGACACTCTGTCCTTGCTGCTTCAGTTAGCCTCTCTCGCCAGAGGACCCATGACTGCACTGTCCCATCCACACCCCAGCTCTTCATGGCTCATGGCTGGGAGGTCCTGGCTCAGGTTCAGTCACACCCTCCCCTCAAAGGTGACTCAGTCCCTGACGTCGGAGCAAAGACATCGCAGGAGGACCTCACCTGGCTATCAGCCCAGATGGGCCTCTGTGAAGGGAGAGACTTGCTTATTACTCCCGATGTCCCCTGTGCCTTTCACGGTGGCCCTTACCTAAAGGATACTCAGCAGATATCTATCATGGTGGTGGCAGTGGTAGCCATTTCCCGGGAGACTGTAACACGGGCTGTTCTCATCTTCAACTTTCTAACCACAGTTAGCAACACCAGGTTGAGACGACCATGGAGCGAAGGCTAGAACTGCTCTGGGGCAGGCACAATTCCTCAGTGTTCACAAACCCAAACTTTATTAGCGTCTGTGCGCACGCGTGCACTGGTCCTCACAGCCATCCTGCAATGCAGGCTGGGGCTGGCCTTCCTGTTTGATTAGGGGACAGAAGACACCCTGACCTCCTGGCACGGTCACCCTGCCGCTGGGTTGACGACTTTGCCTAGGAAGAGCAGGCTCTGGGTGGTCACCTCCCACAGCAGCAGCAGGAAAGGCCTGTTGAAGTGGGCGTGCGGCGCCGAGGTTGTGTTCAGGGCTGGTGGCTGGGAGAGGAGGCCTGAGGCAGCTCCTACCTCGGTTCCCTTCTCATTCATGTCCACCACTGCCTTGTGTGACACCTACAGAAAGACAAGAGGGCCAGACATAGCGTAGTTCAGGGGGGCTTTGAGGGCAGAGGCCACCTTCTGGGGCATTGGTGAGACTGAGGCAGAGCCACGGCACTCACGTCCTGCTGCCTAGAAAGCAACTGCAGCTTTCCCTTCATTCCCTCCTTCCTCATTTTCTCTCCCCTGAGGGTTCGCCCGATGGTGCCCACTGCTCTCTGGCAGGAAGATAAATGGGCCCGAGCCAAGCTGAGGCTGCCTGAGTGTGCCAGGTGCCAGTGGTCCCTCTTCTCCACACCTGGGCACAGGTGGCCCCAGCCTGGGTGTCCTTTTCCTTCTGCCAGCTACACCTGACCTCTCTAGACTCAGTCTTCTTATCTTTAAAATGGCTTGCTCAGCCTGGATCCACAGTGTTCTAAATATGTTCAGTAGAACAGAGCCCTCTGTCTCCTCATTTTCACACAATTTCCTAGGAGGGAAGGATTCGGAGACTTTAAAAGAAGTTGAAAAACATTGGCCTTGATGATCCTTTTTATTTCTAAAAAACTACGAAAAAAATAAATGTAGCATTTAAGATCACTGTGAAAAGTTCTTTCAAAAGCAAAAATATTTCTTTTTCTTCTTGTTTACCCTCCTGCCAGGCACATGTGTTCACATACACATGCACACACACGAAGGCCATGTCCCCATTGCCTGGGTGGCACACTCAATCCTCAGCCGGTCTTTTCCTAGTAAGCGAATGCTTTTCTTATGAAGTTCCTAACAGAGACTCAAATGTAAGGAGCAACGTTAGCATAAAACAAAAAAAGACAACCGAAGCTCAGGGAAGGGCCTTTGCTGCCTTCCCTCCCGCATTATTATTCCCAAATGTCAATTCCCCCTTCCTATTAGAGGGTTGTGGATCCTTAGCCACTCAGTCTGGCTTCCAGTGCCTCCTGCCAGGGAGAACACAGCCCCTCCCTGCTGAAAATGGCCTTGAGCAGCCATGACGTAGGCCCCACGTGGGAGAATTGTGAAGTCATTGCACATTTTCTCTTGATTTCCCCTCTCCACTGAGAATGGTGTCTCCCAGGTGTGGGGCTCCCCTTCACTCTGTATCCTGGAAGGTAGAAGACATGGGAACCAGATATGTAAGCAGTGATAGAGACCTGCCTCTGCCAAGTAATATGAACAAGAAATAAGCCTTTCTTGTGGTAAGGTGCTGAGTTGTAGAGCTGACCGTACACCTCCTGTTCATGCTCCACTCTGTAGCTATAACAAAGGCAAACGGAATCTCGCTGCTGCCTGAGAAAGATGTCCTAGGAATAAAAGCAAGGCCCTCTCACACCTGGGAAAGTTCTGGCTCAGTGGATGACCTCAGTGAGGCTCTATATTATTGAGGAAGCTGTATTCCTTTCCTGAAGACTGGATCTAGATGAGGAAGGTAGAAAGGGAGCTGCCAAAGAAAAGAAACCAAAAGACTGTGATTATGAAGAATCAGTGTAGGAAAATAAGTGGGGAATTTGATTTGCAAGTGCCCATTGTGTCAGAGGAGAAAGACCCCCGCTCGCCGCAGGTCCGCAGTCACAGCCTTACCCGGGAGATGGTTCTGTTGAGCTGCCCAGCGATTCCCGAAAAGTCAGCTCCCAAGTCGAATATGTTGGTGAGACCAATCTGGGGAAGGATCTCTTCCAGGTTATGTGTTCCAGAAATTGAAAACCTCGGCAAGTGCAAATCCAGCAGGCTGAGAGAGAGAGAGAGAGGGAGAGGGAGAGAGAGAACGGTGTTACCCATGCTGCTCTCATGCTGTCTGCTGGCAGCCTGAGCTGTGACAGAGGACAGCGGGTCCCAGCGCGAGGCCCATCCACCTTCCCTGTTCCACAGCTCGCACCCACGCTCCCCTCTCTTCAACCCTCGCGGAACATCCAGGGGTCAGGACTGGGAAGCTTCACGGCCCAGCCACCTGTCTCCACCGCCTTCATCACGTTTGTGGGAGGCTTTCTAGGTGCTAGACATGGAGAGTGGTTTTTGCCAAGGCTTAACTTACTGACTCCACAGGTGACCGTGAGAAGTAAGAACTGAGAACACTTTCCCACCCCTACTTCCCATTCATCAGCAGGCTCTGTGGGCTCAGCTTCCAGCTGCATCTTAACTCCATCTACTGGCTCCCCCCGGCTCAAGCCACCTAAGTGCCTCGTCTCTCTGAGCTTTGGTTTCCCCTTCCGTACCCAAGTGACACAGCAGTGTAGCAATATCTGCTCTCAGGGGTGCTCAGTGGATCAGGGGAGGGAGTGTGTGTCCACCCTGAGTCACAAATTAACAAAATCACTCCCTCCTGCAACTGGGGTTCCCTAACCCTCAGACTGCCACACGCCCCACAGTATGTTCGGAAATGTCTTGTTACCCAGGGCACACCTATCACTTTCTTCCGGGGATTATCCATTTCCTTAATTATTGTTTGAAAATTGCCAGGGCACCTCCAAAATTAACTAGTTAAGAATCAACTTGGAAGTTCTGATCTCTAATCAGTTCAGATCAGGGAATCTAATTGGGGTTATCATTTAACTCCTGGGCAGTGGAACGGTCCAGATGCCTAAGTGAGGGGAAGGACATCTTGGACAACTGGACATATTTTTTCACAGCAGCTCTGGGTGGCAAGACCTAGGTCATTGGCAGAAGCTAGGCATACAGAGGGTGGCACTGAATACAGTGTGGCACAGAGGGGGTCTTTTAGAGAGCCCGACACACAGCAGGTGTCACAGATGAATGAAACACAGTGTCCAAGGACACCTGACTCTCCTAGGCAAGCCAAGATGGCAGTGTCTAAAGTGTTCTTGTCTGTTTGCCAGCTGTACCTCACACTGAGGACTCATGTCTAGAATACATGAAGAACTTGAAAAAATTAAATCCCCCCAAAATAAAAGACCCAATCAAAACTGGGCAAGTGAAATGAATAGATACTTCTCAGAAAAAGTACAAATGGCCAATAAATTCATGAAGACATACTCAACATCGCTGGCCATTAGAGAAATGCAAATTAAAACAACACAGAGATACTATATTACCCCCAGAAAGAATGGCTATGTCAAGAAATCAAATAATAACAAATGCTGGCGAGGCTTCTGGGGAAAAGGGACATTTTTACATTGTTGGTGGAAGCCTAAACTAGTACAACCACTATGGAAATCAGTATGGATATTCCTCAAAAAAGTGAAACTAGAAATTCTATTTGACCCAGCTATTCCTCTTCTAGGTATCTTCCCGAAAGAGTTTAAGACATCCTATTGCAGTAATAAATGCGTACCCACGTCTTTAGCAGCACAATTCATAATAGCAAAAACTTGGAAGTGGCCTATGCAGCCATCAACAGATGAATGGTAAAGAAAATGTGGTATTTACACACAATGGAGTACTACTCTGCTATATAGAAAGAAAAACATGAGTCATCTGTAGGAAAAATGGATGTACCTCAAGACCACAATGTTAAATGAAATACATCAGACACACACGCTTAAATATCCCATGGTTTCTCTTACAGAAAAAACCAAATGTATAAATAAAGAGCGAAATAAAAAATAGGTAATAGGAATTAGGGACACATCTTTCTCAAAGGGGAAGAGGATCAAGAGATGGAGGGAGGGGGAAATAGGATGAAAAAAGAAATTAAGATGCATCATGTACATGTACCAACTACACACAAGCAATGTAGACATCATGTACTCACACATGTACCAATAAAAATTTTTTAAAAAGAACTAATGGAAGAAGGGAAGAGAGAGTGGAAAGATAGAAGGAAAGAAAGGCACAAAAGAGGGAGGGGAGGTTTTGTAGAATATGCTAAGATATAGATGGATAGGTAAATAAGTGAATTGATAGTCTGACAAATAGACAAATATTAGTTTCCAATGTGCAAATGTCACTAACATTTATATAGAGGAAGCAGAGAAACTCCACAAGAAAGTGAAACACACTGAACTCTCTAAAAATATATACATAGAGATCCTGGGTTTCCTTAGGGAGACTTTGAAGTTATACCTTACTTTTTTTTCCTTCAAAGTATTCAAGTGGCTCAGGGGAGATACATTAAATATTACAGCTACTTACCACAGTTGAAGTCATGAATTCTCAGTGAAATAACGGATTACAATACCATGACTATTAAAATAACAAACTCTAGACAGTGCAGGGAACTCAGCCTATTTCAGGGGCCCTTACTATAAAACAATCTGGTCTCGTTCTATTCTTGTCATTATTAACAGTCACACTGGCAACAAGTACCTTATGCTATTTACTTAAACACCCTGGGGTTATGTCACTGTTACAGTGCAATATTGAATGGCTCAGAGAGAGAAGTCAGAATCCAAGTTTCCCAAGATGATTGTAAACTGCATGAATTGCAAATACGTACTAATAAAAAAAAAGAAAAAAGAAAAAAGAAAGAAAGCATAGAAGCAATTAGTACTCTTTGTTACAGGCTTGTTGACCTTATTAGTGGAAATACCAGAGTACGGGAGGGGAAGAGGGCTTCAGTTCCTTAAGTCAAGAAGTAGTTGACTTAAGTCAAGAAATAGATGAAATTGGGCCGGTGAGATGGCTCAGCGGCATAAGCGCCTGCCTTGCAAGCGCGAGGGCCCGAGTTCGACTCCCGGAACCCACATACGAAAAAGGGGCCGGTGATATCGCTCAGTGGCACGGGTGCCTGTTGGCGCGCGAGGTCCTGAGGTCGTCCCCCTGGTACCCACAAAAAAAAAAAAAAAAGAAATAGATGAAATTAAATTTCATCTCTGTTATTCAAAAGGTTTTATTTTTTTATTTTTTATTTTTTTTTGTGGGTACCAGGGGTCGACCTCAGGACCTCACGCGCCGGCAGGCGCCTGTGCCGCTGAGCGATATCACCGGCCCCTTTTTCGTATGTGGGTTCCGGGAGTCGAACTCGGGCCCTCGCGCTTGCCGGGCAGGCGCTTAAGCTGCTGAGCCATCTCACCGGCCCCTTCAAAAGGTTTTAAAGGGGTGTAGCTCAGATTTTTAACTTTTTAACTTGCCTAGCATTCACTAGGCCCTGGGTTCAACTCCCAGCATTGCAAAAACAAAAACAAACAAACAAAAATACCAAAAAAAAAAAAAAAGAAAGAAAAGAAAACTTAAGAGACTCTACATTACACATATCCACATGTGCACAAAAATCCCATAATTTTTCTGTTCTATAAAACAAATTCAGAGATGTCAACATTATTATGTTACTAAGATTTCTTAAATGAGAACTTGTCTTTGTAAAGTGGATAATGTAAAAAGTAACTTTTTTTTTTTTTTTTTTTGTGGGTACCGGGGGGGGGGTCAACCTCAGGACCTCGTGCGCCAGCAGGCACCCGTGCTGCTGAGCGATATCACCGGCCCCTTTTTTCGTATGTGGGATCCGGGAGTCGAACTTGGGCCCTCGCGCTTGCCAGGCAGGCGCGTATGCCGCTGAGCCATCTCACCGGCCCAAAAGTAACTTTTTAAAAATGAGATCTTTTTCGATCCCTGGTATCAAAACTAAAAGTAAAAAAAAAAATTAAAAAAAAAATAAAAATGAGATCTTTGATTACTGGCAGCTACTAACAATTAATATACATCTTCCCTCTTTTCCACTTCTACAAAATAAAACCATACCTTATCCCACAGCTTAAAAAATGAAATAAATACTTGGCAATTAACTTAGAAAAAAAAACACAAAAGAAAAAAAAAGAATTAAGATGTGTTATGTACATGCATCAACTCCTCACAAGGAATGTGAACATTAGGTACTGCAAACAGGCACTAATAAAAAAAATAAAAATAATAAAGAGTTCCTGTCTGAAAGCCCATGAAAATCCTATGACACGGGAACTTTCTGACCCAGGGAATGACCAAGATTCGGCAGAATAACTTGGGTTCATCTTGTCTCCCAAAGACCAGAATGAGAAGAAAAACCAAACACTTTCTGAGGGAAAATCTTCGGGGCTAGAAGATTCTCCAGTCCTCTCTCCTGCAGTGGGGGGAAAGGACGGCTCATGCCGAGCCAGAAGCCGGACTGACTGGAGTTACAGGAGTCAGACAATCCCTTAAATCCAGGCCTCTCCTCTTCACCACCGCTCTTTTATTTGGTGCATCAATCTCCGCCCAAACACAAAATGCCCTTTCTCTATCCCGGGTGCCTCAGAGAAGCCTGTGGGTTTTTAAGGGGACCTGGTGCCATCGGGCTGTGCTGGATTAACAGCCACCAAGCGGCGGGGCTTCTGAGCCCTGCCCTGGCATCTGGTGGGGTGGGGAGGCTCTGTAGCTCCTCTAACCAATACGCTGATGGGCGGAAGCCTTAAGTGGTGGCAGCTTTCACTTCCTGTCTTTGGGAGCACTTCTAATTGGAGCCCTGAGCGGCCATACAGTAATGTCAGTTACCCTCTGCTGCTCTGCTTCCGTGAGCCCAGCCCCACACTGCCTGGAGGGAAAGACGCCTGCTCAGTCCGTCTCTCCACCCTGCCCAGTCCAGGCTGCAGAAGCCCAAGTGATGCTCTGGCCCCAGTGCCACCACACCTCCATGATGGGAACCACCCAGCAGCGCTGTCAGCCCAGAGCACCGGGGGAGAAGGTCCCATTTTCTTTAACGAGTTAGTTTGGAGGTGTCTTGTTTTGCAGCAAAAGGTAGCTAGAAGTTAGTACCAGATTTCACCGCAAAGCACCCCATAAGGAAGGGGTTGGCCAGAGAAGGAGATCTAGGAAAACCAGAAAAAGGCAAGCTTGCCATGACAAAACCACAAACAGAGTGAGTGAGATGGAATGGAATAGGTGAGGCTGGGTGTGGTGGTGCACACCTGTAATCCCAGCACTTGGGAGGCTGAGGCAGGAGGATTGCTGCGAGTTCAAGGCTAGGCTGTGCTACAAAGTGAGTTCAAGTCCAGTCTGAACTGTATATTGAAACCCTGTCTCATAAAGACAAAAAAAAAAAAAAAAAAAAAGAAGAAGAAAGAAAGAAAGAAAGAAAGAAATAGGTGAAAGATCACATTAAACTGGTACTTTGATTTTTTGGCGTTCCTGTGGGGGGGGTTACTGGGGATTGAACTCAGGGCCAGCACACTGTGCTACAGCCCCCCAAGATCTTTTTTCTTTTTTTTTTTAGTGTTGAGACAGGATCTTCCTAAGTTGCCCGGGCTGGGCTAGAACTTGTGACTCTCCTGCCTCAGCCTCCCAGGCTTGTGCCACTACACCTACCTTGTTTTTTTCGGTATTTATTTCTTTAAATATGTTTTAATTAAATAGAAAGACCTTTTAAACACACATACTGTTCTGTGGGAGTCATGATTATTCTTAATAATTGTCCTTGATCTGATTTTCTGATATCGAGCTACCTTCTGGAATCAAATTATTACGGGGAGAAAAAGGGAAGCAAGGAGATTGGGACCAGGAGGACGCCCGGGAAGGGATCAAGGTCCTCGCGCAATGAGCACTTAGGGTCCACGTGCCAGTCTAACGTTGACTCAATTAATCATCCGGGTCCTTATTGTACAGGTGAGGAAATCTGAGGTCCAAAGAGGCAAGACCTCGCCCAGGATCACGGACTCGGTAAAGGGAAGTCAGTGAGCCGGGCCCAGAGGCCGGCTGGGCACCCACCTGGGCTGGAAGCGCTGGCCCCACCTCCGCAGGGTCTCGGGCTGCAGCGCGGCCTCCGCCTGCCTCATCTTCCCCGGGTCGGGCAGCACGAGCAGCAGCAGCGCGTTGCCGCTGTACTCGATCTGCAGCACGGTGCACGCCACCTGCTGGTCGTAGAGGAACCTGTGCATCTCCCGCTGCTGCATCATGGGCACGCGCCGCGCGGTCCTCTCGTCCACCGAGAAGCTCTCCTGCTTCCGGGTCTGGTAGCGATCGAAAGGATGCTTCCACTTGGCTGAGGACGCAAGACCCGCGACACCGTGAAAACGCGTTCCCAGAGAGGGAGTCCCCAAGGCCACGCGGGAGGTGACTTCCTCCAGGGGGTTCACGCCTGAGGGAACCAAGTGGCCTGGACATCCGGCCAGGAGGCCAGGCTGCGGGCCGGCTCAGCCGCTGCAGAGTCACCACGCCTGGAGCTCTGATGGTCTACGTCAGACCTGCCCCGAGGGAGCGGCGGGGGAGAAGGGGCGCAGGGAGACTGGGCCCAGGAGGGCGCCCAGGAAGGGGTCTTCCCGAATTGGTGCGACTTCTCCCACACTTCTCGTAATCTGCCCCCATCCCACCTCCAAAAGTACTGGTCTTGGTGACAGGTGGAGGGGACTGAGTCATTCTGGGCCCCGTGCCCATATCCAATCAAGCAAGGACCAAGTGTTGATTCTACTTAGGAAGCCGGGGCTTGATTCAAGGCCACCATCACACTTACTTTTGACCACTTTGAGAACCTCTTAATATGTTTCCCAACCTTACTTCCACCCATTTTCCAAACTGTGGCCAGATGTGTTACTTTTTTTTTTTTTTTTTGTAAGGTGGGTCTCACTGTGTTTCCCAGGCTGATCTCAAATTCCCAGATTGAGGTGATCCTCCTGCCTTGGCCTCCCAAGTAACTGGGATTCTAGGCGCACGCATATCACTGCACCTGGCCAGGTTGAGCCTTCTAAACCAAACGTGTGGTTTCCTCCTGCCTAAGACCTGGCAGTGCTGCAGCTCCCTGAGTGGGGCCTAGGCTCTTCAGTGTGATCCCTGTTTCCTCAACTTTGCAACTAACTCTTGGTACGTCCTGCATTGCATCCCAGTCAAACTCAGTCAGCTTGGGTTCTTTGAAAATGCAACAGTATCTCTCTTCCCTGGTGTTTTGTTCCAGCCAAACCTCTTCTCCCACCTCTCTCTCACACAGCCTCTTCCTCTGCACTGACCCACCCCATTCTTCCTGTCTCCACTAGATGCCTCCTCTTCCGGGAAGTCTTCCCTCCCTCCCTGAGCCAGGACGAGGCCTCCACGGCACCCAGACCTGTGCAAGAAGGGCACCATCATTGTTTTTCTGACCTGCGTGGCCTCTCATTTCCAAACCACACAGGATCTGAACTACACAGGGGCAGGAAAACTGTCTTTTGCCTAGATGTTCCGGAGAGGCCAATCCCATGGGGCTGTGGCAAAGAGCCTTTGGCTGTCCAGGCAGTGAGAGCACTCGCTCAGAGTCAGCGGCCCTGGTTCTGCTGCGACAAGTCCTCACCTTTGAAGAAGATGTAATTCGAGAGAACCATGAGCGTGTCGTGGCCCAGCTCCTGGAAGCAGTCCGCGACTTGCCCGTAAGTCTGCTTCCTCATGAACTCGTTGATCTGCCTCCCGGTTGTGGCAGAATCCGTGAGGTTGGCAGAGAAAGCCAAAGCTCCGTACAGCTCCTTGACGCTGTCCAAAAAGTGTTGTTGAGGCTTCAGCTGCTTGTCTAGAAACAAGGAATTTCCCACCTTTAGTTCGAGTTTGGGGCTGGGCAGGTCGAGGGTGCGCAGGAGGCTCTGGAAGCCCCGGTGGATGTCGGTGCTTGGGGTCTCCGTGAGGTTGAAGCCGAGGCCCTCCAGGATCTCAGTCTGGGTGTCACTGTGGGCCCCAAGGGCCAGCAGGGCCAGGGTGCTGGAGACGCTCACTGGGGAGAAGAGGATGTTTCCTGGGGTGTGTGCCGCCAGCTGCTTATACAGACGCAAAGCAAAACTGGTAATGGTGGGCACAACTTTGTGGTAGGCAGGGGTTAGATCTGTGAGCTGGTAACTGGGAGGGTTAGGCACCCCGGGGCTCTTATCTCCGTAGGCGGGAAAGGGCTGACAGCAGACAGAGGCCAGGACCCCGGCTCCCAGCAGCCACGACCAAGCTGGGCCCATTCTCTGAAAACAAGATGGCAGATACATCACTCTTCACGAATGACTTCATCATTCCCCGTTGCTCACACAATGACCCCACCACTCCAGCTGTGTCCCAAGGGCTGTCCACTGCAGAGAACAAGACGCGGAGGTGTGCTTAGGACTCCGGACACAGTCCTCCATGGCCTTGGTCAGAGCAGTGCCCTTCAGCTGCTCCACATGCTGACAGATTTTATTGAGTAAAAGTCTCTGGGCTGTAAATAAACTTCCATAGTCCCCCTTCCCTTCCCTTCCCTTCCCTTCCCTTCCCTTCCCTTCTTCTTCCCTCTCTTCCTTCTTTCCTTCCTCCCTTTCCTTTTCTTTTTTGTTTCTTTTTTCCAGGCATGTTCAATCATTCTTAACTTCAAGGATCTGTCTGGTCCATGAAGTGCTCTAAGTACTGGGTATCTAAAGGGGAAAGAAAGAAGCCCAATTCCTGACTCCATAGAATGCTATGAGCAGTTGTTCAGGACACTGTGGACAGTGAGGGATGCTGGGCTCCCCGGAACCCAGCCCTGGCCAGGAACTATGAGGAAAAGGGGCATATGCAAAGGACAAGAGGAGTGCCCTCTACTTTTCTGGGCTTCCACTAGCGCAAGCGTGGCTGTGATGGTCAGGCATCAAGGCCATGCAGATGAAGGCAGCCCAGGAGAGAGGGGAGGGACACAGGATTAATGGGTCCTGGGAGGAGAGGTGACAGAGAGGTCACTGTCTCCATGTCTCCATCAAGCCACTGTTACCTGGGATGACACACACTGCCATGCCCAGTGGCTGAAAGCCCTGCTGCATCAGCACAGGCATTTAGAAAAGGTGTCTGTTAGGGGTCAAACTGTGTCTCCCCAAAACTCATGCTGAACCCCCAGCCTCTGGGACCTCTGAACGAGATCTCACTTGGAGGTAGGGTCGCAGAGGTGTAATTAGTTAAGACGAGGTCACAGGAGCAGGCCCCTAGTCCGCTATGACTGGCGTCCTTATGAGAAGGGGGACTTTGGACACGGACACACGGAGAGCGCCACGTGAAGGTGAGGGCCCGGCCTGGGAAACTTCGCAATCTGAGAAATGCCAGAGATCGCAGCATGAGGAGCCAAGGGAGGGGCCTGGATCAGACTTTCCTCTTGGCCTCGGGAGGAACCATCCCTGTCACTTTGTCAAGACAGCCCCTGCAAATTAATGGGACAGCCCTGTGCCATGGGGAGTTAGAAGATGGGCTGCAGAGCCTCTGGTCACCTCTGGAGGCAGCGTGGTGCAGGAGCCGGAGGCCCCAGCTTCATGGCCGATGTAGGCAGGGGAAAGAGCCAAGTGGACTGGGCTGTCCCCGCTCTCCCGCCTGTGTCTTCCATTCCCTTTCAGCTGTTCCCCCCGCCACATCCCCAAAGCCCTGCAGTGGACACACTGCCACCTGGACCCTCCACACCTTGGTGTCTTCCTGCTCCCCTCAAAACCACCCCTTCCACTGTGGCTGCCCACTGACGGCCACCCACTGGCCACCACCCCATCAGTGTTGCTAGCTCGTCCTGAAAACACCTGCATCTAAATCAGCACCTTTAATACTCTTCGCCAGGACCAGTGACCTCTGGATGAGGGACAGCTGCTGCACCGTGAGGGAGAGAGCGCACTGTTGGAGATGGTTCATAGCCCCAGCGCCCTAAATATGCTGCCCAGCCACAAAGGCCAGCCTCCAGGAAGTGACGGATGTTCTCTGCTCACCCCTTATGTTGAAATGTGGTTGCCAGTCAAAGTGCAGTGGACACTTCCCCACGTTGTCCCCTCCCTCCCGCACAGCCGGTGGCTTAGTGACAGTTCCTGGATGGAAAACCTGGAAGATGCAGAACCGTTTAAAACTTGGTCTGCCCTGGGTAAAATGAGAAATGCAATGGTGAGGAAACTATTTCTGGGTTGCTCTTGTGCTCCCATTAAACTTGGCCCATTTCCTACCCTACAATAGCCCTAGGACCCCAGCTCTACCCGGGGGTCTGTTCCCAAAGAGGACTGAGTTGTAGACAAGAGCCTGTGTTTTAATGAAGGTGACTCACTGAGTGACAGCCTTTTGAAACTCTGTCTCTTTTCAAAAAATACAAGTAAGATGCCTGCTTCCTGGGGGTGGGGTTGCCTGCACGATGTGACAATCATGTAAAGCCTGGCATGCAGGTAGGACACAGTGAGAGTTTTCTTCCCTTTCTACCAAGGCTGGGTGTGATGATATCCAGTGAGCTTCTTAGCTCGTGTTCCTGGAAGATTCCAGAAGAAAATTAAGAACGCTATGCATTAATGATAGTATTCCCGTTTATTAAGCATTTGTTAAAGTGCAAGGAGTGCCGGATACATTGTAAGTGTGGCAGGAGGGGCGTGTGAGAAGGGGGTGGGTGGTATTTGGGTCATCTCAGCCACTGCAGCTTAGTAGGTGACTCAAACATGTGAAGCTCTGAGGACACCCAGCAGAGTCGCATGCACTGAGGTGTGGCCCCGGCCCAAGGGGTCGCACGCAAGTGGCCCCTTCGTGTATAAACACTTGCTTTGGGTTGTTTCATTTAATCCTTACAGGACTCTTAAGGCACAGGATTCTAATCTGTTGTGTACTTGAGGAAACAGACTCAGGGTCAGAACAAACACCTGGTAAGGAGGAGGAGCAAGATTTAGTTCCAGACAGGGGCTTTTGAGCAAGACCCTGTCCCATACCGGAGCTCCCAGCAAATAGGCTCATCTGGCTTTGGGTTATTTGTGGTGTGTTCTTATCGGGTCACCAGGGATGTTTAGATTTCCTCTCTCAAAGCTCAGAAGGCTGAGTTTCCCCTAAGAGGTTGAACACCCGAAGTTCCAACTTCAGACTCCAAGGCAGTTCTCGCATTCTTCCTTCAGAGGACCCACTTCTCCCATCCCTGTCTCTAAATCAAGAGAAAGAGAGACTACAGACAGACAGACAGACAGACAGACAGACACAGACAGACAGGGACAGACGAGGTGGAGATAGAAGCAGCTGCTGCCTGCTGTTTTAGCGCAGGTGCGGGACTCCCAGAGCACAGTCGCCCAGCACAGCCGCTCACAGAGCCACCAGGGCTCCGCCCCACACGGCCACCGCCCTGGGGACAGTGGCCTTCGAGGGTCACAGCAGCCCCGTCAATATCTGTCAGGTCAATAACTGGCACTGGTGCGAAGACAGCACGGCAAATAGGAAGGGATTTTTCCCAAAGTGTCTGTCCCGGCTGCCTGTCCTACAAACAAGCAGGGGATCCGGGATTCAGGACTGGGTCTGAGGGTGTTTCAGCGATGCGACAGTGGCGGTGGGGTGGGATGCAGTGGCTGCTGACTGTGTCCCCTGCTCTGGGGCCTCAGTCACCCTGGAGAGGAGAAGGCAGGATTGGGACAGCTCGCTCTCCTTTGCAGAGGGACGATGAAGACGGGTCTGATTCCAAGCCCCACCCCACACCAACCCATCCCCGAGCTTCACTGACGCTTTGAATAAAAATAGTCCACGGAGACACAGAGACCAAAGGGGGCTGGAGGGAAGTTCAGAAAGCACGGCTCGCTCTCCCCTCCTGCTGCGTGGAGAGCCCCATGAAGCGGGATCAAGGGCTCCTGTCACCCACAACCCCTGACCCTTAGAAAGAAGCCGGGAGCCGAATGAATATTTGCTTATGAGAGTCTCCGGATGATAGGATGGAGTTAACTCATGTTCTTCTATGTGGGTTTTCGTGTTCTCCAAATTTCTTACAGAGACCACACATCTTGTTCATAACAATAAAGCATCATTGTTGAAAAGCAGAGTCATTTAATTCTCTAAGGGGCACCTTTTTTTCTTTTTTGGGGGCTGCTGGGGCCCACCCCAGGGCCTCATATATGCTAGGCAAGCACTTTACCACTGAGCTACATCCCAAGCCCTCCCAGGGGCACTTTTAAAGCATAAAGCATCCCAGGCAATGGGACCTGATTTGCGCTGGGAGAGGGAGATGCCCATGAGTCCACAGTGGTCAAACTCTCCCTGACTGCTCTAAAGCAACTCCTATATGGAAATAGCCAGTAAGGGCATCCTCATCTGACCCTGAATTTTCTCAGTTTTGCGCTTTCTTTCCTGCTGTCCAAGTGGCTGACATCTTGAAAAGTTGACTCAGATTCCTGATTCAGTATCATGAGAGCTAGTCATGGTTGCTGCTTCAAGCTGCTAAGTTTTGTTAGCAGTGCACAGGTAAAACAGCGCTCGGCTCTCGTCACTGGCACACGGCTTATCCTTATTTATGGCTTTGGTGCTGGCTAAACCATCACATACGCCTGAGCGGCTCCACCACTGGTCTGCTGTGTGCGGCGAATGATGATCCCTATGGAGAGACCGTGGGGAGTTCAGGTCCTGCCCGAGCACCAGGAAGCATCCTTTGAACTATAGGATGACGGGAGCCCCTGGGGATGCGGGGCTTTGAGAAGAGTCAGGATAAAGGGCACATGTCCCAACTGTGCTGGGGATGCTTCAGCTGGCCTTGCAGCCAGCAGGTGTTGCTGGGAACAAGGACAGCTTTGCTCACGGGGCTGCTGTCCAGGATGGGGAGTGGCTGTGTTGCTCTGTGTTCTGAAATCCCTTCCATAGAAGTAAGGAGGGCAGGCAGGGGACACAGGGGAACCTCTGCCCTTCTGCACTTGGGGTAGATGTGGCTAATCCATCCAGAAGTGCTTCTAGCCCGGAGCAGGGGCAGCCACTGGCTTCTCAGCAAGGCCATAATGCCAGTCCCTCCAGGTTACCTCAGAGAAGGGACCATTCACAGCATTGAGGGGCAGCAGTGACTGAGGTGAGTGGAGGTGCTAGGGAGGCTTCATCCACATGGAAGAGGGGGCGCAGAAAGGGAAAGGGGTACAGAGCAGGGAAACAGACTGCGGATCCTCAGGAAAATCCTGTTCCCTGTCCCATTGTCCCCAAGTGGTGGAGCACTTGAGAAGGAGCCAGAGGGCTGTGATGGAAGAGGAAGGTGAGTTTTGAGGTTGTGTGCAGATGTCACCCCAACCAGACCCTCCTGCCTCTTGTGCAGAGAGAGGGTCCTATAGTACCCCACCCCGGGATCATAGGGGGCACTTGGGGTCCAGGGTCCTTTCCAGGCAGGCCCTGGAGTTGGTGTGGCCTGGAGGGGAACCTCAGTCCCTTCTGGGGGACCTTTTTGTGGCATCACCTGAGCAAATTGTTCACGTGTGAGCCTCAGCCTCCTCGTCTGGAAGGGAACAGATAGGATCTGTTTTGCAGGTTGCTCTAGAGCTAGATCCCATAACGCACACAGTGGGTCCCCAACACACGTGGCCCGCTGGCTGTGTAGTGTTCTCTGTGGTTCCGATTCTCCTGGCAGCCGATGCAATTGGAGAAAACCATGAGGCCCAGTGAACCACCTTGTCTCCCCCCACAATCTCCCTGCTACTTGTGCCCCACTGCCCAGAACCAATGGCTGCTCTGATTCCCGCTTGCCAGGGTCCTCTTCCCAGGGCCTGATCCCTCAAGTGGCCATCGAGACTATTGTCTGGGACAGTGCGGGCCCAGCCTCCTGGGGGAAATCACACCTCCGTGCTTGCTGCCAGGGCCTCCCCTGCTTTCCTTTCTCCAGTGTCTGCTCCCAGCCCTGGCCTCCTGCCAATCCTTGTCTCCTCCACCACCTGCGCCCTGGCTTGTCACCAGCCTCCTCCCTGGTCCCCTGGTTCTAGCCCAGGCACTGCCCACTTCTTCTGCACTCTGAAACCTCTTTGTCCCCAACCTCAGGCCTTCAGGGAGACCCCTTCTACCGCACTTCTGTGATGCTCTTCTGGTGCCTGGCCCACCTGGCATCTCACTTGCCACTCCTTGGAGCTCTGCACGCAAGCTAGACTGAGTCACTCTGAGAAGCAGTGAGCCCTGCTTCTCCTTTGCAGGCTCTTGTCCCTTGGCTGTGAACCCTGTCCCCACTCCTCCTCTTTCTCAGCAACACCAGCTCCTGCCCACTGTTCAGGGTCCAGCTCAGACCTTGCCTTGAGGAGACTTTCCTGACAGCCGCCCTCTCCCCTGCCACCTCAGCTGGGTTAGGTTCTGTCCTGGGAGCCCCCACCGTACCTGGGCTTACCCCTTTCTTACCAGGCTGGCTTGCAAAATCCTCTGCTTTATGGCCTTCCTGTCTGTAAAGTCATTGTTGAAATAACCTGGACATAATCCGTGATTATATCAGGCACCAGCACACAGCAGGCACACCAAAGTGCTTCGCCATAGGGGAGCAAACCTACATTCCACCGAGGACCATCCCTGTGCCAGCACGTCGGGGCCACCCGGAGAGCAGGGGCTGAGGTCGAGGAGGTAGGAGATGTGGCTTCCTGTCCTACCCCTGCCCAGATGCTTCTGTGATGCTGGGCAGCAACAGTGGACCCCAGTGCTGAGCAGAGTCACCTCCCATGGTGGGCACCATGCCACACATCCGCTCTGCAATATCTGCCCAGTCTTTGCCACCATCGCGTGAGGCGGGTACTATTATGAGCACCCCTCTTTTAGAGACGAAGAGCCAGGCACGGAGAGGGTCAGTGACTCACCCATGGTCACACAGCTGGAGGAACCACACCACATCTGCCTGGCACCACAGCAGTGCCCCTAACCCAGAGCTCCCTGGCCAGTGACTTCCCATCTTTTGTAATAGACCCCAGACTAAACAGCCAGTGAGCAAACTCAAGGGCTTTTGAAAATTCTTTAAATGCTTCCTCTTCTCTTCCATAATTATAGTATTGTCAAGAATGGCAACATCCCTGCCTGGCAAGCACGAGGGTCCGAGTTCAACTCCTGGAACCCACATACGAAGAAAGGGCCGGTGATATCGCTCAGCGGCACGGGCGCCTGCTGGCGCGCGAGGTCCTGAGGTCGACCCCCGGTACCCACAGAAAAAAAAAAAAAAAAGAATGGCAACATAGACATCCTTTCTTACATAACTTTATTTTGGTTTGGTGGCACAGAGATTTTAGTTTTATCTGATACGTATGGCTTGCAAGGTTTCATTTTCAAGCTGGACTCTGGAGCCATTTGCCATGGGATCCTCTGGGCTGGGGGAGGGATATTTTGTCACCAGAGATCAGCCACACACCAGGAAGGAAAAAGAGACCCCGTCTGCAGCCAGTTCTGAGCTGTGCGTGGAGAGAGGACGTTGGCCACCCAGCGTGAGGGAAGCTTCAGGGGACAGAAGAGGCAGAGGCGGGACAGCCTTCAGGGCAATGCCTGGTTTTCACTTCTAACTCCCTGGAAATGAACCAGACTGGGACATGTCTGATCTACAACTTGGCCAGTCTGGGTAACAAGGGTAACGATAAGAAAGACTGGTGATTTCCTAAGCGCTGTCTGTGTTACTCACATGACAACTTAGTGACGTAGGAGCTAGGTGTTTTCGGAGGAGGGAAGTGAAGCAGACAGAGAGTATGCAAAGTCCGCAAGGTCACTGTTAGGCAGTGGTAGGACTGGGTTTCCAACCTGGGAGCCGGGACTGGAGACCTTTGAAGTCCTCCTTCCTGAGCTTAGTGCTTTTGTCCCTTGTCCCATGCTGTGTACTGTTTTGCATGTGAGGTCCTTGATGTCACACACCCTTGCTTGTGCCTGTGTCCTGTGGGGCAGGGACACTGTTGGGGTGACTGCACTGCCCTCAGGGGCCTCTCGGTGCTGGTACCCAAGTGATGCTTTTGATCTGCATAGTATCATCAACCTCTTGTCCCGGAACTTAGTGAAAGGCCCTACTGGGCTGTCACCTTTGCAATTCCTCCTCCTGTCCTCCTCCAGATCACAAGCTCTGCTAGGAGGATGAGCTTTCTGCTGAACCCCAGCCCCTGCCTGACTCTGGTCCATACCATGTGCTCAGTTCAATGAAACACCTGCAGACGGAGTCACTGGGCTGTGGTGGGTAAGGTGGAGAAATCACATCCACCCAGAAAATCTACACACCCAGTGCCTGGGGCATCGGCCCACAATGTCTGAGGTGCACCTGGAAATACAGACGTGAGGGGACCTGGTTGTTTTTGTTTACATCTCTGGGTGGCTCCTCAACAGCCTTGGATCTTGGAGCAGCAGAGACCCTGCAGGGCTCCTTGGCCTTTGGAAAGTACACTCCAGGGACAGCAGCTGCAGACAAGGCTGGCTAGAGACAGCGCTACGACCCTAATGAATGGCTAAACAGAGAGAGATTTTCCACCCATGAAATGCTGGGTGTGTGAATGCACGGATTGGCTGGAAACACTGCCCAGGGGCTTCTGGCCTTTGTGTACAGCCCAGAGTCCTCTGCCCTGGACTCAGGATTCTGGACGTATTTTTTGTGTATTTGTATGGATGCCCTTTGGAGGTTCTATCACCTTGCTCTCACCAGGTAAGGTGAATCCGCCTTTTGAATATTGTCATTCTGCCTGGAGTGAAATGCTCATTCCGTGCTGTAATAATCATTCTTAATATCTTATATTGATGATTTGGCATCTTGAAGTCGTGGGGCAAACTAATAGCCACTGTTGTTTCCATTCTCTCTCTCTCTCTGTCTCTCTCTGCCTCCTTCCCTCCCTCCCTACAGTGATGGGAATTAAACCCAGGGTCCTATCACTAAGCTACATCCTGAGTCTTTTTTTATTTTTTGGTTTATTTTATTTTATTTTTTTTTATTTTAAAGAGGAGAAAAAACAAAACAAATCAAAAAAAGGACAAATTTTCAAAACAACATAATATGAGGGTAACAATGGTTAATGCATTACGTATTATTATCTTTAAGTTAGTTATTCAGGATACCAGACATTAGCATTCAATTGTCCAAACATTATTGGCTCAAACCTTACTCTTCAATGAACTAAGTAAAACTGGTAGTGTATCTATCTTAACCATCTTATATACATATACAATTTTTTTCCCTTTCCCTTCTTTCTTTTCCCCATTCCAGTCTCTCTTTCTTATTGACCAGTTTCTTTTTGATTCACCGTGTCTATTGTACATTTTGGATCTTATTTACTCTTTCAGTTTCTCATACTAGTGAGACAATACGATGCTTACACATGTGCGTCTGGTTTATTTCACTTATGAGTATTTTCTCGAGTTGCATCCATTTACCTATAAAAGTCTCCAGTTTATCCTTCTTTATGGCTGAATAGTACTCCATTGTATAAAAATACCACATCTTTCTTATCCATTCCTCAGTTGATGGGCATTTGGGTTGTTTCCAAGATCTGGCTATTACAAATTGTGCTGCTATAAACGTGGGTGCACATATATCACTGTGGTACGATGTTTTTAATTCTTCTGGGAAGATGCCCAGAAGGGGAATAGCTAGGTCAAATGGGACCTCCAACCCTAGTTTTTTGAGGAATCTCCACACTGACTTCCACAGTGGCTGTACCAGTCGACACTCCCACCAACAGTGAAGAAGGGTTCCTTTTTCCCCACAGCCCCTCCAGCATTTGTTATTAGTTGATTTCTTTATAGTAGCCATTCTTTCTGGGGTGAGATGGCATCTCAGTGTTGTTTTAATTTGCATCTCTCGAATGACTAGTGATGTTGCACATTTTTTTGTATATTTATTTGCCATTAGTATTTCTTCATCTGAGAAATGTGTATTCATCTCAGATGCCCATTTTTGGAGTGGGTCTTTAAATTTGGGAGGTCTGATTTTTTTGAGTTCTTTATATGTCTCGATAGTAATCCTTTGTCTGAGGAACAGCTGGCAAACATTTTTTCCCACGTTGTGGGTTGTCTTTTCACTCTGTTGGTGGTTTCTCTTGCTATGCAAAAGCTTTTTAATAAGATGAGATCCCGGTTATTGATTCTTTGGGATAGTTCCCGTGTGGTTGAGTTTTTATTCATAAAGTCTTTGCCTACACCAATGTCTTCAAGGGATTTACCTACCCTACCTTCCAGCAGATTTAATGTTTCTGTTTTAATATTTAGATCTCTGATCCATTTTGAATTTAGTTTAGTGCATGGTGAAAGATATGGGTCTAGTTTTAATCTTCGGCATGTGTAGAGCCAGTTTTTCCAGCACCATTTATTAAAGAGGCTATCTTTCTTCCACTGAATGTGTTTGGCACCTTTGTCAAAGATAAGGTGGCTTAGTATGTCTGGGGTTGTTTCAGCATCTTCTAATCTGTTCCATTGATCTTCAGGTCTGTTTTTTTGCCAGTACCACACTGTTTTAATCACAGTAGCTTTATAGTATAATTTCAAGTCGGGGATTGTGATGCCTTGCCTTTGTTGCCCAGAATTGCCTTTGCTATTCTAGGTCTCTTCTGATTCCAAATGAATTTTAGGATTGTTTTCTCTAATTCTGTGAGATATGCTGTTGGAATTTTGATTGGAATTGCATAAATCTGTATAACAATTTTGGAAGTATGGCCATTTTCACTATTTTGGTTCTTCCTATCCAGGAGCAAGGGATATCTTTCCATTTTCTGATATCCTCTTCAATCTCCTTTTTCAGAGTACTGTAGTTTTCAGTGTAGAGGTCTTTTACATCCTTTGTGAGGTTGATTCCTAGGTATTTCATGTTTTTGGATGTTATTGTGAAAGGTATTGTTTCCCTAATTTCTCTTTCAGTAAGTTTGTTATTTGTGTACAGGAAGGCTATTGACTTTTGAGTATTGACTTTGTATCCAGCTACACTACTGAATTTGCTTATTAAATCTAGCAGTTTTTTAGTGGAGTTTTTGGGGTCTTCTGTGTAGAGTATCATGTCATCTGCAAATAATGATAATTTAACTTCTTCCTTTCCAATCATTATTCCCTTTATTTCTTTCTCTTGTCTAATTGCTCTGGCTAAAGTTTCCAGAACTATGTTGAATAAGAGTGGGGACAGTGGACATCCTTGTCTTGTTCCTGATTTTAGAGGGAAGGCTTTCAGTTTTTGGCCATTTAGTATAATATTGGCTGTTGGTTTGTCATAGATAGCTTTTACCAGGTTGAGATAAAGACCCTCTATTCCAATTTTCTGTAGGGTTTTTATCATGAAAAGGTGCTGGACTTTGTCAAAAGCTTTTTCTGCATCTGTTGAGATGATCATGTGATTTTTGTCTTTGGTTCTGTTAATATGGTGTATTACATTTGTTGATTTACGTATGTTGAACCATCCCTGCATCCCTGGGATGAATCCAACTTGGTCATGGTGTATAATCTTCTTGATGATTTGTTGGATTCTGTTTGCCAGTATCTTATTAAGGATTTTTGCATCTATGTTCATTAGGGAGATTGGCCTGTAGTTCTCTTTCTTAGTTGGGTCCTTCTCTGGTTTTGGTATAAGGGTAATGCTTGCTTCCAGGAATGAATTTGGGAGTATTGCTTCCCTTTCAATTTCATTAAAAAGTTTGAGAAGTAGTGGCGTTAGGTCTTCTCTAAATTTCTTATAGAATTTGGCAGTGAATCCATCAGGGCCTGGGCTTTTCTTTGTTGGGAGGTTTTTAATTACATCTTCAATTTCATTGGTTGATATTGGTTTATTTAGGATTTTTAAATCCTCTTGATTCAGCTTTGGTAATTCATACGAATCTAGGAATCTGTCCATTTGTTCTGCATTTTCCATCTTAGTAGAATATAGATTTTTAAAATAGGTATAGATGATCTTCTGGATTTCTGCAGGGTCCGTCGTGATATCACCCTTTTCATTTTCAGTTGCATGGATTTGAGTCTTTTCTTTTCTTTTTGTAATAAGGTTGGATAAGGGTTTGTCAATCTTATTTATTCTTTCAAAGAACCAACTTTTTGCTTCATTGATTCTTTGTATTGTTTTTTTAGTCTCCAATACATTAATTTCTGCTCTGATCTTTGTAATTTCCTCCCTTGTACGGGCTTTTGGCTTAACCTGCTCTTCTTTTTCTAGAAGTTTGAGGTTCGCCATTAAGTTATTTATTTGCGCTTGGTCTATTTTCCTAATATAAGTATTTAATGCTATAAATTTCCCTCTTAGGACTGCTTTCATTGTATCCCATAAGTTCCGGTATGTTGTACTGTCATTGTCATTCAGTTGTAGAAATTGTCTAATTTCTTCTTTAATTTCATCTGTGACCCATTGGTTGTTCAGGAGGGTGCTGTTTAATTTCCATGTGTTTAGGGAGTATTTGTGATTTCTTTTGCCATTGATTTCCAATTTCATTGCACTATGGTCTGATAATATGCATGGGATAATTTCAATTCCTTTGCATTTACTTAAGCAGGTTTTATGAGCTAGTATGTGGTCTATTTTGGAGAATGTCCCATGTGCAGCTGAGAAGAATGTGTATTCTGATGTTGTGGGGTGGAACACTCTGTAGACATCTACTAAGTCCATTTGTTCCAAAGTTTGGTTCAGTTCTATTATTTCATTATTGATTTTCTGTCTAGTTGATCTGTCTTTTTGTGACAGTGGAGTATTGAGATCTCCCAATATAATTGTATTAGTGCTTATTTGATTTTTCATGTCCTTTAGTACTTGTTTTATATAGTTGGGTGCATTGGTATTTGACGCATATATATTTATGATCGTTATCTTTTCCTCTTGGATTGTTCCCTTTACAAGGATGTAATGACCATCTTTATCTCTCTGAATCATTCTTGGCTTGAAATTCACTTTGTCTGCAAAAAGAATAGCTACCCCTGCTTTTTTCTGGGTTCCTGTTGCATGGAGTATTGTTTTCCATCCTTTGACTTTCAGTCTATGAATTTCTTTCTGAATTAAATGTGTTTCTTGTATACAGCATATTGTTGGATCTTGCTTCTTGATCCATTTTGCCAGTCTGTGCCTTTTGATTGGTGAATTGAGACCGTTAACATTGATGGTTAAAACTGATATGTATTGACTTATACTTGTCATGATATTTTCCTGTTGATGGTTCCCACTCTTTGTTTTTCCCCTTTCCTGCTATTTAATTATCTGCCCTGCCTGGTGGATTCCTTCTGTTGGGGTTCCTATCTCTTTCTAGAATGTCTTTCAGAACATTTTGGAGTGCTGGTTTGGTGGTCATAAATTTTCTTAGATGTTCTTTGTCATGAAAGTATTTTATTTCTCCATCAATTTTGAAAGATAGTTTTGTGGGGTACATCAATCTGGGTTGAAAATTATTTTCCTTTAGAGCTTGAAATACGTCATTCCAAGCTCTTCTTGAATTGAGGGTTTGTGCTGAAAAGTCAGCTGTGATTCTGATGGGTTTTCCTTCATAGGTGATTTGTCTCTTCTCCCTAACAGCTTTTAAGATTCTGCCCTTCTGTTGAACTTCTGGGATCTTGACTATGATATGTCTGGCTGAAGTTTTTTTTTGATCATGTCTAGTTGGTGTTCTAAAAGCTTCACTTATTGGGGGGTCAAATTCTTTTTCTCTTCCAGGAAAGTTCTCCCTGATAATGTCTTTGAACAAGGTTTTAATGTCATTTATGCTATCTCCTGCTTTTCCATTGATTCCAATTATTCTTAAATTATTTATCTTTGAGTCATCTAGCAGCTGCTGAATTGATTTTTCATGGTCCCTTGCTGGTTTTAAGAATTCTTTCTTTTCATGATCACTAATTGCAAGCCTGTCTTCTATATCTGATATCCTGTCCTCACATTGGCTTAATCTGCTACAAATACTTTCAATGGAATTTTTGTTCTCTTGGATATCTGCTTGAATCTGCTTTATGGATTCCATTTCTTTCCTATGCTGAGCATTCATGGTTTCTATAGTTTTCTTAAGCTCATCTATTTTTTTGTCTGTATCAGCTATAGTGTCCTTAAGCATAGTCTTCATTGTGGACACTATCTCTGCAGTTATCTGTGAAATTATTTCTGTTTTAATTTTTTCCAGAGCGTCATTCAATTGTTTTGTTGTTACCCCTTCAGATATGCCAGGTGGGTGGCTTTCGGATTGTCCCACCTCGTTGCCCCCTAGGTTTGCCTTTGGTGAATTGGATGTGTGGGGTTGCATCTTGTTTAAGTGTCGTCTCATCTTTTCTTTCTTTAATTCCTGGGGTGATGTTTTTAAATTACCTATGATAGGTTACTTTATTGCTAGTGTTCAAGATCCTTAGAAGATGACTACTTCTCTGCAGTATCTTCCAAGTGGAGCTTGCTTTTGGGTTTTGAGCTTTCTGCCAGATCCTACCTCTTCAATTCATTGGATGTGAGAAGTTGCTACCTGTTTGGCCCAGTCCTTGATTCTTTGGTACTGTGCCACTGTATTTTCTGTGTCCCTTAGTCAATATCACTCATGAAATATCAGGAAGGAAAGCTGTTTAGAACAATTATTTTACATTTGGCTATAATGGTAACTGAAGCATCAAACACAGCCTAGAAAATGACAGACTGAGCTAACCAGTTATTTACCACTTTTAGCTGTATAAAGTAGAGTTGCGGTTATATAACAAAATCTAAAACACACCAGAAAAATTATATGCAGTATACAAGTCGTTAGTATGTCAATTTTTCCCCTCAGGAGTTTAAATTTAAAATGAGTTAAGGAGGAAATAGAGTATTGTGAGAACAGGAAGGAATTAGATGTAAGGTTAGAGGACCAAGAGGGATCCCACTAACATTGGGACACTGGTGCAGAGGACTGGTGGGAAAAGAGAAGAAAAGGATAAAAGGAAGAACAGATCACAACCACAATCACAAAGAGGTTAGAGGTGCTGTTTATACTCATATAAAAGCCAGAGAGAATAATGAAGGAAGGAGCAAATAGACAAACAGAAACAAAAATGAAGACAAAAACAACAAAGCAAACAGATAAAACAGTAATAAAGCCCCACACACACAAAAAAATAAAAATAAAAAATAAAAATAAAATAAAAATAAAACAAAAATAAAAACCCCTTCACTAGAACAAAAAACTAATGAGAGAGAAAAAAATAAAAAAAAATAAAAAAAATAAAAAGAATCAGTTCCAGGTGTTGCCTCTGCTGTAGGCAGGCACCGTGTGATGACAGAGTCCTGTTCCGTGCAGGTCCGTCCCAGCGAGCCAAGAGCGGCCCTGTGGCGGGGCGGTGAGCAGAGTGTGGACGTTCAGGCGGAGACCGGTCTGCCCGCCGCTGTCAGTGCACTGCTTTCGTGCCGCTCTGATTTTTTTTGCCACGCCCCCCACAATGGCGCCCGGCCAGTCGCTCTCTGGTGCAGGACAGCTGTGGCTGAGAGACACTCACTCACCGCTGGCCAGCGCCGTTCTCCGCCGCTCCCCCGCCTCGCCGCTGTCTCGCGATCCTCCGTGGGGGCTCCCTGGGCGCCAGCTGTCACCATGTGTCCGCAGCTTTGAGCTTCTGTCGCACCGTGATTCCGGGGATGGTAGAAGGTGCGCACGCGGGGTCTGCTCCTTCTTTGTTGAAAAGTACCCTTCACTGGTGCCGGGGATCCCAAGCTGCGCTTCAGAACTTTTCTGGGTCCCGGGGGGGCACCTGCCCCCCTCCTGCGCTCTCCCGGTCACTATATTCCCGTAGTCCAATGGCAACTTTTAGAGAGTTTCTCTGCGTGCTTCTTACTCATCCACCATCTTTTTTCCTCCGTCTTTTTTTATTTTGAGATAAGAGTTCACTCATTACCACTGAGCTAGAATTTGTAATCCTCCTGCCTCAGCTTCTCAGGGTGCTGGGACTACAGGCATGAACCACCACTGCCTTGAGAGAGCCTCCCTCTGCCCCCTGTATTTCTTTTTTAAAATTTTTGTTTAGTTTTATTTTTTATTAGTACAGTTTCCCATACATAATGATCATATTCATCATAGAGAATTTGTACCTATACCTAATATATCAATTCTCCTTTTTTCCCATTCCCCTCTCCTCCCTTTGATGCTTCACCTCCTCCCCATTTACAAAATATGTTTCTACTTTTTGTTTCATTCTCTTTTTTAAGTTTCCTTTCCCTTTTTTACTTCCCCTCCCCCTCCCTTGTTCCCCTTCCCACTTGAACATGTTCTTCCTACTTCCCAATATCTGTTGTCCATTCTGCTCCTTATTTATCCTTGATGTTTCTCACACAAGAGAAACGATGTGGTATCTAAACTTACGTGCCTGACTTATTTCACTTAAAATTATGGTCTCGAGATGCATCCATTTACTTAAAAATGTCTCAAGTTTATCCTTCTTTATGGCAGTGTAGTACTCTGTTGTATATAAATACCACGTTTTCTTTATCCATTCATCTGTTGATGGGCATATGAGCTGTTTCCAAGATTTAGCTATTATAAATCGTGCTGCTATAAACATGGGTATGCATATATCACTGTGGTATGATGCTTTTCACAGTTTCGGGATAATACCTAGAAGGAGAATAGCTGGGTCAAATGGAACCTCTAGTTTTAGTTTTTTGGGGGATCTCCATACTGATTTCCATATTGGTTGTACCAATTTACACTCCCACCAATAATGAAGAAGGGTTCCTTTTGTCTCAGAGCCTTGCCAGCATTTGTTATTGGTTGATTTCTTGATGATAGCCATTCTTTCTAGAGTGAGATGGAATCTCAGTGTTGTTTTAATTTGCATTTCTCAAATGACTGGAGATACTGAACATATTTTTCATATATTTATTTGCTGTTTGTCCTTCTTTATCTGAGAAGTATCTATTTCAGATGCCCATTTTTGGATTGGGTCTTTAAATTTGGGGGAGGTTGTTTTTTTTTATATATTCTAGATATTAGAATATCTGAGGATAGCTGAGGAGTAGCTAGTAAAAATTTTTTCCTTCTATGCCCTGAACTAAAATAAAAATGGGTCAAAAATCTAAATATGAAAACAGAAACAATCTGCTGAAAGATAGAGTAGGTAAAACTCTTGAAGACATAGATGTAAGCAAAGACTTTTTGAACAAAACTCTGACTGCACAGGAAATATTACAAAGAATCAACAACTGGGATCATATCACATTAAAATGCTTTTGCACAGCAAAAGAAACCACTAACAAAGCGAAGAGAGAGAGCCTTTTTATAACTCCTCCAACCATAAGCCCCAAGCTCTGTTTCACTTTCTGCCCTGTAGGGGGCGGTCTCGCCCTCTCCCTCCCACCCCGGCAGTCCCAGAGGCCCATGCCCACACCTTCCCCTGGCCCTCTTCCTCCTAAACAACCTGGTGCTCCCAAGTGGTGCTGCATGGGGTGATGAGCCTCCTCCTCTTGGGTAATCCAAGTGACAAATGTTTCTCCAAAAACAGTTGACTCTGGCTGATGTCCTACTATACCTGATTACAACAAATTTCAAAACAACGATGAGGTACATTTGAAAACAGATCAAGCGAAGCATCTCAAGCAACAGTGAGTGGAGCCTCCCCTGCACGGGAACCTGGTCTGTGGTTGAGTCTGCACCTGCTGGCTGACACATGTCCCAGTGAGTAGCACCTGCCTGCAGCTGTAATGTCACCTGCAAGAAGGCTGGTGGAGGTAGTGGCCCTCTCCCACTCCACCATGGTGCTTCTGAGGGCCACTAGAGAGGATTTGCTCCGAGCAACCCAGGTGTCCCTAGCCAGTTCTGCATGCCCGCTACTCCCTGTGTGCCCCTGAGCACGGACCAGTACCAAGCCTTGGTGACCCGCTGTGCTCCTGAGAGGTAGGGTGGCTTGTCCTCCACGGTGAGCCTCACGGAGGAAGCTCAGTGCTGGCTGCAGCCGCCTGTGGCTGGGCTCTGCTCCTGGTTCTAATCCTGACCTGGCCGTCCTGCAGCCTGGGCCAGTCATCTTTCTTCCCACTTGGAGTCCCTGCTCGGCTCTTTGTGGGCCACACAGAGTAGGGGTGTGTGTGGGAACGCAGCGCCTCTGAAGCTTCTGCCAGCTCCCCAGCATAACCCCTTGCGCTCTATTCCTTTCCATGTAAAAGAGCAGGGGAAAGCCAGTGTGAGCCCCAGATGGCACATCTGGGGCTGATAGGGGTGCTGGTGCCCCCAGGAAAGGAGATTCTGGGCTTTTGGGTGCCTGGGAGATACCTTCCAGCTGAGAGGTGACAGGGCCACCTGGTACAGGGGTCGGGAGGGATGGTGGAGACAGCTCAAAGAGCGTAATAATCTGCCTCTGCCTACATGTCACTGTAGCCTATGGCACTGACTGTGGCTCTCAGGACACAGAAAAGGAAGCCGGACTATTGTCACTGCAAGCCACCAGGGAGGAGCTGAGCACCCCGAGGGCTGTGTTCACATGTGCACATGTGACAGGGTCAGTTAGGAAGGTGGCCAGCACTAGGGGACATCTTCACAACCCATCCTCAGGCCCTTGTCATTTTCCCCCCAGAGGTGTCCAGCTGGCCTTATGCTCCCCACCCCCAAGCCCAGACCACTTTCATTGGTCACCATGCCCTCCCCACACAATCCACCTCCTTAGACCTCTGCATCTCGGCTTCTGCCACTCTGTTTGTGCCTCAGAACAGGCATCCCCACCACAAAAGCAGCTCTGCTGGGGTGAGGTGGACCCTTAGACCGGGAGGAGACGGATCTCAATGTCACCCTAGGAGTGCAGGCAGTTGTCTTTTATTTCCTGTGCATCTTTATTAGTGGACAACTGGTCAACAGGTCAGGTCCCCTCTAGGCTTTAGTGGGATTCTCAATTTTCCCTATGAAGAGAACAGACTTGGTGGCTTTATTCAGAATTATCATCAGGAAGGGCTCGTCAAAGCATAAGACAGGAGAGGAGGGCTTATCCTTGGACCGGACCGTGAGCTTGGTGGCGGTGGCTGCTACAGCCTCTGTCCCCTCCTCGCCGATGTCCAGCACAGCCTTGTGAGTAGCCTGATAAGGGAAAGACAAACACCAGTGGCTCCCGTGGTGACACTGTTACCCGGGCTGGGCATTCCAAAGGCTGATCCTCCTTGCTCTTCAGGGAAGAGGTTCTTGACCTGGGGCTCATGTGCTCCTGAGCTTCAGGGGGGCTGGGGACTTTCTGTGACCACAGGCATGATTTTCCATGAGGGCACATAAGTCTTTCCTGTGGGGGGAAGGTCCATTCTGCTCCTTCAGTTCCACTGGGAACTTTTTTGCATTCCTTCCCTGGGGGCCAATGGCGAAAGTTTCTTTCGTAGTAGTCTGGCCCCCAGCCTACGACTGACCACTATGATCCATTATCAAATTAAGACTTTAGTGAAGGACCAGAAGGCTGTGCGCAAGTCAAGTAACCCCAGAGACGAGGAGACCTGCAGGGCACGGGACACTAGGTCACAAACAGGTGCACACAGCTCAGCCCTGTAACTGTGGCTGTGTTGGGGGTTGGGTTCACTGTTGCCTTGAGGAAATGAACTTAGTGACACCTCTCTTCCTCTCCCTCCTTCCTCTCCCTCCCTCCTCTCGCTCCCTCTCCTCCCCCTTCCCCACCCCCTCTTTCTTCCTCTCAGCACTGAAGGCCAAACTTCATGTCTACCATGGTCATGGGCAGCCTCTTGATGGTGTCTGTGGGGACTGAAACCATAGGGAAGAAGGAAGTGAGGTCAAATGCCCAAGACAAAGATGTAGTTGGGCCTTGAGAATGTTTGTTTGAAGAAGGGCGAAAGGTGCCTTTGGACCAGAGCTATGGTAGCCATAGAGCCACAGGACTGGTGGCTGTGGGACTTGGCCTTTCTGCGGCCACCAAGAAATCTTTTCACCTCGTGGGCCTCTGTTTCCACATCAAATGAAATGAGAGCCCTCCACTCTCCACCAGGCAATTCTGTGGGTGTTTCCAGCATGGAATTTCTACAAATAATCTCCCCCACCAACTCACTTTGGAAACTTGCAGAAAGCCTGACTTTGTAATTCCAGAAAAATCAGCATTTTTGCCGAAGGCATCACAGATGCCCATCTTTGGGAGGATGGTTTCCAGGTCGTAGGAGGCAGAAATGGAAAATTTGGGGATGAAGACTTCTATCTGCCTATGGAGAAAGGAGAGGGAAAAGGTGAGGTCAAAACCCAGGGTGTCAGGCCAGTGAGATAGCTCAGCGGCATAAGTGCCTGCCTGGCAAGCGCGAGGTCCTGAGTTCAACTCCCAGTAACCACATACGAAAAAAGGGCCGGTGATATCGCTCAGCAGCACGGGCGCCTGCTGGCATGTGAGGTCCTGAGTTCGACCCCCGGTACCCACAAAAAAACCAAACCAAAACAAAACAAAACAAAAACCTGTGGTGTCTCCAGCTCTCCTTCTAGGCAGCATCTCAGGAGACCCCGCTCTTCCTCCAGGCACCGGATTGCTGCTAAAGGGGCCCGTATGTCCCAGCCCATCTCCCCGCTAAGTGAGGCCAGCACCAGATACATGCAAGACCAGTGGGTTCCCTAATGAAATAGGGGACAGAAGCGAGAAGGTGGTCCAGCAAGGGAGCCCAAGGTAGAGACCAATGGAAGGAGTCAGAGGATGATGGGATCTTATCTATACCCCCTGCTGGGGACCATCCCGGCAGTCCTTCCTGAACCTGCTAACCCCGAGGGGAGCCAAAGCTGACAGAACACTGCAACGCTGGGAACATTCCTCTCCCTGTGCTGCACAATATGCCAGCCACCAGCCATGTTTGGCAACCGAGCAAGCTGAAACATCATCAGCATAAGAGAAAAGTTGAACTTTTAATTTTACTTCATTGGAACTGTAATAGCTACCACAACATTTTGTGGCCAAAATGTTAGACAGCATGACCCTAAAGTTTGGCATGATGCTTTCTTCCTCTGCGCCAGTTTCCCTGAACCAAGAGCAAACACCTTGGTTTGTACTGAGCATTCGCTGCATCCCAGACTCTGTCCTAGGCGTGTTCAACAACAGTTCCCTCCACACACAGATGGGAAAGCTTAGTCATAGTACAAACATGAAAGTGTCCAAGAAACACCTTTCAGTCCTCATCTGAAACACCTCTCGTGACACCATGGACAGCTCCCTCCTGTCCACATTGTCCCTGGCAGGAGCCTGGGCATCTCCACCACCTCTGGGCTTCCCTGCTGCTCTGTGCTCCGCCCCTGTGCAGCCCCCACTGCCTCCCCTCCTTGCCCCCAGGCCTCTGCAGTCTGAGATGAGAAGAAACTGCTGAAATGGCCAGCAGAACCTGTGGGTCCCTGGCTGCACATCTTTGCCTGTGTGTTTCCTTCACCAAGAATGTCCTTCTAACCTCTATGTATTCATGTTCCATCCGTACTTAAATCAATAATTGAGCTACTTGAAATTAATTCAGATGTTATCACCGCCTCCTCGAAGCCTCCCATGACCCCAGCTGAACATGGTTTCCCTCTGCTCAGAAGCTCCTCCTGAACTTTGCCTGCCCTCCCCTGGGACAATGGCCACTGCCGTTCTTTAATGACAGTTATTCTTAACCCTATCTTTTCTCTTCCATGGGTACAAACACCTTGGCATGATGCTGTTGCTGCCAAGAAAATATTACTCAGAGACTAAAAATAAGACTTTGGCATTTCTTTACATCATGCAGTTAGTATCCATTTCATGCCCACCCTAATAATTACCAAACTCATAATATTACCATTAGCTAACATTTACTGACTGCCTACTCTCCCAGTTTAAGTACGTTATAAATAGTAACATTTTATCTTTTCAACCACTGATACATTCAGCAATATTAATCAATAAAGTCAATCTCGATTCGATAATTGAGGACCAATGCTTTGCTTGTTTGTCTGTTTGCTTTTACAAAATCATCCCATGTAAGTCGATAACAGATTGGCTTCTGGAGTGTACTCTGTTAGTACACAATAGCTACAGTGATAGGAAAGCTCTGAGGTGCTATGACCTTGGGCAATTCACTTACTCTCATGAACTACTCTTTTTTTTATCTGCAAAATGTGGGGAGAGAAGGAGATGACAATACCCCTCACTTACCAGGTGATGGTGTTGTTCAGGTGTGAGCATGTATACACAGTACCAAGCTCACTGACCAGCATGCAATTGATGCTCAATTTGTGGGACTGATTATTTAACAACTGTTACCACAGTTCTCCTCCTTCCCCCATCCTTGGCTGTGCACCATCACCTGGTTCAAGTACCATCAACTGACACAAGTGCCCACCTCCTCTGGAGTGAGTGGCTCCACCTTCTCAGCACCCTGGTTGACAACTTCTCTTCCAGCTGCTCCATCTTGCCCTCACCAGGAAGGACAAAGAGGGCCATGGTGTCTCCCCTGTAGTCCATCTGCAGCACAGAGCAGTTCAGCTTTGGATCAACTCCAGAAGCAAGTGTTTCCATTTGTTGCATCATGGGGATGTGCACAGTGGTCTGCTTGTCCACCAGAAATGGGAAGCTTTTATGAGTATCTGCAGGGTTAAAGGGCTTCATCCACTTGGCTAGCATGAAGAAAAGAGAGGTCATTATGTCTAAGTGCAATTGGTGAGGTGAAGACAGAAAAGGGGAGCAGTAAGGACCTCTGAGAACTCATTTCTCCACAAAAGCAATGATAAAATTGCAACCAATGGTCAGCATTAACTTTTGTAGAACTCTGGAAATTGACTAAATGCTTCCAGCTAACCGGGGAACAAATTGCTAGAGAAAAATAGCTGAGTTTTGGTAAGGACAGTAAATTTCATGGTATTTTAACTTGCCCTAGTCGCACATCTCTGCGGTGGTTTTGAAAAATAACATCCCACACTTACAGTGAAACTCAGCAGCCTGGTAGCCACCGTAGGAAAAAAATGCAGATGGAGCCCTTTAAAATCTCATTCCCAAAGAATTGTCATATTTGACCTATCTTGTGGTATCCCAGAAAATATTACTTGTGAAGCTGTATTTGATTTGCTTCCAAGCTTGACCAATGCAAAAATCCTTTTCCCCAGGGAGTATTTTCCAAAACAGTCACAGGCAGTGATAAGTTTTGCAGCTGCCTCAGAAAGTAACAACTAGAGCAAACAATATGCTAACCAAAGAGGTTAAGAGGACAAACTGGGGGCAGGGGGTGGTTACATTGGCAAAAATGATAGCATAAGGACCTTTACATATTTACCATTCTCTTAGCATAACTAGAAAAGAAATGCTCAGAATCAACATTTTTAGAGCTCTTGAAATTAACTAAAGACTTGTAGTAAATTGGGAGAGTTTATTGAAGGAGAAATGAGAGAATCTTGATGAGAACAGCTAGCTTTCTGGCATTTTAGCTGGCATCAGTCCCTTTCTTCCTTCCTCAAGACAGAAGTAGCCTCAAAAAACAGCAGTCTGGGGCCGGTGAGATGGCTCAGCGGCGTAAGCGCCTGCCTGGCAAGTGCAAGGGCCCGAGTTCGACTCCCGGAACCCACATATGAAAAAAGGGCCGGTGATATCGCTCAGCGGCACGGGCGCCCACTGGCGTGCGAGGTCCTGAGGTTGACCCCCGGTACCCACAAAACAAAAAACAAAACAAACAAACAAAAAAAAACAGCAGTCTGTGTTCCTGATACTAGAAGCAGAAGATTAGAGCTGGAGCACTTTTAAAGTTTCATTACCAAAAATTACTGTTACTGAACCTATCTGGTGGTTCCCTGAAAGACCTTGCTCACACATCTGATTGGAGCTTTCTTCCTGGGGGTGTGGGAATATTTGTCAAACACAATTACAGGCAAGTGTTTCAACTTCATGTCTGCTGGTTGATGGATAACAGATAAGACAAGCAATAGACTAATCAAAGAATGTAAAATAAAAGACTAAGGAATAAAATGTTCACAAAAGCTTTGGAAAGTTCTAACACATCCTGAGTCCACAGTGAAGTCACATACGTGTAAAGCTGTACGCATATTCATTAACTCTCAGAGAAGGCTGTAAGCTGTCACCTTCAGCTGACCTTGAGAGTCTAAACAATCAGAAAGTGAAAGGTGAAGACAATTGTAGCCTCCTCAGCTGAGTGCTGATAGCAAGAGCCATCATATACACAGAGACCCTCAGTAAAGATTGGGAGGTTTATTTGTTTCAGGCATTTAAAAAATCTCTGTCATATTCTAACTTACCATGTAACTAACCAAGGAAGAACTTCAGCAGTCACACCTAAGAAAGCCCAGGATTTAAAGAATTAGTTCAGAAAAATCACACACAAAAAAAAATAATCATTACGATAAGCAGCAGCAACAACAACCCTTGGGAAGGAGAGAAACCAATTTTCAGAGTTGCTGCATTACATTATTTAAAATGTCCAGTTTAATAAAAAAATGAGATGTCAAATAAAACAAGAAAATATGTCCCATACATGGGGGAAAACAATAAAAATTGTTCTGGATGAATTCCAGATGTTGGGCTTCTTTGTCAAATTCTTTAAAACTTATTCAAAGAGCTAAGGGAAATCATATTTAAGTATCTAAAGGAAAGTATGACAATGATGACATAAAGAATATCAATGAAGAGAAATTACTTTTTAAGTGCCAGGTGAAAAATTCTGGAGTTGAAAAGTATGATAAATGAAATGAAAAACTCATGGGAGAGGGTAAATGGCGGGTTAGAACTGGCAGAGGCAAATGACTAGTAAAGTAGATTATACAGCATGAGGAACACAGAGGAAAGGGACAGAGAAAAATGAACAGCAGCTCAGAGGCCTGTGGACACACCATCAGGCATGGAAGTATACACATGGGAATGTTCAAAAAAACTTCCCTCATTTCTCTTAGTCCACTGAAAAGAAAGTTGTGTGCAATTATCTGTTTCTTTCTTATTTGTGAGAGAGAATCTTTTTAATCTATGTTTTGTACTCTGAGTAACCACTCTGAAGACAATGATATATAGTGTGTTAAGTATTGTTATTCTATTATTATTTTGTTATGAAATATTTAATTTTTTCATTAAAAACTTCCAATTTTGATGAAAAGTACTAATGTACACTTTCAAAACACGCAACATTTCTAAGTAGCCTCTGCTCAAAGAGATCCATATCTAGAAACAGCATATAAGTCAAAAGTAAAGAAAGAATCATGGAAAGTAACATATCATGTGCGAGATATCCTCAATGAGAAAAATAGAAGATTTCTTAGCAGAAAATATCATTAGTCCACTTTCTATCACTGTGATGAAAAACCTGAGATAAACATTTTAAAAGGAGGAGAACCAATCTGGCTCATAGTTTCAGAGGCTTCAGTCCATGGTCATTTGGCTGCATTGCCTTTGGGCCTGTGGTGAAGTAGTCTAACATAGCAGGAAGCATGTAGCACAGCAAATTTGCTGACTTCCTGGCAGCCAGGAAGAAGAAAGACTGAGAGCAAGGGGCTGTGGTCCCAGCGCCCCCTTCAAAGGCATTATTTTCCCTACACTACCTTAAAGATTCCACCACCATCCCATAGTTCCACAGGCTGGAGACCAAGGCTTTAATATATGGCCTTTGGGGAACATTTAAGATTTAAACCACAGCATGTGGGGACCAGAAAGTAGGTGGACAACATATTCAAAGTACAAAAACAAAACAAAACAAACAAACAAACAAAAACAAAACCGAAAACTCTACCAATCAGCAGTTCTATATTCGGCAAAACTATCTTTCAAAAACAAAGGCAAAATTAATAATTCTCTGACAAACAAAAATTGAGAGAATTTGTTGTTAGCAGAGCTAGCTGATCAGAAATACTAAAGAAAAACCTTCAGGCTGAAATGAGATGGCTAGAAAATATCTTGAATCTGTATAAAGAAATAAAGGGCATCAGTAAAGAAAATTATGTAGTTGAACATAAAATATAGTATAAAGTATTTTTGTTTGTGTTTTTTCTCTGATTTAAAAGGCAACTCATAGAGACATGAGGATAAATCTATATCATTAAGATATAATTCATGACAACAGCATAAAAGGGATGAGGAAAAATGTAGCTATTTAGGAGCCAATTTTTTAAGATCATTGAGATAACTATTGGTGTTAATTCAAACTAGATTATTATAAATTAACGTGTTAAATGTAATCCCCATGGCAAAACTAAGAAAGTAGCCCAAAATTTTTGAAAAAAGAGAAGGCAATTAAAATAGCACATTATAAAATATTGCAACACAAAAGAATGAAGAAAATTAGGAATAAAAAGACATTAAATGTGTAGAAAACAAGTAGCAAAATGTCAGCCATAAATCTTATTTTTACTATAATTAGATTAAATTCTATGGTTTAAAAAAATTGATAGAATGGGTTAAAAACACATAGCCCAAATACATTCTTTCAACAGAGAAGACAAGCACATGAAAAGATCCTCAACTTTATTAGTTATTAGGGAAATGCAAATCAAAAGCATAACAAGTTACACTGCCCATCCACTGTGTCTATAATCAAGACAGATAATAAATGCTGGTGAGGATGCTGGTGGGAATGCAAAAAGGTGTAGCTTTTGTGGAAAGCAGTTCTAGTTTCTCAAAAATTTACATATGAGGTTATCCTACTACTCAGCAGGCTTACTTCTAAGTACATACTTAAGAGGATCGAAAACATGTCCACACAGAAAGCTTATATACTAATGTTCATAGTAAAGTTATTTATAAGAGCGTCACCATAGAAACAGTGCAAATGTCCACAGTACAATAAATGGACACACAAAAGGTCACATGGACTTACAGTAGAATATCATCCGTCCATAAGAAGGAAGGAGGGCTGGGAACGTAACCCAGCGGTAAAGCATTTGCCTGGTATGCTCAAGGGCCGAGGATGGATCCCTAGCATTGGAAAAAGATGGAATGAGGCACTGATAAGTGCCAAACAGCATGGATAAACCTTGCAGATACTACAGTGAGTGAAAGAACCCAGACACAAAAAGCTTGACATTATACAGCCTGGAATCATGTTGTATTCCATTTATGTGAAATGTCTAAAATAGGCAGATCTGCAGAAACATAAAGTAAGTTGCTGGCTTCCAGGAGGAAAGAGCAGGTATGGAAATGACAATTCCTATTATTTTTAAGTACTGTGTTTCTTTCTGAGTTGATAAAAATGGGGTATGGGCATGGGGTTTCTTTCTGAGGTGATGAAAATGGTCTAGAATTATATAATGGAGATAGTTATACAACCTGGTGAATATATTAAAAACCAAAACCACTGAAACCACTTTCAAATGCTTAAAGTTATGGGAAATGTATAGCTTTTCAATAAAATTGAGTTACATATAAAAACATATATAAAGTGAAGGTAACAGTGAGGAAGCAAAGTATGTTGTCTTCCTTCTCTTCCTTTTTTATGGGAGGGATGGATAAATGGGTGGATAGCTTGGTAAATGGGGGAATGGATAGGTGTGTGGCTAGGTAGAGGGTAGATAGAAAGATGAATAGGTTAAGGGTACATGAGTGCCTGGCTGTCTGGGTAGATGGATGGATGGATGGATGAGCTGGTGGATGGATGAATGGACAGATGGCTAGATGGAGGAAAGAAGAAAGGAATGGGAACAAAAAGGAAGGGAAGAATGATATAGGAGTCCAGGTACACTGACCTCAAGCACAACCCCAAGGATGTCTTGATCATATGACCATGCAGTCATGATGTACAGGCAAAATGAATGAGCTGCGCTGGCTTGTCAGAGAGCTCTGTGTCACTCCTCTAAAACCTCCAAGTGGCAGTTGCTGATAGCATGAGATAAGACCCTTTCTCCCAAGCTAGTTTCCAGAAGACTTTTCCTGGGTGCTGCCCACCAAACCCAGCCTCAGCCCCTCGGGACATCCACTCTGTCATCTAAAGACTGAGCCTCCATCCTAATTGATAAACAGATGCTAGCAGAGAGTGCATGAAGTATTCAAGGGCTTCCAGCCAACTGGATGCAAGGCTAATTAGAACTCAGGCCCTCCCTCAACTCCACCCTGCTGTCTAGGACTTGGATATTTGACTAAGCAAACAAACAAACAAACAAATGTAACAAAATCAGATCCTTACCTTTAAAGTAAATGTGGTTCACCAGGACCATGGCTGTCAGAGCGTCAAGGTCTTGGATTAAGTTCATCACCTTTCCTTTGGTCTCCTTTTCCACATAGCTGTTGATCCTCTGGGCAGTGAACGCATTGGAGAAATCTACAGAAAAGACCTTCGAACCATATAGTCTCTTGGCTCTGTCTAAGAAACTTGCCTGCAGCTGCAGCCCTTTTTTGACAAAGAGGGCACTGCCCATCCTCAAGTCCAGCTCTTTGTTGGGGACATTTAGTGCGTGGACCAGGTGCTGGAAACCCTGGTGGATGGCAGATTCTGGTGTGGCTGTGAGATTGAAACCCAGGGTCCTGAGGATCTGAGCCTTGGTGGCTGAGTAGCCCCCCAGGGACAGCATGGCCAGGGAGGTGGAGATGCTCACGGGGGAGAGGAAGATGTTCTGACCCGGACGCTGCAGAGCCAGTCTCCGGTACAGGTGGAAGGCAAAGTCAGTGCTGCTGGAAGACACCTGGGAGATGGGGCTGCTCTTGGTACAGGGAGGGTGTGGAGACCCTCTGCTGTGAGGATTGGATGGGGGCTTGCAGTAGATGGGAGCCCAGAGGCCAAAAAAAAGAAGGAGGTGATAAAAGGAAGAAGCCATTTGGAAACAAAATAAGTCTGCAAGAAAGAGAACCATGGAGGAGGGGTAAGCTGAGGATCGAGGCAGGGACCCTTTCACACTCCACATAACCCCACAGAACAGGTATTGTCATTACTGTGTTGGTTGTACGGGCTCCCGAGAGGGTGTGACATGTAACTTACCTCAGATCACAAGGTTAATTTGTGTGCTGTCTGGGATTCAAAGTCAGGTCTCAAATCCCCAATTTCATGATCTTTGCTCTTGCTGCTTCCTAGGTTTGTTTTGTAAGAATAAGAGAGTGAAAGTAGTTTGCAAATTCCCAATCCTCCTACTGGAAGTGATCTCTCACACTCCAAGTATTTTTTTACCCCTTTTGTGGAGATTGGATCATTTTCTCACCCTGACTGCCTGTCTAGGCCACAGGTATTTCCTGGCGTATTTGTGTCTGTCACCAAGTGGGGCCCTAGAGTAAGCAGCTGCCCTGGAATTGTGGATCCCAGGTCCCGAGTGCTGGTGGCCTTCTGCTGCTGAGATCCAGCTTCAACCACGACTGCTTGCTTCACCTCAAGCCTCATCCAGCAAGACTTGGGCACCAGGGGGATTTCAAAGTGTTAAAATGAGTTAAGTTTGGCCTAGTGGTTTCTCCATACATAGTGAAATGTAATCTAACTTTGATTTGGGCAGTTTTGGAAGCCATCCCAGCCCTGCTCATTGAACTCTACCGGTCCAGTTCCTGCATCAGGAAGACATCACTGGCTTTACCATACCATTCCAGACTGTCTCTTGGGGGACAGAGGTGGAAACTTCCCTACATTAAACACTCTCAGGGCAACAACCTCTTTCCCTCTCCTGACCCACTGCCCATGGCACATCCATCTGCAGTGTCTGTACTTGACTCCAAGAGCAGACAGCTCATGGCCCACCTGCCTCCAGACTGTTGTCCATCACACCCCACTGAAAGAGCCTTTCCTGGGGGGCCCCTCCCCACCCAGTGCTCATAGAAAAGTCTCTCTTTCCCGTTTTTGGGAACTACTTAGCTATCACCTGCTGGTAAGTCACCCCCTTCACTCCCTTTCCAGCTGGGACTTCAGCCCTGTCTTCCTTCTGTCTTCCCCTGCTCCTGCAATGTGACTGCACCTTTATTACCAGACAGATAACCACCGGCCGTGCGTGTCTGTCTATGGTCTGTGAGTGCTCAGGAGGTGTACCGCATGCATCAGGGGCTCTTGGTTGACACGTGCACATACGCAGGCCTAGGCAAGGTTCTGTGTGAGTGGGGGACAGAGAGGAGGGTTCTGACCCCTGAAGGGCTGTAGGGGAGATGGGCAATAAGCAAATGCCACCAGGTATGAAGAACGGATGTGATGAGCAAGCATGAACTCTGGGCACACCTGTCCCACAACATGAAAGGCTTCCAGAGGATGTGACAACTGACTGAGATTTGAAAACAGTTAACAAGATGTTATACTTTGGGTCTGGAATGTTCCCCAAAGCCCACATATTGAAGACTTGGCCTGAGCTAATGATACTATTGGGAGGTGATGGAGACTTCCAAAGAAGAGGCCTAGTTGGAAGAGGTGCACCACCAGGGACACGGCTTTGAAGGGCATACTTGTCCCTGGACCTTCTTCCCCCTCTCTGCTTCCTGGCTGCCATGAAGTGAGCAGACTCCTCTTTCACACTCTCTTGCTGTCATGATGTTCTACCTTGCCTTCCCTCTAACAGCCAAGCAGCCAGGGGAGCATGGACTGAAACCTCTGAAACCATGAGCCAAGTAAACCTTTCCTCTTTTAAGTTGCTTTTCTCAGGCATTTTGTCACAGTAATGGAAAGCTGACTTACACACAAAATGCAGAGGAAAAGCAGAGAAGAGAGGTTTAGGCTGGGGGAGCTACTGCGGCGAGGGCCAGAGGGGAATGAGAGAAAGGCAAGTCTGAGGAACAGAACAGAGAAGTTTGTGTGAAGCAGGACCCCAGCACTAGAGCAGCCAGTCGCAAGGCGGGGGTTGGTGAGAGAGGCAGTGGAAACAGGAGGCCATGTGCAGGGGATCTGCTGGGAGCTGGCACAGAGCAGCACCTGGGTGGAGAGGATGCTCCTTCGTTGCAGCCACCAGTGTCCCTCATTGCTCTATGCACCCAGTTCCAGCCCCACCCACCCCCAGCAGTCAAGCCACAAGGCAGGGCGCAGCACACGCAGGAATGCAGGGGGGGCACCCACCACCAGGAAGGTGAGACTGAGACCCCGAGTTTCTCCTGTCTGTTGAGCTGTGACTGACGGCGAGACTGGGGGTGGGGTCTGCAACACCCTTGAGAGGGGCTGGGGCTGCTGTGACATCTCAGGGTCCGCAGGGTCTGTGGACTCCGTGATTAAGTAGCAGCACCTGATGTTGACACCAATCAGAAGTCATGTTCCCCTCCCACCCTCAGGGTGATCCACGATGGGAAATTAAAAAGTCACCGGCTAGGTTTGAGAACAAACCTAATGCCGCCGGAGCAAAGATCAAAGCTCCTGAAAACAAATGGGCAAGAACAATCCGAACTGAAGAGGGCCAGCTGGAAACGAAAGAAAATAATTGGATTCCTGGGGAGCAAAAAAAAAAGTGTGGGGAGGGAGGTGCGGACACTGGGAAAGGCTTGAAGAAATGGCTGCGTTTGCTGTGCTTCATGCTGTGAGAATTGTGTCTAAAGAAAGAGACGCAAGCAGAGGCGGGGCCTCCCAGCCTGGCCGCTTTCTCCGGGAATCCTGGCAACGGCTCCCCCCCCTCGGTGGGCCCTCAAAACTCAACCTCCCACCATGCTTGGCCTCCTCCACCCCAACTCCCGTCCTCCTGTGGTGGCCCCTGCCCTCTCCCCTTGCCCTGCTGTGGCCTGGATGTGTGTGAGATCCACCTGCAGGGGTGACAGGGCCACTCTGAACTCTCTGAGTCAGCCCCGCTTGGCTGCTCCCTCCCAGCTGCTGTGGCCTTTGCTCCACCTGCCCCTGTCTCTCACCAGCCCATTGCTCAAGGGCAGCCCCAGCCCCAATCTCTCGTCACTGCACAGGGCAGCTTCTTGGTGCATACCCTGTGTGTCACTGCCTTGTCAACTCCTCAGCAGCTCCCCACTCAGCACAGGGGAAGAGCCAGGTTCCTGGCATGCAAAGTCCTTTTCCACTGTGTGCCACCTTGCCCTGTCCCCAGCTCTGTCTCCCAGCACCATCCTCTGCCCTCTTTCCAGCTTGGGTGTCAAGGGCTTCATTGCCTTCCAGGACCCCCAGCTTCAGGGCCTCCCTCTGTGATGTGCCCTTTCTGCGGGCCCCCAGCTGGGTAGGACCCACCCCACTGTCCCTTCTGGGACAGTGGCTCCTTGGTCAGCCCCTAATCACTGGGAATCTGATGTCCAATCTCTATCTATCTGGCAAGGTATGGACTCATTTTCCCACTGACTACAGAGCAAAGCTCAGTCTCTCTATGTCCTTCACAAGGCACGTACACACACACGCACACACACACACATGCCGTGTACACGCATATCCTCACTCTCTGCAGAGAACCTTGCTCCAACCTCACATCAAAGAGAGACCTTCAGAAAATGAGCTGCCTCAGCTTCTGCAAAACACAAATCCCTGCTCCCAGGCACCTGCCCCCTCTGCCCTGCTGGCCCCTCTGGACTGTGAAACACCACCTAGGGACCCTTTTCCCTCTCTTTCACCCCCTCTCAATGTCGCCCCTGGCTTTTAAACATGTTCGGGTCTTGCCTACTCGGACAAACCGATGCTTCGCAGCAATAAAACAATAAAAAGCATCCCTTCCCTCTCGTTCCTCTGGCTGCTTCCCTCTGCAGCTCCAATGTTCACAGCCTCTGCAGTTTCCCCTCCTCCCCGTCTGGCTCTGCACCCACAGAAGCCTGATCCTGAGGTTTAAAGCAACGGACACGGACGCGTGTATCTGGAGCCCTTCTCACTTGCCTTCCCAGCCGTGCTGATAAGGAGGCCCCCTGGGCTTCTGACACCACCCTTCCCTTTGGCTGCCCACCACTTCGTCCTCTGGGATCTCTCCCGCCCCTCTGCTCCTCCTCCTCCACACCTGGCTGGCTCCTCTCCTCCGCAGCCCTAGCCCTGGCCTTATGTTATGTCTGCAGGCCTCTGCTTGCGGTTACCTGGCTGTGGCTCGGTCCTGTCCTGACAGATCTCATCACACCCACAGCGGCTTCCTCACTAAGATACACAAATGGCACGGTGGCTTCATCTCCTGCCAGCCTGCCCTCTGAACTCCTTATCTCTAATTGCCTGCCCACCATCTCCTCCTGAGTTTATAAATAAATCTCAGTGCCTGCTGCGTGACCCAACTGAACTCAGACTTTCCCTAAGGCTGTCTCCGAAGAGTCACAGCAGAAACCTCTTCCGACTCTTCCCTCCTTGATGGCTTCTTCAGCGGCTCTGTGAGCCTGGGGTCATTCCTGCCTGTACCTGCATCTGAATTCCCCAGCACCATCCACCGGTCTTCCAAGTTTGCCTCCTAAATATTCATCTACTTTCTCTGCTTTTCCCGTGAGCAGGTTAGCTAGACTGTCGTGGCCTCTTGCCTCAACTACTGTGAAAACCTTCTAGCAGGTCTCTGGTACCCTGCTCACTCTGCAAATGGAAGCTAATATAATCCTTTAAAATGCAAGCCTAGGCTGCGTACCTATTTTTAAATGTTCCAATAGCTTCCCGTTGTTCAGAGCAAAACCTGAAACCTTTAATTCAGCTTGCACAGCCCAGTCTGATGGCCTCTCTACCTCCAGGGAGCATCAGAGGCCTGGCTCCTGCCTTCTCTGTCAGGACATTGTGCCTATGCTGGGGACACTCACCTAGGATTTCTGTTCTATTCCTGGAGTGTTCTTCCCAGCTCTTTCTTCCAGTTTTTCCTGAGTTAATTCCTATTCATTGTTTAGGGCCTGGCTCATATAATTTTCTCAGGAAAACTGTCTTTGGTCACCCACAAGAGGAAAATTCCTCTTACTAAATTACATTTTTGTTGTTTTGTTTTTCTTTGGTACTGGGGATTGAACCCAGGGCCTTCACACTAAGCTACATCCTTAGCCCATTTTTTCCTTTTTGAGTCAGTTTCTCACGAAGTCAGTAAATTGGCCTGGCTGGGCTTGTACTTGTAATCTTCCTTCCTCAGCCTCTCAGAGTTCTGGGATTACAGGCGTGTGCCACCATGCCCGGCCCTACTAAATGTCTTAATGCCACCATCAGCCTCTGCAGGAAACACGCATTGCTCCCATAATTTCATGTTTATTTATGACACTGCCCAGTTCCTGAATCAGGGAACTCAACTAGCTTGTTCTCCCTGCACACCCATTGTTTGACCAATACTGTGTGTCCTGTAAGTGTTTGATGAATGAATGAATGAATGAATGAATGAACTGAAACAAAATAAAACAAGCAGTTTGCCTGTGGGAAGTGATAGTGATTGAAATGAATCTCTGTACCTATTAAGTATGTACAGATATCAAGTTTGAGTTAACTTATGTTTGTCCAAAACAAAGTAACTGATTTTGAGCTATAAATAATTATAAATAGATAGAAGAAACCAGGAAACAATATATGAAACAATTGAGGCATTGTAAAACATATGAGCTGGGTGTGGTGGCACATGCCTGTAATCCCAGCGCTTGGGAAGCTGAGGCAATAGGATCGTTGTGAGTTCGAGGCCAGCCTGGGCTACATAGTGAGTTCAAGCCCAGCTTGTGCTACATAGTGAGACCCTGTCTCCAACCATCCCCCCCAAAAAAAACAAAAACAAAGAAAAATACGTGAAACAGTTCAGACATTGGACAACAGACAGGGAAGAGAAACAAAGAATGTTAGTCTCATAATTGTTTTCTGCCAAAGGCACTTTCTGGCACAGGAAGAGAAGCAAGGAGACATAGCAGGTTTACTGAGCTTAGGAGACAGACATCAAAGTTTGAGAAAGCTGAATTTTGTACCAAAATTCTACAGAGAGCTTCGGAAATGTGCATAGAGTCTCCTTAGGGCTACAGCTAAGGGCTAAGCTCTGGGTGCATAAAGTAAATTTCCACGTGGCTAATCTAACACTCATAAACACAAACTAAAACACAAAACATCCATGCAGAGCAATTCTCAGAGGTCATAAAACATGGGAACATATTCAGATTGTATCTAAAGTAGACAGGCCTGCAGCATTCAGTCGTGACCCAGAAATATCACTTATTGTCATTAGGGCTGAACTAACTTTAATTTAAAATTACACTAGACACACCCTAGCAAAGCTTGAAAACATGCCTTGACAGGACCAAGCGGATCTTCAAGAAACTTGGTAGTAGGTCAAAAACAAATATCAGGGGCCGGTGAGATGGCTCAGCGGCATAAGCGCCTGCCTTGCAAGCGCGAGGGCCCGAGTTCGACTCCCGGATCCCACATACGAAAAAGGGGCCAGTGATATTGCTCAGCGGCACGGGTGCCTGTTGGTACGCGAGGTCCTGAGGTCGACACCCTGGTACCCACAAAAAAAAAAAAAAAAAAAATCACCACACCATAAAGGAAAACAACCAAAGCCAGACAAAAAATTTGTGATGTTAAATTGTCCAATGTCCAACCCAAAATCGCTAGACATTCTAAGGACAGGCAAATGTTACCCATGACCAGAAGCAAAATTAGGCAATAGAAACAGACCCAAACATGACCCAATATTAAGAAATGAGCAAGCAAAGACTTTAAAATGGCCAGTAAAATATACTTACAGAGGAGGGCTGTTGATTTAATGTAAGAAAAATAAAACTGAGTGGTACTTTGGTTCATGAACTCAATTCTTTCCATGATTCTTGTTGCAAACCAAACTAGACGAGAAGCGAGTCCAATTTCCTCAGGAGCTCAGCATTGAACCTAACCATTGAATTTGATTTAGTTGTCATCCAACTCAGTTTGCGACCAGAATCATGGAAAGAATCAAGTTCATGACCCAAAGTACCAATGTATTTATAAAGAATCAAACTGTACTTCAAGAGAGGAAAAATTCAATATCTGCATTTTAAATTCACCAGCTAGATTTAAGAGCAACATAATACTATAGAAGAAAAGATCAGTGATCTTAAAAACATATCAGTGGGAAAAATTTGAGCTGAAAACAACAAGCTGGAAAATAAAATAAAATAACAGCCTCAGTAGACCTGTGGGTAAACATCAAGTGCTCTTGACCCAGCGACCACCACAGGAACAAAGAACAAAAGGACACACAAAACTCCTGCGTCCTTAACCTGTTACTCATGAGGAACACGATTGTGTTTTCTTCTGAGGCAGTTGGGAAACTTAAAGTGGTTTTTCAAACCCCCCACAAAAGTGATTCTTCATTTGGGCTTATAGATGCCCAGTAGGTAACTGAAAAGCAGAACAAAGCTTGACCCTCATGTTATTACATTAAAAAGTTGGGCAGATCCAGGTCTGCAAGTAGCCATGTTATTCACTTCTATAGTGTCTGTCTAAAGTACTGCAAAATAGGTTGGTCGGCCTTGAATTTACCTAACCTGCACGTCCCCCTTCAAGATCGAGGACACCAAGGTAAGAGATTTACGGGTCATTCAACTGTGCCCAGAAGTCTCTAGTCACTGCCCTAAACTTGCAGTCACCTTGGGTTCCAACAGAGCTTCCGCTAGACTGAAACTGCCCCAGACAGAAACAGGGAGCGTCTGCAGACTGAACTTCCCCTCGGTGGTAAGGATTTCTCCTGGCGCCGTCTTGCAAAGGCAGAATGAAGACAGCAATCAATTAGATCCTTGCCCACCTCCGCTAGTCCATAAAGGCTGGCTTTATTATTTTGTGAATAGGCCAGTCTGATCCTCTTCATCAGAAGTGCAACCCCTTCACAGCCAGGCATGGTGCATGCCTGTAATCCCAGCTCTCTGATAGGCTGAGGCAGGAGGATCCTAAATTCCACCCAGCCTGGGCAGCTTAGTGACTTAGTGAGACCCTGTCTCAAAATAAAAAATGGAAAATTGGCTGGGGATCCAGTTCAGTGCAGAGACCTTGGGTTCAAGCCACAGCACTGAAAAAGAAGGAAATATGCCCTCTCAACTCCTCAAGCTGAAGTTCTTTCCCCGTTTTCTCTTGCCCTCTAACTCTGCCTGATCAACTGCCTATACCATTCATTGATGCATCCTGAAATCATTTTTTTCTGTGACCAAAGTTGATAAGTCTACTCCACCAGGGACCTTGTCAGATCTGAAAGCTATCCAGCGACAGTGTAACGTCTGCGGTCCTAGGCAAGAAAAGGGGCAGGGGTGTGGAGAGTAGAAAAATTTTTAAGAAATAGTGGGCAGACTCCATGCTCTTTACTCTCCATAAACTATCTAATTTTAAAAAACACTAAACAATAAAATGAAAGGAAGGCAGCCCTGTCCTTTCTGTCCCTGCTCTGCATGATCACAGGCTGTTCAGTGTGCCTGGGCCACCCCCCCACTCCTCACCTGTGATGCCTGTCCTTCCTGACACTCCAGCTCCGAGTCACCCACGCCAGCCTGCCCCAATCCCACAGGAAGCCTGCCTCACCCTTGACAAGCACCTGCAGCCGGCCACAGCTGTCACCTTCTCAGTGGCTCTCCCTGATCAGACAGCCAGAGCCTCATGTGGCTTCCTTCAGGGCAGGGGCGGTGACCGGCACATCACAGGAAGAACCGGTAAGAGGGAGAAGAACCCAGAGGAATATGGAGGTGGAAGAAGGCGAGAGAGGGCAGTAGGAGGAAGTGCTGGAACCCCGAGGGCCAGACCCTGTCGACGTCACCCCACCCAGAAGTCTGGCAACTGGTGAACTGCACGGAGGCATCCTGGTGACGATGACCGATGAAGTCTGGGATTTCCCAAGCTTGGTTAACTGGGTTCTTGTCCATATGTAAATTCTCGGGCCCTACTCAGAGCCTCCCAGTCAGATTTTCTAGGAAAAATGAGAAGACTTGAGAGGGGAGAGCTGGGTGCTTCTTCCTCACCCCACCTGCCCAGACCTCTGTCTCTGCCCAGCGAGAAGCCCCCTGACATTACCAGCACCCCCGAGTGCCTGTTACTGGAGCCTCAGGGCCAGCTGGAAGGCAAAGCCCTGTTTCTCCCCAAACTCAGAAAACCAATCCCACGAGCAGGGGCAGAACCCCACACACCCATCCAAGGCCCGTCACAGCAGAGCCCTGTCCCAGCTCGAGTCTTCTCCATGGAGCCTCTTCTGTAACATGCGGGTAGCAGACATTCTAGAATCTTCTGTTCCTGACTGTAGTTTCTCTTGCCTACCTTACCATCTTTTATGTGTCTGCCCCATTTTTGGTTTTACGGAGGTACTCATAGAAATCTGGCTACGTCTTTATACCTTTCTGCTTTCACTTTTATTTTTATATCTTGCTTATTCTTTCTCTGAACAGTGGGGCAGCTTGGGTGCCTCAAAGCTGAGCTAGCAAAGCCACCATAACCAGAAGCCACTGTTCAGATTGTCAAGAAGCCTTGGCCGGGACTGCAGTCCCCACCATGGCCCACTCTGTGGGGAAGTAAGCCCTAGAGCCTCCTGGGACCCCTTTTGCTGCCACTCCGCTCATTTCTTAGCCTACCCAGTGTGGTCACCTGACCTCTAGCTGAGGTCACTTGAGCCAAGCTGAGGATTGGGATGGAGGAGGGGACAGATCTGGACAGAACCCAGGCCCCGAGGGCTTCTGTTTGCCTGTTCATTGTTTGGTTGTTTTCCCAGCATCATGGGAGAGAAGGGATTCCTGCTTGACAAAGAATGAAGGAGCTTTTCTCTGCACTGGTTCAGGATGTGATTATTTTGTTCACATCATGGCAATGAAAGCAACCACCAGATGGTTCCCTGTTCTAGAAGGCCCAGCAGTCTCCATGGGTGCTCCTTTCCCACGCTGGACTCCGCTCGGACATGGATGAGTGCCAGCAGCGGCACAGTACGTGTGCACACGTTATGTCATTGACATCCCCCAAACACCCTGAGGGAGCGATGCTAGGATGCCCACTTCACAGACAGGGAAGATTAGGGGCTGGGGCAGCCCTCTGCCTCCCCTTGTGTGCAACTAACTAGATGGCACAATTGTGAACTCGACTTCAGATGGGGTCTCTCCTCAAACTAGCTCCTGGAGGTCCCCGTCAAAGCTCTGGAAATGAAAGATCACTAATCATGATGTGTGTCCTGGAGCAGAAGGAAGAATGCTCGTGAAAAGCCAGTGCAATCCAAAGGAAGGCCATAGTTCAGGAAATAACAACACTGGAGGATGGTAACGTTAGGGATGTTGTTGAAGGATATGGAGAAACTGTGTACTATCTTCACAACTTTTCTGCAAATCTAAAGCAATTCCGAAACTTAAAAGTTTAGAAGGAGGAGGAGGAGGAGAAGAAAGGCCAGTGAGGCATATACAGTCAGGAAACCATTCCCACCTTGACCTGGACCCAGGGACTATGGTGGTGACTTTTCTGAACCCCTGGATTATCTCAAGTGGCTCAGCCCATAGCACAGAACCCCACATCAGGTAAAGTTCTTCCTTTCCCACTTCTCTTTCAATCTTCCTGATTTCCTCAAGGAGAAAGTCTCACTCTAGCCCCTTTGCCACCGTGGTAGACTTGCCAGCCTTCCCTTGTAAAGACGGAGCCGGCCTCGGGCTCAGGGCCTGCTGCCGAGCCAGTCTTGGTGCAATTTAGTTACTACCTTGGTTCTGTTGGGTGGATTTTAAGTTTCTGTCTAGGACAAGTTATGCTGGTTTTGTATGAATGGTTGTGATATTAATTTTTATATTTAAACAAACTCATTTTTAACATGAATCAAAGATACACCTTGACTAAATAATGCAATGAGGCCCAACTTACATTGGTTCCATGGCATTGTTTTGAATTTATGATGGTGCAGAAGTGATATACATTCAGTATTTCAAATTGTGAAATTTGATTTTTTTTTTTTTCCTCAAACCTTACTTTGAAGTTTGAGTTTCCATCTTTTCTTGGGCTATTGATATGTGATCCAGGCTCCCTGTCAGCCCTCCGCCCCCGACCTCAAAAGGGTAAATTTTGTTCACCAGTGTATTTCAAATCCCTATGACAGTTCCTGGCACAGAGTTGATGCTCGGATGGATAGGTGGGTGGATGGGTGGATGGATGGATGGATGGCTGGGTGGGTGGGTGGACACACGAATGGATGGATGGGTGGATGGACAGATGAAAGCCAAGAATCCTTACTCGGGAGACTTGCATTTGCTCATAACTGTGTGGTTTTCTATGTGTGGGTCTTTGTGTAAGTTCTGTGATCTTCCTGAGCCTCAGTTTCCTCATTAGTGACAGGAATTGTTCTGGTTTCCTGCGTATTGGTTTGTGGGCTGGTGAGAGCACTCGAGTAGAGAAGGCTTTGATAGGCATCTAAGAAGCATTGAGCACATCAAAGCCAAACCCACTGATACATTCCCTCATTCATTCATGAGGCCAATCAGGTCACAAGCATGTGACTTGAGAAAGCTTGTAGAGAAGTAGCTGACTTTTTCTGGAATACTGAGTGACAATCTGTGAGACAGTGGTGGGAGTGGAGGACACGGGCAGAGCCTCCTGGCAGGGCAGGATGATGGGAATACGAAGGAAGGTGGCTCCACAGACCCCATGAAGGCCCTGTGAGGAAATGCCATGCTGAGGGACGTGGCTTCCCTCCCAGAGGAGATGGGAGGGAGGAGGCAGTGGGCAAGTCTGGCAAAGGGAGATTTCTGCGGTGCTCTCTTCTTAGGAAACACATGCTGGGCACAGGCCTCTTGGCACACACCGGTCAGGGCACTTGGACGCAAGGACACCTAGGTTGCTGCCAGAGGGTCACTTACAACACAGAATGACTGCCTGAGTCTTTCTGCAACTGAGAACCTGTGATGGCCCCACCTACCTCTCCAGCCCCACCGCCCACTTCTTTCTGCCTTATTCTGTTGCCCTGGCAACATGAATCTCATTTCATTTCCTCATTGTCCCCTCTCAGGGACTTTGCATAAGCTTTTCCTACTGCTTGGGACATTTCCTCTTCTCCTACCCAACTTCTTTTTTCTTTTTCTTTTTCAAAACATTCTTCTTGAAGTGAAGAATGAAAATATGGCTATGAAGGTAAATCATATTGAAAACTATTTAAAATATGCCATAGTCACTTTGAAGGTAGAATTCGTTAAAAGGAAAATGAATAAAGGGCTACAGCTTATGCCCAATTTCTATTTGAAAGGTGAATCAGTTTTTTATATATTCTTAATGGCACAGGAACACACACTCCTATGTGCAGTTGTAATTAATAAGCTATAGCTTTAAAACACACGAGACCCCAGCATTTGGCGTGCTCCCCAAATGTCACAGGAAGCCTTCCCTGGGTCCCCAAACTGGATCAGGCCTGACCCCCATCACATTCTCTCATGCACCCCTGACCATCTGTCACGTCCAGAGTGAGCACCACTGCTCTGCTGGAATAAGCAGCCACCCAGAGGTGTGAACTCAGCACCATTAACGAATTAAAGGGACAGAGTTTAAAAAAAGGGAAGACACTTCACTCGTAAGGAAGAAAAAAGCAGAAGACAGAAAGCTGCCCCAAAGTGAGGGTACGGGGTTCCAGAAAAGTGGATGCCCATAGGCCCTTTGTCGCCAGCCTTTTTACCAGGTTTTGGAGGACCCTCCCAGGTCAGTACCTGGACCTTGTCACAACCTGATTGGCTCTCTGGACTGTCATCCATGAATCCCAGGCCACAAGACCCTAACCCGGGTGCCATTGCCTAGGTACACGTTCCTTTGTGGGATTTGATTTTCTCTCGCCTTCTTGTCTTTGTCAGGGCCTTATCTCTGGGGTTTATAGGGCAGTTAGGAGGGAGGAGCCTTACATACAAGGTCGAGTCAGTGATTAAGTAGGGGACGTGTGCACTGAGTGCGGTAACATAGGGCCCGGAGAGTGGGAATGCATATATGTGTATGTGCGATGCACGGGTGGGATACGTATTTTATATACTAGATTTAGAGCTGTCTTTTAGGTTATGCAGCCCTCCCCCCTTTTGTCTCCTTTGCATTTTGTTGGAGGTGGGGAGAGGCAGCTGCCTTGGTTTTGAGCACCTGGCTCCTTTGTGCTCTGTACCTCTGCTGTCCCTCAGGTCTTTTGACGTAAGTTCCTTTTCCTTGCTCCAAAAGGAATTCCTCTAGTAAAGCTTTTAACTCTTTCTAGTCAGGATTGGCCAGAAAGCCTAATGAGGCCCTTGTCCTATTCTTTTCCTGCTTAGAGAGCCCTTTCCCCTACACATCCATCCTTCATCAGGCTGGGGTTGGTGACGGTGAATGTACGAGTGTGGCTACAGCGGAGAAGCCTTGTGCAGATTTACGAGTGGGGCTGTGACCTTTGCCAGACGGTGACTCCGTGAAGACGGAGCCAGCTCTGCTGTGTGAGTGGCAGCCCAGAGACTGCACCCAAGCTCCGTACGTCATTGCTTGATGCAGGATGGGCTGCATGCAGTGGGGAAACGTTCATGAAAAGGTGCTAACAGACTGGGCCAGAAAGGATGAGCAAGAGCTCGTCAGGCATGAGGAAGGAATTCTCCTTCTGGGGGGTGGGAGAGCCAATGCGTGGACTGCAGCTCTTTTAGAAGATTGCTGGTGGTGTGCGGGGCACAGGGAGGGGTGGAGGGAGGTTGCGACAGCAGCTCTTGGGCGACCCTGCTGGCCAGGCACAGTTTCCGGCAGGCTCAGATCATTCTCAGGGCACCTCAGCATGGGAGACGGATCTTATCTTCCTTTCAGAGGTGAAGAGGCCAAGGCTCAGGGAGACGAAACCACATGCCCAGGTCACCAGCCACTCAGAGGAGCCACTGCCCCACACCTGCGATGTCACCAACGGCTTCCTTGTCCACTGGGCACTTCCCTGTTTAGTGATTCCCAGGTCCCAATGTCACCTTCTCCCTGACTCCAAGAGCAGCCGCACCCTAGGGACTCTGGGCCTTAGCACCCCCACGCTGACCCACCGGCCCCCTCTCCAGGCTGCCTTCTCCACCATCTGAGGCCTCAGGCTCTGGGCCCGCATGGTGCCCAGGATGGAGGCAGGAACCTCGCTGGATCACGAGTGATGACGCAGACTCGGAGAGGAGATGAGGTCACTGAGGGACCCTTTTCTTCCTGCCCCAAACCGGAAGCATGGGCACTGCTGCTTGTGGTTCCCATGAAGCCCTTTCACCCGTCAGAGCCTCAGTGTCCACCTCTGGCTGCCCACAGGGCCAAGGTGACCACAAAAGGCACAGTGAGCTGCAAACTGCTAGGAAGGACAATTGCTGCTCACCCAGGCTTCCTAGTGCTGAGCCAGTCACGATCTGCTCCTCCCAAAACGCCACCAGCAAAGGAGCCTTCACCTAAAATGAATCACCTGCACTGAGGCCCAAGTGACTCTGGGAGCCACAGGTGCCCTCTAGTGGTCACAGACTGGACCTGCAGGCCCAGTTTGCTGGGGTAAGGCAGAGATGTAGGGCCTTGAGGACAAGGCTCCAGGCTTAGGATCTTTTCTTTGTGCCTGAAATAGACGTGGCCAGCAGTGAGTCCTCCCTGCTACTTCAGTTGCCTCCTTTTAAAGCTGTCCAAGGTCTGGGCCCTCTCCACATGTGTCACCATCTACCTGCAAGCCTGGTTGGCCCAACACCTCTGCGTGGACGCTCTGGGAGGATGACCACGTAAGATATGAACCTACTCCTCTCTCACTCCAAACCCTAGGTACCTGCTGTGGCTCCCACCTTCCCCAAATTGTCCACCAACAGCCAGCAGGCTCGGCAGGAGGAGGAGTGCTTGTTTGCTAAATAACGAAGGCCGGGACATGGTCAAGCAGGTAAGAACAGTGTTTAATCCAGAAAACCCAGTGTGCGGGGAGGGCGTGGGGATGGCCTGCGAGGCAGCACGTTTGGGTAGCTGCGGGAAATGCCAGGGTGCAGGACTAGGTCAGAGGGTGCCTGGGGCCCCCACCCCAGGGAGACAAGGCGTGTTCCTCCTAGCCCGTGGTTGAGCTCTGCAGTGAGCAAGAATTCCTCTTTATTTCCCACTCGGGTTAGAAATCTTTCCAAAGAAGACCAGGGATGGCATGGTGTTCTCGTAAAGCATCATCAGGTAAGGTCTGTTTATCATGACCTTTTGGGGCGTCTCCATGGGCAGCGTCTCCGCTCCGGAGCCCGCGGCCCCCTTGGTTCCCTTCTCATCCATCTTCAGCTCGGCCTTGTGCACTGCCTGCAGGGACAGACAGCAAGGTCAGCGCCTGCCCAGCCACTCACAGAGCACCATGGGCCGGACAGGAGGCCCAGAGAGGGAGGCAACTGGGCCAAAGTTGCCCAGCATAGCTGTAAACTGGCTGGTGCCAGTTGCCTGGGGCTCCTGGCCCTTGTGTTGTTATTGCTGTATGACACTGGACAAGAAAATGAGGGTGTTGGGGAAGGATCGGTGCAGCAGGGGACACGGAGCGGTGTTAGCTATGCGTCTAACGAATCTCAAGCAATCATCAGGTGCGACTGCTGCTGAGCCTGCGCTCTCCTGCAGGATGGTTAAGGGGAGCCAGGTTCCAGAATGGCTGTGGAAGGTTCCTGAGACCCCAGGACCCCAGGTCCGCCCCAACAGTGTCAACCAGGTGTGTGTATACCCCTCTGAGATCCTGACACATTTCATTCTAGCCTATAAAATCCCAGCCATTCTACTTTCAGAAAATAGGCCAGCACCCTGTGTTGGGATCACAACTACCAGCTCGTCTAACTGCAGAAAAGAAGCAATCCACCGAATTTGGCGAAGAGGTGTGGAAAGGGAGAGCTGCCATGGGACATTTTGGAGAAGTCTCAAAATCAAGGCAGGGACACTCAAAAGCTAGAAAATTCCATGAATTGCATTTCTTCCCCTGTGTTTTTGCCACGTTGTGAACCACCCCCCAGGCTGGCCTGACCCTCCCCCTTCACCTCACTGCCTGTCTCCACCAAGCTGTCCCCCCCCTCCGCTGCAGTCCCACCTCCAGCCCCTGACCCCACCCCTCCCTCTGCTGGCCAATCACCCCACACTGTGCTGTGCTTCTAAAATCTTCTCCCCTCCCATACGCCCTTAATCCAAAAGGTTTGCTCAATTTTATACATTACATCCAGGGAAACCTGAATTCAAGATAGGCAGTGAATATGGTTGAGGATAAACATGTCCCATGCAATATTCGGCATGTGCTAACATTAACAAAATTATTCGTCGTTTATCTGAAATCCAAAAGTAGCCAAGTACATATCTCATATTGCATCTGCTCAATCTGATGGCCTTGCCTGTGTGGTCCTCTCTTCTTGTCCCAGGAGGTGCTCACCCTTGCCGGAGACCACAGGACCTTTGTGTACCCAACTCTTCATCACAGGAACCTGTTTACCCTTTACTTCTGGGAAGCCTGTGAGGCATCTGGGAGGAAGTTCTGGGCCTGATAAATGTCCCTGGGCTCGATCAATGTTTGTGGCACTGAATCAACTTCAAACTGGAACCAGGGGAAGAACAATTCTAGTTTTCAAGGCTGGAAACAAAAGCTTAGGGGCTGAGGGCTTGGTTTATGCTTGGCCAGGGATCACCCAGCTGGCGGGGGCAGTGCTGGGCTCTAGCCTTGCCTGTGTGGAGGCAGCATTCTCGCTGGTCTTGCTTCTGTGACAGTGGCTCTCCTGGCCACGTGAGGCTCCCTGCTTACCTCTCCCACTTTCAGGCTGCGGTGAGCTGAGATCCGTGTGAGGTCACCATGCTCCTCAAAGATCTTGCTGATGCCCAGCTGGGAGAGGGTGTTCTTCAGGTTGTAGGTACTGGAGATGTGAATCCTGGGCACGTGCACATCGACAACCCTGTGGAATCACAGGGACAAGGGTGAGGCAGATGGCACCAGCGGACAGATGATGAAGGAGACCTTTGTCCTCCCAGTGCCAAGGGCCTCAGATCTTCTCTGTCCATGGGATGAGGAGGGTCTCCTTGACCCTGGGACCCTGGGACCTGGTTTGTAAACACCTTGTGTGCTCTGAACTGTCCCTGCTTCCTATCTGACCAGCCACAGGGCCCCCATTGCAGGAAATGTTCTCAAGTCCCCTGTGTGCCATACTCAGGATGACATTCCCCCTGTAGTCTAGGCCAGGCCCACGCCCTGAGCCAACCCTAGCCTGCCAGGCCCGAGGCAGGAGACCTGGAGTCAGGTGACCTGAGTGCGAGTCCACACTGCCTCTGTGAGCCCCAGGATTGGGGCAGTGGATCGCAGCCCTCCGGCCATGGACCCAGAGAGCAGGATGCCTGTCATCACTGCTGGGGACCTCGGTCCTCACCTCCTCTTTGCCTTTATTCCCGCCCAGGAATCTCCTCAGTGTTGTGACTTGAGTTACCATTGATAGACCCGATAGCTTCCAGATTTACCTTTCCACTCATTCATTCATGGAGCAAGCGGTTATTAAGTGCCTACTGTATACCAGATGCTGTTCTAGGTGCTCAACATGAATCCATGAGCAAAACAGGAAAGGTACCTGCCTGCCACCTGTGTTCCCACGGGGAAGACATGTAAGGAAATCAACATGAGGCCAAGTAAAGGTGGACGTATGCCCACCACTTATGGTATGCAAGGGGGCAGGAGTATCAGGGAAAGAAAAGAAACAGAGATAAAAACTCGTGGGGATTAGGAATGCTAGGAGGCAAGTGAGAGGTCTGGGCAAAACATGAAGGAAGCAGGGAAATGTGACTTCTTTCCCAGCATAAAATAGGGAGCCATGCAGGGCCTTGACCAGAGGGGGACATGGTTTTGTTTAGGATAAGAAAGAGTCATTTCATTTGATCTGTTAAGAATATAGCCTTGGAAGCAAGATGGTGCATGCCTGTAATCCTAGGATTCTAGAGGCTGAGGCAGGAGGATCACAAGTCCAGGCACCTTAGTGACTTAGCAAGATTCTGTCTCAAAATAAAAACTAAAATAGGGGGCTGGGGATGTAGCTCAGTGTGAAGACCATGGGTTCAATTCCCAGTACTGTGGAAAAAGGAAGGAAGGAAGGAAGAAAGAAAAGAAGGAAGGCAGGGAGGGAGGTCATTAAACATCCGGAGAGGTCCTGGTAAACAGAAACAGGGCTATGGAGTTGGTGGAGATAACAGGCTGGAGCAAGCCATGTGGGCACCATAGTGTTGGAGGAAATACGGAGAGCTCTGCCCTGGGCACTCTAGGAAGGGTCAGTGCGGCAGGAAAGAGGCTGATGATGTGGCCCTGAGGGCACAGGGACCAGCAAAGGAGACGGAGCAGGAGAGGAGGGAGCAGCACCCAGGGAAGCTTACCATAAACCTACTGTAGTTGTATGTTTTCAAAGAAAATAGTTCATCTATTTTGTCCTTCACCTGTTATTAGTATAATTTGCTTGGGACACACTTCATGGTTTGGTTGTGACGACGCAGTTGAAAACTTCATTCTATTCACAATGAACACCTCACAGCTCCCTTTAATACCCCAAGGCCCTTTTGCCTAGGATCCTGTCACTCTTCTCCCTTCTGTACAGCCTGAAGTCTTAGGCCAAATGCCTCTCTCTCCAGGAAGCCCTCTCTGACCTCTGCTCTCCTCCGGGACGCCATGATTCTAATGCATCTCCCTGGAAAAGCCAGCATTTTACTGTTCCCTTGTTTCCCAGGCTACCTCTTGCTGTACTAGAGGCTCGTCAGGGAGCCCCAAAGGGCTTGGCCACGTGGTACAACAAGAAGAAATTGGCGTGGAAGAAGTAAAGAGAGCAGAGTAGAGTAGGAGGGAAGAAAAGAAGGAAGAAGTAATGTGCACCAGGTACCCTCTTTACCTTTTCGCCATTATTTTTTTCCATCTGCCAAAAATGTCTCCCTGCAAGTTCTCCTGCAGGTGTCTCATCTTGCCCTTATCGGGCAGAATGAAGGTGGCTGTGAGGTTTCCCTCGTAGGGGATCTCCAGAACGGTGCAGGAGAGCTGCTTGTCATAGCCCATGTCGTACAGCCCCCCTCGGAACATCATGGGCACCTTCACTGATTTGTTTCTGCTCACAAAGAAATCTTCCTCTTTTGTTTCCTTTGGATCAAACTCATGTTTCCACCTGGCTTAGGATCGAAGAAGGACAAAAATGACGTGAGTGTCCAGATGGTAGGAAGGTGACCAGATCCAGCTTTCACTGGTCTCTGGCCACACAGATTCAGAGTAAGGGGCTTGGATACTTGGGGATGTCACAGGAAGACTCCAGGAATCCCTGCCTTCTTCCATGCCCTGAAGACTTCTCAGGAGGTGGGCTCAGGCCCAGCGTGAGTTCTGAATGAAACCAGGAGCAGCCCCTCCCCTATGCCCAGATGCTGCTGAGGGTGAGAAAGTCTATAGCTAATGTCCCAGCTGAGGGGACTGAATTGCAATTAGTGTGTGGGGGGGTCCTTGGGTATGACATGAGTGCAAATGCTTCACACTATTTTAAATCAACCATAAAGGAGTCACTATCACGTGGGGCTACAAAAACTCATGAGACAGGCTGCTCTCAGGAGTGCTGGGCCACAGTGGGCACTCAAGGCTGGGCATTTGGACCCCTCCTTCTTGATCCTGAGGACACATTGTCTCCATTGCACACAAACTCAGCTCCGTATCTTTTCAAACTGTTACCCTCAGAGGCCTCAGTATAGGGTCCTGAGGGTCAACTCCCTGAGTTCCAATCCTGGCTAAGCTGTTCTAAAAGGAGACCTTGCACAAGTGTCCAATTTCCCTGGACTTCAGGGTCCTTACTTCATAAAATGAGAATGTTGATAGGTATCTCCTAGGGCTGCTTTGGGACTTAGTGAGAAAAGGCTGAATAGCTCAGTCACTGTGTATAGTGAGTGTTGAGTGGATGCTAGTCATCAATAGCATCTTTATTGTCACTGTTGTTCTGATGTGATCTAAGGACAAAGAGACTTTGAGAAATTCCTATTTCTTCTTCCCTCCTCTCTGGTTTAGGCAGACCATGGTTTTAGACTGTCATCATCAATTCTTTTTCCCTAAACAGCCATCCATCTCCCTGTGGAATTTGGGAGACCCAACCTTCCATATTCAGGACCATGTTACCCACAACTCAAGAGTGAAAACATTTTGATTTTCACCTATTTTTGGCTAATCTGTGTGTGTGTGTGTGTGTGTGTGTGTGTGATATGTGAGTTATGGGGAGGGGATTAAGCTTGCTTTTGGGAACATTTGTTTTGTTTTTCAGCTTCTTTCTTAGACCTGGAGAATCTACAAAGTCTGATATGGAGATGAAGCCATCTACCAAAGTGACCATCGCCACCACACAGTCATCATCCTAGGCATGTACTTGATGTGGTGGAAAATGCACGGCCCCAGGGACAAGAGAAGTGGCTTCCAGTCCTGACTGTCATTGACTGGCTTTGGAACTTGGAATAAGTAACTAATCTCTCTCTGAGCTTCTCTTTTCTCACCTAAGAAATGGAGAAAAGAATGTCAATCCATCCTCTACAGCCAATGTTGTCAGGATACTCAATAATAATGAAAATTTACATATGCAGAATAACTTAAGACTTCACAAAGCTCATTTTACAAACATTTCCATATTGAATCCCAAGGGCTCTGCATCATAGTATTCATTTTGCTGATAGGGAAGTGGGGTTGAGAGGTTAGCTGATGGGAATTCAAGCTCACAGAACAAGTAAGTGGCCAGATTTTTAACTCAAGTCTATCAGGCACCCTATCTCCTCCACACCAGTGCCCAAGCCTTACCTCGAAAATAAATGTAGTTTGTAAGCAGCATCACAGTGCCAGGGTCTATACTCTTGATCAGGTTGTCAATTCTCCCGTGGGTTTTCCAACTGACGTATTCGTTGATCTGTTTCTGGGTGTTTTCCAGGTCATGGAAGTTGGCAGGGAGAATCTCTGCATTGTACATGTTCTTGGCCACTCTCAGGAACCTCTGCTGGGGCTGCAGCTTCTGGTCCATGAACAGGGTGTTGCCAAGGTGCAGGTTGACATCCTTCTTCTCCTGGTTCAGATTGTGGAGGAGATGGTGGGAGGCCTGGTGCAGGTCCCTCTCCGGCATCCCCTTGAAGTTGAAGCCCTGCTTGATCTCAGCTAGTGTTGAGTCCTGGGCCCCCAGACACAACATAGAGAAGGCAGTGGAGATGCTCAAGGGTGAGAAGAAGACATTCTTCCTGGGGCTGCTCATAGCCAGCTTCTTGAGCAGTTTGAAGGCAAACTCCATGTTGCGCCTGGCCAGATCCTGGGCAATTTTTTCTTCCTTCCACCCTCGGGGATGGATCTTAGTCACCAAGATTGGAGAAGAGACAGTGGGTTTTTGCTGCCCTTCTGTGGTGAGGAGGCCAGCCAGGAACAGGCCCAGGCCCAGACCCAGCATGAGGTTCATTGTCCTTGGAGATCGTCCTGTTGAGTAGTAGATCTGAGGTTAGCAGGAAAAAAATCACAAAAGTGCTCCCTTGTTTCTATCTTGTTCCCAAAGAAGGTCAGGTGAAAAGAGCAATACAGGGACTAGCATGTGATGTGGAGTGGCACCTTACCACTTAACCGTTAGTATCATCCCAGGGACTAGAAATGATTAGCCTCACTTCAGAAGTGAGAGCCCTGAGCAGCGAAGACAGATCCTGTTTCATTTGTTTTTTTTTTTTCATTTGTTTGTTTTTCCTTATTTTCTCCAATAAGGAAATTTATTGGAGAAAAGGAATGAGGAATAGGAATGGGGAATAGCTCCTGAGAGACAGGAGGGATCCTGATCCTGAATGGGTTGTGGATGAGCCTACTTCTCTTTCTTTCGTTTCTTTTCTTTTCTTTCTTTGTTTCCTCCTCCTCCTCCTCCTCCTCCTTCTTCTTTTGGCTTTTTAAGACAGGGTTTCACTATGTAGTTCAGCCTGGCCTTGAACTCACTTTGTAGCCCAGGCTGGCCTCAAACTCATGGTGAGCCTCCAGCCTCAGCCTCCCGAGATATGGGTGTGCGCCACCACGCCCGGCTTCAATGAGCCTACTTTGCAAGGGAAGTTTTATAGAGCAAAATCATGAGGCGGGTACAATATGGGTCAAAATTATGATCAATCAATAAGATTAAAAGTATAGTTGCTTAGGTAATATTGATCCAGTGGTAGCAAGGGCATATGGATGACATCATTAACCTTGGCCGATGATCTATAGTCTTATCTTTAGTCTTAGTCTCAGTAGTCTTAGTCTTAGTTTTAGTGGTCTTAGTCTTAGTGGGTGGGAGAGGATGGCCCACCCCTCGTGAGATAATGGGAAATCTAAAAGGGGCGATACCAATAATCTCAAGACAGCTCCTGTTCCCATTGTAGCAGTGATCCAATTCCTTTGAGGAATGTCGGAACATCTGTCTAGGTCACTGTAGTATTCTGCAGCCTAGGCATGAGGCCCAGAACATGCCATTTTAATTTTCCAACCTCTGCCATCCAGATTGATTAAAGAATGAGAGACCAACTAAAATCAGATCCATTCGTGTCTTTCCTGGAGAAAGCAAAGTCTTTGTAACTTTTGGGCGATTGGCTTAATGATGTAATCTGGAAGAGGAACGTGGCCATGAATTTCACAGGTGGAAGGAGAGAAGAGATATAGGGCTGCAAAGAGAGAAATGGGCAGCCACATCTGAGGACATTTTTGGAGTCACTAGATTGACCTCTTCTTGATGCCCACTTACCTCCATTTCTGTTTTAGGGGTCAATAGATTTCCAATTCAGACGTGGCTGATTTGAGTCAGATTTTTTTTCTTCCAATTATAGTATACATCTACTGAAGCAGCCAGGGTTTTTTTTTTCCCTTAGAGCCAAAAGAATTCTGACTAATTTACAGAAAGAAAGTGCTTTGTGTAAGATCACAGGCCCTGAAAGCGGTGGATATCCAGCAGTGGGTTACCAAGGCAAAGCCTAGTTTCTGGTAAAGCACCTGCCCTGCACCCTTTCCAGGAAGGGAACAGTCATGCAGAGGAAAAGCCAAGCCTGCCTGGTTCCAAAGGGCTGCTCCTTTCACCAACGTCTCGGCTCTGATATCTCCCAAGGGCACTGTGAGCTTTTAGTGGACAAAGATTTCATTTTCTGTTTTCCTCTAATCTCCAGGCGTAGGGCTTCTGAGAGCTGCCAAAAACATGTATCCTAAAAAGTTTGTTGATTTCTCTAGTTGACCATTCTATGTTCAATGATTTTTATAATAATTTATATGTAAAATAAAGGTAGGTCTCTTTGCTTGGGCCTGCAATCCACAGAGCTGAAGGCTGTCTCTGGCCACTTAGATTGGGCTCGTGGGAGCATAATTTTCACAGGACTCAGGTGTGTGTTTTGTGTTTAGAGTTGTTTTAGGAGGAGGCTCTAGGGTAGCAATTTCAAGGACTGGACTCTGGAGAGCTGCCCTTTTAGATGGCGTGAGATATTCGGTGACTGTGACCTGTCCTCAGGATGAGAACACGGCACATAACTTTCTGGGATCATCAGCTCCTATCAGTGGAAGACAACTGCCTGGGCTGGGAAGGGTAGTTGGGAGCTGTAAGCAGCCAAGCACACTGTCCCATGGGAATCCACAGGCCCCACTGCAGCTGAACCCTAACGGATGCACCCAGAGGGCTCTTATGGGCTGACTGGATGGGTGCACAAAAGATCCCTAGAATGAGCCTGTGCCTAGGACCCCCCAGCCCTGGCTCCTCCTGGACTGTGAATCATCCTTCATCACAGCAGACATGATCTTCAAGGAGTCAGCTGTACTGTATTGAAAATTCTGGTAGATACTGCTAGATTTTTAAAGTTGTCCATTCCTCCCTCAGGCAGCCTATGAGCCTCAGAGAATGGCCCTCTAGAGCCAGGTCCCAAGGGAGGACCTGATTGGTGCAGGATAATCTTAGCGCTCCTGCTAGTGATGGTTAGGAGACAGGCATAATCCAGTCAGGATCAGGTCAGGGAGGGGCATGTGATATAAGTGGTCCAATCAGAGTGGACTTCAGACCTGTTGGCATGTTGGGTGCTGCTGAGTCTTTTCACTGGATGCCCTGAGCAGGAGAGCATGGCAGGCAAACTAGCACTCCATGCTGCCCCCTGAGGGAAGTGAAGACAAAGCCGGAGCACAGAGGACACACACCAGGGCTTTTCGGAGAGGCTGGAGCTGGAGCTGTGCCCCCTCCACCCTGGCCAGGTACTTAAGGCCAAAAGCATCCTGACAACTCAAGGAATTTTTTTTAAGTGCCAGGACTATGGAACAGTCGGGAGCTCTGTCCTCTGGTCCCATGGCATCCTGAAAACAACTTCCACTCCCCAGGACTGTATTTAGTAAAAATTAGGAAGAACCAGTGATGAACAGGGGCTCTGTGGGCCGTCTGAGAACAGATTTTAGGAGAGGGATTAGGAGAATCTTTTAGGATGCTTCTAATAAACGAAAGAGAACAGAAAACGCAAAGGAGCCAATCCCAGGCACTCTCAGGCAGGACTGTTGACAAAAGCCACCTAGTTCAAGGTCAGAGCTTCTCCTGCTCTGAGTGGATTTGCGCCATGGTAGCTACACAGCAGAACGAGCCGAGGAACTCCCTCAGCTGGGTGTGGCAGCCACGGAGCTACAAAGCCAGGAGCGACCTGGCAGGAGCCGCACCTGTGAGTCAGGGCGCCTGTGAGTCAGGGCAGGCTGTGCCCTCCCAGCGTGGGGAAACTGCTGGGCTCCACCGGAAGACACTGCCTAGTGAATCCTGTACTCTCACAGCTTGGCGGCAGAGGTCCCTTGCTGACCCCTGAAAGTGTTCCTACTTCCCTGAGTTCCTGAAGTGAGGATGGACTGAGGAATGACACTTTTGTGCTCGTTAGACAGCACAAGGCCAGTCCCTTGGCCCTTTGGACACCAACATTCTCACCTATTAAATGTAAGGTGAGGGTTCATTCTCTTCCCCAGGCTGCTCCGAAGCTGGCTGCCACCCCTGGGGTCTCAGCTTCCTCCCACCCAGGAGTCTGGGTCACAGTGGTCTCCTTAGTCACCTCAGGTCTCCTGCCCAGCCCCCAGCTGGTGTAAACAACTTGGCCTTTCCCCCCAGCAGCCCACACTAGCCCCATTCGGGGCCTTCCCATCGTCATCCTGGTCCCTAAACTGACCCAAATTTGTCCTATGGGTTAGATGCCTGAGTAGGTTGAGCTTCTTTTCCATCAATCAAAATAGCTGAGCAACTGGTTATTTCCCAGTAAATTGACAGGTTGTTCTCCTGAGTTGAGCAATTCTTTGTTGGGTTTTAGTTTGGGATGTGCATGTGTGTATATGTGTGTGTCTGTGTGTTGTGAGTTGGATGCATGTGTGTGGCTGTCGAAAGAAAAAAAAAGAAGAAAGAAAGAAAGAAAGAGCTGAACTCAGTGGGGTACCCTTGGGGCAGATAAAGCTAAAATTCAGTGCTTCAATTCTCTGACCATTCTGGTCTCCCATCCCCTATTAATCTGGGACCAAATTTCCCCACAATTTCCCTATTCTCTTATGAATAGACGAAGCATCCCACTGACTCAGGGCATCTCCCTGACTTAGGAGCCTTTCATTTCAAAGTCAGATCCCACCCAGGCAAGAAACCATCTTACAGGCAGGTCAGGTGGCTTCAACTCCCCACATGAGGTCCCCACAGGAGGGCTCTCGGGCCAGGCAGTGGGGACCCCTTCCATCTCCTGCACCGTCCTGATGAGCACAGTCATTGGAAGCACCCACTAAGGTGACAGTGAGATGGGACAGCTGATTTAATAATTCGTCCCTCCATATCCTCAGGGAATTGGCTCCAGGACCCCCATAGGCATCAAAGTCCAAGGATACTCAAGCCTGTTATATTAAATACTACAGTATTTGCACAGAGCCTTCTGTATACTGTAAATCACCTATGGATTACTATAATAATGAATACAATGTAAATAGTATTTGAACAGTTGTCATGCTGTATTGTTTAGGGAATAGGACAAGAAGAAAAATGTCTTTACATTTTCAGAATAGACATATTTTTTCCCCAATATTTCCCACTTGACGTTGGTTAAATCTTCAGATGTGGGCCTGAGGATAGCTAGGGGCAACGGTGGTGATATTTGTAATTATACAGATCGCTTTCCTATTTACCTCCAGCAGGTTGGGAGAAAAGAGACATAAGCAAAGAGATGACACACTGGCTACAGATGATCCATACATGGCACAGTGGCTTGGAACCATTCTCTCTAGGGGGTGGCCTTCCCGTCCCCTCCCCGACTTGTCCTTCTCCTGAAGTTTGCTGTCATACTTCATTCCTCTGTGATGAAGCTGCCTGGCCAGGAAAAGTTGCTGTGATATCTTTTCTTGAGCCAACAAGAACAAAAAGTTGAGGATGCCCTGCACAATTTCCCATCCCCAGTGTCTCAGCCCAGTAGAGTGAGCTTCAGGCAACCATAATGTTGCCTCGCAGGCTGCACGCACCACGCATCCTTTCCCACCCTGAGGGACCCCAAGCCCTCTGAGACCCCGGCTTTCCTCATATTTTTTCCAGAGTTCCCCACCAATTGTGTAGCACTTGGTGACACTCAGTGCCTTCCTTGTGCTGAGAGATGTGAAGGATCTCCCAGGTATCCCCAAAGAAGACCATTGCCAAAGCCCTAGACTTACGGGCGCGTCCTGTGGTTCACCTGGCCTAAGGAATTGATGTTCTAAGAAGAAATCATGCTAGATATATTAGAAGCTAAAAGGTCAAGCAAGTTTAGAACTAAATGGTGGTGCTCCATACCCTTTCCCTGCCATTAGAAGTGAGAGAAGCCCCCAGTTAGAGAACTCTAATCACCATTGCAGTCTCCTTTATCCTCCTCCCTGGAAACAAAGGGTGGAGCAGTGTCTGCTTGCTTTGCCTTGTAGATTTCTGCCCTCATTGTTTTAAGAAATATGGTTGAGCCCCAGCTCTAAGCCGGGAACTGGGGCGCCGGAGCAGTGCTGAGGGAATGTTCGTATCGATGCTGCTGGCTGAGAAGTGTTACTCACACCAGTGCCACAGACTTCAAACCCTTGGGAGCTGTCTAGCTCTGCCTGGCCCATCTTCCTCCCTTTCCGTGACTTCACTGGAAAGTCTGGATGACCATCAACCTCAGGACACTTGTGCTGAGAAGGGGAAACTGTGGTCTGGAGTGGACAGAGGAAGAGACCAGAGGTCACTGGTCTATATGCACTAGGGCCAGGTCAGAATGGGAATCAGTCAGTGGGGGCAACTCTGCAAAGCAGTCTGGAGAATTAAACTGGTTGCTTGGCCTCACTTTCTCCCGGAAGTGGTGAGTTGATGGCTATAGCATCTGAAATTCCACAGACAACTCCCTGTGGCCAGGGCAGACGATGGAGTGTGAGGAGGCTCCAGTTGCAGGGTTTACCATATCACCCAAAGCCCACCCCTGTTACCCACAGTCACCAAGGTTTTTTTTTTCAAGGAAAGTTCTGGAAATAGATGTTCATGATAATGAATCAGAGCCTCCAACCAAGCTGCCCAGGTAACTCCTCCAAGGGAGGCCCCCAGATTTGGGGAATATTCTAGAGTTTTCTTCCAATACACCCACCTTGGACAGAACTACATCTTTCCTCAATCTGAAGCCAACTTTATGAGCAATAGACAAGAAACCCTTGACCTTACCAAAGGGGAGCTTCCATACTCACAGTACATCCAGAAGAAATCCACTGGGCCAGCCAAATAGATCGCCGTCTTGCTTTATTATTTATACCTCCATGTCTGTTGGAAATGTCGAGTGCAGGCGAATAGAATCAACTGGTCTGAGTGGGCAGGTGGTAGGGGCTCCAGGAGCAATGGCCACACCACTTCCCTGGGGGCTTCTTCTTGCCACCAGAGGCCGTGCTGTGATATGTAGGCCCACACCCTCTGGGCTGGGGCTATCCTAATGAAGTCCACTCATATCTTTTGCAACTCCTCGATTTCTCAATCACTGTCTGGGTCTGGAGGCTGGGATAGTCTACAAATGGATCAGATGCTGGATATTCAACCCACAGATTACCATTGTCATCAGTGCAAGAGAGTGACAACTGGGTTCCTTGGGGGATCATTTCCCTTTCTTTCTCATTTTTCTTTGCTTATTTTTTTATGTGCTCCAAAGTGTCAGCTTTGTTACCTTAGCTCTCACAGAGTCCCTCTGGGGAGAAGACTGAGGAAAGTTGAACAAACAGCGACATGCCCAATTTCTCTGAGGGGTAACAGAGATCAAACATTCGCATCAAACTTGTGATCATTAAGGAAGTGACTGTTTTCCTAGTGCACAGTTGTGCTGGGTCAATGTCTACAGCTGAATTTTGTTCCCTCCCCTTACTTTTTTGCATTTTCTAAATTGTCTTTAAGGGGCAGCTATTACTTTAGAGTTACATCCAAAATACAATGAAATTTTTATTTTGCTTTTCATCATTTAGAGAGGAATACAATGTGGATGACGTCAGCGCCTTCCAAACCCTCAGATCCTGGGACGGAAGAGCACAGATCCCTGTGGACTGACTTTCAGTTCTGTTTTCTCTGATGAGCTCCAGTGACCAGAAAGATCAAGGATTCTGACCCCCTCAAGCATGGCTTCAGAGCAGCAATTGCGACCACACACTACGGGAGCCCCAGAAGAGCAGGATGTTTGCTCTGTTTGGGGGATGCTACTTTTTGGGGGATGTGGCTGTCATCCCTGAAGCTATACACAGCAGGTGACCCAGTGAAGCTTTCTCAGAAAGAGGTGACACTGGCTCATGCCTGGGCCTGGTTTGGCCATGAACAGATGCACTCCTGGCCCAAGATATCAAGGCTGTGGGAATGTGGGATTCCTGAGCTTCCAGAACCAGAAAGTGCCCTGCAGGAGCCCCCAGCCGCAGTCCTTCCTTGTCCAGGGAGAAGGCCTGCCTGTTGGGATGTGTGTGGGTCAGTGTGCCCTGTAACAAGACCAGACTGGAGGCTGCAGATGCAACCTAGGTGCAAGAATGGGTGCCCTGAGGCCAGGGCAGGTGGTCCCACAGTGGCAGAGGCTGCAGAGGTGGAGGACGAGAGCCAGCCAGGTGGACGCTGACCCAGAATGTGGAAAGGTTTGGAGTTTGGGAGGGAAGAACCTTGCCTTCTAATGACAGGGTGAGGCTTGTGTGAGTCCTAGGTCACGCCCGCTGCCAGTTCAGACAATCTATGCTCCTGGCCAGAATCCCACAGGAGACGTGCAGGCACAGACCTGGGCGGGGGTGACCACTGAGCGACACTGGCTTCATAGGGGATGCCTGAACTCAGACAGCACCCAGAGGCCTGTTGGCTATGAGGGAAGGCAGCCCCAGGTGGAGGGTGGTCACAGCTGGGTGCAGGCCAGGCCAGGGGAAAAATCTGGCCACCCTGCCTGGGGAGAGAGACTCGCAGGTGGGAGTAGGTGGAGGCCAGGAAGATGACTGTGGGAGGACCAGCCCGTCTTAGCACCCACTGAGGGCCTGGGCTGGACTGGGGCAGCCCATAAACACCTGGAGATGGGAAGACTCATGGCCCAGACATGAGAGGAAAAAGGTGATTGTCCAGCCTGGGGCAATTGCTATGAGTTGATGGGCACTCGCCTGAGGAGTGGCCTGCATATTTTTTCAGCGTGGCCTTGTTGGGTTGAGAGGGGAGCTGGGAGTTTCCAGTCTCCCTCCCCCTTGGTTCTCCCAGATATAGAACCTATGAGGCATTTAGGAAAGTGTTAATATGCCACACCTTGACTCCAAGAACGTAGGAGGGAACATAGGAGAACAGAGGGGTACAAGCCATACCTGGGAGCTTTAACCATATTCACTCCCTGAACGTCCATTTAGAGATTTGGAATTGTTGGTGCAGGGTAAAGCCAGGGCAAGGGATCTTTAAAGAACTTCGCTAAAGGATTATAATGAACATCTAGGGTTGAGAATTCCTGTTTTCAAGCAAGGAAATCCTGCCTGATGGTCGTGGGAACCATATGGGACATCTTTAAAGCATGGGGTTTCCTTGAACCACCAAATGTGGCAAAGCTATAGCATCAGAGACAGACAAATTAGCCCATGGAGAGAAGCCAGGACGGACCCACACAAGAAGAGGCACCTGAGATGTGACCAAGGCATCCCTGCAGCTCAGTGGAAAAGGGAAGCCCCCCCCAACTGCTCTGGGACCCCTGGATGTCCATATGAGTGGAATGAGTTGTGACCCCATTTCACTCGACACACAAACATTACTGTCATAAATCATAGGTCTAAATGTGACCTATATGAAAACTGATGACATACAGGTTTTTTTTTGCTCCCCCAAAAGATTCCACAATTATCAAAATAATAAAGCCCCTAGAAGAAAATATTGTAGCCTATTTTCATAGCTCTGAGGTAGGCAAAGACTTCAGCAGCTCACAAGAAGTACTAATCATAAAAATATGATATATTGAACTTTATTAAGAACTATATTCATGGGCCAGTGAGATGGCTCAGCGGCATAAGCACCTGCCTGGCAAGTGCGAGGTCCTGAGATGGACTCCCGGTACCCACATAAAAGGAAAAAAGGGCCGGTGATATCGCTCAGTGGCACAAGCACCTGCTGGCAAGCGCGAGGTCCTGAGTTCAACCCCCAGTACCCACATAAAAGAAAAAAGGGAAAAAGAAAAAAGGCAAAGACTTGCATAGATGCTTCACAAAAGAGATCCAGACGACCTACAAGCAGCTGACACTGGGCACAAAATTATCAGTCATCAGGAATATGCAAAATAAAACCACAACAAGATAGTACAACACGCCCAGCAAAATAGGTAACATTAAAAGGACTGATGGCACCAAAGTACAGAGCAAGTGGAACCCTCGTCTTCCACTGCGGGGCTGGTGGCGTAACCTGGCATATACGCTGGGGGAAATTGCTTGGCAGGAGCCATGAAAGCTAAACCTTTGGCTGCCCTTTGACCCATTCACTGTACCCCAGGCCCCCAAGAAACGGGTGGTGAGTCCACAAAGACGTGTGCTACGGTACCCAGCGTAGATTTCTGTACCAAGTCCAAAGTGGAAACAAGTGCGAGGTCCATTAATAATAGAATGGGAAAGTGTGGGGACTCCTCAGCCCCCAATCCAGCTCCTAATGTCCATTTTCCTGAGTGACTCTAGTCTCTGTTTTTTCACAGGACCCCAGTTGAAGATCAACAAACAAGCGTGTGGTCGCCTCCAAGCCCAAGTCACAGGAGAATGATCTGGACCTCAGAGCAATAAGCTGGAGGCTGAGTTAATGAAAATGTAACTTTATTCACCGACGTAAGCTCCAACCAGGGAGCTTATTCAATAAATCGTTTAAATCAACAAAAGATTGGTTTTAAAAGAAAATTTACATTTTTAAAGAAATCTCCAGCAGGATCCTACATTATGTTAAAGAGATTTTAATACAAAATGTTGAAAATCCTTCAAAGCAAAAATGCAAGTATGAAAAATGGGGTCTAGAAGTAAAAAATCGGGAAACATTCTGTAAATAGCAAGAAATAATCACATCCAACATGGCACTTTAAATCAGTGGAGAGAGGTGGAAAATTCTATAAATGTTACCAGGAAACAAGAAATCATTTCAAAAATAAAATTTGGAAATGAAATGAAAAAGAATCGGAGGAAATCTTTGATATGAGAGTGAGAAAGGATGTCCCAGCTATGATACACGAGCCAGAAACCACGAAAGAAAAGATGGATCTATGGTTCTTGCATAACATCTTAAAACTCCACAGCAACACAAAATAAGGAGAACCCACAAATTAGAACGCATGCAAGACGGAGAGGGAGAGCTCTCAGCCACGAAGAGTTCTCCGACGTCGGGAGGCGCACGCGCGGTCCTCGATAGGTGGGAGCGGCGAGCACGGGTGGATACGCACCGGCACCTTCCGACGGGGCCGCTCTGGTTTTCCTCTTTGCCTCCTTCTCCATCTCTTGTGCTCTCCGTGTGTCTGCGGGACAAAGCCTGCTCATCTGCTTCATCAGCAGGTCCAGCAGTACAGGGTACCCTACTGATGGGTAGGATGTATTTTTTGCATTGACTCTGCGAATCCGTGCTGCTAGACTCACTTGGCCCATGAGAAAACTGAGTGTCCAATAACTGGACAGTTAGCATCTCCTGGACTCAGGGAGCAGGACTTTTGGTTCTGAATCCCTCAGTCTGTCATCAACACTGAAGGCCACAGAGGGAAGCTGAAGCCACAGTATTTGGCAGCCAGCACTGGCTCTCATCATCCTGCCTGGCCTGGCTCTCCAACCCGAAAGCCACAAGCGAAATGGGACATCTTCTGTTTGAGCAACCACCTCGGCCCTTGGATCTCTCTCCTAAGACAGACAGCCACCACACACATGCGCACGCACGCGCACACACACACACACACACACACACACGTGCCTGTGCACAGAGAGGCACCTATGCTTGCGCACCTTGGGCTGCCCTCCCCAGCCCTCCTTTCCCCTTGGCTCATCTTCCTTGCCCCCCACCTTGCTGCTCCCCAATCCTGGCATTCTTTTTGCTCTTTCTCACCTGGACCTGCACCTCCCCTGACCCACAAGCCTCTTCTGCATCCTGGGTGGGCTTTGACCCGACCTGCCAAGCCAGCCTCTGCTACCTCCACCTCCACTGTGTCAGCCTGGCCAGGTAGCCCAAGGGCTCCACACCCAAATAGCTGCAAATCCTCTCCCATCCCACCCAGCTGCGCTGAGCACCACATGAGGTACCCGTGGGTGCTTTGCATATAGTCAAAGGGGGCCTGACTCAAAGAAACCACACAGGGAAAGGCAAGGGCAGGCTGCCCAGGGACGGGGGTGACACCCTCCATTACACCTGAAGTTCCACAGCCTGATGGCTGAAATGACTTTGAATAGACTCATCGACCTCACATTCCTTCCTAGCCACCAGGGAGGAGTTGGCATGGGGGCTCTGGCACTGCTGTCGAACACCAGTTGCCTGGCACAGATATTTACATTGCCTGGCCCCACCTTTTAGGTGAAGGCTGAAAGTAGGCAGCTCATACCCTCCCCAACCCCAAGCCCTGGGAGGTCCCCAGGCCAGGGGCTGGGTTCTGGGAGAGACCCATAATGCACCAAGTGACTGGGAAAGCCATCCCTTGTCCGGGTTCTCAGCTTACCCACCTGTGCACTTAGCAACAGGGAAGTGTGTTGGATCTGTGGCTGCTGGAGGGGGTCGAGCTCTTGGAAGTCATGATGTCAATCAATTTCACATAAAAATAATACAGACCTGAGTCTGTACCAAATGTTGTTCTACCCAGGACGAGATTCTGGGATCACAGAAGCTACAAGAGCACAGCATTGCATAAAAATAATATGGAAGGAAAATTCAAATTCATGTTGCAAAATAAGTGTCTCTAATGTTTTATTACACTTTGAGATAAGACCACCAATTGGATTTTAGCTGTGGGCAAGCTTACCCTGGCACAGGTGTGCAGACACACAAATTTAATCTGTACCAGTCTGTGAAGGAGGGGCCACTGTCTCACTACACAGACTAGAAAACTGAAGTTCGGGATAGTGAGTAACCTGTGGAACGCCACAGGGCTAGTAAGTGGATATTCATCCTTTTAAGACTATGTTAATTCAAAATGTGTTTATCATTAGTGGAGAAAGCTTGGGAGAAGTTGAGGAAAAGCTGGGATGGTCACCAGAGCCCCATATAAAGCCATGACTGTTCAGTGCCGAGCCTGTGGTCTGCAGCATTTCCCTGATGGACCATGCAGCCTGTGGGGAGCGGCTGAGCTGGAGATCGATCGCACATTCAGGGCTAGAGCAAGGCCAGCCCCGAGAACACAGAGCACCAGAGGCGAGCCATGTGAACAAGATGTTGGGGCTGGAGCAAGGCCAGTCCAGCAGGTGTCTGGCCTTGGTGCTCCTTCCTGTTAACTACGGCACAGATAGCTCTGAGAACATTTTGCTTTCAGTGTTCTCAGCAAAACACTGAGACCTTGCACTTTCAGCCCCATCACACACTCCCCACACCCTTTTTTACTTAATAAATAAAGATGCAGACTATACTGCGTGGTCGCTGCCTCTCCGTCAGAGAGGTCAGGTCCCACCTGGTCCCAGCTTTCCTTGTAGTATGTCTGTAGTTTTTTCTTAGTCTCCCGTCGCTCCCTCTCAGGACCCCACTGGCTGTGCGGGTCTTGGCAGCAGCCTGGCAGGGGACAAGGGCTGCCATCAGCTGCCATTCTCCACCTCTGAGCATCCCCCCAGCTTCCCCTCCTCTTCCTCCTCTTCCGCTTCCTTCCAGAGTGGCAGAGCTTGAGCTGAAACCCGGATTCAGTGTCTATGATGTGCCATCCCGTGAGAGAGTGAGCGGCCTCGCCAGCAGCTTGGTTGTGTACAGCCAGCTCGGCCTGGGCTTCCTCCCTCCTTGGACCCCAGAGCAGCCCAGGTGGGAACCAGCACCTGTGCCTACAGCGGGCTGATTTCTGTCCACTTCTGCTCGCTGGGCCTCTGTGGGATCCTCTGCCCAGAGCAATGGTGCATGGTCCCCCTGCCTGGAAACTGGGCAGCAGCACTGGGGGCTCCTGGTGTCGTGCTGGGGAAGAGCGGAAGGGTTCCACAGCCAGGCCCTGGCTGAGCACCACTCACCTTCTGCTTGGACTCTGCTGTCGCACTAGGGTTGGAGCCTGAGAGCCCAGGAGGAGCAGGTGGGGGACAGGAAGGGGAAGGAGGGCACAGGCTGGATCGTGGGTGGGGTGCTCGAATGCATCTGAGATGCATGTGGGATGGAGCTTGGCCCCCAAGCCTCGTCCTCTGCCCTCCTGCACAGGACCTGCTCTCAGGAAGGACTTGTGACAGCAGGTGGAGCACCAGTCCTACCCTCAGAGCAAGCTGGGCTGGAGCCCGCATCAGTCGTGCCCAGGTGGTCTCACCTCTCTGTGTCCCACAGTTCCCACTTGTTCAATGGGTCTAATGAATGCCCGCCTTGCCCACTTCTCCAAGGGTTAGCAATGCTTCCATGAGCGCCACGGCAGATCTGAAGGAAGTAAAATAACATAATTAGTAATTGTCATAGTAATGGTCATAGTGATCATTCATAGTAATAGTGAGGTGAGGGCAGTGAGTTGATTCTGCTCCAAGTCCCACAGGTCTCACAGTCCCACCTTCCTTCTGCCTCCAGAGCATGTGCGCTGGATTCTGTCCCTTGCCTGGGTCAGAAGCAGCAAGCCACCCAGCACACAGCAGGAGCAGCGTTCGAGAAGGCCAAGAGCTGTAAATAGTATGCTCAGCATGGGAAGGAGGTCCTCACTTGGATGACCATGTGTGTGCTGCAGGACAGTTAAGGGTGGGAAAACTCGGTTCTGAGTGTTCAGGAGAGCAGAGCGCTGTGGGCTTCACACCAAGGACAGGCTTGGTACTGGGGCTGGAGACCCTAAGCACCAAGGGGAGAGAGGGCAGGGGAGGCACAGGCCCATGCACCCACCCCCCAGGGACACACACGCAGTTCCCAGCACAAGCCACTCGCACAAGTGGCATTGTGTGCAGCTCTGGGTGGAGTCACCACACAGCCCACCCTGCACATGGGAGGCCAAGATTCCAGGACTCCTTCCAGGATAAGAGGAGGCAGCCAGGTGAAGGCCCAGTATGCACTGGTGAGCGAGTCAACTTTATCTTCAAAGGCACCCTCTGAACTGCCGCTGCTGGCTTGCTGATACCAGTGGTCCTTCTACCTAGGACTGCATTTGTGATCTAAGACAAAGTAAGGGACAAAGGTTTTTGGGGAGAGAATATTTGGATTGCAAATTGCTCATCATAAAATGTAAATGACTGATATAGGGAAAGAAATAAGACACTGGGGATCTGAAACTGGGAGTAAAGATCAAGAGGGGGAAAGATTACAGAGAAGAGAAATGGAAGGGTTGGGGCCAGAGAATTTGATCTGGAGTCAGAGAATTGGACCAAGCTCTGTGTCTTCTCTTTCCTGGCTGAGCAGCTCTCCAAGTTACTCCATCTCTCGGGATCCTGATTTCCTCACTCATGGGATTAGGGAAATGCTTGAGAAATCCCATAGGTGAAACCAGCGCCTGGAAAGGGTGATACAAACCATGACCACCATGCCCAGGCTGCTCTGGGGTTTGGGGACTTTGCAAGGTCCCCAGGGACTGGAGAAGTTGATTTTGTTTTCTTCCCTTTGGGATGAATTTTTTTTTTAAAAAAAAAAAGAGTCACTGGGCGCTGAGCTTGAAGCAGTGACGTCAGGATAAAGACCGACACTTCCAGGTGGTTTCCAGGTCCTGGAAAGCCCTGGTCAGTGGGGCTGCAGCCAGAAGTTCCCCTCTGTCACATCTCCAGACCAGCATGGTTTCCCCCCTCAAATGGGGTCGATCAGGGCCTGAGGAGCACTGCAGGCTTGCGAAGGCATCGAGGAGCAGGGCCTGCCTTCTACCACATCCCTGCCTCAGCTGCTCACCTGTGAAATGGAAACAAAGTGGGGATGATGGCACGCATGTCCCCACTGCAAAGAGTTTAGGTGAGGTGAGCATTCTGCAGTAGCTGATACCATTGTCCTATTATTGTCATTACCATTGTTCTTATTATCCCATAATTTTAATTATTATTTTATGATGACACAGATGATGGAGTTGGTTGTTTTGGCAGCAACCAAAAGAATGGAGCCACAGAAAGCAGAGCATTTCCACAGAGGTGGCCACATCAGCTCCCCACACCCTCCCCACTACTCAAGCAGAGCCAGCTGCCGCCCAGGCACATGCTGGTGGCCCTGAGCAAGGTAGGAGGCATGTGCCATGGGCCATGGGCAGAGCTGGATGCCAGAGCCATCAGGCAGCACCCTTGGCCTGCCCTGGCCATGTGTCACATCCAGGTCATGACTGGTGGAGATGGGACAACAGGGCCACCAGGCTCAGTGCAAGGGGGGGCACACTGGGCATGGGGGGCTCTAAGGGGCTATATTTGAGCACATAGGGTGTCTAGGAACTGGCCCAGCCAGCTGGTCCATTCCTGGGGACTTGGCTGGACCTGTGTAGGTCTCTACGGGGCTGTAAGGACTGGCAGGGTAGAGGGAGTCCCGGGGCTGCCACTGGTGGCTGAGTCAGGCAGGGGATCAGGGTTTGAGCCCACAGCTGTTAGGGTCTGGGGTTCTGTGGCTGCTGTGCAGCAGCAAGCAGAAACACCGGGCAGCACCCAGGATTTGGAGGCAGATTTATTTATGTCAATGGGCACTGATCAGGATCATTCCCAGAATATCAGGCCCTGCTCTCTTGTGGTCTAGGGCTTATATGAGATTAAACAAGCAGGAAGTGCAGAGGCAGAATGGCTTGTCAATTGGGGATTGGTTTATACAATGTGCATCATAGTGACCAGCTACGCATCACAGTGACCAGCTGTTTCTAAGAAACAGGAGCAACTGGAACTGGAAAAGGAGCTATTACCTGGGCAACTAAGAAACGAAGTATACTGGCTGGGGAGCCATCTTCTGTTCCTTTCTCCCCTCTTTTAGTTTCCCCAGCAAATCTTTGCTGGTCGTATTACATGTGATCTTTTGAGACAAGGGCCAACTAGAAGTGGTAACATTAGGGTCAGTGATCCTAGGATGGGTCCTAGCCAAGCCCCCCAAGATTATCTAATTACAGAGTTTTTCCCTAAGTTGTTTTTAGGGAGAGACATAATTTAGGCCTGTCTGTTCTGTAACATTACTCTGGGACAGTAGTGAGGGAGTTAATCTGATCTAGGAGAGTGTCCAATGTGCCTTGGATGCTCATCAAATCTTGGTCAAGTGTTTGATTGATTGTTCTCTTAGGTCAACTGTCCATAGAGTTTAAGGCAGAAACCACAGCCAGTAGAGGGCGGAGAAGCAAGGATGCGAGGTAAGCACCCTGAAAAGACACAAAAATCAAGGGGAATAAGATGGCACAATCCTGTGAATGATGTCCTCAGGCTCTGTGCACGGACCTGTCAGCATCTGGAGTGACCAGAGCAGGGCTTTGAGTGTAGTCTTTTTAGAGCGAGCTTCTTGGTCCAGGTAAATTTTTCAGCAGATCTAAGGCTGGATTTCTGAAACTTGTAGAGGTGGTTAATATGCACCTGAGTTATATGTGTGTGAGTTGCAAGCTGTTTTTTTTTTTTTTTAACTTTTTTAGAGTTTTATGGCCTGTATGCTGTATGTAGTTTTTATTTCTACAAATGCAGGCCCATTGTCTTTGCCAGTGATCAAGGGTATGCCAATCTAGGGATGATTTTTTACAGCAGGACCCTACAAACTTTTGTTACCCTCTCAGCTCAGGCAGGAAATGCCTCGGGCCAGCCTGAGTAGATGCATATAAGCACCAACGGATATCTGCAGGTGGAAGTCAGGGTCGTTGACACAGACACTGAAGCCTGAGCTGGCTGCAGGGGTACGGGTGCCAGCACTGTGGCTTGAGCTTGTAGAACAAGGGCGGTTCTGGCTCTGATCTTCCAGGAATACCGGGTAAAGTTTTTCTGGCTGGGGCTGATGTTTCAGTCAACTGGATCCCCAGAGGGCTTAGGCTTCTGGACTGGATTATTTTGCGTCATTGGTGGCAGGTTTCTAAACAGCAGTTTGTCATGCAGATCATCCCTGCAGGAGAGTTTTGGCTAAAATAGTTTTGTCCAAGGTAACCACAGCATATCTGGCCTGTTGGACTTCGTTTCTAACAGAGCTACTTCCTTCCATAAACAGGGTGTATTCAGCATCTGTCAGGGGGTCCACTTTTTAGAACAGTTCATCCCAGTACAGCATGCGGCACCTGGACAGTTAGGTCTCCGTCTAAGCTGAGGCAGACTTTAGTGACCGAATCCAAGTATTGGTACAGGTAGGCCACTGGGCGTTCCCAGGGGCTGACACTCTGAGTAAGCATCATTGTTTTTTTGAATTCAAGGATCCAGATTTTATAGAAGCCAACAGTTCTAAGAAATTTCTAGAGTTTCTTTCTTCCAACCAGTTTCTGCCAGATATTGTAGCAGAGCTTTTGTGCATTTTTAGCAGGCAGCTTGGAAGTGTCATTAATGAGAAGTGCTTTTTAAATAGAGAATAAGTTTTTGAACCTCTGGGAGGTTGAGTCCAGGTCAGTTGTGAAGAGGGGCTGGCTGACAGGAGCCAGCCAAAGGCAGAAGAAGGCATTCTTTAGGTCCAGGCAGGCGTACCAGCAGGCTATGGGTGGCAGAAGACTGAGGCAATGTATATGGAGGGCAATCACGGCAGCATTGGCAGCTCGGAGATCTTGAACTGGTTTTACAGGCAGGAGAGGTGTACTGTTTGATGCAGGTGGGTGTTGCCTTGGGACAGAGCTTGATCACCAAAGGGGCATGATTGATAGCAAGCCCCAGGGGTGAGTCCTTTGTCCATACCTCTGGAAATGAGTCTCTCAAATTTTCAGGGTTATAATTATCAGGCATTTCAGGCTGATGTAGGTGCTATTTTTCCTCCTGGGGTACAGTCAGAATGAATATCAAGTCTGGGACAATGGACCCTAGTGTAAGGGAGACTGGTCACATCCCAGGAGAGATATAGGGCACTCAAGCATGTACAGGAATTTATGTGTGATAAAGTGTCCATCAGTCTCACAGGATCTGTTTTCTTTTCAGTGGGGGCTCCAGTGGGTAACTTCAGTAACTTTAGACATGTTTATTGGCTTCTTGCCTCTCTCTTTGGGTCTGCCAGGACAGCAGTGTGGTACTGATCTAAGGCTTCATGGCCCTCTGTCACATTATAGTCCCAGTTTGGACGTGCTTGGGGGAGGACTGTGTTCACCCAAGCGTCGGGATCAACCACAGTGTCAGGTACTTTTGACTTTAACCAGGCATGGGCCCCATCTAAAATGTAGAAACAGAGTCAGAAGGAGTTGCTGACAGTTGTCCCATGTTGGCAGATGGGTACACAGGTGCGGAGCCATGGTGCAAGAGTTCTTAACCCCTTATGGCAATCGAGTCCAAGTGAGCTAGCCTTTTATCTCAGGATTTTCCCAGTTGAAGGGGCTTATGGGAGCAACTCGCAAGCAGAGGAAAGCATGGAGATCTTGTCCAAGGTGATTAACAGTCTATCAGGCTGATGTGTGGCAGGATACCTGTTTGTGCTTTCCATGATATCTGATAGCAACAGGGGTTGTGGTGAGGTGGCATGGTTGCTGTCCAGGCCCAGAGGCAAATCTTTACTCCATACCTCTGTTCAACTTCTTCTCCTACCTTTGCTCCCTCGAACTGCCAAAATCTTTGGCCTTTACCTCCAACAAACCCTGTCAGTCTTTATACACTCAGGACCTTGAATTTGTAATACCTGCTTCTTATCCACCTGAGAAATGTTATCCAGCTTCAAAAGCCAGTTTCGATATCACTTCCTCCACGTGCTGGTGGGGATGATGGTAGTGATGGTAGTGGTGATGATAATGGTGGTGATGGTGGTGGTGGTGATGGCAATGATGATAGTGGTGGTGGTGATGGTGGTGGTGGTGATGATGGTGGTGATGATGATGATTGTGGTGGTGATGGTGGTGATGATAGTGGTGGTGATGATGGTGGTGGTAATGGTGATGATGGTGGTGGTGATGGTAGTGGTGATGGTGATATGGTGATGGTGATGGTGGTGATGATGTTGGTGGGCTGATGGTGGTAGTGGATGGTGGTTGTGGTGCTGATGGTGGTGGTGGTGATGGTGGTGGTGGTGCTGATGGTGGTGGTGATGATGGTGGTGGTGATGGTGGTGGTGGTGATGATGGTGGTGTTGGTGGTGGTGGTGGTGATGGTGGTGGTGATGATGATGGTGGTGTTGGTGGTGGTGGTGCTGATGGTGGTGGTGGTGATGATGGTGGTGTTGGTGGTGGTGGTGCTGATGGTGGTGGTGGTGATGGTTGTGGTGATGATGTTGGTGATGGTGGTGGTGGTATTGGTGGTGGTGGTGATGAAGGTGGTGTTGAGAGCAGTGGTGGTGATGGTGGTGGTGATGGTGGTGGTGATGATGGTTGTGGTGTTGAGAGTAGTGGTGGTGATGGTGGTGGTGGTGGTGATGGTGGTGGTGTTGAGATTAGTGATGGTGATGATGGTTGTGGTGTTGAGAGTAGTGGTGGTGATGGTGGTGGTGGTGGTGATGGTGGTGGTGGTGATGCTGCTGATGGTGGTGGTGGTGGGAGTAATGATGATGTAGTGGTGGAGGTGATGATGGTAGTGATGACATTGATGGTAGGAGTGGAGATAGAGTGGTGGTGGTATTATAAATCCTGTGGTGGTGCACACACTAAACACATCCTCACTCTAATAAATATTTAATTATAATTGTTTTGTGGTTATGATATGTCATATTTTCTTTTCTCCCCTTGAAATTCAAACTCATTTTAGTCTTTGGGGACTTCAGCTTTGACTGTTCTTGGTCATCTATTCCTGAGTGAGAATAAAGGTTTTGAAGGTGGCCTTTGAGAGTTGGATGGGGAAGATAGCACAGCGTCCCAGAGTGGGACAGAGATACAAAATGGAGCAGATGGAAAATCCTTCCGTGGCCTGCCCTTCACTACCATTCATTTATTCATTCATCCATCCATCCATCCATCCACTTCTAAGTTTTTAATGACCACCCTTTCTATACCTGGCACAGAGGTGGGTGCAGGGGATACAGTGCGAGAAATGTCAGCAATTCACGAATGGCTTTGCCATGCCCGGTAATCTGCTGACCTAGGTCATTAGGTTTCTAAGCCCAAAGAGTTTAATAAAAGGGGAAAAGAAAAAAAACCATAAAGACACATAGTTCCTCAACTAAATTCTTTTCCTTTTTAACAGATAGTCTCATCATGTTGCCCAGGGTGGCCTTGAACTTGCAGTCCTGCCACCTCAGCCTCCCAAGCAGCTGGGCCTACAGGTGCACACCACCATGCCCAGCTTCTCAACTGAACTCTTAAGTCTGGTGAAGGAATTGCAGTGACAATCTGGGGCAACTGCAGTATCAGGCTCGGTCCTCGTAGGGGAGCCAGAGGGTCCTAGCTTAGAATGAAGCTGGCATGAGATCTAGCCCCAGTGCTCAGCACAGGCCACGTGAGCACCAGGTTGGTGTGTTCCAACCCTGACAGGCTTCCAGTGGCTCCATCTCTAATTTTTTTTTTTTTTTTTTTTTTTTTTGTGGGAACCAGGGATCAAACTCAGGACCTTGCGCTTGCGTGCAGGTGCTTGTGCCACTGAGCGATATCACCGGCCCTTTTTTCCTTTGTATGTGGGTACCGGGAGTCAAACTCAGGACCTCGCGCTTGCCAGGCAGACACTTATGCCGCTGAGCCATCTCACCGGCCTTCCATGTCTAATCTTATTGGCAAAATGTGCCAGCTTCTCTATCTCCCACCCTGGTCCAGCAGGGATTTCTTTGGAAGATGAAACTCCTCTTTTCCTCTGAGTGACTGTGGTAGAAAACAGATTTTTCTGTCACCTCTTGGACAACTTTGATTCTCTTTGTTTCCTGTTCTCCACAGCTGTTTCTAAAGAGATGTCGTATGCCCACATTCTCTTGAACTTTGCTTCTCCTTTCTTTAATGGGGCTTCAGTGCTGGAGAACTTGCATAAGCTGGCTTTCTACAGAAGCCTGCCCTCCAGCTGCATGCCCTGCCTGGTGGCCCTGTCCGGGTTTCTTAGGCCACTTTCACTGCTCTGCTTCTCTGCTGTGTCCAAAAATAGAATGCCAAGGCCTTGTCAATCTCCGGGAAGGAGTTTGTCTTCCCAGCAGTGCCTGTGTGCAGGGAGGCCGACCTTAGCCCCTCATCCCTTCTATGTGGTTCCTGGGCCTTCAGCCTGTTCCCTGGAGCACCTGCACTCACCAAGCTCTGCACATCTTCTCGTCAGCACCCGGAGCCTCCCCGTTGGGTCTGCCCTTCCCCAGATCCTCCCCGCCCCCAGTTAGGACAGGCCACATCTTTCCCTCTTCCACCCCAGGCATGACCTGCACGTGTGACGCAGGCCCCACACTGCTGATCAGCAGCTCGCCTTCCCGGTCTCAGCACCACCGCCAGCCCCGTGGCACTGGGAATCTGTGGACAGATGTGGGGATCGACTGGGGTCAGCAGACAGCCAGGCGCCTTCAAGGGCTGGCTTTCCCAGGGCAGGTGGCGCCCAGGAGCTGAACTAGATGGAGACACAAAGGTCTGGCCATTCCAGCCCAGCAGGGGACTTTACCAGGCAGTCATCTCTCCCCAGCTCAGGAGGTGGCAAGGCTCTTCAGGGCAGGACTGCAACTTGGTTTTTCCACCTGCCTCCCCTTGAGGCCTCCCACTTCCTTCCACAGGCGTGGATTTCTGACAAGCATCTTGTACCCCAAACCCCATCCATCTCAGCATCCGCTTCCTGGGGACCTTGCAGGTGACACCAGCTTTCTTTATTCGACGGATACTGAAGGAGATCAGGTAACATGCAAATGCTGTTCTGGGCCCTGAGCACATGCACTAGTGGAACAAGAAAAACTGGGAACCAGTAGCCCCCAGAAGGATGTAACCTCTGGAAAGACCCTGTTTCCAAATGTTGTGTTGTTCAGAGATGCCGAGTGTCACAACTGCAACACATCTTTTTGGGAGGAGACACAATTCAACGCGTAACACCTGCCAAGGCTCTGCCTTGGTCTAAATCACATCTTAGCATAATGTTCTTCCAGTGGGGCCACCTCCCCTCCCCACTCCCCACCCCAACAGCCAGATGAGTGGCCTTCATGTTCGTCCATTTTACAGCACTGGTAGAAATCTTACTGACCATGGTAATCCAGCCCTGCTCCCGCTGCATTCCTCCCTAGCACTTGTCCCCTGGTGCTTGTTTATCTAGTCTCTGTGTCCTCCCACACCACTGTCACCGTGCAGAGACAGTCACAGCTCTGCTGTTTTTCCAGAGCTGAGAAGGGTGCCTTGCAGAGTACACGCTCAGGAAGTATTTGTGGGAGGGATGGTTAGACACCATCCTTTCCTTTAACAGCTTTACTGAGAAATAATTCTCATTCCACATCACTTAGGCCTTCCAGGTGCACAATGGTGTTTGGCTCCTTTTGGAGATGTGGGGACAATGACAACTCACAGTAGGGAGGAGACCAACCTTACCCAGTGACTGTCCCTGTATCTAAACCCTCCTGCCAGCCAATAGTTAACTGGACCGTACTGGGTACTTAAAAATAAAAGGGCGGATCTCATAGTAAGAGGCATTTAAAAAAGAAACCCACAAAGGCACACAGGAAATGCCTGGACGCGACGGTCATGTGTATTACTTTGTCTGTGGTCTTGATGTCCCAAGTGCGTGCATATATCCAAACTCATCTTGTATACATTAAACACGTGTGGATTTGGGTTATTTTATAAATCAGTTCTATCTCAAAAAAGCTGTTTAAACAAACAAAACACCTTTTCTGCCCTCCCTGAGGCACCTCTCTGGAGGGGGACTTTCCAAGATCCACGCAACACAAGGTCAACCCTGGCCCTTTGCACACCTTTGCCTGGGAGCTTTTTGACTGGTGGTGATAATAAAATCACACAAGTTGGTGAGACCCACCTTTGTCTTTTGTCTCGTATCCCAGGGTCTCAGGACCCCAGAGTGGCCTGGAAAGAGGTCCTAGATGAAAGATACACTGCTAATCAGAACTCAGACTTCCTACGCGAAATCAGAGTGAATACACAGTTCCTGCTTCCCAGCAGCTGCCGTCAGTCTTCCAACAACTTGGGTCCGATTTCAGACACTGCAGGATATTACCTATGAATTATTGCCCAAAGTGCCAGCCTCATTGGTAGCTACACAGCAGATGGAGGAGAGCATTGTGATCAGCAGCCAATCTTGCAACTTCTTTCGATGCCTGTCGGGAATCAGTTGTTTTGCATCTGCAGATCGGCTCACTCACAGACCACAGAGCACGCAGGTGTGTTGCCTCCTGACCTCCCAAGGATAAGACTGGGTGAGATGTCACAGGCATGGATAACTGAAGGAGAGAATTAGCAGCGAAGACAGAAATGCAGCCAAGATGCAGAAAACCGCATAGAACAGAGGTGGAATTATGGAAGGGGTAGCTGAGAATGGCTAACATCCGGCCATTCGAGAGACTGCAGATAAAGCAGCCCGGGAACTCGGTCCAGATCAGACTCAGATATTTCACCTCATGGAAAGTGAAAAGGAGGAAATCCTGGACGTTCATTCAGTCTTGGAGAGGAATGTGTCAAAGATTCCAGCCTTAGATGGATCACAAAGTAATGCAAGGAGGAAAGTGACTTCTGACTACTTTGGACAAATTTGTTTTTAAATGAAACAAAACACTTTACATCTCTGTGTTTTAAATTATGGTGTGCTGAATAAATATTAACTTTACAGTTTTTTATTTTTCTATAATTTATTAAAAAAACAGTAAGAAAATGTTAATGCTTCAACACAAATTAAAGAACAGTGGTGTTTTTTCCCATGGATCGTTGACACCGTGCTGCAGGATCTCAGCTTGTGGTCGTTTTTACAGTTCTGTCCTCTCTACCTGCAGGATGTTAGGCAGAAGTAAATCAGATGAGCCTCATTCTAACCCTGAGTCCAAGGCTTGGGTCAGAACCAGCTCTCCAAAGATACGAGTAGCTCTTACGCCTCTCTCCCAGGGGCGGACTGGAGAATGTCCTTCCCAGAATGTCTTCCCAGAGTGTAATCCGAGGACCCAAGGAGGAGTCCTGGCATGTGCTCATCACTCAACTCTCCATTCCAGGAATTCTCTTCCGCTTCTATCATCTGCATTTTCAGCCGAGCCCTTAGAAGTGACTCCAGCATCTCCCAATCCCTTTGAAATTGAAAAACTATACTATATGTTCAATGTGCCCAATGGGGAAAAAATCTTTGGGTTGGCTGCATGAAAATACAATCTTTTAGGGATAAAGAATACAAAGCCACTTATCTATGCTATTTAATCTAGTGAGTTAATTACACATGTAGTTGAAATTATGTATTTCATAAAATAATGATATTGAAAGATTTTGTTTATATCAAATTCCAGTACTTGCAGTTATGGAGCTGGATCTGTAGAAAATGAAGACCAGATGTGTGTCTTCTTTCTGTGATTCTCTGATCTGACTTCAGTAAGCATCCCAAAGTACCACAGGTGGAGTTGCTGCAGGGCTGTAATACATCGTCCTCCTCGGAACTTTGCCATTCAAATTAATTTAAGAGAGTCAAACTATGAGAATTTGTAATGATTCGAACTTTGTCTTCCCTAGTTTCAAGGAAGAGGGAGCTTGTGTGTGGTGGTCCTTGGAATCCGGGGAAATTGTTTCCAGGACCCCTGCAGATGCCAAATCCATGGATCTCAAGCAAAAAGTGTGGTATTCACACAGAGCACACACACATTCTCCCGCATGCTTTAAATCACCTAGATGACTTTAATATCTCGTATATGTAAATACTATGTAAATAATTATAGTTGTTATAAGTGCATTGTTTTTTATTGGTATATTTTCTTGTTCTATTTTTTAAAAATTTCTTTTAAGTAGCTTTGATTCCCAAAGAGCTGCAGGTGTGGAGGCTGATGGGATACCAAGCTTTCCCAGGGGCCAGTGACAAATGCTGGATGTGGAGTTAGCTTAGTTCATTCTCACCCCACTGTGAGCGGGTCCTTTTGCCTACTTTAGAGAAGGACATGGAGATTCAGAAGTTAGTGACTTGCCCCAGGTCACGCAGCCGACAAAACCAAAACCAGGATCCACACTCAGGCTTCTGGGCCTCCATTCTCTGTCCAGTCTTCTCCCTCTTTGGGCTCCACACAGAGCAGCTTTGCTGGCACAGAGGATTTTTTTTTATCAGCCCACGTTTCTGGTACACACAGTTTGCGTTCCTTGTGTGGAGTTGCAGCGTGGACATAACACATCCCGATTCTTTTTCTCTTCCCCTTTCCCTTCTCTCCCTCCTCCCTCCATCTCTTGGTCCCCTTCCCATCTGAGAAAGATCTATCTTCCTTCTTCCTACCATCTACCTTTTATTTTGTCTTTATTTATACTTTGAATTTCTCATATCAAAGAAACCACACAATATTTAAGCTCACAATATTTAACCACACAATATTTAAGCTGATTTATTTCACTTAACATTATGGTCTCAAGGTACACCCATTTTCCTACAGTTGACTCAAGTTTATCTTTCTTTATGGCAGAGTAGTACTCCATTGTGTGGAAACACCACATTTTCTTTATCCACTCATCTGTTGATGGACATATAACCTGCTTCCCAGATTTAGCTATTATGAATTGTGCTACTATAAACATAGGTGTGCATGTATCATTGTAACATAAAGTCTTTAACTCTTCGGGGAAGATACTTAGAAGGGGAATAACTGGGTCAAATGGAATTTTTAGCTTTAGTTTTTTCAGGAATCTCCATACTGATTTCCACAGTGGTTGCACCAGTCTACATTCCAACCAGCAGCACAGAAGTTTCCCTTTTACCCTGAAGCCTTTCCAGGATTTGTTATTATTTGATTTCTTGATGATGGCCATTCTTTCTGAGGTAAGATAGGATCTCACTGCTGTTTTATTCACATTTCTGTAATTGCCGGGAAGTTGAACATTTCTTCAAGTGTTTATTGACCATTTGTACTGCTTCTTATATGAAGTGTCTATTCATTTCATTTGCCCATTTCTGGATTGTGTCTTTCGGGGCAGTTAATTTTTTTAGTTCTTTGTATAGAGGATTTGCTTTGTGACACGATCCACTGTCCCTCAGCTCACCCATCCACAAACTAGGATTTCCCAACCTGGGCACGACTACATTTTGGGTTGGACAATTCTTTGCCACAAGGGGCTGTCCTGTGTGTTCTAGGACATTCAGCAGTATCTCTGGTGTCACTTTAGTCTCCCCAGTATGAAAACCAAAAAAGCCCCCTAGGGGGCAAAAACATCACCTTTGGTTGAAAACCGTAAGGTAGCTCTAAGGCCTCTCTCAGGCCCAGCATCCTCTGTTTCTCGAAGGAGGGAAACCTGGGAAAGAGTCCCAGACTAACCATCTAGGTCAATTCGTCACTGCACACGGGTTCTATAGGAGGAGCTGCCATGCACATTGAACATTTAAAAAATCAACATCTTAATTTGAAATCACTGAGGCAGGAAGGACAACAGCAGCGTGGGCTTCACAGTCAGGAAGATGCCAGCTGGAGTGGGCGGGGTCCCCAAGTCGCTCATGCTCACTGACACTAATGCCTGGTTCAATATAGCCAGCTCTGCATATCTCAGTGAATAGGGCTGAAGTAAAGGTCAGGGAAAGATGGAGGCAAGGGGCTTCGCTTCTCAGGAGAGAGCAGTTTGGTGGTCTCCCACTGTCACCCTGAGGCTGAAGAGCATGGAGCATGGAGATGCGTGGGCACAGGACCCAGATTCCAGTCTGAACTCCTCCAGCCGCTAATGGATGCACTCACGTGTGCTGCCATTGCCAAAGACCTCGAGCTGGGGCTCTAGCCAGCAGCAGAGTCTTGTCTCACATTTTGGAGGCCTGGAGTTTGGGCTCCACACATGAGTTCCTGGGAAGCTGTGAGGGGAATCCTCTTCTGCGTGTGTGTGTAAGTGTGCACATGCGTGTGTACGCATATGTGATTTGTGTGTTTCTGTGTTCAAATTCACCTTTTAAAAAGAACAGTCATATCAGATTAGAGGTCTGCTACAGTTTAAATATAAGATGTCCCCCAAAGTCTCATGTGTTCAGAGGTGGGGCTTGTGGAAGATGATTACATCATGGGGACACTGTGTTTATCCATGGATTAATCCGTTGATGAGTTCAAGGCCAGGTGTGCCTCAGGAGGTAGAGACTGGTCAGACAGTGTAGGTCACACCAGGGGTGTCACCTAAAAGGCTGTGTTCTTGTCTCCAGCTCCTCCCTTCTCCCTCTGCTTTCTGGCTACCATAAATTGAGCAGTTTCCTGCCACGACACACTTCCACCATGATGTTTCTGCTTTGGAGCCACCAACATGGACTGCATCCTCTGAAACTGTGAGCAAAATAAACCTCTTCTCCTTTCAGTTCTGGATGTCAGATGTTTTGTCCTGGTGATGGGAAAATGACTAATATAGGACCGACCCTGCTCCAGAGTGACTCGTCTTAACTAATAGCACCTGCAAGGACCCTATTTCCAATTAAGGCCACATCCTTCAATGTACAGATCTGAGGGGGACACAGTTGAGCCCCTACACTGGTGTGGGTTGGGACCTGTCCCTGAGCCTCATTCCCTCCTCTGTGTGGTGCGCATGCCCATACCCAAGTCACAAGCCACTGCAGTCATCTCATGAGTTTCTATCTGTAAAGCACTAAAAGCCGGTGTCTCATTGGTGCCACACAAATGTCAACTGCTGTCACTGTGGCTTGTGCCACAAGTCGGCGCGCTGGAGCACAAGTCACAGCTGCACCTTCCTGCCAGGGTCAGGGAAGTGGCCTAAACAGGTGACCTGGGCTGACAGGGTGGAGAGCAGGCAGGTGGGATGGGAACAGTCCTCAAAGTCATTTCTGTATAACACTGCCATAAACACTTGATTTGCTGAGCAAAACCCCCTGTGCCCAGGGCGAGACGCATCCACTGAAGCTGGAGCTCTTTGCTGCACTTGATCTTGATGGAAACGAATCTACCCCACCTGTCTGGGCCTGGCTTGGTGATGCTGTCCTGGAAGAGATAAAGAGGAGACACACCTGACTCTCCCTTTCTCCTGGGACAGCCGAGGGCAGCGCGGTTTACCTGACAGCTGTCACATGCCACCTCCTCACTTCCCTTCTCTCCCCCATGAGCCCCTGAGGAGGGACTGGGACAGCTTGTCTCAGTGTCCCCCATCACCCTTAGGGTTACCTTGTGTCTGCTCTCAGGGTCACACTGACAAGAGGTGCAGCTCAGCTGTCAGCTCTTCCCTCCTCCTGCTGCTCCAGAGGTGGCCACCTTTCTGAAAGCAGCAGGGGAACCACCTCTAACTTGGCAGAGGTCAGGGAGGGCTCCAGGCCCATTATTAACATCCCCAGCATTCCCACGCCCTGGTGAGCTGAACTAACACAGCTAGCTCTCCTGCAGGTTCCCCAGTTTTTGCCTGCCTTTTTTTGGGGGGGGGATGTGACAGATGTCAATCAAGTAGCCCCATCTCCAGATATTCTGCCAAACTACTGCCATGACAGCTGCAGCTGTCCTAGATGTCCCTCACGCACATCAAGTCACATTTATCCTGACAGCACTGGACTTGAATTTGAACTAAGCAGCAGAATTGAACATGGACCAATCAGAGGGTTGAGTTTAGATCAACTTAGACCAATTGGTGGCTTGAATTTGGACCAATCAGCAGGCTTGAATATAGACCAACCACAGGCCTACAGCTGCTATATAAGCAGTCTTTCTTTTGCACTTCCTGGGTTGGTCTACGAGGGCTCGCACTTGTGTGCTGTCCTCCCTAGGCTGCAGCACAGGTCCTGTTCTATTAAATCCTTGCTCATATGTTCCTATAAATCTACTCATGATTTAATTCCCGGTTAATGTGGGCTTGGAAGGTCCTATAAATCTGCTCAGGATTCTTATTCCAAGTAGTCTGGACAGAGCATCCAGCACTAACTGGTGTTGGCTGGCAGCATCAGGACCCAGAGCCGTAACACTGTGGCCTAAGGGTTACTGGTGCTCAAAGCCCACAGCCAGTAGAGAACTGTCCTTGGCTGATTTTTTTTTTTTTTTTTTTTTTTTTTTTTTTGTGGGTACCGGGGGTCGACCTCAGGACCTCGTGCGCCAGCAGGCGCCCGTGCCGCTGAGCGATATCACCGGCCCTTTTCTCGTATGTGGGTTCCGGGAGTCGAACTCGGGCCCTCGTGCTTGCCAGGCAGGTGCATACGCCGCTGAGCCATCTCACTGGCCCTCCTTGGCTGATTTTCACCACAGAAGAAAATGCTAATTTAACCAAAGCCTGGGCAGGAACCATCACTGAGTCTAAAAGGACACTCTTGCCTTTAACCTGGGACTAAGGCTGTCGAGACTGAGTGCGCATGGGACGCTTGCATGGGACGCAGTGTCAGCGCTGGCCAGCTGCTGAACAGGACTGGGGACACAGCAGAGGGTCACCCAAAGCCACCAGATCCTTGGAGCCACCCAGCAAGGTGTTTACCTTGGGGAGTGTGGCTCTGCCAACACCTCAAGTTGCTCACACACTGGTGCTCTTCTCACAGCAGCCCAATATCCCTCCTTCCCGGGGCCTCCTTCCAGCAAACCACTGCTCAGAGTGCAGGGCAGCGCCCCCACCTGGAGGACCAGAGAAATGCAACTCTGTCCTGACTACCGACTGCGATCATGTATGTGACAACCAAAGAGGTCTCCCTGTCCCTTTCCAGTGTATTCTGCGGGATGTCTACACTTCCCCCACTCCAACAGGACCTTCAAGGACCCGTGAGCCTGACATAGCCCAGGCTTCTCTTGGGTCTGTCCTCCGCTTTCTGCTGGATCTCAGCAGCCACCGCCCACTTCTGCGCATTCTGCTGTGACGCCTTGAAAGCTGCAGCTCCTCAGCCTGAAGTGCAGCCTGCACTGCCGGAGGGGCCTCCGTAAATATTGAGATAGGATGGAAGGAATGAGGAAAGGATGGATGAATGGAAGAGTAAACGAATAGGTAGAAGGATGGAAAGATGAATGGCTGGGTCATGGGTGGATAGACGGAAGGGTAGATGGAAGGTTGGTTGGATGTGTGGAAGGGTAGAAGATGGTTGATGGGTTGAAGGGTGGAAGGTTGGGAAAAGAATGGAATGAAGGAAAAACCAGTATGTACTGACCCAGGCAGGCAGGGAGGCAGGCAGTTGACAGGCAGAGGGCAGCATGGTGGCCACAGCAGTTTCACAGCAGATGGTGAAGGCTGAGTGTCACCCAAAAGCCCCACAGAGAATGAAAAGAGAAGGGGGGAAACGGTATGTGACTGAGACTCTAGGCCCCGATCAGGAGTTCAACCTAGAAACCAGATCCCAAGCACAAGGCAAAGGCCTAGGAAGTAGGGTGAGCGCTTCATGTCATTTTGCCAGGTCTTGTCCACTGAGGGTCCCAGATCTTGGGAAATCTCTCAGTCTCAAGAAGATCAGGATGGCTGTGAGCATGCTACTCACCATGAGCCGTGCCCCAGGCCCCAGCCGGCCCCTGAGCTGGAGTCACTCAGCCCCTCCCAGGCCAGGGAGGTCACCTGGTGCTGGAGAGCCCAGGGCCAAGCAGAGGGCTGGTGTGGTTCCCTCAGTGCTGCCCCAAGACCCTGTCCCCTTTGCAGCCACTTCACATCGTTACTGGGCTCAAGGAGACAAAAGTGCATGTCCTGGCCACTGGCCCACACAGTACACTTGCTCTGGGTCCTATGGACTGAACTGCGTCCTCCCAAATTCATGTACATCCTACTGCCTGGTGTGACCGAATTTGGAGATAGGCCTTTGGGGAGGAAAGTAAGGTAAAATGGGGTCGTAACACTTGAACTCTACTCCGACAGAACCACTGTGCTTGTAAGAAGAGGAAGAGCCACCAAGGTGTTCTCTGTCTCTCTGTCTCTCTATCTCTCTGTCTCTGTCTCTGTCTCCCTCTCCCTCTCATCTCTGTCTCCCTCTCCCTCTGCGTTACACAGCCCTTGCAAACTGATGCTCCCAGCACCATGCCTTGGCTGCCTGGAAAAATCATACATACTGTGTCCTCGAACCTCGGCCAGTCACACTGCACGCAGAACCCAGGCTGGGAAGGGCCACCACATCCTGGTTGGCCTCACTGTTCCCAAGTTGTTTCACCTGGAAACCACTTAAGAATGTTCCGTTAGCCTGCTGATGTTAGTGAAAGAAGTTGGCACAAACTTTGTGACTTCTATAACCCAAACCTGCCCTTTGTGGGGCCCAGTCAAGATATGGGAAGGGCTGTGCTCCTTCTAGAGGCTCCAGGGAGTCAGTCCTCGCCTTCTCCAGCTTCTGGACGCTCCCGTGCTCCCTGGCTGGTGACCCCTGCTGCACACTGTCGTTTCTCCCTTGCCTTCAGTGTTCTGTCACACCTTCTCCTGACTCCGTCTCCTCTGTCTTTTTCTTGTAAAGACCCTGTGAGACTTTTGGGACCCACCTGGATAACCCAGGATAATCTCCCCATTTCTAGATAATTAACATAATCACACCTGCAAAGTCCCCCTTGTCACAGTGGGTGTGGATCCCGGAATCCAGGGATTAGAATGTGATATGTGCATTCCCATCCACCCCAGGACCGTGTGAGGTCTGTTTCCAAACTAGAGACACAGTGGGGGGATCTCTACTCAGTGACAGAATGGACTCCTATCTGGGTTCCCTGGCTTCCTGGGAAAGAGCCAAACCTGGTTGGAGAGCCCAGCTCTGGCCTCGCTGTGGGCTGTATGCTTGTGGGTTGACTTTCCAACCTGTCTGCGTCTGATTAGCAGGCCAGACTGGGAGGGCCCAGGTCACAGAAAGGGCTGCTCACCTCAGGGGAGTCCTGTTCAGGTCTACACGGGGGCTAAGATCCCTGAAGACTGTCATAAGGCAGGGAACATGTCCATGCACGTAGCCTGGGGTTGGATGTAAGCACCAGTGAAAACTAGTTCTCACCATTCCTGGGCAACCTTCCCCCCAGCCCCATAACTAGCCCCAGTGCCATGGAGGAGGTCAGGAGAAAGTCCTGGAGGGAGTGCAGGGAGCAGCGGCTGAACTTGAAGGTCACTTTCCCTGGGAGTTCCCCGCTCCTGCTTTGCTTCGCTAGCTCCACATCCTGCCTGCACACACCCCCAGCCTGGACCCAGCCATGCACAGGGCACCGGCTTGGAGACCTTGGAAATGTAGCAAGGCCTGAGCCAGCGCCCTGCACCCATGTCTTGGAAATACCCTTCCCAGCATGGGCCAGCGTGGGACAGAAGAGGATGACCCAGCTGAGCCCTTAGAGATTCTATCTCCTGCCTTCTCCTGGGCAAAGAGCACTGGCCTTGAAGTTGGCCCCTTGGGCACTAAGCCCTACTCTTCCCCTAATTTCATGTGTGCCTCGATCATTCCCTTAGTCTTGTGGGCCTCAATTGGGTTATTAGCCCAGTGAGGAATGGACTCAGTGACCCTTGTATCTCAGCCATTGCGGGGTTCTCTTTGCCACCAGGATTGGATACTGCGTCTTTATCTGGTTTGCAGAGCTGGCCTGTGGGGGATGGGCTCAGCCCCACTCCCTGGCCCCAGAGGAATTTGACTGCAGGATCAGAACCTGGCAAAGGGAGAGGGCTGGACTCTTGCAGTCCATCTCCTGTGGGGCCAGGGGGTGGGGGCTTGAGGCTGTCCCCCACAGGCTGGCTGTGCTAACTGGGTAGCATGGCATTCCTGTCTCCCCAGAGTCCCGTGCTGTGCTAGGCTTCTGGGATTGAGTGGGTGGTCACATCAGAACCTTGGCTTGGGCCCCTGGGCCTGGAGCTGGCCTGTTGGCTGGAGGCCTGCCAGGAAGGACAGGGCAGTTTGGGGCGTGGCCAGGGGAGGGATAGGGACAGGGCTGTGGGTACAAATTCACACTGCGGTCCAGCCTGCCCCTTGTCCCTTCCTGAGCCTGGTGGACGGCCACCTCCACGGTGTTCACGCAGCTGTGGGACAAAGTGAGTATGGACGCCGCAGGGAGGGGCCACGGGCCGAGGTTGTGAAAGGCAGGGTGCAGTGGAGCACGAGGTTCAGAGGCATCAAAAGTTCTGGGGAGACCCGGTGTGATGGGAGGGGTCCCATGGGGTCCGGGAACAAGCTGGGGCCTCTGGAGCCTCTGTGTGACCTCAGGCTCCACACTGAGGCTGGCTGAGCCTTGGTTTCCTCCCGGAGGAAGGAATGGGGCATGGTGCCCCCCGCCATGAGTGTGTGTGTGCTTTGCAGGGAGTGACTAAGTGTTAGACACAGTGGAGGGTCTCACCCAGACACACACGGCCCCTCTGTAAATGCGTCATTGTCACAGTGGGAGGGTGCTACTGGCATCTGGTAGGCAGATGCTGGGATGCTGCTAAAAGTCATACATCCCTGGGAGAGCCCCCCTCAAAGAATGGCCCTGGCCTGAATGTCAGCAGGGCTAAGGATGAGAAACCCCAAAGCCAAGTAGCGGCAGCAAGGTGTCTGGTGGACAGGTGGCGCTCCTGGCCTGGACTCTCAGACCTTTAAAAATCAGCAGAACTGTCCAAGATGATCAGCTTCCCAGAAATAGGTAGCCCTGGGCTAGAGACTGTACCCAGGATGTTCGGGTGGCTGCTTGTGAGCTGCGGCAGAGCCGCTTGGCAGTTTTTTAGATAAGCAGAATGTAGAAATAGAAGTGAAAGGGGAAACTGTCCCCCCGGCCTGTCCTCTGCACAGATCTGAAGCCGCAGCCTGGAGAGCAGAAGCAGGAGGCCTCTGGGGGTGGCGGGCACATTTGCAGCACCTACCAAAGTGATGGTCTGCGGGGTGCGCTTGTGTCCGGACTCTCGGTTGTATCTCTAAGAGGCTTGGCTGTCTGTCCTCAGACCTCAGCTGGGTTGGTTTTCAAAAGAAAGAGAAAAGGGGAAGCAAAAGAAAAAGAAGGAGCTCTGCTGAGTGATGGGAGGGTTACCCTGGGGGCCTGGCAGGAGACCTGGGGCTGGAGAGAGCCCAGCATGGTGTCCAGCCTGGCTCCACATCCTGCTCAGTGTCCAGGTTACATCTGACACTCTGAGGTCAGAGAGGGGGACAGGGTCCATTCACTCACTCACTTGTTCATTTATTCACGCATTCATTCATTCCACAATGGGGCATGGTGCCCCCCGCCATGATGGCAAAGGCTCATGTTTCGAGCAGCATGGACTGGGTCCTCCCTGCGAAGGGCACATGTTCTCCACGTTAGAGAGTGGAGCAAAAGAGGTCGATGACAGATTCCTGCATGACTGCACGCAGGAGCAACCCAGTGACCATGACAGAGAATAACAGTGGAAGAGGAGAGGGCTGGGCATGAAAAGGTGCCTCCAAGAGTGACCTTCAAGCAGAGCTGAAGCCTGTGTATGAGTTACTTGGTGAGGAAGGTCGGGAGGGGATTCCAGCAGACAGCAGCACGTGCAAAGACCCTGGGGGTGAGACAGAGCCTGCTGTGTGTGAGAAATTGGGACAGAAGTGTGCCATGCCCTTCCATTTCACTTAGCCTCAATTTATTCATCTGTAAGATGGGACCAATCACACTTACTTTTGATGAGGACTGGAAGTAGTAATATTTATAGAGCATCTGGTAGGTCCTTCCTGAATAGTGCCTTAATATGAGAGGAGGCCCACATGGAGGAAGATTTCGGTTCCTCAATCTTGCAGCCCAGGGGAGCTTGAATAAACCTGGGCCTCCCCCCAGAGCAGACACTGATCCCCCAAGAGACCTGGGGGGTTTCTGCCTCTAGATGTCTGGTGTTCGGAGATGCAGGGCATAGTGGCCACAGCACATTACAGACCTGGTGCCACTGAGGAAGAAACAGGGGCTTGGGGAGGGGCAGAGACCTGCGTGAGGGGACTCAGCCAGCTGCACGGGGCTGCCTGGGGGAGCCCAGGCTCTGTCTCTGCCGCCCAGCCACCCTGGTGCGGTGGTTATCAGCTCCCTGATAGCTGCTGATAGCTGAATGGTTTCTCTGGAGCAAGTTGTTACACAGAGGGCTCTCACACTGTGGGAGGGACCAGCCCGTGCCCTAAGATAGACTACTTCAAAGGACACAAGATTATATCCCCATGTGTCCCTAAAGGCCTCCAGGGGCAGCTGTCACCGTGGGAAGAGAGCGGGGTGTGGCTGGGGAAGCTAGGGGGGACAAGTCTGAGTTCTCTGCAGATTAGGGCTGAGGGCAGTGGCTGCTGAGCCAGGGACCCCAGATGCAGGGAGCTGTGGCACAGATACAGAGAGCCCAGGGTACAGAGGAGTGGAATGGACAGTGGTCTGAAAGAGGCAGGAGAGTCAGAGGAGGGTCTGAGTCCAAGCTCAGCCATAGCCAGCAAGTGACTCAACTCTCCAAGCCTCGGATTACCCACCTGTACAATGGAGCACTACCTGGGTCAGGCACGTGGCTGAAGGAGCCGACAGGTGAAGGCAGCCAGTGCCTAGCAGAGGGCGTGGCTGGAGACCACTGAGACTGCTCGCTTCCCTCCTGGTGCCCAGAGGTTCTGCAGACAGAGCGCTCTCAATGAGCCTCCTTCTTTGGGCCCTGGTGGTGTCTGGAGACCAGGGCTGCAGAGGGTGACCTGTCTGAGCCATGCAGCTCTGTGCAGATGTACAAGCCTGCAGCCCCAGTCTGCCTGACCTGGGGCCCTGTCTTGTCCCATGAGGACCTCCCCTCATGGGCCCAGCTGCAGCCATTTCCAGCGCTGCCCTTGGGGCCCTCTGGAGTTTGGTTTGCTTTGCATCACGTGACTATGGCAGGCTGCCCTGGCGTACCTGGGTCTGGGGACCAAGGACATGGTGCATGTGGAGGGACAGAGGAGACACTCTAAGAACTGTGGATTGGGGAATCACCAGGAGCTGGCTCAGCTCCTGCCTAGCTCACAGGAAAGCGTGTGTGAAGCTGGCACCCACAGCAAGGCTGAGGAAACAGGGTGTCAGATGGGGCTCTGGCCAAATGCTGCCAGCCCCTAGCTCCATAGCACGTTCTCTGTGCAGGGCAGGGCTCCGGGCACCTCATTCATGGAGGTAGGCTCACCCCAGCCCCCCTTGGTGTTGGTGCTGCCACCACCCTGTCTCCTGGGTGGGAAGGTGGCTCCAGAAGTGCTGACATTCCCAAAGCACATGTGAGGTCACAGTGGGCTGGGATTTGAACCCGGGCAGCAGGCCCCAGAGCAGGCTCCTCACCACTAAGGGTGCTGGAGGACTTCCAGCTGAGGCCAGATGGGGCTAACGGGCAGGGCGGAGGAGGTCGGGAGGCAGAGGGGAGGAGGGACTGAAGGCCCAGGAGGAGGCAGGTCCACCCAAGTGGCACGGAGGGGGTACGTAGGCGAGTCCCGCAGCCTGCAGCTGGAACCCGGGGTCAAGGTGGAGCGGGCAGGGTAGGCTCCCCGAGCCGCTCTCCTGGGCTTGCAGGCGGCGTCTTCCCAGCGCCCCCACAGGTCTTCCTCTGTGTGTGTCTGTGTCCCAGCCTCTTTTTTTCCTTAGCAAGGACACCAGTCCTGTTGGGTGAGGGCCCACCCCAGTGACCTCAAGTTCATTCAATCAGATCTTTTAAAGGCCCTGTCCCCAACTGCAGTCCCATGGTGAGAAATTCGGATGAGGGATTAGGCCCAGCAATTCTGAAGGACACATTGCAGCCCCTAACAGAGAGGAGGGCAGTTGAGGTGTTCACATGAAAAGGCGGGGTTTCTCAGGAGAGGACAGTGTCTCTGATGAGGGACAAGGCTGTCTCTAGTGAGGGACAGGAGTGGCCTGGCGCAGCCCCAGGGGAAGGAGCAGGGACCCATCCGCATCCTGGTCGCTCACTGTGTGTTCAGTGAATTCCCCGGGACAAAGCCAGCGGTGGTGAGGCCCCAGGGGAGAAGCCAAGGGCTGCACAGGGACAGAAGGAAAGGTGGGAGGCCACGCAGGGTGGCAGCTTCTCGCTGCCTGGCAACCTCAGGGATGTGGACCGGGCAGAACATAGGAGCCCTCTGGCCCCCAGGACCATGCAACGTGAACCTTGGGATGGATGAGAGGGGACAGCTCCTGCCTGGTGGCCAGTCCCCTGCTGCGGGTCTCCCCCTTCTCTGCCTTCTCCTTTCTCTCCCCTCCGTAGATGTCCCCATCCCAAGTCTCCATCCTCCGGCCACTGCTGACATCCACAAACCCTCACTTGCAACACAATGGGTGACCCCACTCCTCTTTGGGGCTGTTTTGGGTGAGGAGTAGGGATGGCTCGCTCACCTCGCAGCTGTCTTCCTCCCTTGGCCCGCATCCTCTCTGAGATCACCTTCCCACTGTCCCTTCAGGACCCAGCAGCCACCATGCAGCTCTTTCTGCTCTTGTGCCTGGCTCTCCTCAGCCCTCAGGGGGCCCCCTCCCGCCGCTTCCGGGCTAAGAAGAAGCAACCCAAGGAGCCCAGCAGCAGGGACTTCGCCTTTGAACTCTACAGGGCCTTGGCTTCCACCTCCCCTGGCCAGAACGTCGTCTTCTCCCCTCTAAGCGTGTCCACGATCCTGGCCATACTGTCCATGGGGGCCAAGGGCAACACCCAGGCACAGATCCTGAGGGCCCTGGGCTTCGACCCCCAGCGCCAAGTGATGACCGAGTTCCACTACAGTTTCCAGCGTCTGCTGCTGGGGCTCACTCAGCACAGAAATGGCTTCGAGCTGAACCTCGGCAACACCCTTTTCATCGACAAAGGGCTGGTCATCGACAATGTCTTCCGGCTTGCCGTAATGGCCACATACCTGGCCGACACTTATTCCACCAACTTTGGGGACCCTGCAGCAGCCCAGAAGCAGATCAATGACTATTTGGCCAGGCAAACCCAGGGCAAGATTGTGGACCTGATCCAGAACCTTGACAGCACCGACATCATGGTGATGGTGAATTACGTTTTCTTTAAAGGTGACGTCAGAACTTTCTTTCTCTTTTCTGCTACTTTGATCAAAACGATAGGGCCGGTGAGATGCTCAGCGGCGTAAGCGCCTGCCTTGCAAGCGCGAGGGCCCGAGTTCGACTCCCGGATCCCACATATGAAAAAGGGGCCGGTGATATTGCTCAGCGGCACGGGCGCCTGCTGGCGCGCGAGGTCCTGAGGTCGACCCCCCGGTACCCACAAAAGCAAAACAAAACAAAACAAAAAATGATACCCATGCCTCTCCCACATAGAGGAGGAGAGAAGATCGCACCCTTTCTAGGGCCTGTTGATGTGAACAAAGCAGCAAGCAACCACAGGTAAGGGAGCAGCCACTTGCTGCGTGTGGTGTTGGCACCAAACCTGGGCACCGCTGGGGAGGAGCAGGCCCTGTCTTGGGGAAGCAGGAGTCTGCTGAGGCCATCACACCAGAGACTCAGATGCCACTCGGGGCAGAAACGCAGGCCTGAGCGACGTAAGAGGGCACTCCCAGCCCCTTCTTTGGCCCCGCTGCCCCCTAGGGGCTCCCTTGCAGCCAGGCTGTCTGCACAGGCGCTGGCTCTTCTGCAGAGCTTCTTTTTCCCTGCTTCTCAGCAACAGCGGCCTCTCTGTATCTCCCCGACACTCCTTGTGGATGCCCTTGCTCCCATGTCCACTTCTCCTCCCAGACCAGAGGCCCTAGGGGCCCTGCGCACACCTCTGAGGTGAGGATGGAGGAAGGCAAGGGTGGAGGGAGAGGGGAAGGGAGTTAAATATGTAACACCCCCTTGATCCCTACAGTCACAGAGGGTGTGTGTCTTGGTGCATTCGGGATGCTCTAACAAAATACCAGAAATGGGATGGCTTATATCAACAGAAATGTGTTTCTTACCATTCTGATGCTGGGAAGTTTAAATTCAACCACAGATTCAGTATATGTGGAGGCCAAATTCCTGGATTCATAGCTAGCGCTAGCCGCATCCTCCACTGTTGGAAAAAGCACACAAGGTCCCTGGGGACCCTCTTATAAGGACACTAATCCCACTATGGGGGTTCTGCCCTCACCCTCCACTCACCTCCCAAAGGCCCCACCTCCTAACACTGTTGCCTTGGGGGCTGCGACATCAATGAAGGAATGTGGGGAGGGAGGGAGAGAGCACAGATAGACCACAGCAGCGAGTGTGGGACTTGGATTCTAGTCCAGGCCTGACCCCGTGACAGCAGGCTGCAGAGGGGGGATCTACCCTTGGTTGCATTAAGAACTCAAAAACAATCACTTGTAGCACTTTGATGAGACACGCTCTTAGGAAGCCGCTAGGAAGTGAAGCACAAGCAAAGAAACACCCAGCAGCGGGGATCACGTATTTCCAAGGCCCTTACAAACTTCCCTCCCAAACCTAGACTTTGGTCTGGACTTCGGTTAGACTTTGGTCCAACATTGGAAACAGGGCAAACAACGCAGCGATCAGGTAGCTTTCTCAGCCGTCCATAGTTTCGCAGTCCTCTTCACTTGAATGCCTGGCCTTACATAGTATCAGAGAAGCAAAGAGCAGTAGAGGTCCCATCTCTGAAGACCTGAAAGCCAGTTTTCTTGTTTTTTGTAAGACAGGAGGACAGGAAGGGGCCCGGCCTTGGCAGCTAAGGGGTTAGGTGGTCCCTGCGGCTGAGGCGACTCCAGAGAGGAAGCTCTCTGCGACGCGGCTCCTGCCCTGCTCTCTTCACCCGCAGCCGAGGATTTCTCATCCTTACGCACGGTTCTTTTCCTTTCCTCACCCCATGTTCCTCTTTAGCTAAGTGGGAGATCGGCTTCAACAACAAGACAACTCAGGTTCAGGACTTCTACGTGACCCCGGAGAAGAAGCTACAGGTGCCCATGATGAACCACGAGGACCAGTATTTCTACTTCCTGGACAAGGACCTTTCCTGCACTGTGGTGGGCATCCCCTATGAAGGCAATGCCACCGCCTACTTCATTCTCCCCAGCCAGGGCAAGATGGAGCAGGTGGAGAAGAGACTGAGCAAGCAAACGCTGCAGAAGTGGAATGTGATGATGATGCGGAGGTACTCTTCAGGCTACTCCAGAGCCAGCCTAACCTTACCCGAGCCAGAGAGACCCATGCCCTGGAACCTCACAGCGGTGGGGGGAAGGACCCACCCAGCCAGTGAACTCCCTCCAAACCCAAAGACTTCCCATGGGGCCCTGGGACCCAGGACCTGGCCCAGTTGGGGAGACCAGGGATGGAAGCTGGGTTCCCTAGGTGGCGCCTCTGCAGTCAGCCCAAATCCAGGCCAGAGGGAACTCCTTCCTGGACAGAGAGCCAGCAGGTGTGAGCAGCCAGGAAGAGGAGACTGGAATGCCAGCCCAGGGAGCCAGTGCTTGATCTAAGAAAGGTTCTTTTCTTTTCCCAGGCGGCTCAATCTTTACCTTCCCAAGTTCTCCGTTGAGGGCTCCTACCACCTGGAGAAAATCCTCCCCAAGCTGGGGATCAGGGACGTCTTCACCCACAATGCTAACCTGTCTGGCATCTTCAAGTACTCCAACATCCAGTTGTCTCAGGTGGGTCTGGAAGCTCCTGTGCATCTCTTTCAAAAACTGCTATTCCTTTCCTTTCTTTTCCTTTCCTTTCCTTTCCTTTCCTTTCCTTTCCTTTCCTTTCCTTTCCTTTCCTTTCCTTTCCTTTCCTTTCCTTTCCTCCTCTCCTCTCCTCTCCTCTCCTCTCCTCTCCTCCCCTCTCCTCTCTTCCCCTCCCCTCCCCTCCCCTCCCCACCCCTTCCCTCCCCTCCCCTCCCCTCCCCTGTCTTCTCCTCTCCTCTCCTCACCTCTCCTTTCTTTTCCCTTCCTTTCTTTTCTCTTCCACCTCCTCTTTCCCCCAAAGAGGCAAAGCTTTTCCTTTGTGCCTTGCCCATCTTGCAATGGGAGGCCACATCCTCTACCATGCCTTGGGGGAAAGAATTGTGTATTAAGCAGTGAAAACGCAGACTCTGGCAAGCTCCTTCTCCTCCAACAAATACCTGAGCCTCTGAGCCTCCTTTCTCTTGTCTATAAAATTAGAGAGTCACGCCTCACTCTGAGATGTCACAAGAATTCAGTGACCAACCTGCGCAGTCAGCGCCAGGCAGAGCACTGCGCCGAGGTAGCTGTCCAAGGGTCCGTTTCCTCCCGTTTCGTGGCTCATCGGCACTGGTGCTCATAGGCAGAAGGTTTGCTGTTTGCCCTGAAGCCTTCTCCTGGCCCCTGGCAGCTCAGTGATGCCTGGTGTCTCCGACAGGTGATGCACAAAGCCGTGGTGGAGGTGGACGAGTCGGGAAGCAGAGCGGTGTCAGGCACAGGGACCGTCTTCAGCTTCAGATCAGCCTATCTGAACTCCAGATCGGTCATGTTCAATAGGCCCTTTCTGATGGCCATTCTGGAGAACGCGACCATCCTCTTCTTTGGCAGAGTGACCCAGCCTTGAGGTGGGGCCTGTTCACAGGCCTGCACGGTGGGAGGCAGGGTTGTGTCCTGGCCCATCTGTCTGCTGGTAGCTAGAGATTTACCTAGATTCAGTTACTAAAGAGTTGTCAAATGATCCTAAGAAGATCAATAAGCTGATGATCTCTTCCTGTCACTCAGTTGCAAGACATAGGTGCCTTGGAGAAACATTCAACAGTGGAGATTAGCATGGAGGCCCAGCAAGTCCAGGGTACTTGTGCAAGTTCACACAGCATGTTCTTAGCAGCACACACATGTCCAGAGTCCAAGCCACTGATGCTCAGTGCAGTGCCCAAAAATCCTGTGAGAGGGTGGTCCCAGCAGATGAAGGCCACCAGAAAGCACATTTGTAAACCTGGTCTCCCATCTGTGAGCAACAGCAGCTATCAGTTCATCATGGTGTGGAAAGAGTACTGGAATGGGGTGTGCAATAGGGCTGTTGTCCCTGCTGTAACCTGCTATGTGGCACTGGTGTAACACTGTCTCTCTCCGGACCTCAGTTTCTTCATGTATACAGTGATGGATCAGGGCAAGGTTCCCATCCAAGGCCCCTTGATGTCATTAAAAAGCTGGGCTGTTCCATGCCAACCCTGGTTGATTTCAGTACACTCGGGAGCTACTCATGAGTTAAGCAAAGCAGTTGGGCATCAGGTTGGAGCTGTTCCAATGCAAGACGGTGCCATCCCATGAATCAAGGTATAATCTGGGCCTGGCCAGTGAGGGAGAGTGGAGGTCTACAGCAAACGGTAGAGGATCAATTGCAGACACTGTGGCTAACATTCTGAATTTTATGTCAGCTACTACAATAAAGCATTTTGCAAAGACTGGGTACCCTTGTCTTTATGGAAGCAGCTCCAGGAAGGGTGGCATGAGTGCTTACCACGACCCAGCCCTGGTGCGGGTCACTTCACTTGGACATTCACATTCACCCCCACAAGACTGCACAGTCCATGAACCGCTGCTATCCCACTGTGAAGACAGGGAAGGCCAGGCTCGGTGAGGTCTGGTGGTTTACCAGGTGGCATAGTTCACAGGTGGGTGAGGGAGTGTGGCCCTGGGGTCGCCAGCTCGGCCACATGCTGTGCGGTGGTGAAAGCGAGTCTGGCACCGGTGTGCCTCAGCCACAGTGCCCCTGTAAGTTTTTAAATTTCCTTTCTTTTTCACTTTATTTATTTTTTAATAGAAAAAAAATCAAAATTTGGGGCTGGCAAGATGGCTCAGCGGCGTAAGCGCCTGCCTGGCAAGCGTGAGGGTCTGAGTTTGACTCCTGGAACCCACATACGAAAAACGGGCCGGTGATATCACGCAGTGGCACGGGCGCCTGCTGGCGCACAAGGTCCTGAGGTCGACCCCCGGTACCCACACACACACAAAAAAATTTAATAGCAAAACAATAAAAGAATAACCATAGTTATACATTGCATATTATCATTTTCAAAGTAGTTAGAGACAGGGCCGGTGAGATGGCTCAGCGGCATAAGCGCCTGCCTTGCAAGCGCGACGGCCTGAGTTCGACTCCCGGATCCCACATACAAAAAAAAAAAGGGGGCCGGTGATATTGCTCAGCGGCACGGGCGCCTGCTGGTGCGCGAGGTCCTGAGGTCGACCCCCCGGTACCCACCAAAAAAAAAAAAAAAAAAAAAGTAGTTAGAGACAAAAAAAGATTCTGTCCTACAAATAAGAAACAAATAATAACACAAAACTTTCTTTTCAATGAACTAAGAGAAACTATAGTATAAATGGAACGAATTATCATATATATTAAAATATTTTTCATACAGCAGAACAGGTAATTTGGGGAATCATTTGAACTTCTCCCCACTTCCTATTTATCTATCTTCTATGTTGCTCTTTACTTGTATGTATACATTTTGATTTTCTCACTTAAGAGAAACCATGCAATACTTAGGCTTGTGCATCTGATTTATTTCATTTAACGTTATGGTCTCAAGGTGCATCCATTTACCTATGCATGCCTCAAGTCTATCTTTCTTTATAGCAGAGTAGTACTCCATTCGTATAAATACCACATTTTCCTTATCATTCGTCTGTTGATGGACATATATGCTGTTTCCAAAATTTAGCTATTAGAAATTGTGCTGCTATAAGCATAGGTATGCATATATCCCTGTAATATGACAACTTTAACTATTTTGGGAAGATACCTAGAAGGGGAATAGCTGGGTCAAATAGAATTTCTATTTTTAGTTTTTTGAGGAACCTCCCTACTAATTTCCATGCTAGCATTACTAGCTTACGTTCTCACAATAATGCAGTGGAATTCCATTTTCCCCACACCCTCACCAACGTTATCATTCGATTTTTTCTGCTTCCCCTGGGGACACTCATTCTTATCCGCTGAATTCGATTCCTAGTGCTGCCATAAGAAAGACCCCAGTCAGGGTGGCTTAAGCAACAGAAATTGGTTTGCTCACATTTCTGGAGGCTAGAAGTCCAAGGTCAAGGGGCCAGCAGAACTGGCTTCCTCTGAGGTCTCTCTCCTTGGCTTGAGGCGGCCTTCTGCTCCCTTCGTGTGTAACTGTGTCTAAATTTCCTCTTAGTATCAAGATGCTGGCTACATTCAAATAGGGGCTGTACTTATTTTAACCAAATCATTCCTTTACGGGCTCCATCTCCAAACACAGTCACGTGCTGAGATATCAGGGCTCAGAACCGTAGCACGCAAGTATGGGAGGGAAGCATAATTCAGCCCCTAGGGTCACCTTACCTTTCAACTTCCTGAAGCTCTTGCCTAACTCATTCTTAGTTGTAGAAAGCCAGTTTTTATTGCCCTCTGGCCACGCAGATTCTAGGCCTTCCTCTGGGTGAGCTGCAACCAGATGCAGGGAAATCATGCACTGCTAAGGTCTAGAGCTAGCAGGGTGAGGTGGCGCACCCCTGGAATGCCAGCCCCCTGGGAGGCTGAGGCAGGAGGTTTGCAAGTTCAAATCCAGCCTGGGCAATTTAGTGACTGAGATACTATGTCTAAATAAATAAATAAGTAGGGCTGAGGATATAGCCCAGTGTGAAGGCCCTGAGTTTAATCCTTAATACCACCAAAAAAAAAAAAAAAAAAAAAATGCCCAGAGCCACTTCTCCCATCTCTCCCTGCAGAGACCCAGAAGAGAGACTGTGACCTTGATCTTCATAGGAAACGCTTCCCACTCCAGTGAATAGCTGTGACTGCGAGCTTAGTTAAATCACAATTCAAAGGCTATTCGTGAAGAAATCAGGTGTGTGGTCAGTGCCAGCGTAGAGTAGGGATCCCAGCAGACACGGGCCTTGGCAATAACCAGGTAAACAAACGAATAAATGTAGAGTGACCAACTGTGACGAGATGTCCGCCGTGTGCCCGGCACTGTTGCAGGTGCCGGAGGTGAGTGAAGGAAACCAGCCCCGTTCCCTCATGGAGCTGATGTCCTAGTGTGGAAAGATAGGAAAATAAAAGTAACGAAGGATAAAGTAGAAAAGTGCAATACATCACACGTCAGTTGAGGACTAGTGCCACCATGGGGTGTGACTCTCACCTAAGAACACAGCGCAGGAAGTGAAAGGCGGTCAGGTCCCCTGCCAGACCGTACCGTGGTCCAGGGACAGAGGTAGATGCCACCAGCAGGGACGCGTGTTGACATCTCGTGTCTCTCACACAGCAGGAGGGACAGGGGAATTGCCATGCGGTCTTTCCCCAATCTCATGGCTCAGTCTAGCCGTGGGGAACAGCGGCCACGCCCAAGCAGAGGGACAGTCACCCGAGAGTCAGGTCGGGAAAGGCGAGGACACTCTGAGCCACCCCACAGACCGGAGGAGACAGGGAGACTCGGGACTCTGGCACAGGGAAGCGGTGAAATTCACTTAATTCCAGGCTGTCGCAATGCTCCCTTCTCAGTTTGGATACACGGGCTGCGGCTGTGGCAGATGTTTATGTTTACGTTGGGGGAGCTGGGAGAAGTCTGACAGGAACACTCTTTTATGTCTGTACAACTTTTCTGAAAATCCAGAAGGGCCTCAAAATTTAAAAAAAAAAAAAAATTAATTAAATGTTCCAAAAGGAAAAAGAAAAAAGAGCCAGGAAGGGAACAGGAACCGGGTTGGGAGTCCAAAAGGCAAAATTAGGACACCAGTGAGGGGAGGGCCTAGGCCCTAAGGGATCATTCGGGGGCCTCCTTAGCCAGGGCCCCAGCAGAGTCTCTCTGAGGCGGTGGCTCTGAACAGAAACTGCGGGACAGCAGGAGTGGACGGGGCCCAGGCTGAGCACAGTCCTGCAGGTGGGGCAGGGTGTGTTGCTCACAGAGGCGTTCGGACACCTTGGCCGTGGTGAATTGTTACAGTAAGCATGGTACTTTAATTCTTTCAGGAGTGGTAAAGCTCGATCACACGCTAGTTCAGTTTTCGGTTTTGAGGAGACTATACTGATTTCCATAGTGGTCACACTAATTTACATTCCCACCAACAGTGCAGAAGTTCTTTTCTCCCTGCATCCTCACCAGCATTCTCTGTTTTTTGTGTTTTTGATGATAGCCGTTCTGATTGGGTGAGATAGAATCATGTCATCGGCAAATAAGGATAATTTGAATTTTTCCTTTCTTACTTGTATCCATTTTATTTCTTTCTCTTGCCTAATTGCTCTGGCTACATTTTAAATACTATATTGAATATGAGTCGTAAGAGTAGACATCCTTTTCTCATCCCTGATTTCAGAGGAAACGCTTTCAGTTTCTCCCCATTCAGTATGATGTTGGCTATAAGTTTGCTGTACATAGTAATAGCCTTTTTTATATGGAGGTATGATCCTTCTATTCCTAGTTTTTCATGACTTCTATCATTAAGGGATGTTGAATTTTGTCAAAAGCTTTTTCTGTGTCAGTTAATATGATCATGATTTTTTATCCCCTGATCCTATTTATATGACTTATTATGTTTCTTGATTTGCATATGTTGAACCATTCCTGCAATAAAGCCAACTTGATCAGGGTGTATAATCTTTTTAATGTGCTATTGAATTTGGTTTGCAAGTATTTTATTAAGGATTTTTTACCGCTATGTTCACCAAGGATATGATCTGTATTTTTTGTTGTTGTGTCCTTACCTGGTTTGAGTATCAGGGTAATTCTGATCCCGTAGAATGAAACTGAAAGTGTTCCTTCTCTATTTCATGGAATAATCTGAGAGGCATTAATGTTACTTCTTCTTTAAAGGTTTGATAAAATTTAGCAGTGAATCTGTCTGGTCCTGAGCTTTTCATTGTTGGGAGGCATTTTATTACTGTTTCAATCTCATTACTTGTTATTAATTAATTTGGGTTTTTCATATCTTTTTGGTTCAATTTTGGTAGGTCATATGTGTCCAGAAATTTATCCATTTCCAGATGCCCCAATTTATTGTAATATAGGTTTTCAGTACAATCCTTAACGATGCTCTGGATTTCAGTGGCGTCTGTTGTAATGCCCTCTTTTTCGTTTTTAATTGTATTGATCTGGGTCTTCTCTCTCTTTTGTCAGTTTGGCTGGGAGTTTATCAATCTTGCTTATCTTTTCAAAAAATTCTTTGTTTCATTGATCTTTTGTATTGTTCTTTCAGCCTCTGATTCATTAATTTCAGCTCTGATCTTTATTATTTCTTTCCTTTCAGTGAGCTTGCTTTTAGTTTGTTCTTGTTTCTCTAGGACCTTTAAATACATCATCGTGTTATTTATTTGAGATCTCTTATTTTTTGATTCAAGTACTCATAGCTATAAATTTCCATTTTAGAACTGCTTTCACTTTATCCCAGAATTCTAGTGTGTTGTTTTCCATTTTCATTTGGTTCTAGGAATTTTAAAAAATTTGCCCATGACTTCTTCAATGACTCACTGACTGTTCAAAAGCAAATTGTTAGAGAGGGAGGAAAAAAGTGAATTGTTCAATCTTCATGTGTTTCTATAATTTCTGTAGTTCCTTGTGCTGCTGATTTCTACTTTCAGTCTATTATAATCTGGTAAGATATAAGAAATTTTTTTTATATTTGTTAAGAATTGCTTTATGACCTAAAATATCTATTTTGGAGAAAGTTCCATGTGCTGCTGGAAAGAATATGCATTCTGAAGTTGTGGGATGGAATGTTCTGTAGATATCTGTTGAGTCTGTTTGATTTTTGGCATAGTTTAACTCTGATTTTTGCTGAGTTTTTTCTGAATGACCTATGTATTGGTGAGATTAGTGCATTGAAGTCATTTTATCATATTGGAACCTGTGTGTTCCTTTATGTCAAATAATGTTGATTTTATGAAATTGTGTATTCCAATGTTCAGTGCACACGTATTTACAATTGTTACACCTCTTGGAGGATTGTAGTGGCTTTTCGGAAGAGATCATTTTGTCCTGAAGTCTGCTTTGTTAGATATGGCTGCAGCTGCTCCAGCACGATTTTGGATTCTGTTTACATGGTGTAACATCCAGAGCCCAGGTGGAGCAGGTTTCCAAGACAGCAAAGAAAATACCTGAAGATGGCTTTGGAAGAGCTAAGTTTTACTACAGCTAACTAACAGGCACTAAGGAGAAAGTACAGTGTTAATTATGACTCACTAGTAAGGGAGTATAGCTACTTTTGATATATGACTTTCCTTTCCAAGGCTGGCTTAGCATATGGGCAGGAAAGTAGCTCCTACTGATACCACTAGGTGCCCAGTTCCCAGCATCCTTCAGATAACACTTACCTGGACATTCTGGGTTCTGTCCACTTAGAATGGCCCTTTGACTTGGCAAGAGTCTTAGGAATGGAAAGTGGGGTATTTCAAAGACATGATGCCAAACATTCTAGTTTTTCTCAGGAACAATACACATGGAATATTGTTTTTAATCCTTTTATCTTCAGTCCGTGTATCTTTGCTGGTGAGTGTGTTTCTTGCAGGCAGCAAAGAATTAGGCCTTCTTTTTTTCAATCCAGTCTTCCAATCTGTCTTGAGAATTAAGACCATTTACATTCAGAGTTATTATAGAAAGGTGTGTGCTAATTCTGTCATTTTGTTGTTTTTCTAGTGGTTGATTTTCTTCTAATTCCCATTTGCCTATGTACTCTTTCTCTTCTGTGTGTAGGATTCCTTTAAAATATCTTTTGCAATACTGCCTGGCTTAGTGGTCATGAATTCCTTTAGTTTATGCTTATCGTGGAAGGTCTTTATTTCTCTTCTGGTTTTGAAGGCTAGACTTGCTGGATATAGTAATCTAGTTTGACAGTTATTTTTTTTCGGAGCTTGAAGTCTGTCACTCCTTATCCTCCTCTTCTTTAAAGTTTCTGCAGAGGAATCTGAAGTCATTTTGATGGGGTAGCCTTTACAAGTGACATGGTTTTTCTCTCTTTCAGGTTTCAATGTTCTTTCCTCATTCTGCACTCTTGCCATTTTAACTAAAATGTAATGTGGGGAGATTATTTTCTGTCCTGCCAGTTTGGAGTGCTAAATGCTACTTGTACCTGGATGTCCATTGTCTTTCCTAAGATTTGGGAAGTTCTGGGCTGTTATTTCGATGAGTAGATTTTGTGTGCCTTAGTCTGTACCTCAGAACCTGCTTCCGCACCAAAAATAAGTAAGTTTGGTCTTTTAACTATGTCTCAGAGTTCTTGGAAATTTTGTTCATTATTTCTTATTTGTTTTTTGTTTATTTTGGTCTGAGTGTGATAACCCATCAGTGTTGTCTTCAAGCCCTGAAATTCTGCCTTCTGCTGGATCCATTCTATTACTGAGGTTCCACTCATTTTTCATTTCACTTATTGCATTTTCAATTTCCCAGATTTGTTTGGTTCTTTTTCAGAACCTGTTCTTGAATTGCCCCTTCTGATATGCATTGTCATCCTTAATTCATTCAGCTACTTTTGATATCCTCCTTGAAGTCACTGATTCTTTTAAAAATCAACATTTTGAATTGTTTTTCCAGCATTTCATCAATTTTATTATCTTTTCATTTAGTTACTTAGAGGAGTCATGTTGCCCTGTTTTTAATATTTCTTGTATTTCTATGTTGAGACGTGTACATCTGTTGGCATGGACATCTCTTCCACTTATATCTAAAAATCTTTCTAGTGACCAGCCTTCTTTTGAAATCTTCATACTCAGTATAATTCTGGGTTTTTTTGTTTGTTCATTTTTTTGTTTTTGTTTTTTCTTGCTACCGGGAATCAAACTCAGTACCTTGGGCTTGCCAGGCAGGTGCTTGTGCCACTGAGCTATCTTCCTGGCCCTCAGTATCATTCTGAAAGGGTAAAACAAATCACAGTAATGATCATGACACAAAGACAAGCTGGATACTGAAATATAGTAAAAATCAATTGAAAGCAACATGTATACCACCATTAACAATAAAAAAGAAAAAACCAATAAAGATGCAGAGTAAACTAAAGGCTAGAAATTAATAAAGCCAAGGTGAATTATAATAAGATATAGAAGGAACAGAGAAGGGAAATGGAAGAAGAGTAAAAGAGAAGGAAAAAGAAACAAGGGAAAAAAAATGAGGGATTAAAATTCAATTAAAGTATGTAAAAGTAAATACATTTAAGTATGGGCCGGTGAGATGGCTCAGCAGCATATGCGCCTGCCTGGCAAGCGCGAGGGCCCGAGTTTGACTCCCAGATCCCACATACGAAAAAAGGGCCGGTGATATCGCTCAGCAGCACGGGCACCTGCTGGCGCGTGAGGTCCTGAGTTCAACCCCCGGAACCCACAAAAAAAAAAAAAAAAAAAAAAAAAAAAAAAATATATATATATATATATATATATATATAAAGTAAAAGCAAGAGAAAAAAAAAAAAGGAAAAGAAGAAAACAATTAAAAGAAAAAAGAAAAGGAAATGATTCCAAAAAATTCCTCCACACGAGCTGTCTGGATTAGTGAAGTTGCTTTCCAATAAAGTCAGACTCCACCAGCCATGGGGGCAGAGCAATGAGTCATGCCTGGCCTGTAGTGTTTTCTTTCCACTCCCACTTAACAGGCTGGTGCTGTCCCATCTTTCCCCCAGCCAGGCCAGCTAATTGTATGTTGTCTGCCTCAGGGCTGTACTCCAAAGACTTTTAATTATCTGTTTGTTTCCTTCTGTGCACCCGGAGTTACTGCTATCCCATCTGGCTTTGCAGGATGTGGGATGACGAGGTGCCTCCTCCCTCCAGAGTCCCCACTGTCAGGCACAAGCGTGTGGCAAACCTCTAAGCAGAGACACATTCCCAAGCACAAGGAGCAAGGGGGAAGCAAGCAGACCACTGAGACCTGTGTTGGAGAGGGCCCGTGCCAACCACCGTACCCTCCATAGCCCAAGCTCTTTGCTGCTCGGAGGGTGTCTGACTAACTCTTTCCCTCTCCACTGTCTCTCGTAGCTGTCTCCTGCATACTCACTGGGGAAAGGTGTCCCTAAGGACCCTGAAGTATGGTGGCTTGTGACTTCTGAGCCCAAGAGTAGCTCTGTCGTGCAGGAGGGGTCATTTTCAGATTAAACCCTTTCACTGACTTTACAGCTTGCAAATCCATAGGTTTCTCATCCAGCTAGGGCTGCTGGTTCAATCCTTATCCCTGGGCCTGCTAGCCCTCTCCAGGCTTACTTTGTCCTTGTGGAGAGGGGTTTCCTCTCCCCAGGGCCAGGGTTGGGCTTGTGGGCTGCTTCATACTTTTCTCTACACTGCCTTCTGTTTCTCTGTTCTTTTAGCTTCCTTACCACCTCTTTCTTGATTCCCAGAGCTCTTCCTTCTCTCTCCTTGGAATATAGTTTCTTCTTTCTAACTCCTAATTCTTCTCACTTAAAGAATCACATGAAGAATACTTATTTTGCACCATCTAATCTGAATTCTCTAGCACACTCTTTTTTCATGTCGAATTTTCTTTGTGTCTTTTTTTCCCATTATTTTTTATTTGTGAGTATTATTTTTTACATTTTGCTGTGCTATGTATTTCATCATATCATTTTCCAGTCCTTGAGGTATACATTTGCATGTGAGCATTGTTTATGGAAAAACATTGAAGCTTCCTCAGTAAACATGGAGATGTCTTATTTTTGCACAGCTGCATTTAACAGGCTGCAAATAATCATGTTCTTAAGATCTGGGGCTGTTGACCAACTGCTTAGGCAGTGGTGACTCATGGCGGGTTTTGAGCAATCTCATCAGAAGACAGACTCAGGTTTCTCATCATGGTATTTCAGACAACTGAAGGTCTGAAGTTAGGTGCCCACATTTACTAACCATAGCAATATGCATTTATACATTTCACTTGTAACCTATTTCTTTATGAATACAACTCATAACTTACACCCATGCAATCATGCTTAGTATTCCTGAGGGTTTATACTTGCAAAAGTTTAGGTGTTATTGTTGCCTATTTTACTGTGAAAAGGGGCCTGTGAAGTGTTCTGTCATGTTTTGATATGCTTCTCAAATAAATCCCCTCTTAAAAATGTCAATAAATGTCATTAAAGAATATTTTAAATATTTTTCTGGAATTATATTTCAGGGATTTTTGATCTCTGGGGATTTTAGATTTTAGGGATATCCAACTTTGAGGGTTTTGATATTTTAGGGTCTCAAGCTTCAAGATTCTGAAAGTTGGATTATGACATTCAGGATCCTGTCTTTTGGGATTAAAGTCCAAACCCATTACCATCACGTCTGGGTCATAGCATTGTTTGAAGGCAAGAGGAGAGGCGGTGACCTCCTACCACTGTTGCAGAAAGCTTGTTAAAATGCACATTCCTAAACCTGTAATCCCAGCACTCTGGAAGACTGAGGCAGGAAAATTGCAAGTTCAAGCCCAGCCTGGCATTTTACAATTTAGCAAGAACTTGTCTTAAAATAAAATGTAGAAAAGCCTGGAAGTGTAGCTCAATGGAAAGGCCCTAGGTTCAATTCCTAGTATAAAAAAAAAAAGAAGAAGAAGAAAGAAAGAAAGAAAGAAAGAAAGAAAGAAAGAAAGAAAGAAAGAAAGAAAGAAAGAAAAGGAAGAAAGAAAGGACTTCAAGCAATGAACCTGACAGTGCATCATCCACTGTCCTGGGAAGGCCTGCAGCAGACTGTTGGCAAAGCTCACCACCTAGTTAACAGCCAGGGTTTGGTTCAATCACCTGAAAATCTTTTCCTTGCAATTCTTGCTCTTCTGGCAGCTACAGTATTCCTGTGGTTCAGGGAAAAGAGTGTTGGGGCCGGTGAGATGGCTAGCGGCATAAGCGCCTGCCTGGCAAACGTGAGGGCCCGAGTTCAACTCCCGGATCCCACATACGAAAAAAGGGCTGGTGATATCGCTCAGCAGCACAGGCGCCTGCTGGCGTGCGAGGTCCTGAGGTCGACCCCTGGTACCCACAAAAAAAAAAAAAAAAGAGTGTTGGGCCTACATAACTAATCTACCCTTGCTTAGACCCCTTATATGGATGGACAGAGCCCCCAGAGATTTTCCATTCTATAGAGAGCAATAACCCCACATATACTATTCTGCCTGGCCCACAAATTTTAATGCATCTACAAGAACAGGCTAAGCTCCACGTTACCTCCCATTTTGTATATCCACCTTTATGTGTAGCCCATCTACAGCAAGATTCTAGCCCTTGCATGTCAGCTATGGATCAGACTTGGAAAGTACAACTGTCTAAAGGACAATTTGCCTTATTAACCTTAAATGCTATTCCCTCAGATAGTAACCTTATAAGAGATTTTAAACTTAACATTCCTATCTGTATTCCAGAAGCTCATGCCCCTCATTTTGAGAAAGGTGATTTGGGCCCCTGGCAGACTTGCAGAGATCCGTATCATGGATGGGCTATGCACAAATTTAATTATTCCTTTGTAGATTGGTCCCCCAGAGAGTTCCTTCTGGGAAAAGATCAAGGTTGGCACAAAATTTCCTTTTCAGGCTCTCCTGACTGTACCATGACCTCAGAGGCCTTGTCCAATGCAACATGGTCAGGAAGAGGCCTCAATCCTCCCATCCCCGGACTCATTATCAATGACAAAACTGGAACCATACAACATAGTTTATGGAAATTAGCCCTACCTTTCCATGCTGGATGGCTGCAGACTGGGCATCTGCAGCCAGTAAATGGAGAAAAAGTAACAGTAATATTACAATGTCATAGGTCTAGAAAAGTAAACATATGTATATATGATCCTCATGTACTGTTAAAAGGGAAGATAGAGTGGCAACAAAATACATTCTCATGTACTAATTGTTATCTAACCCATTGTGTCATGCCTAAACATCTTTCTAATGACTTCACAGTAGTGATCATGGACAGGATGCCCGGGATTTGGCTTCCAGTCAATCTGACAGAGTCTTGTTATCATTTGCCTACTTCCCTCTTGGTAGAGACCTTAAGAGATTTAGCAGTTGGACCAAGAGGATGATTGGATTAATTACAGCAGGGATAACCTCCCTAGTGCTTTCGATAGCCAGCACAGCTATTGGCTCTGCGGCGTTAGCTCATTCAGTATGGGCTGCTCACTTTGTAGACAAGTGGACAAGAACTGTGGATAAGAGCTGGAAAATTCAGTGAGAAATTGATATAATATTGCAAACCCAGGTAAGCATCTTAGAGACCTCTGTCCTTTGGATGGGATATCAAATTGAAAATTTGCAATTGTAACAAGGATTAAAATGTTACTGTAATATGACTCACTGTTGTATCACTCCTTTACCATATAATAAAAGCCTGCATCATTGGGGAATGATCAAAAAACACATACAAGGAGCAATCCATCAAAATATTACTATGAATATAGACGCTCTTCAGAGAAAAGTGCCGTCCATGTCACAACAGACAGCCACATTTGATGCCCAAATTAAAGATTGGGATAAGTTTGCTGATCCTATAGAACAATTGAATCCATTTGCATATCTCAAGGTTCACTTCTGGTTTTATAATTGGAATTAGTGTCCTCATTCTCTTGTTTATAATTCTTCTCATTAAAGTGTGTCATGGAGGATTCACAATTCAGTGACAACTAGAGGCCATACAGCCACAACTGACCCTGTTCCAGCTTCTTCAAAACAAAGAAGAGGGAACTGTGGGGGACCACCTGGATGGCTCTCCTTGAAAGAATAGTTATCTCCGTTTTTGCTAAACCTGGTCCTACTTCTGTGTATTGATACTTGCACAGCTGGCTAAGTTTTGTCCTTATCTCCTCAATTGGCTTTAAGCAATGCAAATCGCTCTAGCCAAGGTGCTGATGTGCAGTCTTTGAAGCAAGGCGACAGGTCAGTGTTGCCCTGCCCCATAGCTCCCAAGAAGCATATGTGAGCCAGGTAGGAGGGAGAGCCATGCTCCATGCTGTCGGCTGGGATCGAGCCTCGAGATAAGAGGCTATGACTAAAAAAACAAAAAACAAAAAACAAACAAACAAAAAAAAAACAAGAGGCTATGACTTCCCAGGGCATAAAAAATTACACATAAGAGCTGAAGCACCAACTCCAAAACATTAGCTATTACCTTGAACTGTGTTATGCAGATTACTCTTTCTGCATATCCTTCTCTCCACATATTGCAGAGGTGATGTCAGGCCTCCTACTTGCCCAGTTCATAGCACTCATGTACTTCCCGCCATTCTCACAGACACTCATCCTCGAGCCACTCCCTTCTTCACGAATTAATAAAACCTGGGTTTGGCCCTGGGCTGTGGCCTTTGTTCCAGTGAGCCATCATCCTAGCTGGACTTAGGACCCCCTTGGCTCCCCACAAGTACAAATATGCCTTCGTGTCTTTATTCTCACCGTGGGTTGCACTGGAAGTGGTAGATTGGAATTAACTTGCTAGAATTCCAATAACTTTTCCATGGGATTACAAATACAAACTTCTGGGACCGTGACAAGGACTGGAAGGGCTCTCAGTAAAAGGTGGAGTAGATGTTGTTGATGAGTTATGCAGCAACTATGATGTCACTTAAAACACAAAGCATTGGCCAATGGTTGTGTTTTACTCCATCCTAAACATACTTTATTTCTTGTGATTTTTTTCCTGTTAAGTACTCATTGATTAATATATTGAAAGCTGGGTGTGGTGGTGCACACCTATAATCCCAGCACTTGGAGAGTGAGGCAGGAGGATCACTGCGAGTTTGAGGCCAGCCTGGGCCACATAGTGAGTTCAAGACCAGCCTGGACTACACAATGAGACCCTGTCTCAAAAAAGTAAAACAAAAAATCCTCATAAAATTAAAATTAATAATTCATTGATAGAAGTATTCTAAAGAATAAACGTGGGTCTGAGAGACCCCTGTTTCTGTGCCTTTATGATAAAATTAGTGTTATGCTCCTAGGCAATTAGAAAGACAAGGGAGGGACAAGCTAACTACACTTGGCAGAGGTGCCAGGCAACATAACTCCCAGGAAAGCCAGCTCCCCTCACCCACCTGACAAAACGCAAGGTGATAAGAGACAGCCACCGGAGGACTCTTATTTAATACATGAGACATGAATGCGCTTGAACACACGCACACACACCTACCTATATACACATGTATGTGTGTTCTCACTTGAACATTAGTACAATATTGCTGTGTAACCCAGGCAGGAGATTGGGGGCTCACTGCACCTGTCCTCAATAACTTACATCAACCATGAAAAGGGTCTCTAATAACTCTTAACCTCTGTTGTTCCTTAGAATTCATTCTTCGATTTTGGGGAATATGAACTTGGCATATTGGACATCTAGCAGGTCGGGAGTTATGATATTTTCCTTATATCATTTGGAGGTCATATATCATTCCTATATCAATACCACCTCACGGTAGCTGTCTCTCCTCTTCCTTTTCCATCTTTTTCACCCAAAATAAACCGTCTTTTATTATACTAAACTTTGCATTTTTTAAGTTCTTTACTGGTGCTGCATTTAGGGATGCAGGGAGCTGCATTCTCAGCAGAGCAGTGGCATGGCCTGATGTGGCATGGTGAGCTGTCCACACCCAGCTATAACATTGCCATCCTCCTGCCTCAGCCTCCCAGAGTACTGGGATTACAGTAATCTGCACCACTGTGCCCAACTCCAATTCTTAAGGACAGTCTAATGTTGGGCAGAAAAGAGAGTGGTGGGGCAGGCCGGAAGTGTGAGACAGCTCAAAGTCATTGCCACAGAGATGATGAAGCAGCTGGGACAGGGTGTGGGGAGGAGAGTAGTGGAGGTTCCAGTTCCAGGGACACGGAGGAGGGTGATACCACTACATCGGAGGGGGAGGCTGGAGGGAAGAGCATGGTCCCTGGCTGAGTGGGGAAGAAGAGGCACCATGTACCCAGCAACACAGGGACAGACTGTGGGCGCAGGAGGGAAAGCCAGGGTTTCTGTTCAGCGAAGGTGCAGGAGGGGTCTGCAGGATGTCCAAGAGGAAACTGCAGAATCCTGGGTCAAAACTCCTGTTCCAACAGCCCCTGAGACACAGAAAGATCTGCACAGCCCAGGGAGGAAGTGGCAGGTGGAGGGGGCAACATCAAATGCACAGGCACCCCTTGTTCCCAAAATCAGAAGCCTGGCAGTGTCCTGGGGACACAGAAGCACACTGCCGCCAGGCCACACCCCACTGTTTCCTGACCCAAACCTGAGGATCCTCGCATGGGCTGGCAGAGTGTAGACACAGCCTCTGGGCTGGAGTCCAGTGGCTTTTACCTCCCTGTTGGGCCACCCAGGTAGCTGGCTTCTTGTCTCTGAGGTCACTGTGTCCCCACAGCCTGGCTGGGCACAGGCCAGCTGGAAAGTAGGGCTGCATTTACTGGCAGGGGTTAGAGTGTGGACTCAAGGCATCTGCCTGCTTCAGAATCCCAGCTCTGCCTGGTTCTGACTGATGTGTGGCCTTGGGACCTTGCTCACCTCTCTGTGCCTCAGTTTCCTCATGTGTACAAGAGGGTAATGGAACCTCCCAGTGGGCATTTGTGACGATGTGATGAGCTCTTCAGCATAAAGAATAGACTGTCATGCTGACTGTCACCAATGTCACCAGGCTTCCGTTGAGAGAAGGAAGGAAGGAAGGGGATTTGCTTAAGTACAAGGCTAGGGGACTCCTATTTAGTAAGGCATCAGCTACAAGGCACACGCTGGATCTGAGACTGACCTGCTTCTTATGCAATCCTCCAATTTCTTTCCTTATCGTCTCCCTCTAACCTAAGAACCAAGAGGACAGGAGATGTGGGTCTGTGTTGATTGTCTGCTGCTACAGAATAAATCGCCCCAAAACTCACAGCTTGAAACAATAAACATTTGTTATCAAATGTCAGGAATCCAAGGGCAGCTGAGAGGGGTGGTTCTGGCTCAGGTTCTCTCATGAGCCTAGAGTCAAGCTGTTGTCCAGGGCCACGGTCCCTGGCTGGGCTGGAAGTCCCATGTCCAAGGTCACTCATATGGCTTTTGGCAGGAGGTCTCGGTCCCTCCCCACATGTGTCCATGCAGAGGGTTGCTCAGGCATGACTTCCAAGAGAAGGAGATGAGGGGAGAGCAAAAGACAGAGTGTGAAAGAAATAGGAAGAGAAGGGCCGGTGATATAGCTCAGCGGCATATGCGCCTGCCTGGCAAGCTCAAGGTCCTGAGTTCGGCTCCCAGAACCCACATACGAAAAAAGGGCCGGTGATATCGCTCAGCAGCACAGGTGCCTGCTGGCGCACGAGGTCCTGAGGTCAACCCCCGGTACCCACAAAAAAAAAAAAAAAAAAAAAAAAAAGGAAGAGAAATAGGTATAGAGGGAGCCCAGCCGGAAGTGGTTGTCTTTGTAACTCAGTCACGGAAATGACGTCCTGCTCCGCCGTATTCCATGCATTAGAAGCAGATCACTAAGTCCAGCCTAATGCAAGGGCTTGGTAACTGGGCTGCCTGTTTCGAAGGAAGGAGCATAGAGAATTTGTGAACACCTCTGGAAAATGACCGGACAGTGTCACTTCAGAAGCTAACAAAGGACGTAGCGTTCATGGTGTGTGTGGAAGGACTGACGGGTGACTGTGTGGGTGAGCAAGGAGGGTGCAAGCCCTAGTGAACACAGGGAAGGAGCCAGGCTGTGCCAGATGAAAGCGAGTGTGAACAGGGCCAGCCTGTTCCCGCTCCAGCCGCTCCTTTACTGGGGATTTCCCGATGCGGCCTGCGACCTGGGAAGCAGTTTGGAAGAAATAGAAACAGACAGCTGTAGGCTACAGTAGCCACTCCCTCCCAAAGAAAACACACAGAACAGAGGAGGGGGCAGACAGAGTAGCTTTCAAATCAGATCCAAGAATTCTCCGTGACCTGCCAAATTCTGCTACAGGAGTCTCCTAAACCTCACACAAGGTGGCTGGGCTGAGGGACTTTGCAAGCCCTGCCTCAAATCTGCTGCCAGCATCTTCCCCAACGACCATAAAACTAGCCAGAAAGTGGCATAAAGCGGTGGGCAAAGGCTGTTCCGTCCTTATCCAACCAGGTGAGAGGCCTAGCCTGTAACAGTCTGAACTTTCTCGAGATTCTCTGATACTGCACTATCAGAATCTCGTTTCTTCCCCCTAAGAATTCTTTAAAAACCTCTGAGAGACAAGAGGTTCAGAGAGGTGGAGTAACTGGCCTAAAGCCCTCCAGCTCCTGGAAGTGGCACAGCTATAATGCAAAGCTATGATGCAAAGAGCAGGGCCCTCCCATGAGCTGGTCTGCCTGGTGGGAACCCACATCTGTCCCTCGCAGCCTCACTCTCTCTATCCTGCTTGCATTCCTACTGGTCTCCCGATCAGTCCCCCAAGTACACTCCACTTATGATCCCAGCCCAGTGTGGGCACGGCCCTTCCTAAGGATTTCCTCCTCCCGCCAGAGCCGCGTCTGCACTTAGGAATCATAAGCAGCGTGATTTCAAAGGCAGCAACTGAAAACCTGTGACCAGCAACACGGTGATCAAGCCTGCAACATTCAAGGCTCTGGTGACTCCGTGGGCATCAAGGTGACCCAGTCTGAGGACAGTAAGAGGAGTGGTCCCTCCAAATGTATATCTGCTGGTCCTGGCACCCACGGAGGCTGGTGCTACACCACACTCACATGGCACCTAAGGCAGGTGACACTTCTGGCCTCTACCTGTCTTCTCGCCTGCTGTCACCAGATTCCTTGACCCTTTGAGATAGGCTCCTGCACACATTGGCCCTGACCTTACCAAAGCCAGAGTGAACCTTCCTGCTCACCTTGGCTTGCCCACCAGGGTGTATTTTAAGTCATAGGGACAGGCCACCCACAGTCAGAGGTGCAGGGCAGAGCGGTGTGACCAGTGCGGACAAAGTTTCCATTCAGCTACGACTCCAACCCACATAAAAATGACAACCTTCCCTACACAGCCAGATCCACAACAACCAGTGCTTGTGAGATAATCATGTTCTCTTCTGGTTCCGTATGAATTTTAGGAGTGTGATAAATCAAACACACAAGCTTAAATACTTAATGCATTATTTCTTTTATATGGGAAACACAAACTATAAATAAATGGAAGAGCAAAAGAAAAGATAGATCATAGGAAAAGGGGAGATGGATCTTTTGCAAATGGGAAGGGGACCGTGAGATGGAGGGTGGAAAGGAGAAGGGGACAGAAAAAGGATTAAGCTGTGTTATGCACATGGACCCACTCCCCAGGATGAATGTAATCACTATGTACTGCAAACACAGACTAATAAAAATTAAAATTAAAAATGAAACCAAAAAAGATTATCGTGTTCTCTTCTATGGCCGAGGATGAACATGTCTTCCCTTTTTTTATTTTTGTAATTTTGGAAAGAGCATGGGATGGTGGTGGTGAGCCTTGGCCTTGGCCTTGGGCTGGTTTGACCTAAGCACCACCTGCTACCACCGAGCAGCTGTGGCCTTTGGTAGATACAGGATTAGACATTAGAAGATTTTTCCTCCCAACTAGCCCCCTTTCTGGAGGTTGACCCAGACCAAAACTTGGTGATAATACTCAAGAGGAAAGACCGGATGGACACCTGTTCCAACATAAACAAGGACAGTAGCTGAGCAAAAACACAGGGCACCTGCCCTGGCCTGTCCCACCCAGAGTAGGGCTGATGGCACTAGATGTATGATGACCATCTGACACCCTGTGTCCAGGGTGAGGAGGGGGCAGGTGAGGGTCAAGGAAGCAGAGGTTTCTGCGGGGTTGAGAGACCATGGGGACAGAGCATGCAAGAGGACAAGTCTCCAAATGGCCTTGGCCAGCCAGCTCTCCTTCTCACTCTTAGTTCTCAGGGTAACTGTGGAATGTGCCCAGGCTGCTGCACCCTGAGGTAAGAGGAACTTGCCCGGGCAGCCCAGGCTTTGCACCTGTCCTCCCTAGGATGGTAGATCCGGCAGCACTTGTGCTCAGCCACCCAACTCTCCCCCAGGATACAAAGCCGGCGGCACAGTGCTGTCCAGGTCCCTTGGCCTTGGGTCAAAGAGGAGACATCTTCCACCCTGGGGAGCTCTCCTGAGCACTGGGCACACGACTCTTCATGGATCCCAGGTTTCTATTTATTTTAGCAGCCTATCTATGAGTTACAAAGTTCATTTGCAAGATTGGTGCAGCTGTTCTGTCGCAGTGGAGTCGGCAACTGGGCTTATGCAAAACTTCCTGTTGGACCTAGGAAATTAAGCCAAATTTAGCAAGGTGTGGAGAGCCCTCCCCTGGGAATGATTCAGGTACATGGTGTTCTGCTTCACAGAGAGAACATTTCAAGCGGGAAGGGCTTCCTGCAATTGCTTGGAGGTCAATGGAATTGAGAGGCAGGATGAGAGCAGCAGATTCCCCTCAATTTTCAAATCTCAGCAGGCAGTGCACAGAGGACAGTGTGTCTGAACTAAAAGGAAAAATGTTTTTCACTTTTCTGGACTCCGTGTGCATGGTGAGAAAACAGAGAGAGGTTCAAGGCCAGACAGACTCTTTCTAGAACATCTCTCTCGCTCATGGGCACTAACCAGAGTCCTGCGAGAAGGGCATCAAGTTCTGAGAGCAGTGCTCTCAATGCCCTAACTACCTGCTATTAGGCCCCACCTCTTGAAGGTTCTTGTACCTCAGCACCCCACACTGGGGACCAAGCTTCCAGCACCTGAGTGTCTGGGATGGGGGTACATTCAGACAATATCCAAACCACAGCCTATGTCTCACAGGCTAAGAATGGTTTATAAGTTTGTAAAAGACTGTGAAGGACAGGAGGGAGGAGGAAGAGGAGAAGAAGCAAGAGCAGGAGGGGGAGGAGGGAGGAGAGGGAGAGAAGGAGAGAGAGACCTGTGGCCCTGACTTTACAGAGCCCTGTATCAGCGGCCTCCCGCATCCATCACAGGACCCATTATCAAACTGCAGAGACAGTGGCACTTTGAAAGTAGGCTCATTATTTGTTTTCTTCATTGCTGGCTGCCCGGGACCCAGGATAATGCCTGGCGCATGGAATTTGTAGACTAAAGGAAGGTATCAGTGAATGATGTATGGGAAAGCACCTGGCAACCTATGCAGTCTATGTGTAGTGCAGACAAAAATACATAATATTTTGAAGTCTGCCACACCTTATTCTGGAGAGGAAGCTGGATGCTGCCTTTGGACAAGGCCTTGGATGTGTTCTGGGATGGCCCAACTGAGAACCATTTTATGCAGCTGCAAAAAAAACATGCACCCAGGAGCCAAAAGCAGAGAGGAAATCTGAATGTAGAAACGCAGGCAGAAAGGGCTGCTCCCCTCTCACCCCATGACGCTGTGCCTCTTCCTCCTTAGGGGGCATCCAGATCACCAGGGATAGCATCAGGACACAGGTTATGAACAGAAGGCCTCTGGCAGGCCCTGAGAATTTGTTCTCCTCACCAGCCCCAAGGTGCTGCTGCCGCCACAGCTACAGGGACGCACTCTGAGCGTGGCACATCTGTCAAAGCACAAGGCGCTCTGCCTCAAGCCCGCAGACATCTCTGCAGGCACCAGTCTGCCCCTAATTTCCTTTGTGCTCCCTTTTGTGAAGTTTAGAAATATGGAGCGTCCTGGCCTCCAGTGAGAGAATATTCTTGAAGAACTGCTGAATCGGAGGCCCACAGGCTCCCAAAGCCCCGCAGCCTAGCAGCTGTAGAGACGTGAGTGGAGGTCCCCTCTGAGGCAAAGGAGCCAGAAGATTCTGGGAGGATGCTGCCTGGGGTCGCCTTGGCCTCACTCTCTGTGCAACACAGGGCCCTGGAGACCTCCGGACATATTCCATTCTTGTGTAAATGGTGCTCGCAGAATTGCAGGAAGGCTAAGGTCAATACTTGTGGCAAAGCAGACCCCTGGAGACTGTCAGGGCCCAGAGAAGAGGCTGGGAGATAGCCAGGGGTGGGGGGCATATGGCCCCAGAGCATCAGTCTGGAGCTACAGGTGGCAAGTGGCTAACAGGTCCTGGGAGGACCTAAAAAATCCTCAGGGGATGGTAGAGAATTACCTGCCTTCACCTTGGGATGGAGGTTCACTAAGTGAGTACAATTTAAAAGAAAATTGTTCTCCACAGCCAGAGAACTTGAGAAGCCTCGGTAGAGGTTACTATCACCCCAGTATCTAAGCTCTTCTTCTCCTTCATGGCAATAGACCCCCATGTTTTCAGCTGGGACAGGCCCACATGGAGTACATATACTGGGCAGGGCCTCCTTTACTGCTGGGTGTGGCCATGTGAACAGCCTCTGACCAGTGCAGCATAATGGAAATGACCAGTGGAAAGCAGCACTCAGGCCATTCCCTTTAACAGAAAGAGTGTGTCCATTCCTCCCTGTTGCCCTTCCTATTGGGTGGAAGGTAGTTACGGTGTGGCAGAAATGTCGAGGCTAACAGCCTGACACTATGTTAAGATGGGATATGCAGGCTCAGCCTGTCTCAGGGTAGGATTATCAGACTCAGCCACAGAACACTATGCCGTGTCTGCAACTCAAAGATAGGTGACCCAGCTTTGACCACATCCAGCTGCACTTCAGCCTGCAAACATGTCCTGTTTTGCTGGCATGTCTCAAGGACTATCTCCCCAGGACAGAACAGCCCCATCAAGGACACGTTTAATCTTACCCACTCGCTCGGCTCTGAACTTCCCTCACATTCCCTTGCCTCATGATAAATGGCCTCCTGTGACTAAATTTGCCTGAAACAAACTGCCTAACAACTTATGGCTAAATATATGCAACCAATTATAGAGTAACCTGCTATCGGCTTTGTACTTCCTGCTCACAAACCCCATGTAAGTTTCTGCTTTACTCTGAACGGGGCTGGTATTTTTGGAATTCCTAGTTCCCACCAGCCTGCTGGCATTAATAAAAAGTTGCCTTCCAACTCCTTGGTGTAAAGAGTCTTCCACTCAGTTTGTTATCATATTCTGCAACATTTCTTGGTGCATCAGCTGGGTAGACACTGTGCTGACCACTTAGGTTGCCAGTGGAGGCCTGCTGGCCACAGCGGGGGCTCACCCTCCAACCTGCAGACTAGAAGGCACACCCTCTGGGCCTCGTCTCGGAGTCTCTCAGTGGTTGAGGAGAAGGAGCCCCTGCGTGGCAGCGGAGACCTCACTGGACCGATAGGAGGAGAAAGGATGCAATCAGTCGGGCCCTCAGAAAAGGTAGGATTGCCCCGGGAAATCCCTCAGTCAGCTTACCAGTTTCCATCCCCTGCATGGGATGAAGGAGGACATCATCAATCCTTGCCTGTGTTAGTCAGGACAGTCAGTTTTGGTTTCAGTTAGATTTTGCCCTTGGGATTGGGGGCTGGAAAGTATTAACCTCTGTGTGCCTGTGTGTGAATGTGTGGACTGAGTGTGAACAGATGATGTAAGCAATAGGTCATTCTGTTTGTGCTCCACGATGAAAGCCCCCCCAGGGGCTCAGAGTTACAGAGCTTGATTGGGCTCTAACCTGTGGTATCTTGGACTCGTCCGACTGGTCACACTGGCAAGCTTTCCTTGGAGGCTTGAGAGGACAAAATGGAGAAACTACCAACACTTCTTCTTAGTCCAGATAGTCCCAACGTCTCCAAGAGGTGAGTGGCCAGGCAGGCGCCTGAGTGGTCTCTCCTTCATGAGGGGCACCCACCCTTTGTCATGACACCGTTCAAGGGCACGGTACATACACCACAGGGGGTCAGTATGCGTGCCAGCCAGAGTAAGCCCACTGTTTTCGACTGCATAATAAAAATCTTCAAGAAAGGCTTCTCAGATGACTATGGAATGAAAATGAAATCTCAGCAGCTCCATAACTTCTGAGAGATTGCTGGCTATGTCTGTGTCCCACTTGGCCACCAGAGGGAACCCTAGACATGGAAATCGTCCACCAAGTCTGGGATGAGGTGACTCCACTGAACAGCCACCTGATCAATTCCCCTACATCAACTCATGGCTAGGACTGTGTCAGAACCCCCCACCATGGCTCTGTGTCTGTGCTTGTCAGGAAAAAGAAACTCTCTTCGTAGTCAAAGTTGATTGACCACATTGCAAATCCCCCAGAAAAATGGCCAAAAAGACTGAAAAGATTTATCCTATTCTGCCTGATGATCCTGATGACAACTTCCCTCCCCTGTACATGGGTGACAACCCAAACCTGCCAGGGCCTCTGGGACCTCCACCACCCCCAGAAGTGGCTCCCAGCCAGCCACCAGCCATTCACCCAGACTCTACCATATCATCTTTGCTGACACCACATCCCTGGCACCACCTAACCCCCAAGAGCCACCTGAGCCAAGCCCTGTTAGTAGCCAGCTGTGCTCGACACACCTTCAGATGCCTCTCCGGGGATATCCTGGCAGTCCAGGAGGGCCAAATCAGCAACCTGCCTGTGCTATCTGCCCTTCAGCTCCATTGATCTTCCCAACTGGAAGCATCATATTCCCTCTTACTCAGAAAAGCCCCAAGCGATGATCGATCTTCTGACCTCAATCTTTCAGACACACCAGCTCACCTGGTACGATTGCCAACAAATCCTTCTGACTCTCTTCAGTACTGAAGAGTGTGCCCATATTTTTGAGGGAGAACAAACCTGGCTAAAGACTAGAGTTCCAACCTCCACTGTGAACCCCAACACCTGGATAAACACAGTCTTCTCTAATGTCCAGCCAGATTGGCACTTTAATACTGCACAGGGCCGTGATGCCTTGGGGCTGTATTGGGAGGTACTCCTGGCAGGAATAAAGGAGGGAGGAATTTGGATACCTATTAACATGTCTAAAATTGCTGAAGTTATCCAAGAACCTAATGAAAGTCCTGCTAAATTCTATGAGAGGCTCTGTGAAGCATACTGACCTTATTCCCCATTTGACCCTGAGGCCCCAACAAATCAGCAGAAGATAAACTCAGTTTTTGTGACACAGTGCATCTCTGACATCCAAAGGAAAATTCAAAAGATTGATGGATTTGCTGGCATGAAGGCCACTCAGCTGCTTCAGATAGCAGAGAAGGTTTTTACAAACCGGGAGAAAAAAGAAAAAAAAGAGCATAGATGTCACCAGACTGCCCTCCTGGCTGAAATCATGGGAAAGCTGCTCCCCGAGAAATCCCAGATGAATCGACCTCATTACTGGGACCAAGACAACAGCAAGGCCTCTTGGGGACTGCAACTCAAAACAGGCGGTCGTCCCTATGCCTGGCCCCAAACCAATGTGCTCGATGTGAACAACTGGGACATTGGAAAGGCAAATGCCCTCTCCACCTGAAAGATCAAAAAGCCTCTGGAGAGCCAAGCATGCAGCCGCCCGAATCCCTAATCCCACTTTTCAACAACGATGAATTGGAAAGACTGGGCTCTGTAAGACTGGGCCCCTGAGAGCCCACAGTCATTGCCAAAATCAGGGGAAAACCAATGACTTTTATGGTGGACTGTGGAGCCAAACATTCTGTTGCCACCCAACCTGTTGCCCCTCTGGCTTCCCGACAAATTCAAGTGATGGGGGCTACTGGCACTCCCACTGAGAAGAAATTCTGTCAGAGCAGATCCTGTGAGATGGGTGGACATTTTATTAAACATGAATTCCTGCACATGACTGAGTGCCCTATCCCACTCCTAGGGTGAGACCTCCCCTCAAAGTTAGGAGCAACTATTTCCATTGCTCCTAATCAGCCTGCCACCCTCACACTTGGGTTCCCGACTCCAAACCTGGTATTAACCCTGACCATGCCCAGAAAAGAAGAGTGGCAACTATATCAATCAGAAATGCCCAAAGACTGTAACCCTGAGGTTCTAAAAACCATGTTTCCAGGTGCGTGGACAGAGCACTCACCACCGGGGCTGGCTGCTAACCACACCCCTTTGGTAACTGAACTCAAACTGGGTGCCACTCCCATCACTGTTAGACAGTACCCAATGTCACGAGAGGCCTGCCTTGGGATACAGCCCCACATCTCCAGACTGAAACAGACTGGAATCTTAATAGACTGTCAATCACCTTGGAACACCCCCTGCTCCCAATAAAGAAAGCAAATGGGGACTTCCACCCAGTGCAAGACCTCCGTGCCATCAGTGTGGCTACCATGACCTTACACCCAACAATCCCAAACCCGTACATGCTCCTGAGCTTGCTTCCTTCAAACACTGCCTGGCTCACCTGCTTGGACTTAAAAGATGCTTTCTTCTACCTGTGAGTGGCCCCTGCCAGCAAACTCCTATTTGCCTTTGAATGGGAGGACCCTAACACAGGGTGAAAGGGACAACTCACATGGGCTCACCTTCTTCAAGGTTTTAAGAACTGTCCAACACTGTTCGGGGAAGCCCTGGCTGCCGATCTGGCCAGGTTCCCCCACAGGAAGTTCAACTGCATGCTTCTGCAGTATGTTGATGATATCCTAATTGGAAGCCTCAGAAAAGGACTGTTGGAGGGAGCTCAAGCTGTCCTCCACCACTTGTGTGATTCCAGGTATAAAGTCTCCTGGAAAAAGGCTCAAATTTGTAAGCAAAAGGTCAGATATTTAGGGTTTGACTTAGAAAAGGGGCTCTGACACCTAGGCGCAGAAAGAAAGGAAGTCATTTGCTCCATCCCACAGCCTGACTATAAAAGGGAACTCAGAGAGTTTTTAGGGGCAGCTGGTTTCTGCTGAATTTGGATACCTGGGTATGCTAAAACAGCCATGCTGCTTTAGGACATGCTGGAAAAACCCACAACTGAAAAAGATGTAATCAAATGGACTTTACAGGAAACTGAGGTTTTCAAACAAATTGAAAGAGCACCCCCCCAAAAAAAAGAGCTATGGCCTCAGCTCCAGCTTTAGGAATCCCAGATGTGACTCACCCCTTCAAACTATTTGTTGACGAGACAGCATGTTGCCTCAGGAGTCCTAACTCAAACAATGGGACCCTGGGAGAGACCAGTTGCCTACCTAAGACACTAGACTCAGTATCCAAAGGATGGCCTCCTTGTCTGCAGGTGCTCACTGCTACAGCCCTTCTGATCAAGGAAGCAGACAAATTGACTCTGGGATAAAACCTGACTGTCCAGGTGCCACAGATTGTTCTTGAGCTCCTCAACAATCGGGGACACTGTTGGCTCTCTAAGAGCCACATCACCCGGTTCCAAGGATTGCTTGTTGGAAATCCCCAACTCACGTTCCAGCCAATCAAAGCCTTAAATGCAGCCACCTATTTGCCTACAGAGCTTGGGCAGCCAGACCACGATTGCATTACACTCACTGATGAACTGTTTGCCAGCCGACCTGGTCTAGAAATGGAGGCCCTGGCTGATGCTGAGTACACCCTGTTCACAGAGGGAAGTAGCTCGGTCAAAAACAGGAAACGTTGAGCTGGCCATGCAGTTGTTACCACTGAAGAGGTGCTCCTGGCTGGACCTCTTCCCCAAGACTGGTCAGCTCAATGGGCTGAACTGTGGGCCTTAATACAAGCCCTCAACTGGGTGAAAGACAAAAAGATAAACATCTACACAGATTCCAGGTAAGCTTTTTTTTTTTTTTTTTTTGTGGGTACCGGGGGGTCGACCTCAGGACCTCGCACGCCAGCAGGCGCCTGTGCCACTGAGCGATATCACCGGCCCCTTTTTTGTATGTGGGTTCCGTGAGTCAAACTCAGGCCCTTGTGCTTGCCGGGCAGGCGCTTAAGCCGCTGAGCCATCTCACCGGCCCTCCAGGTATGCTTTTGCTGCAGTTCATGCCCACAGGATGCTATACAAGGGACGTGGCCTTTTGACAGCTGAAGGAAAACAAATTAAAAATAGAGATGAAATCTGACAACTTTTGGCTGCTGTATGGAAGCCCAAAAAGGTGGCTGTTATCCATTGCAGAGGACATCAAAAATGTCAAAAAGGTAAAAGGCTCTATCACCTTTGGAAACCAAAAGGGGGATGAAGCCACTAAGATGGTTGCCAAGGGCTCTACCTGGGAAGACAATGACCTGGTCCAGAACCTGGAAGCACTACATGAAATACCTCCAAAAACTGTTCAGTCCCCAGCAAGGACCTCTTCACTACACTCAAGAGGAAATCAAATGAGCACAACAAGAAGGAGCTCATGCAGAACCAAGCAGTGTCTGGATCTTACTGGATGGTCAAATGATCCTCCCAAAGAGCTAACTTACACCTGGGTAAAATGCCACCATGACATCACTCATGGGGGAAAGACTGCCATGGCCCAGCTCCTGAGCTGCTATTATTATATCCCAAATTTAACAGTGATCCATGCAGCTGTCAGCCAGAGATGCCAGACCTGTGCAAAGACTGAGGCCTCAACAGGCCCTCGACCCCCTACTGGAATTCCTTTCAAGGACCTCCAAATAGACTTCGCTGAAATCAAACCATGCCAGGGCTAAAATTACTTACTGGTTCTTATCTGCCCTTATTCTGGGTGGCCAGAGGCACTCCCTACCAGGACTTAAAAGGCCTCTGAAGTATGCAGAGTATTATTAAGAGAAATTATCCCCAGGTATGGGCTGCCCCTAAATATAAGCAATGACAATGGACTATCATTTGTGGCAGAAATGACACAAAACCTAGCTAAAGAATTAAAAATTAAATAAAATCTTCATACTATAGACCCCAGGGTTCTGGCAAAGTTGAATGGATGAACAGAGCCCTGAAATCAATATTAACTAAATATTACCAAGAGATTCAAGCCCCATGGGTGGGCTTTCTCCCCATGGCCCTTCTGAAAGTCAGAACATCACCAGGACCCAATGGATACACTCCTTTTGAAGTCATGTTTGGAAGACCCCCACCCCTAATAAAGGGCCTCCAGGGGGACCCGTGCCAGTTGGGAAATATCACCTTTCAGGAACAGCTCATTCAGTTAGGAAAAACTTTCTCCCAGATACATAAAAACATAGCAGAAAGGGCACCCCTTCCCACTGATACCCCCACTCATAACCATAGTCCAAGTGACATGGTCTGGGTTAAAGATTGGAAAAAGGACCCCCTGTCCCCTGCCTGGAGGGGCCCATACTTAATTATTCTGACCACTCCCACTGCAGTGAAAGTGGCAGAGTTCCACTCTTGGATTCATCATTCCAGAATCAAGTGGGCTCATGCCAACGACTGCTGGAAGGCCTACCCTGATGAGTCGGGCCCCTGAAGACCACCTTGAAGAGACAATGCACTCAAACCCTGCTCTTGACACTTGGGAAGCTGACGAATCAACACACGGCTGAAGATTGAACGGATGTCATACACAGGAGCACCTGATCTAATTGACTCATGTTCTGTTACCCAGTTTGGTTCTTAGTCCTGTTGCTCTTGTTGATCTTAGTATTTGCTACAGGACTCTGGGCTGTGTCTCCAGAGGGCTGGAAAGTTCTGCAAAATGTTGCTTTTGTCCTTTTCTATTTCAGTGTAACCATTGGACTACCTATCCTCAATTGACCAAACATAATGATGTCTCTCTTATGGGTAATATATATGAGTTCTCTAGGAATTAATGGAAACAGAGGATGCTGTGAGTTCCAAGTCCATTTGGGAGGTACTCCAAATCTCCTCAACTGCACTAAATGGGACCCCCACCAACCTACTGTGTCCTTGTACTTTGATGCCTGTCCCAACAACCAGACTAATGCTTCCTATACAGGATGTGGTGACCTGAGTTGGGAATGAGCCTATTGGACCAATGATAAGTATGTGTGCCTGAGAAATGCAAAAGAACTGGTTCTGTACCAGTCTGCACAACTGGTATTGTGAAATTTGGAAACGTGACAATTTATATTGGTGGGGTCAAGAAAACCACCTGTATGAAAAACATGTCTGGGAAGGATCTCCCTGCAATGGAAGACCTCCTCTCACTCAGTCCTTGGCCCCAAGTAACTGCCAAAGGGGTCAATGCAATCCAGTTCAATATCATGTATACAACCCCAATGACACTGTCTGGGTCATGGGTCACTTATTACTTATCCGAGTGGACGGTACAAGTAATGATCCTGCAATGTTAATTCAAATTCAAAAGGTTTATATCCCCACTATTTGGGTCCCCACCTCCAAAGTTTTCACAAAATTTAAGCCCACACACAAAAATGACACTGGAGACCTTCCCTCATGGGTTCCAGACCTGCTACAATTGGTTAATGGGACCCATGTTGTCCTCCAACAGGTTGATCCCACTCTGGAAAAAGACTTCTGCCTCTGCATGCCACTTACTGCCCTATCATACTGGGTTTTGGGGCTAACTCCAAATGCACCCAGGTTTAATGTTACCCAGTCCTCAGCGATCTTCTCCAGGCTTCCCCAACCCAAATAATGGGAAACTCCACCGGCTTCCTGGGGAATAAATATACTCAAAATGTGTCAGCTGATTGTGCTTCCATAACCCAGCCCAGCTTCTCGCTTCAGGCAGAAGATGGGACGGACATTCTTTGTGTGCTTCGATGGGGTCTACCATGTGTCTTCCCCACAAAACACGGACCTCTGTGGTGTTGCTTTCCTGGTCCCAGATCTAAATGTCTACCCTGGTGACTGAGGCCCCCTGGCTCTCTTTGAATCCTGACAGAAACAGGACCCCATTTTCCTGCCTATCTTGGCTGGCATAGCAATAGGAGGCCTAGCTATGGGTGGAACAGCCCTTGGGTTAGGACAGAGCCAATATACACAACTGACCAACCAAATAGTGGGAGACTTTGAAGGTGTCCAAGATTCTCTTGATACCCTCAAAAAACAAATCGATTATTTAGCCATGGTTGTCTTACAAAACTGAAGGGCTTTAGATATCCTGACAGCCCAACAAGGGGGAACTTGTCTCTTTCTTAGAGGAAGAATGCTGTTATTATGCTAACAAGTCAGGAATAATCACAGAAAATTCCTACCAGCTGTGGAAACATCTCGAACAGAGAACTAAAATTATGAAAAATGTTTCTTCCTAGTGGGGATCCCTAGACTTTCTTCTTTCATGGATGGGAGCCTTACTTAGACCTTTAATGGCCCTTCCATCAGTCCTCCTTCTGGGCCCCTGTGTGATCCACATCCTAACCCAATTTCTGTCTGAACGCTTTGAGGCCATACATTGCCAGCTCCTCCTAAAGACTATTCCCGCCAACCAACTTCTTAAAACTGAGGAAGAAGAATCTTCCATATAAAAAAAATGGGGGAGAATGTGGCAGAAATTTTGAGGCTAATAGCCTGACACTATGTTAAGACGGGATATGCAGACTCAGCCTGTCTCATGGCAGGACTGTCAGACTCAGCCATAAAACACTATGCTGTGTCTGCAACTCAAAGATAGGTGAACCAGCTTTGACCACATCTAGCTGCACTTCAGCCTGCAAACATATTCTGTTTTGCTGGCATGTCTCAAGGACTATCTCCCTAGGGCAGACCAGCCCCATCAAGGACACATTTAATCTTACTCACTTGCTCAGCTCCGAACTTCCCCCAGGTTCCCTTGCCTCATTATGAATGGCCTCCTGTAACTAAATTTTCCCCAAACAATTCCTAACAACTTATGCCTAAATGTATGTAACCAGGAGGGGAAGAGCCAGGTGCAGTGGTGCATGCCTGCAATCCTGGCATTCTGGGAGGCTGAGGCAGGAGGATCGAGAATTCCAGTCTAGCCTGGGCAGTTTAGTGATGTGGAGAGACCTGGTCTACAAATAAGAAATAGAAAGGGCCAATGGTGGGGGGGGGAGTCAGAAGATGGCAGAGTGGTGAGCAGCAGAAAGAGAACCTCTCTGAGAGTCGCCATCCAGATGCTGGAATATAGTGGCTCGGGGAGGACAGGAAGGAGGAAAGTGGGTCCCCTGGACCCAGGAAGGATCTGAAGCACAGTTTCGGACCCATGGAGAGAGTGAAGGAAGAAACTTCAACAAAGAAGAAGGAGGTGGCCTCCGGCGCCTTCTCCCTGGATCGGGACTCGCTGCATGAAAGGGGAGCAGCGGACGTGAAGGACTGCACTAGCTGGCAGTGAGTGCTGAGGGCTCAGTTGTCCCATGGGAGAGATCGTTTGGCCAGGAGCCATCTTGGGGGGGGCAGCTGAGCTCAGAACTCAGAGCAGCTGCCGGCTCCATCTACAGCTCCCAGCTGGGCTCAGGGCTGTGGAAGGTGCACTCAGAGCAAGAGCAAATAAACTACTTAATGGTGAACCTCAAACTTCTAGAAAAAGAAGAGCAGACTAAGCCAAAAGCTTGCACAAGGAAGGAAATTATAAAGATCAGAGTAGAAATTAATGCATTGAAGACTAAAAAAACAATCAGAGTTGGTTCTTTGAAAGATTAAATAAAATTGACAAACCCTTATCCAACCTCATTAAAAGAAGGGAAGAAAAGACTCAAATCCACACAATTAGGAATGAAAAGGGTGAAATCACAACAGACCTTGCAGAAATCCAGACCATCTATACCTACTTTGAAAACTTCTAATAAGACGGAAAATGCAGAAGAAATGGACATATTCCTAGATACATATGAATTACCAAAGCTGAATCACAAAGATATAAAAATTCTAAATAAAGCAATATCAGTGAAATCAAAGAAGTAATTAAAAACTTCCCAACAAAGAAAAGCCAAGACCCTGATGGATTCACTACTGAATTCTACAAGAAATTTAGAGAAGACCTAACACCACTACTTCTCAAACTCTTTAATGAAATTGAAAGGGAAGCAATACTCCCAAATTCATTCCTGGAAGCAAGCATTACTCTGATACCAAAATCGGAGAAGGACCCAACCAAGAAAGAGAACTACAGGCCAATCTCCTTAATGAACATAGATGCAAAAATCCTCAATAAGATACTGGCAAACAGAATCCAGCAAATCATCAAGAAGATTATACACCATGACCAAGCTGGATTCATCCCAGTGATGCAGGGACAGTTCAACATACATAAATCAATAAACGAAATACACCATATTAACAGAACCAAGGACAAAAATCATATGATCATCTCAATAGATGCAGAAAAAGATTTTGATAAAGTCCAGCATCCATTCATGATAAAAACACTATAGAAAATTGGAATAGATGGTCTTTATCTCAATCTGATAAAAGCCACCTATGACAAACCAAAAGCCAATATCATACAAAATGGACATAAACTGAAAGCTTTCTGTCTAAAATCAGGAATAAGACAAGGATGTCCACTGTCTCCACTCTTATTCAACATAGTCTTGGAAATTTTGCCAGAGCAATTAGACAAGAGAAAGAAATAAAAGGAATAACAATAGGAAAGGAAGAAGTTAAATTATCATTATTTGCAGATGACATGATACTCTACATAGAAGACCCCAAAAACTCCACTAAAAAACTGCTAGATTTAATAAGCAAATTCAATAGCATAGCAGGATACAAAGTCAGCACTCAAAAATCAATAGCCTTCCTGTACACAAATAACAAACTCACTGAAAGAGAAATTAGGGTAACAACATCTTTCACAATAGCATACAAAAAAATGAAATACCTAGGAATCAATCTAAGAAAGGATGTAAAAGACCTCTACATTGAAAACTACAGTACTCTGAAAAAGGAGATTGAAGAAGATATCAGAAAATGGAAAGATATCCCTTGCTCTTGAGTCAGAAGAACCAACATAGTGAAAATGGCCATGCTTCCAAAACTGTTATACAGATTTAATGCAATTCCGATCAAAATTCCAACAACATATCTCAAAGAATTAGAGAAAACAATCCTAAATTCATTTGGAACCAGAAGAGACCTAGACTAGCAAGGGCAATTCTGGTCAACAAAGGCAAGGCAGGGGGCATCACAATCCTTGACTTGAAATTATACTATAAAGATACTGTGATAAAAAAAAAAAAAAAAAAAAAAAAAGGGCCGGTGAGATGGCTCAGCAGCGTAAGCGCCTGCCTGGCAAGCGCGAGGGCCGGAGTTCGACTCCCGGAACCCACATATGAAAAAAGGGCCGGTGATATCGCTCAGCAGCATGGGCACCTGCTGGCGCATGAGGTCCTGAGGTCGACCCCCGGTACCCACACACACACACACAAAAAAAAAAAAAAAAAACAGCATAGTACTGGCAAAAAAACAGACCTGAAGATCAATGGGACAGATTAGAAGATGCAGAAACAACTCCAGACATACTAAACTACCTTATCTTTGACAAAGTGCCAAACACATTCACTGGAAGAAAGTTAGTCTCTTTAATAAATGGTGCTGGAAAAACTGGCTCTGCACCTGCCAAAGATTAAAATTAGACCCATATCTTTCACCATGCACTGAACTAAATTTGAAATGTATCAAAGATCTAAATATTAAAACAGAAACATTAAATCTGCTGGAAGATAGAATAGGTAAAACTCTTGAAAACATTGGTGTAAGCAAAGACTTTATGAATAAAACCCCAATGGCACAGGAACTATCACAAAGAATGAACAACTGGGATCTCATCTTATTAAAAAGCTTTTGCACAGCAAGAGAAATCACCAACAGAGTGAAGAGACAACCCACAATGTGGGAAAAAATGTTTGCCAGCTGTTCCTCACACAAAGGATTACTATTGAGAACATATAAAGAACTCAAAAAACTCAGACCTCCCAAATTCAAAGACCTATTCCAAAAATGGGCATCTGAGATGAATACACACTTCTCAGATGATGAAATACAAACACAAATAAATAGATGAAAAATGTTCAACATCACTGGTCATTCAAGAGATGCAAATTAAAACAACACTGAGATTCCATCTCACCCCAGAAAGAATGGCTATTATCAAGAAATCAACCAATAACAGATGCTGGAGGGGCTTTGGGGAAAAAGGAACCCTTCTCCACTGTTGGTAGGAGTGTAGACTGGTGCAGCCACTGTGGAAATCAGTGTGGAGATTCCTCAAAAAACTAGGATTGGAGGTCCCATTTGACCCAGCTATTCCCCTTCTGGTTATCCTCCCAGAAGAATTAAAAACATCATACCACAGTGATATATGTGCACCCATGTTTATATCAGCACAATTTGTAATAGCTAGATCTTGGAAACAACTCAAATGCTCATCAACTGAGGAATGGACAACAAAAATGTGGTGTTTTTATACAATGAAGTACTACTCAGCCATAAAGAAGGATAAACTGGAGATTTTTTTTTTTAGGTAAATGGATGCAACTTGAGACCATACACATTAAGTGAAATAAACCAGACATGCATGTGTAAACATCATATTGTCTCCCTAGTGTGAGAAGATGAAAGAGTAAATAAGATCCAAAATGTACCATAGATATTATAAAACGGGAAGAAACCGTTCAAAAGGAAAGAGAAACTGGGATGGGGGAATGGAGAAAAGAAGGAAGGGAAAAGAAAAAAATATATATATATGATAGTTAAGATAGACACACTACTAATTTCTCTTAGTTCATTGAAAAGAAAGGTTTATGCTAATATTATTTGGACAATTGAATGCTGATATCTTGTACTCTAACTAATTTAAAGATAACAATATGCAATGTATTAACCATTGTTACCGTCCTATTATGTTATTTTGAAATTTTGTTCTATTTTTTCTTTAAAGTAAAAATTAAAAGATAAATAAATAAATGTATGTAACCAATTACAGAGTGACCTGCTATCAGCTTTGTACTTCCTGCTCACAAAACCTATGTAAGTTTCTGCTTTACTCTGAAGGGGGCTGGTGTTTTTGGAATTCCTAGTTCCCACCAGCCCGCTGCCATTAATAAAAGTTGCCTTCCAACTCCTTGGTGCAAAGAGTCTTCCATTCGGTTCTGCATCAGATTCTGCAACAATGGCAATGGGCCGTCTTGGACCAGGCAAACTGCGCCCAGGGAAGGCAGAGCAACAAGAGAAAAGGAGCTTGGGTTCCTGACAGAGTGGAACCACCCCCTCAGCCCATATGAGACAGAAATCAGCTTCAGTCCTGTCTTAGCCATTAATTCTTCAGGAGTCTTTCTAATTTAAAAATAGTGGGCCTGTAACCCTAGCACTCTGGGAGTCTGAGGCAGGAGGATTGCAAGTTTGGGCCCAGCCTGGACAGCACAGTGACTTAGCAAGACCCTGACTCAAATTAAAAATATAAAAAAGGGCTGGCAATGTAGGTTAGCACAAAGGCTTTGGGTTCGATCTTCACAGAAAGAAAAAATAGGTAGTCAAGGCTGGGTAGGTCCACGGTAGTGTGTGTGCTTGGCTTGCAAGGGTCCCTGGGTTCAACTCTGAAAATGTTTGGAGCCTGAAAGGACATAAGTTATCCTTTAGGAATTGAAAGAAGCAATTCCTTTTAGTCCGGTCAGTGTTGTGCAGTCAACAAACGTTTATTCAGTACTCGAGCAGTGCAGCCCTCTGTAAGACTCCTGTGCTCAGGGAGCTCACGATTGCAGCGCCATCGTGTGGTGCACAACGGCGTTGCGGCCCACGCTGGACCACACCACTGCGGTGGGCCCCTAAGATTAGATGGAGCAGAAAACTTCCTATTGTCTAGTGATGCTGCAGCCATCGCAGCACAACGCAGCGCCCCCCTCAGGCGGTGCAGAGCTGCTGGTATTTGAACAAGCCGCCAGGCCCACTGAAGTTCAGTACATACGATTACATACAGCACATGACCCCTTTCTTTGTTTAAGGTACTTAGGATTGAACCCAGTGCCTCCCCCCAGAGCCACATCCCAGCCCTTTGTTTTATTTTTTGATGTTGTTGTTTTTGAGGCAGGGTCTTGCTACGTTGGCCAGGTTGAACTCAAACTTTTGATCCTCCTGCCTCAGCCTCCTGGAGTGCTGGGATTACAGGCACATGCCACCACGCTTGGGTCGGTACAGGATATCTGATATTGTTAATCAATGACATGTTCCTGGTTCATGTATCTACTGTTCTATACTTCTTGTCACTGTTTAGAGTGCTCATCTGTTTGTTAACATTTCCTGTAAACCTCAAGTTACATTAGGTGACTGGCAGCCTCAGATATCTCCTTACCACGTATCTTGGGCACATCCAGAGTCCATGCCAAGTGGCTGGCCCGGACCAGCTGGGTTTGTGACAACACATCCCACGATACTTTCACAATAACAAAACCCACGGACAGCACACCTCTCAGACTTTACGGGACGGCAGCTTACTTCATCTCTAAACTACCTGCCTGGAAAACGTCCTGATCTGCATCTTAGACTCAGGGAGAGGGAGGGCTGGGATCCCCAGGGGTTTGCCTGCAGGGAGGCGAGTAGCAGCCTCAGGATTCGTGCAGGCCTTCTCCATGCCAAAGCTCGAAACTCACCTGGAGGCCAGCAGCTTCTAAACTGCTCTGTGGAAGCCTGAGGGTGCCAAGGTTTCTTGGGGCCCGTTGTGGATGGGGACTGTCCCTATGAGCATTTCAGAGGATGCTTTTGCCTGTGAGCCCCAGACAGGCTCAAGATTCAGTAAGAGAAAGATCTGGGGGACCTGCAGGCTGGGGCGGGGGGACAGCGAGCTACTGAGTGAGGATCAGCAGGAGAGAGCAGAGCCCCACAGCAGGAGCGCCCAGGTGAGCCCCTTCCACCCCGCTCCAGAGTCACCTGTGAGGATGGGTAAGGCCCTGAACCATCCCCACCCAAGGGTGCTCAAGACGCAAATTGAGGGGCCGGTGAGATGGCTCAGCGGGGTAAGCGCCTGCCTGGCAAGCGCGAGGGCCCGAGTTCAACTCCCGGAACCCACATACGAAAAAGGGGCCGGTGATATCGCTCAGTGGCACGGGCGCCTGCTGGCGCGCGAGGTCCTGAGGTTGACCCCCGGTACCCACAAAAAAAAAAAAAAAAAGAAGCAAATTGAGCTCTAGAAAAACAGAGCCTTGTATTTTTAAAAATATATCTGAGTTTGCATGGAGATTAGTCCTGTGCAGCCACAAACACTAAAATATACGAAGTGACTGGGAAATATATCAAAATGCTACATGGGGCCCTCTCTTCATGATAAACATCTGGGGAATATTTTCAAAGGTTTTCTTTAATTTTCTGAGTCTTTTCATGTCACGGAGCATCTCATACCCAGAAAACAAACTAAGGAGACAAAGTGGTTTTGTTGCTGTGGAGGGAGGGGGTTTTCCCGTCATTAGGTGGTTCTGGGGGACGGAGCAAGTCCCTATTCCCAGAAACAGTTGCCGGGCCATTTCCAGTCTGAGGACAGAAGGGCAGTTGTCCTGGCCAGCTCTTCCTGAGCAGGGGAGGAGCCTGCAGGGATAAATAGGTGGCTGCAGCTCCAGAGAACCCAGAGCTCCAGGAAGGAAGCACCGGAACCGCACTCCTCGTGCAGCTGTCCTGGAAGGCAGGTAACCCTGAGGGACGGGGCGACGGGGCAGCCGGCGGAGGCAGCCAGGAGCTCGGGAGCCCAGGGACAGCTCTGGGGTCTCTGTCTTTGGATCTGTATCCCCACTTCTATGAAGGATGGAGGTCTCACAGGGGACACCTGTAGATTCTGAGTGGAGCCCGCGGTGTGTGCGACCCTCGGGGGAGGAGGTGCCATGGCCTTGTTGGGCTATGAGCGCCACTGTCAGAATAGGTGCCCATGTGATTCTGGGCCACCTTGGGGACCCCACTGCTGTGCCAAGGCCCCTGGACCAGCAGAGAGATGATGTGTGTCTGTCCTGACCTCCCTCCTGCCCAAACAGACCAGCCCTTTTTCTCTAGAAATAATTTTGGGGAGAAAAACTGTTACGATTTGCCAAAGAAATGTTGCATCAGCCTGAGAGTAAACAAGCAGTGGAGGCCTCCAAGCTCCTCTGTCCTGGCTGCCTGAAGGCCCTCCGTTGCCCTGGAGACAGGGGCTCAACACCTCCGCCTGCTGCCCCCAGCCCCGCTCCCTGCCCCTCCCTTCTGCTCAGTGCCCCCTCCCGCTTCCTGCCCACCCCTCCAGCAGTCCCCTGTCCTCCCACGTGCTGGGACAGAGTGGACAGGAGCTGGAGGTGAATAACCCAGCATGCTGCAGTCACTGGGCTTTGGACTCTGTCCCTCTGGCCCCTTGTCCCATAGCTCCAGGGAGTGCGGGAGGAGTGACCCTCTGGAGTGCCAGGGACAAGCCAGGCACCTTCGCCACTTGCGTCACTGGAGCCACTTGCCTCGTTGCACAGAGAATGGAAACTGAGGCCCGGGGAGGTGTGACTCCCACGTCCAGATCCTGGAGACTCTGATGCCCACTCACCTGCTTGGCTTTCTCCCCACCAGGAGCCCACAGGGTGCCCTGCAGGCCACAGTCCACTGTCTGTACCCCAGGTCTGTCAGGGCAGGGGCCCTGGTCCTGGGTGCTGGGGTCCACACCGACTCTCAGTTGACCCTCGTGGCCCAAGGTGCTCAGCGTGTACTCCAGAGGCTGAGGGGTCCAGGACACCTGACCCAGCTTCTGCCTTGGATACAGATGGGGGTAATAAAGGAAGAGGACCCCCTGCTTTCTAATCGCTCTGCCTGGGGTCTGCCCACCAAGCAGGAGGAGGAGGCAGCGTTCTGATTGGACACGGCGTGTGCCCATGCCTAGCTCCTCTGCTTGCTTGCTGTGTGGCTTTGGGCAAGCCCCTTCACCTCTCTGTACCCAGTTTCCCCACTGGGAAAAGTGGCAGCCATCACAGTGCTTGCCAGCAAGGATGAAGGGAAGCTCAGGATGTAACAATGCGCACTGGGTGTCCAGGAGAGCACGTACGCATCGGAGGTCACGAAGCCAGCAAGCAGCGCAGAAGGAGGAAGCAGGAGGCCCTTGGGGCTCGGTCTGGTCCTCCCCACTTAGACGATCTTTGCTTTTCAGAGTGGAGACAATGTCGCTCCTCCTGGCTCTGGGGCTCTTGCTGGCCGGGTTCTGCCCTGCTGTCTTCTGCCACCCGGGTGGCCCACCAGGCCTGAGGACTCTGACCTCAGAGGATGGAGATAATGGGACTCATGTGGACATCCTCAGACTGGCCTCCAGCAACGCTGACTTCGCCTTCAGCCTCTACAAGCAGCTGGCTTCAGAAGCCCCGAACAAGAACATCATCTTCTCCCCCTTGAGCATCTCCACCGCGCTGGCCTTGGCGTCCCTGGGGGCCCGCAACATCACACTGGCAGAGATCCTCCAAGGCCTCAAGTTCAACCTCACGGAGACCGCTGAGGCCGAAATCCACCGGAGCTTCCAGCACGTCCTGCGTACCCTGCGGCAGCCCGACGACCAGCTGCAGCTTAGTGTGGGAAACGCCCTGTTCATCGATGAGCAGCTGCAGCTGCTGGCCAAGTTCACGGAGGATGCCCGGGATCTGTATGCAGCAGAGACATTAACTGCCAAATTTGAGGACCCCACAGCTGCCAAGCAGCTCATCAATGACTTCGTGAAGAAGGAGACCCAGGGGAAGATCCCGGAGCTGGTCAAGGTCCTGGAACCGAGTACCGCGCTGGTCCTGGTGAATTACATCCTCTTTAAAGGTGATGGATCAGGCCGGGCGTGGGGTCGGAAGGAAGCGGGCTCTTCACACTGAGCCTTTGGAGCTCTTCTGTCATGGTGCTGTGAACTGGGTTATGAGAGGGGGTGCCCACTAACGGGGGGGTATGGGTGCCAGCCTGTGCCCTGCCTGTAGGGATGGTCTTCTCCCATAGGGTTTGCCCGAATTACAGTTGGGGTTCTGGGACACAACTTCAGTGCACCCACTCAGCCTCTGTCTCAGAGAGGTGCTTTTTATTCTTATGGAAACTTCCAAACCCCTCCAGGAAGCTCTCCTTCCAAACCCCTCCAGGCAGGCTGGAACTACAGCCTCATCATGTATGGGCAAGAAGGCCCACACACGCTCTGTGTCCAATGCCCCTGGTGCCCGAGCAGTGTCACGGTACTTTACCTTTGCAAAATTACAAGCCCTGCAGCCTCTAGAGCCAGGCCACCGGTGTGGAGAGGAGGCAGACACAGGTGGTGCTGTAGGTGGGACTGCTGAGAGTGACCCACCCCGAGCCCATGTGTGGGACACCCATGCCCAGGGGGTCCCTCACAAGCCCAGAGATGGGACTAGGCACCAACCCCAGTGCTGATGTGTCTGGGCTGGGGTTGGGCCCTGGGGGTCCAAGGATCGCCCAGGGCAAAAGGAAGGCAGGTTCTTAGATCATAGGCAAAGATCCAAGGTAGCCATCCAAAGAGGAGGACAGAGGGCTGCATGGCTGGGGGAGGACAGGACCAAAGCCAGGGAGGGCTGAGGATGCGACTAAACAGAGGGACCCTCTCTGCTGGCCACGGGACACTAGCTACACACTGTGAGGTGGAGACGCGTGTGGAGGCTGCTGGGCCCTAAGTCCCAGAAACTCACAATTCCCATCCCTCCAATGGGGGCTGGGCATGAGGACCACAGCCTCCCTGAGAGGGCAGGTGTGGGCTGTGTCCATTCCATGGTCCACAGAGGCAAACATGGCCCACATGGGAACTAAGGACCCATGGCCAGCACTTCTTAGATCACAGCTTTGGGCACCTCCAGTACCTCTGGCCCTAAGATGTCACAAGTGCCCAAGCCTGATCCTAGGACCACTTGGGCCCTGGGCTTGGCCTTCCATCAGGGCTATGCTCACCCGCAGCTGCTCAGGCTAAAGGGCTTTCCCCTCCCCACACCCTCACTGCCAGACAGGGGCAAGTCCAGCTCTTTCCTCCCGCTCCCACAAGCCCTCTCAGGGGAGCAGAGGAATTGGGGTGCAGAGGGTGGCTCTAGGTCTGCATCCCCGAAGCTTGCTCTGCAGGGTTCCTCTTTAGGACCCAGGGACTCCCCATTTCTCCCAGGCCCCAGCTTCCCCGTCCTCCCACCTCTTCCCCACCACATCCCCATTTAGCACCAGTGACCTGATCTTCATTTCTTGGCCCCTTTCCCATCTGGACCAACGGCCTCTCCTTACCCCTGGCAGTTTTTCCCTGCCGAGGTTTTTTCCAAACCCTGGCCAGGGCCCTGGGCAGCTGTGGTCCACTGCATGTTATCACTGCTCAGGAAGCCGGCAGAGTGGGGCCCAGTGGGCCACCCCGGTGCTCACAGGGCTCCCCCACTGCGTGCTGCCCCCTTAGGCAAGTGGAAGACGCCCTTTGACCCCCTCGACACCTTCGAGTCAAGTTTCTACCTGAGCAAGGAGCAGTCAGTGCAGGTGCCCATGATGAGAATGGAGAGCCTGTACGTACCCTACTTCCGAGACAAGGAGCTGTCCTGCACTGTGCTGGAGCTGGAGTACATGGGCAACGCCAGCGCACTCCTCATCCTCCCCGACGAGGGCAAGATGAGCTCAGTGGAGGCCACGCTGGTCCCAGAGTCGCTGAGGCGGTGGAAAGATGCCCTGAAGACCAGGTGCGGGTTCCCTCCCAGCCCCTGAGCCTGTGTCCTGCACCTCCCCAGGGGCCAGGGCATGGTGGTAGGAGAACCGGAGCAGGGACAGAGAGCGGTTGGGGTCGCTTTGCTCTTGGCTGCCCGTGGGGCTTTGGTCTTGATGTCGTCTTTAATAAGATGACCCGGCAGGTAGGGCAGGGGCCGAGTCGTCCTCTGAGCCTAACATGCTCTAAGTCACGAGGCATCTTCAACACGGCCCCAGCACCCTGAGTGGTTCCTCCCGCCTCAACCTCTTGGAGGCAGAGGGAGACAGAAAGGAGTGTGAGCAGTTGAGGGCAGGCGAGAGGGGCTGCGGGGATCAGCTCTGCACTGGTGAGCTGTCACCTCATTCCTGCATTGCATGTTCATTCATTCAGTGCTCGGCCGCACAGGACCAGGATAACAGTGACAAAACATTAGGAGTATAAACAAAGGGAAAGGAGGCGTCAATACAAGTGGGCTTCTCAGTGCCCCATGTGTCCCTCACCGGCCCCTCCCCCTCCCGGCACTTGGGCTGCCCCCCACTCTGAGGAGCTCTTACTTCCCATCTCTGAGTTCTCCCACCTGCTTCCTGCCCTCCCTCTCCCAGCTAGCTCCTCCCCTCCTCTGAGAATTGGCCTCAACACTACCTCCTCCAGGAAGTCCTCCTGGTGCCCCCACGCAGTCTCTCACATACTGTAGGGTCCCTGACCCTTGCTGGTGTCTCCCACTCAGCTCTGGAAAGGGCAAGGCCAGGCTTGGGCAGGGCTGCAGTCCCAGCCTTGTACACTGCCTGGCACTGTAGACATCGACAGGTGCCGATGGCAATTTTTTTTTTTTTTTGTGGGTACTGGGGGTCGAACTCAGGACCTTGCGCTTGCTAGGCAGGCACTTATGCCGCTGAGCCATCTCACCGGCCCGATGGCAATTAATGAATTAAGAAGAATAAATGCACCTGGAATCCCAGCACTCTGGAAGGCTGAGGCGGAAGGGTGGCAAGTTTGAGAGCAGCTTGGGCAACTTAGTGAGAACTTGTCTCAAAAATAATTTAAAAATGGCTGGGGATGTAGCTCAGTGGTAGAGTGCTTGCCTAGCATGGGAGCCCTGGGTTCAAATCCCAGTATCACATTTAAAAAGAAGAGTAAACACGGGGCGAAGAATGTTTCCCCCCAGAGAAGGGTGGGTGTGGGGAGATCTGGGATGCCACGCTGTGATCCGGGGAGGTGGGCACTGAGGCAGGTGATGTTTACATATTTCTCCTGCCCTAGGTGGATAGACGAGTTCTACCTACCCAGGTTCTCCATCTCGGGTGACTACCAATTGGAAAGTGTCCTCCCCAAGCTGGGCATCAGGGAGGTCTTCTCCCAGGGGGCCGACCTGTCAGGGATCACCGGGGCCCAGAACCTGAAGGTCACCCAGGTGAGTGCCTTGGGCAGTCCATCCTCCGCACCTGAACTTGAATAGCAAAGGCTGGGTGAATCAGTGCAAAGGCCTGCATTTCTCAATACCCCACGGCTGCCTGGGATGCCCCAGACCCACCCCGCTCCTCCTGCCATGTTGCTGGCTGGGCCCTGGCCCCCTACAATGTCATGCACTCTGGAGCCCAGTGAGGAATCACTGGGCTTGGGGTCAGAGAGCCGTCGACACTGCCAGGCTCTGCCATGGGACAAGCAATGGGTCTTCCACTCTCAGCTTCATCATCTGTAAAATGGGGGCCATTTGTACATGCCTGGCAGGACATTTGACAGTAATAGGGTAATAGTGCCCTGCCTACATAGCTATGGTGACAAAAATATGCTAAGAGTATGAAGAAGGGGGCTTGGGACTCTCAGACTGCTTTCCAGAGGCACAGCCATCAGAACAAAGGGGCGGCCTGCAGCCCTCCCATGTCCTCTGAGCAAGCCCAAAGCCCCTGCTTGGGTCTGCATCATCTTCCAAGAGCATGAGAATGGGAGGACGTGTGCTGATGGGGCCCCACATGGCCAGGACACAAAGCTGTGTGCGGTGCAGTCAGGAGGAGCCCAGGAAGCCAGTGGGGCACTAATCCCAGTACTCTGGGAGGCTGAGTGCCAGCCCAGCCCAGGGAATTTAGCGCTTAGCGAGACCCTGTCTCAACATAAAAAATACAGAGGGCTGGGGATGTAGCTCAGTGTGAAGATGCTGACAATTCTCAGTCCCCACCCCCTCAAAAAAACACCTGAGGAGGAGGAGGAAGAGGAGCAGGAGAGACACTGGAACCCATGCTGGCCAGCGAGGCGCAGCTCCCTCCTGCGGGGGCTGCTGGAAGCTGCTCAGTGGGGGTGGAGGGTGATGCCCTGACCTGCCTTCGCCCCTCCTCCCGGCCTGGGGGCCAAGCAGACCATGCACTCAAAGGACCCCGATCAGGGGTGTTTACCTCTGTGACTCTGGGAAAATCGCTCATGCCTCTGAGCCTCATTTTGCACACCGTTGCGAGGCTGCTGGGGAGACAAGCGCAGGCACAGAGGCAGGCCCAGGGGCCCATGCGGCCCATCTGTCCCTGGCTGTGCTCCTGCCCACCACGTCTCCACAAGCCGCGCTCTGCTGTCACGGCAGGTCATCCACAAGGCTGTGCTGGATGTGGCCGAGAAGGGCACAGAAGCAGCTGCTGCCACAGGAATGAAATTTGTCTTCACATCTGCAAGAGTAAACCCACTGATCGTGAGCTTCAACAGGCCCTTTCTGATGGCCATCATCCATGAGAAGATCCGGAGCATCCTCTTCCTGGCCAAAATCGCCAACCCCAAGCAAACCCAGAGCTCCCACTGAGTGGGGGCTCCTGCAAGGAGCCGGGGATGAGGTCCCCGCAGCCGGACCTCCGTGCACCGAGGCCTTGTCCTGTCTGCGCGTGCTCGGGAGGGTGATGGTGACGGCCTGTGCAGAGCCACATGCACAGGGAGCCCGTGTACTGTCCCACCCGAGGCCTCCCGACAGCAGTAACCCACCTTCCGGACACTTCCCCTGTGCTACCCTGCTGAGTGCCTGCCTCCTCAGCATCTGCCCAGGCCGCTGAGCCAAGGCCCTGACCTCCCAGGGCCCCCACCGCCGTGCCTCAGGCCCAGGACCTGGGGGGGACCCTGCTCCCCTAGAGCCCTTTCCAGTGCCACCTTCAATCTTTCCCTCACCCAGGACCAGGCTCTGCCCGCTGCTGCCTCTGCAGGGCCCCTGGCTGTGTCCACCACAACTAGGGCCCGCAGGGACGGTTAGAGGGAGGTGCAGGTAAGGATCATATAGGACAGGGCCTGGGTGGCGGATGGTTGTGTATTTACCATGAGCCTATCACACGCTGTGCACTTGCGGAAATGGCAAGCCCTTGTAAAGCTATAACGTGCACTTGCTACAGCCTCCTCGATCCCTGGCCTTTGCCTCGGCTGATCACACCAATGGGCAAAATAGTTGTTTTCAGAAGCAGCTCACCCCTCTGAGGATGAGGACAGTGGTCCCCGACCTTTGGGAGTTTTGGTCGAATTCCCCCTGCCCTGTGGTGAGTCCCCTTGCTTGGCAGCTGTCCTTGCATTTGCAACGTCATAAATAAACTTTCGCCTCACAGTACCTTCACATCTGACTTCCTCTTTCCTTTGGGGTGGGACCTGAGTTCTCATCCTGTGCTGGGGACTTCGCTCACTCTGAGCCAACCTCGCCTCACTTCCCCATTCTTCCCCAGAGAGAAGGTGAGGAAACCAGACATACTGGGGTGGGGGAGGGGGAGACAAGAAGTCGTTGAAGACCCCTGGCCCCTCAAAGACCACCTACCTGATGCTACAGGCCCCTCACTTCTGCAGCTGAGTGTTACCTGCTGGTGTGGCTCCCAGTTCTGCCCCAGCACCCCCGACCAGGGAATAGTGGCTAGTTTCCAGGTGCCAGACTGAGCCCCCTAATCTCCTCTCCAGTTTGGAGGCCTTGCCTGACCAGTGATCCCTGCAGAAACAGAACGCAGGGCTAGGAACTGATGAGCAACAGCCTGCAGGGAGGATAGGGACAGGGACAATGGCAATCATCACCCAGCCACGGGGCAGTGAGGCTGTTTGTGCCATCGATCAGCAGAGATAAACCTTTTAGTCTCTGTGATGATTCATGACTTAGACCAGTGGTGGCGAACCTATGGCACGCATGCCACTGCAGGCTGCTGGTTGTCATTGAATGCTCTAAAATGTTTGTCATCACTGGCCTAGATGCTGGTCTTAGTCCTGTTCGATAGGTGGGGAAGCTGAGGCACTGAGAGGCCAAGTTAACTTCCCCAAGGACACACAGCTCATTACTGTCAGCAGGGTGTTATCCCAACCTGCTCGATGCCAGAGGATCACTCTTTTTTTTTTTTTTTTTTTTTTTTTTTTTTTTTTTTTTTGTGGGTACCGGGGGGACGACCTCAGGACCTCACGCGCCAACAGGCACCCGTGCCTCTGAGCGATATCACCGGCCCCTTTTTCGTATGTGGGATCCGGGAGTCGAACTCGGGCCCTCGCGCTTGCCAGGCAGGCGCTTAAGCCGCTGAGCCATCTCACCGGCCCAGGATCACTCTTAACCACAAGGGATGCTGCCCCAAAAGATTTCCCCAACAATGGCCCCCATGGGACTTACAATTGGGTGGAGAAACTGAGGACAAAACAAGACTCTGGAAGCTCTGAGCAGGCATTGAACTCAATCTGGGAGTCAGGAAGGCTTCCTGGAGGAGGCGACATAAGAGCTGAGAACAGAGGAGAACTAAATGGTGGGTGGGTGATCAAAAAGCAGAGTTACAGGCAGAGAAAGAACAGAGGGAGAGAGAAGAAAAGCATCTTGGTATGGGCCAGACAGAAGCACAGCTGGGACTTGGTAACTGGCAAGGGTACTTGTGGTTGAGACATGGGAGCAGAAAGCATATTGCAAAGGGTTTCCCAAGGAAGGACTGGTGAAATAGGATGCAGCAAGGGTGGACCTTTTCTTCTAGAAATTGAACATCAAGGAAATTGAGAGGCAGGTGGAGCTGGAGGAGGTACAAAAGGAGAAATTCTTGTTTTATGGGAGTGGCTTTTGTTTCATGGGGTTGATTGTAAATTGGTGAGAAACTCACAAATGTTGTAAAGGAATTGCGTCAGCTTGACATGAAAATCACACAGTAAAAAACGAAAAGAGACCTCTCTGTACCCTGAAATTTCTACAGGCAGAAAATTTCTGTCCCAAGTGGCAGGCTGCAAGAAGTTCTCAGGGGCAAACATGGGCCACATGTTAAAGGCAAGGAAACCTAATTTAGGAGGCCAAAGCTTAACTCAGGAGGCAAAAGAGGGCAGATGCAGAGCCGTAGGGATTAGCACTAGCTTACAGAATGACACGCACGTGCGTGAGTTTCAGAATTTCTAGGGAGAATGAGTGTTGGGTGCATCTTGTTTTACTCTCTTTGAATGGTGAGCTGACAGCAGTTTGTCTTTATTATACGCTGGCCGCGTGTGAACAGGCATAGCTCCTGATCCCTCGGACTGACAGAAATGGTATTCAGGAATCCACTGAAAGAGTCCAGAATGCATCCTAGGTTTGATGTAGATAGTGAGGTTTGGGATGGCGAGCGGCTGCCCCTATGGGATGAGACTTGAGGTTTGGAGGAAGAAACATAAGCATTTGTTTGAGGAACAGGTATGAAAAGACTGTGTTTTTCCAGGGATGGCCATCACTGTATCTCTCATCCCACACACTCCTCTTACAATACGACCTCGCCACTCCTCCATCAACAGATAGGATCGGCCTTTCACTGCCTTCCACCCTGAATGGACCTTTGGACTATCCCATTCCATAAAGCATTATGTAAGCGGTGCTATTTGACCTCCAGGATCAGATGACGAAAGGTTACCCAGCTTTCACTGGGCTCCTTCCCTCAGAAACTTGAGAGCTGTGATTTGACATGAAAACGTGCTGCTATCACCACGCAGGACACAGCGGAAGACCGCACAGAGATGGAGAGGCCATGGGCACCTAGATGCGCCAGCCTCCAGACGTCCGAGTCTTCCAGGCTGAGCACAGAGGGGCAAAATTTGAAATGACGTAGAAGCCACTGAACTGCTGGGCCCAAATAACAGAGATAGGTATATTTTAAAATAAAACACAGGAAATACGAGGAATCTGGATACAACTACAAGGAAATCTGGATAAAAGTACAATGATCATACAAGTGATATAAATATTATCTATATACATATTTCAGAGATTGACATATTAAAAAGTCAAAAATAGAAAAATCCATAAATTAATAATACAATTAATAAATTGGATTTAACTTGTATTTTTTATTTCCCTCAAATAGCAAAATACATCTTATATCCATAGTAATTTTTTAAAATTATTCATTAACTCAGTTAAAAAGAACATATTAACAATTTTTAAAAAGTTTTTATAGACCATACAAATGCATCATTAATTTTTTTTACAAATGTATTATTAAAAGATCACTAACAAATTATAAAATGTTTAGGAATTAAAAGCATCTTCCTACCACCATGATGTAACAACAATGATGGAAAAACTGTCCTGAAACAACTAGAAAACTGGACAACATATATGAAACAATGATGTCGAGATATTGAATAATAAATAGGTCTTGGGGGGCAGATGTCCTCTCCAGGAGAAGAGTGACAAGCAAGGTAGGCACTACTGTTACCACACTGACTCCCTGGTCCTCCAGCTTCTAGGCCTCAGTTCTGGAGCAGGAAATGAAAGAAAGCCAGACAGTCTTCTCAAGCTGCAAAGACAAACCTCGGAATGCAGGAGCCCAAGGTGGTCAGGATTTGTGAGGTAGAATAGCAAAGATGCAGATGCTGACATAGAGAGCGCTCCGGAGATCTGCAGAGAAGTCAGCTGAGATCTTCGGCTGAGTGCTGACCTGTGCATGCATGAGCGGAATCTATTGAGATCAGGGGAGGAAACACCAAAAGCAGCACGGTTGGGAATGATTCATATTTGCCAGTTGTCAGGGTGGAGAAAGGAGGGTAGAGCCATCAAAATTAAAAGTAAGGCCAAATTATTCCAGAACCAAAGGTCATTCTAAATCCGTTTTTTAAAAAAGCTTGAAAGCAAGGCAGAAAACATTCCAACATTATTTAGAAGAATAGAAGAAAATACAGCACAGGGCAATGTAAAATTCATAAATTAATGGGCAAGCATCAAAACAGGAACTGTGATCTATAACCATGAGAAAAACCAGACAATAGAAACAGAGTCAGAAATGGTAGACAAGAAAAAATTGGCAGGTAAGTATTTTAAAATAACCAGAATAAATATGACCAACATGTTTAAGAAAGTATGGGGGAAGTCCCATCATGAAGAGAGATTTGGAAAATAAATCCAAGGGCAATTTCTAAAGATAAAAATTACAATATCTGGGCCGGTGAGATGGCTCAGCGGCGTAAGCACCTGCCTTGCAAGCGCGAGGGCCCAAGTTCGACTCCCGGATCCCACATACGAAAAAGGGGCACGGGTGCCTGTTGGCATGCGAGGTCCTGAGGTCGACCCCCCAGTACCCACAAAAAAAAAAAATTACAATATCTGAAGAAAAGTCAGTACACTGATTAGGAACCAGAGCAGATTAGACAGTGGTAAAGGAACGATCAGTTAATGTAAAGGCATAGCAAAAGAAATTACTAAAGTACAGAGAGCAAAAATACTAGAGAAGGAGGTGGCAGGGGCCAGGGCATGGCCAACCAGGCAGTCAAACAAGCAAATTATTAGAGTTCCAGAAAAAGAAAAAGGTGGAGAAAAAATTTTGAATCATGATGGATGGAAAAAAAAATTTTTTTTTTTTTTTGTACCTGGAATCAAACTCAGGATCTCATGCTTGCCAGGCAGGCACTGTGCCACAGAGCTATGTCCCTGGCCAGATTACTGAAAGTTTTAAAAACATGGTTATGGAGTATTTTTTAAAATGATGGCTGAAAAAATTCTAAATGTGATTGCAAAATATTAAGCCTAAAGAACCAAGAAACCCAACAAAAACACAGTAGAATAAGCATAAAGAAAATCACACTAAGGCTTAAAATGAAACTGTTGAATTAGTGATAAAATCTTAAAATCAGAGAGAAAATTCAGATTATGAGCAGAGGAAAATTGAATAGAATGACACCAGACTTCACATCAGAAACTGGGCATGTCAGGAGAGGCTGGAGCAACATATTTAAAGAATTAGTGTCAAGCCAACTTCCACACCCAGAAAAAAATAGCCTTCAAGATTGAAAGCAAAATAAAGATATTTTCAGATGAACAAAAGATGAGAAAATTCATTACCAGCAAACCTGCATTGCAGAAGTGTTAAAGCCAGTTCTTGGGAAAGAAGAAAAATGACACAGATGTAAATTGGTATCTAAACTCAAGAACGAGGAGTATGAAAAATAGTAAATTGGTAGGCTTTTTCTCATTGATAATCTCTTTGATAGGTAACTGACTGTTTACAGAAAAAACAATTGCAATATATTGTTTATTTTATGCTTTGTGCCAAAGAGAAAAAATAACCAAAGTAACACAAAGGACAGAAGAGAGAGAAAAGCAAGTATATTAATATAAGGCTTTTACTTGTTATTTGAAAGGATATAATGTTATGTGAAAGTACATGGTGATCAAAGTTTATATTCTAAGCCCTCAGGCAACTACTGAAAAAAATATAAAGCAAAGAAGTAGGAGCTGGCCATGGCGGCACACACCTTTAATCCCAGCACTCTGGGAAGCTGAGGCAGGAGAATCTCAAATTTAAACCCAGCTTGGGCAACTTAGCAATTAGACTCTGTCTCAAAATAAAAAACAGGGCTGGTGAGATGGCTCAGCAGTGTAAGTGCCTGCCTGGCAAGTGCGAGGGCCCGAGTTTGACTCCCGGAACCCACATACGAAAAAAGGGCCAGTGATATCGCTCAGCGGCACGGGCGCCTGCTGGCGCGCGAGATCCTGAGGTTGACCCCCGGTACCCACAAAAAAATAAAAATAAAAATAAAAAATGAAAAACAAAAAATGCAAGGGACATAACTCAGTGCCAAGGCCCTGGATTCAATCCTCAGTACTAAAAAAAAAAAGGTACAGACAATGAGCTAATAATTAAGATTAAATGGGGGCCGGTGAGATGGCTCAGCGGCGTAAGCGCCTGCCTTGCAAGCGCGAAGGCCCGAGTTCGACTCCCGGATCCCACATACGAAAAAGGGGCCGGTGATATCGCTCAGTGGCACGGGCGCCTGTTGGCGCGCGAGGTCCTGAGGTCGTCCCCCCGGTACCCACAAAAAAAAAAAAAAAAAAAAAAAAAAAAAAAGATTAAATGGGGACTGGTAAGATGGCTCAGTGGTGGAAGTGCCTGCCTGGCAAGCATGAGGTCCTGAGTTCGACTTCCCGTACCCACATTAAAAAAAAAAAAGGTTAAATGGAAACATGAAAACTGCTCAATTAACCCAAAAAAAGGCAAGAGAAGTAAAAAAAGACAAAATGCAGATGGAAAAAACAGATAACAAATAATAAATTAGACTATCTAAACTCAGTCATATCAGATCATACTTAGTAACAAAATTATAGCAATTCATGCATGCATTCTTTCATTCACTAAGTATTTATTGAGTACATACTATGTGCTAATCTCTGTAGTCTTACTGAAAATATGCATCTTGCAATTCAGTTGCAACCAGAATCATGGAAAGAATTAAGTTTGTGAACTGAGGTGCCGCTGTAACAGCTCACCAACGAGCCAAGGTCTCAGCTCTCAAGTACTGAATTTTACTACAGTTAGAAAGGAGAAAGAGTGAGTGAGAGAGAGAGAGAGAGAGAGGCAAACTATGCCATATGTGTTTAGGGTCCAGTTAGAGAAACAATGCCTTGGCATTTGATAACATTAAGGAATTGTTTTTAAGGTGTCATATGCTATTGTGGTCCTGATCTTTTTTAATTCTTAGAAGATGAGATGATGTATAGGATTTACTTCAAAAGGTTCTAAAGGGGGGAGGAGTAAGGAGGAATGTAAATAAATGATACTGTCCTTATGTTTAAAGTATTTGAATCAGCCAGGTGTGGTGGCGCGTGCCTGTGATCCCGGTACTCTGGGAGGCCGAGGTAGGATGATCGAAAGTTTGAACCTAGCCTGGGCAACTTTGCAATTTAGTGAAAAATTCTGTCTCAAAATAAAAAATGACCTAGGGATGCAGCTCAGTGTAAAGGCCCTGGGTTTAAGCCCCAGTGTAGATAACTCAGCCTGTTGATGGGTATGTGGGAGTAGGTAACTCTTTCTATTTTTGTGTATGTTTGAATTTTTCCATAGTAAAAAATTTAAACCCAAAAATCCTGAGGGCAAGCCATGCCGTATTCCCCAGAACTGAAAGCACCCTCCTCCTCGGCATGTGGCAGGTCCTCCACAGTGAGGGAATGAATGAAGAATGAGGAATGAAGAAGGAAGGACTGAGTGAATGAAAGAAAATGAATGGAAAAGGTCAATGAAAGGAGTGAAAGGCGCTACTCGGCTGTGCAGCTCCAGTGACCTCGGGGAGAGAGCTCTGAAGCTGCGAGCCAGCCAGGGTGACTGGCGCTGCCCAGCCCGGGATGAGCGCAGTGGAGACGAGGGGAAAGGCTGGAGCGCCGCGGCGGCTGGCTCGGCCTTTCTCATACGTGCCTCTCGGCATAACCCAGGTGCCAGGACGCCTGTGCTCCTGCTCCTGGCATGCGCCTGTGAGTTATGTGCCTGGCCTTTTTATTTTTTGAGACAGGAGGGTCTTTGCTAAATCTCTTAATTATCCAAGCTGGGCTTGAACTTGCAATCCTCCTGCCTCGGCCTCCCAGAGTGCTGGGATTACGGGCTACGCCGCCACGCTTGGCTCCTGGCTCTCCTGTGCAATCTTGGGTCTGCACACATCCCTGGAGGAGGGGCGGGTGGTGGTCCTGTGCTGGTGTGCGCTGAAGGTGGACACTGACGAGCCAAGGGCAGCCGCGGTTCAGCCTCTGTTTGTCCCCGAGTGTCGTGACCCGCGGAGGCTCCGACCAGCAGAGCTCCCAGGGGCAGGAACGCGTAACCCAAGAGACAGTATGGGGATGATGAAAGACACACACGCAGCTTGAAGGCGAGAGTGAGAGAGAGAGTTTATTGAGGAAGTGCCATGGCTTATATATCTTTGGGGGGAAGTGGGAGGGACCGCTAACTGGCGTGGGATTGGCGCGGGCAGGGGTAGCGCATGCTCAGAAGCTGGGTCCTTCATGGCTCTCTACATATGCTCCTTTTTCTCCAAAAGAAAATATTGCCGACCATGAGTGTTTGTATGACCCTGAATGTGGCCTGTCTTAGGTTGTGGAGGTTACTGCAAGTCGTTTTTAGTTTTTACGCATTTGATTTTTCAGGCCTTACCCGTCATCGAGCTGACCACTAGCATCGCCAGTGTCCCAGCGAAGAGTGGGGCTCTGTCTTAGGTGGTCCTGAAAGTGCTAGTGACTTGTGACTCCATCTTACCCGTCCTTGGCCATCATTCTATGTGCTGGGGCCTCGATATCATCATAGGGTTTGGCTTGTTTGTATTCATCAGCGTCTGCCATGGCTAGACGCTGATAATGAACTTGGAGAGGTCTTTCCCACACAGGAGCAAGGGCCGTTTTGACGGAGATGATAAGTCTCCTAAATAGGAGAGGACCAAGAGCCAAAGCAAGGACCAAGATTATAAGGGGGCCCAAGAAGGGGGCAAGGTAGGGGAGAATAGTTGAGAACCAAGTGTTGGGGAATAAGGCCTGTGTTCTGGCTATCTCTCTCTTTTTTATGGCATCTTTTAATTTATCCATAGTGTGTAAGACCACGCCAGAGGAGTCGGTATAGAAACAACATTCTTCTTTGAGGGCTGCACAAAGGCCACCTTCCTTGAGGAAAAGAAGATCCAAGCCGCGCCTGTTTTGGAGAACAACTTCAGAGAGGGAGGTTAGTGATGTTTGTAGGGCGCGAATAGAGGTTTCAACATTTTTAAGGTCCTGGTCAACAGCAGAGAGTATGGTGTTATATTGGGTTTGTCCGAGGGCCAAGGCTGTGGAGCCAAGGGCAATTCCTGAGGCGGTACCGAGGTTGAGAAGAGACACGGTGGTGGTGAGTTCACGTTTGAAGCGAAGTAAAGTCGGGCTTAGAGGTGGATCCCTAGGGTCAGGGTCAAGCATAAAGGGGTATGTGGAAGGGTGATAGGAGACATGAGGGAGGACCGCAACGAGCACACAGAGGTCCTGTTGTTCTCTGAGTACTTTAGTAGAGAGGATGCGGGTTAGTCCTGCGTGACGGCATAGCCAATGATAGCTCTCTGTGTATAGGTAGATGTTGGATGTATTGATTGGATAGAAAGTGTGACAGGGTCCATTTTTTTTGATTTGTTGATGAACCATTTACACAGATGCCTTTACCCTGGACGGAAGAGAAGGGTACAAAAAGGGAGAGATTGGATTGGGAATGTCCTGTGGTGGGTTGCGTAGATGAGATAATAGAGACGTTGGAGATGGCATAGGGATCATAGAACGGAGGAGAAGCCTGAAGGCAAAGCCAGCAGGATGGGGCAGTGAGATTAGGCTGGGAGGCATTAAGCCAAAGAGCCATAGATTGGACCATTTTAATGAGGTCGCTGGAGGAAGGGGTGAAGCGAGGAAGGGAAGGTGGTGGAAGGGTGATAGTGGTTATAGGACGAGTATGAGGGGATAAGGTGATATTGGGTGGGGGAGTATGGGGTTTGGATGGGGCCTTAGAGGCATGAGTCTTGCTAGGGGCTGTCTTTATTATGTGGAAGAAGGTTATGGGATCAATCCCTGGGGAATACAAACGTAGTCCCCATGTTTTCCCCTGAAACCATGTAGGGTCATCAGGGTTGGTAATGGTAACAGTGAAATTATTGCAGGGGTCTGGGGTGCACTTGTACTTATTGCACCCTGGGCATTTAGCTTTGGCCTTTTGTTCTCCTTGGAGACACCATGTGCAACTTCTAGGGATAATTTTGATATCTGGGTCTGGAGAAGGAACTTTCCACCAATTTTCTTCAATGTTTGATTCACATCCCCATTTTGGGCAATAGGCATGAGAGGGGTCGGCACACCAGGCATGGCCTCGGGTACCGAGTGGGCATGTATATACAGGGTGCCAAAATTCAAGATGGTCTTGGGGGAATAGGCCTGTCTGGTGATGGTATGACTTTAGCTTACAGGATAAGGTGGGTTGTCCAAGGCCCATCCACTGGCTTAATTTTTGATGGTCTGCCCAACGACTGATTGTCCATGTGAATACATCATGGCGATGATTGGCGCCGATCAATGGGAGTATCATGAGAATATACAAGATGATTGTTGAATGCATCTGTGAAGAAAAAACATTAATCCTCAGGGGTGCCTCCCTGGGTAGATTTGTTAAATTGTTTTACAAGGCGCTCAGGCAGCCAGCGTGCATTATGGTCAGCCTGGGAGTAGATGCAGATTGAACCTCTTCCCCATATGAGAACGGGGTCAGGACTGTTCCAGCGGTTGGTAAGGGGGTCCCTCCAAAGTGCTGTGGTGAATGAGGTGGCTGTAGAGGGGTGCCAAAAATGGTCGGCAGCAGATCGTTCATTTTGATCCAAGGAGAGAAAGTTAAGGATAAAAAGGGCATGATTGAGAGTGTTGCGGGGGGACCCCATGGTGGGGTACCAAGACACTTCTGAGAGCTTAGAGATGGTTAGCTTAAGAGTGTGGTTAGCTCTTTCAATGATGCCTTGGCCTTGTGGATTATAAGGGATCCCAGTAACATGACAAATGTTGAGACAGTGACAAAACTGTTTAAAGGCTTTGCTCGAATAGCCGGGGCCATTATCAGTTTTAAGTTTTGTGGGGCAACCCAGGTGGGCGATGGCAGTAAGCATATGAGCAATGACATGTTTAGTGGCCTCCCCCGATTGAAGAGAGGCAAAGATATATCCACTATATGTATCTATGGAGACGTGAACAAATTTGAGCTTACCAAATGAATGTATGTGGGTGATATCCATTTGCCAGAGGGCACTGGGAACGAGACCCTTAGGGTTAACGCCAAGATTAGGAGAGGGAAGGTGGGTCACACAGGCTGGACATTGTTTGACAATAGCTCTGGCTTGCTCTCTAGTTAATTGAAAAAGGAGGCACAAGGTATGGGCATTAAGGTGATGTAGGTCATGTGCGGACTGTGCTCGGCGAATATTGGAGGAAGGGGAAGCGAGGGGAGGGGAAAATGTGGCATGAACAGAGACCGAACGGGATAGTTGGTCCGCAAGTGCGTTGCCTGAAGCTAAGGGTCCAGGAAGACCCAAATGGGCATGAATATGGCCAATAAAAAACTGATGAGTAAGAGCATGAATGAGTGTTTGAAGGCGAGTAAATAAAGGAACGGTTGTTGATTGGTGGTGAAAGCAGGAAAGAGTTTCTAGAAGCGGGACAGATGTGGCTAGATAACGACTATCGGTATATATGTTGAGAGGGGCCTCGGGAAAATCTTGGAAGACCTGGACAATAGCCTGAAGCTCAGCATGTTGAGCTGAAAGTCCGGGGGTAGGGACAACAACTGGATCATGACCCTGGCAGACATAGACAGCATTACCTGATGAGGAGCCATCTGTGAACACTGTTGTTGCATGGGCAATGGGAACATGGGAGGTAATTTTTGGGAAGATATGGGGGTGATGAGAAAAGAAGGTTAGAAGCTTGTCGTGAGGGTATTGGTGAAGCAATCAACCAGGAAAGGCAGCAAGTGCAAGGGACCATAAATCTGAGGTTTGTAAAAGCCATGTAATCTGTTGATCAGAGTATGGCAATATTATGGTGTCAGGTTCTTTATGATAGTAACTTTTGGCTTGTCTGCATCCCAGCAAGATTAATTGAGCCACAAAGTCATAATAAGGGTTTAGGACCCTTTTTGGGGAGATAGATAGGTGGACCCATAGGAGAGGGGCATCTTGCCAGAAGAGAGTGGTAGGTTGTATTGGGGAAGGGAGGACAATGTAGAGGAGGGGTTGTGTATAGTCTATGAAGGTAAGCATGTGGTTGTTGATGGCAGTTTGAACACATTGGAGAGCTTTATGGGCCGAAGGAGTGAAGTGTCAAGGTGAAGAGGGGTCTGGATCACCACGAAGGATGTCATATAAGGGTTTAAGTGTAGACTTTGGGATTCCTATATAAGGGAGGAGCCAATTGATATCACCGAGGAGTTTTTGGAAATCATGAAGGGAATGAAGAGTGTCAAGTCTAAGTTGAGGTCTAGGTGCTCGAATATGGGTGTGTGTCATCTGAAATCCTAAGTAAACATAAGGGTCGGTAAGTTGAATTTTGTTGGAGGCGATACATAGGCTGCAAGTTTTTAGAAGGCTTTGTAAATGAGCATAACTTTGAAGAAGTGTACATTTATCAGGGTGTGCTAGAAGAATATCATCCATATAATGGAATATGTGAACATCAGGCCATTGTAGTCTGAAAGGTTGTATCGCTTGGGCCACAAACTGTTGACATAGGGTGGGTGAATTGGCCATACCCTGAGGGAGGACAGTCCATTGATGACGGGAGGCAGGTCCAGAATGACGGGGCATAGGGACAGTGAAGGCGAACCTCTGTTGGTCTTGAGGACGTAGAGGAATGGAGAAAAAACAATCCTTGAGATCAATGATGATTTTATGAGTGTTTAAAGGGACAGCACTTGGCGTTGGCGTACCTGATTGTAAGGGGCCCATAATGACCATAGTTCTGTTGATAGCCCTGAGGTCTTGTAGCAGCCTGTAACCTTTATTGTCCTTTTTTGGAATAACAAAAACAGGAGTGTTCCATGGGGAAGAGCTGGGGGTAATATGTCCCTCTGTAAGTTGTTCCTGTACCAACTGCAAAAGGGCGGAGTATTTGGGGCCTATGATGGGCCACTGATCAACCCAGACAGGATCATCCGAAAGCCAGGTGATTTTTTGTGCATGGGTTACAGGAGGATCAGTGGTCCCTATTAAAAATTTTGAGGATCGGGGGGTGATGTGAGGGGAGGATTGTCGGTATAACCAAGGCCTTGGCGGGGAACAAGAGGCCGGGGGTGAATGGGGGAGGTAATGCCCGAGGAATGTTTTCCAAGGCCCTGTTTGGGGAGATAGCCTTGTTTGAGCATCTGTTTTGTGACCGTGGTGTTAGGGCTATGCATGATGAGTTGCATCTGTGAGAGAAGATCTCTGCCCCATAGATTAAGAGGAAGACCTTGAACGACAAAGGGTTGGAAAGTGCCCGAATTGTTTTCAGAATCATGCCACGTGAGAGGGGTGGCGCTCTGGTGAGGTTGTTGGAGGTATCCCAAGCCCTGGAGGTGGGTGGCTGAGGGACGTAGGGGCCATTGTTTAGGCCAATGTTGGGAGGAGATGATGGAAATATCAGCCCCTGTATCAATAAGGCCTTGAAAGGGCTTGTAATTGATGAAAAGGTCGAGTATAGGTTTTTGAGCAGAGATGGTCTGTGACCAGTATGATTGGGAAACACCGGGGGGCAAGGGTGACGATGGGAGGAAAGGGAGGGGTTATTGGGTGTTGGGACCTGAGGAATAAGTAGGAGTTGGGCTATGGGGGGTGACGTGGGTATTAGGGTGGGGCCGTCAGGAGCGGAGATGAGGAGGTGGATGTGGCCTTGGAAAGTGGGATCTATGACTCGGGTGAACATGGATACCCCAAATAGTGGAGGATGCACGGCCCAACACGAGGCCCCAACATCAGGGGGGTAGTGGTCCTCGGACGTTGGTTGGGATCACATGTACTGGAAGAGTATGGTCTAATACTGTTGGGGAGGAGGCACAGAGGTCCAATCCTGGGCTAGTGGGGGTCGCCTTGAAGAGGTCTGAGACAGATTGAGATCGGGCTGTGTTGGGGTATTTGACTCCATTGTCCCCTGAGTCAGTTGTAGGCCTGGAAGTGGGGCCAGGGGAGGGCCCCGCAGGAAGTTTTTTTGAATGGGGGAACCTTCAAGAGTGTAGCGAGACTTACATTCATTGGCCCAATGAAATCCCTTCCTGCATTTGGGACAGACGGTTTTGGGTGGGGGGTGGTGGATTTGGGGCTGTGTATGTGTGCATGAGGTGTTGGTGGGGCAATTTTTAGAAAAGTGTCCCGCCTGATGACATTTAAAACAATGAAGTGATGAGAGTGGATGTTTGTAAGTTGGTTTGGGGTCCTTATTGTGATCTAGAACCTTTTTGAGAGTGTCTTCTAGTGCTGAGGCAAGCATGACGCCCTGATTATAGGTGGGGCCAAAATCTGCGCATAGGCGGATAAGTTGTTCAATGGAACCTGTGTGTCTGTGGGGCCTAATAATGTCTTGGCATGCAGAGTTAGCATTCTCAAAAGCAAGTTGTTGTATGAGGGTATTGTTATTTTCATGTTCCCCAAAAATTCTGTCTGCTGCTTCGGTGAGTCTGCCAATGAAGTCAGAAAAGGGTTCGTCTGGGCCCTGTCGGATTTTGGTTAGAGAGGTGGGGCCCTCTCCCTTAGATGGGAGTTTACACCAGGCTCTGCTTGCTGCCAGGGAGATTTGAGCAAACGCTTGAGGGTTAAGACCAATTTGTTGTTCATCGGTACAAAAGTCATCCGTTCCAGACAACATGGCGAACGTAACCGGGTTGGGGGGCTGTCTTTCCTGATTTTGTTTGGCAATTGTTTCGCATTGATCCAAAAAGTTAGATTTCCAGAGCAAAAAATCGCCTCCAGAAAGGGCAGGTCTCGCTAATTCTTTATGTTCATTTGGAGTAACCCATCCTTGGGAGAGGCTATCATGTACTGCAAGGGTGAAGGTAGCAGTGGGGCCGTATTGAGTGACCGCCATTTTGAGCTCTTTGAGAGAGTTTAAGGGGAAGGGAACTCTGGCTCGTTGAGGGGGAGGGGCCGGTTGTCCCTCAACAGTGGGGGCCTGTTGGACTTCTGTGATGGGGAAGGCAAGCCGGGGCTTGTTGGGAGGGGGATCAGGTGGGTGTGATTGTTGAAGTTTGAAGGATAGGTGTTTGTGGTGGACCTCTTGTTCAAGTGCAGCAATGCAAGATAGAAGACTCCTCAAGAAAGAGTCATAGGCAGGAGTGGCGGGCAATGGGGGGTAAAGGGGGGGAACTGAACTTGAAATGCTGGTGCTGTAAAATGGGGCGGAGGAGTGGAAGGCAATGAGGAAGATGGCGGTGGTGGGAGAGTAGGATAAAGTGAGGGGGGGCAGGTATGGGTTCAGAACAAAATGGTGGCTTAGCACAAGATGGCGGCTCATTGAGCGAGTGCCCACAAGATGGAGGTCCGTCATCATGTGGGGAGGCAGAAGCAGACAAGGATGGAGCGGGAGAAGGGCAGCCATGTTTGTCTGCAGGTGTGTCAAGAACCACAGAGGCTGGGAGACTGTTGTCGGGGGTGTTGGAGCGCATGGAAGCTTCTGCATGAGCTATAGTCTGTGCTATGTGGGGATCAGAAGGGTGTTGTTGTAATAATTCTGAGATTAAAGTCCAATAAGCAAAGGCAGTTACAGGAACCTTTTCAGGTCCGAAGACCCCGTAGTAGTCTTGGAGCGCGTCACCCACACGGCTCCAAACCTTAACATTGATCGTGCCCTCCAGCGGAAACCAAGGGCAGACTTTATTTATAAAGCTAAAGTAATCGGTTAAGTCAGTCTTTTTAGTTTTGACTCCCCAGGCTTTAAGAGATTTGGAGAGCCCTGAGACAAAGAGCTCATGTTCACTGAGGTTTTGTCCCATGTTACACCCTACAATATGAGTATGCTTCCCGTGATTCAGACGAGAGACGAGAGAGAAGTCTTCGTGCGGGTCACTGAGGGAAAGGCCTCTGGAAAAATTTCATCTAGGTCAAAGGCCGGCCGGGCACTCTTTTAAACCTTTGTAGGGTGATCCCTCATAGAACCTGTCATTCTCGGGCCCCACGTTGGGCGCCAAAATGTCGTGACCCGCGGAGGCTCTGACCAGCAGAGCTCCCAGGGGCAGGAACGCGTAACCCGAGAGACAGTATGGGGATGATGAAAGACACACACGCAGCTTGAAGGCGAGAGCGAGAGAGAGAGTTTATTGAGGAAGTGCCATGGCTTATATATCTTTGGGGGGAAGTGGGAGGGACCGCTAACTGGCGCAGGATTGGCGTGGGCAGGGGTAGCACATGCTCAGAAGCTGGGTCCTTCATGGCTCTCTACACCCGAGGTCCAGTCAAGGTCACGCACACCTGCTGAGTGTCCCGGCTCCTTCCACAGCTCTAGGAGCTCTGGAGAGCGACCTCGGCAGGTGCTGTGCTGGGGCCGCGGGTGGAGCTGCAGCCCCTGCCGCTGGCTATCCCGGCACACAGGCGCAGGCGCAGGCGTAGGCGCATACCCACGTGCCCCTCTCACATCCTAGGCGCGGCAGCCGTTCTGCGGCTCGTCCTGACCCGTGATCTCGAGCTCACTTGCGCCTCTGCTGAGCCTCACCGCGGCCCTCCCCATCTCAGCAGGGAGCTCACCTCTTCCAGGAACCTTTCCCTCAGTCTCTGAGTAGAGGGCAGAGGCAGGAGCTTTCTTTTTTTTAGAGGCAGTATCTTTCTGACCAGGGACTTAAGAGCAAAGAATTGAATGAAGTGAACAATTCAGCTATGGACAGAGCTGGAGAAAGGCTATGCTGGGCAGCAGACAGCATATGCAAAGGTCCTGTGGCAGAAATAAGTTTGGGTGAGTTCTAGAATAGCAGTAAGGCCGTGGGCTGCAGCAAAGGGAGTGCAGTGAGGGAGGGTCAGAGGCGAGGTCAGGAGGGTGCAGGGCCAGGACTTCCTCTCCAGTGCAGATGGTGGGGATGTATGAGCTCCCGCAAGTGCAGGGGCCATGAAGGGTCTCGAACAGAGAGTGGAGAACTCTGTGCTTCAGATGGATCACAGCAGCTCTCTAAGCGGCACAGGGGACCAATTTAGCCTCTTTCCAAAGTAGATTCCAGGCCAAGGCCTCCTGAGTCAGAACCACTGGAAGGTAGGCATCAGGTCCCCTGGGAGGCAGCCTGTGTCGGGTCCTGGTGGGGTCTGCCTGGCACACCAGCCCCCTGAATTCCTGCAACTGGCGACACAGGAATTCTCGGCTTCATCCCACGGAGCAGAAGCCAAGGCCCCAGAGGCCAAGGGATGAACTCAAATCACTGAGCCCGTGTCACTGCTACACCTGCTGGGATCCCGAGGCATCTCCTGCCTCACAGCTTTCTGCAAGTCCAAGAACAGGGTGAGGAGCAGAGCTTACATGGGCTACGTGAGCCGGGTGTGTCAGTGCACATCTGTAATCCTAGCAGTCTGAGGAGGCTGAGGCAGGAAGACCACAGTTCAAGCCCAACATAGGCACCTTAACAACTTAGTGAGACCCTGAATCAAGTAAAATAAATAAATAAATAAATAATAAAAAGGGCCAGGGATGCAGCTTGGTGTGAAGGTCCTGGGTCCTTCATCCCCATAATGAAGCAGCAGTATTACCAAAAAAGGGGGGGGGGGCTAAGTGGATCATCCAGGGTCACAGACCTGGCACCCAGTGGAGCCAAGATGTAAAGAAGAGGCTGCTGGAGGAGGGTGAGCAGGACACGGGGTGGGGATGAGGACCACAGGGACCCCAGGAGCCTGCGGGGCCGCAGGAGGGATAGCACTGAGCTTTCTCTCAAACCCCAGGAAAGGGGTGGCAGGGGGTGAGAGCGCCCTCTGATGGCCAGAAGATTCCCGATTGCCACGCAGTGCGGGGAAGCCCCCAGCAGGTGCAGGGATGAACGCGCTCTGCCCAGCCACGTGTGCCAGGTGTGCCAGGTGTGCCAGGTGTGCTGGGTATGCCTGTCACCAAGCCTCACCCAGCCTGGTTCAAGGCCTGACTTCATTGCCCCCCAGCTGCTTGAGCCCTAAGTCAAGTGTCCGTGCCCCACCCTTACCCGCCCCCCCCACCTTCTCGTCTGTCAGGTGCGGGTGCAGAAACGCCTCCCCGCTGCCAGTGCCTGAGACCCCCCTGCAGACCACGCGGGCCCATGGGGACATTCAAGACTGGACTGCAGCAGCGCTCGACCCTCTCACGCGATGTGGAACAGCATGACTCCAGGACTGGAGCCGGGACGGCCCTCCTGCTGCCACAGGCTCCGGGAGGGTGGCCCCGGCCTCCGGTCTTCTGCAAAGACACAGCGGCATTTCTCCTCTCTGTAGCGGGGTGGCGCAGCCCTTTGACCCACGCGGCACCAGCCTGAAGGGTTCTCCGCAGAGGAGCGCAGGGCCCCAGTGATGAAGCGGCAGGCCCGTGCCTGCTTCCTCTGGGACACTTCTCCGCCTCCCCCGACCTCTGGAGCAGCTGGTAGAGGTGCTGCAGCTGGAAGCGCTGATCAAGTGGGACAACCTGCTCACGATGAGGTAGCCTGAGGGTGCTGTCACCCCTAGGACATGGTCCCCACCCAGAGCACTGTCACCCCTGGGCCTTGTCACTCTGCCCCAGGCACCGTCACCTATAGGTGATGCCCCGGCCTCCCTAAGGTACCAGTTCTGGGAAGGAGTGCAGTACTGGGAGTTTGGAAGTGGGTCTGGCCCCACCTGTGCTGCAGACACGGTGGCAGCCTGGGCCAGTACTGTCCCCTCGCTGGGCTCTGGTTTCCTTGGTGGCGGAAGGGCAGTTAGAAGGACGGGAACTCATAAGCCCTGAGAAGGAGGAAATGGTGTCACGTTGTAGAGCAGCAGGTGGGACATGGCACTGCCGCTTTGCCTGGCTTGGCCGGCTGCAGAGAGGTCTGGCTGGGAAAGGGCCACCCAGGACGGGCTCTGCATGTGCGGACGCCCAGCAGAAGGAACAGCCTGGCCGCCCAGGAAGCAGCGAGGCGCTCGGGCCATCCCAGATGGAGTGTGCAGCGCTGGGGGGGGGGAGGAAACAGCAAGGCGCTCGGGCCATCCCAGGTGGAGTGTGCAGCGCTGGGGGGGTGGGGGAGGAAGCAGCAAGGCGCTCGGGCCATCCCAGATGGAGTGTGCAGCGCTGGGGGGGGGAAGCAGAGATGGGAGGCGGGTAGGGCAGACGTCCTGACCCACAGCAGGAGCCCTCAATGGATGCCAAATTGGGGATTGGGCAGCATTTTATTAGAGTCTCTGCCTGCTCTGTGGAGACAGGGCTGGAGGGGCGAGAGGGGCAGAGACCAGAGGCAGTGCAGGCAGAGGGGCAAGGCACTTCCGGGATCAGAACTGCCTCTGCAGACCAATGTCTGTCTCTCCACAGAGACCTCGCCCTCTATTTCCCGGTTGTCCATTTCCAGCTCCTCCAGGCTGGAGCGGCTGCTCCCCCAGTAGCCCTGGGTGGACGCTTCCCAGGGCAGCCTGCACTGACCGTCTCTAAAGTAAGTGGGGATGGGAATTGGACTCCGGGGATCCTCTTGGTGTCTCTGTGTGTGTGCTGTGTATATGAGGGCAGCAGTTAATTTGGGATTAAACAGGGTCTTCTCACTGAGTTACATCTCCAGCCCCTTTATGGTTTTTTATTTTGAGACAAGGTCTTGTGAAATTGCCTAGGGAGGACTCAAACTTGCGGTCTTCCTGCCTCAGCCTCCCACTTTGGTTTCTGTTTTGTTTTTGCACTGGGGATTGATCCCAAGGCGTTGTCCCCCCCACCACCACTCCCGCCTTCCCAGTGAAATTCATCCAGCGCTGCTGTGTGCCAGGGGCACACAGCACCTCCCAGTGGACTGGAGAGGTCAGTGCTGCTGTCCCATTGTACATATGAGGAAACTGTGGCTTAGCAAGTATCTTTGTCCATTTTCTGCTTCTATAACAGAGCACCACAGGCTGGGAAATTTATAAACAATAGGAGTCTAATCTGCTCATGGCTGTGGAGGCTGGGAAGCCCAAGATCAAGGAATTGCATCTGGTGAGGGCCTCCTGGCCATCTGACCTGCTGGGCAGGCAAGTAAGCCCAGCAAGGTGGAAAGAAAACAGGGCTAAACTCACCCTTTCTCCCAGAACGCTCCATGAAAATTAACTCACTCCGGCAGTTGCCTCATCTTCTGGTCCTAACTTCCCTGTCCAGCCTTGTCCCCTACTGTCCCCGTGGCATTATGCCACAGGACCTCGCGGGCATCCTACATGTCCAGGAGCTGCCCCTCCCTGCTTTGGCATGGACTGTGTTCAAACCACCTTGGATGGCCTTCCCATCTCTAACTATGCAAATCCTACCTGCCCTTCAGGGCCCTGTGTAAGCACGAGTTACCTCTTCAGTGCAGTCTTCTCTAATCTTATTCCCCCAGCCCCACACCGAGACAGAAACACATCTCTCCTGGTAACTCTCCTGACTCACTTTTAGGCATCTCCCTTCCCTATTCAACAATGAGCCTTTGAGAGTCATTCCCATTTGTGTTCGTAGCACCTACTGTGCCTGGCACATTGGATTGCGAACAACGGGTACTCAGTAAATGCTTACTGAATACATTCATGAATGAATGTGTGATGGGATGGATGAAAAATGAGTTACCAAATTGAAGTGAATGAAAGGATCAGTGAGTGGTGATGGGATGAAAGACTTAAAGGAGAAGAGGTTTCATTTGGTTCATGGTTTCTGAGGATTCAGTCCATGGTCAGCTGACTCCAAAGCATGGAGAAACAGATGGGAATATGAGTAGATAGATGCTTGTGTGACATTCAAAATATATTACATCCAGGATAATGCAGGTGCCAACCATGAGAATGTAAATACAGGGGTAGATAGGTGGATAGGTGAATGGATAGATGAATAGATAGACGGAGTCATGGGTAGGGGGTGGCTGGGAAGGTGGGTGGGTGGGTGGATGGATTGGTGGAGGATAAGTGAGTGGACAGATGAATGAGTATGTGAACACAGGAGTGGTGGATAGGTATAGCTATGGATAAGCCGATGGTTAGCAGTTACATGAATGGACTACGGTTTGCTGGATGTGTGGATGAATAAATAAGTAAGTAGATCAGTGATAAGTGTAGTAGTTGAGGGATAAATAAATTTTTCAAAAAGTAGATAGAAGAAAGGATAGCTGCTAAGTAAACAGTATGTAGTTTTATAGAGGAATACAAGGGAAAGTGGGATAAAAATCAAGGCATAACTGGTCCTTTCTATGGAGTAGATCAGTGACTCCAGGATTTTCCTTGCAGATGACTCATAAGGCCTGGATAACTGTGGATGAGGAGAGCTCAGAGTCTGCTGCCACCATCATTTAGCTCGCTCCCAGACCCCACCCAGACCCTGAAGCCCACGTCCTGCCAGGCCCTGATGAGGTCAGCCGGCCCTTTCTGGTGATGAAAAGCATGGGTGGCATGCTTTTCCTGGGGAAGGTTGTGAACCCCCTACGATAGTGTACCCCAAGACCTGCCAGGTAACTCAGAGCAAATAGAATAGGAGATGGTAACAGGGGGCTGAGGCATTGTCCAAGTCTCTGGGTCACCTGGTGACATGACCAGGTTGTCTGAGATTCAGTGTCCTTGGAAGTGAAATGGGAGCTGTTCTGAAGAGGATGCAGGCAGGCAGCCTTGCACAGCCTCCTACAGCTGTGATAGTGATCACTGGTCCCAAGCCAGGGAGCTGTGATTGCAGAATCAAGTCTGATGATAGATTGCATATGGCCTGTTCATTGGTGTGGTTTTCATAGGAACTTATGGGGATGCCCATAGGAAGAGCAACTGAGGTCATGCCCACTGCACATAGACTATAACTACCATCGAGGAGACACCTGCTATGGACCAGGTTCTTTACATGTTATGTCCCATTTAACATAAATTCCACTAAAACCCAGCAAGTTAAGTATTAGGTTAATTAGCAGCTTTCTCATTCCTGAGCAAAATACCTGATGCCCACAACTTTAAAGGAGAAGATAATTCATTTGGCTTGTGGTTTCAGAGGATTCAGTCCATGGTCTGCTGACTCCAAAGCAAAAACATCATGGCAGAAGGATATGGCGGAGCAAAGCTGCTCACCTCATGGCAGCCAAGAAGCAGAGCAGGGAAAGAGAGGAAGGAACCAGGGGCGAGATACAGTACCCAATGTCACGCCTCCATGGCCCACCCAACATGCCTAGAAGTGTGTCCCTCCAATCTCCTGAGCATATCTCAAGCCAATCAAGTTGACAGCCTGTCTCAGTATAACCATATGAAATTTGACCTATTTGTTTAACCTACAAAAAGAGACAACTTCTTATGGTTCAACCTAATATCATTTCTCCCTTTTATAATAGAAAATCAGAGAAGTTGAGGGACATGTTCAAGATCACTCAGCTGTTAAGCAGCAGGGCTGGGACTCAAGTGTGCTTTATTTCAAACCCTGACTCCTTCCAGTTTCATTTATTTTAATAAATTCATGATTTCAAATTTGACTGTGTACACAAATCCCCCGTGGGTCTTGTTAAGAAGCAAATTCTAGGGCCGGTGAGATGGCTCAGTGGCGTAAGCACCTGCCTGGCAAGTGCGAGGGCCCGAGTTCAACTCCCGGAACTCACATACGGAAAAAAGGGCCAGTGATATCGCTCAGTGGCACGGGCACCTCCTGGCGCGCGAGGTCCTGAGGTCGACCCCTGGTACCCACAAAAAAAAAAAAAAAAAAAAAAAAAAAAAGAAGCAAATTCTAATTCAGCAGGTCTGGGATGGGACCTGAGGACCTGCTTTCCCACAAGGTCCCAGGGATGCCAAGGAACAGGTACAAAATTCTCTTGCCTCCATGACCCAAAGTGGAACTAAGTTGTGTCACCAGCAGGATAGACAAGTAGTATGGCCCCTACAATACATTTGTGGAGCTGAGCAAATCTTTGACAATATCTTTTTGGAGACTCCAGACTAAGCTTGCTTTAGGGTCACCCATTCATGGGTATACTGGGGGACACAGGTGTCCTCAGACTTTTTCCGTATTCAGCAAATGGTGTGTCTTACTGTTGTAGGTCACTCTCCACATCAGTCACTGTATCGGTGCCTGGGCTGTCAGCTGGCTGATGTTTCTGGGTCTCCAACTACACAGAAGAAGGTATCCACCCTGGTCTGGGGACCTGACACATCAGAGATGTGACAAATCCTGTACCTGGTGCAAAGAAGATTCACTCAGCACTGGTTATCAACATGGCAGAGTCAGATGAGACCCATACACAAGTGACAAGGTGTCAGTTTGTTATTGCATGTTATTGTTGAAAGGAGAAACAGGAGCTTGGCGTTCACTGTGAGCCAGTACCTAGGCTCAGGAGAGCTGCATGGCAGATGGAGTCCTGTCTGTGTGTGCCCACCGGCATCCCAGCTGAGGGTTTGGACCAGATAGAGGATTAAATGTTATGCTTATATGAAAACATGAGCTGGAATGATAATTCTTCCTACCCAGGCATCAGAAGCCCAGTCTGATGAAGAACTGTGGTTCTGCTCTCTGTAGGGTATCTTGCCCACCTTGCATGCTTTCCACCAGCACCCCCAACTTCCAACCAGCAACGGGGGGAAGGAGAGGGGAAGGACAGACTCCCTTCCATTAATGGTACAACCTATGAGTTACCACATCTCTTTAGCTCCCATCCTACCAGCCAGAGCCCAGCACAAGTACAGCTAGCTCCAAGGGAGGCAGGAAATGTTTCTACCTTGCATGATCACTTACTTGCCTGGTGAAAGTGTGGGAGTTCTTTTACATTAGAAGAAAAGATGAGTGGCCATTGATGAGCATCCTGCGGCCTCAGCCCAAGCTCCCAGCAGCCTTAGTAGGTCAGTAGGTCTCCTACTGTCCCTGGTCAGGGTACAGTGGGGCTACAGCACCAGAAGCATGACAGTAAGAAGGTGCCACCAGACTGGAGGAGAGGACAAAGACAGGGCTCCTTGGCCCAGGAAAGCCAAGATCAAAAGCCAGGGAGGCTCCCAGAGAAGATAGGCTGGCCCCACCAGATAGTTTTTTCTATCATTCCTTCCACAAGCAACTACTGAGCACCTGCTGTATGCCAGGCACTGGGCATGCACTCACAAAGCTCAGATGAGGGTGAGGGAGGGGGCAGGAACCCATCTGCAGGATGCCCTGTGGAGAGGGCAAAGGTCCCAGCGAGAAGAGCTCTGCCATCAGCTCTCTGCTCTGCATGGCTGCTGGAGTTTTGGGGGTAGCATTTGGAGCATATTGTGAGGGGTAGGGTTGCTTTTCTATTTTAGGAGAAAGGGAATTACCAGATCAAACCAACATGGGTGTTGGAAGGGATAATCAGAGCCTGGGGGTGCCATCCATAACCCCAATGCCACTGGATAGTTACTCCTTCCAGAGAAGAGTGACAGCAAGGGGGCTCAGCCTCCACCCAACAGGTGCCGCTGAGTGCCTGTTATAAGGGCAATCTTTGTGCCCCCAATGACACACTTCACCCAGGGGCAGGGTAGCCTAGTGGCTGGAGCTGGGCTCCACTCCCTGGCTGATGTGAACTTTGTGGCAACTTATTTAAAGTCCATCCTCCTGTTGTCCCTTCACCTGTGCCCGAGGGTCACATTAGCAGCCACCCCACATGGGTGCAAAGGTGAAATGAGCTGGCTGAGGTGACATGCCTAGAATCATCCCTTGGATGGGTAAGTGCCAGGGGTGTGTGCACCGTTATCCCTGCCTGTGTACCCGGAAGATATGTCCCTGTGGGTGGGACCTTGTTTAGAAAGAGGTCTTCGCGGATATCATCAACTTAAAGATCTGGAGATGGGACCACCCTGGTGGGTCATGGAAGTGGGTCCCAAGGCCAATGGCAGTGTCCTAGGAGACAGACAAAGTGAAAACCCAAAAACAGGTGAAGACCATGTGAAGCTGGAGCAGAGATGGGAGGGACACAGTCCCTGTGGCCACCAGAAGCTGGAAGACACAAGGAGCCTTCTCCCTCCGAGCCTTCGGAGGGTGCACACCCCTGCCAACGCCTTTACCATGGACTTCTGGGCTCCAGAACCTCGAGGGAACAAATTCCTGTCGTCTGTGGTCGTTTCTCGCTCGGCAGCCCTAGGAAGCTGGCCCACCACCCTGCGTGGGTGCCACAGTGTGGGTAGAGTTTGCGGCAGCATTTCTGGGACTGTGTGAGGGCCAGGCAGAACTGAGCCCCCTGTACCAGCTGTCCACTGTGCCCCTGGGTGAGCTCAGCCCCGGAGATGAACTGACTCAAGGACCCAAAGCAGCTGCTCCTCAGGGACGGTGCCCACCAAATTCTATTGCATCTGGGGAACTCATGTGTGACCAAGAGCCAGGAACGGGATGCGCGTCTTTTCTGTGATGGATCTTCCTCCCTTGGGCTGGTCCACAAAGCTGGTGAGTGGATGCTTGTAGAATGAACACCCACGTGGAGCTGAAACCTAGCAGGTGTGGCCTTGACCCCCACCCTTGGGGTCAGCAGTGCCCTGTCCCATGAGTTCCCCGGGTGAAATGCCATCTGCTTACACTCGATCCATGGGGTGGGGGGCCATCCATTTTGGATATTTGGGTTCTTCTCCAGGCCACCTTTGGAGGAAGCCACTCCTTGTCCAGCCCTATATTTCCCTGGAGACCTCAGCCTGTTGCTGTGGGTGTTTGGCCATTGCCACCTATTCCTATGTGGCCCGGTTTGAGACCCCTTCACCACCTGGGCCTCCCTGAGGACCGATGTGCTGGTAAATCTATGCCTCTCACCTCCTCCTGTCCCCATTTAGGGGACTTGTTCCCATCTGTCCCTCTGATCCAGCCAGACCCTTGCCCCTGCCCCCACCCGCATCTTGAGGGAAGATCTGGTCCAATCCTCCCTGTGGACAGAGTGCCCACAGTACCAAGGCCAGGAGGGCGCCCTCTGCTTTCTGGCAAGCTGGCTCTCTGCCTGTGACCCCAGATTCCTGCAGCAGGAAACTCAAAGGCTGTGCCATCTTGTGGGACAAACAACCATGGGCACCGTGGAGACAAATTGTCCTCTGTACCCGGGTGAGCCTGACATTTTCCCAGCCCCGAGGATCTCATGTCAGGAAAGGAAGGACTGTTCAGGGCACAAGGGCCAGCACGACAGGCAATTATGTGAGCAGAGGAGGGATTCTAGCTCAGGAAGGACAGAGGAGAAGCAGGTTGTGCTTCAGAAAGACCCAGGAGGCAGGAGAGCTGGATGATGGTGGGATGCCAGCCACTATCTGTGTGACCATGAGTCAGTAGCTCAGTCGCTCTCAGCCTTGTCCCCTTCTGTACATGGAGGTCATAATGATGCTCACCACTGCAGGTGCATAAACGCAGCCCCCATGACTACCCTTCCCAACCAGGACTGGTGAGACCACTCAGGGACAGCAGATGAGTAACTGCCTTCTCTAAGTCCCCCAAAACGGAAGTGGTGTCTGCCCCCCAGACTCTCCAGCACCTTCTACACCTCTCCTCACCTGAGCCCACTCTGCTATGCAGTTCAGTTTGTGTCCACCTCTTGTCCACGACAGACAGAGCCATGAGCCAGCCACCTGTAGGTCTGTGGGTAATAGGGATCTGGAACCCCAATGGGCTTGGGCTGTTCTAACATTCAGTGCAGAGAAGAGCCAGAGGGAGAAAAAGGATGAGACAGAGGTGATGTCTGTCTTACGCATGTGCACACACACACACGCACACACACACACACACAGAGGTTGGGGCCAGAGGGAAAGCACAGCCTGGGCTGTAGCAGACGGAGGCAGCAGGGAGATGGGAGAGAAAATTTTGCAGGCCCTGGAGCCCAGCTGGAGAAATTGCTTCCAGCAGCAGTTTGCAGCTGGCCCCCGGCCCTGTCACTTGGTGGATCCAGAGTCTCCTTGCAGACAGACAGGGAAGCTGGAGCATGGGCCAGCCCAGGGCCTGCTGGAGAAGATCTCCCCAAACCAGCCTTGGCATGCAGCTCAATTTCCCCAGCCTGGGGATGGCAGTGGCGAAGCAGTCCTCTGTGGTCAGTGGCATGCATGCCCAGATGCCTGGCTGCTCCTTACAAGAGGCCGTGGATAACCAAGAACCCAAAGGCAAGGACATCAGGCCAGCCACCACTGCACCCTGCACATAGGCTCTGTCTGGTGCTGGATCCCAGGTTGGCAGAGCCAGCAGAGGAGAAGCCCGGAGCTGCTCGGGAGGAAACAAGCCACACAGTGAGGGCTCCAGACAAATTCCAGTCTCTGCTTGTTCTTTTATGACAGTCAGAACATGTAACAAGAGACCGACCTTTTAGCAGATGTTCAGGGCACAGTACATGCCGTCAACTTCACACAGCAGGCCTCGAGGACTTACTCATTGTGCACAACTGAAACTTTATCCCCACTTGACACTCACTCCCTCTGGTGCCTGGCAGCCACCTCTCCACTCTGCTGCTGTGAGGTTGGCTGTGTTAGAAACCTCTCATGAGTGAACTGCAGGGCATTTGTTTGTCTATGTCAGACAGTGTCTGGTCTGTTTCACTTAGCAAAATGTCCTCGGGATCTGCCTATTGCTGTGCATTTCAGTGTTTCCTTTGTTTTCAAGGCTGAGTGCTAGCCTGTCATATGATACAGTGACAAGGTGACCTACAGAATAGGAGAAAACATTTGCAAGCCAAATATCTGACAAGGTGTTAATATCAAAAATACAGGAGGAACTCCTATAGCTCAATAGCAAAATAAGCAAATAGCCCAATCAAAAAGTAAGCAGGAGACTTCTCCCCAAAGAAGAGACACAAATGACCAACAGGTACATGAAAAGATGCTTCACATCACTAAATCAGTGGGGAGACTATCTTAGTTACTGTTCTCTCATTGCTGGGACAAAATACTCAACACCCAAAGTTAAAGAGGGAAAGGTTTATGTAGCTCACAGTTTGTGGAGGTTTCAGTCCATAATTATCTGGCTCCAAGGCAGAGTGACATGGTACAGGGGCAACAGTTCATGGTGGCAGAAGACAGCAAAAGCAACAAGAGCAAAAAAGGGGGGAGAGCAAGCCTCTTTTCCTTCCTTATATCATATGCAGTATACCCACCCTAGGGCGGGTGTAGCACTCACACCATCTCCATGCCCTCCTCTTACACAGGCTCAGGATGTTTACAAAATGAGGACCCTGGTCCCCTGCTGAGTCACTTAGTTAAACTTCTAAACTTCTCAAGTTGACACAATGAATCAACCATCACATCTTAGTCTTTAAACAGCCGCCCTAGGGCATGTTCTCTACACCCTAGGATGTAGAACTGCTAAGCCACTTAGTTAAGCTTCTAAACTTCTCAGGTCAACACAATGTACCAACCATTACAGAAAGGAAAACAGAGACCATAATAAGTCATAACCTCACGCCTGTCAGGATGGCCATTATCAAAATAAGGTAAAATAAAAAGTAGAATGGAGTAAAAAAATAACACATAGCAAGTATCGATGAGATTGTGGAGAAATCAGAACCCCTGTGCACAGTGGGTAAGAATGGGAAATTTTGTTGCTGCTATGGAAGACAGTGTGGTGGCTCCTTGAATAAATAAAATATAAAATTGCCAAAGCTGGACTTGAACCTATGATCTTCATGCCTCAGCCTCCCAGCGTGGGGATTATAGGTGTGCACCACCACACCCAGCTACTTCTGGGTACTTAGCCAAAAGAATTCAAAGCAGAGGGCCAGTGAGATGGCTCAGTGGTGTAAGCGCCTGCCCGGCAAGCGCGAGGGCCCGAGTTCGTCTCCTGGAACCCACATACGAAAAAGGGGCCGGTGATATCGCTCAGCGGCACGGGTGCCTGCTGGCGCGCGAGGTCCTGAGGTCGACCCCCCGGTACCCACAAAAAAAAAAAAAAAAAGAATTCAAAGCAGGATTTCTCTAGTGTTCCCTGCAGCACTGTTCAAAGTAGCTGAGGTGTGGGAGCCCACGATAGTGAACGGATAATGAGTTCCTCTTGTTCTTTTCTCTTTCCATCTCCACTTTCCGGGGTTCCAAAGGGGAGAGATCCCAAGGGCATCTCCCCCACATGTTCAGTGACTCTCTGAGAGGGGCACCACAAGGTGAATGACCAAATGGTGGCACTCAGGGTCACCCCCTGCTCCCAGTTGGACAGCTCTGCCCCCTGATGTTAAAGTAAGATTTCAAGTGAAAAGGAGTTGCAGTGCTAAAAATGTTTAAAATAAGAATGATTCTTAATGACCCTGTCGTATAACTTCTTATTTCCACAAGGAGGAGGAAGTGGCTGAAATGTCCCAAGACTTCGGCTTGGGTGCATGGCCTCCTGGTCAGGGTCCTGGCCCTGGTCCGAGCACTGCCCCTTTCTGGCTTTGTAACTTTGAGCCAGTGGCTGGAGTGGATCTGTGTCCCTCTGTCCCACAGTGTGGAGCACGATGATGTGGCCTCCTTTGTGGGGCTGGCGATAGGGTAAAAGGAGTCACATCCTAATACTTCACTTACCACTTCCTCCAAGAGCAGATTGGTCTGCACAAGCGTCATTTGGTGTGTGTTTAAGTAACCCAATCCCCAGGCCTCCATCCCTCAGTTTCCAACATCGTCGGTCTGGAGTGGCCTGGGAATGGGTGATTTTTAAAGTTCCTTGGTGCTGGGCGTGGTGGCACACAACTTCAATCCCAGCATTCAAGAGCTGAGGTAGGAGGATTGCAGAGTGTTCGGGGTCAGCCCGGGCTACATAACGAGTTCGGGGCCAGCCTGAACTGCACAAGACCCTGTCTCAAAAAAAAAAACACAAAAAATTTTTTAAAAACTATCTGATAGGGCCGGTGAGATGGCTCAGCAGCTTAAGCGCCTGCCTTGCAAGCGCAAAGGCCCGAGTTCGACTCCCGGAACCCACATACGAAAAAGGGGCCGGTGATATCGCTCAGCGGCACAGGTGCCTGTTGGTGCGCGAGGTCCTGAGGTCGTCCCCCCGGTACCCACAAAAAAAAAAACAAAAAACAAAAAAAAAAACTATCTGATAGATATAGAAAGATCGGTAATGTAGCACATCTGTTAATAGTTCCAAAGCATAATAGAATTTAGAATATGATGAAGATCTTTCAAATCAGTGAGAACAGGTGATTTGATCACTAAGTAGGACTGAGACCAACAAAGTTATCATCTGGACATAAAAACCTGGATCCAGGGCCGGTGAGATAGCTCAGTGGCATAAGCGCCTGCCTGGCAAGTGCGAGGTCCTGAGTTCGACCCCTGGTACTCACACACACACACACACACAAACAAAAACCTGGATCCATAATGTTTGTAAGTAATCACTGGAGCTGTTCATGGATACCCCGGTTTCTTCTCCCTCTGACCTGGGACCTACTTTGATCAAGGAAATGTAAGCAGAAGAGACAAACACCTGAGAGGAAGCATTTAGGAGCCGGGGTGTGATTGTGTCTCCCCACACCTCTGCCTCAGAGACAAACAGTGTCCCCAGTGATGTGCTCTGTTGACCTGTGTCCCTGAGCCCTCAGCTGATAAAAAATGGACATATAGCATGAGGAAGAAATTAGCCTTGGTTGTTTTCGAATATAGACCCATGGGGTTCTTTGTTACTGCTGCATACACTGGCCAATCCCAGCTGACACATTCATAGCATTCAGGTTACATTTTACAGACACCAAAGATATAAATGTCAAAAATGAAGCTAAAAACTACTAGAAGAGAACTATTTAAAACTATGGAGTAGGGAGTAACTAAGAAATAAAACCCCCTAGCTTTTACATGGCTTAATCTTATACTGAGTAATATTTTTCTCCAAAAGGTATTTGTACATTCTGTAATGCTTGAGTTTGTTAATACATGAGAATGTTTACTTGTTGTCTTTAAAAAAATAAAAAATAAAAAATAAACAAAAGAAATAAAACCCAAAAGCTATGTCTCCAAAGACTGATATGTTTATGCACAAATAAAAAAAATTCTGTATGACAAAAACAACTCTAAGCAGAGTCAAAATATGAAACAAAAACAAAGGAAATACAGCTTATAGAAATGGATTAATTTCATGAACATACAGTATAAAGATTTCCTACAAATCAATAGGAAAAAGACTAACAACTCAATATAATGTGGACAAAACAAATATTAATCGATTGCTCATAATGAAGCAAATTAACCTGGCCTTTCATTGCATGAAAATGTATTCAAGATCATTCAGGTTAAAAGAATTAAAAGTACAAGTGAAAGCTTTATTTCACCTGTCAGATTGGCAAAGATTAAAAAACATCGTTGATAAAGAGTGTGGGAAACAGGGACTCTCATATTTTCCCAGGACAAATATAAACTGGAACAGCCTCTGTGAAGGGCTATCTGATAATATCTCTCAAAATTAAAAATGCACATACCCTCTGACCCAGAAATTTATCCCGTAGCTGTACTTTACAGATGAGAAATGTATATAAATGAAGTTATGCACTGGGACATCATTTGAAATCACAAAAAAAAAAAAAAAAAGCAGAGGAAACAAGACATATACTCACCGATAAACAGTTGTTTACAGAAACGATGGTCCATGCATGCAATAGAATGCAGTGCAGACAAAAAGAAAGAGTAAACCCTTTGTAATTCTGTGTGACCTAATGCAGAAAGGTCACCAAAATCTATAATAAGTCCTCGCAGAGAGCAAAGTGCAGAGCAGGGTGAATATCATGCTGCCATATGTAGATGAATGAAATATTTCTGAAAAAAAATTCAAGCTACTTGTCACAGGTTTGCTTTGGAAAGGGACCTTGGTGTGCCTCAGAGAGGTTTAGAGGAGGAAGCTTTTACCTATTCAAAAAACAACTTTAGCCAGGCATAGTGGTACACACCTGTAATCCCAGTACTCGGGAGGCTGAGGCAGGAGGATCACCGTGAGTTCAAGGCCAGGCTGTATTACATAGCAAGACCCTGTCTTGACCCCCGCAAAAAAAAACTTAAATAAGGAAGAAAGTTAAAACTCTCTGAATGTAACTAGCCCTACCAGAGTTCCTCAGCATAAGCCCACAGCTAGGACCCATTAAACAACGAAATTAAGTGTTTATTTGTTTCTGAGCATTGGAAACAATTATGTAATCCTAGATGCATCTGAAATCTCATACCAAGAAGGTTTGAGGCAATTGACTGTAATTTCCTGCTGCATTGAGTTTCAGATATTTCCAAAGCGGGCAGCATTTCTTCAGAAAAGCATAAGACTAAAATATTTTAAGAAAGTCAACTCTAATTCTATTGCGGTTGAGAGGCTTTGCTTTGTTTTGCTTTCTGACCAAAGCCATCCAATTGCTCCAGAATGGCAAATGTATTTTCTGTCCCTTTTAGATAGAAGCTGCCATGAAGTTACGATCCCAGCTTCCTTCTCAGTGAAGAAAGCCAAGAACGGTCTTCGCCCAAGTGGAGAATTTTCTGTTTCATGGTGATAAATACCGATCTGCCATCCCTTGGGAAGAATGATAATGACAGGTCAGGTGCCCGGGATGCTTCTGTCCCCGCACCCTGCGTTGCCCATTCTGGGAGAGTTGCGCCCTGGATGAGCAGAAGGAACATTAGACTCGGAAGACCCCGGCTCAAGCCGATACCTGGTTGGAGGGTTTATGCAGAACCCCGATTTCCGGCTCCCCAGGCAGAGCCCTGTCCTCATCCCATGCCTGCCAGCCTCCACACAGCACCTCTGTGAGATCTGCAGCCCTTCGGAAGCAGCTGGTCCGCGCAGAAGCACGCCTTCTCCTGCCCCATCTCCCCGCTTCCCGACCTGCCTCGGGTTCCCAGGGTGCGGTCCAAGCAGGCTCATCCTTCAAAAGTGTGCCGCCGCCTCTCTCCGGGAAGGTGTCTTATCGCCCACACTGGCCAGGTGGCCTTGCTCTCCTGCACGCTCTCACCAGCCCCTGTGCCAGGAAACCTATGTCTAGAGTGAGTCAAGGGCCTCCCCACTGCCCTTAAAGAAGCTGCCTCCGAGTCAGGCCGCTCCTTGCTGAGCCTGAGGGCTGTAGCTGAGAAAAAATCATCAACACAGGACCTTGTGTTGCGGGGAGCGAAAACGGTCACCCCAGAGGGCTGCCCTGCCTGAGATTCCTTAAGGGAATGCTGAGCTGCCACTGGACCTGAAAACTCACTCTTTCCTCGCCCTCCTTTCCCTCCTTCCCTCCTTCACTCCTTTCTTTTTTCCTCTCCTTCCCTTCTTTCTCCAGCAACCACGAGCACTACAGAATATAGAATCCATAGCACTTGCCAAAACAAAAACAAAAATGAAAACAAAACCTCACTTCCTGAAAGGAATAAAACTCACCCTTAACCAGGAGCTCATCGCACTACTGCTTTCTCAGAGCCAAGGTTTAATCATCTCAAACCAACAGGATGAATTTATTCGTGAGCAGTTATTGGGCTGTCTGTTCCTAAAGTCCTTCTCCTCTAGAGTCCATGGCTTAAGGGTCTTCGTGGGCGCTAGGTGAGAGGACACAGTTATCGAAGTGCCAGACACACAGCTCTGTGGGCTACTATGGAGGTAGACTTATTGCCGCTATTTTCATTACAACGGGTCTGTGCCACTCCCTCAAGACCTCGAACGCAAACGTTGCCTCATCAAATCTACCTCAGTGGTTTCCAAGCAAGGACTTCTACCTTCTCAGTACTTCTGCCTCAGCAACTCCAAAGTTACCACGCAGCCGGCTTCCAAAATCCAGCAAGGTGACATCTTTATCCTATGCGGTGAATGGAAGACAGCCTGCCCCAGGGACGCCATACCTTCGTGTGCACATGAAGTTCGTTTTCAAATTCTTTGAAGTAGAATCTCAACGAAGTCATTCAATAGGAAGTGGAACAATACTTAAAAAGTTGCCAAGCCAAGGACAAAACACCCTGTACTGATGGTGGCCTGATCATCGACGGGGTTCTCTGCCAGGGTGGGGAAGCAACTCAGCTCAGAGGTTGTCAGGGCCAGGAGCTGTGTAGCTTCCAAGCCCTGGGCAGCCACGACCATGCAGACAGGCAGCAGCCCCTTACCAGGGGCTCAGCTCTGTGCCCTTTGGAGCCCTAGGTCCCCACATTGGCCTTTGCAGCCCAACCTGAGGCTGGCTGATGTCCAGACAGAGATGCCCACTCATGGGTGGCAGAACCAGTTCCTGATTCCAGGCCACGCCAAGGCTGGGCTGCAGGAGAGGAGAGCCTTGAATGGCTCATGTGTTGTTTCAAAGAGCTCAGAACCCCCGGGCTCGAGTGAGCATATTTTACAACCCCCAGATTAGAAAATTATAAAATAGATCTGCAAATTATTAAACTGAATTGCATTGGAAATATGATACCTAACCTTTATGGAAAAGAATAAAATATCATGATATTAGATCGAACTCCAGGAAGTCGCCATTTTCATAGTGGTCAAATATTGGTGATTTCACATTTGCATGCAGTGGTTGTGTAGCTGACACCTACTGGGCTTTTGCCATGTGCCACGCTCTGGGCTGTGCTCTGCTGTGCAGCGGGGCCCTGAGGGCAGTGCCACCGTGTAGCATCTTTGTTTTACAGGTGGGGAAACTGAGTCTTACCCAGAGTGCCTTGCCCAGGGTGATGAGAAATGAGCTCCTACACCAGCTGCTAATGGCTGGCACAAAGGTGGTGGACAGTGCGCTGTCACGTCGCCTGTTTAGCTGTTGATGCCTCTCCTCCCAGCAGTCCCTCCTCCGCCTTGTGTACCACCCATTCTCATGGCTGCCCCTAGATTCTGTCATGACCACAAGTGACCGCCCTGAGAGTGACGTTGTCAGAGCTTGAGCATCGGGCCGGGGCCACGTCCTCTGTGCCTGCCGCACACCTACTCTCAGCACCCGAGGGCTCCTCTCCTTCTGCGTCTCTCAGGCCTTCGTTTCCCTCCTCACCAATGCCCGGTTGTTAGAACCTCCCTTGCACTGACCTTCAACTGTCTCTCCCGTACCCTCTGAAGCACACCTCTGGCAAACAGCCAGCCTGCAGGAGGGATGCCGAGGCCTCCAGAGACCTGGCTGATCGCGGCACAGAGACAGCTCTGCTCGGTACAAGTGTCACCAGCATGCTGGGAAGAAGAAGGAGGAAGCAAGCGACGTGCTCCTCTCATTTTTTATTTTGAAAAATATCAAATACATAGAATAGAATCATACAAATACATAGAACCATATATTCCTCTCCTAGATTTACTAGCTGCAGATATTTTGCCACAATTGTTTGGTCTCCTCTTGATAGATAGATGGATAGATAGATAGATAGACTGATCAAAATATATAGCAGGTGTCTGCGCTTGCTTCAGCAGCACATATGCTAAGATTGGAACGATACAGAGAAAACTGGCATGGCTGCTGCACAAAAATAGAGTGGGTGTTTAAACAACAAAAATTTATTACAGTGAAAGACACATTGGGCTGGTGAGATAGCTCAGCAGTATAAGCACCTGCCTGGCAAGTGCGAGGTCCTGAGTTCGACTCCCGGTACCCACATACGAAAAAAGGACTGGTGATATCACTCAGTGGCACGGGCGCCTGCTGGCGCATGAGGTCCTGAGTTCAACCCCCGGCACCCACACAAAAAAACACATTGCCATTAATTCCCCTCAAAATCCGCCCCCCCAAAACACATTTATCCCATCATTCTTGTCACTTTCTGAAGCAGTTCCAGAAGTCCTCTCTCATGAGTGTCTTTACAAGGTGTGATCAAAAATATGTGACTGGTGCTGCCTAGTGCCATCCAATGGAAAGGCAGGCATATGAAAACATTATGTGTCCTTATCCCTCTTATTCACAGGATCTGGTACCATGTGACTTATGGCTCTTCCCCAAAGTCAAAATGACTGTGAAAGGTGAAGGTTTTGAATTGATTCCAAATATCAAGGCAGCTACACAATACAACTTAGACACGAGAGAAGACTTCCAGAACTGCTTCAGAAAGCGGCAAGAACAATACGATATGTATGTTCTAAGAGTGTGGGAGTATTTTGAGGGGAATTAATGGCAGTGTGTCTTTTGCTATAATGAATATTTTAAATTTATGCATTCATCATAGTTTAGATCACACCTTATTCATATATTAGACACAGACACACTATATACACACACACATACTTTTGTTGCTAATCCATGTGAATGTAAGATACAGACTTCAAGCGATACTTATATTGTGCAGAAATCTGATAACAAACCAGATGGTAGACTCTTTGCACCTGAGGAGTTGGAAGGCAACTTTTATTTTAATGCTAGTGGGCTGATGGGAACAAGGTCTCAAATCATCAGCCCAGAGTCAGTTTAGAGTTCAGCTTAAATACATTTTTGCAAGCTGGAAATACAAAGCTGATTGCAGGCTATTATATGATTGGTTACATAGGCTAGGGCATATGTTGTCAGGCTGATTTGTTCTGGGTGGGCTCTGCTAAGGAGAGGGCTGTCTGAGTGGGTGGGTGAAATCAGGCAAGCATGTCCTTGACTGGGTTATTCTGCCCTAGGTGGAAAGTTCCTGGAATAGGCAAGCAAAACAGAATACGCTCATAGCTAGAAAGTACGGGCAGTGCAGCTGGATTCAGTCAGATGAGGCTGAGTCAAACTGTCTCCGAGTTATAGCTGGCGTGGTGGTCAAGGCCGGCTGAGTCTAACTACGTGACAGGCAGCATGAGCTTGGGCAGAAGCTACCAACTGATTCCTAATTTCTGCTATGAAATTTCTGTAAGTTTGCCATTACAACATAAGTATATATCTTACATGTATACACGCATCTACATACATATGCACACACACGTACACGTGCACACATGGGCAGACGAGAATACAAACAGGCACAGAACGGGCGCAGGACCTCTGTCTCGGGGACAGGAGCCCAGCCAGTGCAGGCTCAAGCCTGCTTTTGTGACTGGCACTGTTCAGCTCCATGGACACAGAAAGTCTCCTCCGTGTCTCTGCCCCTGTCATTGGAACTGACGATGACTGTGTCCTGGGGCTGGGAAGGACAGCGGATTGCATTTCTGTTGATTCCAGAGGCGGACCTGCTTCTGAGCCTGGGAAGGGAGACAAATAAGCTGGTTGCCGAGTCCTCCTCTGGGCAGCAAGAAGATGAGAGATTCTTGCGCGGCGGTGTCTGGCTTTCCAGAAGCACAAGCCTCCTTCCCACTTCTTTCTGTTGCAATGTGTGCTTCTGAAGCCACTCCAGATTGGCACAGTATTTCCAAACCATTGCCCATGATGGGGAGCAATATCTGTCAACGTCGATAATTCACATTTCTCCTAAGTTTGTACAAACGCAGATCTGTACAAACCACACACAAAGCGGGAGATGGGTCCCTCACACTGGCAACTGTGCTAGAATTACAGGTTGCAATATGTTTGTTAAAATATTTAATAAGATATTAAATGTATGAAAAAAGTTCCGCTTTATTTCAATAATTCTGATTTAAATGCTTGCATTAATAATTTGCATTTCTTAATTTTTTTTTTATATGCGGGTACCGGGAGTCAAACACAGGACCTCGCGCTTGCCAGGCAGGCACTTATGGCGCTGAGCTATGTCACCGGCCCCTGCATTTCTTAATTTAAGAAAGTATAATTTTAAATTTTTTAGAAGAAAAATATCTGAAAATATGAAAAGCTTAATTTTGTGTGTTTATGAAAACATTCACATCTCACACATAGTACTTTGAATTCAATTACATTTTACTTTTAATCCTTTAGCTCATGAATGTATGATAATATTGATTACAACAACATAACTAGAGATTTTACTAAAGTAAAATAGTAATTTTCAAAGCAAAAACGTAGTAATGAAGGCTTTTGTGGGACACTGCGTGTGGTGGACACACCCTTAATCCCAGCTACTACTACTGAGGAGGCCGAGGCAAGAGGATCACCAAGTTCAAAGCCAGTCTGGGCAATTTGATGAGACCCTGTCTCAAATTTTTAAAAGGGATGGTTAGTGGGAGTAGCTCAGTGGTAGGGCACTTGCTTAGCACTGGAAAGGCCCAGAGGGAAGAAGAGTTTGGGGGAAGAGGGATTTTGTGGGAAAGAAAAAGAAAGGAAGGAAGGAAGGAAGGGAAAGAAACAGAAAGAGAGACAGAGAAAGAAAGAGAGAAAGAAAGAAGACAGAAAGAAAAAGAGAGAGAAAGACAAGAGACAGAGACAGAAAGAGAAAGAAAGAAAGAAAGAAAAAGAAAGAAAGAAAGAAAGAAAGAGAAAGAAAGAAAGAAAGAAAGAAAGAAAGAAAGAAAGAAAGAAAGAAAGAAAGAAAGAAAGAAAGAAAGAGAAGGAAAGGGGAAGGGAGGGGAAGGGAGGGATAGAGAGGAGAAGGGCAAGGAAGGAAAGAAGGAAGAAAGAAAGTTAGTTTGGTGTTTATATATTGTAATGTGCATCCAAACTTTAACCATCATCATCAGAAGAGCTAGACAAGTGTTGTAATGATTAGATTCCTTTTTATTTCTTAAATATCTTGCTGACTTTTAGTCATATTTAAAAAATCATAATGTTAGCTGGAAACGGTGGTACACACCTGTAAACCCAGCCACTCAGGAGGGTGAGGTGAGAGGATCCCAGTTTGAAGGACACCCTGGGCAATTTAGGGAAAATATCTCAGAATTTTAAAAAGAAAAAGTAAAAGAGGGGTGCTGAGTACATAGCTCGGCACTACCTGGGTTTAATCCCCAGGACCACACACACACACACACACACACACACACACATCATAGCTTTACAGACGGCTTATTTTGTCACTGGACACATGCCTTGAGAAGGCAAGATAAAATATATCCTGTATGACTGAGTGGTTCATTAATTTGGTTCACAACTTTTCAATGTTTAGGCGTAGGGTGTGTGGGCTTTTATTTGTACTCTTCTCTCAGGGCCTTGGCATATTTTTAGCCTCTCCTAGGTCCTGCAAAGGCTTGAACAGGCCTGCATACAAGAACTTGTGGACACACGTGCACACACACTCAGCCACACACACTTATCTCGCTTAGGTAAAACACAAATGGAAAAACAAGTAAGTTTCAACAAGCCACGAATCAAATTTGTTTACAACAGCCTTCTTCAGGGCTAAATAGAGACGCTTAGAAGGTGAGCAGTTTAATAGCAGCTACAGTTTGGTAGGAAAAAGGAAAAGAAGAGACAGAGGTACGAGCTCAATGGGTCTTTTGTAGGGTCACGGAAAGGGGGGGTTCAGTGGGAGGGGCTTGTGGCTCCCCGCCAAGAACAAGGCTTGAGAGAGCACACGGTTGTCCAAGGCTTGGGGAAGTGCAGGGAGCAGTGGTCAGATTCCTTCACTGTTAATGTAAAAAGTGCTTTTATACCAACAATCTTAACAAATTCTACAAGTGAGGTTGATAAAATTTGATGTCAATTTTCAATTTACATTTCTAAAAAAATTTTAGAAAATTAGGTAACAGTAGAACATCAAACTTAATCTTGCATTTCACGGGGACAGAATCACAGGCATTGTCATTAAATTTGGACCAGAAAAGGATGCCAGGGACTGTAACTATTAGGTCACATTTTTCTTGAATTTTCATCCAATACAATTGCATATTAAGTGGAGATAAGAGATGACATTTCCGGGGGAGAGATGGAATCATGCTACATTTGGACAGTATGATATCTCCAGAAAACCCAGGAGATTATCTGAAAGGCTATCAAAAAAATTAATGAGAGTTTAGTAATATGGCCACATACATGCTAAATATGCCAAAGCCAATAGTTTTTTTTTTTTTTTTAATATACCAGCCATAACAGTTAAGAATAGGGGGCAGGGCTGGTGAGATAGCTCAGTGGCATAAGCGCCTGCCTGGCAAGTGCGAGGTCCTGAGTTCGACTCCCGATACCCACATATATATATAAAAAAAAAAAAGAATAGGGGGAAAGAGATTTCTACTTTAATAAAAAAAAAATCTCTAAGAATGACTCTAAGAAGACAATGGAAGAATTCATAGGAAGAAAAATGTAAAACTTTACAAAGGGTATAAAAGAAGACTTAAGAAAATTGTGGGAACATGTTCCAGAGTGGGAAGACAGAATGAGAAAACAAAGATGTAATAATAGTGAGTATGATGTTTATACAGTTTCAGCTGGGCTTTTTTTCATGAAATAATTATTTTGCAGTACCTGTATTGGCCTATTGTATAGATACCGTGTAATTTCCAGCAGTCATGGTACTGGCAAATGCGTAAAAACAGGTTCTCTGGGTGAGGGAAGGGGACCCCTATTTTCCTATTTGTAGCATCTGCCATTTCCTTGGTGTGACTGCTCCAGTCATGGTCAATTTCATGGCGTTTGCAATGTGACGTACTGAACCAGGTGAGCTATCCGTTTTCCTGAGCCAGTGGTGTCCAGCCCCAGCACTGAAATTCAAAATTGATTCTAAACAACTTTATTTTGGTGGACATCGTGTTGCCTGGATATTTTGCCTTTATAAATAAACGTTGTAGATTTTATCCTATTCCACAAATTAATATCTCTGATTATTTCCATAAGCTAGATCCCCAAAATATAATTATAGATCCAAGAAGAGTGCCACTTCAAAGCTTTTAATGAATATTACTAAACATCTTCCCCAAAATATAAAGATTTACTCAGATGTCACTAATACACTTGTCTCATTGAATCTGATCAGCAATATCGCTTCCGAAACAACGCTGACCAGTTTTAGAGGCCGAAACAAAGTTTTACCTGCTCTTTAGTTGTTTGTGAAATGTGTGAGTTTTGTATTTTATCAGTGAGTTCTCTCCTCATACCTTTGCCTATTTTTCCATTCAACTTCTCATATTTATTTGTGGGAATTCTCCCTATGTCAACTATTTAGTCATTGGTCTTAGTTTGGTACCAAAAGAGGTTTGCATTTTTCTAATTTTTAAATTTTACTTATAGCACATTTTGATCCCCAGAAACTAAATTTCTAGGCAGTCAAGTCTGTTGATCTTTTACATTACAATTTCTTCTATTATTTGTAGGCTAAAAATTCTTCTCAACTTATTCTATGACAAATGAGGCATTTTAAAGTGAGGGAGGAAAGATATGCTTATCGATCAATATTACTGGGATAATGTAATTATGGAGATAAATTTTGACTTTTTTTTTTTTTTTTTTTTTTGGTGGGTACCGGGGGGTCAACCTCAGGACCTCGCGCGCCAGCAGTCGCCCGTGCCTCTGAGCGATATCACCGGCCCCTTTTTCGTATGTGGGTTCCGGGAGTTGAACTCGGGCCCTCGCGCTTGCAGGGCAGGCGCTTAAGCCGCTGAGCCATCTCACCGGCCCAAATTTTGACTTTTTAATTCTTTATACAAATACATATTGCTTCACTCAAGAATTTAAATATAAAATATAAATATTTAAAGTACTAAAGATAACATAAATTTATTTATAAGTGTGTATATGTGTTGTTCTTCATCATGATCCTAAGCCCAAAACTCATAAAAGGAAATATAATTAATATTTGTGTGTTTATATATGCACAGCCATCACCTGTATGTGTGGGGGTTTGTCCTTAGACCCCTGTGGATACAAAAATCCAAAGACACCCAAGTCCTTTATTAAAAATTGCATAATATTTACACATAAATTATGCACCTCCTCCTGTATATTTTAAATCACCCCTAGATTATAATACCTAATTGGATGTAAATGCTATGGAAATTGTTGTATTGTTTAGGGATTAATGAGAGGAAAAGAACCTATACATGCTCAAAGCAGACGCAATTTTTTAGAATATTTTCAATTCACAGTTGGTTAAATGAACAGATGCAGGACCCAAGGATATAGAGAGCTGACATAGCTGTACTGTATCCTATGCATGCTGTACTATATGTACTGACTGTACTGTACAGACATATACACAGTATCTACATAAGATGTATACATTTTGTATACATGTATCAGGTATGTTTATATCTGATACATTTGTGTGTATATATATGTGTATTATACAAATTCTTAAGAAATGGATGAAGACCCAACAGTACAGTCAGAAAAGAACAAAACAGAAAGAACGGAAGAGGAAATGCAGGTAGCATTTAAACATAAAATTCACAATAAGTGAAATCTACAACTCAATACCATATTCATCCATCAAATTGCAAAAGATCTGATGAGATAGATTGGTAATTCACTGTATTGTGTGGTCAAGAGTACGGGAAAAGACACCTGCAGGAATTTTTGCTGGATCTCTACATTGGTACAACCCTGTGGGAAGCAATACTACCAAATTTACCAAAAATATTCTCTCGTCTGTTTCACTTATCCATTAGAATATACAGGAATATACAAGCTGGGCATGCTGATGCACACCTGTAATCCCAGCACTTGGGAGGCTGAGGCAAGAAGATTGTTGCAGGTTTGAGGCCAGCCTGGACTACACAGTGAGTTCAAGGCCAGCCTGAACTACATGCATAGTGAGACCCTGTTTCAAAAAACAAACAAACATGCACACACACAAAAAAAAGAATATACAGGAATATGTTCTAAGAAACCAATAAAATAAGTATTACATGCTTTGATGCCCATGCAGCACTGTGGTAGTGGCTAACCACTGGGAACAGGCTTAAGATGAGACCGAGGAGGGGCCGGTGAGATGGCTCAGCGGCGTAAGCGCCTGCCTTGCAAGCGCGAGGGCCCGAGTTCAACTCCCAGAACCCACATACAAAAAAGGGGCCGGTGATATCACTCAGTGGCACGGGTGCCTGTTGGCGCGCAAGGTCCTGAGGTCGACCCCCGGTACCCACAAAAAAAAAAAAAAAAAAAGATGAGACCGAGGAAATCCATGGTGCACAGCCATCAATTCAGTAGCACCTTGCTGTGAAAACTGAAGAAGCAGACCATCCTGTGTAACAACAGCCCCTCCCCTGCTTGTTGAGCTCCCATGGAAGCAGAAGACATGTACATTAGACACTTTCTCATTGCTGGGACACATATCTGATGCCTACAACTTAAAGGAGGAGAGGTTTCTTTTGGCTCACTGTTTTAGAGGGTTCAGTCCATGGCCAGCTGGCTCTAAAGCAGAACTGGCACAGCAGAAGGGCCCAGAGAAGGAAAGCGGGAAGTCAAAGAGAAAAGGGAGGAGCTGGGGACAAGAACACCCTTTCAGATCATGCCCCAGTGACCTGCCTCACCTCCTAACAGCATATTCAGCCATGAACTCATCAGTGGATTAATCCACTGAGGACAGCACCCCCAGGATCCAATCACCTTCCAAAAGCCCAACTTCTGAACACATGAGACTTTAGGAGGATATTTTAGATCTAAACCATAACAGCAGGTAAATCAGATAGGCTCTACACCAAGATGGGTGCAAAGCTACCTACAGATAGACCCCAGGTAAGCACCCCCTAGGTAAGCACCCTGGAAGCAACCAGATATAAAAGCTGCCCTTGTGGCTAGGGATGTGGCTCAGGGATAGAGCACTTAACTGGCATGCAGGTGGCCTTGAGTTTTGATCCCTAGGGCAGAGAGAGGGAGAGCGGGAGAGAGAAAGAAGGGGGGGCTGCATTTGACAGTATGCCCTCTACTGGACAGGTGAAGAAACCTGGAAGTCTGCATGGAAGTCAGAGGTTATCCTAAATCCACTGAGCTTCAATTTATTAACTTCTCTCCCAGTGTCTGGTGCTAGAAGTTGCTCAGGACTTCAGAACAGATCTGTACTTCAGAATGCAGGAAGCCAGTAAGGCTTTACCTTACCAGCCTTTTTGAGCACTCCAACCTGTCCACTACCCATACCAATCTCTAACAAGCACACCAAAATACACGCAGCTAACACCCCACTTTCCTTCAAGGAGAACGTGCTTAAAATCCATTATGATGGGGACTTTTTATTTTCCAAAGTAAAATTTCCTCTTCCTCCTGTTATTGGTAGTTCTGAATATTTGATACTTTTTTCCATGGGGTCGAAAGGTGCCCACACACTATAAGACTGTTTGGCAATTGTAGAAAAGGGAGCAGAAATCAGGTATTGGCAGCTTTTCCATTTTCCTTTGTGCATGTTTTTTTTTTTTTTTTTTGTGGGTACCGGGGGGTGGACCTCAGGACCTCGCACGCCAACAGGCACCCGAGCCGCTGAGCGATATCACTGGCCCCTTTTTCGTATGTGGGATCCGGGAGTCGAACTCGGGCCCTCGCGCTTGCAAGGCAGGCGCTTATGCCACTGAGCCATCTCACCGGCCCTGTGCATGTTTAATATAAACGTGGTGGTGTAAAGTATAGATGTAATCAGAACGCTTCAGCCAACAGGTTGCAACAGTTCAGCAGCTTTGGTTATTACTTCTGAATAAATTTGTCAAACTGTTTTGGGCAAAGCCAGAAGTTGGATTTTTTGAAAAGAGGTAAATTTCACACTGATGGCAATTTAATGGTGCCTGTAGCATTTTTCTCATAAAGTAAACTCCATGCACTTCTCTACTTCTCTGAGGTTCCCCACAGGCAATACCTGTTTTTAAAGCTATCCGGCTTCTGTAAAGCTCGCTATTAAAATACTTTCAGCTATACTACGAAAAGAAGCCATATCCTGCTAAAAAATGATAGACTGTAGGGTGGAAATGGTGAGAGGGAAGCAGTGTGTGCCATCTGCTCCCATGGTTACTTTTTTAAATACATGCTGTCCCTTTACAGGAATACACAAAGCCAGGCAATGATTCTTCAGGTGATCACTCTGTGGATAACGGGCTGAGGCGGGGGTGCAGAGAGTTTGGGGGGAGGAGGGGTGATTAGAAATGTACCTGTTGGTGAAAGTCTGCCCTCTCCGAGATCCGATAAATAATCCCCTACAGTTTCTTGTAGCCTTTTACATCGTTTCCTTGTTTTTGCATTTAGGTCTCTAATTCCACTCTAAGTGGCCTTGGGAATCGGTGTGGGACAGTGGTGCTCTGAGCCTTGGGGTTTGGAGCTTGCTCCAGGGAGACCCCTGGGCAGGATGCAGAGGAAGTGGCAGGGCGGCTCAGCTCTGCCTCCACCAGGTCTGCAAATCGAACCCGCCTCGAGTCTGCCCTCTGTGTGCGCAGGAGGAGATGCGGCTGTTAGCAGCTGCACTTAATGGTCTGGAACTCAGAGGCAGGTCAGGTCTGGTGATGCATATTTCAGTCGCTTGAGAAAAACAGAAGAGTTCTTGTGATCACATGACCTGAGAAAGCAACACAAATAAGCAAATAGAAAAACAAAGCATCAACTCCGGAAAATCTGACTGTAATTTGGCCTTAAGGGAAAATATTAAAACACAAAGTCCACAAACATGGTGAGATTGGGTCTAGAAAGAGACATTCGTGATCTAGGAGGAGGCGTTGGTTTCCCAGAACCTTCACCTGTGGGCTAGGTTGGATTTGGGCCACTGAGGCTGATCACACAAGACCGGAAACCCAGGGACCTTGGGGTGGCTCCTGCCGTCCCCCTCTGTTCTCACTGATCCCTGCTGCACTCCAGGCCTGGCCAGGTGCTGGCCGTGCTGCAGCAAGCAGAGCAGCCCAGTTCCTCTGCCTCCGCGGTGCTTGCACCCAGCGGGTGACAGGCACGGGCAGAAGAATGAAGGCAAAATGCATGGAGCTTCAGGGGGCCAGTGAGATAGCTCAGCGGTATAAGCGCCTGCCTGGCAAGCGCGAGGTCCTGAGTTTGACTCCCGGTACCCACATACGAAAAAAGGGCCGGTGATATCGCTCAGCGGCACAGGCGCCTGCTGGCGCACGAGGTCCTGAGTTCGACCCCCGATACCCACAAAAAAAAAAAAAAATGCATGGAGCTTCAGAGGAGATGAATGTCGTGGGGAAACCATAGCAGAGGCCTGGGGAGGGACGGGGAAGGAGGGTGCAGGGAGGAAGATCCGGGAAGGCCACGTTTAGGCTGAGACCCAGCAGATACTGTGGGTGACCAGGTCAGAGCAGCCTGGTGCACATGGGGATCCAGGCCATGCCATGATATCTACATGTGTGTGTATACATGTGCTTGCACACACATGTGCACACACACATACACATGCACACATACATACGCACCGCTTGTTCTCCCCCTGAAGCCGGCCGCTGTTCTCTGGCCCTGACCCCCACCTGCAGGTGTCACGGCATCTGGGCCATGGGCATCAGCCACGGCAACCCCAGTTCTGGCCCAGCCAGACAGCAGAGGCCAGCAGAGGCCAGCAGAGTCGCAGGGAGCTGGGAGCTGTGGGGAATGGATGGAGACAGCTGGGGTGGGCGGGATCCCATGTGCCTCCTTCTCCTCCTTGCTTTTATGTAAACACTGTCATTTGCCATTAAATGTGAAGACAATGTTGATTAGAGAAACAGCACGACAGCTTCGGCAAAAGTGCTCAGGGCTCATTGCGGAAACAGCCAAGGCCTCGCTTTTAATTACCCTGAGTGCCAGACTCCCTGGCTGGTTGTGCCTGCCAACAGCACGGCCGTCGCCTCAGAGGGGCACCAGGAACCAAGGGAGACAGATGCGCCTTGCCTGCCCGCCACCTCCTCCCTGACTCTGGTGGGAAAATGTGTTTCTCCAGAAAAGCAGGGTCGACCTTCCATGAGAGGCCAGGGCTAAGCTGGGATCCAGCCCTATTTCCTGTTGGGTAATTTCCCTTTGGTTTTAGCCGCAAGCATTATTCTGGGTAGAAAGACCTCCTTGAACGCTGTTTTCTTAGGGAATGGAAAGAAAGTCAGCATTATGATGTGGATTTATTCACTGACAAACCTCGGATCTCAGACCAAGTAAGGGCTCCCGGACCATGTCATGGATCTGATCATTCATCCCTTCCCTCAGTGCCTGCCCAGAACACCTACTGTGTGCCACCTCCCTGCACATGCTGGGTTCCAAATGGGAAAAAATGGCATGTCCTGAGGCCTAGGCAAGGAGGAGGACAGAGCTAAGAATAAACAAGCTAGGTGTGGTGGTGTACGCCTGTAACCCCAGCACTCAGGAAGCAGAGGCAGGAGGACCACCAAGAGTTCAAGGCCAGTCTGGGCTACATAGTGGTCTCAAAAAAAAGAAAAGAAAAAAAAAAAGAACAAAGAATAAACAGGAGTCACTGGCTTCTGTGCTGTGAGGACAAGAAGAGCTGTGAAGAACAGAGGGACCAGAGATGACCAGGGGTCAAGGACAGGAAGCAGGAACTAGAGGGAGCTAAGGCAGTGAGGATCCGTGGGAAATCCCACAGGACTGGAAGGCAATCTGGGTGGTTATGGATGACACAGGTGGTGCCCGTAACTCCGGAACCCTGCACGCTCCTCCTTATTTCAGAATGTCCCTCTGAGGAACCCCACCCTCCCCATGGTAGACGCCAGCATCTCCTTTCCCAGCCTCCCTTGCAGCTAGGATGCCACCTTGTGTCCTTGAATCTACCAGTCAGACACGGCCACAGTATGATGACAGAGAGGACTGGCAGGCTCACTGTGCAGATTCCCCCCCGTCGAGGGTGGCAGTTGCACCATGCCCAGCATTGCCAACACCAGCTGCCTGTCTCTGTTTGGTGATGATGGTACTGGCACCTCTGTTACAGAAGAATGTGGCCACTGGGCCTGCCTGTGAGCTTCTAAGCCTTCACTCCTGGTTCCCCAAAGATGCTAAGAGATGCTGATGTCCTTTATTTATTTATTTATTTATTTATTGTGGGTACCGGGGGGTCGACCTCAGGACCTCACGCGCCAGCAGGCGCCCGTGCTGCTGAGCGATATCACCGGCCCCTTTTTCGTATGTGGGTACCGGGAGTCGAACTCGGGCCCTTGCGCTTGCCGGGCAGACGCTTAAGCTGCTGAGCCATCTCACCGGCCCAATGTCCTTTATTTTTAACTGGAGCACCTTCCGCAGCTTGTAACCTGGAATTCTGGTTATATAATGGGGACTCCTGAGAGCTAAAAAGAGAGATGCAGAAGAGGCCAAGTGCTGGAATGTGGATGCCACACTAGGAGTCCGGACAGGACCCAAGAAGCCAGTGTCTCCATCAGATGCCTTTAACCTTGCGGAGCTTCCCTGGGGCTGATGTAGGGACTTCCGTGCCACCCCCGCCCTAGTTACTCTGTCTCTCTTTCTCGCATAATGCTGAGCTTGCAAATGCAGACTGCCTTCGTCAAAGAGCGACTACCCATAGCATGACAAGCACGTGCCGCTTATCAGGCACACGTGGCAGGTTGTATCTTCCAGTGATCACACCACACATGCTCCTTTTTTTCCAGGGTGACCGTGACAGTCCATCAAGAGGCAGAGTCTGCTCTCTCAGCTGTTACCACCTCCAGAGCGATGCTTTGTCACCTCCCAAGCTAGGTCGTACGAGCTGACGCAGCTTCTCAATCGCAGGGCCCAGCTGCCAGGCAGTAAGGAAGCCAGGGCCAGTGTGGCCATTTCCACCAGCCAGGACTCCCCCAACAGCTGCTGGGAAAGACTGGGGCGATTCTAGCCCCCGCCCCCTGTGACTACAGTCAATGGAAGACCGCGGTGAGAACTGCTCGGCTGAGCCCAGTCAGTGCTCGAATGGGAATGATGATGGCAGAATAACTGCCATTGTCTTACACTGCTAAGTCTTGGGTTGCTTTCTTATTGCAGCAATAATGAACTGGAACACACTGTTTAAGTAATTTAACTAACTGGCTGTATTTCAGAGTCCCATGAGATAGGGATTCATCATCATCATCATCAATTTTATCCTTGCTGTTATGAATGAAGGAGCTAAAGCACAGAGAGGTTGAGAAACTTCCGGGTGACACACAGGTGCTAAGTGTTGGAGCTAAGATCAAACCCTGGCTACCTGGCTTTGGAGCCAGTACATGTTTCCGCGGTGGTGTGCTGCCTTCCTGAACAGCCCTGGGGAAAGCCAGGGGCCACTGGAGGGTTCCAAGTCGGGAGGCAGGAAGGGGAAGTCATGGTCGGACGCGTGTTTTAGGAATATCGCTGTGACTGTGGGCAGAGGAGGGGTTGGGGACAAGTGTCAGGACACAGCTGGAGGCAGTGAGGTCACCTCAGACACTGCAGCATCCGAGTCAATCATCACCAAGGACTCGGCACAGGCAGTGGTTGTGGGGATGCAGAATGGAGAGAAGGAAACGAAAGCAGGAGGCACTCAGGGTAGATCGCGGGCGTGGTCAGGAAGGTAAGTCACCAGTCCCTAAGCGACCTGAGTCACTCACTGCCTTTAAAGTGTCAGTGCTGGGTGTCAGCTAATGTCAGTTATCAGCAAGTGTCTGCGAGGACGAGCAGCACTGGTGCTGGTGTGGGTGGAGATGTGCGTGGTTCTGCCCTGCTGACAGTCAACCCTAAACCTCAGGGGCTTAGGGGGAATCCCTCTGCCGCCAGCCCAGGGCTCCACCCAAGTTCCCTCCTCTGCAGCCCCCGTCTCATACCTTAACAGTCACCAGAGGCAAAGGAAAGAGAGCTCGCAGAGTCTCAGACCTGTAATTAACTCTTCCACTGCTTGTGCTGATTGGCCAGAACTAGTCACCTGACCTAGCTAACCACAGAGGAGTTTGGGAGGCAGGAAGTTCAATCAGGTCCTCATGAACAACCGTGCATCTCACTGCTGGGAATGCCATGCCTCAGAACTGCAGGCCCGGACCTGAGCTCATTTTGGTTAAAATTATTGAGATAGTGAGCATCTTTTTCACTGACCCGCTGCAAGACCCTCGGGGGCCTTTAAACCTGTCTCCCTCATCTGTACAGCACCTGACCTGGGTGCCAGGTGCACAGACTGGAAAGTTGTCAGGCTGTGCACACTTGTATGTATGCATTATATTTTAATTAGAAGAGAACTATTAAAGTACAATAGCCCCCCTTTGCTGAGAGGGACACATTCTAAAACCCCCCAGTGAATGCCTGAAACCTCAGATAGGACCCAGTCCTGTATCTACTATTTTTTTTCCTATACAGCACAGTTATAATAAAGTCTAATTTATAAATCAGGCAACATAAAAGATCAATAACAATAACTAATCCTAAAATAAAGTAATATAACAATGGAAAGTGATAAAAGTCATGTGGATGTGTTTTCGCTCTCTATTATTCCTGGAAATTTCCATGTACTGTTTTTGGACCGCAGTTGGCCATGGGTTCCTGATACCTCAGAAAGCAAAGACCAGGATAAGGGGACAGCAGTGTGAGACCCATATAATCCCACGGGGGACCTCTCCAAATGGTCCCAGTTCACACCTCGGCTCTACTCACTTACAAAATCAATCAGGTAACCATCAAGCTGACAGCTGACCATCAAACAAGGACAATGGAACCAGCCTCGGTTCTCTCATCTTCATCGGTCTCCCTGGGCTCCAGCCAAGGCTGGACACGGATTCCAAGTGTGTTAGGCGCTCACACACGTGCCTCTCGGATGCACACAGCCCATTAGCCTGGAAGCTGAGGAGACACTTTTGTCTCCCAGCCTGGGCTTGTGAGACCTGGCAAACATCTGACCCCTCCGGGATGGCTTTTCCAGGGTCAGCCTATTATGAACGAATCCTGACTAATTCAGTCATCCTCTCATTTCTCAAGCATGATTTGTGGCTTAATTGCAGCAGGAAAAAAATAATGAATAGTGCACAGCCCAGGCCATATCCATAATTCATAAGTGCAATAAAACCCTCGATGTGCTGTCGTGACTTATGACCGTCTGAGTGGGGTGCACCAGGGGCCAGCGGAGGGCCCAGATGTTTCCGCTATGGAGCGTGTTCGAGTTCACAGGCAGAGTCAGGCTTCCCAACCGTTATGGCAAAGCCCAGCCATAATGGCTCAAGGTCAGGACAGGGGTGGGAGGGGGCTGCCCCTGGGGTACCCCGGAAAGTAGGGTGTGTCAGAGGCTCAGAGGCCGGGGCCACCATCGAAGAAGCACCCTGCAGAGCACCTGAATCTTACAGAAGCCCCTCAGCGTGCCAAAGGGCAGTGCTGCTTCCGCTTCAAGACAGCGTAAGGCTGGTATAGTGGCTAGGGGTTTGGGTTACAAGTGAAAGATAACCCAGGTCAAATGGCTTAAGCCACAAAAGGAATGCATCAGCTCATATGAATGAAATGAGCAAAGATTGCTCAGGCTTCAGGTGAGGCTTGATCCAAGCGATATCAGAGAGCAGGCATCTTCCGTCTTCCCCTCTGACTTCTACCTCAGCTTCCACATGGTGGCCCAGGGCAGTTCCATCACTGCACTACTTCCAGAATATATGGTCTGGCCCCAGAGTTAGGAAGATCGTCTCTTCCTCCAAGTCTCAAAGAAAGGCCCCAGGGCCACTGGCACGCGTTGGGTCAGGGGCTTGTTCCTGACGGATGGCCAAGGCAGTGGGAGAGGGAGGACAGTTGAGCTGATGAACTTGGGCCCGGTGGGGAGCTAAAGCTAGCCCCAAATAATCCTTATTTGAAAATGTAGGAAGAGCAGTGCCAAAGGGGAGACTTGTTTCACCCAAAGAAGCGGAAGGAAGATGCTGGGCAGGCGGAGGGCAGCACCTACGACACGGGCCATTTCCCTGGAGTTCGCACGGCAGGAGTTTCATTTTCAGGGGGTCTGTGGAGATTGCTAAACACTAACAGTGGAGTTTTCTGGTGTCCAGATGCCTTGAAATCATCCTGGCACCTACTCCTGCTTCTGCCCACAGTCTGCCAGGGTACCCAGGTGGGGCTGGGGAGCCAGGATGCCAGGAGAAGTGGGGTGGAGTGTGGCCCAGAACACCCAGGTCCAGGGAGGGGGGCCTGCTGGCACAGCCACCTCCCTGGCCAAGGGGACAGGATGGCCCCAGGGATGCTGAGGCCCTCTCCCCATCTACTTGGGTGCCTCCGGGGAAGGCCATGGCAGGAAAGCCCCTCTTCTGTGCTTGCTGCAACCTACCTGCAGGACAGGGCTCCACCATCGGGGGGTGCAAGAGGCACAATTCCCTACTTGGCTCAGGAAGGAGGACCTGGCCTGAGCGCCTGCCCTGGACTGCAGTCCCTGGTCTTGCACCTTCCATCGGCCTCTGGATAAAGAAAGAGCGAGGTGGGGCTCTGAGCGTAAGAAGCTTGGTTGCTGTGGTGACCAAGCATTCCTCTCCTGGGACCACTTATTCCTGAGCACATCCCCCTTGGGTCCTGGGACTGAGTGTGGCTGCATGGACACAAACCCTTCCTCTCTGGCTTCCCCTTGGGTTTGGCCCATGGGAAAGCTGCAGGTGAGCTCGGGGTAGACAGCTCCTGAGAGCGGGGTATTTCTGCCTCCCGGGGGGTCTCAGGGGCTGGCTGAGCCCCCTCGCCACAGCTCCCTGGATTTTGACAATTCCCCTCCCTTTGCCCCTCAGGCCCAGGACTGACTGGGCAGCTCCTTGCTAGGACTGTTGGCTTCTGCCTCCCCTCATGGGACCTGGTCCCTGCCTGCCCCTTGTAGGTGACCCTCTGTTCAACCCTGCTTGAAGTGCCCACGTTGAGAGCCCACGGTGCCTCCATGAGCCAGGATGCTGGCAGGGCTGGAGAACGCAAGTTGGTGGCCCCAAGAGAACCAGCAGGGTGTCTCTGGGGGCCACACACCTGGCCCCAGTGCCTGCCCCCCAAGGGACCCCCACAGACTCTGAGGAGCCACCCAACCTGCTGCAGACTGCGTTGGCGGAAACTGTGGCGTCCCCAGAGCTGGGGAATCTTGGCAAATCTGCCAAGAGTCAACAAGGTGTCCGTGCCAAGATTGAGGCCGTGGACTTGGAACCCCTCAAAGCCTCCAAGGAAACATCCACGTGGCCGGAATGTCACTCAAACACTATCAGAGAGGACGCTGCCAGGAGAAAGGGTAGGGGGCAAAAGATTCCGGCCTGCGCTCAAGATGCTGTCTGTAGAGACAGGCAAGGGGTTAAAGAGAAATTTCCAGCACTTGCATGAGAAGTGCCGTAGATTAGGGGGACTGGGAATTTGGACAGATGCAGGGGGTCACGAGTCTTGCAAAAGAAAGGGGTGGGTGAAGCTGGGTGTGCACAGGAATGCAGTGCAGAGGCAAGCGCTATGAGAGGGGCGCTTATCATCACCCCTCGGAGCTGTGGCGGCGTGTGTGCAGACAGACGGGGGCCATCTCTCCTCTCCCTCACTCAGCTCTGTTTGTCCTTTACAGGCAGCACGGAAGCTGCAGCCCTCCCCTCCCAATGGTCGGAAGGTACTTCAGTCTCCGGCACGGCGAGTGGCGGATTCCCACTTACACTGCCCGTTGTTCCTTTGCGGACACAGTGGAGCTCACTGGTCTCTGTGCTTGGACCTGTGTGTCAGGAAGCCTGGAGCCACAGGAAGGTGCATACACGTCTGAGCCACGGAGGGCTAAGGAGCCCACACAGGGCAGGAGAAGTTTGCATTTCCTTCTAAGTAATTTAGCTCTTGCCTTTCACACTTGTAACTAAGAAGTTGTAGCAGAGACACAAAAGATTTCTTCTCTCAGAAGAACCTGAATCCATAGTTCACAAACCTCAAATTCCCATCAGCATCCTTGTGTGCATCCAAGACCCAGTGATGCTTCGGAGCCCATGCATCTACCCACTCCCACGTGTGCACACACGTGTGCTGGTGTGCACGCCCCATGCCCACAGGTGCGCAGATTCCTGCAGTTGGGAGCCTCGCTAGCACTCTGTGTGCCCCCAACCACAGAGAACTTATGGAGACCCCCTATGCCTCACGGGGAACTAAAAAAAAAAGGTGTTTTCTGAAAATAAAGAAGATTCTGAGTTTTTCTGTCCACAACTTGAAATTACTGGTTTCTTCCGCTCCTGAGCAGGAGTTCGCTCACCCCTCTGTCGCCCCCACTGCCGCCCTGCATGATGGTGGGACCCGTGGGTAGTGCACATCCTGATCACACAGCTGCCCAGCAGGTGAGAATGGGGGTCCCCCCGTGGTCAGGCCTGTGCTCCCCACATGTGCATGCCGGCTCATGCATTTGAGCACACACACACACACACACAATCACGAACACACACGACCTAACAGAGCCGGAAGCCGAAAGCGCCAAGAAGCGACATGGTGTCAATACCTCCACCCCGTGGCCAGCGTTTCTGGAGGACGCCCTGCTCTGTCCTGATGCTATGGCCCTCGGGCTCCAAGCTCGGCAGGAAGCCACGCACCTCACACACAGCGGGGCGCAGGATCTGGAGCTGGGAAGGAGCGTGGCGCAGAGGGGAGACAAAGGCAGGAGCCAGGGGGGAGAGGAAGAAACTCACAGGCACAGGCTCCGCAAAGGCGGCCGTTGGGAGGACCGGAAGGGGACGAGTCCTGTGCTATGTGTGTCTGATGGATGATGACCGTATGCCCACCCCAGCCACCATCCAGTGACAGACCACCCAATCTGACCTAGTCCAAGTCCTGAGTTCCATTTGTAGCTTTAAACGCTGATGGGAGAGGGCTAGAGTGCAGCTCAGGGGTACAGTGCTTGCCTCATATGCGAGAGGTTCAGGATTTGATCCCTGGCACCACAAGGAAAGGTGGAGACTGGAAAGAAAAGTGGCCAAGGCCGGGGTCCCATCCCCCGAGTTCTGATCTCACTGGCCTGAGCGAGGCCCAAGCATCCGGATTTCTACCATCTTCCCAGGTGATTCTGCTGTGCACGCATGACCTGTCCTGGCAGCCTCCTTGCTGTGGGGACAAGTTCAGACACTCTCTCCACTGCAGTGTGGCCGCAAATTCCCAGAAGGGTAAAAGCAAGCCTAGGGAGTGCTCAGAGCCATCGCGCGGTCTGTCTAGCCCCCAGCCCCACCTCCCCCAGAGCCTGCCTGGCCCCTCCTGGCTCTGAGCACCCCCAGGCCCCAGAGCAGAAAGCTTGCTTTCTGGTTCTCACACCCCACCCTAGGGCTACACCTTGAGACAGCAGAGCTGGGTAGAGAGCACAGGGCTGGAGCTTGGCTGATGCCAAGCGCATGTGTGGCCCTGTGCAGTCCCCTACATGCAGAGCCCCCCGATGTGAAGAGCCCAGGAAATGTCCCCAGGTGACAGCAGAGCAGAGATGGCACCCGGTGCTACTCAAGGGCTTCTCACCCCAGCCGGGTACTTGGTGGGCAAGGCCACTTCCTGCACCAGGCACAGCAGGCCCAGTGCCCTGAGCCCGTGGTACTCTAGAGGATCCTGAAAATGTCTGCAGCCCCAGGGCAGAGGTGACATCGGCCTGGAGAGGCCCCGGGGCCACGCCGGTGTCTCAGAAAGCAGTCTGTAGCCAATGAAGCCAACTTCTACCAAGCGAACGAGGGCAGGCGGAAATGCTGGCTCTGCAGTTACCCGGTTTGAACCTGCGCTGTGCAACTTCGCCAAGTCACTTTATCCGTCACCTGGATGGGGACAGCAGCACCTCTGGGGGTGTGGTAGTGCAATGGGGGCCACTCCTTGAGGTCCCTGGGCAAGGCCAGGCCAGGCCCTGGCCTCACTGAAGCCTGCACAGAAGCCCAGGGAGGCTCTCCAGCCTCTGCCTCCTTGCGTGGGAGGAAGGGGCTGAGCTCCAGTCTGTCCTGCTGCTCCATTTCCTTTCTTGGGCTTATGCAGGGACCCAAGGGACACCCAGGGCACTTTCCAGGCAGGGTGGCTTCTCCACACTCGGCTCCTCCTCTGACCTCCCCAGCCCTTTCCTGGGCCCCATGGGGAGAAGAGGCACCAGACCCACGTTTTGCTCTCCTGGGCACCTTCAGCAAGAATTACTTGAGCACCTACTAGGAGCAGGTGGCCAGACGGAATCACAGACAGGGGCTGAGATCTCTGCGGCTCAGCCCAGCTCTAAGGTTGGGACCTGTGGCTTGCTGAGCACACACAGGCCTGGCGGGCGCTCCCACCATCCTCACAGCCCCTGGGAGATGGGTTGGTCCTCACCATTTCACAGGTGCAGACTGGCATTCAGCACAGACCGCGGGCTTCACAGGGCCACGTGGCTGTGGGAGAGCCATGGCCCACGCCAGCTGTGTGTGCCCGCAGGGCCAGCACTCTGCGCCACTCCTGCCCTCAGCCCCGGGGAAGAGCTCAACTGACCCACCCTTGGGGTCAGCCCGGGGCCTCCCTCCATCATCGGAGTTTAAGCAAAAAGGGGGCTGGGGCCTCAGTGCCACCAGAGAATGCCTGACTGATGGAGGCAAGAGTTACCCAGCCAGAGCACGGCAAGAAAAGGAGGCTGGGTTTATCTGCACATTGTTTTCTCCCCTGGGGGGCATGGACAGCTCCCTCCAGCTCCCAAGACCTCCATGCTGTGATATGAGCCTCGACTCTGCAGGGCAAAGGGCCAGGTGCCATCTAGGGCCCAGCAGGATCTGACCCAGATCTGTCCACAGGTGCACAGAAGTCCCCAAGGTGCAGAGACAACTGCCAGGTCCCAAACGCTTCGCGTTGTGCGAAGCGCACAGGTACAAGGAGGTTGTGTCTCTCTTCTCCAGAACACTTGTGACCAGAAGTATTTGGGATCTCAGATTTTTTCGGATCTTGGCCTTAGTATTTGCATAGACATAGATAAGATACATCTTGGGAAATGGGACTCAGATTAAACACGGAATTCATCTATGTTTCGCAGACACTTTATAGCTTGAAGGTAACTTTACACAATAGTTTAAATCACTTTGTGCCAGCAACAAAGTTTGTGTACACTGTGACATCAGGTCACCTCCCTAACAGCTTGGGACTTGGGAGCTTTTCAGGTTTTAGTTTTTTGGAGTAGAGCTGCTCGGCCTGTGTTATTTGGGCTTCCTCATCCCAGAATCTCAGATAAAGAATCTTTTTCAGGATGATTTTTCCTTTTGTAAATATGAAAGCATATGAATGACCCGTATTCTGGTCCCCTGAAGCAACTCTCTTTATCAATATGTTGGCCCAGTTCCTTCTGTTCCCTTTGCCACTTTGTGTTTTTACTTTTTATTGAAGAATAGGATCAAAAAGCACATCAGGTGGTGCTTCTCTGCATGCACCCTCTAACTATTATGTGGCAATAGCCTCGACGTAGGGAGCCCAAGCTCTCAGGGGTCTCAGCACCAACACCGTGTCCTTGTCCCCGTCTTGCCACAGAAAACTACTGTCCTAGGCTGGGAGTGGTGGCGCACGCCTGTAATCCCAGCACTCAGGAGGCTGAGGCAGGAGGATCATTAAGAGTTTGAGGACAGCCTAGGTACCTAGTGAGTTCAAGGCCAGCCTGGACTGTATAGTGAGAACCTGTCTCAAAAAGAAAAAGAAAAAGAAAAGAAAGAAAGAAGAAAGAAACAAACAAACAAAAAAAAAAGTAAATTACTGTCCTCACTTTGGTCACCGCAGAGGGGAGCTGCAGAATTGTGTTAGAGTTTCATACAAAATCATTTTTATCTCGCTTCTGCTCAACACAACAGCTGTGAGAGTCCTTCCTGCGCCAGGTCTGGCTTTGGGCTTTCTCCTTGCTGGCTGGGATCTTCTCAGAGGGCTGCGCCATTGTGTCCATCCTGCTCTTGGTGGACTTTTGGGTTTTTCTAACTTGGAGCCATTTGGAATCCAGCTGCCAAGAAATTCCTGCCCATTGGTGGATTTCCTAAGATGAAGAGATTACCCACTGTGTACTTTATATTGTACACTATCATCTATCATTAATGAACATCCAATAACATTAATAAAACATATTAATAGAAATTAACATAAATTTCCTCATATTCAGTGGAAGCTTGGTATTCCGGCCTCAGTTAAGCCTATGTCCGGTTTGCCCCAGGAATGCTCACCCGCGGCGCTCGTCGCTGCTTCCCTGACTCTGAGCTAATTCTCCAATTCCAATCCTAACCTCACCCCCAAGGTTTGCCACAAAATATCTTGCTTTTTTTTTTTTTATGTGGGTACTAGGAGTCGAACTCAGGACTTTGCGTTTGCCAGGCAGGCGCTTATGCCGCTGAGCTATCTCACGGGCCCTATCTCGCTTTTACTATTATTTTCGCATTGCTCTAGTACATGGGTAGTTTTTGAAAACAAAAGACATCATTCTGTCTTTAGTGGTGGCATTTCCACTTAGAACGTATAGTAAATTTCGATCGCTGAACGTTAAAGAACGCTGGCAGCGAGCTGCTCTGTTTCTCTAAGAGAAGGGTTCGTGTCATGACGTGAGCATCTGAAGGCCCCTTCTTAGTCCTTGTGAGCGAAAGCTCTATAATCCCTGTTTTTATTTTTTCCACTTTATAATTAAGAAAGCTGAGGCTCAAAGTGAAGGGCGGCGTAAAAAAAGAAGTCGTGCGCCAAGGATATAGCTCAACGGCACAAGTGCCTGCCTGGCAAGCGAAAGGTCCTGAGTTCGATTCCCAGTACCAAAAAAAAAAAAGAAGCAGCCGTGCACAAGCAGCCCGCCAGGCAGAAGGGCACTTGGCTGCCTTAGAGGAACGAGGCGTCAAGGAGGAGGTGACGGGTGCTTGGTGGGCCGCCGCCTGCAGATTCCGGAGAACGAAGGCGCAGGGCGCGAGGAGGCGCGCTCCCACGGACGGCCACTAGGGGGCGCCAGAGCAGCGTCCCGGCGGTCAGCGGGGCCACGCTGGCTGCAAGAGGGAGGAAGGGATGCTGGAGACAAACCAGGCCTGGACCGGGATTCCTGGAAAAGACCAAGTAGGAGCAGGCGCTGGCAGCGGATGAGATCTGCTTTTCAAAAGACACCCTCCCCTCTGAGCCGGGCCCTAAATTACTTGGGCTCCCTGAGGGTCCCTGACCCACTGTCAGCCAGGAAGGAGGAGGGGAGGTAGGGTGGGGGCGCCTCCTCCCTGCCTGCCCTTCACAGAGCCCACACTTCCAGCAGCAGATGAGTCTTCCTGCCAGGCTGCCCTTGGAGCCCAGCCCCTCACCTGTACAGCAAGTTCAGAGAGGCCTGTGCGTCACCTGGGGTCACACAGCATCCCCAGGTCTGCATCTCCTCTGATCAGGTGACCTGTGCCGCAGGGCTGGGGTCCCCTGAGAAATGGAGAATGAGCGTCCCAGCTTGCCCTTCACGACACTTCTATGCCTGACGTTGCAAGAAGACGCTAAGGAGCCCTGAGGAGTGGGGTCCCCTGTCCCCTCACAGAGAGCAGGGCCTAGTGTCGCAAAGCCCTGCCTGTGCACAGCCTGGCAATGCAAGCACAATTGTGCTTGGCGGTGTCGATGATGCCAGTACCCCCCCACCCCCGGCACCTGGCCCCTGTCAGGCATCCCACACTTGTTGCTCCTGGGCCCACCGGTAACCGTGGAGGAGCACAGAGAAGTCTCAGTGTGGCAGGGCCAGCCAGGGCCGCCCCTTTAACCAGCTACAATGAGTGTCTTCCTCCTCCTCCCCAGGCCCGGAGCGCCAGGCTGCTCATACTACAGGGGCCGCAGGATTGTGTCTCAGAGGGGCTTTCAGAGGAGGCCAGCAGGGGCAGCTGCACACCTGTGCATGCAACACGGACACGCGTGTGCATGCAAATGCAGAGGAAATCTGTGTGTCCCGTCCCACCTCCCTCTGCTCTGTCCCCTGTCCCCTCGGTGGCTTCCACACTTTGCAGCCCTTTCTGCTGCACTCCTGAGCAGATGGTGGCAGCATGGATGGCAGAAGTCCCTACCCTCACCCCTCGGATGGTGCAGGGCACAGCAACAAGGCCCAGGCTGCCTCCTTTCCCTGGCTGGGTCTGTCTGTGCCCTGGGCCTGGCTGCCTTACCCATCTCCTGATGTCTGTCGCAGCCTTGGCACAAGGGAGCCCCTGGCCCCCAGCTCAGGGGACCTCGAATTTCAGTTGCTGCTGGCAATGCAGGAATCAAGGCCCCAGGGCAGACCTTGTCTCTGTGCTGGCCTGGGATATGTGTGCTTCTTAGATTTTTCTAGGACTCTCAGGGCCACTGGATGCTAAATATTCCTGGTTACGAGCCCTGGGTCTCCTCGCCAAGAAGGTGGTCTTGGCCAACTCAGCTGGTGCCTTCCTTTCCAGAAACTACGATAAATCGTCTCTGATCTGTCATGCAAATTCTTACCGTGTATGCACGCATGTTCTTGCACAAGTGTGTGTGTGCCCGTGTTCTTGGACAAGTGTGTGTGGGCACAAAAAAAGCTACTCCTATGCACCATGCACGACATCATGATGGCCACTGTGTGCTAGGTCACTTGTTTTTCTTCCTAACTGTGTGTGTCATCATTTGTAGGCTGCATCATAGAAATGCTTTATTTTGCTTTTTCATTGCCTGTAACCCTGGTTCACAAGTCATCTGAAGATGTAATGACAGTGTCGTTTCATGTCACCAGCCAGGAAAGACACAGTATTTAATAGATGCCACTGAAGAACTTGGTAGCCACCAGGAAAGCATGAAGTTGGTAACCACATCTCCTCTGGTACAGCACAGTCCGTTCCAAGCGGGTAAGATATTTACATGTCAAGAAACCTGGGCCAGTGAGATGGCTCAGTGGTGTAAGCGCCTGCCTGGCAAGCGCGAGGGCCTGAGTTTGACTCCCGGAACCCACATATGAGAAAAGGGCCGGTGATATCGCTCAGCGGCACGGGCGCCTGCTGGCGCACGAGGTCCTGAGGTCGACCCCCGGTACCCACAAAAAAAAAAAAGAAACCTACAAATGTTCAAAGCAAACCCAGCGTGCTTCCTATATAATCTCAGAATGGGGAAGTCCTTCCTCTAGGTGTGACCCAGAGCTCAAATGACATAAAAGACTTAAATTCTCATATGTAAATAAATCTGAAAACCGCATGCGAAAAAAATTAAATCAAAAGTCAAGCAACAAACAGATGATATTCACAATTTATATTACCAATAAAGAGACATTTCCTTAGTTTTGAAAAAGTTCCTTCAAGCTAATAAGACCAAAAATTCAGTAGGGGAAAAAAAAAATAGGTTGGGATATGAACTGTCCTGGCTCTGCCAGTTACTACCTGTGTGCCTTTACCCAGGCCACTTGGTCACTCCGGGCCTCGGTTTCCTTGTCTGTTAAAAGGTCCCCCCCGGGGAGCAGTTATGGTTGGTAGAAGTGTCAGATTGAGCCTTTGGGACTGGGAACAGCCAGGTAGAGCAGGACAGAGCACCCCATTCTGGTTGCCTGGCTCCAGGCTCAGGGGTCCCGACCCCTGGTGGTGCCTGCTGAGGTCCCTGTGTGTGCAGATGCTCAGGAAGGGAAAACGCACTGTGGACATCGTTGGAGGGGCAGCCTCTGCTGGTCTGGTCGGCCCCGATGGAAGTTAAACCCCATACAATTACCATGCAGAACAGGAAATTGCTAAATAGTGCCACCTCCAGGAAGCCCTCCCTCACCTCGCCAGCCACTCCAGGGTCTCAAGCCCCCTGGGCAGCACTTACACCATCCCCAGACACCACATGCAGGAAAGCGGGGAGCCAGGGTCCCACTGCGTGGTCTGGGCTAGGATGGTTTCCATGACTTCCAGACTTTAGTGGCTAAAGCACCCACTCCACCCCGCTTTGGAGTGGAAAGATGCTGGGTAGATAGATGGATGCATGCGTGACTACAGGATGGATACATAATAGGTGGATGGAGGGATGATGGATAATGGATGGATAGATGATGGGTAGATGGACGAATGATGGATGATGGGTGGATGGATAGATGACTGATGCATGGATGGATGTGTGGATGGATGGATGAGTGATTCGGTAGATGGATCAATGGATGGTGGGCACATGACTGCTTAGATAGCTGAGTAGATGATTAATGGATGGATGGGTGGATGGATGGGTGGATGGATGGATGGTGGATGATGGATGATGGCTAGATGGGTAGATGGATGGATGGGTGCGTGGACAGAGGGATGAGTGACTCGGGATAGATCCATGGATGGTAGGCACAGGACTTTTTAGATAGCTGAATAAATAACAGATAGATGATGGAGGGATCTGAAAAGCTCTTCCCTACTAAATTTCCAAAATAATTTTCGTCCCTTTCCCACTTTCCATTGCTACAAAGGCCCAGGCTAGTCTCATTCAGCACCTGAATTGAGAGGCCCAAACAGGTTACTTCAACAGAAACAAAACCAGTCCCAACTGTGGGGGTTGTAAACCGCCCCCCACTTGGCCAGGTGTAAACAAAGTACTTAGGCTCATGGTGGTGCCCTGTCCAGGGGCTGCGGAATCCACGCCTCCTACCAGACCCCCAGCCATGGTCAGGAAGAGCTGTCTCCTGCCTTTCTCCACCTCCTCCCTAGAACAAGTGTGAAGGGAGAAGGGAATGAGGTGCATGGGAACCCCAAATTTCCCCTCCCTTCCGCAGTTCCCTCTCCCGTCTGCAGTCTGGGGCCAGGAAGTGGTCCCAGATGAGCTTCCATCTGCCCATCTGCACAAGGGCGAAATTACACTTTCCCAGCTGCAAGGATGAAGAGTTACTGATGCCAGGAGCTTGCAGAGAATAAGTTCTCACTGGGCTTTAGTTTCCTTCTACCCCGCACTAGGTCCTTTCCCAGGGCTCGGATCCGGGGGTAGGCTGACAAACTGGGCACCGGACCCCGTCCTTCATAAACTGCGCATCCTTGCCCTCTTTTTGCCCTTGAAGCCTGCAGAGCACCCGTAGGGCAGGGAGGGGCTGGGGCTGGCTCAGCACTGCAACCAGGCTCTTTGTGGCTCCCCAAGTGCGTGATTCATGACTGAGCCCTGGTTCTAAAGCCACAGCAGCTCCAGGGGTTGATATTTCTTCCCCACACAGGACCCGCGCCGGCGCTGAGCTGAGCTCTGAGTGAAAGGGGCGTTTTGTGTGCCCGGACCCGCCACACTGGTCACCTGTGCTCTTTATGTGCCCCAGTAGAAGCCCACGGTCCTCTCCAGTTAATATAGCAATTAGGGCTCCGGAGTCCACAGAGACCGAGCTTTTCCCCCGCCTGCAGAGGAAAATAGGAAACCTGGGCCATAAAATCCAGACCCAAGCGCAGCGCGCTGCAGTGCCGGAAGCAGCGTGGCGTCACAGAAAGAAGCCGGAGCCCGGGACCTGGGAGGGTTTCCTCCTGCTCCTCCCTCAGTGTGGCCCTGGTCTCAGCGCTCTCACCTGCACGGTGGGGTCATCACGCACCACCCCGACTAACGAGGACCAGAGAGGCATTCGTGTGCGTGCACGCATTTGACACGCATTCACCGGCCATCCGCCGCGAGCTGAGGGCCAGCGTCGTTTGCTCCACCCCAGCCCTGCACAAGTCTTCCCAGCTGGCACCGTCGCCTTCGGCAGAGGCAAAGGGGTCCAGAGAGAGCAGGCAGTTTCTTAGCGAGACCCAGCAGCTAGTGAGAAACAGCAGGGGCCAAGCCCAGGGCTCAGGGCCACCCAAACCTGTGCTTCCTGCCACCAGCCGGAGACGAGCCCGGCGGCACGCGAGGCCAGGGCTGCAGGGCCTCAGCTGTGTCCAGGTGGGGGACACTGAGACCCAGAGCGACCATCACTGCCCGGCGCCGTGACTGCCTGCTTGTGACCACTGGAAACCAGGGCCAAGTGTAGTTACAGGTGACAGCCACCGCGTCATGTAAAATGTCACCCTTTGCAAGAAAAACCCCCAAAGCGCACAGCTACGTGTTTGTCTGGAGCTCTGTTACCTAAGGGGAGGACCGTGCCAACCTGCCTGGGGGTGCTGAGACCATCGAGGACAGAGAATCATCCCCGGGGGAAGGAATCTCTGGGAGAGAAGAAAGGACCCACGGGTGCTGGGGTTTTTAACACCTCCCTAAATCCTAGTCACCCCTTTTCCAGTCGCAAGGAAGCACGGCTCAGAGTCACAGCCTCCTGCAGACAGAAGGCTGGAGTAGCCAGTGAAAATCACATCTGTGTTTCTGTTTCTTAAGATTTGCTTTCTGTGATGGCAAACAAGGGGTGTGGCTTCCTGTGCATACATACTTAAACATGGTTTCTTCTTTCAGGAAATGTATTAAAGTAAAAAGAAAAAGTAACTGTACATTTAAAGCTTAGTTTTATTTAACTGAAAATTGTTATAGCTGGGCATGGTGGCACACACCTGTAATCCTAGCACTTGGGAGGCTGAGGCAGGAGGATCTCCGTGAGTTTGAGGCCAGCCTGGGCTACATAATGAGTTCAAAGCCAGCCTGAACTACATAGCGAGACCTTGTCTCAAAAAAGCAAACAAATGAATAAGTACAATGAAACTGTTAAATCACGACTGAGGTGGTTTGAGCTCTGGCCCATGCCTGGGATGGGCAACTGGGTGCATGTGTCCTGTTTGACACATGCACGGCTCTGGCTCAGTCTGCCCTGGACCCCGACCAGGGCGATGCCCAAGGTCCACAGTTGTCACACTCTGGCCATGCTGCATGCTGGGGAGCACTGACTGGAGATTGAAGCCACTTGCCACTCGGCTTGCCTGATTCCCAGCATTCAACAGGGACCAAGTGGCGCAGAGGGTGAGGCTGGGCAGGGAGCACATCTTGCTCTTTTGGCCTCCTCTCTTCCCCAGAGCTGGCTCCCACTCCTGTGGGGAGGACACTGCTCACCTGTAGGATGCCCCGCTGTGGGGGAACAGCGCTGCTGTCCCAAGGCTCTGCTCTACTGACTCTGAGCCGCTTCCTGGCTGTGGGCAGGGTCCCCCTTGGGCCCAGCTCCCCATTCACTGGGCTCACTGAGTGGTTACCGAATGCTTCCTACGGCCCCGTGAGCCCAACACAAGCATTAGCTCATGCAAAGCCCACCGCAGCCCTGTGACAGAGGAATGTGCACCCACCCATGTCACAGATGGGGAAACTGAGGAAAAGCCATGCAGGTCAGACCATGAGGGCACCAGGACTCTGGGTTTGGTGGACAGCTGGGGTTGGAGAAGCAGCCCAGCCCTGGGGTGGACAGAGGCCTGGTGTCCCCACACCATAGCCTGGGAGGCTGGCGTCAGAGTGACTACACTCAGAGTGTCCCCTCTCTGATGGGGTGGACGCCTGCCCAGCCCTGAACAGCAGCTCACACGAGACATGGGTGAACCGGGCCTGGCTCGGTGCCGGATGCTGTGACCCAGATGCACCTGCTTTCCCTCCCCACCCTCTTGCCCCACTCCCAGGCCTCTCCCACCAGGTGCTTCCACCTCACCCTGGGAAAAGGCTGAAGTCTCAGAAACCTGTGCTGGAGAGGGGCTGAGCTCCTATCTGCTCCGCCCACTTCCCCACTAACTGGGATCTCAAACGAATCCCCATCTTCTGGGCTGCATCTGGAAACAGGTGGATGTTATCCCACAGGAGGGGTCACAAAACCACAGCCCCAGGGCCACATCAGGACATCTCTAATTTCTGTAATCAATATCGGAACCGAGCCAGCCCTTCGGTTTACCAATCAATCAACCTTGGTGGCTTTAGCACAAACCAGCAGAGTGGAGCTCTCTGACAGGGACCTAAAATATGTAAATCTGGCCCTTTAAAGTGTCCTGGCCCATCCCAGAAGATTAGGGTGGAGACTTGGTTTTGCTCCCAGCTGCACTGCCTGACCCCACAGGCTTGCCAGGCATCCTCAAGGAATGAATGAATGAGTGAATGAATGAATGAATGAATGAAAGCATTTCTCAGGGTCCTGCCAGCCTTGATCATCTAAGGCTGTCATGATGCTCACGGACTAGGGTCACTGCAAAGCCACCTGCACGTTCCCTTCTTCAGTCCTGGACCCCAGGGGGAGCTCACCAGCTGTGTAACCAGGAACAAGTACTGACCTCTCTAGTGTCATTTTCCAAATCCGGGAAACAAGGTCATAAACAAGGGCCTTGAGGACAGTACCTACCTCACGAGCTTATGAAAACGCTGCGTGGTGCTAGGGTTGGACTACAGGTGCACTTGCGTTTGGTGCATGAAGGGTGCAATAGGCTTGGGGTGCTGCTCGGGGGTAGAGCGCTTGCCTAGTGTGCATGAGGCCCCAGTTCCAGCATGCAAAAATAAAAAGGTTTAAAAGCACACAGTTGATGATACTTATTGTTATTTTAATCAGCTACATGGCCCTGGGCAGTGTACTTCACCTCTCTGTGCGTCCATCCCCCAGCTAACCACGAGAATAGAACAGTGGCAGCCTTGGTGGCATTTTGCAGATGATATAAGGTAAGATGTAGGAAGTGCTGGCACGTGCAGCTTGCCACAGCACAGATTCCCAGCGACCACCACCATCACCAACAACTTCTCCAGTCCAACTCCTCCTGCATGGTCACCTTCTCCAGAAAGTCCTCTGCAACCTTGCTCTGCATTCTTAAAGCAGCTGCACAACTTTACCCCCCCCCATTATCATAGGTATGGTAACCCCCACTTCCCAGGCTGGTCTCCATCACCAACCTCTCCCTCTTCAAGACCACACTAGTTCCTCTCCTCTGCATCCCATGACCAACATCAGGGTGCGCCCCACCTCGGGCTTCCCATCCGTGTCAGCAGGATGAAAGGAACTGAACTGAACTGGACAAGTGTTTCCTAGAACTAAAACCTGGGTGGTCGGAGAAACAGAGGAGAAATCAGAGAACGAGATAGTCCTGCTCTCCAGGAGGTAAGATGCCCTGTGAGGAGAGAGCCATTCCTGACAGTCAGGAATGAGACTGATATCATTCTTCCCATTTTGCAGATTAGAATAGTGAGGCTCAGAGAGGCTGGGTGTGCTGTCTGGGATCACCCAGCAGGCGGCAGCAGGACTGACCCAAATGCAGTCTGGTGATCGCACTGCTGGAGCCAAACGTTCTGTTGGCTCCCACAAAACTCTGGGACTCCACCGTTCCTTTACCTCCCCGGACCCTGAGAGCCCAGCCCAGTTACATTCTGTCACCATTTCCTCCTGCCTCATCCAAATTCCTGGGCCAAGCCAGTGATAGTCTCCACCCGAGACACATCCACCCAACAGAGATATCACTGGTGTCTTCCAAATTGCACAGTGAAGTTCAAGGACCTCAGCGCATCCCACAGGTGTCAGGAGCCGGGGAGCCCACAGGGAACGCAGCAGACAGCAGTATGTGTGAGCACGCGCGTGTGTGTCCAGATGTCCATGAGAAGTAAGAAGCAGGAAACAAGACGCGGCCTTGGGAAGGTGGGAGGGAGGCCTCTAGGAAAAGATCGTGTGGGGCTGGGATTCCCGCCCCACACTGCGGGCTCACTGCCCCGGAAGAGCATCACACTTGCCCCAGGGCCACCATCCCAACCCTGATGTAAGTCTGTCCCCTGGGACCTTGATGAAGGGCAGAGCTTCAAGGCCACTGGTCTGGGTGGGGCCAGGTTCCTGCATTCATTCATTCCCCTCCCTCCCTTCCTTCCCCTCCCCTCCCTCCCCTGCCCTCTCCCTCTTTTTGAGACAGGGTCTCACTAAGTCACTAAATGGCTAGGTTGCCCTGGCTGGGCTCGAACTTGTGACCCTCCATCAGTTAGCAGAAGGAAGGAAGGAAGGAAGGAATGAAGGAAAGAAGAAAGGAAGGAAGAATGGAAGGAAGGAAGGAAGGAGAGCTGATTCCAATCAGTAACAGAGGAAAAACTTCACTATTGCAGCTTGGGCTCTAATGGGGACAAAGGACGAGACTGTCAAAGTACTGAACAGTGTCATTTTCTGGGTCCCTCAGAAGGACCAAGAGCAGCATGGTCCCTGCTTCCCAGGGGTCTGACCCCCAGCTCTGCAGGCCCCCCTCCAGCTCCCAATGGGTGATCCCCACCCTCAGTCCTCCCTCCTCCCCTCCCCTCAGCGGGTGGCGGCAACCTTGGGCTCCCTTCTGCTCCTTGCCCTGTCTGAGAGGGTGCAGGCGCTCCCGATATGCCAGCCACCACGGCACTGCCACAGGGTGGTTTGGGTGGGCCGGGCTCTGCCCTCGCCCATGGAAGGTGGCACACAGCCATCTCTGGCCCATGCAGTGCCAATCCTGCTCATCAAGTCACCGTGCATGGTGATCTGGTTTGCATAGCTGCCCTGTCACTCAGTGCCCCTAAGTGCACAATGCGGGTGTCCTGGTTGCATGAACTCTGTGGTCCTGACGGGATGCGGGTGAACTGTTAGGCCAGCAGCGACTCCAGATTGTCCCCAGCCAGAGTCACCCAATGGGAAGGAGATCAAAGCTGGGCGGCACAGTGGGAAGCACAGGGCTGGATGGAGCTCAGGGGCGTCCGATTCAAACCTGTTGGGACCACCTGACATCCCTTGGGGCCCTCAGTGTGTCACTGGGCTCCGATTGGCTCCCAGCAGGGAAATCTCATCAACTAAGGGTTCTAGGTGACAGGGACACACTTGGCACACAGATGCCCCACACCTACCTGCACCCTTCTCTTCTGCTCCCGACACCTGGCCAGGGTCCTATCCCCCACTTCCATCCCAACCTCAGATACCCAGCTCCAGACAAAAACTCGTGACCTCAGGCAAAGGGTTTCCCCGCTCTGCGCCCCATTCCACACCTGTGAAGTCAGATCTGCAAAGTGAGGTCATGTCTCCTAGGTGCTGGGCCGGAGGTGGTACACAGACTCAGGGCCCCTCCCAGATGGCTCCCTCTCTGTCCCTCAAAGGGCCCACGATGGTATAGTGGGGTGAGAGAATGAGGAGCCTCTGGGAGAGCGCCCGTCCGGCTGTGGGATCCACCTCACCTGCCTGTGCCTCCCCGCCAGAGCCAACAGGACCAGTGCCCCCTCTGAAGGGCCCGGCTGGCGCAGCCGGAGCCATGGAGTAAGCCGTGCTGCAGTGGTGCCAAGAGAGGCCCATGGCGGGGAGCCCGTAGGAGGCGGGGACTCTCCTCATCTCAAAGATTGAGAAGGAGATTTCAGGGCCTTTGGGAGCATTTTGGAGAAAAATCACAGCATTACAGGAAGGGTGCAGACAGGCAATCAAGTGCAGGTCAGCGTGCAGGGGACCAGGATGAGAGGAAGCCAGCATGCAGGGCCCGAAGGCCAGGCTGACGTGGATGGGGACTTCAGAGCGGGGGTGGGAATGGGGATGTCGTGGTGGGGGATGGGGATCTCGGGGTGGGGTTGGAAATGTCAGGATGGGGGATGGGGATAGGGATGTCGGGGTGGGGGATGGGGTGTCAGGTGGGGATGGCATGGGAACGTCATCATGCAGGGCAGGAGGTTAAGACTTGACAAATGGGTCACTGTCCGACCCTGCAGGGCTGGATGCCTTGCTAAGTTCCATCCCTTTATCAAACTAAGGCCACGAGCCCCTGATGCCAGCTCACAGATCGCAAGTGCTGTGAAAGGAAAACACAGCCCGCATGACCGGCAGGCTGAGCAGTGCCTCCGAGTGCTAATTTCCACTGGTTTTTGGTTTTCAGCTCTATAAATCCTAAATGTGCTTTTCATTTCATTTTTCCACTCTTTGAGGACATCTGTTTGACATTTGTCTTGTGGGACGGGATGGGGTCGGTGCCGGGTAAGCTCCTTTTTGATGCCTATGTTTCGAGGCGAGAGGCCACACTGGTGGCCGGGCAGCGGGCAGTGCCCACCCGCCCCAGGCTGCTTTGTCCCGCGACCTTCGGGCCTCAGGTACCCGACGGCGATGGCTCCGCTTCCTGTCCCCGCATGAAGACCCAGATCTTCGGGCCCATGGGGGGCAGCTTCGCATGTTTCCAATTTACTTCCTCAGACCAGCATGCTGTAATATGGATTTTATAGACTTGTACAGTCGAGTTTTTCGTTGGTCTTTTTTTGCCTGTTGGCAGGACTTCCTTTGCATATATACTTTCCTTTAAATTTAGCTGAATTGCATCGAACCTGAACCTGTGGGCCCTCAGTAGGAGACAGCGCTCACATAAATGTCAAAGCCATGAGCTGGTAGTGATATCACACAGCCCCAGGAGCAGACCCTCATTTACTTGAGCACCTACTGAGTGTTAGTCGAGTGGTCACCATGCTCTCCTATCTTGTCTATTTTTTATTATTGTTTTCCTTTTGCCAAGCCACAATACCGACCAGGCATGGTGGTGCACACCTGTAATCCCCGCACTCGGGAGGCTGAGGCAGGAGGACCCCTGTGAGTTCAAGGTCAGCCTGTGCTACATAGTGAGTTCAAGGCCAGCCTGAACTACACAGTGAGACCCAGTCTCAAAGAACTAAAAATAAATAAATTAATTAAAATTTAAATTTTAAAAACCCATTATATAATTCATGCTGGCTTCTTTTTTTCAAAAGCCACACACTATAAGACCAATTAACCCATCGCTTATCCCTGAGCGCGCCGTACTGCTAGAGCTATGCAATTAAGGAAGCATATAAACAGATGAATAGTGTAGATATTTTCAAAAACATTGAATAACCCCCTCCACAGTGTTCCAAGGTCTGCGGCAGGGTCAGCTGCAGCCAGAGGCACTGCTGTGTCCAAAGGGAGAAACCTGCGGATTTGACCCCCAAGTCGGTCAGGTGGAGCCGACCCAGCCCCAGCTCCAACCTTGCAGCTTGATTCCTAGCCACGGAGCCTCCACCACCCTGCACACTGTGTCGGTAGGAGACAGCACCCGAGCTGAGACCCAAGGCGCCCCATCGAGGGCGTCCTTGGTCCCAGACCTGGGAGTCCGCACAAACCCTGCAGAAAACCTTGCTGCTCTGCCAGCGGGAAGGAGAAACGGCGCCCCCTGCAGGCGGAGGCCGCCCGCGCACTGCCCCAAGAGTCCCGCTGCCGCCTAGACAAGGAAACCCATACCGCCGTGCAGGGCCGCCCCTCCCAGCGCTTGGGCACTCCTGTTCTGGACTCGTTTTCCCCATCTGCCAGATAGAAAGCAGGGTTCTCCGCCCTGGTGCCCCTCAGCCCTGTCGTAAGGGCAAATCCTACCAAGGATCTGGAAGTGTAAGTTTCTGGCAGTTTCTCTCCCAACTGAAGATTGACCTGCTCCCTGCCTTCGCTGCTTTTTTATTAAAACTCCTGGGCCCTTTTTATTGAGTTAAAAAAAACAGGATTGTTTTTGGATGGGGTTAGGTAAAAGGCCTGGAAACTTTGTAACCTGAACTTCTCAGGTTTGTAGACATGTTGCTTGAAGAGATTGTGAGGGCTGAGCTTTTGCAAGGATTAATTTATTTTCATTTTTCAGATCAGGCTAAGGATGGCGGGGCTCTGCACCCTCTGGAGTGACCATCAGGGTCCTGCTGGTCCTGCTTCCTGTGCAGGAAGTGGCATCTGGAGGGGGCCCTGGGAAGGCTGGGCAGGGCCCTCCAGAGGGACATCCCTGTCCCTGCCCAGGAGGGAATGCAGAAGACACCCGTCCAAGACACGTTCAAGGCCAGCCTGGGCTACACAGTGAGCTCAGGATCAGCCTACACTACATAGCAAGACCTCTTCTCAATAATAATAATAATAATAATAATAATAATAATAATAATAATCATAGAAAGCAAGGCTGTAAGGACAGTTTATGTTTCCTGGGCGTCTGCCCTGTGCCCGAGCCCTGCACCACTCGCAGGGCCCTGTGGGTGAGGACACAGAGCGCACAGAGGGTTAAGAGCAGGCTCCAACCTGCATGGCCTCGCCTCCCTCTGTGACCCCCCATGTGTGATAGGGGACCTCAAAGGAGCTAACAAACCTAGACCAGATCCCACAGGAAGTGAGTGACACAGTGAGACTCGATCCCAAGGCCAGTGACCCTGTGTGGCACTACTCCCGGGGCAGGGTGGGGGCTGATGTGTGGGCAGCAGCTCCTGAGGGAGGGGCTCTGAAACACCCCCCCACCCCAAATTCCAGGAATTCCTGGCCTGTCTTTGTGTGTGCACCTAGAAGACCCGTCCCTGCTCTCCGTTGGCAAACTGCTGACTGTGGCTAACTTTAAGGGTTAATGTGCCTTGTGCCTCCCAGCGCCCCCCACAAAAGCCAGTTAAAGAGGATATACAAGCCGGGCCTGGTGGCACACACCTGTAATCCCAGCACTCTGGGAAGCTAAGGCAGGAGGTTTGCAAGTTCAATCCTAGCTTACGCAATTCTTATGGCTTGTGTCTCAGTGTCCCCTCAAAGCCTCAGGTAGTCATAGGTGGAGCTTTTACAGAGGTGGCTGGATCTAGATTGTGTGATGCTGGGATTGATTGATGGTGCAAAGCTAGGATCAAGGGCACTAGGATTAAGAGTGTGAGTGCTACCTGCCCTAAGTAGCCTGGATAAGATAGAAGGGATAGAAAGAGCTGTGATCATCCCTTACTTTTTTATTACCTTCTGTCTGCCACAAACTGCTTCTCCTCTACGACATCTGTCTGCCATGTCACCCTACCTTGGAGCCAGCTGATTATGGAATGAAACCTCTAGAAACTGTGAGCTAAATAAACTTTTCCTCCTTTAACTTTGCATGTTCAGTATTTTGTCTCAGCAATGAGAAAAGTAAGACGGCAACTTAGCAAAAATTTGTCTCAAAATCTAAAATAAAAAAAAAAATTAAAGGGCCAGGGATCAGCTATTACCCTTCTAGGTGGTCTTCTTGAAAGAACTAAAGACATCATTACAGTGATCCATGCACATGTTTATATCAGCACAATCCATAATAGCTAAATCTCCGAAGCAGCCTTATGCCCATCAGCAGATGAATGGATAAAGAAAATGCGGTATTTACACACAGTGGAGTACTACTCTGCCATAAAGAAAGATAAACTCGAGTCATCTGTAGGAAAGGGGATGCACCTTGAGACCATAATGCTAAACAAAATAAATCAGACATAAAAGGTTATATATATTGTGTGGTCTCTCTTAGAAACCCAAAGTGTAAATAATTTAAAGAGCAAAATAAAAGGTAAAAATAGGAAATGAAGATAGATCTTTTGCAAATGGGGAGGGGACCAAGAGAGAGAGAAAGAGGTAAGGGAAGGGAGGGGAGGGGAATGAAGGGTTCAGATGTGTTATGTGCGTGCACCAACTCCCCACGGTGAATGCGCTGCAAATGTGTACTAATAAATGTTTTTTTTTTTAAGTAATCAGACACACAAATAAAAAAGGGCTGGGATGGGGCTCAGGGCAAAGGCCCCTGGGTTCAACCCCCAGTACTGTCAAACAAAAACCAAGAAGGGCACACACCCCGTGCCAAACGGGCAGATGCCCCGGCCTTCGGAGCGCTGCCATTGCGGCCACTGCGTGGACCTCGCGTCCCAGTGTCTTGGGCCAGAAACCGCACGGCGGCCGCGGGGCGGGCGGGCTCGCTTCTGAAATAGGGCGCCTCTCTCCTCCGAGCAGGCTCTGGATCGCGTCAGGACGACGGGTGTCTTTCCTTGCCTTCCTCGAGAAGGTGAAACCCAAGCCTGTAATAACACTGTGTCCCTGTTCTGCCCTGGACAAAAGTCAAACCTCGGATCTGATAAATCTGAGACCAGCGTTCACCTCTAATTGGACTTCACGGGGCGGCCGCGGGGCCAGCCGGTGGCATTTCGCGGCGTCTGTTATTGTTGGTGCTGACGGGAGAAATGAATCTTTCAGGAGACTCGAGGAGAAAGGAGCCCGTGATTCCCGGGAACTGAATACCCACCTATTTTACTCACCACAAAGGGAGCCTCTGTCCCGCCCTTGAAACCTAGCAACAACAGCGAAGTCAGACCTGGGGCCACCCTTTTCACCCCTTTCACCGACAGATCTCTCTTGTAGACCAAGGACCCGCTCCTCCTTCTCAACCTGAAAAACTCCTACTCACCTGCCCAGACCCAGTTCGGAGGTGCCCACTTCTGAGACTCCTACCCAGCTCCCCAGATCAATTAGCCAGAGCTCTGTCTTGGTGACCAAGGATTGGATATGGTCAGCCCACTCCTAGCCCACTAATTGACCTCACCTGGTCCCTGTGCCGTGCCCCCAACCACCCGAGGGCAGGAAAGTATTACCCTATTCTCCTCCTGTTACAGTCCCCTGGACAAGTACAGTACCCAGCATCCAGAATGTTTGTTGACTGAATAAATAATGACTGATTACTATATTCAGTTCTTCTTCTGATTTTAAATTGAAACTCTTCTGTAGGGCCCTCAAAGTGGCATGAAGCACTGGTGCCGGTCACGCTGTATAAAGAGGAGGCCTGTCATTAAGGAAACCTCCGCACTGCAAACCCGGACCTCCTGTCTAAGCTCCCCCTGCGACGGGCGCGCTGGACGGATGTTACTTTCAGTAATTAACAAGGCTGTAGGGCAAAGACGTCAAGGAACACAGCACACACTTTCAAGGGAGCGTTCATTAAAAATCCAAGCAGCTTTTCCCCTCTGCTCCAAATGGTGGAGAAGGCACGGAACACATATTTTGTCCATACCCAGCTGTGGGGCGCCGGGCAACACTTCATTATTCAGACAAGCGGCTGACGCGAGGTGCTGGCTGGGGCGGCCAACTGTGCGTTAGTGTGGAGCGGGACTGGGTCCCCCTCGAAGAAGCGGGCACTGAGGCTGCGGCCCTCACCTGCCCCCTGCCAAGGCCAAGGCCGATTCTTCCCAGAGGCAACGCAGTTGATGCTGCCGTAGTCAGGGTTCTCAGGGAGACAGACCCACCAGGATGTGTTTGTGCACATACCTGTGACCTCGCACCCGTAATCATAGCCATTTAGCAAGGAGCACTCTCTTTTCTTTTTCTTTTTTCCTGTCTTTTGTTTTGTCTTTTGAGACAGGGTCTCACTATGTAGTCCAGGCTGGTCTTGAACTCACTGTGTGGACTGGGCTGGCCTTGAACTTGCAGTGATCCTCCTGCCTCAGCCTCCTGAGAGCTGAGATTACAGGCGTGCGCCACCATGCCTGGCTCTACGGGACACTTTCTACACATGTGTCATTAGGTAATTTGTCATTGTACACACATCATAGAGTAGTTCACACACCCCTCAGTCACTCCATGTGGCCTCTTGGTACAGCCGAGCGACATAGTAAACCGAGATGGATGGGGCTGCTGCCTGCATAGCACGGCGGCCTGTATCACAGTAAGCTTTTGTTTACTAAGTAAAAGGAACATGCTCTAAAATAATGTTTAAATGTCTAGCATGGTAAAAAAAGAAGCCAGGAACATAGTGGCTTGTTATCATCAAGCATCACTCACTGCGCGTAATCGTACGTGCCTTTTGATAAGACGGCAGCAGTAGGTGTGACACACCAGCGCAGTCACAAACCAGGCACAGTGAGCTGCACTGTGATGTTATGATGTTGCTAGGCAACAGGAATTTCCGCTTCCTTACTATCTCATGGGACCACCGTCCCAGGAGTGAGCGTCTTTAGTTGGACTGTTGTGGCTGTCTCTATGGCCCGAACTTATTCAAAACATTGACCTTTCACGGTCATTTTGACTTTGGGGAGGAGTAAGAACTCACAGGGTGCCAGATTTGTGAATAAGGCGGATGAGGACACAGCGTTGTTTTTATTCTACAGAAACTGCCATAAACTTTTTTTTTTTTTTTTTTTTTTTGGTACCAACAATTGAACTCCGGGCCTCGCACTTGCTAGGCAGGTGCTGTGTCGCTGAGCTACATCTCTGGCCCTATAAGCATTTTTAGTTGATTCAGGATATCAAGGTGACCACAAAAAGGTACGCAGGAAGGGGAAGTCCAGGACTGCTTTAGAAAGTGGCAAGAGGATCGCATTAAGTGTGTTCAAAGTGAGAAGGGCCGGGCCGGTGAGACGGCTCAGCGGCTTAAGCGCCTGCCCAGCAAGCTCAAGGGCCCGAGTTTGACTCCCGGAACCCACATACGAAAAAGGGGCCGGTGATATCGCTCAGCGGCACGGGCGCCTGCTGGCGCGCGAGGTCCTGAGGTCGACCCCCCAGTACCCACAAAAAAAAAAAAAAAAAGTGAGAAGGGCCTTCTGAGGGGGACCTGTGGCAATGTGACTTTGACTGTAATATTTTTAATTTAAACATTCGCCATAGTTTTTGATCACACTGCATACGGATCTGTATGTGTATGTGTGTATAATAGAAAAAGAGGGAGATTTTTTCTGCTGCATGATTTTATTACTATATACAGTAAAAAGAAAAAACTAACCGGGCCGGTGAGACGGCTCAGCGGCTTAAGCGCCTGCCTTGCAAGCGCGAAGGCCCGAGTTCGACTCCCGGAACCCACATACGAAAAAGGGGCCAGTGATATCGCTCAGCGGCACGGGTGCCTGTTGGCGCATGAGGTCCTGAGGTCGTCCCCCCGGTACCCACAAAAAAAAAAAAAAAGAAAGAAAAAACTAACCAGAGTATACAAATAATAGCACCTGTGAGTCCGCATCCCATCCCCAAAGCACTGCCCCCAACACTGATGAGGAGAGGGGTGTGCGTGTGCAAATCGATGGTGGGTGATTTTAAGTAACTGGCTAAACATTGCTGTGGAGGCTTGGTGAGTCCAAAATCCCATGGGGGCTGGGCACAGTGGTGCATGCCTGTAATCCCAGCACTCAGGAGGCTGAGGCAGGAGGATTCCCATGAGTTCGAGGCCAGCCTGGGCTACATAGTGAGTTCAAGGCCAGGCTGAACTATATACAGAGACCCTGTCTCAAAAAAAAAAAAAAAAAAAAAAAAAATTCCACAGGAAGGTGACAAGCTTTGGGCCCAGAAAGAGCCAATGCTGTGGAGCAAGCCCAAGGACCATCTGCTGCAGAATTCCCTCTTGTTCAGGGGGATCCGTCTTTGTGCTACTCAGGCCTTCCACTGATTGGGCGAGGCCCACCCACTGTAGACATGGCCACTGCTTTACCCTGATTCCACTGATAGAAGTGTTTATTTCATCTCCACAGAAAATGCCTTACTACCCGAGGAATTTTGGGTTAATATCTGGGTGCTGTGACCCAGCCAAGTTGACAACATTAAGTTAGCCATCAAAGGGTCTGAACAATGTTTTTTATTCTCAGATGTCTTTTTCTTTCTCCAAAAGATCAATGGGAGATATGCATCAGCTAAAGATTCCTGCCAGCCAGGCACAAGGTTTTCTGCCTCCTCGCCTTCCTACCAACACTTCGCACTGCCCTACTTTCTGGTCTGTGTGTGTTCCGTGCCAGTCCGACAAGCACAAAGCAGCATTTCCATAGCTGGGCATGGTGGCTCATGTCTGTAATCCCAGCACTCGGGAGGCTGAGGCAGGAGGATCACCAAAAGTTTGAGGCTACAGGACAACTGGGCTCACTGGTTGCCAGCATCCAAATGTCTTCAACCATGATCCTTATCCTCAGAAAGGCGCTAATAATATCGCAACTAATACTAATACCACTGGTCCTCCAGGCGCTCCTCGAGTACCAGCCAGGTGCTCAGCTCCTCATGCATGCCAGTTCTTAGTTCACAGTGACAGTAATTCAGAACAGACACAGTGCAAAGGCCCTGGGTTCAATCCCCAGTACTGCCAAAAAAAAAAAAAATCTGAGTGCAGAAGTCCAGAGCATTATGGCATGGAACTGTATCTATCCCAGCCCCCACGCCTTGGCTGTGTGACCGGGGCCGACTGAACTATAAATGGGGGTTGGGTGGTGCTGAACCCAGGGCTCTCAGGAGGCCTCTGAAAAATGGCTTGTGGTGAAGTGGATAAAATATTTAGCTGTGGAAATGATAACAGAGAGCACAGTGCCTAGAATGTAGCAAGCAGTAATGAACATTAACTTATTTTTTGAACTTTTTGCTTTATTGAGAAAAGTTCTCGCTATGTAGTTCAGGCTGGACTTGAACTTGGGATGACCCTCCTGCCTCAGCCTCCTTAGTGCTGGTGTTATGCACCACTACTCCTGGCCTGGATTTTTGTTTAGTTTAGTTTTGTTTTTATTAGTGCATGTTGGCAATACATAAGCTTAACCCTTATTGCACCCAAATTTGCTTCCTAGTGACTAAATTTCTGCATTTTGGCAATATAGTGCCTGCTACCATAACCCCCTGACAGAGGGCTTGATCGTGACCATTTCCTCTCTCTGGGTCTTGGTAAAATAAAAGGCGACACCAAACTTAGAAACAGTTTGCCCAGTGCCAGGGAGTCCACAGACATGTTCAGTGTTGAGCCTGTGTGTTTTTCTTCTCAGAAATAAAAGCTATTTTTTATTTATCAAAATCTGCACATTTCACCTAAAGATACGCTGTCCTGGCATCTCCGGAAGCACAAAAGACTGAGTAATAGCGGCCTCCTCCCTTCGCGGCCATGATCTGGGAAACTCCCATACCCTGTGGTCCAGCTTCACTCGCTGGCACGGCTTCCGGCTCCTGTAGACCTCAGGCTGCACAATTCTAAGATACGCATATCCTCTGGCCCCTGTCACCTCTCCTAGGTGTGACCCTGAAACAGGAGTTGGAACTCAAACAGGAAGTTTCCTGATCAACTGCGGGAGGAGAATCTAACTCCTGGCAACTTGCTGCAGGCTTTCCCTGAAACAGGAGCTCTCCTGGACGCGGAGTCCATTTTTAAACAAGGGGAGGAAAGTCTCAAAGAAATTCGTAGCCAGCCTAGCAAAGGTAACAGAAGGGGCAATTTGATTTGCAAAGCCACTGATGCTACCAGGGGTCGGCACGGTTCCCAGGGCCCCGTGTCATCACACAGCAGTATAAATCCATCCCAGCTGGGGTCCCTGGTATTTTTTTTTTTTGGCCAGGCCCAACCAAACCTTCAAAACAAGAGTGGGGTGTTCACAGGGGTGTCCTGTGGGCACAAAGACCAAAAAGAAAATCACAGCATACGCTTCCTGGAGATGAAATTGGCCTCTTCCTAATTAATGCCTGGGGATTTCTACTCATGCCAGACAAAACTCCCTGCCCAAAGTCCCTCTCATCCACACTACACAGGGTGGCAGAGAAGCTTGATTCAGACAAGCTGGTATTTAATAACTTGTGGGACCTGGGTCCAATTGCCCAATGTCTCTGAGCCTCAGTTTCCTCATCAGAAAAATAGGTATAAATGACACCTCCTTCCCAAAGAGTCCCACAGGAGTTAAGAGACATGGCACCCACCCTTCTGTTCTATCCTTTTTAATTTTTATTTTGAGACAGGGTCTCACTACGTTGCCCAGGCTGGCCTCGAACTTGAGATCCTCTTGCTTCAGCTTCCTGAGTAGCTGTGATCGAAGCTGTGCACCACCTCGCCGGGCTCCAGATTCATTTTCCAGATGACAAAACTGTGGCTGAGGCAGGGGGACTGACTTGCAGCAGGTCCCTGCCCTGGAGATTCCTCGTCCCACTAGGATGGAAACCCACAAGTAAAATCCAGGAAAAGACTTATTCCGCACAGATCTCCAGGGCAAAAGGGGGACTCTAACCAGGAGGAAAACAAACACAGCAGAGCTTAGCTGGTGGTAAAATGAATTTGCAGCAGCGCTGTGATGGGCCTGCCAGTCCCTCCGCAGTGGTCCCTCAGGGAGTTCCCTGCACTTTGGGCTGATTTCCCTGGGGCGTCCGATATAACCGGAAGTGCTAGGGCTTAGATCTAGAATGTCCCCCAAACTCCTCTGTGCCTAGAGGCAGGGCTCTGGGAACGTGCTTAGATCTCAGGGTTCTACGACTGACACTCTGTGGAAGGTGGGGCCTGGCTGGGGGCGGGACCCTTGGGGCATGGCCGGGGGCGTCGCCCTCCCTGGCTCCTCCCCTCTCTCAGCCTCCTGGTTGCCTGAGGATGAGCTCCTCTCCTCTGCCCAGGCCCTTCCCCCACGTTCTTTTTTTTATCTTCTTTTGTCTTTTTGAGACAGGGTGTCACAATGCGGTTCAGGCTGGCCTCAAACTCATTTTTGTAGCCCAGGCTGACCTCGAACTTACAGCGATCCTCCTGCCTCAGCCTCCTGAATGCGGGGATTACAAGTGTGCGCCACCACGCCTGCCTGCCCCCCATCCCCGCACTTTTTAGCCTTGCAGCCAACAGACCGTGGACTGAAATCTCTAGCAACTGTGAGCTGAAGCAAACCTCTCCCTTAAGTTGCAGGCGTCAGGTGTTTTGTCCCAGCGATGGGAAAGTGACTAAGATCGGGAGTAACTGAGATGAGCCACAGGAGCGACTGGCACAGACGCGGCGAGGGCACTTTCTCTTGGGGGTAGCTAGGGAGACTAGCCAGCTCGTGAAAGGCAAGATGTTCACACTATAATGTTAAGTGCAGAGGGCAAAAGAGAAAATGTGAGCGGCTAAAAAGGTATGAAGAAAATGAAGTAAATGGCTGTTAGAATAGTCAGATGAGGGCCGATTTTGAATTTTCCGCCCTGTGATTGGTATGGCACATGCGCACTGGGGAGAAACTGCTTTCTGCACATCGTTTAAGCTCGCCCTGGGACCTCTGTGTCTAGCCACGGACTTCCTGATCTTTCAGGAATGGGATCCGCTTGCCATGCACTTGTTCCAAGCTAGCTCGGCACCTGGGGGGCACGACCTGCGGGCCAGAGGGCCTTCTGAGGCTTACACCAGGGCCCCAAGGCAGGGGTCAGTGTCGCAGCTTCCGGAGCTGAGGAAACGGAGCCAGGAACGTGCCCAGGCTCATGTGGCTAAGAAGAGGCACAGCTGGGGTCGCAGCCCACGCTGCCTGGGGGACAAAGCCCGGTTTCCAGAATCACAGTCCCTAAAGGGTTGGGACACAGGATAAGGCATTAAATAGCCATGAGCGGCAGTGCGGAAGTCCCTCCTGCTCTGTTTCTACAGTACTTCCGATGACCTCATAAAGACGGAGCTCTGTCCAACAAGAAGGAAGCTGGCCCGGGGCCCAGAACCTTCCCAGATGAAGACGCTGAGCTGACACAGAGCACCACGCGGCGTTCCCTTCCCTCCCATCCGCTGTTACCATTTTCTGTGGTTGTTTTCATCTCCACAACGCAAACAACCCTCGTTTTCTTTCCACTTACTGTTGAGATGTAAAAAAGTGTTTTTTCTCATTTCCACTCCCTTTTTTTATGGATTTCAGACTGCGCCTCTCCCACCAACGCGTATTTCAGGGTTCAGGGCTTCTGGGCTTGGGTTTTAACCATCCCATTCACACATCCCTGTTTTGAGATTTTCTGTTACGAAACCAGGCACTGCTCTGCTTTCCCGGGGCAATGAGGGTTCAAACATCTATCATGACACACGTGCTCTGTTATTATGACGTTAGGGCAAACCGATGTTTTCCAGGTGGCCTGCGGCGTCACAAAGTCACAGAGGGGAGTCAGGAAAAAGCACTGAACACTGGATGCAGAGGGCCTCAGATGAGCTCCAAGCAGTCACTCCCCAGCGTCCCACCCACCTCGACGAGGTGACAACATCAGTCCCCCTTCCTAGCCACCGGGTGGAGCCACTCACTGGCCTGGTTAAGCTGTGGTTCCGATGTGACCACACCACAGGGCTTGGGTCTGTACTGTGATGAGCGCTCTAATCACTTCCGCAAATAAAGAGACTGAGGGTAAATTCCTGGAAAAGGAGCCAGCAGCTTGATTTAGGCGGTCTTGCATCTCAGAATTACAGAAATGAGTCTGTGCCCAGCTCTGCTGCCCGTCTCCGCCCATCTTTGCAAAGTCTCCTCGCAAATACGACAGATGGCCTGTCACTATCGGGGATGACGGGTTTCTTTGCAAGGCTTCTTTGACCGCATCCTTGTCTCCAAGAAAGGGGGAGCCGAAGGGACTGCTCCTCACTGAAAATGCTGGGGCCACCAGGAGAGAGGGGACCTTCCAGCAGAGAACACCTCGGAGCAGCTCACTCTCCAGCGCTGCACTCGTTGCTGGCCGCAAAACCCCATCTTAGATGTTTCCCAAAGGCCGTGTGCTAAGGGCTTGGTCCCCACCTGATGGCGCTGTTGGAAGTGGGTCCTGGGGCGTGACCTTGGGCACTCTATAGGATCCCTGGCCTCCTCTTCTCTGGCTCTCTGTTTCTGCTTCCTGCCTGCCATGAGGTGAGCAGTCAAAGTCTGGTGCAGCTGGAGGCCCAGAGCCGTGGCTGTTTAGCTGAGCGGCTTTCACTTTTAGGTAAGGCACTGCAGGACTGTAACGCTAATGATGCAGAGAGCTCTGGGGTAAGGCGCTGTGCAGACGGGAGGCTGCCGTGTGATGTACAGTAGCAGACAGTTTGACCGCACTGCCTTCGACTCGCACTGAGCTTTCCAAACTCATGGATCCCCCATCACCAGGGCTTGGGGTGCTGTCGGAGCTTCTTCTAAGCCACCAGCTCCTCCGCAGACTGGAATTCCAATGCTCTACTGGAGCAGCCTGCCTGGGAGTCTTTGCTTAGGTAAATATTTTCTATTTCAAATTCTGGAGCACTATAGAAACTCAAAGACAAAGAGGACAGCTGGTGGGAGGCAGGAAAATGCCACTGGGAGTCTGAAAGAAGCCAAGCCCTAAGGAAGTGGATTCATCCACTCAGGTGCTGGCAGGGGAACCTTCTGGGGTCCGGAGGCTGGGTGGGCACCTTGCTGCGTGGGCGTGGGTTTGGGCTCTGACACAGCTCCAGAGAGGCGTGGGTGGAACATGCAGCAGTCGGTCACTGTTCGAGCCCATGAACACCAAGGTGCAACAAATCAGGTCAGAACAAGACATGAGTTCAACTCAACTTTTTACTGAAATGCCTTTGCCAGGCACCACTGAGATAATAAGGTTCTTTGCTTGTGTGGCACCATTAGACACTGCCTTGTAATACTTGTTACCTTCACCAGGATAGCTCTTCGTGAGAGAAGATTTGCCACACGTGAGTCAGGAATAACTTTTTCTCCTGACAGGTGGATTTGTTTCCTTCACTCAGATCAGCATTACATAATCCATCCGATTTCTCTTTATTTTTGCTTTGGCTGCCCGCAAGTCCAAAATTAAATTATCTATTTAACACTCGTAACTATACTGGTCTAGATTTGGGGGTATCATTTTTCCATGTACTTCGATATTTTTTCTCCCTCTGAGCTAATTTTTTTTTTTTTTATGTGGGTACCGGGGGTCGAACTCAGGACCTCGCGCTTGCCAGGCAGGCGCTTATGCCGCTGAGCTATATCACCAGCCCCCTCTGAGCTAATTTTAAGCGTCCTATTATAGTCCTATTATATCCGAGCCTAACATATAATGTATCCGTTAAGAAGGTTTCTTTTTGCTTGCAATTGACAGAAATCCAGTTCAGTTAATGTAAGAAATAAAAGCAGCCAGAAGAATCTTATTGGCTCCTATGACTGAAAAGTTGAAAAGTCTGGCGTTTATCCAATCAAAAAGTTTCTCACGGGGGCAGATGCAAAGGGTGCAGGAGTCCATGAGAAAGAGCTCCCATGACCGAAGCTGTGACAGTTTGAACAACAAATTAAATGGTACAGTGTTGAAGTATATCCCCAAATATAAAACATGTTACACAAGTCTTCATTTACATAAATAAATGATTAAATAAAAAAGTAAATAAATGGGGACAAGAAACAAATCTTCCTTACAGAAGAATTTCAAACAATATATGTAAATACTCCATTTCCAGTGGGTCCCCCTACCTGGAGGGGGCCTAGATTTAGCAACTTGCTTTCAAAAAGCAGAGAATGGGGAGGCAAAGAGAGCGACACCACAGTAGGGAGACCCAGCACACACCGCCTTAACCAAGCCACGAAGGGCAGTGTCAGCCAGGGCGGGTCACTTCAATGTCACAAGCGTCCTGGGGGGGACAAGAACACTTTACTTCCATGGTAACTTTCAAAAAATCCACAACCCCAGTCTAATCGGTCATCAGGCAATCCTGAGCTGGGGCATGTTCTACGAGACTCCTGGCCAGTGTTCCTCTGCATGCCGGTCACACAGAACAAGGAAGGACTGAGCGACTGCCACAGACCCAGGCCCCCGGGAGACACGGTCACCAACACCCAATATGGTGCCCTAGATGGGAAGGTGCACACTGGCAGAAAAACTGCTGAGGTCCAAATAAAGCCTGCGGTGTAAGGAACGGTAATATGCCAGTGTTGGCTTCTTACTCGGCCAAACGGACACTGGCGATGTATAATATCACGACTGGGTGGGCAGTGTGAGGGACGTTGTACTTTCACCGCCGCAGAGTGCGAAAACTGTGGCTTCAAAGACAGCAATGTAATTCTTAGGGCTCTGGGTCTGGGAACCGTGAGCTTGGGGTGCCGACACACTCAGTTCTGGAGAGCACCTTTCTCTCAATTATAGGTGGTCACTTTCTCCTTGTATCTTCCCACGGCAGGCAGGAGAGAGAGAGAGAGAGACCCTACGTCTCCTCCTCTTTTAGCAGGGCACCAATCCCATTCCCAAGGGCTCTGACCTCATGACCTGGTCACCCCGAGAGTCCACCTCTCCTGCCATCGCTTGGGGATTAGGCTTCAGCACACAGTTTGGGGGGTGGGGAGACACAGCCATTCAATCCATAGCAACTCTGTATATTTAAAACTTCAAGGGTCAAACAAAAGCTAAGTAATAACGTTGTAGACCTAAATCAAATCATAGCAAAAGTCACACTAAATGTTAAGTATCCAAACATCCCAATAAAGAGAAAATGGTGGACACAAGAGGATGGACACAAGAGACCTAATTATATATTAATTATATATTATAATTATATATTGTCTGAAAGAGATGCACTTCAATTATAAAAACAGATAATCTGAAAGTAAATAAAGCGTGACTGGATGAATGTATAACGAGTACACACGTACATGGATATATACATAGGTAACATATTTTTGTCACTGTTTAGGAAAAATAGTTTCATACCACATGCACTTTACCCCTGCTTGCTTTCCATTGTTCTCTTGCAATACCTCAAGCAGCCCTCTCCTCTCCAGATATGGTGTTCATTTGTTATTTTTATTATTAAGAAGTATCCATTATTATAATTACAAATGAATTATTACAAAATATTAAGAGTTACCCATAATCTACTCAACATCGAACTCTTATCTTCCATTATTCATATGCTAACCATTCCCAGGTGTGTACTTCAGGGAAAAGGGGTGTTTGTGGCTGTCGTACACGTCACTGGGTCTCCTCCCGGGACGGCTGTGGCGGGTGCTGTGCACCCTTACCCTGCCCAGGCGGGCTCACCACCTGTTCGAGCTGCAAACCATCTTCCCAGGTTCCGGCTCCGAGCTGCTGGCTCCCGAGGCTCCTCTCCTCCCTCCCGCTCTCTGCCCTCAGGCTCCCAAATCCTAGGTCAGGTTCCAGTTCCTCCCGGGCCGGAAGCACCCAGCTCTTCTGCAGCTCCACGGAGCATCAAGGTCATAGGTGGAATGGGAGGAGAAACCAATGCGCGATCTAACGAGACAGCACCTCCTGGCCCCCAGCCCAGGGTGACTCGACTCCCCTGTCTTCCCCCTCGCTAGCCGGCTGGCCTGGGCACAGCACAGACTCAGACACAGCCCACAGACCTGGCTATTTAACACGTGCCCGTCATGGTGTGAGGCCCAAAGCCTGCGACCAGTCTCTGTGCTTCGGCTCTGGCTGGCCCCTGCTATTGCACCCCGACTATCTCAGAGCAGCCAGCCCCAGGGCAAATCACAGACCCTGACTCCTGAGCCCGCGGGACACGGCAGCTGTGACCGTGGCTGTCACTTGAATGGTGTATGCCGCCATTCTACAAAGTGAAATCCACTCCGGTGGTCCGGCAGCAAGTCAGTTCCACAAACACGTATTGAGCACCTATTTCTGCTCTCAAGGCCTGCCCTCCTAGTTGTAGTACTTTTTAAATTTTTTATTGTTTTGGGCTGGTGAGATGGCTCAGCGGCTTAAGCGCCTGCCCGGCAAGCGCGAGGGCCCGAGTTCGACTCCCGGATCCCACATACGAAAAAGGGGCCAGTGATATCGCTCAGCGGCACGGGCGCCTGCTGGAGCGCGAGGTCCTGAGGTCGACCCCCCAGTACCCACAAAAAAAAAAAAAAAAATTTTATTGTTTTGTTTTGTTGAGACAAGGTTTCATTATGCAGTCCAGGCTAACCTTGAACTCACTTTGTAGCCCAGGCTGGCCTTGAACTCACAGTGATCCTCCTGGCTCAGCCTCCTGAATGCTGGAATACAGGCGTGTGCCACCATGCCTGGCTGATACTTTCTTTTATAATGGCAAAGAAATGGGAAAATCTTGAGATAAATATTTTTTTAAAGTGATTTATGCTTGTAGTTCTAGCAGTTTCATATTCTTATATGGCTCCAGATTTGGCAGGGAGGGCGCTGGGGATGGGATTCAGGGGTTCGTGGGTGCCAGGCCTGAGCTCTACTAGTGTAGAGCTCTACTAGCTCTACACCCTCGGGCCCAGCTCCAAACACTTCTGAATACGGATTTTCACTAGGTGATAAAATGACCCCAACGAGTCAACAGCTGCGATACACATTTTGTGCTGGTTTCTTAGGAGGCTAAGATTTAACTAACTTTCCAGTGCTGTCTTTTTTAAATTTTTTAAATAAAAAGCAAGGAAGGCCAAGGGTGCCTTCCTGTTCACCCGACAGTTTCTGGAACTTGCCTGTCAGTTCCTCGGTGCTCCTCCCATCAAAAGGCGGAGCCTACCACCCTCCCCCGAGCAAAGGTGGTCCTGTAGACTCTTGGAATTGTCCCTTCCTGACTTCTAAGCAATATCTAGTCATAGAAGGTGACAGAGATTCTCCCTGGCGCGCTCTCTCTCCTTCTCTCTCTCTTTCTCTCTTGGAACACATGCTTTGGCACCAAGCCACCATATTAGTCATTTTCCCATTGCTGGACACAATCCCTGACACCCACAATTTAAAGGAGAGGCTTAGTGGGCTCCCAGTTCAGGGGAGTCCGAGAGGTCCGCTGGCTCCAAACAGGAGCATCGCGGCAGAAAGGCCTGGCGGAGCAAAGCTGCTCAGTTCGTGGGGGCCAGGAAGCAGAGCAGGGGGACAGCGCCAGAGAGGAAGGAGGAGTCCCCAAGCCCCGCCTCCATGGCCCACCCAGACACACCCAGGGGTGTGCTCTACTAATCTGCTGGGGGTTTCTTAATCCAGCAAAGTGGACAGATCAGGATTAAATTCACAGCCACACTGGTGGCACCAGGCGAGGGACCCTGTCATTTCCACGTGGGGACAGGGACACCCAAGGAGCCGCAGGTGTCCGCTGCAGACGCAGAGGGAGTGGGCAGCCGCAGAGGTCCCAGCCCACCACTGTGTGTGCGAGAGAGAGTGAAAACCACCCGGCCCAGCCCGGGAACCAGCGCCGGCAGCGAGCAGAACCTGTCATTTCCGACCGCGCGCTTCCGGAGTGGTTCGTTAAGCAGCAGTAAAGCGCCGGGACATTCTGCGGGAAGAAATAAATAGCACAGCCGCCCAGCCCTCCCCACACAGCCTAGGGAGCCAGACGCGCAGTTTCACCACAACCTGTGCGCTTGTGGGACGCAGCCAAGGTTTGCAGACGGCACCGGGCAGAACCAACTGTGACTTCCAGACCGGAACACTGAGGACCCTGAGTGTTTGTTTTTGCTTTAAAACTGTTTTATTTAATAGTAACAGTCTAACCTGCACAGACAGCTAGGAGGCCGAACCGCTCCAGGAGACGACTGCGCGCAGTTGTATTTGTGCAGCGCCAGCACAAGCTCGCGTGGGCGGCCAGCTCGGGCGCTGCCTTCCGGCCGAATCTCCTGACCGCGCCATCTGCTGGCCACCGCGGGCTCCGGAAACTTTAGCATGGACTCATCTGCCACACAATCTCTTCCAGACCCTGCAGCCTTGAAAGAGTAGGAGACAAATATTTCCTACTTCAGAATCTGGTCTGAAGGCGGAGAAAAAAACTCAGCATCCTAAACCTAGCAACTGTCACCATCTTATTTGACCACAGGTCAGTCCCGCGTGGCAGAGTGCGTGACAGTCACTATGCAGAGGCAGGGAAACCAAATCTCGGGAAGAGGCCGTCTGCCCATGGCCAGCAGAGACGGGGCTGGGGCGGGAAACCAGATGTTTCCACCCCAAACCTCTTTCTACTTATAGACTGAATTGTTCCCCCCCCAAAAAAATGTCACAGTCCTAATCCCCCAAACCTGGAATGTGACCTGGTTAGGAAGCAGATGGTGGAAGCCGTAATCGGTGAGGAGGAGGTCACACGGAGCCAGACATGCACCCTCCTAACGAGAGGACCAGAACCTCGAGGGAGACTCGGACAGGGGAGAAGCTGCCAGCAGAGACTGGAACGATGCAGTCCCCTGGCAAGGAGGGCCAGGAAATAGGCTGAGGCAGGAAGGATCCTCCCCCAGCACCTTAGAAGGCCAGGCCTGGCCACACCTTAATCGAACCCTTCCAGCTTCAGAAAGAGAAGACATTTCTGCCATCAAAGCTACCCCATGTGGGGTTCAACTGACCATACATAGCTGGGGCCTCCACATGTGCCGAGTCAACCAACTGCAGAGCGAAAGGGTTAGAAACACAGAATTTGCAGTGAATGTGCACAGACTGCTCCTTGTCTTTATCCTCTGAACATCGCTGCTACTTGCAGTGTTCTTAGTGCCTTCGTGCAGGCGATCTAGACGTGATTGAAAGTTTATGGGAAGAGTGAGGGGGTTATGTGCAAATACTGTGCCATTTTACATACGGGGCTTAGGCATCCTTGAATTTGGGTACCCACAGGGGTCCTAGAGCCCCAGGGATACAGAGGGATGGCTCCCCTTTTCCCCACAGCACTGGGAAACTAATACCACCATCTCCAGAGTTTTGACCTCCTATGGGGACCACATAGGCCTGTTCTCATTTTCATCTTGACCTTGACACCCTGAAGTGGAGCAGGTACACGATGAGGAAGTAATGAAGTTGGGCAAGGTATGCACCTCTGTGATCTCAGCACTCTGGGAGGCTGAGGCAGGAGGATCACAAGTTCAAGCCCAGCCTAGGCAACTTAGTGACTTACTGAGACCTTAACTCAAAAGAAAAATATAAAAGGCTGGGGATATACCTGAGTGTGAAGGCCCTGGGCTCAATCCCCAGTACTGTAGGGGAGGTGGGGAGCAAAGGATCAGCTCTATGTTCATGCCAGGCCACGCCTGAGCAGGCTCCACAGGCCACGCTGAACAGCGGGAGGTGGCCCAAGCGTCTGTGTGCTGGGGGAAAGTGCTCTTCAAGTGGGGCCTGGGGTTTGCTCTTGTTGCTGTCCCCACGTGAGCTAATCACGGGTTCTTGCTTGTCCAAGGGTTTCCCGTGTAAATGAAGACACTTGCAAACCGGCTCACTGCGTCAGGCTGGCATGCTGGAGAAGCAGAAGGAAAAGCCCTGTCCCTGAGGCTGGGCCCTGAGCCCTGGACATGAGCTCAGGCCTGAGCACAGAGCTGCGCGTCATGGCTGTGGCAGCAGCAGGACTCCTATGGTCCAGGGGAAAATGACGATGGAAATCAGAGAAGGAAAGAAACCCAAAAGTAAGAACATCTCAGAGTATGATTTCCTAAGAGGCTGCTGGGCACAAAGGGCGCAAGAGAGAAGAGAGTTTAAGATCTGGGCTTCTACCTCCCAGCCTTCCGGACTCCTTTCATGCTACAGATACACACGGGTACACGCCGGGCACATCCGGACATCCACACGGGTACGCGCCGGGCACATCCGGACATCCGCACGGGTACGCGCCGGGCACATCCGGACATCCGCACGGGTACGCGCCGGGCACATCCGGACATCCGCACGGGTACGCGCCGGGCACATCCGGACATCCGCACGGGTACGCGCCGGGCACATCCGGACATCCGCACGGGTACGCGCCGGGCACATCCGGACATCCGCACGGGTACGCGCCGGGCACATCCGGACATCCGCACGGGTACGCGCCGGGCACATCCGGACATCCGCACGGGTACGCGCCGGGCACATCCGGACATCCGCACGGGTACGCGCCGGGCACATCCGGACATCCGCACGGGTACGCGCCGGGCACATCCGGACATCCGCACGGGTACGCGCCGGGCACATCCGGACATCCGCACAGATACAGACACATATGGACAAATACAGACATATATGCACACACACATACACGGATACAGAACAGATAGCTTCACACAAATACACAGACAAAGAAAATAACCAAAAACAGGTACACACAGAGAGACACAGCACCACGAAGACTCACACACACATCGGACGCATATATAGACAGACACACAGACACATGGGCAGACACTCACAGATACAGACATGCACACACACCGCACACACTACATGCACAGACACAGGCATTCCTACACGGACACACGCATCACGTACACACGCACGCACCTGAGGACAACTGCGTGTTTGAAAGGGTTTTAGGGAAGTACTCTGTGCAGCCAGGCATGGCAGCACACACCCATAATCCCAGCACTCAGGAGGCTGAGGCAGGAGGATCATGAGTTTGAGGCCAACCTGGGCTACACAGTAAGACAAATAAAATATGTTGCCTGTGTTCACACCAGGTCCTGCAAGGTGCTGTCTCAGCAGCATTCATGCCTTGCTTTTTTCTTGCAACAACCCTCCCATTTTGCAGACAGGAATACTGAGTCTCAGACACATTTAGCACCAGCTCGAGGTCCTGCGACTGACTGGTTGCCCAGTGGTAACTCTGAGCCCACTCCTGAGCTTCAGATCCCCCAAAGACACTAACCCACACTTCCGCCAGCAACAGTTTTAGGTGCTCCGGGAAAAGATGGACCAAGGCTGCCTGCGAAGAGCTCACATTTCTCACCACAGGGTCCACAGCCCTTTGCACATGAACTGTGTCCTCCCCGTACTTCTGATGACCTCCCCTGTGAGCTGATGCTGCCAACCTGTGGACCGCAGTGGAGTGGCCAGGCTCTAGGACATCCTGGGCAGACGGGGTGTCCCTGTCCTCGCTCAGTTAATGAGCACTTTTTTTTTTTGAGACAGGGTCTCACTGTGTAGTGCAGATTGGCCTTGAATGTTTATGTAGCCCAGGCTGGCCTTGAACTCTCGGCGATCCTCTTGCCTCAGTCCCCCCTGCGCTGGGATTACAGGCATACACCACCACGCCCGGCCTCACTGAGCATATTTCAATACCAGCCTTCGATACCCGGCTAGGGAGTTGGAAGGGCCTGACAAACATGGCGGCAGTGCCTGGGGCCCATCCCACCCAAGCCTTGGGATCTGCACTGCAGGCCTGAGGTGTTAGGTGGCCTTGCTGGGATGGTCAGTACCCTCCTGCCGTGCAGTCTGAGGAATCCCCGAGCCCACAGATACAGACCACAGCCCCCAGTACCCGCCTGACCAGGATGGCAATTTCCCATCTGCTTTCCTCTCTAATTTCTTTTTTTTTTTTTTTTTTTGTGGGTACCAGGGGGACGACCTCAGGACCTCGTGCGCCAACAGGCACCCGTGCCACTGAGCGATATCACCGGCCCCTTTTTCGTATGTGGGTTCCGGGAGTCGAACTCGGGCCCTCGCGCTTGCAAGGCAGGCGCTTACGCCACTGAGCCATCTCACCGGCCCTCCTCTCTAATTTCTTAACTGGTTCCAAATTGTGGGAGGGAAGAGTTATTAGGTTAAACCATGTGAAATTGCCAATTATACAGTCACTTAAAAACAGTAGAATATGAGTAATTTTATACAGTTCAACCTAACATGTATTGGGCACCCTCATCTCCTAGCATCAACTAGATCCCAGTGGTTTCCAAACTCCAGGCATAGCAGAGTGACCTAGAGCTAGATGCAGTGAGGCATGCTTGTAATCTCAGCAGTCAGGAAGCTGAGGCAGGAGGATCACAAGTTCAAGGCCAGCCTGGCAAGTTAGCAAGACCCTGTCTCAAAATAAAAAAAAAACAAAAAGGACTAGGGATACAGCTCAGTGGTGGAGCACTTGCATGAGGCTCTGTGTTCCATTCTCAGTATCAGCAAAAACAAAAACAAAAAATCTTCCTGATTATTGAGCGTAGCTACCTATGGTCTTAGCCTACTTATGTGCATTCTACTTGTGTGCTGGAAATGATACAAAATGGTGCGCTGCTGTACGTCTCTTCCCAACACTGCCTTTGTAACCTCATGTAGTTCGCCATCACCTGAGCCGACAGGAATCAGCTTTCACTATAAAGCAGGGTTCCCCTGTCCCCCACCAGCCCCTCCAGCCCAGAAGTTGATTGTTTAGACACTGGCCCTGACAGCAGAGGACGCATGTGTCACGTAATGGGGCGGGTGCTGAGAAAGGAGCAAACCCCAGAGCAGGACACGCCGTGGCTGAGAACTCTCATGGGTTGTTCCATTTTTGTTTTAAAAAACAATAAAGTAAGGGGAAAAGCTAAGGTTTGCCACCAGAATTGGACAGCGTTAGCAGCAAATTTATGAAATTTTTTTCCCCTCTTTTGGTTCTGGTTTACTCTTCTATATTTTTTCTTAGAATGAGTGTGTATTTCTTGTGTAATAAGGACGAAACAAGTTATTTTTTAAGAAAAAGGAGAAGGGAGCTGGGTGAGGTGGCAAACACATATAATCCCTGCACTCTGGGAGGCTGAGGCAGGAGGATTGTAAGTGTGAACCCAGTCTGAGCAATTTAGTGACATAGTGAGATCCTGTCTCAAAAATTAAAGAAAGAGAGAAAGAGTGAGGGAGGGAGGAAGCAAAGCAAAGAAAGAAGTAGCTCAGTGCAAAGGCCCCTGTTCATTTCCCAGTACCACCAAAAATAATAGTAAAATAAAATAGGAGAAGGGAGGTAAGAAAACAACAGAATTACACAGCTATGCGATAAAAAATACCTTGACATCAAATAAAACATCACTGTCTCGCAAGAGTCCTGCAAGAAAGAAGCAGAGACATTGCTAACCCAATGTAAAAATGGGGAAACTGAGGTCTGAGGGCTGCTGACATCTCCAAAGTCAAAGAGCCCATTGCAGACCCAGGACCTGTCCTGAAGACCCCAGCTCCGAATCCAGGGCCCCTGCTACAGGGTAGAGAGAACTTCACGTGCAGGGACCCCGCAGTCCTCTCGGCCACAGCAGCCGCCTGGACCTGCCCCAGGTCAGTGGGGGGGACCTGCTTGGCCACGTGGCATGGGCCATCTTTGTCCCCTGGCCACAAGCGCTGGGGACCATAGGATGGGTGGGAGCAGCTAATTCAGGCAGGACTGCTCAGCCCCTTCTGCTAGAATCTTGGGCCGAGCGTGGGGAGGTAGAGGAATGAGAGAGAGGATGGAGAGAGCGTGCCACACCCCCAGGCAACAGCTGCTCACGCAAAGGCTTGGGAGCGGAGGACTCTGGGTCCTGGAAAAAGATACCTAAAGAAAAGGCACAAAACAGAACAGAGAGCCGAAGGGAGAGTCTGGGCAGCTTTTGAAGCCTTCCCCAAGCCACCATGTTCCTGCTCCGTGTCCTCATCTGCGCTGGTGACAATACTGGTGACACTGATGTGTGGCTGATCTTGATTAAAGACAGTTCAAGCCGATACTTACTACTTGCAGCCACGAGAACACAAGCTAGGGCTGGGGGTGCAGCTCAGCAGTCCAGCGCTTACTTAGCATGTGCAAGGCCTTGGGTTCGAATCCAGCACTGAGAAAAGAACACAAGCTAGAAGCCGGGTGTGGTGGTGCAGGACTATAATCCCAGCACTTGGGAGGCTGAGGCAGAAGGATCGCCATGATTCAAGGCCAGCCTGGCTACATAAGCGAGTTCAAGGCCAGCCTGAACTTCATAGCAAGACCCTGCCTTAAAAAAAGAAAAGAAAAAGAAAAAGAAAACAAACAAACAAAAAAAGAATAGAAAGAAGGAAATAACAGAGACACCTGTCAGGGAAGAAAAGGCAAAGTTAGGACAGTTTCCAGTGCTCCGATGGCCCACCTCGTAGATTCACACTTTCAACGAGAAAACAAGTTGAACCAATAGGAGAGTTTTGTAAGGGAGTTGGATATGCTATAAATAACCAATTGTTTATCTGCACATCGATAAAAATAATTTTAACATGTAAGGAAGGGGTGAGGATGTAGCTTGGTGGTAGTGCACTTGCCTAGCACATGAATATCCTTGGGTTCAATGCCCAATACTGCAAAACAGAGCCATTCAGCTGGGCGCAGTGGCGCACGCTTGCAATCCCAGCTACTGGGGAGGCTGAGGCAGGTGGCTCACAAGTTCAAGGCCAACCTGGGGAACTTAGCAAGACTCTGTCCCAAAATAAAAATTTAAAAGGGCTGAGGGTGTAGCTCAGCACCAGAGTGCTTGCCCAGCATGTGTGAGGCCTCAGTGTCACAAAAATGTGTTTGTGTGTGTGCACCCCTGCATTCCCACACACAATGGAAAAAGAGATCCCATTAATAAGCTGTAAGAGCCATGAAATAAACCTAATGAACACTGCGTGATCTGTGTGCAAAACACCATAAAACTGTACTGAACACGAGAAGAACTCAGTGCAAAGCTACGCCCTGAGGTCCACTGCATTCCTGCCCCGACGCGCTGCCCCTCTCCTCCTGCCTGGGCTCGGGGTGAGAAAAACACAGTCCCCACGCCTGGACTTTGGGTGGAAGTGGCAACAAGCCAGTCGTGAGCCTCAGCCTGGGACTTCTGTTTGCCTTCCTGCACCTCTGCCATTTCTGTTAGAGGAGCGAGTTCTAGATCAGCTGCCAAAAGGAACACAGAGGAGCAGACCTGAGCCGAGCCTCAGGGAAGAGCGAAGCCTGGTGGGCCAGCACCCCCGCTGCTTGAGCCAGAGCCGCCCGCCCAGCCAACAGGCAGCGCCATGAGCAACGGCAGAGCTGTGTCATAAGCTGCTGAGCTGTGGGCTGATTTGTTATACAGCAAATGCTAACTGCTAAAGCCGGGCATGGTGGTGTGAGCCTGTAATGTCAGACTCAGGAGGCTGAGGCAGGACGATTGTGAGTTCAAGACAGCCCGAGCCACATAGCAAGTCTCAAAACAGATTAACTGAGAAACATTACCCTGAGTGGAGACTTAATACGGTAAAGATGTACATTTTCTACAAATCTAGAGATATTTCCCACAGATATTTATTTCCCTGGGGTTTTTATAATAAATCATTCAACAAAATTAGTCACTGATATTTTACTTTCTATTTTTACTCATATTTAAATTTTATTATTTTTGAATGGGTGAAAAAAATTTTTTCAATTATATTTTATTGGCACATTTTAGATATACATAATGATCACATTCATCATAGAGAATTTCTACCTGTACATTATTTTTTTTCCCATTCCCCTACTCTCCCTTCAACCTCTCCGCCCCTCCCCATTTATAAAAGCTTTGTTTCCATGTTTTCCTTTTCATCTTTTGTGTGTGTGTGTGTGTGTGTGTGTGTGTGTGTGTGTGTGTGTACCGGGGGTCGACCTCAGGACCTTGCGCACCAGCAGCTGCTCGTGCCGCTGAGCGATATCACCGGCCCTTTTTTCGTATGTGGGTTCCGGGAGTCGAACTCGGGCCCTCGCGCTTGCCAGGCAGGCGCTTATGCTGCTGAGCCATCTCACCGGCCCTTTCATCTTTTTCTTACTTTTCCCTTCTTTTTTTTCCCCTCCCCTCTGCCTTGTTCCCCTCCCCATTTGAACATTTTCTTCCTATTTCACTATACCTATTATATATTTTGGTCCTTACTTATGCTTTCAGTTTCTCACAGCAGAGAAACAATGCAGTATTCACACATGCATGTCCAATTTATTTCACTTAAAAGAGTATGGACTCAAGGTGCATCCATTTTCCTGGAAACGTCTCAAGCATATCCTTCTTTATAGCAGAGTAGTACCCCACCGTATAAAAAAACCACATCTTTATCCATTCACCAATTGATGGACACTTGGGTTGGTTCCAAGATTTGGCTATTACAAACTATGCTGCTATAAACATAGGTGTGCATATATTGCTGTGGTGTGATGCTTTTAATTCTTTTGGGAAGATACCCAGGAAGGGAATGGCTGGGTCAAACGGAACCTCTAGTCCTAGTTTTTTGAGGAATCTCCATACTGATTTCCACAGTGGTTGCACCAGTCTACACTCCCACCAACAGTGGAGAAGGGTTCCTTTTCCCCACAGCCCACCAGCATTTGTTATTGGTTGACTTTTTGATAACAACCATTCTTTCTGGGGTGAGATGGAATCTCAGTGTTCTTTTACTTTGCATCTCACAAATGGCCAGTGATGCTGAACAACTTTTAATATATTTATTTGCTGTTTGTACTTCTTCATCTGAGAAGTGTGTATTCATCTCAGATGCCCATTTTTGGATTGGGTCTTTAAATTTGGGGGAGTCTGGTTTTTTTAGTTCTTTATATATTCTCAATAGTAATCCTTTGTCTGAGGAACAGCTGGCAAACATTTTTTCCCACATTGAGGGTTGTCTCTTCACTCTGTTGGTGGTTTCTCTTGCTGTGCAAAACCTTTTTAATAAGATGAGATCCCAGTTGTTGATTCTTTGTGATACTTCCTGTGCCATTGGGGTTTTATTCATAAAGTCTTTGCCTACACCAGTGTCTTCAAGAGTTTTACCTATTCTATCTTCCAGCAGATTTAATGCTTCTATTTTAATATTTATATCTTTGATCCATTTCAACTTTAGTGTGTGGTGAAAGATATGGGCCCAATTTTAATCTTTGGCATGTGGAAAGCCAGTTTTTTCTAGCACCATTTATTAAAGAGGCTATCTTTCTTCCAGTGAATGTGTTTAGCACCCTTGTCAAAAATAAGGTGGCTAAGTACGTCTGGAGTCGCTTCTGCATCTTCTGATCTGTCCCATTGATCCTTGGATCTGTTTTTTTTTTTTTTTTTTTCCCATGCTCTTTTTATCACAGTAGCTTTGTATTATAATTTCAAGTCAGTGACTGTGATGCCCCCTGCCTTGCCTTTGTTGTCCAGAATTGCCTTTACTATTCTAGGTCTCTTCTGGTTCCAAATGAACTTTAGGAATGTTTTCTCTAATTCTGTGAGATATGCTGTTGGAATTTTGACTGGAATTGCATTAAATCTGTATAATAGTTTTGGAAGCATGGCCATTTTCACTATATTGGTTCTTCCAGTCACTGATATTTTTAAAAGAAACTAATGGAGGTAGAAAAGCTCTTACTCTGTTAAATATTACATGGTACCCCCTAACTAGGATGATTACATAACAGAGGACTAGAATAAGAGACAAATGAACCAAAGCACACCACAGGATGAGAAAAGGGGGAAGACAGATAGATATATAGATAGATAGGCAGGCAGACAGACAGAAAATACCACAGATAACACTGCATCACAAATCAGGGATAGAGGTGACAAATTATATCCTAAGTAGTCTTGGAACAACTGGTTATCAATTTGAAAAATAAAAATTAAATTCTTTTTTTTTTTTTTTTTTTTTTGTGGGTACCAGGGGGTCGACCTCAGGACCTCGCGCGCCAACAGGCACCCGTGTTGCTGAGCGATATCACCGGCCCCTTTTTTGTATGTGGGATCCGGGAGTCGAACTCGGGCCCTCGCACTTGCGAGGCAGGCGCTTACGCCGCTGAGCCATCTCACCGGCCCAAAAAAATTAAATTCTTAACCAGGCATGGTGGTGCATGCCTATGATCCCAGCACTTGGGAGGCTGAGGCAGGAGCATCATTGCAAGTTCAAGGCCAGCCTACATAGCGAAACCCTGTCTCAAAAAAACCACGTTCCTGGGCCGGTGAGATGGCTCAGAGGCTTAAGCGCCTGCCCGGCAAGCGCGAGGGCCCGAGTTCGACTCCCGGAACCCACATACAAAAAAGGGGCTGGTGATATCGCTCAGCGGCACGGGCGTCTTCTGGCGCACGAGGTCGTGAGGTCGACCCCCCGGTACCCACAAAAAAAAAAAAAAAAAACACGTTCCTTGGGCTGGTGATATGGCTCAGCGGCATAAGTGCCTGCCTGGCAAGCACAAGGTCCTGAGGTCAACTCCCGGTACCCGCATTAAAAAAAAAAAAAAAAGCCTACAGAAAACTACTGTCTTGACACGGGGGAGCAGGCTCTTCCAAACCAGGTGGGATCCGGGGTCATCAAGAAACAGACTCCCAGGGGTGCTCCCCAGGCGGGAGAGGCTCGCTGCAGAGAAAAACCACCCCAAACTTCCAAGATAAAGGCCAGTTGCAGAGAAAACACGTATAACATACATCAGGGGCAAAGGTTCCTTGGCCTGACTTACTCAAAGCTGTAAAGGTGAGAAAGGACCATTGGTCCCACATAAACAGGGATGGTGTAGACACAAAAGGGAAGAGACGCCAACAACAGCTTAAAACATCTCAGCCGCTCTATCAGTGAAGAAAAAATCTAGAGGTCTGAGCTGGGTATGGTGGCGCACACCTGTAATACCAGCACTCAGGAGGCTGAGGCAGGAGGATCGCCATGAGTTCAAGGCCAGCCTGGGCTACAAAGGGAGTTTATGGCCAGCCTCAACTACATAGTGAGACTCTGTCTCAAAACCCCCCAAAAAACAAAACAAAACAAAAAAGACTAGAGGTCATGTCCTCCCTGCCCTCTGGCACCAATCAGTGACTCTTCAGGGCTGGGATGGACACTGGGCAGTGACTCCACCTGCCAGACTCTGTAGGCTCTCAGGGACTTGTCCTGGAGGTCCCAGGCACTAGGATATTCATGGAGCATCAACTGTGACACTTAGAAATCAGAAATGGAGCCAGGTGTGGTGGTGCATGTCTCTAACCCCAGTGCTCTGGGAGGCTGAGGCAGGAGGATTGGAAGTCCCAGCCCAACCTGGGCAATTTAGCAATTTAGTGAGACTCCATCTCAAAATTTAAAAAAGGCTGGGGATGGAGCTCAGTGCAAAGGCCCTGGGTTCCACCCCCACTGCCTCCAAAAAAAAGTAAATCAGGAATCACTCCTGCCGAAAAGGAGATGGTTGAATAAATTAAATAACTAAGCACCCGGCAGGCTCAAGAGGTTGACATTAATCACTGTGCTGCTGGGAGGGTTGCTCACGTTCTATTCATGATGGACTGTCTCCTAAAGACACGTACACATGCACGTGCACACATACACATGCACACAGAAACAGCAACCCCGGGCTCTGAGGAGCAGCCGGCCCTGAGGAGAGGCACTGACCGGCAGGGAGGCGGTTGGCCCGCACCCCTGCTTCTGCAGGGCTCCAGTTCACATGTGCACATGTGACTTACGTAATCCTAAAAAACCCCTGAAAATAAACATGGCACTCCAGGAGTGCTCGGACGTCTCAACCGGGGCAGAGTCAGATGCGCAGATGGAGACCCTGCTCCACCCCTCTCCGCTCTGAAGTCGCCATCTACAAACCTTGGGCGCTGCCCTCCCAGGGGAGCCCTGAGCTGTGTGTGTCCAGCCTCAGACTGGCCAGGGTGTGAACGGACTGAGGGTAAAATCCTCCCTACCAGCCCAATCCGGTGACATCTCTGCCTCAGTGAGGACCCTAGGGACAACTGCCACTGCAAGGGAAGAAAAGCCACCACCAGGCCCTATGGCTAGAACCCTACTAATCCGGCCCTGCCTCCCGAGCCCTGGGAATCGGCCCCTCTGTTGTCGCCCCACCCCTCTCCCCAAGGCTCCAGGCCCCCTCACCTGCTGAACCCCCTTTACAGCCCCCTGGGCAGGCTCCAAGGCATCACTCCCAGAATCCTTTGCTCGCTCAGAAGTCCATCCTGTCCTGGCCACCTACTCCCAGGTAGAAGAACCAGGACCCAGACAGAACCTTCAGCACCGCTGGGCATGGGCTTGGTTGGCACATGGAGCCCAGGCACTGTCTACACAGGGTGCCCAGTGGATCCTGGGCACCCATGGGGCATGTAATCAACAGGCCCAGTGCACAGAAGTGAAAAGGCAGAGGACGAGGGAGAGATGCCCCCTCCCTGCCTGGTCCTCTCGTACCCTGTACCGGCTGCCCTCGTGGCTCTAAATCTGCCCTTTCCCTGTTGAGGAGCTGCTTGAAGGGGTGGGCAGGCTGTGTCCTGCTCATCTTTATACCCTCAGCACCAAGCAAAGGGCAGGAGGATCACAAGTTCAGGCCCAGCCCAGGCAACTCAGTGAGGGCCTGTCTCAAAATAAAAAATAAAAAAAGGCTGGAGATGTAGTTCAATGGGAAGGCCTCAGGTTTGATCCCCAGTCCCCCCATGTCCCCCCACGTCCAAAGAAAGCAAGCAGTGGACAGGGTCCTGAGTGATCTTGCACAGGACAAGCAAGAAATGGTCACATTTCATAAGGGACCTCCCTCCCAGTGTTGGCTAAAAATAGTGCTGTTCCCACAGCGACTGTGTTCACGCAGGGACACCCCGCCCCCAAGTCCTATGTGGGCCCAGGGCCCAGGAGCCAATTCAGGCTCTCCCCTTGCTGCCCAAGTACCTCTGGGATCCAGAACCTTCCACCCCACAGAGGTCTCCAGCCAGAAGTGACAGCAGGCTCTGACTATCACCGTACTGAGGCTGCCATCCTGAGCCAGATCCAATTCCCAAATTTGGCTGAGGGCTGAAGTCACTGTCCTGGTCCTCAGCATCCTCACCTGGGCTCAGAGCTCCATCCGGGCAGAAGCCACCTCTATAGCCACACCCCGGCTCCTGGGAGCCGCTGGTTGTCTGTGCTGAGCTGAACCCACCTCCATTTGCCCTCCTGCCTGGGCCCCGTCCAGTCGCTGGTCTGGAAGGGTCCTGCATGCCCTGTTCTCCCAGTGTCCCCTGCATGGAACAGCAAAGCCGCGCCTACTGCTGCAGAGTCCAGGCTGCGGTGGGTTGGGTTCGGTTTAGTGAACAGGGGCCCTTTTCCTGCAGCTTGCCTTTGGCCTCTATAAAAAGAATACTCAGCAGTATCCACAGGCAAAAATATGGGCTGTTAGCGACATCATACTCCGCCCCATCACGTCCAATTCAAGTGAAGACTCTGCTGACCCCGCCCTCTCTGAGGGAACCAGGGGGGAACGCTGATCGCAGGCTTCCAAGATCACTGTAATTTGCCCTAGAGAGAACAAAGGGTCATGAGTTATTAGCTCTGTTTTATACTCGAAGCAACCACGTCTCCAAGAGATTAAGCGGCTCGCTTGTGTCACCGGGCGAGAGGGGGCTCGGGGAGCAGAGCCAAGTTGCCCATTCTGTCTCCAGACGCGAGCTCTTCCCACAGCCCCACCGTCCTGCCTGCAAAAGCACTTTTACTGCCGTCTGTGGACAGCCTCATAATTTGGACCAAATGCTGACCAACCCCCCAGGACAGTAAAAATAGAGTCAGCCTCCGCGACATAACTGAATGGGTTCGAAATGATTGAAAATCGCTCATGTCCAATGAGGATCCGAAGAAAAACAAAAGCCAGCCGGGGAGCGTTCTGTCATCCTGGCAGCAGCCAACTGCTGGGAGAAGCATTGGAGGGGCCACTGCACCCCCACTCTTTACCTTTGCTCTGAAAGCCATGCTCCTCCTCCTGGCCATTGGCAGTGACCAGGGTGTCCCTCCCAGGCGTGGAAGGAATGCTGCTGCATCCTGAGCTCAGCCGGCCACGCTGCAGCAGGGCAGTCCCCTCCGTACTAGGAGGACGCTGGCCGGGGTCCAGATGACCCTTCTACTTGGAAGCCCTCACTCTTGCAGCATGGGAATGTGAAGGCAGGGAAGACTTTCCCCTGCACTCAGCAGCAGGCAGCGCAAGCCAGGGGCGTCCCCACGGGCTGGCTCTGGGAGTTCCAGAGTGACGGCCACTTATCTGATTGGTTTATCCGACTCTCTCCAGAGTGGCAGAGGCTGGGAGATGGGTACCAGGAAAAGGAAGGGGGCGGTGCCCATGCTCAGTGACCACGTCCCCCCTTCGCCAAGACGGTAAGGATGGTGGGGGACACGACACAGCCTCCATGTCACATGGAAGTGGTTTCGCACAGGTGGGGGACATGACGCAGCCTCCATGTCACAAGGAAGTGGTTTCGCACACTTCTAGCAGGGCGCCTCCCTCTCTGAGCCTCAGCTACTCATCAATCAAAGGGTACAAACACTTGTCCCCACTTACAGGGTGAAGACAAGAGAGCCCAGACACACCACGTACAACATGTTAGCCCTGCAACAGCCTCGTGCTTGATGCTCAGCATGGTGGCAGATGCCACCAGCAGACTCAGGAGAGGCCCCTCCAGACTCCAGTGAGGCGTCTGCACACAGCGTCAGCTCTGGGGGGCAGTGCTGATTAGTGAAACTGGAGTAGCTGAGTGTGGTGGCGCATACCTGCAATCCTGGCACTCGGGAGGCTGAGGCAGGAGGATTGTTGTGAGTTTGAGGCTACCCTGGGCTACACAGTGAGTTCAGGGCCAGCCTGAACTACATAGCAAGACACTGTCTCAAACAAACAAACAAAAAATTAAATGAGGTCCTTAGGGTGGGGCCCTAACTCATGCAGACTGGTGTCCTTGTAAGGACAGAATGAGACATCACAAGTGCCATCACACAGGGGACAGGCCATGGGGGACCCAGTGAGAAAGTGGCCACCTGTGACCAAGAATCCAAACCTACTGACACCTTGAACTTGAGCTTCTGGCCTCCAAGCTCTAAGAAAATAAATGTCCGTTGTTGAAGCCAACCAGGCTGTCACATTAACCTAAGACACACGGGGAGCCCGGTTCCTTCCGTCCCTTTCCTTGCTTTACCATTTGTTACTGTCGTTGTTCTGAGACAGGGTCTCACTGGATAGTGCAGGCTGGCCTGGAACTGTGTAGCCCAGACTGGCTTTAGTCGCGCAGCGATCCTCCTGCCTAGGTCTCTAGAGTGCTGGGATTACAGGTGTGCACCACCATGCCCGGCTATTCTTTTTTAAATTTTTGCCATGGTTTGTTTTCTGTTTTCCCAGTACTGGGGATGGAACCCAGGGCCTTGCACGTGCTAGGTTAGTGCTCTACCACTGAGCGGCAGCCCCAGACACTGCATCGTCATCTTCCCAGAGAGGAACTAAAGCCCAGAAAAGTTCAGGGCTTGCACCAAGGTCTGGAAGCTCATGCCTGGCAGTGTGAGAATGAGGACGAGTCTTTCCGACTCCAAGGCCAGTAGGATGCTGGATCGGAGCTCTGGTCCAGCAAGAAAACACTGGCATGATGATCCGCCTAGGGTATGAGGATGCGAGTGGGAGCCAACGCAACCAAACCCAAACACAGCCCAGAAAAGAAGCCTGTGGGGCATGTAACGGTAGGATTTATCCAATGGACGCGGAAGAGCCTCAGCAGAACAATCATAATGGGTCCCCTGGTGACCTATGAAAACACACACCTGGGTCACTTCCTGGGATCCCCTCATTGTTTGTTGGAAACAGGGTCTCACTATGCTTCAGGTTCTACTATGTAGCCCAGGACGGCCTCCAACTCATGGCGACCCTCCTGCCTCAGCCTCCTGAGTGCTGGGACTACAGGCGGGTACCACCATGCTCAGCTGTGATCCCCATCATTCCTTGAAAACCCAAATTCCGTGCCATTCACAGCCACGCCAAGTGGCTGCCACTAGGGCAGCCAGGGGAGGGAGAGGCAGATACGACGTGGGGGCTGAGAAGTGGCGATGAGTGTGTGAGGACAGTACTTCCTCACTGCTTCACGCTGATTCGTGCATTCGGCAGCTCCCTCTGCCTGACCGCCTGGAGACCCAGCTCTGCAGGTGTCTGCGTGCTGAATCCCACTCCCAGCATCTAATGCCCTGCCTGCCACGGAGCGGGCGCTGAACCGGACTTACGGACAGGAAACTGAAGCCCAGATGGGGGCGCCACACCCAAGCTCAGAGCAGGACCAGAACACTGACCCGGCCAGTGTTTACTCTGCTGCTGGCCCTGCCACCAACAGGGGAGCCCTTGGGAGACAGGGAGGCATCCAGGAGAAGCCCAAGGGAGAAAGGCTCGGGTAGATGCCCAGAGAGGGAGCTTGGTAGGGGTAGGACCTGGGCTCTGGCCTCTCTCCTGCCCTCTAAAGGCTGCAACTCTACTCCCTAAGCTGCATGGGATCTGAGATGCTTTTCCTCTCATGCTATGGTTATGTTTCCAGAAGGAAAATCATGAAAATTTCCTAAATTCAAGAGAGTGATCAAACTGGGCATGGTGGTGCATACCTATAATCCCAGCACTTGGGAGGCTGAGGCAGGAGGGTCACAAGTTTGAGCCCACCCTGGGCAACTGTGTTGGTTACTTTTCTCTCCTTGCTGAGACAAAATAGGCAACACCCAAAGTTAAGGAAGGAAAGGTTTAAAAATGCAATTTCGGGCCGGTGAGATGGCTCAGCGGCTTAAGCGCCTGCGCGGCAAGCGCGAGGGCCCGAGTTCGACTCCCGGAACCCACATACGAAAAAGGGGCCGGTGATATCGCTCAGCGGCACAGGCGCCTGCTGGCGCGCGAGGTCCTGAGGTCGACCCCCCGGTACCCACAAAAAAAAAAAAAAAAAAAAAAGCAATTTCACTGTGACTATTCCATTCCTTAGTCTTCTATTTTTACCTAGCTTTTACATGGCTTAATCTTATACTGAGTAATATTTTTCTCCAAAAGGTATTTGTACATTCTCTAATGCTTGAGTTTGTTAATACATGAGAATGTTTACTTGTTGTCTTTAAAAATAAATAAATAAATAAAGTTTAAAAAAAAATAAAGGGCCGGTGAGATGGCTCAGCGGCGTAAGCACCTGCCCCGCAAGCGCGAGGGCCCGAGTTCGACTCCCGGATCCCACATACGAAAAAGGGGCCGGTGATATCGCTCAGCGGCACGGGCGCCTGCTGGCGCGCGAGGTCCTGAGGTCGACCCCCCGGTACCCATACACACACAAAAAAATAAATAAATAAAAAATAAAAAAAAGTTTTTATTTTTTTTTTAAAAAAAAAGGAAGGAAAGGTTTATTTAGCTCACAGTTTGTGGAGGTTTCAGTCCTATAATCAGCTGGCTCCAAGGCAGGGTGGCACGGCAGGGGGCAACAGTTCAAGGCGGCAGAAGGAAGCAAAAGCAGCAAGAGCACAAAAAGGGGAGGGGGGAGAGCAAGTGTCTTTCCCTCTCTTACATTGTAAGCAGGCTACCCCCACCCAGGGCAGGTGCAGCACTCACACCATCTCCTTGCCCTCCTCTTACACAAGATGAAGATGTTTACAACGTGAGGCCCCTGGCCCCTGCTGAGTGGCTTAGTTAAACTTCTAAACTTCTCAAGTTGACACAATGTATCAACCATTACAGCAACTTAGTGATTTAGTAAGACCCTGTCTGGAAATAACATAAAAAAGAGCTGGGGATATAGCCTAGTGCAAAGAAAGGCCCTAGCTAGGTTCACCATCCAGGACTGCCAAAAAGAAAAAACAGAAAAGAAAAAAGTGATCACAGTTTTCCTTGCTGTCTTCTTACACATTCTAAAATTAAATAGAAAATTTAAATGCCGGGGTGGAGAGTAGGAAAGAGTAAGTTCCAATCACCTTAATGGTCATTACAAGTAGCTGTAGAGTGAGTCACATTCGGAGGACATCATTTCAGGACAAAGGCAGGTATATTCGTCTCCTGGGGCTGCTGTCACAAATCACACAAACTTGGTAGCTTAAAGCAAAAGAAATTGATTCTCTCACAGTTCTGCAGGCCGGAAGCCTAAAGTCAAGGCGAGCTCTACCAGGGCTCTACCAACTGGCCCTGGTGTCCCTCGGCTGTGGCCCCATCACTCTGACCTCTGTCTCCATCTTTACATGGTCTCGTCCCTCAAAGGCCCCTTTCCTGAATGAAGCCCTGTTCATAGGACATGTGTTTTGGGGGGACATAACCTGACCCGTTCCAGGAGGAGAGCAGGCCCTGTGTTTCTGGAGACGGACACTGTCCACACAGGGCACGAATTAAATGGCCTACAGCGGTCCTCTAAGAGATGCCAGTTTGGCGGCCCACGATGTAGGGAAGCAGCGAGCCATGGCAGGTGACGCAACTCATGCAAGGCTGAGGAGGCCAGGGGAGAATGGTTACTTCCACTGTCCGAGGAAGCAACCCAGATGCAGGGAGACCAATTAAGGGGTTCAGAGCTGGAGAGGATGCTGCCATAGACCCTGTCCTCCTGCCCCAACACCACCTCTTGGCCCAGGGCCAGTCGCCTGGTGTGAGCACATCCCTCAGGTCAAGAGAGCCACTCAACAGCCCTGACAGGCGGATGAGCTAGGCCGAATGATTATCCCTTACAGATGGGGAAACCGAGGTCCAGAGGTATGGGGTATAGCAGCCAAGGTTCCCCAACCCAGGAACTAGCTTTTATAAGGCAGGGTGTCACTGTGTAGTTCAGGCTAGCCTTGAACTCACTATGTAGCACAGGCTGGTCTTGAACTTGAGGCGATCCTCCTGCCTCAGCCTCCCAAGTGCTGGGATTATAGGTGGGTGCCATCACGCCCAGCAATTTATTATTTTTGCAGTGCTAGAGATGGAACCTAGGGCCCTGCAAACACAGAGCACACACTATACAGAGTCCCATCCCTAACTTCCCAATGCTCCAAAATGGAGGGAGGTGAGGGGGACCAGACCCCCACCCCCATTTCTCAGACCTGCCTGAGGGTTGCCCTTAAAACCCCCAGGAAGGTTGGGTGCCATGAATCATACGTTCAGTCCCAGCACTGGGGAGGCTGAGGCAGGAGGATCTAGAGTTCAAGGTCACATAGCAAGACCCTCTCTCAAAAAAAAAACAATAAACAAAACCCAGGCTGAGCAGTGGGTACGGAAGGGGGATCCTGTTGTTGCCCTGCATGCCCAGAGCAGCAGCTCCACCTCCCTGTGGGTGCTGAACCCAGGGAGGGCTTTGGCTTGCAGTGCCCAGAAGAGAGCTTTCTGGGGCCTGAGCTCAGCCCATGGCAGAGCCGCCCCTCGCCTTCCTTGCTTGCAACGCTTAGCTCTGCAGCGCTGCTCCGTCCCAGACTGCATGATGCATGGCACATCCTCACCGCCTTCAGGTTCAGAACCGTGTCCCGTGATCCTCACCGCCTTCAGGTTCAGAACCGTGTCCCGTGCCTGGCCACAAAGCAGCTCAAAAATAATCGCGTGCCAGCCGGGCGCAGGGGAGCACACCTGTAATCCCAGTATGGGCTACACAGAGAGTTCAAGGCCAGCCTGGAATAATTAGCGAGATCATCTCAATGAAATAAAAAATAAGATAAAATAAACCTAGGCCAGGGAGGCTGCCTCTGGGGTTGTCCTCTCTTTTCTCCCAGTTAATGCCATGTAATTGAGCACTTTGCAACATCCTGGGTTTTTTTTCCTGAGGTACCAGAAGTTGCTAAATAGACAGAATCTCTCTAAGTTGCTCAGGCTGGGCTCGATCTGGCAGCCCTCCTGCCTCAACTCCCAGAGGGCTGGGATTAGAGGTCTTTGCTACCATGCCTGGCTTCCAATAAAACTTTATTGACCAAACAGGAAGTGGAACAGGTCAGCTCTCAGGTTGTAGTTTTCCAATTCCTTTTGGTAAACTGTAAGGTAAGCCAACCCTGCTGCAGCCTCCGGGGTCCCATTTGCTCCCCAGACATGGGTTTCAGCTTATCGTTTCCCATTGTCTGACATCTGTGACATGCTCTATGACTGTCACCCCAACAGCAAGGAGCTCTAGAACACATCTGGCAGACTAGGCTCCTTTTAAATATTTGTGGACTGGAGACTGTTATTTGCATCACTGCGAGATCATCAATAAATATTTTGACTATGTGCTTTTGACTAAAACCTTGGGTAATTTTCATATATTGCCAGAAATTATGAGACTTTAACCACCTCATTTTAACCACAGATCAGCTATAATTCTTCCATTTTTGGAAGGAGAGAGCTGGAGCTCAAGATTATGTTGCTTTCCTGAGATGAGGCAGGGATTCCAACCTAGGCCTCACAGCTGGTCCTTACCAAGGGTGGCAGTCTGGCAAAATCAAAAGAGCGAGAGTACTGAACTCAGAGTCCAACAACTACAACTCTTACTTATGGGGGAAGTCACAATGGTGACAGTAATGGCAACTTCAGGAGTGGGGGTGTAGCTCAGGAGCACAGCGCTCGCCTGCCATGCACGATGCCCTGGGTTGGATTCCCAGCAGCATCAGCATCATAATAACAATGATGCCAATCCCACAGACCGGAGAGATGAAAATGCAAAGGATAACACTTGTAGCAGTGGCAGACACAATGAAAGCTATTACAGTAGCCACTATTATGTAACAAGGTGACAGTGCTCAGGTCCGTCCTGCCTCATCAGGGATCAGACACGAATGTGCCAGGAAAATGATTCTAAAGCTGCCAACCCCCAAACAAATGTAAGATACATTTTTTACAAGATACTCTCGGTATTGCAGAAAATATTTTCTATCATAAAACACACAAAAACAATGTAGACATCTTTTTTGCTTCTTACCAAGCCCTGATTCCATGACCCAGGGGACTCGCTGCTGATGTAACGGAATTGTGTCTTTTGGTCTCAGGCATCTGAAGCCACCCTGTCCCCTCTTAGTATCTTTGATTCCTCTTAGCATGCTTTCTCTAGCATTCCGAATCTTCATTGTACAATGTTTGTGAGAATAACAATCACGGCTGATCCAGAAAAACAAACGGAAAAAAAACCCAAACTGTACATGGGGCTGGGACGTAGCTCGGTGGTAAAGCATGCGTAAGGCCCTGGCACTGCAAAACAACAATCAAAACTATGCATGCACATTGTCCGTAAAAGTCAAAAATAAACTGAGGTCTTCATAGAACTTTAATTGCAGTCAAGAGAAGAGTTTAAGTTTTCACCTGCTCACATTGTGTCTGTGTCGTTACTCCATGCACAAGAATAGAGATAAACACAAGGGAACCTCATCCAGCTGAGCAGACAGGGACATGTCCCCGTTTCAGCCACTGCTGTCGAGAGTCCTCTTGCTGCAAAAGCCAATGAGGAACAAAAACAGCAACCCTAGAACAGAGGGGCACTGCCGTGCTCCTGGCACCCTGCACGGTGGCAGGGGTGGGGGACCTCTTAGAAGGTTCATGTGGGAGGAAATTAATACTCACATACAGCTTTCCCTCCCTGCCCACTTCAGGAGAAAGTGATTCACTTGATTTCACATTTAAATATTTATTCCTCAATTACAAAACACTGTTGAACATGTGAGCCCCAAATGCCCCAGCCTTCTGGCCTTCGGGACATCTTCAGATGAAAGCAGCAGTTGGGATTCCAGCTTCGCAGAGAGCTGAGACTTCTAGCAGAGGAAGCCACTGGGGCTTCGGGCCTCCTGGCCTCTTGGAGAAGGGTGGTTTGCCTTCTCTGGTCCCATCGTCAGCACTCTGAGAATTTCGAAGGAGGATTTGCCACTCCCCATCTGGGAGGAAGCATCTCTCTTGGCCTAGGGCTTATGAGGCTGAGCAGGCCTGGCCCTGTGTGCTGCAGACCCACGCTGGCCCCAGCTGTCCACAGCGAGCCCCCACCTGGCAGAGTTGGACCCCTGAGGCCCCGCAGGCCCCTAAATTCAAGGGAAGAGAATGCCCTGCCGATGTGCCAACTCTGCTGGGGCCCTGTGGCTGCAGGGACCACGGCCACTGTGCTTGTGTGGCCTGATAGTGACAGCACCTGTGGTCACAACCATGTCTCTCCCACTGGACAACATGGGGCCTTTTTCCTGAAAAAAATTTTTTTTTTTTTTTTTTTTGAGACAGGGTCTCTCCATATAGCCCAGACTAGCCTCAAACTTGTGGCTATCCTCCTGCCTCAGCCTCCTGAGTGCTGGGATTATAAGCATGCACCACCAAACCTGATAAAATTCTTATTGTTAAAATATTTCTGCCTTGCCATAAAAAGAAAAAAAAATGTAAACAAGTCTCCATCTGAGCTGGGAAGAGGAAACTGCCAGGGGTAAGATGTCTCCCTCCAAGCAGGAGCCCCGCCTGCTGTGCTTCTACAGGCACTGGTCCCCATGGCTGTGCCTCGGGGTGACCTGGCTGATGGCCACATGGAGTGGTCCCAGCACCCATGGTGGTGTCACATACTGGGCCCACCAGTGAGGAAGTGGCACAGGCGCTTTGAAACTGCATTGTGGCTAAAATTATCTCACTAATCACAGCTTCTATAAATCAGCTTTGGCGGAGGGAGGAGCGCGGGTGCTTCCCACGGCTGGACACTGGGGGACACACGAAAGCTAGAGGGATCCCAGAATTACAGAACCACTTTCAAATCCCGCCACACTCAACCTGCTTGCCCCACGAGCCATTCACGCTGCGAAGACAATGGCTCTTTATTTTTCCCAGACTTATGTCCAAGCCACAATAAGCGAGGTCTTCCATGCTGTGGGCAGGTTTTGGGATGTCCCACGTCCCTCCCGCGAGAGTCCCCAACAGCCAAAGGACCTGGTTGCCCCCCCATCTTGCAGCACTTTCAAGGGGCTGGGCACCAGCTGCTGGCAAGGTTCAGGTTATATTTTTAAAAATATCAAGGTCATTTCACAAACCTTGGAAATGGAATCCAAACCCCACTCCAAGTGTCTGCCTTCGCTCTAAACCCTACTGTCCCGCAGCTCTGCGAGAGACCATGGCTCTTCTGCCTGCCTCAGCACACTGCTGTGTCTCCAGGCCAGGCTGTCGCTTAATTTCATTAGAGTGTGTCCTGCGGTCACCCATAAGCTCCTAAACCAACAACAATTAAAAGCAAGGGGCATTCCTTAATTCCTAATTCCAATCGAGTTAGGCAGGGCATTATCCAACTGATCTGAGAACGCCTTTCAAAGCCGTGATAATGAGCGTGCCAGACACTCCACTGGGTTCCTTACTTTATCTGTAGTCCTCCAGCCCCGCCTCTTTTGCAGGTGAGGGAGGAACATGACAGACACAGAGCTTAACCTGCCACAGGTTTCTGAACAGGATGTGGCCCCATCGGAACAGAAGCTTGGGCCGGTGATTTTAAAATCACTGGCCATCACCTGCCCTGTCCTCCCCTTGGCTGGAATTCCATCTTCGTAGGGGAGAAGCTTCGAGCACGCACACCTTTGTTCCACCTACAGAGGTGTGCGATGGACGAAGACGAGTGGCTCTGGGGACCGGAGGTACAGAATTTGGGGTCACAGAAGGCCAGCCCAGGAAGGGATCTCAATGCCCCTGTAACTCGCATGCAAATTACACACCAACTCCCCGTCACCTCTACCCTCTGGCCCCCAGCTGCGACCACATGCGATAATGGCGGAAGCATCTTCCTGCTTCTGTCTCAGACACGCAAACAACGTGCTTCATAAAGGGGTTAAGCCTCTTAGTTCCAAGTTAAAATGTCAATGAAAGATAAAAAAAGAAATGTTTTTAAAGTTAAAACATCAATAAAACGCAACTTTGCCAAGGGACTGTCACCAAAATACACGCTCCATGGATGCTGCGGGGACAGCAGCTGTTTCCAAATCTTTCCCCCAACACATGCCCACCAGTTGCTAAGAACTGCTAGACGCCCTCCTGGAGAGAGCCGTTCCAATCCCGGAGCTTCGCATCTCCCTCACACACCGTCCCTTGCTGTTACTCCTTAGCAACTCCCTCGGCCCTCCTTGGCCCAGGTGACCATGGCCACCTGGAAGCCATTACCCCAACCTTCAGCCCATCCCTGGAGCTCTGCGGGAAGCCTGCCGAGGTCTGGGGGGTCCACGCCTGCTTTGCCACTTGCTGTTTATCTTCCTGAGCCTCCAATTCCCACCTGTAAAATGGGCTAGGCCCTGGGGGCCCGGGATGTGTTTTCCGGGTGGAAAGTGCTAGACCGCTATTGGGGTTATAATTATCATGACTGCTCCTAGCTAGAGTCTGTCTGCATTTTGTAGCAGATTAATTCTCATGTCCCCTGGGGACAGCTGCATCCACGTCTGCAGTCATGTGCTGCTGGTGACCTTGTGTATAGGACTCTACCAGCACCCGAAGAATAATGCGGGTTCTTTGAGGCAGAAGGGCCCTGCGCCCTGCAGATCACGGTTCCCATTCTGGCCCTTCGTGTCTGTTTCCTCAACTATGAAATGGGCACACCACCTTCAGGATGGGGAGCGGGGGGGCTGCGCAAACTGGAAGCCACTCCGGCAAAGTCACTCACCGGTCTACACCTTGCCCACATCTACGAAGCACTTTCCAAGAGTATGACCCAAACTGCCACTGGAGAAAATTACAAGGCCTGGGGCCTCTGCTGCATGACTCCATCTGGTCCTGTGAAACACCCACAGCAGGGCTCAGACAGAGGTTTGCGCCCCACAGCTGCCTGGGGCGCACAGAAGGTGGGTGGGAAGACTATAATTAGACGACCGACCTGCCGCCATTTCCCTCTTCGCTCCAGACATTTATTATGCTTATTTCCTGTGAGCCGGCCCTTCCTGAAGTACCATGGAGGGGACTCCAGGCATGGGGACGTGGACACAGAGTGACCATTCTCCTGCCACCCAGGCAAGCTAGGAGGGGCTCTGGGGGGCTCTCACCCACCCTCCCCTGCTCACCCCAGCTTCCCTCCAGCAGCTCACAGGGGATGCGTCACTTGAGTTACCGCTATCTTGCCAAGGACACTTTCCATGCCAGATACATGCAGTGTTTTATTTTTATTCTTTTAGTACTAGGGATTGAACCCAGGGCCTTCATACTGAGCCACATCCCCAATCCACTTTTTATTTATTTCAAAACAGGGTCTCATTGTCTCCAAATTGCCTGGGCCTGAACTTGCGATCTTCCTGCCTCAGCTTCCCGGAGTGCTGGGATTACAGGCCTGCACCACCAGGCCCAGCTCAGATTTTCTTTTCAAGGAGACACACAAGAGTATATAAATAGGTCAGCCAGAGGTCAAGTCTCTCAGGGCAAATGAGGTCGCACTGTCTTATACTAGAATGCTCTGGATGACCTGACAGCTGTCCCCTCCTGTGGGACAGAGGACACCAGCCAGGAACATCAGCCATTAGTAAGTGGTGGTGTTGCGGGCACAGATCCCACCTGGAAGTCAGGTGTCTAAGCAGGGCAGCTACTAATTCATCTGAAATTAACGTAACGACTCCTTTGCGTATTTCTCAGAGGAACCGCTCTTAGTGCAAACATTCCCAATTACAGTACAGGATTCCCTGGACCAAGACCACATCCCCTCTTTATTTCTTATGGACTGCATATTGCAAAAGCATTTAACGTTTCCAAACCTTAAAGTTCCTCATCTGTAAATTGGTGACTGTGTTCCCCATTTCAGAGTTCTTCAAAGAAAAAAAATGAGATCATGTACATCCATCTGCAAGTATTGGTTCTGACGTAACATAAATCACTTTTTTTTTTAAAAAACGAAGCCACGCGGAAGGATTCCTGTATGCTCTAGGTGCTACTCTAAGTAAGTGAGCACCTTTACTTCCACACAGCCCTGGAAGCAGGTTTTATTACCAGGCCCAGGTCACAGTTGTGGAAATCAAGGGTCAGAGAGGTCCCAGGTCAAGCAATTTGCCCAAGTCACAGGCTGATGGAGTCGCTAGGAGCAAAGGCCACTGCACCCCTTGAAGCGATCTCCCCTCTAAACCCCTCGCCCTGCCCTTTTGTCTCAGGCCACTTCCTTATGAAAAAGGCAAGCCTGGGAGTCACTGCATACTTCCCATGTGTTCGTTTTACTTGCCTTGGGAGTCACCTTTACCTGGCAAACCTAAAAACTGTGTCTGTGTCCGTGTGGGGTAGGTTCTGGAAAACAAGGACTTCTTTTCCTGTGCTGTCCCATACCCTGCATGGCCTCCCCTTTCCCTGGGGTGACCTTGCTCCAAAAGCCAAGGCAGCCCAGGGAAAGGAGCTTCCAGGTTCCTTAGCAAGCACCCAGCGGACTCACCAGCTGGCGTTTCCTCTTGGATAAGCGGACTTGGAGCACAAAGAAATGAAGTCCAATATATTAGAAGCTATCCCTGCTGGCTTTGGCCGTTCCTGTGCAGCCCTGATGCCACTGAGTGGTCTCGTCTACCACGCTGGTGCAGGTACTCAGGCGGCCTCCCCAGCCTTCCAGAGACACATGCTCAGAGGGCCCCCGGAGAGCTCTGGCCCCCAGCTGACGCAGAGGGGAGCCAGTCCTGGGAGAAGGGGGGGTTGGTACTGCCACCTCAGGTGGCCTCGCTGGTGCTGCAGCTCTTGGACAAGGCTGACCTGACCCAGAGCTGTAGGCGGCCTCGCTCAGCCCTGGCCCTGGACACCCAGGGAGCAGTGCAGTGGCCCAGCAGATCCCAAGTCCCCAGGTGGCGGTGGGCACTGGGGTCACAGCTCTGGTTACCCTTCTGTGTAGCGCGGACCAGGACTGGGGATGGAGGCTCTTGCGCTGGGAGAAGGGGCAGCTAGGGACCTGGGCAGCTGTGAAAATCTAGGAAAACACTGGGGAGCCAGCACCCAGTACCCAGCGTCTGATTGCACCCATGGCCTCAACACCCTAAGTCTGGGGACTCGCAGGACCAGTGAGTGGCTCTGGAGACGCTTGCTCTGGGGGTCCTCCAGCCCTGGAGAGAAAGACCCTCATCTGCCCCTTGTAGGGGCAACTCTTGAGCCCTTCCTGGAGATCTAAACCAGGCCACCCTGGTTCGAGACTGGTTCGTGCCCAGTTTCTTCTCTTTTTCTTTTCTAACGGGTCAAAGTTGTTCAATTTGTCTTCCTTGCTCTTTAAACTCATTAAATCTCTTTTTGGGACTTCAACTGCTGGAGATGGTGCTGGCGTAGGAAACACAGAAAGTGGCCCGTCTACATCGCCATCATTTTATTGTACTGTCACCGTTAACTTAACTTTAAATACTACGGTGGGAAGGCCTCGGACCTGGGCTGCAAGCCCGGGCACCCGCCCCCAGGCGCCGACCCCAGCTCTGTACACTATTTACAGTTCCTGTTTCTTTCTCGACCCCTCCCGCAAGGCAGCGCGTGTGCAAGAAAGTAGCATCCTCTGTCTGTGCAAGTCCTTGAGCCGGCCAAGTGCCGCGGCTCGCGGCCGTCAGCTGTCTGAGTCCAAATCGCTTTTACCTTCCTCTTCCCTCTTCTCGGGAGATGTCTTCGAGGACGATGACGAAGTCTTGTTCCACTTCTCCGTGTTTTCCGACTCCTCGGATGAAGACCGCTTCTGCCGCCTCCATTTGGCACGGCGGTTTTTAAACCAGACCTGTTGCGCAAGGGAGCACAAAACAGTAAAGATCGAAAGGCCGCTTCTCCCAGTGCCGGGACACCCCGGGGCTCCGCGTAGCCGCCGGGTGAGGAACCGGCATCGGACCGCACGCACGCCAACAAAAGAGGGGAGCCACCCGCTCCCGCTTCCGCGTTTACACTCCATTTCCTGGGCCTAAAGCGCCCTCCCGCAGCCTCCAGGCCGCCACCGCGAGGGTTTTTAAGGCACAGGGAGCAGAGGGAGGGCTGGGCGGACCCGGCCGGGGCTCCGATCGCAGGGCAGGAGCACCAGACGCCCCCGGCTGCGCGCGGCGCCTACCTCCACTTTCTCCTCGCGGAGGTGCACCTTTCGGGCCAGCTGCTCGCGCGTGCCCACGTCCGGGTACTTGGTCTCCTGGAAGAGGTTCTCCAGCGCTTCGAGCTGCTCGTCGGTGAAGATGGTGCGGTGCCGCCGCTTCCGCCGGCAGTGCAGCTGGTTGAGGAGCTGCAGCTCGGTGCGCGACAGCGTACCCACGTTCATGTAGGGCAGTATCTGGTGCGGCACCGGGGACACCAGCACAGAGCCGGGACCCTCGTAGCCTGCGACGCGATGGGGCGCATGGTCAGCCACCCTGCCTCCGCAACGCACGCCCAGGCATGCACGCGCGCCCGCAAGCCCGAAGACACCCTCTCCCACTTAAAAAACTATCTGCAAGGGTGCTGGGAACCAGGGGTCACGAGAATCAGGGGCGCAGGGAACTGGAAAGCGCTTTCGCCACACACGCGCGAAGTCAGGGAGCTCCAGAAACCTCGTCGCCCCACGCAGACTCTGAATTACGGCCCGGGCGTGGGTGGAATCGCAACCCCGGCGCTGCGAGGCTTAGCTTTCTCTAACTCTCGCCTAAAAGTGCCGCCGCAAGACGCCTGCAAACTCCAGTGCACAGTCGGCCAAAAAAAAAAAAAACAGTACTGTGCAGAGTGGAGGGAGTTGCAAGAGAAGAAAAGTTAGCGCAAGGTGACTAAAGCCTACGCCAGCCAGCGCCAGCGCCCATCCAAGTCCCCGGGGCCGAGGCCCGCCCGCGCGCGGCCCTACCTGGGGGCGTCGGGACGCAGGAGCACTGCTGGGCGCCCAGCGGCGGCACGGCCCCGCAGCAGGCCGGGCCCACGGGCGCCGCCTGCACGTGCAGCTGCCCGTAGAAGTAGTTGTTGTAGCCAAGGCGGGAGCCGCCGACCGCGGCCGGGAGGCCCGCGCCGCCAGGGGCCACGGGGCGCGGGTAGAAGGCGCCGTAGTCCGAGGAGCTGCCGCCGCCGGCGCCGTAGAGCGAGTCCCCGTGCAGGGCCGGGAAGACGACCGGGGCCGCGGCGCTGGGCGCCACCGGCAGCACCGACTCCTTGCAGCGCGGCCGGGCGGCCAGGATGTTGTCGATGCTGAACATACTGGCGGGCATCCCCGAGCCTCGCGCCGGGACAGGGGGCGGCGGGGACGCGACGAGGAAAAAGCTTCCAAGTGCAGGGGGGGCACTCTCCTCCGGCCGGCGACCAAAGCGAAAGAGAGCGCGGGCGAGCGCGCAGCCCCGCGCCCCTCCCCGCCCCCTGCGTCCGCGCGCCCTCCTCCCGCCCCTCGCCGCCGCGCGCCGCACGCCGCACTCGGCCCGCGGGGAGGACGCAGCTCGGACCAGCTGAACCGCTTGTCGGTTTTATACCGAGTCGACGTCATCCTGGATTTAGTTCCTGGTAATATGCAGATGACAAACAGAAACAGATTTGGCTCTTTCTTTTCCTTCGGGTGGGGGGAGGTTGGAGGGGAGAGGTGCCAAGGAGAGGGGGTTCCAAGGCCTGAAAAGAAATTGTGGATTGAGAATTAATGAAATTAACCTAATCTTTTCCATTCGGCGGCCCCGCCGCGGGCCGGCCGAGCTGGGCGGGCGGCCTAATTGCCCCGGTTAATCTCATTAATTCCATTGTGCGGCCGCATTAACAACTCCCACCGCCGACCTCTCGCCCCCACCCGTTTTTCTCAGATTGGGTCCTATTATTGGGTGCGATTTCCTCTGCCTGTAGCTCAAATGCATTGTGGCCGATTTTACTTTGGGACTACTTTTCCCCCCCTTTAGGGATTTGTTTTGTTTTAGAAAATGTGAGTGGTTACGTTCTCCCTCCAGTCGGTTTGAAAATTCTGCTCCTCCTCCCGGCCCCTGTGCACTCACCGCCTAATTTCACCTTTTTTTTTTTTTTTTTCCCATGTTGAAGTTCTCTCCCGAATGGAACTGTGCAAACCTCCCACCCCAAATCTTTTGTTTTTGCAAAAGCCAACATTAGTAAAGGCAAAAACGACGAAAGAAGAGATGCGTCGCGAGTTTCTTAAATATGTTTTCTTTATTTTATTTTTATTTTTTTGGCCACGTAGGGTCTGAAAACTACTGTACAGTCCCTACCTAGTTCCTAACACAGCGAAGACCAAGTTAACCACTATTTAGAATTCACCACCAAGAGTAGCACCCTGAGTGTCGGTAGGTTTTTGCGCCTCTTCTTTTTAATTATTATTTTTGGAAACGGGTGGGAGGGTGGCTCTTCTCCCCCAAACTGTTTTTGGTTTTCAATCTGGATGGGGCCTTTGGTCTTCTCTATCTCCTTCCCTAACAATCGAGTCCTCGCGTTTTTTTTCCCCATCTGACCTAGTTGTTCCCTGACAGCCAGGCCCCCTCCCTATGGTTGCCCTTCCCCCTGGCAGGTCCAGGCTGGGCTCCCGGGGCCCCGGCAAAGGCGGCTGTGCCCCCGCAGGCGGCCGCTGTGATTTGCGGGATTCTGTGCGCTGCAGGGCCGGAGGCGCCGCAAACCCAGCCCTGCGCACAGGCGGCCGCGCACCCTAGAGAAAGTAGGCGACGGGCTGCACCGAGCTAAAGCAGCCCCCAGGTTGTTGGCCGAGGTGCAAGCCCCCCTCCCCCAGCTGGCAAATCCATCTTTGCGCGGGCCGCTCTGGCCGCTCCAGCGGAAGAAGCACGCAGTATCAGACTGAGGAGAGACTGTCCAGGGCTGGGGTGGGGGACACCTTGGCTTCCCAAGGAAGGCCGCCTTCACTCCTGCCTGGCATTCGTGACTTCTCTCTCTGGCTAATAAAGCACCCCTCACCGCAAAGTTGTCTAAAGTCCCCGAAGTAGGGGTACTTGTGCCGCGTCCTCCCCGGCGCTGGGGGAAAAGGGAAGGGCCACTGTGTACGGGAGCCGCAGGTCCCTGCCGGGGCGCGCAGAACCACCAGTGCAGCCGGGCCGCGGCGCTTCTCCCCGTAGGCCTTGGCTTGGCTCAGACCTTCGGGTCCAAAAGCCCCCCATCGCTTATAGCTGGTAGCCTAGGAGACTGGGTTCTGAGCTGTGCAAACTCAGGGTGGCTGTAGGGAGCGATTAGGACCCGATAGGGATGAGCCCGAGTTTGGAAAGGGAATGGATTTTAAAAAAACAAAACGAAACAATAAAAACCGCTCAGGAAAGGAGTGTAACCCTCTCCTTCAGAGAGGCCAGGTCTGTGGCAAAAGTGGGTGCCCTCTCGTCGTGCTAACTAGGGAGGAAAGCACGTTTTCCATTCCCAGACTCTTAGTCGCCAGGTTGCAAGGCACAGTACTGGCTGCCAGCCTTTCGCAGCTTCAATTCCTTGGGCAAGTGATGGAGGAGAACTGAAACTTCAGAACTTCGGCCCTGACTTGGCCTGTGTGTTGGCGGCCGGGTGTGCAAGTGTGCTGTGGTCTACTTAGAGTGAATCTTGTAAGGCTTTCACCCGAGTCTGCTAACAGAGGCAAAGTGCTGTAAGATGTTTGGGGCTGATCCCGGATCTGTCCGGTTTTGCAAAGGGTGCTCGGAGCAGCACCGGCCTGAGTCCTCAGCCCTGGACCCAAAAGAGGGCCTGCAAGTTTTTAAAAGTATAAAACATTCTCAACCGTGCAGTGCTTTGTGTCTCTTCCCCTTAGTACGGTGTTCTTAACCATCAGGTTTAATGAAGCCATAGGCAGCGTCTCTTTCCTGAAGCTGCCTCGCTCACTTTGCACGCAACTCTAGAGGGAGGAACACTCCATGAGTGTGAGCGTTGGCGCTGAAGACTGAACAGGCAAATTTGGAGGCCTCAGGATTTTATTTATATTTACTTTTGGCAGTTGAACTCAGGGTCTTCACAATGAGCTACGTCCTCAGCCCCATTTTTATTTTTTGAGACAGGGTCTCCCTAAATTGCTATAGGCTGGGCTCTAACTTGTGACCCTCCTGCCCCAGCCTCCAAGAGAGCTAGGATTGCAGGCATCAGCTACCAGGCCGGGTTTCCAGGATTTTAATGGATGGAACCAAGTCTAGCCTTCATTGGATTCCTTACAACCCTAATATTGTGAGAATGACTGTGACCCGTAGGCCAAGTTAGATTAGGGGTAGACCTGGGGGCCTTTTCTTGTTCTTGTCTTTAGGAGGAGGAAGTGTGCGGTCCCCACCCCTGCCCGTGGCCCAGGGCAAGGTCCATGGAAGAGCTGGGTCCAAGATAAGAAAAAGGGAGTCTGCAAGCTCTTTCTTCCGCTGAGGGAACGTTCCAGAAAGGGGTCAGGGGACTTGGAGCCCCACACACTTTTCTCGCTCAGCCAGCTCTGGGGGACTCACCCCTGTGTGGCGGGGCCTCCTCCATCAGCTGCACCCTCGATCTGCGGGCTCAGTGCGTCTTGGGGACGCAGAAGCTGGGGAAAGCAGTCGGGGTTTCTGCGCCCCGCTACGCCTCCTCAGCGGGCAGAACCCCACAAGTGTCTGAGGTGCGCGCTAAACAATCTCGCCCGGCGCAATTGGAATAACAAATGTGACGCACGCAAATTGTCCCCCTCGGGTTGCTAAGCGATTGTTTGTCTGCCCCGCATGCACGGCTCAGCATGGGAGGACCTGCAGCGAGGCGGCTGCAGTGCTAGGTTAGAAATGCGGTAAACACGCGCTGATTTTCTCTATTATCACCCAAACACGATTTCACACAAAGCAATCACCACGCAGAAGTCTATGAAAATGTGTTTGTTGAGGAGTCACTCTCTCAGTAATAGCTCTCATTTTTAAGACATTAAAGAACAGATCTGTGGATTTCACAGGCAGAAGGCGTATTTGCTGGTCCACATTTCTGGAAGGCGCGTTTGCGCTGCGCGCCTCGTTCATCGTTAAATTGACTCGAAGAGCGTAGATTAAATTGCTTCTCTGATTTAAAACAGAGTACCCAAATGTGCGGGTGGGTTGTCTCCTCTTGCCCCAAGATAGTCTCATCTTAGAGAAAGCGGTGACCCCATGCTATTTATACCCGCCCCAGAGCTGGGAAAAAAAAAAGGAAAAAAGTGCGTATGCGGTCCTAACTTCTAATCGTTTCTTAATCCTTTCAGTCTCTTGCTTGATCACAGGACAGAGTTTATAATCGTGTTTAAGTAGTCTTTTTCGTATCATGCAAAAACCTGGCGCGTCCTTTTCAAAGGTACGAGCCCTCTGGGGTGCCTGTAGCGAGTCAGAGGAATGGGGTGCAAATAGCAAACCCAGGCAGCGGGCGCAGCGCCGGAGAATTCAGTACAGTTTTCATACCGTGCAGATTGGTTTTTGTGGTTTGTGTTTGTACTTTAAAAAAAAAACTCAAACGTCTCAGAAGTAGTGCTCGAAAACCGTTCCGCAGCTCCGCTGCGCAGCGTGGGTCCTGGGACTGACGGAGGGGCGCAGATCCCGCCCTACCAAAGGGCAAAACCGCAAGAGCTGGGTCCCCGCATTCAACGTTCAGCCTAACCTAGGACGCTTACTAGCTGGATTTTGTTAAAAGTTTTACAGCATTCTAAATAAAAGCACGAGAGCCCCTCAGGACAAACTAATCAAAGTGTTAGGAACGCTCAACATAGCCCTGGGGAATGAAGGGGGTGTTGGAAAAAATGACATGTTCCCAAGGCCTCAGAAAATGGAAAAAGAGGGAGAGCGCGCGCTTCAGTTTTCCCGGGTTGCAGAAATCCGCTTTTAGCCGGGTTATTTACCAAAGTTTGTTCCAAAGTGACTGCGCTGTTACTTTTGCAAATCACAGGATGCAAATGTCCCTAATTTGTTTTCGGAGAAACTTTCTCTTGAAATGATTAGCAAAGTCAGTCATTTGAAAATTAGAGCGAAGGCACAGACGTTCCCGAAGCCCCTCGCTAACCGATATCAGCTTCTAAAGTTTTCATTCATGTAAACCTCATTAATGAAGATCTTTTATTTAAACGTCAAGGGGATTTGAAATTTAGAGTAAATTATGAAGCTTGTATGTCTAGCCAAGTCATGGGTCAAATGCATTTGTGAAAAACTGCTAAAAGAGCATATGGTTTTGAATTTTTCTACAATGACTAGTGTTTAAATAAATTGCTTGTACTGCTTAACTTCATGTGTAATTTTGACAGAAATTGGCCTATAGCCTTTTGATATGTAAACATTTCAGCCTTTTATACGGTATAAAAAAGACACTTGCTTTTTAGGATCAACTCAGGCAGTCACCCTGTAATTCAGAACGCTGGCACCTACCATTACATTCTTGCTAGATTTCAACTTTCAAGTGGCAGCCTCAGGGAAAAAAAAAAAGAAAAGAAAAGAAAAAAGAGAGGATATTTCAAAAGCAATGTCCATTTGGGATTAAAAGCTGTAAATGAGGTGAGAACGTGCCACTTACTATCTGAAAGAAATGGATAAACCATAGTTATTAAAGAACATTTCTGTCACTTTTCTTTAAGCCAGCCCATCTGAGGGGACACTTAAGCAGGGCTCCGGACTGACTGGCATGTCATTAAATGCTTGTCTTAAGGCCGAGCCAATCAGTCCAACACACAAATAGGTGTTAAAAATGTAGGTATCGGTTTAGGATGTTGCCAGCGAAATGGCCCCATGTCACAGAACCCATTAAGATGCAAAAATCAGTCTCGGAAGAGAATCATCCAGGGCACAGGATGACACATCTGAGCCACTGTGTTTCTCTTGGTTGAAGGCTGTTGCTGGAAGCTGTGAAGTTGGGACAGGGGACAGTTCAGAGCCCTCTCTATGCTGTTAAAGTTCTGAGACATATAAATCTGCATAAGTCTGTTTGTTACTAACATATCTGTCTCTCATAAATAAGCACGGGAATGTGGATTGGGCACCCGCACGGAAGGGGGCACAGGGCAGTCCCTCAGAGTGAGACGAAACCACATGTTGACTTCCTGTGAGCGAGGCGCGGCAGGCATTGCTCCTTCCCTCGGATCTTGCCAGCACTTACTGTGTGCGTCAGTCTCGTGCACACTTCCCGGGTGACATCACCTTGTTTGTGAAGTTTTAGGGGCACCAGGGAAAAGAGGGCGCCCACAGAGCAGGGCAGACCCCCTGCTTTGTACACAGTGAGCCTCGCTAGCAAATTGAGATCCTTTTTCTTAGAAAGACCTTGCTGAGAAGAATCTAATTAAGAAAAGACTTGCTGAGAAAGACAGGAGGTGTTTTACTTAAAATTCTTACACATTCTGATTCATCAGATCGTAGTCAGCAACCCAGAAAGCAAAGAACACATTTCATGACATAAAGAAGCACGAGGGGCTTTGGTTTTGTTTTGTGTTTTTTTCTAAGCATTCTATACTCTAGTCTAACCTTTCACTCTATTTTGAAGTGAATAAGGGTAAAAAAAAAATTTCTCCATTAGTTGTAGTTTTAAACTTCTTGAAAAAAAAATTGGTCTGGTAATATAATAAAATAGTTCTGTAGCTTTCAGTGGCTTAACTTTGACAAACTTACCCCAAAATGTGTTTGGGGTCAAAGTTAGCTGGGCAAGATGAGTATTTTGGGTAAAGTAAGGATACTTGATACTTAGTAGAGACTTTGGGAGACTGAGAGGTTTTTACTTTTGAAGGAAAGAATATTATAAAATAAAACTGAAAATTAAAAGCTAACCATGCGTGGCTGACTATTGCATGTCTAGAAGACTTAGTACGAGTGGAGATATATTTAGTGTGCAACTTTTAGTATATTCATCTTTTTTTTTTTTTTTGTGGGTACCGGGGGTCGACCTCAGGACCTCACACCAGCAGGCGCCTGTGCCACTGAGCGATATCACTGGCCCTTTTTTCGTATGTGGGTTTTGGGCGTCAAACTTGGGCCCTCGCGCTTGCTAGGCAGGCGCTTATGCTGCTGAACCATCTCACCAGCCCTAGTATATTCATCTTTTTAAAAAAGACTTGATGAAAAGGTCATTGGCTGGTAGATCATCTTAGTATCTTGAGATACTATTTGTGTCAGGTATCATGATTGATACTTTGTTTTGAGACAGGGTCTCCCTGTGTAGTTCAGGCTGGCCTTGAACTTACTATGTAGCCCCGGCTGACCTGGAATTCCCTGCAATCTTCCTGCCTCAGCCTCCCTGGTGCTGGGATTACAGGTGTGTGCCACCATAACAGTTGATGACTGGTACTTTTTAAATATCAGAATGAGGAAACTAATAATCAGCTTTTCCCATGTGTCTTGTCCTTCAAGGAAGGCAACTCTGGTGTCATTGCGAGCCGTTTTCAACAACTTCCTGACCACCTGGAAGAGGGCTTCCTTGGGCTGGTGACTGCCTTCTGCCTTCTGAAGAAGCAGCCCATTGCTGTGTGCAGAACCAGGGCTGCAGAAGCAGGGTCAGACAGTCCTGGGGATCGGGGGGGGGGGGGGGCTTTCGGAGGTCACAAGTCCTATCACCTGCTCTGTCCCACCATGGGAGGACCCGATGCTGAAAAATGCTCACAAACAACCTCGTCTTTCAGTCTGCTTCCAGTTGGGGCTGTCATTGTCTCTCTTAGCCAGGGATCAAGAGTTTTGGAATCCACCCCCTCACACGTGGACACCGTCCTCCCTCAGACCCCCGCTTCCCCCTTTTGTAGGGTTGCACAGCGGGCGTTGTGCGCCAGCCAACCCCAGCACGCACGGCTCCTCCACTGCCTGCTTGCTTGTTTGGGGTCCTCACCCACCACCAGCGCTGAAGGCTTGAGTCTTGTCTGACCCACATGGGGATTTGGTTTCACTTAGCAGTCGAATTCTTTCTGCAGACCAGAAGTTCTTGGGTTGAAAATCCCAGGCGTTCATCTCCCCAGTCACAAGGCTGTTGGTAATTTATGTATTACGAGGGAAAGTAGTCTGTTTGTAGTAATGGCAGCCTGGGGAATTCGGCACGGTGGAGGAGCCAATCGTAGGAAAGCTGGACGAAAAGGAACTCTTTCTGCCTACATGATATGATGTGGGGATTTTTTTAGATGGGTCCCTAAGTCATTTCATTCCCCTTTCCTGAGATCTGCAAATACAGTAGTTCCAGCTCTGCCTGGTCTATCAGTACAACATTTACAAGAGAGCTGGGCATGGTGGTGTACGCCTGTAATCCCAGCACTTGGGAGGCTGAAGCAGGAGGATTGCCCTGAGTTTGACGCCAGGCCCAACTACAAAAAGTGCTATATATACTACATACACATATATATGAAATGATGACGCCCAACCCCAACTAATGGCAATCCTTTCGCTGAAACTCTAGAATTCTGGAATTATTTGTCTCTTAAAGAATCTCCAGTCAATTTTGAGACGGGAACATAAGTTTTTGATAATGCTATCCGCATTCTGATTTAAGCCATGGCCCTTCTTTTTTTTTCCAAAGCCTCAGAAAGTCGCTTTCCAAGTTAAACTAGACCAGGGTGATCAAGTGAATGTTTGACTTGAAATAATTCTTAAAATAACTGGTTCACCGTTCAGGCGCTTCCACAAAGTGAGGCGCAGCAGGGTGAGCTGCCTTGCAGAGCTGCCCGCTTGGCAGAGGCCTGTGCCCTTCCGGTGAGAGGTGGATACCGAATATGTGTGGCAAATGCGCAGCGCTCCATACTGGGGAGGTTCTTTATTGAATATTTCTCGCTCACGAAGCCGGAGTCACTGTGAAATCTCACCCCCTGGATCTCTGTCAGGGCTGACCCAGCCTCCCAAGCTCGTAACAAATTACCTCTTTATTGGTTTGAGTTCGAAAGGAGACCCACGCCTGCACGGCGGAGCACGGGGTGGAACCGGCTGCCGTCCAGGGCCAGCGTGACCAGTGCCACGCGACTGCGTACTACCAGCCCGGTGCTAGACGTGGAGCCAGTGGGCTTGGCCCCACACCAGGGAGTCTGGCTCATGAGTGGGGAGAAGGGCGGGACACGTCCATGTGCCCAGTGGAGGGCCCCTGCAGTCCTGGGACAGGGGCCCTGTTACTGCGACAGACAAGGACCGGACCAGACAGGCGTCCCTCCTTGCTCCTGCTGTATGTCTGGCAGAGTTAGTACCAGGGGAGTTGTGTTAAGCGTGGAACTTTTAGTGTATTCCTTCTTTTAAAAGCACCCCCCCACCCCAGCTGAGGCCTGGATTTTGTTTTTTGGTTTTTTGAGACAAGCTCTCACTATGTAATTCAGGCTGGCCTTGAACTCATCGTATAGCCCAGGCTGGCCTCAAACTCACAGGGATCCTCCTGCCTCAGCCTCCAGAGTGCTGGGATCACATTGAGGCCTGGATTGCAACTCACGTCTGACCCCAGAGCTACCCTCTTGCCATCGTGCCTTAAGGACTCCTCTAACAGTGACACGCCTCACTCCTCGATGTGGCGATGAAGACCTTCCTTCCCCGGGCACCGGCTCGGCTGCTCTGCCTGCCTCCCCTGCCAGGTCTCAGCTGCTGCTCCCTCGTTGTCTTCCTCTGCCGACTCTGCATGTCCAGACCTGGCTTTCCCTCCCACCACGTGGGTGCAGTGTCACCCACTCTGCATGGCTAGAGGTCACTGTGCAGACTGTCTGTGACCAGGAGGCACCTGACCGGGGCTCGCACATGGATGGCTGTCTGCCAGCTGGCCTCAGGCCTGGGCACGGAGTGGGCCAAGTACTTTGTATTTATGGAAAGAATACATTTTTCACCTTCTCCCCTTCCTGCCCCCTTACCTGCTCCTGGATCTCCAGGCCAAATCCCGGGTGTTAATGAAACACCCCAGGGTCCTGCCCGTCTATCAGCTGGGCTGTCCCCAGGCTGTTGGGGGCCACCGTGCAGGGCATGTGAACAGAGCAGCAGGTCTGCCTGCAGGTGCAGCTGTGTCTTCCACCACCTGTGTCCGAGGGTGGGCCACCTGTCATACGGAGTGTCCCCTGGTCCTCAGGTTGGGTCCTGAAGAAAGCATGGGACCTCCCAGGCCTGCCCGGCTGTGTCACCTTGGAGTCTTCCTTTGCCGTCTGTGACATGGGGAGCAGTGAAGACACTTGCCATCCTCCACAGGAGACTTGAGTGTGGGCCTGTCTCCTGCCAGAGCAGCCTGCGGGGCTGAGGGAGCAGAGCCCCTGAGCGGGCCCGACTCCCATGATACTCCTCTCCAGGTCTGGCCCAGACAGGAGAATGGTGTAGCAGTGAACCACCAGCGCCAGGGAGCGAAGATGTCTGGCCCCACAGTGCTCACCTACCTCTGACTCCCACCCGGGGCTGTGCCTCCTGGGAGAGGCACCCGAGCTGTGCCTGGGGGTGGGGTGCTCGCCAGCAGTCCCAGCTTTGCTCCCAGACTGACTTCCCAGTCTTGATACTTTTTTTGAGGCAGGGTCTCGCTCTGTAGTTCAGGCTGGCCTTGAACTCAGTATGTAGACCAGGCTGGCCTAGAACTCGTGGCGATCCTCCTACCTCCGCCTCGCGAGTAATGGGATTACAGGAGTGCACCACCATGCCTAGTGGCTGCAGTCTTTTTTACAAGCATAAAGTCAGAAACTTTAGGGTTTTTCTCATCAGCACTGGTTGGAAGAGAAGTTGTTCACCCAGGGACAGAGGAGAGGGAGGCCTGGCTCTGCCAGCTGCATAACAAAGGCTCAGATCCCACCCTGGGGAGTTTCCAAGGAGAATGCTGCTTTCCTAGGAATTGCACTTTTCCAGGACTTTATCAGAATCTCAGATTAGAGCAATGGGGGCCACAGGGTGGGGTTTCAGAAGAAATTGCTCAGCCTGGCCTTGAACTTGTGATTCTTCTGCTTTGGCCTTCCAAGTAGTTGGGATCATAGACCTGTGCTATTACACGTGGCTTCACATTGCTGTTTCAAAGTCTGAAATTAATATTTTGATCTTTCAAGTTCACATTCACTGTGCCTTCATTCAACAGAAATTTAGCCAGCTTGGTGGCACACACCTGTAATCCCAGCACTCAGGAGGCTGAGTCAGGAGGATCACTACAAGTTCGAGGCCAGCCTGGGCTACATAGTGAGTTCAAGGCCGGCCTGAACCACATAGTGAGACCCTTTCTCAAAAAAGTTTGATTGCTTGTGAGGACAGCTCTCAAGTGTGCACCTAGGTCACCTCTCCCAGGTGGCCTGGCACACAGAAGGGATTTGACCCCTGGATGTCCCTCTGGCCGGGCTGGAGGGGCACACAGGTTGGCCCTGCATGATGACCCAGGAAGGTGCCCTGAGTGTCCAGTGGCAGCATTCCCCAAGGCCCCAACTACTGAGACCTAAGTCATTGTATGGTGCTCAGTGGGCTTCAGAAAATTAACCCAAGTCCCTTGGAGGGAAAAGCTGGGAAAGTAATGGGGACCTTTGGGCCTCTCTGTCTCCCCAGTGACCCTTGGGGACCTTAAGCAATGGCTCAGAGAATGAGAAATAGCGGAGGTAACAGGAAAAACTGAGCTGCCAGCCCAGGTCTCTATTCTTCCCTCTCTTTTTTTCTCAGAGCTTTAAGCATTGCCAGGTGAGCTCTGCCCCCAAGCTACCCCCCAGCGCGATTGCTTTGCTGTTTGTTTTGGCAGCAGGGAGGATGGAACCCAGGGCTTTGCTAAGGGTGCTAAGTGCTCCGCCAATGAGCCACATCCCCAGCCCAGCTGTGTTCTTTACGGACTGGAAGCAGCCAGGTAGGGAGGGGGAGGGTGGAGGAGGAGAGGCAGTGAAATGGGAGTTTCCAGCAGCTTCCGATCAGCATGCTGCTGTGCCTTTGCCTGGGCCAGTTCCCTAACCTCCCTGCCTTGGTTTTTGCATCTGTAAAATGGGGTTCACAGTAGTCCTATCTAAGACATGAGCTGTAATCACTAACAGGGACAATGGCTCAGCCAGTGATGCCACGCAGGCAGGCGTGGGCCTCATTCACACCGCAGACTCTTGGTGTTAGAGGAAAACATTTCTTTACCTTTATGTGTGCATAAGAATGACGGGCGTGGTGGCCCAGGCCTGTAATCCCAGCACTTGGGAGGCTGAGGCAGGAGGATCGCTGTGAGTTCTAGGCCAGCCTGAACTGTATAGTGAAACCCTGTCTCAAAAAGACCACCAAAAAAAAAAGACGTGGGAAAACGTCGCTTTTATGGCTATGGAAGCCTAAAGATCTCTTTTCACACCAGTAAGGGAGCTGCGTGGCAGGTGTCCGCATTCCCTGGGTGGTCCTGAGGCACAGGCCAGCACGAGAAGCCAGGACTGGAGCTGGGTGGGCACCCGGCTACTGGACAGGTGTGTGTAGCGGCCCCGCTGTGACCTAGACCGCGCTGATTTTCAGCAGCGACGCTGTTGGAGTTGAATGCCAGTGACACGGACAGCAGCCAGCCTTCGGGACGACTGCTTTGCTTCGGCGTGAGTTTGAGAGTCACACCCGTTGGTGCACATATTGCTGCTGTTCCATTTTTACTGCCGCGTATTACTCTGCCGCGTGGTTCGCAGGTTCGTGGGTGATGGACGCTCCGCGGGGGACGACGTTTACGTCGTTTCCTGTCCGTGCCGTTATTTAAATGCTGTGAGCACTGCAGGAGGAGTGTTTGTGGGCTGTCTGTCGGACGTTTGTCTTTTCTCCTAGGTAATTTGTCCTGGGTAATCTAGGAGTGGGATCCCTGGTCCTACGCTCCGAGTGTCCTAACCTCTGCAAACACTGCCAGGAAACTGTTTCCAAAGTGATTGCGCCATTTTCACCCCCTTCATAATATATATTTAGGGTTTTTCTTGCTCATTTTGGGGTTTTTGCTAACTTTGAAGCCTGTAAGTGGGTTCCGTAGTACACTCAATGAAAGATGGGACACGTTGTCTTTCTTCTAACATGAATTTAAGTTTATTTCATGTGTTTCATATACGGCAATTAGTGTTCTTACTGATGTTCATACTTCCAAATCTTGGATGAGAGCCCTTTAATATCTTCTTCCCTCCTTCCCATCCATCCATCCATCCATTCATCTTTGTTTTTTGAAACAAGTTTTGCTATGTAATCAAGGCTCACCTTGAACTTGGTCCTCCTGCCTCAGCCTCCTGACTGCCGGGATTACAGGCATGCACAGCTGTGCACAGCTTCTGCCTGTTTTTAAATTGGGTGGTCGGTTTTATAGACTTGCAGGAATTTTGTTGTTGTTGTTGAGACAGAGTCTAGCCATGTAGTCTGGGCTGGCCTTGAGCTTGCTATATAAACCAGCCGGTTCTCAAAACTTGAAATCCTTCTGCCTCAGCCTCCTGAGCACTGGGGTTATAGGGTGTATGCTACCACATCTGGCTCAGATTAAAGGAATTTTTAATATATTCTGACTCTAAGTCCTCTGTCACATATGTTTTGCCAATATCATCTCATTCTGAGACTTCTTTTCTTTTGCGGTGCTGGGGATGGAGCCCCGGGCCTCACACACTCTCCCATTGAGCTCCCACCCACCCCAGACACTGTGGTCTTCATAGCTAGTTTGCCTTCTTGTGTGAAAAGATGTTCCATAGTCACCTTCCCCATCTGCCCAAACCTAGCCTCAACCCTTCCTGGTTTAGTGAGAAGTAGAATCTGGAGGCCGGCATGGTGGCGCACACCCGTAATCCCAGCACTCAGGAGGCTGAGGCAGGAGGATCACCTCGAGTTCAAGGCAGCCTGGGCTACATAGCAAGACCATGTCTCAAAAAAGAATCTGAGGAATCTCCACACTGATTTCCATAGTGGTTGTACCAGTCTACACTCCCACCAACAGTGGGATTAGAGGTCCCATTCAACCCAGCTATTCCCTTTCTTTTGTTTGCAGTGCTGAGATCAAACCCAGGGCCATGCTTGTGGCAGCTGAGCGCTGCACCCATGAGCTGGTATTTTACCAGAAGAATTAAAAACATCATACCACAGCAATACATGTGTACCCCTGTTTATAGCAGGACAATTTGTAATAGCTAAATCTTGGAAGCAACTCAAATGCGCATCAACCAAGGAATGGATAAAAAAGATGTGGTATTTTTATGCAATGGAATACTACTCAGCTATAAAGAAGGATAAACTCAAGGCTTTTATAGGTAAATGGATGCAACTAGAGACCATACTCATAAGTGAAATAAATCAAACTCATATATGTACACATTGTATTGTCTCCCTAGTGTAAGAAACTGAAAGAGTAAATAAGATCCAAAATCTGCAGTAGGTATTGTGAAAGGGAAAGAATCTGCTCAAAAGGAAAGAACAACTGGGATGGGGGAAAGGAGAAAAGAAGGAATGGAAAAGAAAAAAAAATATATATATATATACACAAGGTAGCTAAGATAATTATACTACTAATTTCTTTTAGTTCATTGAGAAGAACGGTTTGTACTTATATTGTTTGATCAATTTTGCACGCCTATATCTTGTAATCTGAGCAACTACTTTGAAGATAACAATACACAATATATTAACCATTGTTAATTTCCTATTATCTTGTTCTGAAACTCTTTGTCATTGTTTCTATTTTTTTCTCTCTCTCTTAAAAAAAAAAAAAATCTGGAGGCCTCAGTTTGGAGGCTGGGGCCCTGTGTTGTTGCCATGGGTGGTTTTTTTGGGCCCCTCTGGGTTCTGCAGTTGGAGCGGGAAGGATGATTGTGGGCTAGGGCTGGAGCTCAGGGATGCAGCGTGCGCCTGCTGCAAGCACGTTCCTGGGTTTGATCTCAGCACTGCAAACAAAAGAATGTTTTTTAAATGAAAGAAATACTAACATTTTTAAAACATAAGCTGCATCATGAGTTCCTGCTGATGCTTCTGCTGCTGACTTAGGTAGGATCTGCTTACCCTTTGCAAACTCAGATTTCTGTCTTCCTTTTCCTACACCAAAAATCCTGGCTTTGACAAGCGGGGAGATAAGATAAGCAGATAAGTAAAGTGCTATGGAGATAGCAAAGATCGCTGACCTGATCCCCTCGGTTCTGCTCCAGGCCCCATCTAACCCTTGTACAAGCCTAGGACCCAGCTATTATGGGCACAGAGAGGCTGAGGAAGCTGCCCAAGGTCACACAGCTGAGTGGAGATTCAACCTCAGGCTGCTCTAGTGCAGGGCAGCGGTCAGTCCTGGGGGTGGGGAGACCGCCAAGCTGCCCTATCTCCACCAGGGGACAGTCGGGCTATAGGGCTACAGATGCAGCCAGGGGTGCCTGGGAAACCACAGGACAGTGGGCATCCTGCTTCCCACAAAGGCGGTGTGCAAAAGGCTTTGGTGCCTGACTTGTGTCATCTCGTCTGCCCCTCCAGCCACCCGAGCACAAATGCCTGCCGCTCCCTGCGAGCGAGACCCAGTGAGGAGTCCTCAGGTATGGTGGCACACACGTGTCATTCCAGCACTTGGGAGGCTGAGGCAGGAGGATCACCCTGAGTTCAAGGCCAGCCTGAAATTTATGGCAAAACCCTGTCTCAAAAAGTCACTCATGGGCTGGTGAGATGGCTCAGTGGCTTAAGCGCCTGCCTGGCAAGCGCGAGGGCCCGAGTTTGACTCCCGGAACCCGCATACGAAAAAGGGGCCAGTGATATCGCTCAGTGGCAAGGGCGCCTGCTGGCGCGCGAGGTCCTGAGGTCGACCCCCCGGTACCCACAAAAAAAAAAAAAAAAGTCACTCATGATGGGGACATTGGCAGCCGGGGTGAGAGAGACTTCCCAAGCTCTCTCCACTCTGAGGTGGGAGAACTGGTCTTGGATGGAAAGCTTTGGCTCAGCCTGGGGCCAGTCCTTTAGGTTAGGCAGCTTAAGAACCACACAGGTCAGGTGGGTCGTGGTGGTGCACACTGTAATCCCAGCACTCAGGAGGCTGAGACAGGAGGATTGCAGGTGCCAGGCCAGCTTGGGCAACTTAGTGAGACCCTGTCTCAAAAATAAAAATTTTTTCAGCCTTTTTGAGACAGGGTATCACTATGTAGTCCATGCTGGCTTGAACTCACTATGTAGCCCAGGCTGGCCTCAAACTCATAGTGATCCTCCTGCCTCAGCCTCCTGAGTACTGGGGTTACAGGCATGTGCCACCACACCCGGCATTCAAAAATAAAATTTTAAAAAAGGCTGGGAGTGTAGCTCAGCGATGCAGTGCTTGCTATAGGTTTCGTCCTCAGAGAAGGAAGGAAGGAAGGGAGGGAGGGAGGGAGGGAGGGAGGGAGGGAAGGGAGGGAGGGAGGGAGGACACAGTTATTACACCAGCTGCGGCTGTGGGTCCTCAGGCTGCTGTAGTGGAGTTCAGCAGCCTCACACTAGGGCTTTGGTGTGCATGGTTCTGAATCCCGGAGTCCGATGGAGGTGTGGCAGGGCTGGTCCCTGGGAGGCCGTGGTGGGTTTGTCCCCTGCCCTCTCCAGGCCTCTGCGGGCCTCAGGCTGCCCAGGCTGGTGGACAGCGGCAGTGTGCACAGACAGGAAGGGATTTCAGGAGGAGATGCAGGGTGTGGCGCCCCACCCCTGTAATCCCAGTGACTCTGGCAAGCAGGAGGATTGCCGTGAGTTCGAGGCCAGCCTGGGCTGCATAGGACACTGTACCTCAGAAAACCAAAAACCAAAACAAACAGAAAATCGTCTGGCTCCAGCAGGGCTCCCCGGAAAGGCCGGGCTGAGGTGGAGATGCAGCTGGAGCCCCGCACCCCTTCCTGCCACCCACTACCACTCATGCCTGCACCCCATGGGGCCCCTGGGAAGCCACACGCAGCCCAGTGCCCCCAATTGACAGATGGCGAAACTGAGCCTTAGAGAGCAAGGTGTGAACCTGAGATCCCAGCTACCGGCTTGGAGGTCACAGCCCGAGCTCTGGTCTCCGGATCCCATTTCGTGCTCTTCCTGCCATTCTGTCCCCCTCAGTTCTGTGATACTAGAGGTAGTAGAGGTAGACACACATTTGTTGGTTTTTTGAGGGTCTTGCTATGTAGTGCAGGCTGGCCTTGAACTAACAGTGATCCTCCTGCCTCAGCCTCCCTGGTGCTAGGTTTACAGGCGTGTGTCACCATGGCTGGCTGACTGAGGGCATGTGAATAAGTCCTGGTGTGGGGAAGCAGTGTGGGCTCTGCCAGGACAATGGCATCTTTGTCAGAGTGCTCCAGGCAGCTGGCATGCCTGACGCAGTTGTCTGGCTGGTGGAACACATATGCTTGTGCACACAGTTCACACTGGTGACCCAGGGTTGGCTTGAGGATGCGTGTGCTGTCCTGGCAGAAGAATAATGCAAGTAACGAAGCTATTTTGATTTTTTTTTCTTATAGTCACATAACAAAAGTTAAAAGAAATGGGACAGATTAATTTTGATAATGTGCTGGGCATGGTGGTACATACTGGTAATCACAGTACTCAGGAGGCTGAGGCAGGAGGATCTGGAGTTCAGGATCAGCCTGGGCTACATAGTGAGTTCAAGGCCAGCCTGGATTATATAGTTAGATCTTACCTTAAATAAATAAGTAAATAAATAAATAAATAAATAAATAAATATTAATTATATGTTTTATTTAGCCCAATAAACCCAATATATTATCATGTCAGCATACACTTGATATAAAAACCATTAATAGGACATTTTCTATTCTATTCATGCTAAATTGTTGAAGTCTAGGGTATATTTTACCCCGACAGAGGGTCCGAATGTGAATCAGCCACGTTGTAATTCATCGGTAGCCACCCCAGAGGACAGCACACGTAACATTAGGCCATGAGGTAAGATAGTGGGTTCAAATCGCAGCTCCACCTCTTATTAGCTTTCTGAACTTTGGGTAAATTATTGAAACACCTGTGTCTTAAAGTTGCTTACTACTGTGATGGTGTGTGTGATGTGTGTGTGTGTGTGTGTGATTGTGTGTGTGGTGTGTGTGTGGGGAGGGTCCTGGGGATTGAACCCAGTGGCCTCACACTGAACGACATCCCAAGCCATTTATTTATTTATTTATTTATATTTTAAATTTTATTTTATTATTTTTTTTTTTTTGTGGGTACCAGGGGGTCGACCTCAGGACCTCACGCGCCAGCAGGTGCCTGTGCCGCTGAGCGATATCACTGGCCCCTTTTTCGTATGTGGGTACCGGGAGTCGAACTCAGGCCCTCCCGCTTGCCGGGCAGGCGCTTAAGCCACTGAGCCATCTCACCGGCCCCTTAAATATTATTTTGAGACAAGTTTTCTCTAGGTTGTCCAGGCTAGACTCAAGACTTGCAGTCCTCCTGTCTCAGCCTCCCAGAGTGCTAGGATTACAGGAATGCAACTCCATGCCCAGAAAAAGGCCAATTTTTCTTTCTTTCTTTCTTTCTTTCTTTTTTTTTTTTTTTTTTTGTGGGTACTGGGGGTCGACCTCAGGATATCACCAGCCCTTTTTTCGTATATGGGTTCTGGGAGTCGAACTTGGGCCCTCGCGCTTGCCAGGCAGATGCTTACACTGCTGAGTCATCTCACTGGCCCCCTTTTTTCTTTCTTCCTTTCTTCCTTTTTTTTTTTTTTTTTTATTTAAGCTTTGGCAGTGCAGTTCAGTGGTTGAGTGCCTGCCTGGAGCACTCATTAGGCTCTGGGGTTGATTGCCAGCACAAAAAGAAAAAAAAAAAAATAGAATACATTGTCAACATTTTTAAATATCTAAAGATTTTGTTTGTGTGTGTGGTATTGGGTATCAAACCCAGGGCCTTGTGCATGCAAGGCTAGAGCTCTACCACTGAGCCACATTTCCAGCCCTAAAGATTTTTTTTTTTTTTTTTTTTTGTGGGTACCGGGGGGTCGACCTCAGGACCTCGTGCGCCAACAGGCGCCCATGCCGCTGAGCAATATCACCGGCCCCTTTTTCGTATGTGGGATCCGGGAGTCGAACTCGGGCCCTCGCGCTTGCAAGGCAGGCGCTTATGCCGCTGAGCCATCTCACCGGCCCAGCCCTAAAGATTTTTGATACAAATTAGACTATCTATATTTAATGGAAAGGTCTGGCAATGGCACCATACTCAGCCCAGACATATATTTTAATGCGTGGATGGGCCTATTAGAATAGCACCTCTGTAATCTCAGCACTCGGGAGGCTGAGGAAGGAGGATCACAATTTTGCTGCCAGCCTGGGCTACATAGTGTGACCCTGTCTCAAAAAACAAAAATAAGAGAAAGAAGGGAATTTTTTTTTTAATATGCAGATACCAGGAGTCAAACTCAGGACCTGGCGCTTGCCAGGCAGGTGCTTATGCCGCTGAGCTATATCACCGGCCTAAGAAGGGAATTCTTGAGAGGTATAAGAGACTGAAAGATGGTGGATAGATGGATGGATGGATGGATAGATCTATGCCAGAGAGCTGGAATGAAAACAAAGAGTACTAGATAAACAGGAAGCAGATGAATTTCATACGTATATGACAGACACAGCAGAACTGGGGACGCATCTCAGGGCTGGAGCCCTTGCCTAGCATTCTGTTTATTTTGAGACAGGGTCTCCCTTAGTCTCTGAGTTGCCCAGGCTGGGCTCGTACTTGCTGTTCTCCTGCCTCAGCCTCACAGTGCTGGGATTACAGAAATAAACTACACTGCCTGGTTTAGCCTTTAATTCTCTAAAAACATGCAAGAAAAAAAGAAAAAAAAATATGAGCCTAGAAAAAAACCACAAAGTACGTGCTGGTGAGATGGTGCACAACTGTTAACCCAGCCACTCAGGAGACTGAGGCAGGAGGATTTGGGGTTTGAAGCCAGCCTGGGCTATTTAACAAGCCCTTGTCTCAAAATACAATTTTAAAAAGGGCCGGGAGCGTAGGTCAGTGGTGGAGAACATACCTAACATGCTCAAGGTCCTGGGTTCAATCCCCAGCACCGCAAAACAGACAAACTCCCCACAGAGACAACCTGAGAAAGGTCAGAAAAGAAAATCACAGGTTCATCCCACGTTTCACTTCTTTAACAGGTTGAAGCAGAAGAACTATCCTGATATGTGTAGAAATAAGAATTTGGAAAACCTAACAGTTATTCGTAATCAATTAAACAAACTAAAATATTTACTAAGTGTGAATAGAACTGAACTTTTCTTTCTTTCTCTCTCTCTCTTTTCTTTCTTTCTTTCTTTTTTAGTGTCTAGGATCCAACCAGGGGCCTCACATGTGAGGCGAGCACTGTCCTGCTGAGCAGCACCCCCAGCCTGGATATGAGCTTTCTTGACAAGGTAAAGATATCTGCCAAAGTCATCAGCCTGTGGAGTCCAGGGTGGCCTTGAATTTGCTATGTGGCCCAGGCTGGCCTCAAACTCCCAGCAACCCTCCTGCCTCAGCCTCCCAAGCGCTGGGTTTACAAGTGTGTGCCTTCACGCCCAGGGTTGGTTTTAAACCTTTGTAGGGAAGTAGCAGAGGACATTCACATAACTACCAACAAGGATGTATTTTTCTAAGTCAGGACAATCATGGCAGATAAAATCGGCAAATACAACAAAATTAAAGCCTTTGTTTATCAAATTCAACTTCACAGAAGAAACCATAAATGGAGAAAAGACAACAGCAATACTACAACAAAGGATTACAACCCAGGCCACAGAAACAATCCTGTAATCCAGCCAGAAGAAAGCAAACAACCCTGTAAAACACTTTTGATATAAAAAGGGATCCTCCCAGCTGGGCATGGTAGCCTATAAACTTAGTACTCTGGGAGGCTGAGGCAGGAGGATCTCAAGTTCCAGTACAGCCTGGGTAATTTAGTGACTTAGTGAAAGCGTGTCTCAAAATAAAAAATAGAAAGGGCTAGGGGTGTAGCTTAGTGCAAAGGCCCTGTGTTTAATCCCCAATACCACACACACACACACACACACACACACACACACACACACACATGGATCCCCTCCTCCCCCAAGATACAAATGGAATGGTAGTTATTTTGCTTTTCACTGGCCTCTGAGTTTTTTTTTGTGTGTGTGGGTGGGTACCGGGGGTCGACCTCAGGACCTCACGCGCCAGCAGGTGCCCGTGCCGCTGAGCTATATCACCGGCCCTTTTTTCGTATGTGGGTTTCGGGAGTCGAACTCGGGCCCTCGCGCTTGCCAGGCAGGCGCTTATGCCGCTGAGCCATCTCACCGGCCCCTTGGTCTCTGAGTTTTGTTCTAGGCTAGAGATAAAAATATATATGTGACCCAAGACATTTCTTTGAGAAGTGGGCACTGGGCTAGAGTTCAGCAGTAGAGCACTTGTCTGCTGTGCCCAAGGCCAGGGTTCAATCCCCAGCACTGCAAAATTGAAGAAAGAAAGAGTTGGAAAGGGAAAGCGAAGAAAAAGGAAAGGAAAGAAAAAGGCCCCAACTTCTCTGAGGAAGGCTTGGAGGCCAGGGTGGGAGGACAGGGAGGTGGAGCCCCCGGGAATGCAGGGTGGATTACTGGAGATAAGCAACACTGTTTTGTAAATAGAAAAATCAGAATTGCAGTGTTATTTATCTCCTAGATAAATTAATGGGATTAACAATGGGTAGAAGATTTTTCAGACAAAGGAAGACTTTTATCCAGAGTGGGTGGGCCCGTTCAGTCCCGCATCTAGAGGTTTCCTGCAGTTTCAATGGGAATTCCTGCTGGAATTTTTGGGAAATGGAGCAAGGGAACAAACGGATTCCAAACTGTGCAAGGAGGAGTAGAGGCTGGGCCAGGGAGGAGCTGCCCTGAGGGTCCCCTGCCCTCCATGCCACGCAGCTCTCTGTCCCACTTGCTGGTCACTTTTGTAGCTGGCGCCGGCGAGGGCACGCGTGTCCTGTGGAACTCGGGCTCACCCTGCATCCCACGGCATGGCAGGGGTTGCCCTGTGGGCAGGGGCAGGGGCCAGCAGGTGGCCACTCTGTGCTCCCTGGTTGCCAAGCCAGAGGCAGGGCAAAACAGACGGCTGCTTGGGGGTGAGAGGCACACCTGGTCCCCGCTAGGGACGCCTCGTCAGCTCATGGTCAGGAGTAAGGAGGGGCCAGGCTGGACCTTCACAGTGTTTTGATTTTTTTTTTTGAGGCAGGGTCTCACTATGTAGCCCAGGCTGGCTTCTAACTCAGAGCGATCCTCCTGCCTCAGCCTCCTGAGTGCTGGGATTACAGGCGTGCCCAGCCTGTCTTTCCCATTTCTGCATCCCTAGCAAGGGTTGGACATAGAACAGACAGGGACAAAAGACTGACAGGCCTTGGGCGATCAGACTCAGCGTTGGTACTCATATCTGTCATGGTTGTTTGCCAAAGCGGCATTTTGTTTTCTGCATTTCTGAGTGCTTTTTTTTTTTCTGTTTACAGATTCTTTAAATCCCCTCTGAAGTTACAAAGTGACGCTTCCTTCTAAATATGGTGCTGTCACCAGATGTGGTAGCACGTTCCTGTAATCTCAGCACTCAGGAGGCTGAGGCAGGAGGATCGCTGTGAGTTCAAGGCCAGCCTGGGCTCCATAGTGAGACCCTGTCTCAAACGACAACGAAACCCCCAAATCAAATACACTGCTGTCCCTCTCAGCCAAACGGAGGGTGGCCTACTTGAAGAGCTGCACACCCTCACTGGGCTCCCAGCCCCCATGGCTCCCATCCTCATGCCGAGGCCCCCCTGTGCAGGCTCCTCTTCGAGGACAGGTCCTGTGTTTCCAAGACGAGGCACCGTATAAAACCAGCTGTCCGCAGCCATTTAGGTCCAGGCATGGTTAATGCCAGAGCTGCCTTCCAAATCGACGGTTAATGAGGGCGAATGGCGAGAGCCGCGTTAACGGACGCCGGCTCCAGGTAATAAACAGGCCGTTAAAGCCGGGCAGTAAACAACTTGCCAAGGACCATTTATGAATTTATTTTTTTGGGAGAGGAAAAATGAACCAACGAGGCCGTCCTCTTGGGTGACCAGGTCCCACTGGCACAAAGAGTGACCTGGGGGCAGAAGGGACTTCGGTCCCTGCTGGTCCACAGCCTTGGGGCTGGATGTGGTCAGGGCCACTGGCCCCACCCCGCCTCTGCCTCTTGCAGATGTTGTGACCCGGCAGAGGGGACCGGGACAGAGTGGACCCCGTATCTTGCTCCGTCCCTCCTGGAGCCTCCAGATGTACCCTGGAGGCAGGGTGGGCGAAGGTGGAGTTAGGGTGAGGCTGTGGGGCAGCAGAAGGCAGGGTGGGTCCCACCTCCAGTGACTGTGTCCTATGAGGAAGCAAAGATGGGGGGTGGGTGACACGAGGGGCAGAGACTGGAGTGACACAGCTCCACAGCCCATGCCAAAGCCTGCTGGCTGCCAGCAGAGGCTGAGGGGAGGTAAGGACATCCTCCCTGAGCTTTCAGAGAGCGCGGTCCTGCTGACACCTGCAGCCTTCCTGGTCCCAGACCTGTGTCTGCTTGTGCCTGTTGGGTGTTTCTATGTTTTTTGTTGTTTGTGTGTTTGTTTTTTTGAGACAGGGTCTTGCTGCGTAGCTCAGGCTGGCCTTGAAGTTGCAGTGATCCTCCTGCCTCAGCCTCCTGTGTGCTGGGATTACAGGCATGCACCACCATACCAGGCCTTCCCCAGCTTTTTTTTTTTTTTTTTTTTTTTTTTTTTTTTTGTGGTACCGGGGGGTCGACCTCAGGACCTCGCGCGCCAGCAGGCGCCCGTGCCGCTGAGCGATATCACCGGCCCCTTTTTCGTATGTGGGTTCCGGGAGTCGAACTCGGGCCCTCGCGCTTGCCGGGCAGGCGCTTAAGCCGCTGAGCCATCTCACCGGCCCCTTCCCCAGCTTTTATTCGAAGGGATGCATCCGTCCCACTTGGCCACTAAAGGACGTTGCTGAGACCCTGTGAGGGCACCGGGAAGGAACCCCAGACACACTTGTGCAGGGTATAGGCCTGTGTTAAAAGGTTTCGCTGAGATGGAGCCGATCATTTGATCTGCTGAGCTGAATAATTCTATAGTCAGAGTAGATAAACCGAGGAGGTCACTGCCCGGTGTCTATGGGATTAGGTCAAAACCAGTGAGTGGCATCTTCCCACCCTCCCGTGTCCCCCCCGTATTTTGGCGGGGGCGGGGAACCACCGAAGCCGAGGCCTCACTGTAACGTGGAAGCTCGCTCTCATGAGAGCAGGCTCTCGTGACAGCCTGAGGACAGCAGATGACAGCCCTAAGCCCACACCTGACTCCAAGGACCTGCGCCAGGCGCCCCCAAATGTCTGCCTGGTGCCACCGTCCCTGGGGCAGCGGCCAGATCCCAGCTGACAGACAGCAGAAAGACAGATCCCGGAAGGTTCAGCTCTGGCCTGCGCCTTGGTCTCTCCAAGCCTCAGTTTGTGCGGCTGTAAACTGGGAGTAATGCTCTATCCGTCGTCATAGTAGAGGGGGCTCATCAGGGTTTCTGAGGCTCCCTGATTCCATGGGGAGCCTGGCGCCCGGGAGGCAGAGTGACCCCACGTCTCCCACAGGGCCAGGCAGAGGCCCCTTTTCCTCCCTCTGTGTGCCACCTTTGTTCAGGTGTACCACGTGGGGACCTCAAAGAGGAGCGGGTGTGGAGCCGGAGATAACGGCCCCAGAAGTCCTTCGAAGACATCTTTTGTTTTGTTTTGTTTTGTTTTTTGAAACAGGGTCTTGCTATGTAGTTCAAGCTGTCCTTGGACTCATTACATAGCTCAGGTTGGCCTCAAACTCATGGCAATCCTGCCTCAGCCTCCCGAGTGCTGGGGTCACAGGCCTGCACCACCATGCCCGGCTCTGGACACCTCTTTGGGAAAGGGGTCTTTGTAGATGTAAGGAAGTTATGAATCTTGAGATGGAATTATGTCCTGACGAACACAAACCTGATGGCCAGGTGTCCTTTTCTGCCATACTGCGGACCGAGCCAGCCTGGGCTATGCAGCAAGTTCAAGGCCAGCCTGGACTCCATAGCGAGACCCTCTCTAAAAGGACCCCTAACAGTAACAGTAATAATGCTGCCGGAGGGCTGGTCGGGTAGTGCTGTTTCTTCCACCAAACTTGGAACTCTGGGGTCAGGATCTGTCCCGGGAGCCCAGGGTCCAGCAGGTGTCCACCCCCAGAGCCTGCATAGCTCAAATGCCCCCCAGGCGGTGGCGGAAATGGAAATGGGGAGGAGATAGAAGCCCAGGGAAGTCTCCCTAAAACAAACACCCCCTCGTGGGGTCCGACATGTGTGGTATTTAATCGGCTACAACAGAGCTGTCACCACCTAATTTGGAGCCTGCAAATGGAGCTTTCAGCACCTTTCGCTCTGCTTGGGAGCCACGGTGGGCACAGCCGCCCTGGAAGGCGGATGTCTGCGACTTCCATGAGCAGCTCTCTATCCCTGGGGGCAACTCCGCCTCAGGAGTTGAGGCCCAAGGGTGGTGGCCACCAGGGAGGGCGCCCTCTGCCTTTCTACTCACAGGCGCCTCCTTCCTGTGATGGGTGGAGGTGTCACAGCTCAGCCTCGGAAGTCTAGTCACCTATCAGGTGGCTTCTTCGGGCCCAGCTGGCTACTCCCCACCCCTCTTGGTAATCCCAGCACTCAGGAGGCTGAGGCAGGAGGACCGTTCCTGCCTAGCTCTTGGGGATCTTCCTGTGAGGCCCAGCTCAGGGCAGTGACTGTCCCCTGTCCTCCCTGGCAGCTGATCCCACACCCTTCCCCAGGTGGGAGGTGCCAGAGAGGCTGGACTTGGGCACAGCTCCAGGGCTGTGAGGTCTGAGCCCAGGGAGGGGCAGGATGGTGGTGCCGGAGGGGGAGCTCATGTGGAGTGGAGGGACAGAGACATGGGTACTGCCAGGGGTGGTGAGGAGCCCAGGGTGGCAGTGCAGTGAGGCCCTGAGTTCTAGCCAGCACTATGAGGCCGAGGCAGGAGAATCACAAGTTCAGGCCCCCAACCTGGCTACGTAGCAAACTTGTGATCCTCCTGCCTCAGCCTCTCTGGTGCTGGGATTAGAGGCACGGCCACCACAGTTGGTTAGGTTACATCTTATCAGAGCCCTGGGGACAGTAGCAGTCCCCATGGTTGTGGCTGCAGGGGTGATCGTCACCCCAGCTTCTGATACACCTGCACTGTTTGCAGCTGACAAGAGCTGGCAGGTCCTGGCACCTGCATGGAAGTCACAGCTGCCCTCTAGGCCACTCTGACCTGTGTGTTGTCCCAACGTGGAGGTTGGCGGTGACACTGGGGAGACAGGATGGACGCGGGTCTGAGAGGCAGGGGTGGCTTCTGGGTTCACTCTGTGTCCAGTCACAAAGAGGACAGCAGCATGCGAGCCAGAGCCCGTGATCCCGGGAGGCTCGCCCAGCTTCCCTGAGCCCTCACTTCGATCAGGGACACCAGGAGGATGCAGAGATCAAGCATCTGTGTCACAGAGGAGACTGTGTCCCCAAGAGGCCTCCCAGGACCCCCTCCCGGAACCAGCCCTGTGAGGACAGCCAGCCTGGCTGCTGATACCAGCGTACTCAGGAGGCTCAGGGAGGCTGGGGCACCTGCCCGCCTTTCTCAGTTCCGAGCAGCCTTGTCCTTCCTGGCAGCTCTGCTGGCATTAGACACTAGACTGGGGATTGAACCCAGGGCTTCCCACTGAGTGACATCCCTAGCACTTTTTATTTTGAGACCACCATCTTGCTATGTTGGAAAGTTGCCTAGGCTGAGTTCAAACTTGGAATCATCCTGCCTCAGCTTCTGATGGTGCTGGGATTATAGATGTGTGCCACCACAACAGGTTTGCATTAGATACTTGTAACTGTCCTCACCTCACCGCAACTGCCAGCTCGTCTGTCCCGCCGCTGCTCTAGCATCTTCAGCTCTGGACTGCCTTCCTCTCCCTCCTCATAACTTCCCGGCTTGGGTTCTGAACCTCCAGCCGTGAGCACTAGGGGGCGGCAGAGGCACCTCCCGCGCTTGTCTGCCATCTTGGTTGCCCAGCTGCTGGCAAAGCCCTAGACAGGACACTTAGAAGGGTGCATCGTGTTGTAGACTGCTTCAACGCTCCCTTCCGAGCTGCCCCGGGGGACCTCTTCCCCACCTTCCCGGAGCTGCCCTTAGTTAAGGGCATTTGTCCCCAGGCTGGTGGCTGAGACCTGTGCCTGGGTGGGCTGAGGCCAGAGCCCAGGCTCTCCCTCCCTTAACCACTCGTGGGATGGGCACACACATGATGGGGAGCACGTTGTTTAGTCGTTTGTGCTATACAACAAGAAGTATCTATGTGCACCCATATATCAACTCTATGCTTAACACTTTCCATCCCTCAAACCACAGGCTTCCCCCACAGCCAGGCTGCGGTGCCTGTCAAGATGGTCAGAGGCCACTACAAAGGAAAGCCTCTCGTCAGGAGCCCAGCACTGAGTCACACGGCACTTGTACCCTGGTATTAATCTGAGTCACTCCAAGTCTTAAGTTTCCAAAACACTGAGAAGCGCCTGGGTTGGCATTTCCCACCCCTGGGGTCCCTGTCAGAGCTAGGGATGCTCCCTGCTTTGTGTCACATTTATGTATTCCCTGATTTGCTTGTTTGTTGTTTGGTTTTCTGAGAAGGGTCTCCTTATGAACTCATGGGGATCCTCCTGCCTCAGCCTCCCGAGTGCTGGAATTATAGGCATGCACTACCATGCCCAGCTTTTTTTTTTTTTCCCTCCTAAGTGCTAGAGACCAAACCCAGTGCCTCTTAAAAGTGCTCTGCCACTGAGCCACACCTCAGCCTCCCGCAAATATGTATTTAGCACTCAGACCTTGCTGTAGGCTCTGAGGGTACAGCAGGGAACAAGAGATGAGGTCCTGGCCCTGGTGGGGCTGCCCCACAAGAGGGAGGAAATGTCACTACCAGAAGAGACCATTTCTGAGTTTCTGGCATTGAGAGGATCACAGCCTTCATGGTCGAATGGGGATGAGAGCGAGCCCTGGCTCGGGTGGCCTCTGACCTGTGGAGCTCTTGTCTTTTCTCTGCCTGTTGCTCTTGCTGGAGTAACAAAGCCTTTTGACTCTGACCCCTGGATCGCTTATCTTCTGTCAGCATCCATGAAACTGAGGAGCCAAGTTGTTGGCCTGCAACTGGGATAAAATCTCAGCCCTTCACAGTTGTTGACAGACTGACATTTGGAGGGGGCGTGTGTGTGGGGGGCACAGTGAGCGTCAGCAGGAGACACGCATGGAAAGGAAGCAGGGAACCCAGAGGGCGGATCCAGCACTGGTCCACATGAAAGGTGGTGCCAGGCCAGCGTGGGACGCCTGCTGTGGATGTGGGTGCTTGGGGTTTGCTCTGGAGACACAGCTGAGATGAGGGAAGGAGGCCTGAGCAGCTGTGCCGATGGCCCCTGGTGGGGTGGGCGATGCAGAGGAGAGAGCTGCTGAGCTCTGAGGGGGCGCTTCAGGGCTGAGATCCCCATGGGAGACCTGGGAGGCCATGAGGGTCTGGAGCTTGCGGGGAGGCTGGGCTGGAGATGTGGACTTGGGGACACGGAAAGCCAGGCGATGGGATGGTGGCTCCCTGCGGGAGCTGAGCCCCATGTGTGTGCCCTGCAGAACCTCCTAGGTCAGTCCAGGGGGACCCATGGCTGGGCCTGAAGGTCCCTTTCTGGCCCCCGGTGGTTCCTAGGTTCCCTTGTCGCTTAGTGCTCCAGAGCAAGGCTCCGGAGCCAAACAGCCCCGGGACACTTGCATGGTGGACTTGGCCGCCACGTGTGCCATCCAGCAAACCCTCAGCTCCATGAAGCTTGGTTCCCCAGCCTCAGAACAGGAGTGATGGTATCCACCTCTGGGGTTGTCACACGGATTAAAGACATAGTTCCTGCCACATATTTAGCACTGTGCCCGACACATAATGAGCACTCAGCATTACCTGCATGCCTGTTGGGGACCAAATTGTGTCCCCCAAATACATATGTTGAAGCCCTAACCCCAGGGACCTTAGACTATGTATTTGGAGACAGGGCCTTTAAAGAGATCATTTAAGTTGCAGTGGAACTCAACGGCTCATGCTTCCTTCCCTCCCTCCCTCCCTTCCCCATCCCCTACTCTATCTTCCTTCTTTCCTTTTCTTTTCTTTTTTCCTTCCTTCCTTCCTTCCTTCCTTCCTTCCTTCCTTCCTTCCTTCCCTCCTTCCCCCTCAGTACTGAGGATTGAACCCATGGACATTCCACCACTGAGCCATATCTCCAGCCCTTTTTAGTTTTTATTTTGAGACAGAGTCTCACTAAGTTGCCTGGGCTGGCCTTGAATTTGTGATCTTCCTGCCTCAGCCTCCCACATCTCTAGGGTTACAGGCATGTGCCACGGCACTGAGCTCTTCTGACTGGTTTTCTTGTAAGAGAAGAGATTGGTATATATAGAGTAGTGCACAGACGTGCACGCACAGAGAAAGGACCACGTGAGGACACAGTGATGCAATGGCCATTGGAAGGCGAAGGCTACAGGACACAGGAGAAACCAAACCTGCCGGCACCTCAATCTTGAACCTCTAGCCTCCTGATTCATGTGGAATTGATCTCTGTTGTTGAGCTACCTGGTCTGTTATGATAGCCAAACTGACACACCGTTCAGCCTCAATTCCATTCATAATTTTGTTTTTTCCTGTACTGGGGATTGAACCCATGGGCTGCCAAGCTACATCCCCAGGTGTTTTTGCTTTTCCTTTTGAGAAAGGGCCTTACAGTGTTGGCCAGGCTGACCTTGAACTTGAGATCGTCCTGCCTGCACCCTCTGAGCAGCTGGGAGCACAAGTGCACCCCTGTTGCGTCCAATGCGGGGGGACAGGCAGTGAACAGATGACCCAGTGGAGAACAGCAGACGGAGTGCTGGGGCAGTGCTGTGCCACCAGGGCCTGTACTGCAGAGCGGAAGCTTCAATCTGCCATTCACTGGGAACACGGGCTGCCAGGGTCTCAGCGGGGTCTGTCTGCTGACTTCCCTCAGCTGCTCCCACTTCCCTGGGGCATCTGCATGCGGGGGCTGGTTGATGTGGGGTAGAAAGGCCTTCAATTCCAAAGGGTTGGCCCCGTTCTATTTATTTATTTATTTGTGTGTTTATTTATGAGACAGGATCTCACCACTCTGTAGTTTTTTTTTTTTTTTTTTTGTGGGTACGGGGGGTCGACCTCAGGACCTCGCGTGCCAGCAGGCGCCCGTGCCGCTGAGTGATATCACCGGCCCTTTTTTCGTATGTGGGTTCTGGGAGCTGAACTCAGGCCCTCGCGCTTGCCAGGCAGGCACTTATGCCGCTGAGCCATTTCACTGGCCCCACTCTGTAGTTTTGGCTGGCCTTGTACTCACTTATGTAGCCCAGGCTGGCCTCAAGGAGATCCTCCTGCCTCAGCCTCCCAAGACTTGGGATTACAAGTGTGCACCACCACACTCAGCTAGCCCAGTTCTAGAGTTCCCCATGGGAAGGTACGAGACCTTTGTCATGTAGTGAAATTAGAAAGTGTTGGGTGAATGGATGGATGATGGGTGGATGGATGGATGGATGGATCAAGGAAGGAAGGAAGGAATGAATGGTTGGGTGAATTAGGGGTAGATGAATATTTGGATGGATTGATGGATGAATAGATTGAAGGATGGATGAATGGATGAATTTTTTTCTTTGTGTTTTACTTGTTTTGTGAATGGATGGGTACATGGTTGAATGAATAGTGAGATGGATGAATATTTGGATGGATGGATGGATACATCTGACCAGCTCTGTTTAACATGTTCACCTGAAGTTCACTCTCTCTGGATAGCCAGGTCCTACTGACCTCAGCCAAACCTGCTCGCTGCCCCGAACTGTACTTTATTTGTTTATTTGTTTTTGTTCTTTGTGTTTTGAGACCGGGCCTTGATTTGTTGTTGAGGCTGACCTTGAACAGAGCTTCCCCTCTGAGAGGAGGGGCAGCCACTAAAAATAAAAAGTATTTTAAAACTGTTTTTTTTTGTGTGTGTGTGGTGCCAACAGTCAAGCCCAAGGCCTCACGCATGCTAGACACGTGCTTCATCCCTGAGCTACATCCACAGCCCAAAACTATTATTTCTTTGCTTCTTGCCTTTTTCCTGAAAGACGACGTGGGTAAGCTTAAGTTGAAATCAGCTCCAGTAAGGAAAATGAAGTGAAGTCAGGAATTAAGAAACAGAGGACTTGGAGACCCTGACCTAGCAGACATACACAGCTGCAGGTACGGAGCTACCCGGCAGCCTGGGTGAAAGGAGCAGGTGATCAGTCGCACAGCAGGCACTTATGGTCAGAAAAGGAAGCCAACGCATGACGACCGGAGTGGAGTGTGCTGCATGAAACAGAAAAAATTAAATCCGATGCCCGCCTAAACATCTTGAATTGAAAGAATTTTGCAATGCTGTGCCTGCCAGGTCCTAGGTAGAACTTCTACATAAAACCCAGACTGAGGCAGGAGGAGGGCTGTGAAGAAATTAGTATTATTACACATAGCAGTGGACGGAAACTAACATCTCCGATCTGATGTGCCACTTGTGGAGAAATGAAACTCATATGCTCGCTGGTTGGAAAAATGCTTCCACCTAATTGCTTGTGGACGAAGCACTTTATTTATAGACATCGGAAGGAAATTTGGCTCCCTTGCTCTGTAATACGGCAGGGAACAGGGCCAGGTAGCTGCCAGCTCTGGGATGCCCTGTTCCACGGGGCAAGAGTGTGGAACCTCTTTCCCGACTCATCTCTTTTTCTTAGGCACTTAAAATGATTTGTAGGACTCTGAAGCAAATGTGCTTAGCCATGACCATGAGGGGTCAGGAACCCCCTGGGGGCTGAGGTGGTGGGGTCGCAGGGCAAGGGACCCTGCGAGACCCCTCTGCTCTTCCCAGGCTCCAGTTCGCTCCCAAGGAGGTAGGCGATGGATCCTGCCCTGTTCCAGATTGCAGACACTGCAGCGGGTGGTGTGACATCCTCACACCTTCCCTGGGCTGGAGGGGACCAGGAAGCTAGGACACTGGAGAAGCAAACCACCCCCAGCCCTGGGCCCTCAGCAGCAGGACTGTCCCTGGGAGGTGATCTTCACTCTGTGCACTCCAGGGAAGCCAAGGGAAGCCCAGAGAACGGTTGACTGGCCCGTGGGGAACCCCATTTCAGGAGGGAAATGGGATTTGGGCCACAGCTTTGGGTTTGAAGATGGGGCCAGGCAGAAAGGGCCACAGCTGCCAACAGGGAACATGCAGGCTCTACACAGTGTGCGACTGCTCCAAGCTGCTGCGTTCTCTTGTGGGCCAGCATTGATTGAGCGCCTGCTGTGTATGCGGCCCGATGCCCCATGGACTGTTTTCTGGGAGGACAGAAACAAACAGCACCTGCCTGTCCTGCTGCCAGAGCCACATGCTGGGGAGCTTGCAGCCCATGTGCTGCTTCCTCTGAGGCCCAGGACCCAGCCCTCTGGTTCACCTGGGGTCTGCAGTGGCCTCCTGGCTTGTACCCCTGGTGGCAGCCAGCTGAGCCCCTGCAGCCTGCTCTCCAGGCATAAGTCAGAGAGACACATTTCAAAGTGGCCCCGGGCAGTGGCATTTAAAGGCGGGTCAGGGGCTACTCCAGGTGCAGGGAGAGGGAGATAGTGACTAGCGTGGAGTCTTCTACAGGCCTGGCTATGAGCTTTCAAGAGCCAAGCTGGCTGCGCTGTAGTCCCCACTTATTTAATCAAATACAACACTGGGTGCTGCCGGGGAGGTATTTTGCAGCTATGGTTGATTCCTGCAATCGGTTCACAGTAAGGAACTGATTGATACAATGGGTGGGGCTTGTCTAATGTATCCAAGGCCTAAGAACAAAGACTGAGGTTTCCCAGGAGAAGGAATTCTGCCTCAAAATGCAGTACCTCGGTTCCCAGCTGTCCAGCCTGCCCTGTGCCCCGGGACGGGCTGGCCTTCCCATCATGTGGGCCAGCTTCTTCACACATGTCTCCTAACATACATGTGCATACACACATGTACACATTCACATGCGCGCACACACATGCACCCCATGGGTTCTGGCTTTGTGGAGAGCATGGCTGACACAAACAAGCCTTCTATTAGAGTCAGGCCCGTGCCCACCAAGCCTCACTGCGCAGGCCCCCGCCCCACCAAGGGCTCCCTGGCAGCTCATCCTTCAGCCGCACCCACTATGCCTCACATGGGGCCTTTGCACAAGCCGCTCCCTCTGCCTGCACCCCCCTCCCAGACGTCTGCACTGTGCTCACTCCTTCCCTTCTTACAGCTGCTACTGAAACATCTCTCTCCTCGCCGCCTGCCACTTGCTCCTGTCCTCCTTCGCTTTGCCCTGCTCTCTCCACCCCTCTCGCATGCAGCACGCACTGCTGGAGCCCTTGCTTCCTGTCATTTCTCCCTTAGTTTCTTTATTAAGTGGAAGTACTTCGAGGACAGAGCTCATGTTTCTGTTTTTTTTTTTTTGTGGGTACCAGGGTTCGACCTCAGGACCTTGCGCGCCAGCAGGCGCCTGTGCCGCTGAGCGATATCACCAGCCCTTTTTTCATATGTGGGTACTCGGAGTCGAACTCAGGACCTCCCGCTTGCCAGGCAGGCGCTTATGCCGCTGAACTATCTCACCGGCCCTCATGTTTCTGTTGATGACTGCCCTGTCCCCACTCCTAGGTCAGCCTGGCACAGAGTGGGCGCTTGTCTTCATCTTAAAGAAACCTGCTACATTGAGAGGTGTAGGCATCAGACTCTTCTCACCGCTGTGAAGGCTGGAAGCCCAGGATCAAGGTCCTGGCAGGTTGTTTCTGGCCGGGTCTCCCTGTCTGGCTTGCCGACAGCCACTTCTCGCTGTGCCTCATGAGCCTTTCTCCAGGGCAGGACAGAGACAGCGCCCTCTGTTTTCTCCTACAAGGGCACCAATCAATCAGGACAAGGCCCACCTGTGACCTCATTTGGCTTTAGTGACTTCCTCAAGATCTGAACTCTGGGTACAGTCACAGGACTATTTGGGATCAAGGACAGAACTCGGTCTGTAGCAGTGCTTACTAAACCCTTATTGAATGAAAAGAATTGTACGGATCCATGTGATTGGTACTCCGGGAGCCCCTCAACCAACCCAGAGGGTACAGAAGCTTCCAGAAGAGAAGACCCCTGGGCTAAACCTGAAAAGTGCTTCAGTGTGATAGACAGGCAGGAAGTGGGAAACTGAGGCAGGAGCTGGTGCTGTAGTCTTGAAGCAGAATTTCTTTTCCTTCTGGGAAACTTTTGTTTCGTTCTCAGACCTTTGACTGATTAGACAAGGCCCATCCACCCGTTACCTCTGACTAATCAAGAGCTCAGGTTCCGTGATGTTCAGCCACCACCGAGCTGGGAACAGAGGAGCAGAAGGTCTGGGTGGGGGCCAGGTGGGCTCAGCCAGGAGACAGGAACCACACGGTCAGCTGGACAGCGGGAATTGTGTATACAGGACAGTTAGCAGGGTACAGCGTCGTTGCCTGGGTCACTGCTGGGGTAAAAAGAACTGTAAGGCTGGTGTGGGCAGCAGCACAGGGAGCAGCCTCCAGCCATGGGTGGGGGAGCAAAGGGGAGGGTCTGGCTTAGTTGTATCTGAGTTGCTTCAAGGAGGACCCAGGGTATTGGGGCCCCAGACTCCAAGGAGGATGCTGGGCAGCCAGCGTGGGGACCCAGGCACTGTGAGTGCTGGGAAAGCTGCAGACTAACTGAGCTGATTCCGTAGCAAAGCAGAGTCTCCGGGTGATGCCCCGGAAGAGTTTCTAGCAAGGGTGGCGAGTATCTTTCACTGATTACGGAGAAGGGGTATGGTGATAATGAGCCAAAGACAAGGATGAGCAGAATCGACTGAGGCTGATGCAGGCTGACCTTTGACCCAGGAGCTGCACCCAGCGGCGGCGTGTGACTCCCAGGAGAAGAAAGGTCACAGCAGCTTTGTGCACACCGCCCTAAAATGGAAACAGCCTAAGCATCATGGACTAGAGATGGGCTAGTTACTTTGCGGGACACATGCAAAATTAAATAGTACGCAGTAATAAAAAAAAAGAGCAAACTATTGGCACCTGCAGCAGCGTGGATGATCCCCACAAACGTAACGATGAGCACGAGAAGTTCTGCTCAGCGCTGGGTCTGAATGTCCTGGAGACAGAATCATGCAGTGTTCGCCCCGTCTGCGTATTGCCAAATTCTGTTAGCAGACATTTAAACACCGGCAGAAGCCACCGTGGGGGAAAGAATGTGCACAGTGGTTATCTCTGGAGGGGCAGAGGGTGAGTGGGGACATGAGGATCCCCCGTGGGGACACCGATGTTGTCATGTGCTCAGGATGGAGAGGTGGCAGGTATGGCGTTAGTATCTGTCACACCGTACAGGTACGCGCAGGGTGTGTGCACGTGAGTGGATGTAGGTCACACATACCTTGAAAGGTTGCAAAGATTAAGGCCAGAGCAGGGACGTCACATCCCTGTGTGACCAGGGGACAAAGGCCTGGTGCACAGAAGACCTCCGTCAATTACTGCTGGAGACAGAAGGGATGAGTGGCAGCAGTCACCTCCTAGGACAGACGCCTTGACACCTCCTGGCAGAGAAGGAGATGGAAAATGAAACCAGACAAAACACTCAGGTTAATCAACCACAAATAGCCATTTATCTATCCAATTTGGGGACAGTAACGGAGTGCTGGGTGGCCGTGATTACAGCACCGGCTCCTGTTTGGGTTGACAAATTAATCTGCCCAGGGTTTGGGAAGTGAGGGGGACATCTCCCTCCACCACCCCACCCCGGCCCCACAGCCTCCCCCGGCTTCCTGGAATAGATGGGGGCTGCCTGATTTCCATGTAGATTACCCAGCGATGAATGTAAATTGATGTAAATCAGGGACACAGATCAGCGGCCACGGCCCCTCATTTTGCACAAACGGTGGCCCGTGGCTGTCTGGGTACCTTCTCAATCTGAGCCTGGCAGCCTTTCGGGGCACGGGGGGGGCATGGAGGAAGCCAAAGGCACGGGCATGTGGAGCCCTTGAGGAATAGCATTTCTCAGGAAAGATACCTGTGACAGCCACCAGCGGTGCCACACCCCGTGAGCGCCCCGGACACATCCCCGCTCTAATCGACACGTTGAGCCTGCGACGAGGAGATGGTGACGGCTTTTATAAAAGCAATATATGTTCATGGCAGGAAAGCTAGGACATTCAGATAAACAGAGAGAAAGGAAAATAATCACAGCCACCCACCAGTGCACCAGTCACAAATAATCAGTTGAAATTTACAGCTGTGTCTTTCAAATCTGTTGTAACGTGCATGCAGATAGCCGTGTCCGTCTATAGAATTTGCATTTTTCAGCTCCATGTCACGAATCTGTTGGGTGGGGGCTGGTGCTGGGCGTTGAATGCAGGACCTCGAGCATTCTAGGCAGGTGCTCCACCACTGGGCCACACCCCCACCCCTCAGGAATCTCATCGCTGAATCAGGATCAGTGATTTATCCAGAATAGATTCTCCAGGAAATGTAAACTAGCAGACATGTCTTCTCTCAGTGCCTTCCAAGGTCCTGTGCCTAAATTTACTTTTGTGTTACTTTTCCTTAAAGAGTGTTCCCTAAACTATCCAATTGCTGTGCTTCACCATACCCAATTCCACGCCTCGTCGAAAGATCGCACTTCCCAGAAAGTTGTGTTGAAGCCTGACCCTGGGTACCTGTAAAGTGGTGCTGTTTGGAATTAGGACCTTTGCAGATACAATCAGGGCAAGCTGGTACCGTGATGTTGGGCTTCTCGTCCCCAGAATGTATAGAAAATACTGCACATTTCTGGCTGAGAATAATGGCGTGTGCATGTAGTCCCACCATTTGGGAGGCTGAAATAGGAGGATGGCGAGTCCGAGGGCAGCCTGGGCTACCTAGCAAGATCCTGACTCAAAACAGACATGAAAATATAATTCTGCCGTTTGGAGCCAGCTGGTTGGTGACATTTTTTGTGGCAGCTCTGAGGTTCTAATGCAGTCAGGGACCCCAGAGCTTGCTAAGCACAGGAATTCTGGGGGAGACTGCAGTGATCCTCAGGGTTTTGGGTGAGGGAGGTCCCAGATCAAGGAAAGGGAGCAAGTTGAGGGCCACCCTGCCAGCAGTGTGGGATTAAAAGAAATGTTCAGTCTCAGTTTTTTTGTTTTTTTGTTTTTTACTTCTTTCTCTCCAGCGACCCAAGTGGCATCCGCTCCACCTTGGATGCCAAGCTAGGGCTCCACTTTGTCTCTTTCTGCACTTGCAGGAACCCCAGGTGAGTGGGACGGTCCCTATTTTCCTGGCGGGAAAGCCAGGGAGGCTACACAGCATCCCCAGAGCTGGGCTCAGCTTGCAGGACCCTCACCCTGAAGTCCTGAAGTCCGGAATCTTTCCCTTCCTGCTGCCTTCCTTCCAGCGGCATTAGAGCCCTAGGCACCATTTCCAGCCCTCACTGACTACAGCGCCGAGTCCAGGGGCAGCGTGCAGGTGGCACGTGCCAGCAGGCAATGCCAGGCCCTGCTCCCTGCCACCTCTGCCAGTGCCCAGGAAGCGTGTGCCGGGTGCTGTGCATGGGAGGGGAGAATCTTTACATAAAAAGAAAAGACTTCAAATTTATTTATTTTTTAGTCTTTTTTAATAGTATACATGATACATAATAAACATATTCATCATGGGAATGAGGACACAGATATAGCATACCTTTATTCTTTTTCCCTCCCCTCCCCTCCTGGCTTCTCCACCCCTGTCCCCTTCCCATTTCCACAGAGCCCATCTCCCTGTATTTTGTCTTCTTTTATTCCACTCTTTTCAATTGTTTTATTTTTAGCAGTCCGTGCTTGCAGACAATGATGATTGCATTCCTCGTGAGGAGTGGGTGCATGTACATAACACATCTTAATTTCTTTGATGTCTCCTTCCTCTCCCCCCCTTCCATCTCATGGTCCCTTTCCCGTTTACAAAAGATCCATCTCCTCGTTGCTTATTATCCTCCTTTTATTTTACTCTTTAAATCAGTTATACATTGGGTTTCTCATGTAAGAGAACCATGCAGTATTTAACCTTCCATGTCTGATTTATTTCACTTAGCATTATGATCTCAAAGTGGATCCATTTTCCTACTTTTTTTTTTTTTTGAGACAGGGTCTCACTATGTAGCCCAGGCTGGCCTCGAACTCATGGTGATCCTCCTGCCTCAGCCTCCCAAGTGCTGGGATTACAGGTGTGTGTCACCATGCCCAGCTTTATTTTTATTTATTTATTTATTTTTATTTTTTATGTTTTCAGAACTGGGGATGGAAGCCAGAGCCTCCTGTATGCTGGCAAATCCTCACCACTGAGCTGCCGCCCCCGCCCTATTATCTGTGTTCAAAACAAAATGCTCTATGGATTTCTTATGCTCTGCCCTCTTTCCTCTGGAGCCCGAGCAAACCGCTGAGAACACCTGTCTTCACAAGCTGCCAGCAGCAGGGCTGTCACCCACCCCTTCTGTGGTCCCGCACGGTGTGGGTTCAGGCACCAGGGCTCCCGGAAGTTGTCCCACCAGGTCACTTACTTTTTTTTTTTTTGCAGGTTGTGGATGGAGCCCCAGGCCTCACACATGCTAGGCAAGCGCTCTGCCATGAAGCCACACCCACAGCCAAACTAGATGACTTCTTTTTTTTTTTTTGTGGGTACGGGGGGTCGACCTCAGGATCTCGCACGCCAGCAGGCGCCCGTGCCGCTGAGCGATATCACCGGCCCTTTTTTCGTATGTGGGTTCCGGGAGTCGAACTCAGGCCCTCGCGCTTGCCAGGCAGGCGCTTACACCGCTGAGCCATCTCACCTGCCCTCAACTAGATGACTTTTTACTGCTCCTCTTACTTGACATCAGGGCCCATGCGCAACACACAGCACTCACTCTGAGAGCCCCCCCGTTTTGTTCCTGATGCAGGGCCCCGTGGTGGAAACTTCCAGGCGGACACCTCCGTGCTGACCTTGAGCACGGTGCTGTCCCCAGCAGGAGAGACAGGAGGAGCCCAGCAATTATGCACTGATGGCTGTCAACCCAGCACGTCCAGGGGACAGGGCTTTTCGCCCAGGCAGGCATTCGATGCAAATGACACACATAGTCATAAGACTCAAAAGGTAATTTGTATGTGTCTCAAATTGTACCCTACCTTTCCCCCATCAATTTCCCTCTCTTGTAAAAGGTGAAATTAAAGGCTTCAGAATATTACACCTTTTAGTAGTTACCAGGTGACGGGGAATGGAAGTGTCAGAGTCACTGACAGGCTGGCAGGTTGAGCTCGGAGTGTGCTTTACCCCAGCTCCAAGCTGGGCATTTGGTAGCCGGGGCTCGGAGACAACAGCAATTAATTTAGGGAAAGCAGACCCCGGTGACCCCTTGTATGAGCAACCTCACCAGCAGGGATGCTTGGAGCTCTGGGGTCCCTCCCTCCCTCCCTCCCTTCCTTTCTCAGACCAGCGTCTTTCACTTAGTGCTGTGGTTGGGATCCAAATGACTCCCCAAGGGCTCATTGTATGGGAGGCTTAGTCACCAGGGAAGGCACTAAGCGACACCCCTAGCTTTTTAAACTCTTTTAAATTTTAAGACATGGTCCCAGCCAGACATGGTGGCGCACACCTGTAATCTCAGCGCTAGGGAGACTGACATGGGAGGATTGCTGCAAGTTCAAGGCTCTCCTGGGCTACATAGTGAGTTCAAGCTGAGCCTGAACTACATAGCGAGACCCTGTCTCGAACGAACAAATAAAAAAGATATGGTCTTGCTAAATTGTTCAGGTTGGCCTTAAACTTGCGATCCTCCTGCCTCGGTCCCCTAAGTTCCTGGAATTACAGGTGTGTGCCAACGCACCCAGCCTGTGTTTCATTTTCATTGTATTTTCTTTAACAAGCACGGCTTGCTTGTCCTATGCCTAGAGCTTTATAAATCTTTACCCAGAAGGTGGACACAGCAAAAATGGAGAGGCAGGAGGCAGAGCAGCACCTGAAGGCAAGTGGAGGTGGAGAGATTTCAGTAGGACAGGCAGGCAGGAAGGCCGGCCAGGTGAGGGCCAAGCCTGAGGAGGAGAGAGAGGAGTGGATGATGCTCAGATATGGGCGGAAACTGCCATCCTGTGGAGCACTGGGTCGGGGGGTGGGGCTTGCTTCTGACTCTAGCACTGGGGATCTGACCTCTCTTGGGGACCTCAGAGTGTCTGAGCAGCAGTTACAAATGCAGCTTTTGTGGGCTCCAAAGTTCCTACTGTTTGGGGGAGTCTCTTTTTTTGTTAGGACAGGCTCTCACTCTGTAATTCAGGTTGGCCTTGAACTTACTGTGTAGCCCAGGCTGGTCTGCAACTCATGGCAATCTTCCTGCCTCAGCCTCCCAGGTGCTGGGATCACAGGTGTACACCACCCTGCCCCGCTCTGGGGGAGTCTTATTTTATTTTATTTATTTTTTTGTCTTTTTGAGACAGGGTCTTGCTCTGCAATTCCGGCTGGCCTTGAACTCACTTTGTAGCCCAGGCTGGCCTCAAACTTGGAGCGATCCTCCTGCTTCATGGGGGAATCTCTTTAAAAAAATACAAAGCTGGGTGTGGTGCACACCTGTAATGCCAGCACGCAGGAGGCTGAGGCAGCAGGATCGCTGTGAATTCAAGGCCATCCTGGGCTATATAGTGAGTTCAAGGCCAGCCTGAACTACATAGCGAGCCTCTGTCTCAAAAAGAAAAAAAAGGAAAAGAAAAGGAAATTACAGGACATGTGAGCGTCCCATTCACTTGAAGGGCCTTGAGCTTACAGGTCCCCTCCAGTGCACAGCTGGGTGTTAGAGAAGCAGGTGTGGCCCCTGGATATCAGGGAGAGAGACTGTGTCTTAGTCACTTTCCTTGCTGCTGGACACAATACCCAACACCCGCAGCTTAGAGGAGAGGTTTACTTTGGCTCACTGGTTGCGGGCTGCAGTCTCCAGGGTGCCGGCTCCAAGCCCGGCCTGCGAGCTCGCAAGGCTCTTGGGACATCTAGATCCAGACCTTAACAGATGGAGAAGAGGCTGTGGCAAAGCAAGGGGAAAGAAATTGGGATGTGCCCTCGCGCACTCCCTGGGGACTCCCATGGGTACAGAGAGCCAGTGGCAGCTCACGGAGGTCAAGTGGAAAGGAGGGGTGGGTGACCAGGACCCATTGCCTCCACCCTCCAGGTCCTCTTCTCACCCTTGGTAGAGTCACGAGATCAGAAGAGGTGACCTACGTTTCTGGGTCTCCACCGGCAGACCACAGGTTGTGGGGCTTCTCGCTCTCCACAGTTGCTCAAGCCAGCTCCTTGTAGTACCTCAGTGTGTGTGTGCACGCGCGCACATGTTTGTGTACACATGCCTGGATGCGCGGGTGTCCTGTTGGTTCTTTTAGTGCCCTGCCTAATAGGACAGGTGCACAGCAGGTGTCCAGGGGCGCGGGGTGGGGAAGGCAGCACACATGGGACTGGCCTTGTCTGTTAGCCACGGCAGCTCATTCCTAGCACATTTTATGCACAGAGCCTCTGAGCCAGGTTTCATTTGTAAATGAGAGGAAAGTCTGCACTGCCCACATTTCTTTAAACAATTGCTGGAGAGCCAGTGTTCATGTGGAATCTGCAGAACTGGCCCTTGGCTGGGCTTCCAAGAGCCAAGGGAATTTCTGGAATTGTAAGCAGGAATCTGTATGCGTTTGCATTTGAGTATTTTTCTGGGAAAAAGGCTCCATGGCTTCCAAGGGCTCTAGGAGTCTCCTGGAGAAAGGGTAAGTGCTACAGCGCCACTGAGGAAGAGAGGCGCTCACGCGGGGCCTGGGGTTTGCTCTGCGAGGCCCGGTGAGCCTGAGAGCTGCATTCCTTGCCTGAGAGCTGGGGAAGGTGTTGCTGCTGCCGCAGCCGCCAGGTCTTTGGATGTCGGGCTGCAGAGCTGGGCTGCCCAGAGCGGTGGCCCTGACCACAGTCGGCCACCGAGCCCTTGGAAAGCAGCTCATCCAAAGGGAGATGTGTGAGACGCTCACCAGATTTCAGACAAATGTGTGACTTCTCTCCCTTAGTAACCGTCGCATTGATGATACGTCACAATGGCAGTATTGTGTTAAAATATATTATTTGAATTTATGTCTCCTCTTTTACCTCAGTCCCACATATGGCTCACACTGTGGCTCGCTTGGCATTTCTGCTGGAATGAAGCCATGGTGTGGGACAGGAGAAGGGGCTGCCAAAGCTGGTCCTGGGGCAAGTTCCAGGGTGCAGCCGAGTGGCATAGACTTTGGGCAGCACTCACCCTAAAACTGTGTGTGCCTGCCTGCGTGACGATCCTGAGGAAGGGTTGCAGAGACCCTCTTGGTCTGAAAGATGGCCTGGGTTCGACTCTGGCTTGCAAGGTGCCACCTGCTGACCCGTTGCAGGACGCTGCCCTTCCTTCTCTGAGCCTTGGTTTCCCCACCTGTAAAATGGGCACATCAATATTGCACAGCTCTTAATGTTGATGAGGGAATAAATGAGCAAATATTTGCAAAGGCTTAGCTCACAGCTGGGCACATGGCAACCCTCAGTTAATAGGAACTAATCTTTTCATTACAAACTAGGGTTAAAATCCACATTCTGCCGCTTGTATATGGGATGACCTTGGCATTCTACTTCACCAATTCTCAGGTTCCTTTTTTGTAAAGCAAAGATGTCATTACCAATAAATGAGTAAAAAACATGCACAGGAAGTGACTGGCACTCTGCGTGACACAGAGAAGGCTCTGATAAACTGCAAATCATCATCTTCGTCTGCCTGTTATTTCAAAGTCTGTTCCTGGGACCAAGAGATGCTGTGTTTCAGCAATAAAATGTCCTTTCTCCACTTGTGTCTCTGAGTAGTCAAGGGTCAAGTTTAGGCATCCTCTCTGGTCAGTGTGGCATCTGGTAAGAGGCTGAATAAACATGCAGCCTGAACCTTCTTCTAGGGACCTACCTTATGCCGCATCCAGAATCTGACCAAAAGCTTGTTTGTTTAGTTATTTATTTGGTTTTTTGAGTCAGGGTCTCCTTATGTAGCTCTAGCTGACCTGGAACTCACTATGTAGCACAGGCTGGCCTTGAACTCTCGGTGATCCTCCTGCCTCAGCCTCCTGAGTGCTGGGATTACAGGTGTGTGCCAACACGCTTGGCTTGATCGAAAGTTTTAAAAGGACAGTTACTGCTGTGAACCAGCTCTAGGGGTGCAAGGAGCCTCATGGCCAGCTGTGGTGGTAGCAGCATGATTTATTTGCAAGGCCTAGAAACTTTAGACCTGCATTCAAGGCCGTGTCCTTGCCCCTCTCCTCTCTGGCATGTGTGTTTGGGTCTTGGTTGTAACTTATTTTGGATTCACAGCTCCACATGACATTTCTGGTTTTGCTTTGCCTGACTGGTGGGTCCAGAAGACCAAACGGGAACCTTGCATGGGATGTTGTGTTTCTGAAGTAAAGTTGCCCAGTGGAAAAGCCTGGAATATGATTTATGGGTCCGGGGAAGTTGCCTGGCATGAAATAAAGGATGGGATAATGTCTGGTCCACCCTTGAGAAGAGAGGCTTTTCTGTCCAGGAAGCTGAGTATTTCAGAGGAGCAGGCCTGGTGGTTCATCTCAGCAGGGCTTCACAGAAGGGTGTGGGGATTATCTTTTCCAGGCATTGGAGGAAAAGGCAGCTGTGGTGGGGTGGGAAGCCTGCTGGTGCTGTAGCTGAGGAACGTGGCTTCAGATCGGGGCACTTCCTCTTGCTACCTGACCTGTTTCCTCGGAGGAGGATAATGCGTGGCTGCTAGGCTTCAGGGATGGTTAGAGGGAATAATATGTAAGATGGGGCACGCAAGGGAGAACTGGTGCTTCCAAAACATTCGTTGACTCCAAAACCACTTGACGAGTGCAGAGTTAGTGGCAGGAATATTCTTAGCCCTGTGGTTGTGAGAAAAACACAGAACATCTCTGAATTCAAGATGGCGGCCATGGCCAATGGGAGGGCTGTGGGAGGAGCCCACAGAGGGAACAGGTCCACGCACCGTTCCCCTCTGCAAATGGACAGAGGAAAGGAAGTGGCAGTGTGGGTGAGGGGGCTTGTCTTAGTTACTTTCCTCTCTTTGCTGAGACAAAATACCTGACACCCAAAGTTAAGGAAGAAAAGGTTTATTTAGCTCACGGTTTGTGGAGGTTTCAGTCCATAATCAGCTGGTTCCAAAGCAGGGTGTCATGGCACAGGGGCAACAGCTCAAAGTAGCAGAAGACAGCAAAAGCACCAAGAGCAAAAAAATGGGGAGAGCAAGCCTTCCTTCCTCCCTTATATTGTAAGCAGGCTACCCGCCCTAGGGCGGGTGTAGCACTCTCACCGCCTCCCTGCCCTCCTCTTGCACAGGCTCAGGATGTTTACAAAATGAGGACCTTGGCTCCCTGCTGAGTCACTTAGTAAAATTTTTAAACTTCTCAAGTTGACACAACAAACAACATCCTAGAGTGGTAAGGGCATGTCCTCCACACTCCAGGATGTAGAACTGCTGAGTTACTTAGTTAAGCTTCTAGACTTCTCAAGTTGACACAATGTATCAACCATCGCAGGGCTAGTGCAGGAGCTGGGAGATGGCAATGACCACACCAGCACGTGGGTGGAAAAGGAAGCCAGGAGGAAGTGCTGCACATCACATTCAAGTCACCCAGCAGACAGCAGGGCACCCTGGCACAGTGCCAGCCCACAAAGCGCTGTCAGCTTTCACACGGGCCTCCTTGGAAGTCACCACATGGCGTGGTCACAGCATCCCAGGCAGCCTGGGGACCCTTCCTCCCCTCTGTCCTTGTTATTTCTGCGGTGCTGGGGATTGAACCCAGGGCCTTTGCACTGAACTACATCCCCAGCCCTTTCTAATTTTTAAGACCGGTTGTTGCTATGCTTCTGAATTGCTCAGGCTAGGCTCAAACTTGCAATCTTCCTGCCTCAGCGTCCCAGAGTGCTGGGATTACAGGTGTGCCCTACCACATCTGCCTTCCTCCCCCCCCTCTGAAGGGCATGATGTCCACTTGTGCAAGGATGTTGCCTCTCCAAGAGCACCTGCAGCACGAGAGGGGAACCCAGGAGCAGCTGCTCTTACTGCTCTGGGTACTGACCCCGTGGGAGAGAGTTCCTAAGAGCAGACCTGTGCCAGTTACCTTCTCCAGGGTGGGCTGTTTCCTCCTCCATGAGATGGGAAGCTTGGTCTCCTCCCTCATTCATTCATTCATTCATTCATTCATTCATTCATTCATTCTGCGCTCTGGGTGCCAGCTGGGCCTGGCATGCTGGTAGCAGGAAGATGAGCTTATGTCCCCAAGAGGCTGAAAAGCCAGGAGTCTCCTGGGTCCCTGTGAGTCTGGAAGCTCGAACTTCAGTCCTTCCCTGTTTCCCTGGGCACCTGCACAAGTCCCAGGGAAGTGCTGAGCCTCTCTGGACCCCACTTTCCGGGGACTGTCACTCTCGGCCACCGCATTCCTTTCCACCAGGCCCCCACCTGTCAGCCAGCGAGAGAGATCTCACGTGTTGAGTCCCACCTCCAGCCCCTGTGCTCGAGATCTCTGACCTTCCTGATCTGAACCTCTTCCCCTGGTTAGGTCAGATTCTCAGGGCTCCCTGATTAGGTCAGGCCCACCGCGGTCTCCCACTCGGCAGACCTGCTGGCCTGGGGCTTTTATAGCATCTGCAAAACCCCTTCCTTTGCAGCAATGCCCAGGTGTGTTTGATTAACCTGGGGAAGTACGAGTCCATCAGGGGCCGGGATTTGGGAACTCCCTTCAGACCCTGCCTCATCAGAGAGACAGGGAGGGCTAGGTGCAGACAGACAGAGGGGAGGCATGCAGCACTGTGCAGGCTTGGGTTTTGTTGTTGTTTGTTTTTGTTTTTGTTTTGAGATAGGCTCTTGCTGTGTAGTTCAGGCTGGCCTTGAACTATGTAGCCCAGAGTGAATCTGGAAGGACCAAGGCCCCACGTGTGCAAAGGCTCAATCCTCAGCCAGCTCAGTGCCCCTGGGAAGCTGTGGAAACCTTAAGAGGTAGGCGTGGCTCGAGACTTCCCTTCTTTGCCTGTCCAGCTTCCCTGCCATGAGCGGCTCTGCTCTGCCACCTGCTCCCCGTGTGACGTCATGGAGCCACTGAACCATGGGCTGAAACCTCCAAAATAACGACCCCGAATGATCTTTTCTCTGATGTTTTTGATCATCTCAGTGTAATGGTGATTCACAGAGTCACCAAGGGAGGCTGTGTCCGCCGACCCCCAGGCAGAGGTGCTGGCCCAGCTACAGGCCGCGTGGCCTTCTGGGAGCTGTGGGAGACCCAGCCCCAGCACAGCTGCGAACCAGTCCTCCTACAGCAGGGCAGCGGTGTCTGAAGAACCCAGCCAGGAGTGGCCGGCGGGGCCTGTGCCTTCGCTGCCTTAGGAGAACTTGGACTTGGTCAAAAAAGTCACAGCAGGAGGCCATCTGCCCAGGACGATTTCCAGTTCGTTACCTGTCCAGTTACCTGATGCTCCTTCATTTAAGCAGAAAACCTGTGTGTGTGTGTGTGTGTGTGTGTGTGTGTGTGTGTGGTTATTGTTGCTATTTTAAGAATTCAAGGTGGTGGCACACGCCTGTAATCCCAGCGCTCTGGGAGGCTGAGACAGGAGGATCACAAGTTTGAACCCAACCTGGGCAACTTAGCAAGACCCTGTCTCAAAAAAGGGCCAGGGATGTAGCTCATTGCAAAGACCCTGAGTTTAGTCCTGAGTACTGAAAAAAAAAAATTCAAAGTGGTAACTTGAATTATTTTTCTTGTACCTCAAAAGCAATACAAACTCATCATAGAAAGACAAGAAGCCACAGATTAACAAAAATCCAAAATACCCCCATCACAGAGAGAGCTGTTTTTAGGGCCTTGTATATATTTTTGTCCAAAGTGGAAAGATATTATATACATGGTTTTGTAAACTCTGTCCGACTTAGCACATCGAGACGATCACTGCCCATGGATACACAGCTCTCCACTGTACGGCTCATCATCTGCACTGTGACCAGGCTCCTGTGACCAACAATGTTGGGATGAACGTCTGATAAGCAACTCTTTTCCTACTATTTCTTAATTGTAAAGGCCTGGAACGCTCCATGCACCACAGGTCATCCTTGCCCAGTGGCTCTGCTAATCTTTTCTGTATCTTTCCAGTTTTAATGTCAAATGTGCCAGCAGTGTGGGCTTCGTTGTTTCTTAGGATAAATGCCTGGAAGAAGGATTCATTGGCGAATTACTCCCTGTGCCTGAGTTTCTTCATCTATGGAATGAGCACATTGAGGCAGTGAAAGCTTTTGGAGCAGGGTCCTGCATAGAGTAAATGCTCCATAAAAGTTATTGTTAAGTACTATTTTGTTAAAATAGGTTTACTTATTTTTTAATGTTTGTTTGTTTTTGCCGTACTGGGTATTGACACCAGGGCCTTCACACTGAGCTACACGTCCAGCCCTTTTTATTTTATTTTTTAAATTTTGAGACAGTGTCTCACTAAATTGTTAAATTGCCAAGGCTGGTCCTGAACTTGCAATTCTCCTGCCTCAGCCTCCCAAGTGCTGGGATTGCAGGTGTGTGCCACCATACCTGTCCCAAGAAGAATATATTTTAGTTGGAAATATTGCTAGCGTATATTACACACATGGCAGCAGCCTATTCCGTGGCAGTCTGGGCCTCTGCTTGCCCATGCTGGCAGTGGATCTGGGGTCTCTGGGACAGTCTCCGAAGATGACTGCCACCAGCTCCCCTTCCCTGTGAGTACTGCTGCCGCTCACCTGGCTTCCCCTCCGGTGACACGGGCGCCTTGTCACCTGGCTTTGGCCTTCAGAACAGGGTGAAGTGACAGCTCCAGCTCTGGGCCAGCCTTTCAGGGCATTGTAGTCTCCTCTTCTTTGGAAGCAGCTGCTCTATCATCACGCGCTACTGCGACACAGGACGACAAAGGACGCTGTGGAGAAGCCCACGCTGGACAGTGGAGGGCGAGGGGAGGGCAGGGACCCAGCCAGCCCCACTGACCCCGCCCAGCTGAGACACCAGCCACGAGACTGAAGCCACCACCATGAGGAGCAGAAGGGCCACCCGCTGAGCTGCTGGAGCGCAGCAGCAACCGCGGGCCTCCCGAGCACTCAGAACAGGTGACGAACACCTCCCGGCCTCCGCCCGCGCTGTCCAGGAACCTTGGGGATGCTCCCTCTTACGCCCAAAGCCAGCGTGGCCTGCTCTTGCCCAGTTGGGGTCTGAAACCTGCACCAGTCTGGGGAGACCAGGGGCCCCCACAGCCCACCTGCAGATGGCTGCTTGAATCGCTAGGTCCCCCAGGAACGCGCGTGGCCCAGGGTGCGCTGTGGGTTTCTGGGCAGTGCGGCTGGTAGTGACAGTGATGAGGAGGGGCAGGACTGGCGTCTCTCGGGTGGGATGGGTGCACCAGTGCACAGGGCACAAAGCATCGCCCAACTTGTCACTCGTGTACCTTAAATAAAATCTTGGTGTAGCTCCTGAGCCTGGAGCCCTGTGCCGCTGAGGGTGACTTTGCCCCTGGGGGACAGTTTTGGGCTGTCCCACTGCAGGAAGGGACGCTACTCAACACCCATAATGCCCAGGATGGCTCTGCCAAAGAGACGCAACTCCTCGCCAGTACTGCCAAGAGCACCTGGCCAGCGCCTCGTCCTGGTTTGTGTTTGCGCCCCACCTTTGCTGCCGGCATTTCCCTGGGGTGCGACTTCCGTGTAAATCAGTGGGACTTATCAGAAAATCACCCTCCCACCTGGGCACCCTGGCTTGTGCCCCCGGAGTTGTGGCCATGACAGCGTGACACACCAGGACACACGTGCTCAGGTTTTTAAAGTTTTTTTTTTTTTTTAGTAAACAACTTTCCCTTTCTTTTTTCTTTCTTTCTTTTTCTTTCTTTCTTTCTTTCTTTCTTTCTTTCTTTCTTTCTATCTCTTTTTTTCCTTCCTTCCTTCCTTCCTTGTTCTCTCTCTCACTCTCTCTTCTCTCTCTCTCTCTTTCTCTCTTTTTCTTTCTGGCCTTGAACTCCCAAGGATCCTCCCTGCCTCAGCCTCCAGAGTCCTGAGATTACAGGCATGTGCCACCATGCATGCCTGGCTTCTTTTTCTTTCTTCTCCTTCTTTTTGTCAGTACTGGGGATGGAACCTTAGCCCCAGGCAAGCCACTGAGCTACATCTCCAGCTCTTCTTATTTCTTCTCCAGATTTATTTTTAAAATTATGCATGTAGTCATGCTGGGTGTTCGGGTGCATGTTTACAGTCCCAGTTATACAGGAGGCGGAGGCAGGAGGATTTCAGGTTCCAAGCCAGCAGGGGCAACTTAGTGAGACCCTGACTCAAAAACTAAATGAAAAGTTACGTGTGTAATCAAATTATGTGTGTAGTACTCTAGGGCTTGGAATTTTTTACTTCAGAATAGTAAAGAGGAGGCAGCCAAATATTTCAGGACAATAGGTTAAACTAATTGTGAGACGAAGATGTTGAGGCTGATAAGTTGAAAACTGTGTCCCCAGGACACATTGTGGTGCTGTCCCCAAAGGTGGAGCCTGGACAAAGTGATCTGTTTCTCCCCAAAGTGGGTACCTTGGCAGGGTAAAGAGATGGGCATGGGCCGAGCTGTCTGGAGTGGAGGTGCCACCCTGTGGGGGCTGCCTGGACCCACCCACCCTGTTCTTTTTGTTGTTGTTTGTGACAGGATCTCACTGTGTAGCCCAGGCTGGCCTCAAACTTGTGGAGATCTTCCTGCCTCAGCCACCCGAGGGCTGGTGTTACAAGTGTGCACTGCCTCACCTGGCTTCCCTCCCTGTTCTGTGCAGCCGGCAAGGGGCACTGGCACCTGCTTCACCCTGCCTGGGCGTGAGGTCCAGTTCCCCCTTTCCTGACTCTCAGGGCTTCTGTTCACTTGCTCACTCACTCAGCAATTTCTGCTAACACAACGAGCACCTGCCCATCACCGCCCGGCACACAGCTGAGGCCTCAGCAGCAGCTGCCCTGAGCCACCGCCCACCCGATCCGGGCTTCATCACCACCAGCTTTCGGTTTCACGGAGTTTTACTGCATCTCCATGAATTCCTGTAAACATATTTATTTTATTTGCTTTTATGTGCATTCAAAGAGTATCGTACTGTGTAATCTTTGGAGCTGTATTTTTTCCTTCATATTATCTGCGATGCTTTTTTGTTTTTGAGACAGGGTTTTGCTAAGTTGTTAAATTGCTCAGACTGGGCTCAGTCTTGTGATCTTCCTGATCCTCCGGCCTCGGCCTGCTGGACTGCACCACCGCTCCCGGCTCTGGCGCCTTTCTACGCATCATGTTCTCCTGGAAGCCCCACCTGTGCTTTGCACTGGACTCTTCCCGGTTGTCCTGCACCATGGCAACCATGCTGCAGTTTGTCCGAAGCCACTCCTGTGCCTGGCAGCGGGCTGCTGGCTGAGGTTGGCGCTTTCTGGAGTCGCTGCCCCAAGGGTCAAGCTCAAGCCCGGCACACCGGAGCAGAGCCCTCTGGCGCTCTCCCTGGACGTGGACATGGAGCTGTCCCCAGCCTGTCTGGACCACGTGGACCTCAGGAGCACTTCTCCTTTCTAGAGGGCAGAAGTGCAGCAGCAGGGCCTGGGCTGCCTCCGAGCCCTGCCCCACGCGTGTCTGCTGTGCTGTGCGGGGCGGCACTGTCACACCCTCCCTCTCGGGGTGATCTCGTGCTCCTCCCTAGTGCTCGAAGGCCCTGGGGACCTGTGCTGGGCTCTTCAGAGAACCTGGGCTTGCCCAGCAGCTGGGGCTGGTGCAGTGGCCAGGGCAAAGATGTTTCTGTATGAAATCCACGCATCCACGCAGGAGTCCCTCGAGAGATTGCACTTGTCACATCCCTCCTGAGGCCCAGGCAATGTGAGGCCAGGCCCAGGGAGAACGTCCTGTCCACCAGGGCATCACCGGGTGTGCGTGGCAGCTGCCAGAGAAGAACTAGCTGGGCACGCATTTATCTCCCCAAGCTAAACCCGGCCTGGTGTAGACTCGGCTGGCTGGGGCGCACACACCCTTTGTCCCTCCCCAGCCCCACTCACGTGATGCTGCTCATAGGGAGCGTCACTGAAAGGCTGGGAGAGGAGCCGGAAGTGGATGAGGGCACCCAGCCAGCCCCGGGCTGCCCAGCGCTGTCAGCCAGGGCTCTGATGCTATGCTGGATACTACACAGCTGGCTTCCTTGGAGTCAGACCCATCCCCAACCCCGAGCCTCCCGACACGGCTACTAACTGCAAGACCCTGCCCTGTACACCCACATGGCTCTACCTCTGTTTCTTTCCTTTGCTATACGGCATGTGCTTCTCTTTCAAGGAAACTGGGGCAGGAAGGGGCATGGGAGAATTTTACACTGACCCCTCCCTGCCAATGGGCTCCCTGCTGGGCCACTGCAGACAAGCAGCAGTCTGACTGTGTGTCTACTTAAAACATGGCCCTTGGAGGAAGAAAATGTGGTATTTATACACAGTGGAGTACTACTCTGCCATAAAGAAGGATAAATTTAAGGCATTAGTAAGAAAATGGATGCATCTTGAGACCATAACATTGAGTGAAATAAATCAGGCACACAAGCTTACATATCACATGGTTTCTCCAATACAAGACACCCAAAATATAAATTAGAGAGCAAAATAAAAGAGATTAAATAGGAACCAGGGAGACAGATCTTTCACGAAAGGGAAGGGGACCAAGAGATGGAGGGAGAGAGGCAGGAGTGGAGGGGAAAGGGATGAGGAAGGACGTGTCATGTACATGTGCCAACTCCCCATGGCGAACGTCATCATCCTGCAGCCGAGAATTAATAAAAATATTTTTAAAATAAATAAAATCGACCTCCGTGCTTACCCTGGGTTCCTGCGACAGATTCAACCCTCAGAGCAGGGCCCCTTTCCCAACACCTGACGGTTGTGTGACAGTTGAAAGAGAATGACCTGTCTGCCGTGTCCCTGAGTACGCATGCGTGATCTTTAGAGGAACAAGACCAGATCATCACCTAACCCTGAGGCTGCCGAAAACAGATCTTCCTAACCTCTGGTCCCCTCCACCGGTGGTGCTCCCCCGACTCTTCGCCCTGAGGTAGCTCTGCTCTGCATTGCACACCTGGGTTCGCTGGCTTCATTTTCTTTCCACTTTTTTTTTCCCCACCCATGTTGACTGACCCTGGTCCAGGATCTGAAATATTCTAGACCGAGTGTGGGCTTTGGGATCCGATGCCAGGTTCTCGTCTGTCTCTGCTGTACTTCGCCTCCCTGCGCCTGTGTCCTCCCTGCCTCGGAGCCACACTGACCACCCGACCTGGCCTGTTGCTGCGGAGGGGGTGTGGTGGGCAGGAGGACTTCAGTGCAGCAGGGACGCTGAGTAACTGAATGCACTAGGCCGGGAGAGGGAGGCTGGTTTGGTGCATGCGGGGCCACCTCCTCCCTGCAGTGGCCCCAGTCCCTGTGCCCCAGTGCCGTAGCCCGGGGTCGGGAGGCTGGTCAGGAGTCCTTCATGCCTCCTGGGACAACTGCCCCTAGATGTCACCAGCACCCAGGTCTGTGTCTCAAGTCTGATTGGAGGGAAGCTCGAACTGAGACACTGCATGTTGAAGGAATTTAGAAATGAATGTAATATTTAAAAACCACCCCGATTCCACCATTCTATGAGAAGAACCTGGTTTTGCTGACCATCTTTTAAGCAAGTGTTCTCCCCGGCGCAGTGATCACGGACGGGCCACATTGCGTATTGCGACTTTCCCATTGCCTGACGTCAGGGCTGGTCCTTTCCTAACTGTTGCAATTTCCTAGTGTCCCTTCTTGCTTGGGCTATCTTTTTCTTTTCTCTTCTTAATTAAAAAAAATTTATTTTATGAAAAAATAGAACAAAATTTCATAATCAAATAACAATAGTTTTGACACGGCATATCATCAACTTCAAGCTAAGTAGTTTCTCAGGGTCCAAAACATAAACCAAAAGGATTATTACAAAAATAGAAACAGATAATAACCCAAATCTTTCTTTTCAATGAACTAAGATAAACTAGTAGTATAAGTGAAACCAACTAGTGTATTACTGAAATATTTTTAAAACAGTGGAATTGGTAATTTAGGAAAGTATCTGAACTTCTCCCTATTTCCTATTTATCCCTTTTCTATTTTGTTCTTGTTCTCTTTTCTGTTGCATTCCTCTTACAAGAGAAACCATGTGATATTTGAGCTTGTGTGTCTGATTATCTCACTTAACATTATGTCCTCAAGTTGCATCCATTTACCTATGAATTCTTCAAGATTATCTTTATGGCAGCATAGTATTCCACTGTGTTTAAATACCACTTTCCGGGCCGGTGAGATGGCTCAGCGGCGTAAGCGCCTGCCTTGCAAGCGCGAGGGCCCGAGTTCGACTCCCGGAACCCACATACGAAAAAGGGGCCAGTGATATCGCTCAGCGGCACGGGTGCCTGTTGGCGCACGAGGTCCTGAGGTCGACCCCCCAGTACCCACAAAAAAAAAAAAATAAAATAAAAATACCACTTTCCTTATCCATTCATCTGTTGATAGATATAGATGCTGTTTTCAAGATCTAGCTATTACAACTTGTGCTGTTATAAACACTGGTATGCATGTATCCCTGTAATATGATGATTTTAACTATTGGGGAAATACCTAAAAAGGGGATAGTTGGGTCAAATGGAATTTCTATTTTTTAGCTTTTTAAGGAATCTCCACACTGATTTCCATAGCACTTGCACTAGTTTACTTTCCCACCAACAATGTAGTAGAGTTCCTTTTCCCTCACAGCCTCGCCACTATTTGTTATTATTAGATTTTTTGATGACAGCCATTCTTTCTGGGGTAAGATAGTATTTCAGTGTAGTTTTAATTGGCATTTCTCTGATTGGCCATCTTGTAGATGCACAATAATGTATTAAAACACTTCCCTCACTGTTGGTGCCCAAGTAGTTTCCAAGATGTCTTAGTTATTTTCTTGTCACTGGGACAAAATACGCAATACCAAAGACTTTATTTTTTAAATTAAAAAAAATATTTTTAAACACTGACAAATTTAAAAGAGGAGGGGTTTATTTTGGTTCATGGTTTTTACAGGGTTCAGTCCATGGTAGGCCCACTCCAAGGCAGGAGGGGCATGGAGGAAGAGTCTGGTGGAGAAAGACTGGTGCCCAGGAAGTAGAGACAGAAGGGAGGAGCTGGGGATGAGAATGAGCCCTTGCAGGTCCCACCCTCAGGGACCTGCCCCCAACCAGGCACCAGCTTCTATGAGTTTACCAATGGATTAATCTGCTGACAAGTGTGTTCCCCATGATCCAATCACCTTCCACACACATGAGAGTTTGAGAGTACATTTCAGACCTAAACCAGAACACAAGATTTCTCTACCGTAGATAATATGATGGATATTTTTACATATATCCCTCTTTATTTCCAGGCCTTTGTAGTTTCACTACAGAGCAACTTCTTGATTTGCAAAAGCATGACAGTAATTTTGAAAAGTACCAGCGAATAAATTTGCTTTTCAACTTTGTTCCAGCCACCCCAGGCAACAAATAGTATCATTTAAAAAATACTTACTACTCTTTTAGAAATAAAATTGTATATGAAAGCTATTTTAAGTTGGATTACTTTTAATGATGGTGAACATAATAAATCTCCTGTATGTGTTTGTGTTCCCTTGTGCATGAATTGTCTTTTTGTGTCTTTTGCTGATTATTTTTGTATTACCTTTATATCTGAATATTAATCTGGCCAAATACTTGCTGTACATAACATGCCTGTTTTGGGTTGAACTGTACTCCCCCAAAAGATGTGTTGCTGTTCTAATCCCAGTGACCTTGTTTGGAAGCAGGGTCTTTGCAGGTGTAATTAACTAAGACAAGGTCGTACTGGAGTAGGGTGGACCCCTAAGCCAGCGTGACCAGTATCCTTAGAGGACAGAGACAGAGGCACCCAGGAGAGAAGATGGCTAGGTGAAGACAGGCAGAGGCTGGAGAGATGTGGCCACAGCTAAGGGATCTCAGGGACTACTGGTAAACCAGAGAGGCTGGGATGCACAGGACAGAGGAGAGTGGCCATGCGACACCTTGATTCCAGACCTGTTCTCCAGAGCTGTAAGACCACAGGTCCCTGCCTCTCAGCCACCTGGTTCCCTCACTTACTAGCTTCATTTACTGGGCAAATCACTATGCCTCTGAGCCTCAGTTTCCCCTATTGTGGAAGAAGTACTTTGCCCCTTTCCTGTCTTCTTCTTATAGAGTGGGGAGGCTCCTAGCAGTTGAGGAAAGTAGATGCACGCCACTGAATGTAAGGCTATAAAATTCCAGAAATGAGTCATTGGCTCAATAAAAAACAATTGTGCACCAACTACGTGCTAAGTTGCATGACAGGAGACACCAAGATTAACTCGGGATCAGGGTTTTTCCTTAGGGATCTTGGATGAAACACACAAGGCAAGGAGACAGCAGATTACCACTGAGTGTTTGGGGGACCTTTCTGCAATGAGGGCTTGAGCTTGCCCAGAAGAGTGGAATGGGTGAGATCTGGGTCACCTGGGCTCAAATTCCACCCTGCCACTCACTGGCTGTGTGAGCTCAGGAAAGCTACTGAGACTCTCTGGCCTCGGTAGCCTGTCTTGTGAAGAGGGCTGGCTTAGTCTCGTCCGGCTATGATAAAATACTGCAGACGGGGAGGCTGATAAACAGCGCAAATGCATTTTTCTTCGTTCTGCTGGCCAAGAAGTCAAAGTGAAACTGCAGGCATATTCAGCACTGGGTGAGGACTGCTTTCTGGCTTACAGACTTGGACTTCAGTGGACATGGAGGAAACGCTCCAGGGTAGCGATGGAAGAGTCTGGTCTTTGAATGGGGACCGTCAAGCACAGCTCCATTCTATGGGCCTGGAAGTCGAGACTGCAGCTGGAGTGCAGACTGAAGGGTTCGGATGCCAGGCAAAGGGCTTTGGATGTTGACTGGGAGCTGGAGAGTCGTGGAGGGCAAAGCTGCTTCTACCTTAGGTGCTCTAACCAGATCAGACCACCAGTTATCAAATCCTCTGGCCTGCTCTGGATCCCAGCAGAGCTGCTGCGGTCCCTTGTGCCTCTTTCTGGGGCCCGTGTCTGTCTCTTACCTGACCCACTAGTTGTTTGCTTCCAGGTTTCTCGAGGGATCGGGGTCACTATGAGGCTGGTATGTGTGGGTTGGCAGGAAGGAGGCTGGCCAAGGGGAAATCACCACCCACCCAAAGGGGCTCTGCCCCTTGGAGCTCAGCCTGCAAGTGCAGGAAACAAAGGGCCGCTAAGATTCAGAACAAAGGGTCCTGATTGATGGACAGTTCCGAGAAGGATCCAGGAAGCAATATGGGCCCATGGGTGGGACTGTGCAAATCAAGGTCCCTGGTTAGGCACCTCTGCAGAGAGAGATGATCAAATGCTAGCGCCTCCCTGCTCAAAACCATCCAGGACACCCTAGCCAGTGATGGCGAATCTTTTAGAGCTTTCAGTGATTAACAGCCCATGGCAGCCCGCGTGCCACAGGTTCGCCACCATTGCTAGCCCCCAGGATGAGACACCAGCCCCAGCTTCTAACACGCAGACAGTCACTTCTGTCATCCTAAGTGCCGACCCTAACTCGTCTTGGGCATAGCTGGAAATTTTGCTTTCATTTTAACTCAATTCAAGGGTCTGTGTTTAGCGATGTCCCACATGCCTATCACCGGGAGCATCTATTGCATCCAATCCTTCCAGCAAACCCAGGAGGTAAAAAGATGGCGTCCTTTCTCCAGAGGAGGAAACGGAGGCTCAGAGAGGGAAAGAAATGTTCCCAAGTGAGTGGCAGAACCAACTTTTGAGCCTGCACAACACAGCTGTCCCTGTCCCTCAGCTTACACACCGGGTTCAGACCCAGTCTCTGCAGTCTCGGCACTGTGACCTGGACGAGGCCTCAGCTCCTCTATGCCTGGCCTTGCTCCTCTACCTGCGGGGAAATTAATGGCAAATTACCTCCCTGGGCTGTTTTGAGAATGGAAGAGTTTTCACAGGTCAAATGCCCGAGGCACGGCAGCTGGGCTGCTTTCTGTTTTGTTGAGCAGGACCTGGCCTCCGACTTGGGCCAACCTTCAGTGATGTCCCAGCCTGACTTTGGTGATGGGGAGTGATGGTTCTGCTGCTTATCCCCCATGTGGCTTTGGAGATAGTCACACCCCCTGTGCCCCAGTTTCCCATATGTAAGGATGAACTAGAGCCGCGGTTCTGAACCTTAGTGGGGTTTAATGAGTCTTTCAGAGTCTGCGGGAAGCCATGAACACTATGTGGACTGATACTGCAGCTTAGCTCCCTGTGGCTGCCCATGGGCCTCAGTTTGAGGACTCCAGGATCCTCGGGCTCCCCAGCCTTCCATCTCCCTGGGCAGGAAGGAGAGAGTGGGTGCTGGGAACAGTGGACAGCCATGAGCACCTCTCTCATGTCCCTCCTGCATTTTATCTTTTCTCCTTCTCTCCTCTCTTTCTTTGATTTTTAAGCCCTGTTGCAACTGTGGGGTTAGAAAAAAGTCTAAATCCCTGGGCAGAGAGGACCTAGGCTGGACCTGCACCCCACACATCCACCCCATTTCTTCTTGAGGTTTTCTGGTTTCTCCCATTTCTCAGAAGAGGCCTCCCTTCACCGTGGGGGCGGCGGGGCAGAGCAGGTTTACGAGAAAGCAGCGTAACCCAAGCCGAGGACAAGGCGGCTGGAGAAACCCAAGATGCTGTGGAAGGCTTCCCCCTTTATCTGCCGGGTTGGTGGCCGGCTGCCTGTGCGATGGACCATCTCATCCACCGCTCGGTGGCAATCAAGGGGATTTACGAGCCATCCCGCAAGACAGCAAACGCCAACCCGCCAAAGAAACAAAGGTACGGCAGAGCCATCTCTGAGGTGTCACCCAGCAGAAAGAATAACAGCGAGGTGCCCAGGGCATGGCACCCCCCATCATTGGTTCCTTCCTTGGGGCGTGAGGGGCTCTCTGTGTCCCCCCAAGGATATATCCCACGTCCTGCCTATAAATGGTCCCGCCACTTGGCAGTCTGCTTGCACCATTTTTATGTGGGGTCGTTCCCAAAGGCCACATGTCAAGGAAACAGGGCCAAGGGACACAATGGTGGTACAGTGACCAGCCGCCCAGGCCCTGGCTAATCACTAAAAACACCTGGAGGAACTTGGCGAAAGAAACCAGAAACAAAATCCCTGCGATTAGGGTTGCAGGCTTCTGGTGGTCCCAGCTAATCTCCTTCAGGTGGAGGGCCCAGTGGGGGGCCTGGGGTCCAGCTGGTGGCTGCAGCGGGCCGGCCTGTGTGTCTGCGACAGCAGGTGCCTGCGAATGCCAGGGCCACCGAGACGAGCGGAGGGCGGCGGGAACCCCGTAAAAGAGATCAAGCTATTTAATAGCCCACCCCCCTCCACAGAGAGCTGCCCCCAGCCCCGTCCACTTCCAAACCAAGTGGGCAGAGAGAACAGACAGATGCTGAAGTTAAGTCGAACAAATCCCTCCATGCTCAACCTCTCAAATAAAATTAGCGAATGCTGACAATTTTCACTCATTTGAAAGTAACATGTGCAAATAGGGGCAAATTCAGATAATGCATAGATGGGGGAAAATAAAATCATATAGTTGCTTCACCCCGAAATAATCATATCTAATATTTGGGGCTTATCTTATATTGCTGTATAGAGTAGAAATTTATAAATGCCATGTAAATGCTTTCCTCCCCAAATGGAATGATGACGCTCTGAGCCTACTTTCTTTGCACATCCACATCTGCATCACGAGCTGCTCCCATGCATCACCTGCAGCAGCTCTGCAGCCTTGTGCCATGTGGAAACCTGGTTGATTTGGCAGGTTCTGGATTGGACGGCTTCTTTGAGTTTTCCACATTCCCCTTCATGATTCCTTCGATCCACTTTTAATCTTTTGTTTGTTTTTGTTTTTGGAGACCGGGTCTCACGAAGAAGTCCAGGCTGGCCTTGAACTCACTATGTAGCCCAGGCTGGACTCAAACTTGTGGCAATCCTCCTGCCTCAGCCTCCTGAGTGCTGAGATTACTACCACATCCAGCTGCATTTTTAATCTTGCAAATGTCATGCGCTGCCACCTGGGGCATCAGTTCAGAAAAAAAAATAAGAACAAGCTGTCATGAGTTGAGTGAGAATTCATGTGAACTCGTGTACTGATAAGTCATCACTCTAGAGCATGGAGTGGCCTCTATCTGCAGGCTCCACACCCATGAATTCAACCAACGGAGGATCCAAAATATTTGAGACAAATCTATGCTGGACACATACAGACTTCTTTCCTCGTCTTCACTCCCTAAACAACACAACATGACAAGTATTTACACTGCATTAGCATTATAAGTCATCTAGAGATGATTTAAAGTACATGGGGAGACCTGCAGGTTACATGCAAACACTACGCTGTTTTATACGAGGGGCTTGAGCTTCCTTACATTTTGGTATCTATGAGGGGTCCTGGAACCAACCCCCAAGACATCCCAAGATGGTTGTACAGTGGAGTGGGGTATGTTGAAATGGACGACGTCAGTCTGCTCACCCTACTTAGCCCCCGACAGAAATCCAAGCTGCTGAGAGGGATGCACTTCACTCACCATCCCAGGGCAGGGAAATGCCTGAGGCAGGACCTGAGCCCAGGGCACATTCAAGGGTACCTGGGGACATCTACCTTGGCCACAGGTGGCCCTGGAGGAGAACGTCTGTGCCGTTGCCTCTTTACATGATTTTTTTCTTTAATAAGTGAAGAGTTTTCTTATCCAAATTAAAGGATTAAGACCAGCTCTTGTCTTTTGAGTTTGGTTTTGGAAGGACTCAGCCTACCCAGGCAGAGAGGAGGCAAGAAGGAAAGTTGCCCAGCTGAAAAGTACCACCTGTCACAGGAAGGGCACATCCAGGAAGCTCTTTCAGGACAGTCCCTTTGGCAGGACTGGCTCCGCAGGACTGTGACAGGCACTGCTGTCGTGAAATCCCTAATTTTTTTTGTGTTTTTGAGAGAGTCTTGCTATGTAGTTTACGTTGGTTTTGAACTCACTATGTGATCCAGGTTGGCCTCAAACTCATGGTGATTCTCCTGACTCAGCCTCCTGAGCTCTGGGATTACAAACATGCACCACCATGCCTGGCTAATGATTTTTTGAAAAAGAGGCCTTGCTTTCTCACCCTCCCTGGGCCCTGAAAATTACATAGCTCATCCCGTCCTGGACTTTGCACATTTCTACCTCCCTGTTAGGGTGTCTCGAGTGTTGTCTGGAAAAGTGTGTTTTTCCAAGCCTCCATAGTACCAGGAAGTTAGTTCAGTCCCCCAGTGGGGCAATGACTCGTTCAGGCTCATTCGAACACTGGTGGCAGAGCGTGACCTAAAACCTGCACATGCAGGTGGGCTCCAGACCAAGGGCTGATAGAGAACTCTTGGGACCCTGCCTTGCCTCCACGGGCAGGCTGCCTTCCCCGGCCAGAGGGAAATGGCTGGCAGGTGCCTTGGGGTCTTGGCCTGCAGACCCTGTCCCTCTGCCTGCAGAGCTCGTGAGGGTTAGGCTGAAGGCTCTGTTCCTACACCACAGCTTCGGAAACATCTTTCTATTCAGTTTCTCCAGCAACTGAGGGGAAGCTGCCGTCCTTGTGGTCCCAGCTGCCCCTGCGCAGCCCTGGAAACGTGCTGCAGAGGACAGAGCCCCACTCATGGGTGTCCTCTCACACAGCCTCACCCGCAGTCCTGGGTGGGTGCTGCCAGCCTTGTGTCTTCTTCAGGGACATGAGAGTGAGATGTGCACTGGGTGATGTCCTCATGCAGATAAGTGGCAAAAACAGAGACAGCAGCCTGTCACCACTGAGAGAGAGGAACAGGACCCCCAGGATCTAGAGATGGGACAAGCACCAGGAGTAACGCTCGCCACTCTTCCCTGGCTCTGGTTCTATGCTGGAATCCCCCTTGTTGTGGTGCGTGAGGGACTTTAGCGGTGACTTCTGCCCATTCTTCTAATAGAGGCCCGGGCTGCTGAGCCAAGACTCAGAGCCGCATCCACAGGGCCAGAAACCTGGATGCCAATAGCTGCCCCTTGCCTGCCGTGGGGGGTGCCCACAGCACCCCTCTGCAGCTCCCTAGTCACGCGCTGTCGTCATCACCATCAACCGTGCGTCACACTCATGCATGCACATCACATACCCACATGTGCACACGCACACACACGTACCTGTACACATGTGCAGACACGCATGACACTTACCTGGGTACACGCACTCTCATTCTACACACACACATACACCCATGTACATGCACACCCATGTGCACACACTGACCCGAGAGCACACATCACGTACGCACACTCACACACATGTGCACACATAACCACACGAGCACCTACCCCCCCATGCAGACCCGAATCTACTCCCCCATACATATATGTGCACATGCACGGATTTACAGGCCCACATCTACTCAAGCACATACACACTCAAATCGAGCACATATAAAAAGGACACAGGCAATATGTGTGTAAAATTCTCGTGAGAATTAGAATGTAATCATTACATACTTGGGCTCTGGGTTCGAATTCTTGCTCTGTCACCTACCAGCTGGGTCATGTCAGCTGTTAGAGGTGCTGTTTGTCAGCCAGGCCTCCTTAGGAAATTTCTTTCCAAATTTGCAATTACTATATTTCACCAAAAATCTGCGAGATGTGTGTTTCACGCTCGGGGCAGAAATGATGGCATTTACACTGAGCCATTCTCTTTCCAGAGGGACAGGAGACTCAGGTGGCCCTCGGTGCAGTGCTCACCTGACTTCCAAGGGTGGAGGTGATGTCCCTGCTTCTTCCCCGCCGTCCCCCTACTCCCCCCAGGTGCACACGCACTGCGCGATTTCACCCTTCCTCGACCCAAGAACAGTCACTGCATTGTTCCATCCTCGGCCCATCGACTCCCTTTACATTTTTACCGCTAAATCGAATCTCCTGCCAGTAATCTAATTCACATTCGAAGGCACACACAATGCCAACGCGACCCAACGCCAATAAAACTTCAGTAAAATCCATAAATGGCTCAGTGCTTGTGTTTATGGAAATCTTAGCCTGCTCCTGCCCCAAGAACCCTGCAGCCCCAAGCCCCAAATCATTCCCACATGACGAGGAGATGTGTGGGATGCCCCTGGCGATGGGGGGGCCAGGCCTTTCTCAGCGCCTGCAGGGGAGACCCCAAGGTTTTTCCTCACCCAGCGCAAGGGGTTAGGATGGGTGGAGGGGGGATGGGGCCGGCCAGTGTCAGGTGCACACACCTGCCACCCTGGTGCCCCATCTGCCTGTCTCTGGCCACACAGTGAGGCTCTCGGAAGCACCGACTATCTCAGTTTCTGGAATGACAGTGGAGAGAAAAGCGCTCTCCTTAGTGATTCACCATCCTGCTGTGTCCCTCTGTCCCACCTGCTGAGCACGTTACAGGTGTTTCACCCTTTCGCGACAGTGTGGAGTCCTGTCTGGGGAAGAGACTCCAGGAGGATCCGGTCTTTCTTTCCTTTCTTCCTTTTTCTTTTTTTGTGGTTACTGAGGGTCAAACTCAGGACCTCGCGCTTGCCAGGCAGGCGCTTATGCCGCTGAGCTATCTCACCGGCCCCAGTCTTTCTTTTAAATGTGTTGAATAATAATGAAATAAAAAAGAAGAAGAAGAAAACAAAGCAAACAACTGTTGAAGATTTAGACTGTCAGGCTCCCTTCCCCAGCACTCCACATATCCAGTTGGCTTTCAGTATCTGAGGTTCTGCATCCTTGGATTCAACTAGATCAAAAATATTTGGGAGAAAATTGCATTGTACTGAACACAGACAGATCTTTTTTCCTTGTCTAAGCAATATCGCACCACAGCTCTTCACACAGCATTTCCTTTGTATCGGGTATTATAAGTCATCTAGAGAGGGTTTTAGGTAGATGGGAGAATGGATGCAGGTAACACAAAAATCCCATTTTATGTAAGGGACTTGAGCGTCAGCAGATGTTGGTGTCCTGGGGCATCCCAGAGCTGTGCCCCTGAATGCTGCAGAATCACTGCATTAGCAGTGAGTCCTCAGTCAGCCCTGGGAGGTAGGAGTGCTTGGGACTGCCACGTAAGTGATGATGACAGTGAGTCACAAAAGGGTCACACTGTGCCAGGGTCGCCTCACCACCAAGCGGCAGAGACAAGCACGAGCTCTCTCCGGCTGTTTGCCTCCAGAATCCACATGCACAGCCACCACAATGCCCCATTTCTCATTTCCGTGAAAGAGCAACTACTGCGTTCCACTGCGGAAACACCTACTGCGTGCTGGGCTATGTATGGGCCGAGTCCTTTCCGTAGATTATGTATGTACAGAGCCCTGACAGCCTGGGTTGTGGGGAGCCTCGGGGAACTGCTCCGGGCTTTTCATTGTTTCAGGGCCTTAGGTGGGGAGGACCAAGTTAATCACGCTCCTCAGTTCATGCCTTAAAGTCCCCATGCTCAGTTCCTTCTGGAGGCACACATTGATCAGGTCACCCTCTTTCCTTCCCTCCATCTCTGCCACCGCTATAACACTGGCGTTACTACTTTAAAATTTTTTGTGCATGTAACTGGCTGCACGTGGACACGACTGTGCTGTAGCAATCAGCCCGATGCATTGATGCTGTCTGTGTTCTGTGCTGCCGTGTGTCTGTCTGTACCGCTCCCGGTATCCCTAGTGTCTGTAGCCAGGATGTTTTACATGTCCGTCCCCCAGGGATGGGCACAGAAGTTGCCTCCAAGGCCCCTTAGGCCAAATCAATGATGTGATAGGCATCCTTGTAAATATCCCCGTCTGGGTGTGAATTTCTCTGGGGCTCTCTTTCTTGTCAGAGCCCTTTCTGGAAGATACCCGGAGGCCAAGCATACAGATCCTGCCTCCCACACCTGCACCAGCAGCCAGCACTACGCTCATTCCTGCCTTCTAATTCTTGCTAATCTGACAGATATAAAAGGACTTCACATGGGCCATTCAATACGTGGTTATCCAATTACTAATCAGAGTATCTCTTCAAGGCTTGCTGGCCTTCAGGACTTCTTTGGCTGTGAATTACTGCCTCATATTCTTTATCTGCTCCTCTATGGGGACCGTTACAAATTTTCTCATAGATTTACCCTAGTTCATTATGTATTCCAGAATATTTGTCTTTTTAAGATTTTAGACATTTTAAAAATTTTAGGCAGGCTCCATCGATCAGATCCTTCACCATACGGTCAGTACTGTGGGGCTGTAGCTTAGGAAGTCCCTCCTTGTCCCAGGTCACCAAGATGTTCTCCAATAATTTCCTGTGTCACGCTTTGTCATTCACACTTAGATTTTTAATCCAAGTTCAACTTCGCTGATACCACCTGTTAGGGATCTGACCTTATTCTTCTTCATGCAGTGCACCAGTTTCCCTGGTACTGTCTTCTAAACAGCTCTTCCGTTCCCACTGCACTGTGGGGCCCTTGTTGTCACCCACTGGGTTCCGCGTATGCACGCCTCACTCTCTGTACTCCTGACCTTGCTGGCGTAGGAGCTGGGGTGTCCGGCTTGGGACACAACCGCTCGGCGGTCTGCGCACAGCTGATAGAGATGCCCTCTCTGCTCCTCCTTTTCTTGATTGATTTTGCTATCACAGACCTTTATTTCTCAAAGTACATCTCATCATAAATTCACTGATTTCTCCAAAAGCCCAGCTGAAATCCAGATTGGGATAGAGTTGAATGTGTAGATCAATTTGGAAAGAACTGATGTCTTTTAAAAAGTGTTTTAATGGAGTGATTTTTTTCATAATGGTCACATACTTTAAGTTTACTTCCTAAACATTTTATTTATTCATTCATTTTTATTTTGTTTTGTTTTGTTTTTGAGATGATGTCTTGCTCTGTAGTCCAGGCCACCATATAGCCCAGGCCAGCCTCGAACTCACAATCCTCCTGCCTCAGCCTCCCAGGCGCTGGGATCACAGGTGTGTGCCATTAGTCCCAGCTTGTCTACTCTTTCTTAGGCTTCCGAAAGCTTGCCCATTTTTTCCTTGATTTTAAAATGCATTAGCTTTTCGTGTTTCATAATAGTTGTTATTATTCTTTTTAAAAAGAAGGTAAACCTATATTTACTTACTAGCACTGTTAAAACATTACACAAAATGCATTCAAGTGCAATAGCAGTAATTCTGATGCAAGTCCTTGCACAGTGACCCTCGTTTAACGAACTACGGATGCTAAGGAATACAAAATTGCACCACTTTATCTAAGACTTTTAGTTTCCGTTTGGCCACCTCAAAGTAGCTGTGACCTCAGGTCGGTCAATATCGATCCCATGGCTCCCTGTTGGACGGACGCACAGTTTTTACACCTGATCACTAAGATAGACCAAGCAACAAGGCATTGTTAAATAAAATGGCTATAACTACCACAATGTTACTCATACTTTTTAAAATCTAGGGGGAAAAAATGGGCAAGCTTTTTTTTTTTTTGTGCCGGGAATCAAACTCACGACCTCATGCTTGCCAGGCAGGTGCTGTGCCCTGAGCTATATCCCCAGCCCTGGGCAAGCTTTTTGAAGAATAAAAAAAGCAATTAATTAAATTACTAAAAATTGGCTTGAAAATAGACAACTTCTTGTAGACACCCACTGTACGTACACTAGAAACTGTTCCCTTTGTAAACAAAAGAGGAAACATAACAAGGAGATGTGAAAAATGCAGATTTCCTTCCCTCCTAATATTTTTTTACATTGTGTTTAAATTTCTGTTGGTCCATGGTGTTCCCAAATTTCATTTATTTTATTTACATTTTCTTGAAGCAAGAGCTTTTGATTTAGCCAGTCTTTTCCTTCTGTCACTGTCATTTTCTGTCTCACTGATTTTCGTCATTGTCTTTATTATTGTGCAGAGCCAGCTGTGTGACCATCTCCCGTGCCTTTAGCTGATGGCTTGGTGATCGACTGAGTCTTGCCTGTCTCAGCTTCTTCCAGACACCTCTGACCTTTGTCCTCCTGGACCGGGGCCCCTAACTCAGGGGTGGCTTCTCCCACTCTTGGGTAAATTCGCTGCTAGGAACTTCTTCCTTAATGAACTCCGAAGACGGCTCTGTCACATTCCTAACACTTTGGTGACACAGGCCGTTTCGTTCAGCCTTCCCAGGGCTGCTGAGCCCATTTGCTGTCCTGATAACAGAATTCTGGTGCCTGGGTGACTTATGAGGGCAGAGATTTATTGACTCCGCGGCTCTGGGAGAGATGAGCCGGACGGAGAGCCAGTGCCATTCGCTCAGCTCCTGGCGAGGCCGAGCCGCATTGTAAGGTGGCATGAGCTGGCGTGGGCGGCCAGACCTGCAGAGAACAAAACAGGCTCCGGCAGGCACTAGTCCACGACAGCCAATCCCCTCCCTGGAGAAGCCACCACCCCTCTCAGTAAGCTGTCACCTGCTTCACAGTTACAACAAAGCACAACCCAGTATAGTCCACTCTCTAGGGCAAAAATTCATGAATCTTTCCCCATAAAATTGAACAAACACAGATCTGTTCATTAATTGAGCCCCCCAATGTCACCAACATGGCACTCACATTTCACTGTGAGTCTTGGCGCTGGAATCACTGTGCTGCTCTTGACTATGTCAAGACATCACCTCGAGCGCTCTGCACGTCCTCCCATGGAGGTGCATCGCCCAGAGCTTCCTTCCACCGCCCTCACACGGCTCTGTCTCCACATTCCTGGCTCCCTCCCCTCTGGGATGATAAAAACAGTCCAGCTAGAGAAAATGTCCTTCATTATCAATTCTAGGAGTGCTAGTGCAATGAGCGAGCGTCACCTCCCTCCCTCGTAGGTACCGTGCAGCACCATCCCCTTGAGCTCGCTGCTGGTCAAGACTCTCCCAGCACACACATGGCGGCCACAGCCTGGCTCCTGCGTCTTGAGTGGCGTGATCACTGGCTTCTTCCTTTCATCTGGGAGAGGTTCTTTCTCTCCGACCGTGCAGCCGCCTTCATTCAAGAGCTCAATAAGGCCTGGTGGTGCTGTACGCCTGTAATCCCAGGACTGTGGGAGGCTGAGGCAGGAGGAGCACAAGTTGGAGCCCACCCTGTGCAATTTAGCAGCTTAGTGAGACCCTGTCTCACAATAAAATTAAGAATAAAAAGAAAAAAATTTTTAAAAAGGGCTGGAGCTGTAGCTCAGTATAAAGACCGGGGGTTCAATCCCCAGTACTGAAAAAAAGCTTAATAAATATTTATTAAGTAACTACTACAAACCATGCTTCACAGTTACAACAAAGCACACAGCCCATCATAGTCCATCTAAAGGGCAAGAATTCATGAATTTTTTCCCATAAAATTGAACAAACACAGATCTGTTCATTAAGCCAATTTACAAACATACATTGAATTCTCCAGTGTGGCAGATGTGTCCTCCCTTCCCCTGTGCACACCACGCCTGCTGCCTGGTGTGAAGGGCCAGGCAAGAGTGGGAGAAGGGTGAGACCCGACCTTGGTGAAAGCCGTGTTCCTAACCCAAACCCAAAGCAGCTTTTCCAGCCCCAAGCTTGTGACCCCCAGGATTGGCACTGGCCCTTCTGCCCCAAGGGCACTGCTATACCACAGAAGGGCAGGGAAGCCTTGTCACTGCCATCAGTGTCTCTGCCCTTAGGCACTGGAGGTGCAGCAGCAAGGGCCAGCTTCCCATTTGACAAATGTGGAAACTGAGGCACGTGAGGACCCTGGTGGGAAGGTGGAGCAGAGGGACTCGGCTCGCTCCCTACCACACTCAGGAACGAGAAGAGCAGCTGCCACTGAAGGTGCCAGGTGTGAGCCGTGGCCCCATCCGGGAGCCTGTAAGGAATGCAGACTCTCGGGCCTCAGCCTGACCTGTGGAACCAGAAGATGCATTTCACCAAGACCCAGATGCACATGTCCCTCTGCGAAGCCGTGCGTGAGATTTGGAGTCCCACGAGGGAGGCAAGTGTGTCTGTTTCATCCTCAGACTGTGTGTTAAAGTTTGAGAAGCACAGGTCGAGAAGCCAACCGCGCTCCTGGTGTGACTCAGGCAAGGCGCTTAAACCCTCTGGGCCTCCACTGCCTCACCTGTAAAGGGGGACGATGATAACTGGTGCCTCGGGAAGGTTGGGTGGCAGTTGCCATTAAGGCATCAGGACCTCCACCTGCTTTGGAACATTCTTCTACGTCTTCCTGGTCACACGGTCCAGCCTGAGTTAGGCGCTTGACCTGATTTTGCCATCCACTGCTTCTCCTTATTTGAAGTTAGTGTACGTGACCCTGCTGTAGTACACAACTAGAAACACTGCGTGGGGGAGGCGCTGCAGAGAACAGCACGTTGCCCCTCGAGCTGGTTCTTCCCTTCCCCCATGCCTATGCTCTCCATTAGCTAAGGTATGAATCAGAAATTTATTGAGCAACTACTCCATGCCAGGCATCATTCTAGGTGCCTGACTTGCAGCAATGAGCAAGGCGGAATCCCTGCCTGTGATCCCACTCACTGCGCAGCCTCAATAGGGTAGGCAGAAGCCAAGGCGAAAGCATCTGAAATAACTCAGTGCTGGCTCAAGGGGCTACTTCTCACTTCTGCATCAGATGTCGTTAGAAGGCCTTACCAGCCTTTTCAATGTCTTCACACTATGCACAAATGCCATAGAATTAGAGTGGCTGTGGGGCTGGGCCTAGGTCCCCCCACATTGTCTGGAGCCCACCAACCTCACCCGTAGCGTGATCCTCTCATCCTCCGGCTCCTCCCGCACCGTGGGCGGCTCAGGAAGGAGGCACAGGTGCAAGTCTGGCCAATCAGAAGGGAGCACAGATGCAAGTCTGGCCAATCAGGCCATGCAATTGGTTGATGCCAGCGGGCATGTGACTCAGCTAGGCCAATCAGGCGTTTGCTGCGCCCCCAGGAAACAAGCTTTTCTTTTTTCTCCCTGGACTCGGTGGAAGGCTGGGAGTAGAGCAGCTGCCTGCCTCCCGGAGGGGGCACACGGGAGAGAGACAAAGTCCCAGAGAAAGGGGATGCCCTTGCCTTTTGGCTTTGCATTTCAGATAGCCTGGCTTGGGTTTCCATCCCTTCCCAGGGAGCACCCCAGCTTCCTACCTGTCACAGTTTCCGGGGCACGGTCCACTCTCCCCAGAGTACCCACAGGTGTCTCAGCTGATGACACCACTTCATAAGCCACTTTCCCTGCCAGCCTTATTCTCGTGTTCCCGGCCGCTCTGAGACCCACAGTCTGCAGGGGACTCCCTGTTTCGGGGCTGTTTTTAAGGGAACCCAGGCTCAGGTCTCCCCTGCCGGGGGTTACCGCGAGTGTGGAAAGGAGGGTGCCTGGCCTGGTGCCTGCACAAGAGGCTTTTGCTACGATTCCTCTGATTTTGAAGCACATGCTTCTTCACTTTTTATCTTAAAGGACAAAGTGGGAAGCTAAGTGCCCTTTCCCAAACTGCCTGTCAGGCCATGGTGCGCAGGCGATATTTATAATAAGTTTTATCGACACAAAAGATGTACAGCACATGATTTACAAATAGTAAAAAATACTCTAGATTGAAAATGCCACACAAGCAGTGCATTCTTACAGAATGCTCGTATTGATTTTTCTTCTATTTCATTTTTTGAGACCACATCTCACTATGTTTCCCAGTCTGGCCTTGAACTCCTGTGCTCCAGGGATTCCCCTGACTCAGCCTCCCAAGTAACTGGGAATACAGAAGTACACCACCCTGCCTGGTGTACTTTTCATTGATTTTTTGTTGTTGTTGTTGTCGAACTCTCATATCCTTAGTCAACCTCTGGCTGCAGCGCAAAAATGAGGCCACTTACAGGAATGTTCGTTGATGTTTTTTGTTTTTTGTTTTTTTTTTTTTTTTGTGGGTACCGGGTGTCGACCTCAGGACCTCGTGCGCCAACAGGCACCCATGCCGCTGAGCAATATCACCGGCCCCTTTTTTTTCGTATGTGGGATCCGGGAGTCGAACTCGGGCCCTCGCGCTTGCAAGGCAGGCGCATACGCCGCTGAGCCATCTCACCGGCCCTCGTTGATGTTTTCATCTCTGTTAATGAGTAAAACAAAATGGAAACAATGGCAACATCACTAGTTCACTGATGATTACAAAACTCCTTCGCTCCCTTAGATAACAGTTTTCAAAAGCTGGGAGACCATGTTTTCCATTTACAGGCCATTTACAACTCAGTTTTCCCCCACATCAGTTTCCCAAGCCTTTACATTCAACACAGCAATATGAACTTAGCAGTGTTTGTCAATTTGTAGCGTTTGTCAATTTCTGTGGCATAAACATCCCCCCAGGGCTCATTCCACAGTGATACCATTGTGCTATCACTTGAACACAGAGCCGAGGAGACACCTGCTGTAGCACATCTTACCATGGTATTTCTACCCTATAGATGCAAGAGGCGTAAAAAACTCAAAAGCAGAGATAGTGTTAAAATAATTAGGAATTGATGAGTTTCGAGTGTTTCTTTCCTTTGGTTTTTGTCAATATACTTTAGAACAATTTTAGGTTCACAGCAAAATTGAGCAGAGAGTACAGAGTTCCCAGATGTCCCTGTCCCTACTGTGGATGAACGCTCATCCAACAACATGCTGGGGTGGTACAATTGCTCCAGTCGGTGGCTCTGCACGGACACAGCATTACACCCCAAGTCCGTAGTTCACACTGAGGTTCACTTGTGGTGGCCTGAGTCATTGACTTTTGTGTTGTGCTGCTGGGGATCGAACCCTGGGCCTCCCACATGCCAGCAAAGTGCTCTGCCACTGAGCTACACCCCAGCCCCAATTTTTTTTTTTTTTTTTTTGGTCTTTTTGAGACTGGGTTTTGCTATGCAGTTCAGACTGGTCATGAACTCATTTTGTAGCCCAGGCTGGCCTTGAACTTGCTGCGATCCTCCTGTCTCAGCCTCCCAAATGCTGGTCATTGACTTTTGACAAATGGATGATGGTGTATAGGAGTATCACAGAGAAAAAGTTCACTGTTCCCTTTGTTCTCCATGTACATTATTATTATTATTATTTTTTGTGGGTACCGGGGGTTGAACTCAGGACCTCGCATGCCAGTAGGTGCCCGTGCCGCTGAGCGATATCACCGGCCCTTTTTTCGTGTGTGGGTACCAGGAGTCAAACTCAGGACTTGGTGCTTGCCAGGCAGGCGCTTATGCCGCTGAGCTATCTCACTGGGCTCCATGTATATTATTAAATTTTAAGTTTGAATGATTTAATTTGAATGATGGTGCTGTTTAACAATCTGCTCACAAAATTTTAGCAGTGGGTCCTCAGGAAACAGTGCATGCCAGCTCTAGCACACCCTGCCATGGGCCTCACTGGGGACAGCTTCACGTCTTCAGGTGGAGCTGGACGTGCTCTGGGTAGCTCTGAACTCAGAGCACCTTGTCACCACATTGGACAGGGTCCTGCCTCATCCCACGTCTTTCTCCAGGACAGGTAGGGCTGTGTCCCCTGCCACTAGCCACCACAGCTGTGAGCCATAAGAGCCGTGAGGCACCAGGTGCCTGTCAGGACTGGCTGGTTTGGGAACAGGTGCAAGGTTTGGGAGCCCCACATGGGCAGCTGTGCCCCATGGCTCAGCAGCAAGGGCGGCTTCTCCAAGCCTCTTGCTCCCTAGGTATAGCCATGTGTGTAAGCGCATTCCTGTTTGTAGGTGGAAGCCCCAAAAGGCTTACAATAAAAATCAAGAACGTTTTTACATTGAAGTGGAATCATTTAATTGGCCTGAAGTTCTTTCCTTCAAGCTCCTTGTGTGCTGTGCATCTTCCACGAGCTACAATCCCTTCTCCAGCACAGCCATTGTTTTTCTTGCCCTCCAGAGAGACTTCCCCATGCCTGCTGCATTAGAGAGATGGCCCAAGCTCCAGAGCGCCTCCTGGGTGTTCTGATCCCCAGAACTCTGCTGAGGGCTGGGGTTCAAGTCAGCAGATCTTACAGCCTACAAGGCTGGGCAACTCCAGAACAGAGAGCTTGCCTCACCATGATGGGAAGCAAAATGTGGCAGCAAATAAGGAGATCTTCCTGAGGACCGAAACCTAGGTTGCTTATTCAATAAGCACTTGTGTAGCATCGTGTACACTATTCTTTGTACTTTCCACGTGGGGATGCACTCACATCTCATCAAACACATGCTGCTAAATAACTACAAGACGTCAGAAGGGTGACTGTCCGAATTTGAACCCAGGATGTCTGGCTCCAAGCTACAGTGCTGTCTGAAGCAGCGTCAGGGGCTTGCAGTGGTTCTCTGGGGCGCGCACCAGGCGTAGTGGGGGTGGGGAGGCAGGAGGGCATAATGAGAATTCAGGTGGAGTGGTGAGGGGCGACCAGCTCTTACATACACGTACATGCAGACCCGGGCACACATACCTACATCCATGCACACATGTGCACACACATGGCCATGTAACACAGATGGATGCATCATACACACATGCAAGAACATGCTTGTACAGATATTCATAATTGTGCACAGCATGTGCATATGAGTACACAAATGCACAAATATGGCATGTGTCTACATGTGCATAACCACACACGTGAACATAAATGCACACAAATATGCATGTATACACAGTGCACACTCATGCACACGTGGGCACTCTCATGAACACATCCAAAGGTGTGTACATGTGTGCTCACATGTGCATACATGAGCATGCATGTGCACACGCATGAGCATGTGTGTGCACACATACACAGTCATAAGCACGCACACACAGGCTCCATCTTCACCCTGGCCATCCTCATGATCGGACCTGGGCTTCAGGCTGCTCGCTCCAGTGGGGCAGGAAGACACAGGAAGCTGCTTCTCTCTAAACCTCAGCTTCCTCATCTGAAAAATGAGACCTGATTTTTCCCTTGATGAATGGGCAGATTCTTCCTAAACAGCAAAGCAAACTGTGTGTGAGCCAAGTTTTTCAAAGGCCCGTCCTGGTCAGGCTTGAAGTAGGAATGTTTCCGGCACAGGCCCTGTTATGGTTTGTGTCTCGATGTCCCCCCAAAGCCTCATGCAGTCATGGAGGCGGCTTCCAGAGTTTATGACTGATTCGTGGTCTAATGCTGGGATTATGGGCGTGAGTGCTACACCCACCCTGGGGCGGGCAGCCTGCATGTAATATAAGGGAGGGAAAGAGGTCGCTCTCTCTCTTGCACTCACGCTCCTCCCTTTTGCTCTTGCTTGTTTTTGCTGCCTTCCACTGCCATGAACTGTTGTCCTCTGCCATGTGCCACTCTGCCTTGGAGCCAGCCAAGTATGGACTGAAACCTCCACAAACTGTGAGCCAAATAAACCTTTCCTTCCTTAATTTTGGGTATCAGGTATTTTGTCTCAGCAACGAGAGAAAAGTAACTGAGACAGAATTTGGTACCGGTGAAGTGGGGTCGTTGCTGTGACTATACCCGACCATGTGGTTCAAGAGCCTTTGGGAATGGCTATGGGAAGAGTTTGGAAAGGTTCAGAGATGTCGCCTGGAAGAGCAGAGCTGGAACGCCTTAGGTTGTTCTGTATGGGAGATCCTGGTCAGAGCTTGGGAGACCAGAAGGCTGATAGAAATCCTGCCGGTAAAAACCGGGTTTGGAAGATTTCTGCTGGGAAGAAAGACTGCATTGGCGCTAGACTCCAGACGATGTGTGTTATGGCTTGGCAAAAAGTTTGTCTGCATTTTGCTCATGTCCAGAGACTTTGCCTGAGACTAAGATTAACAGCAGCGGACTAAGTAAACTAGCAGAAAAAATTTTAAGGCAGTCGAATGTTGAGGCGGTGGCATGGCTACTGTTGGGGGCTTTTAGCCAGATTTATGTTGAGAATCAAGAGCAAGGAGCCCAGAAGAATGATTTAAAATGTTGTGAGTTTGGCCAGAAAGGAAGCTCCAGTAAAGCTGTGGACTGTAAAGACAGAGCTGAGGAGATCTCAATTGTTGAGAAGGAACAGGAAAATATAAAAGACGGCCTGAGAGCATCACGAGAAGCAGCAAGTCTCCACCCTTTGCAGCCTCAAAACTGCAAAAGTGAAAGACCCTGCTTTGAGGAGAAAGCCACATAGCACCATGTTCCAGAATGGCGGCAGCCACACTATGTCCCAGAATGGTGGCGGCTGCATCGGGTTCCAAAATGGCAGCAGCATAGAGAAGTTGCTCCTCAGAATCAGGTTCAACGTGCTCAGAGATCCAGGCACTTGACCCCTACAGCCAAGAGAGAAAGCCTGGCTACTGCTCCAGCTGGCAGCAGACCTTGGCATCATCCACGTGGCACTAGTTTTAGGTGCATGCAGAATGCAAGAGTTATGAGGTTAAGAAGGCTTCCACCCAGATTTCAGAAGAAGGCCTGGGAGGCCAGGCAGGGTGCCCCTGAGAGGGCACTGTGTGAAGCTGTGAGGGTGAAGCCAAATGTGCAGTAGAGACCCCAGAAGTTTAGAGAAGCGAGGAACGTGGATTGTCTGAGGAAACCTGCAAGGAGGGAGCAGAGCGGGCCTAAGAGAGAAGCCATGGGTGCTACAACCACCGGAAGTGCCGTGGGGCGGAGCCATGCAAGCCCTTTGGAGCTCACAACTTGCCACAGATTGCTTCGGATGTTCCACGTGGAACTGCAGGTCTCCATGTTTGCCCTACTGGATTTTGGACTTGCTTTGGTCCCATTCCTTTGTATTCCCATTTGTACCTTTTGGAATGGAAATGTGTATCTTGCGCCATTGAATATTGGAAGTGTTTAAGTTTCTTTTCATTTGTAGAGTGGCTCACAGCTAAGAGTTTGCCTTAGATCTCGGAGGAGACTTGGGACTTGGACTTCTGAGCAGTGCTTAAACTGTTAGGACTTTGGCAATTCTTAGAGATGGACCAAAATGCCTTTTGCATAAAGGGATGTGCATGAGTCTTTGGGCAGCCAGGGGCGGAATGTTATGGTTTGTGTCTCGATGTCCCCCCAAAGCCTCATGAAGTCATGGAGGCGGCTTCTAGAGTTTGTGACTGATTCGTGGTCTAATGCTGGGATTATGGGTGTGAGTGCTACACCCATCCTGGGGCGGGCAGCCTGCATGTAATATAAGGGAGGGAAAGAGGTCGCTCTCTCTCCTGCTCTTGCACTCCTCCCTTTTGCTCTTGCTTGTTTTTGCTGCCTTCCGCTGCCATGAACTGTTGCCCTCTGCCATGTGCCACTCTGCCTTGGAGCCAGCCGAGTATGGACTGAAACCTCCACAAACTGTGAGCCAAATAAACCTTTCCTTCCTTAATTTTGGGCATCAGGTATTTTGTCTCAGCAATGAGAGAAAAGTAACTGAGACAGGCCCTGACTCTGACCACCTGCAGCAGTGGGGAGGGTGTGTGTCAGGAATCAAGAAGCTGGGGCCCAGGGCACCTGATCCATGTGTGGTTGAGCTGGGAGTTCTACCCAGGTCTGCGTCCTTGAGGTCATTGAAGGCCCCTGAGGCCCTGAAACACCCAAGAGCCAAGTCAGGGAGCTCTTTCCACAGGCCACTGTGTCCTCTGACTTTTTGACTTGCCACCTCCAAGGCCAGGGCCAGGGATACTTCTGGCAGGCCTCACAGGCCAGCAAGCTACAGTCCTTTAGCTACGTGGCCTTGGTCACTGTGGAAAGGTTGATGTGTACTGTCCGCCCCTTGATAAATGGTGAGCCCTCTCCCACCTCTCCCTTCCTGCCCACCCCCTGCACCCTGCCCTCCCCAGCACCAGCACAGCTGCCCCAGAAGGTGCTTGATGATATCTGGCCCCACAGGCTTGGGAATCTGGCTTCAGTCCCTGGGCTCATCACTGCCCAGCTCTAAAAATGCACAAAACATTAGTCAGTCCTGGGTGATGCACAAGTAGCACAGAGCCCAGCATCAGGAAAGAGGATGAGCCCAGAGAGTGCTGAGGAATGGGAAGTGTTGAGGGGTGGGGTGGGTAGCCACTGCCCTCTCTCTGTATGTGGAGTGGTTGTGCAATAGGGACAGTGACAGTAGCTTTGTTCAACTGTTTTTGCTTGTTTGTTTGTTTATTTGTTTGAGGCAGGTCTCATTATGTAGTTCAGGCTGGCCATGAACTCACTATGAAGCCCAGGTTCATCTTGAACTTGTGGTGATCCTCCTGCTTCAGCCTCCCGAGTGCTGGGATTACAGGTGTGTGCCACCACACCTAGCTTGTTCAATGTCTAAGAAACAACAGCAGATGCTACACAGAGCTGCTGCAGGAAATGGAGCCAAAGAGGTGACCTTCCAGCCTCAGGTCCCCAGAGCTGGGATGGCAGCAAAGGATGAACAGAGCCGAGCTCCTATTTGGAAATGCAGCAGAGCCAGAAAGAACTGGACTTGAGTCTCAGCTTTGCCTCTTATTTGCTGCGCACACTTGGCAAAATCCCACAGCCTCTCTGAGCTTCGCCTCCTCTTCCACAAAATGGAGATAATTCTCTCTGCCTCTGAGCTGTTGTGAGCCTTGCAGACTGGAAAAGGCAGGGCACGGAGTAGATGCTCAGTAAACAGCAGTCCTGGATGGGTTGTGGTTTGCAGATATCCCCTCTCCGAGACAGGGAATCTTTCCAGCCAGGCTTCAGGAAAACTCCAGACAGCCTGCAGGGGAGAAAACTCCCAGAGCCTCCTCTCCCGCACTTGGGGCTTCGCTCACCTTTCTGAAAATTAAATTAAAATTAAACAGTAGTGCCATTGTGGCCTGTACATCGCTGGGGCTGCCAGTGCGTAGTCTTTAATATCCACCGCTGACAGGATGGAATTAGCTGCATTTTTTTGTTGTTTGGGGTTTTATTTCTTGCTCCGACTTTCATTCCTCCCTGAAGGGGTGTAAGCTGGTGTTTAATCCATCCTGAGAGCGTTCGGCCACTCTTAAGCAGGATGGGAGGGTGGCCATGGCCCTCGCTGGCCAAGGAGAGCAGCGGTGACGAGGGTCGGGCGCCTCCTGTTTCTCTTCCCCACTGTCCGAGTTGTCCAACACAGGCTGCGCGGCCGGAGAATCAGGGCGGAATTATCGTTAAGCCTCCTGATCATTATCCTCATTAGAGGTAACCAGAGCCCAGCGGGCCCAAGCGCAGCTCTAAACCCCACTAAGACGGGACGCGCTTGGGAAGAATACGCTGTGTGTAATTTAATAATCCTGGAAACAAGTCTGCATTCTTTTTTGTCTTTGGCCCAAAGAAGAGGTAATTCCTGACACAGCCAGAGCAGTGGAACCGTGCCCACTGGGGAGGAAGGCGGGCAGAGCGCTGGACAAGAAGGGCTGGCACAGCTGGCAGGCTCTGCTCTGCTTCCCATCTTTGGTAACTTGGTGTCCTCCAGACCCCCACAGGCCTTCTCAGGCCCTCAGAACCTTCTAGAACCTTTGTGTGCATTGGAGGAAGGGCCTCTTTCTCCAGGTCACTGAGAGCTCCATTGTCCCCTTCAAGGCATCCTGGGTAGGGGCCCCAGTAAGCCCTTGCAGGATGACTGCCTTCTCCACCTGCCTCTGTCCCCTCCTACCAAGGCCTCACTCAGCTCCCTGAGCTTGAATCTCTGCCCTGCCTGACTTCCTGTCATGGCGTCATGGGTGCCCATGGGTGGGTACACTGCAGACCTCATCAGCCTCTTCCCAGGCCTGCCCTGGCCAGCTTACCTGTGGGCCTCATGTCCCGGGCTCACCCACACCCAGCTGTCCCAGCCAGGGATAATTTGGGTCCCATACACACAGAGCACACAGGCCACAAAGGCACCTCATGCCCTCACCTCTTCAGAGTCTCCTCCAGCCCCGAGACAGAGAGAGGGAGAGAGAGAGAGAGAAAGAGAGAGAGAGAGAAAGAGAGAGAGACAGAGAGAGAGAGAGGCGGGGCAGAATGATTTCAGAGGGGAAAATGGAGATTTGCGGATGTGAACTAACCTTACTCAAATGAGGGCTGCCCAGGATGGAACCCAGGCCCTGTGAGGCAGAGTCCGGCTGTGTGCTCCAAGGCTGTGTGGGTGAATTGCCCTCCGCCCATCCCAGTCATATGTTGAAGCCTTACCCCTCAGATCTCCAGTGTGACTGGGTTTGCAGATAGGACTTTCTAGGGTAATTCGGGTAAAGGCAGTCACGTGGGTGCATTCTAGTCCAGCAGGACTGGTGTCCTCTTAAGGAAGAAATCAGGACCCAGACACACGCAGGGAGGAGCCCTGGAAGACACAAGAAGAAGGAGGGAGGCTCAGGAACTAGCGCTTCTGACCCCCGATCCTGGACTCCAGCCTCCAGCACTATGAGAAAATTGGTTCCTGCTGTTTGAGCCCCTGATAGGTGAGGCGGGTTCAAGGCAGTGCAGGTGGGCCATCAGAAAGGCCCTGCCTAGGGCCGGTGAGACGGCTCAGCGGCTTAAGCACCTGCCCGGCAAGCGCGAGGGCCCGAGTTCGACTCCTGGAACCCACATACGAAAAAGGGGTCGGCGATATCACTCAGCGGCACGGGCGCCTGCTGGTGCGCGAGGTCCTGAGGTAGACCCCCGGTACCCACAAAAAAAAAAAAAAAAAAAAAAGAAAGGCCCTGCCCAGCCGCTCCCTCCTGCTGTGCAATCCCAGTCCACACCTGCCTGCTCCAGCCTCCCCTTGGTATTCAGGGGCACTTGCCACCCACCAAGTGGGGCTGAGACCTGAACTGTGGTGGTGTGGGTGGGTATGGTGGAGCCACTGGGAGCTCTTAGGAGAGTCTGCCTCGTAACTGGCTGTCACTGTGCTTTTTTTGGGGGGAGTGCACCTGGGGTCGACCTCAGGACCTCACCTATGCCGCTGAGCCATCTCACCAGCCCTCATTGTGCTTTTATATTTGGCTCTGTGACATTAATTTTGCGTGTTTGAGGAACCCTCAAAATCCTTGCAACTGGGAACATGGCTTCTGAGAGAACCTTTCACTTATTTTGTACATACCACCATACATATGTATATGTCATATACAGATATGCATGTGGACATGCTTCACAATTACTTTCATGTATAATTTATCCACTGAAAATTACATATATGTGCAGCCCATACATGATCATATTTCCATCTTATGTATAAACTGGCATTTATTCCCTCTGGGTTTGTCATTGACCTATGAACTTACCAAAACAAGGAGGGGTGATTCTTCTGCTAGTTTCATATTCTAGAAACCTGCTGAGATGCCATGCGAAGAGGTCAGGTCGCTATCACACTATATAGACTTTGACCTTGTCACTTGCAACATTGCCTTTAAATTGTTTTGAGTCCTGTATGCCAGTCCTTTATGTCTGCCCTTGAACTGGGCAGAAATCTTCAAAATCAGCCAGCTGATTTCCAACACCTGCTTTCCTTACACTCACCTGCTTGTCCCTCTTGTGTGGGCATGTCCCCATGTCCCCGTGTCCCCAAGTCCCTGATCAAACCTGATTAAACAGCAGGTGCTTTGTAAAGGCTGATATTTTCTTCCAGATCTGTGTCCAGCCTGGCAGGTGCTGGCCTACCGAGGCAGCACTGAGGAAAGAGGACAATCCTCCGTGGAGAGGGGGTAGCTCTTGGCTTCACCTGTCCCCTTCCTCTGTCCTCCAGGGTCCCAGGATAGTGCGGACCCTTTGGCCAGGAATGTGCACATCACAGTGGGGGGCCAGACGTGAGCCTCCACACAGGTGGTGGGGGAGTGGCTTCGGCTGCAGGAGCACACCAAGGGCTGTCCCGACTCTGCTCCATATGGGGCAGCCTGGGCCACTCCCAGATGTGGACACCAGGACCCCACCCCTGGGACTGTGGCCTCAGTTTTGAATTCCACCCAGGAGAAGTGGACAGAGCCATTGAGCTATGTGTGACTTGGTGCTGGCAGGGTTGGGGGACAGTGGGGACAGAGCAGGAAGGGCCACTTGCTTGGGGGCTGGGGGGTGCTTTGCTGGGAGCCACATTTTCACATGAACCTGGAAGGTGAGTGTCTTAGTTACTTCTTTGTCACATGGACACAATATACAAAACCCACAATTTAGGGGAAGGGAGGTTTATTTGGCTCTTGGGTTTTAGAGGATTCAGTCCAGAGTCAGCTGGCTCCAAGGTAGGAGGGCCATGGTGGACGGGACTGATGGAGGAAAGCTGCTCGCAGCATGGTGGCCAGGAAGCAGGGCAGGGGACAGAGGAGGTGGGGAGGGAGACACACCCTTCTGGGTCCCGCCCTCCTTGGATCGAGCCCACCTATAACAGCACATTCGGCCACAGATCCATCAGAGGATTAATCCAGGCACCTTCCAAAAGCCCCCCTCTGAGCACGTGCATCTTTGGGGTATAGTCTAGATCTAAACCGTGACGGTGAGGGAGAGCTCACTAGACGGGGCACGGGCCATGCACCAGTGGCCTTCAGCAGCCCCTCGTCCACTGGGCTCCTTACCCCCGGGGCCTGGGTCAGGTCCTGGCCCTCAAAAGATGTGTGAGCTTGGCCAAGTCTCTTCTCTGGCCCTCCGAGAGAGGCTGAGAGGAACACAGCGGGTTTCTTATCCAATCCCTAGGCCGTGGGCTCTAGCAATGGGAGTGGGTTGGGGGCTTTGTGAGATGCTGTGGGGGTGGTCACTCAGGGATCACCAGGACAGCGAATGTCCCAAAAGGGAAAGCCAGAAGCTGGCTCCAGAGGATGTGCCGATGACCTGGGAGTGCCGTTCCACAATGCCAGGCCCTGCGTGCCAGCCTTGTGGTCTCTCTAATGACAGCGTCTGTCCTGGGCACCAGAGCATGGTCCTATCCACACACACCCGTGACTACCGGAGACGGAAGAACAACGCTCCAGCTCACGCTGTCAGCTGAGGTGGCCTCTGGCAGAGTGGGTCCTCTGTGATTGTCATCAGTTGTAATCAATCTGAGGATGGCGGGACCGCAGACAGCTACCACAGCAGTGCATCCTGGCCAGACGCGGGTGAGCGCTTCCACCTGCAGGTCACTGCGGAGGCCCCGATTCACAGTGACCTTGCTCATTTCAGCGAGGCCAATCTGTCAGGCGGTGTCATTTTGCTCCTCAGGAGAGATCTCAGTGCCATCCCACTGCCAGGACTTGTGTCTGGTGGGACAACGAGAGATAACAGGGTGGATCACAAACCTGCTACAGGGCATGGCCCCCAGGGCTCACAGCATGGTGTTAAGCACCTGCTGCAGAAGCGCCATGGGACACCCAGATCATCCCAGGGGCGTGCTGGAGGACTTCCTGGAGGAAGCAACTTGTCTGATAAACTGTGTGCAGGGTGGCGAGCGGGAGTTTCTGTTGCAAAAGGCCTGAGTGCAGGACTTTCAGAAGGGCTTCCTGCTGGGCACACATGGACCCTGGGCTCATTGCAACCAGAGGAGACAGGCGGGAAACAGACTCCAGGCTGGAGCTGCTAGCAAGGTGAGATGGAGTTTTAGGTACCGGAAGGCCACGAAGCCAAGCAGAAGGACGACGATGACAGAGCGTACAGGGAGGTCGAGAGGCGGGGTGGTGGAGGAAGGGACGACCCAGTCTTTCCAGCACCTTTCCTGGCACCTGTTCGCTCCGATTGATGCTGCCTTGTGACACAATTAGAGGACGTGACCTGGAGTCCATCATCCATGCTCCTGTCCCTGACACTCATGCTAATGTCCTTGTGCCTCGGTTTCCCCATCTAGGAAACAGGGAGAGTCACAGTGCCTGTCTGGTAGGGTTAGCACGCACGCATGTGTGTTCACCACTGGGGCCAGTGGGCAGCGCCCACAATACTAAGTGACCCGGCATGCTAGGTGCACGCTGCTGCTGCCCTGGGGGAGAAGTGCTCAGAGGTCACGTTGGGCTCACTGGGGACAGGGACCAGCATAGGTGGCACCGCCATCTCTGTCGCCATCCGGTCCAGTCCCAGAGCCTCAGCTCCAAGCGTAGGAAGTGTTCGACTCATCCTGTGCTGTGATGGTGCCTGCCCTCGCTCTCTTCATCTCTTCTCTTTGTCCTGGAGCCACAGTTGGTAGCAGAGTGAGGTCTTGATGGAGGTGATGGCACTGATCAGAGGGGCGGGGACGGGAGAGGCGCTGCCCGGAGCTTCCTGGGCAGCTGGGTGTGAGGGCGGATGCTGAGGAGGGGGCCAGGCCACGCTCTCTGGGCTCCCTCCACCCCCTAGCTGCCCTTGCAGAACACTGAGGAGCACATGTCCCTTCCAAGAGGGGACCCTGGTAGAAAGGTGGCTGTGGACCTCCTCTGGCTGGGGCTTGAGATCCGGCCAGGGACCACAGAGGCCGACGGAGACTTTGAAGGCAGAGGACGGTCCTGAAGCCCTTGGATCAGGGGGCTGTTGGGGCCTCTACTCTGGGACTCTGAGCTTCTAGCCCTGTCTTGCTCTGACTGGGGAGGTCTGGGGCAGGGCTGGTGGCAGTGGGCTCCTGCTTGGGGAGGGGACAGGGCCAGGAAGAGGGGCAGTACAGCGCTGTGAGGAAGGAGGACCCAGGCTTGGCTGCTGGGATTCCAAGCCTGGCGGTGCGAATGGGTGCAGCCCCAGGCCAGTGTTTGACCTCTCAGGGCCTAAGCCACCTGTCTCTCAGAGGGGCTGGTGCCTATGGTGGCCGAGGGCACAGACAAGGTAGAGACACAGAGGTGGGGACAAGTAGGACCAGTTCCTGGGAAGGAGCCCCGGGGATCCCAGGCTGTGCTCTCCATTCCCTCTGCCCTTTCACTCCTTCAGCCCCTTCCTTTCTCCCTGCAGGGAGTCAGCGATCCCCAGCATCCTCAGCTGCCAGCCCGCAACCCCTCCTCTCCTTCTTTTGAGATAGGGTCTCACTATGTAGTTCACACTGGCCTTGAACTCACTATGTCATCCAGGCTGGCCTCGAATTTGTGGTGATCTTCCTGCCTCAGCCTCCCAAGTGCTGGGGTTGGAGGTGTGTGCCACCACGCCCAGCTTTCAGGTCAATTCTAAGCCCTTAACTGGGCTTCTCCTTGTCCCACTGTCGGCCTCACAGCTCTGCAGCTGGTGGCGCCACACAGCCCTGTCTTCACTGCCTCCAGCCCTGACCTCGGAGCCTCAAAGTGAGGCTGGTGGTGCCTGCGCCTCTCCCGTGAGCGCCCTGCAGGGAAGGGTCTGCCCAGTGCCCACCTGCGGGGATGCTCATTAGTCGCTTACTGCCCTTCCCTGCCTTGCACAGCGCCCAGGCTCCTAGGGCAGCTGAGGAAGTGAGGCTTTGGTGGGGGCGCTGGGACTTGAACCCAGAACCTTGTGTGTACAAGGCGAGCGCTGTTCCCTGGAGCTACCTGCCAGCTCAGAACAGAAGCTCTCACTGTGCCTCGGGCAGCAGAATTCTAAAGTAAACCCTAAAGGACCGTTTTTGACCCTCACATGTTTCTGAGGCAGCTAGACCGGGGATTATTCATTCCTGCTCCACAAAAGAGAAAACATGGGCTCAGAGAGGCTGAGTCACTTGTGCAAAGTCACACAGCCAAATCCACAGAGCAAAGCTTGGCCTTGGGCCCCCTGGGCCCCCAGCCCAGGACCTTTTCCCTTACACCCTCTGCCTTGTGTACTTCATCCTGAAAATGACTCAACAGGGTAGAACATGGGCTTGACATTTAAAACCTGAGGCCAAATAGGGTGCCTAAAGCTGAAAAGATATTCTTTTCCTAGCTGGGAAGTGAGCCGGTCTGTTCTGTAAGTGAAGCAGGACGCATCGAAAGAACGGTCTGATGGTCACGTGAGGAAGTTCTGGCAAGAAACGTCCACAAAACATGTGTCTGTCAGTAGATTTTTAGGGACATCATCACAGGCCAGTCTCAAAGCCCACAGACCGAAGAAAGCCAGGCCCAGCAGAGGGGGATCGGCCGTGCGGGCGGGCGGTACGTGCTGTGTGGTGTGTGTGTAACGTGTGTGGGGTGTGATGTGCATATGTGAGCGGTGCGGTGTGTGAGATGCAAATGTGCGTTGTGTGTGTGCGAGGCATGTACGTGTGATGTGTTGACGTGTGTGTGCATGGTACGTGTATGTGGGATAGCGTGTGAGGTGGTGTGTACGTGGTATGCTATGTGTGCTATGTGTTTCTGTGTGATGTGTGTATGTGTGTGTAAATTATATACTGTGAGATGTGTATTTGTGTGTGTTGTGTGTATGTACTTCAAATGATATGTGTGTGGCACAGTGTGTGTGTGTGTGTGTGTGATGTGTACATGTGAGATAAATGTGTGTGATGTGTGTGTCGTGGGTATGTGTGTGACAGATGTGTGTGTGATGGAGATGTGTGTATGGTATATGTGTGGTGTGGGGTAGTGTGAGTGTGTGCACACCACACCCACGTGTGTGTCTCCATGCCTGCCGCCCAGTGTTTTCCTGCTGACGGTGACAGGGTCAGGGAAGAATTTTCTGTGACTAATTAGGTTTTAACTTGCCAGAGAGAAAGTGGACATTGGCAGCCTATTGTACGCAAGTGAAACCAAGTTTGAACTGGAGTGAACTTAATTTCCTTTGCACTGAAAGGAAAGAAAGATTAATGAAATATCCCCAAATCCATCCTGTTAGTTTTTATTAAATCAGCAAATGAAATTTAACCTCCAATTCTGTTAGAATGTCCTTTCCTGCAGATTGGGTTTCAGCAAGTCTAAGTGAAACAGACACACTCCCTAGAATAACATTTCGATATGAAAATTGCATTATTGCCATCAACATCAGGTTACTAGGGAACAAACCACTTGGAAAACAATTAATTCCACAAGAAGCAGGGTGACACATATGTTGCCTCAAATCTGCATGAGCCACTATGTCCTGGTTATGCTCTTTCTGCAAGACCATGTCTTACTGCTTCGGTATATTGAAACAATCAGTTGGATTTTGTCTTAGCAGCGTCAATACTTTTATCTTCAAATAGGACAAAAAGGAAGGGCTTGAGGACAGAAGACAGAGGCCTTCCATGCACGCAGCTGTGCCAGGCGCTGGCACACTCCCACGGGTAGCTTTTAGAATGTACCCATTAAATGGAAGAGCAAACTGAGTCTTAAGAAGGTGAAGTGTGTGCTAAGGTCAAAATGGGGCTGGTCAAGCCCATTATGCTAATTTGTCATTGTTCTAGCCTGAAATATGTGTATCACTTTATTCACTCATTGGACGCTCCAGCAAGCTGAGTGCCACTGTGCCAGGTGCCCCGACGGTCTTGGGAAGCCTAAGTGTATACGTACACATGCTGGTGACAGCAACGCCAGAGGGGCTGTGCTGTGCTTGACTGCTGATTCTTGATTTCATGTGACCTAACGCCAGCCCGGCACAGAGGTGCTAATGCTCTTTGCGGGCGTCCGCAGGAGGATCCTAGTGGGTCCAGGGTCGCAGAATAAGCAGCAGTGCAGAGCTCAGAGCCTGCCCCAGCCTCTAAGTCCCAGGACCATCTCTCCATTGTTGGGGACCCACAGCCAGGCTGCCAAGCACCCCGAATGCACCCAGGCCAGGACCCCAGTGACCCAGGGTAACTCGGGTCCACCTAAAGACGTTTTTTCAGTGAGTTATATGGAAAAGCTGGTTTTCCTTCTCAGCCTTTGCTGTTACTGGCTTGAAGGAAAAAAGGACAAACATTCGTCCCCTGGAAGAGGTGGCTTGGGAGCCATCTGGAGACTGAAACCCAAGGAAGTCTGGGCAGAGGGCACCTGCTAGACTTGGATCACAGTTCCAGGAAGGTCCCCTCGACCAGCACTGCCCTCAGAGGGAGATGCAAGCTTGTGTGGACTTGTGGGTGGGGACACTGAGCTGTGTCCCTTAGCATGTGTCACCCACACTGGTTCCATGACCCAAGGGAAGACTGTGGCTCATTCAGGAGACCAAGCGAGGATTCTTCCCACTTGCCTTCTACTCGATATGGAGCAGGCTGGGCCTGAGTGTGAACCCTGCCCTGCCTCTACCTACCTGCAGCCTGGCTCACTCAGCTGGGAATTAGGGGCGAAGACCCGTCCCTTTCACCAGGCTGTCCTCAGGCTGCCCTGGCGGAGAACATACTTGGCAGAACCCAGGCACCCATAGATGTTCAGTAAGAGAGACCTCTGGTTCTCAGCCCATTTTCAAGACCTTCCTTTGAAGCATGCAAATCCATGCAGAACTCTTGGCTTCCAACCCCAAACATTATTAATACCCTGTTCAATGGCCTCTGGGGGACCTTTCTCCAAAGGGCAGGGTGACATCCATCAGCGCACAAATGCACAGGGGATCCCGTGGACTTCCAAGTGCCCACATTTTGGGCCCCATCAAAACTCTATTAGCTGCATAAAGTATTCGAAGCGATAGCCAAGAGGGAGGCCCCTCTGCCAAGGTTCCCCCAGCCCATCCTCTGGAATTGATTACTTGGAGTCTTTCAGAAACGCAGAAATAAAGCGATGCCAGGGCTGATGAACAAGCTGGGGCCTAGCTCATGTTTCCCGTCCAGCAGCCCCCCCCTTCCCCCCCACCCCGGAACAAAGCTTTCTCCAGTTTTTAGTAAACGTAACTTGACAATCGTCAAAGGGAATGAAACACCGAAGAAACAAAGCCTCTAAAAGACGTCAGAAGTCAGAACCGGTAGAAATCCACGAAGCGTCCACCCAGCCGCCTCCCCTGAATTAGGATTTAAATCTTTTCACAGGCTCCAGGGGCCAGATTATTTCACTTGCTGGCAAGCATGTATTTAGGAAGGGCACTTGTGTTTATTTTGGGTCTTACCTCTTCTCTCCGTAGTGTAATCCTCCCAGCCTTAATCTGAGGGTTATTGGGAAGACACCAATTAGCAACAAGCCTCTCCACCCCAAATCCCCACATTGGTGGGGGAGCCCCTGGAAGGGAGATAATTAGCTGAGGGTGCTTCTCAGGTCTCTGAAGGTGGAGGGGTGGGAACTGGCTCAGACCACCAGCAGGCAGAGCCGGGATCTTAACAGGCACCCCTGCGTATGTATGTCCCTCCTGCAGGCTGGCCTTCCCCAGCTAAGTGGATCACCCCACCCCCTGCTCGCTAATCACTCCAGCTGGGGTCCTCTCTCCACACAATGCCTCTTTACAGCACAGGATTTAGCGCTGAATAAACCGAGGTGCATCCTAAACATCTGGGCGCAGCTGGCGTGCTGAGGCAGCACCACTCAAGGTCCCAGCTTCTCAGGGCACACACAATGTGACCAGATTCCCGAAGCTAAGCCTTGCTGGGGAGGGGGATGTAATTCATCTTTGTGGGTCATTTCCCAGGTGCCAAACCCTAGGCTGGGCAAATTATAAATGCTTTTTTTTTAAAAAATGTGGGTACCAGGACCTCACGCTTGCCAGGCAGGCGCTTATGCCGCTGAGCTATCTCACCGGCCCATAAATGCTTTTAATATCATTCCATCCTCTCGTGTGTCTCTCGCTCCCGCCCCACCCCGTGTTTCTGTGTGCGTGTTCCCAGGGTGAGAGGACAGCTTAGTGCGGCCACTGTGGGCAGAGGGCTCTGACTGGACAGGGAAGCTCCAGCAGGAGGATGTGGTGTTGGCCTTTGTCCTGCTCTGCGTCCGTGCCGGGGAGTCCCTCTCTGGGCTCTGCTGTCACACTCGGAAGGGACTGTTTGGAGACAACAGTTTTGCTTTTTCCTTTCATGCAACAAAATGGAATGCCTGCAGCCTGCCTGGGCGGAAGGCCCTCGGCTGTGATATGAGGAGGTACATGGAACAGGCTGGAGGTCAGAGCCGGAGGCCCGAGTGATGCCTCTGCCCAAACCTGGCCGGGCGACACACACGGGTCCCCTGCTACCCAAGGCTGTCAAAGAGCGCTCCCAGCTGAGCGTGGAGGCCTGGGCCATCGTTGCCTGCGCAGGGGCATGACTCAGCGCATGCGTTTCCCTCCCCCTCCTGTGAGTTGAGGGCAGCCGATGCTGCGGAAGTGTGAGCCAGGAAGGTCTAGGCACGGTGGTTCCTGCCTGATGGAGACATCGTCCACCTCCCAGGTAGCTTCCTGACCTGGTGACCAGTGACACACTGGGTGCCAGCAAGGGAGGTCTTGGAAGTTTTCACACGACGAGAGGTGATCAAAACATGGAGTGAGCACTTAAATAAAAATGAATTATGGTAACAGTCACATGACCATTAATCCCCTTCAAAACACCCCCTCTGGCTTTGAATACATTTATCCCATCATTCTTGCCACTTTCTGAAGCAGTTAATGTTATGACAATATCTGTCAAAAACATGACGGGGTGTCTTCCTCCACCTTGCGCACTGGGTCTGGCGCCGTGTGACTTCTGGCTTTTCACAAGTCAAAGTGGTCATGATAGGTAAACACTGGGAATCAAGTCAGGGCACTGAGGCAGCCAATCCAGTGTGACTAAAGACACTCACGAGAGAGGATTTGCAGAGCTGCTTCAGGAAGCAGCAAGAGCAATGAGATAAGTGTGTGCTTGAAGTGAGCAGAGAATTTTGAGGGGGATTAATGCTAATGTGTCTCGCCATAATAAATTTTTAAAATTTAAACATTCACTGTATGTTTTAATCACACCATGTACATTTTCCTGGGAAGATACCCCGGCCTCTGTGGCTTGCCTGAAGGCATGTCCTGTGGTCTTGGGCAATATATGACCTTCTCTGATATGCCCCCCATGCCAACAGGCCCAGAGCAGCTGCAGTGAATAGCCAGGTGACCCATACACAGGTCAGACCATGAGGCTATCATCAGCAATGGCAGCAGCCGATGACAGTTTGAGGTCACCCCAGTGGAGACAGAAGCCTCCTGGAGAGTGACCAGCTTGGGCGGTGCACTTGTGTTGAGACTAGGGTTGGCATCCTGAGTGACAGACACTGCTGGCTCTGCTGCTGGACTACACGGTGACCTCAGCCATCATCTCCTCTTCCGATGAGGCACTGGTGGTATGGTCCAGAACTGAGAGCATGTCTTGTAGGTGGCTGGACTATGTCCTGGTAATCCCAGGACTGTCCTGTCTGAACAGGTACTGCGAGTTGCTAGAACAACTCTGGTCTCAGTGGGCCTCTGTATCAGGTCTCAGGTCTCATTCATTCATTCACAGCTTTCTGCCCAGGATGTGTGCAAGAACATACCTGCAGAGGGATTTCTCTAGAAAGCAGATTCTGGCCGTGAGGTCTGGGCCAGTGATCCAGGGGAGGGAGCTCTCAGGAGCCACTGGAAGCAGCTCATCTGGTGATGGGTTCAGGACTGTGTGGTCAGCTTTTTTCTTCCCAAGCCAGAAGGGACCAGCTTCGTGATACGTGCCCAGACCCCACTCTGCAGGAGGGTGAAGGGTACATAGGGGACTGCTTTGCAGCCTGATGGGTCAGTTCAGATCCCAACTGTGCCCCTCACTCATCGTGCATGGCCTTGGCCCAGCCCCGGGCCTCTGGGCCTCAGTCTCCCCTTCTGTGTGCTGGGTGGCATCGTATCTACCACGGCAGTGTGTGCAGCACACAGAGAAGGAAGGGCTGTCATTCAGCACCCTTCTCCTGACAGTGCCCATCTCCACAGAGGTGCCCATGCTGGGCGGGCAGTTATTTGTCCCTCTTCCTTCACCGAGTGGCCACTGTGGAGCACTTGCTGTGTGCTCTGTGGAGCACTTGCTGTGTGCTCTGTCCAGTGCCAGGCATTAGGGATGGACAGAGAAAACAAGCCCCTCTCGTGGCTTCCAGGTGCACAGTGTCCCCGGGGGAAGAGGAGTATAGAGACTGAATGAGGGTGCAGGTGGGGGTGGACACACGGGGCAGGGCCCACACTGCCCAAGACCTGGAGGTTCTGGACCAGGGAGCCCAGGGCCCCTTTCCCCCTGCCTGAGAGGTGCAGCGGCCAAAAGGTGTTCTCTCGGCTCTGTGCTCAGGGGACTTTTCTAAGTCATTGCTCTGCACAAGTGGAAATATCCTTGCCACATCGTCCCCGCCACTCTCAATGCAGGACCCTCAGCATCCTCATGCTCCTTCTTCCCAAGAGCCCTGGCCTCTACCCTGCACCACAGCACACACTGTGAGCCCTGGGGATGCCCACACACTCATCACAGGAGCCTGTCTTCTCCTCTGGCTCCTGATCTCAGCCCCTCGGTCACCTTGGTGGGAACACACAGATGAGTGGCCCCCTCAGAAAGTAAGGGACCCCCATGGGCAGACACTGCCTCCCCATCTCCAGCAAATCTCCCTTTCCTGCTGCCTTGCAGCCTTCATCCTCAACCCTCCTACATGCACACACATGTGCACGCACATCCTCTCCATAACACTTGCACTGCCAAACACACCCACTCACAGTGCACTCACAAATATATAGACACACATCCCCCGCACAGCCACATGCACACACTGTCATGCGTGTATCCACACACATGCGGCCACGCATACGCATGTGTGCACATACATGTACACACATACATTCATACACACGCGCACATCGACAAACACACACGTGTGCTTACATGAGCACACACCTCCCTTTCATCACCCATTTTCCACAGGATGGAGTGACTTCACAGAGGGGGGTTTTGGAGGACCTGGCTGGGCCTGGCTGCTGCAGGCTTGGAGGCCCCTGGGGAGTCCCTGAGCCTCTGAGACTCGGTGCTTCTGGGGTCCTTTCCCTCCCTCCTCTGCCGTGAAATCTCAGGGAAAGGGCAGCGGGGTGAATTATGTGAATAGATGCGGTACTTTATGAAACACAAGAAGAAAAACGCTCTAAAACCCATAATCATAAACACAGCATATGGAAAAAGGAAAGAGCTAGTTCGGGTGAGAAGCATTTCTTTTATCTACTCCCCCTCCCCTTTCTGGTCAATATTAGATACATAATCAGAGAAATGCTTAAATTTCACCAAAGGCCTGCTGGAGTGGGAAGCTTGATCTTTTTTTCTAAAAGAAATTCTCTGCACCCATTCGGTTGCAGGAGGATTTTCTTTCTCAAATGCTTTCACCTGTCAAAAGCCCTCCATCCAGAAACTAAACAGATCGCTGCTCCTTCTGCGGAGCACAGGAAAGGGGGCCGTGTGGACCGGGTGTCTACGGCGGCATCTGGGGTCTCCCGAGGGCCTCTCGAGGGGCTGCCAGGGCAGCGGGCACCTACGGGCTCTCGGGCTCAGAGAGGCAGCGCGCCTGGTCGAGGGGCACCGCTGGGGAAGGGCAGCTAGCCCAAGAGCCCGCGGACCGCTCTCTGCAAAGTGTTCCTGCCAGCAGCCTCCCTGGACATAGAGAGACGTGCGCTGGGGCCGGGAGCGGGTTCCCCACAGTGAGTTCGCGGCTTCTCTCCTGCTTCTCCACGCGCTGCTCCTCCCAGAGAAAGGGCTGTCCATCCACTTTTCCTTTTGGATGAATTTCCTTCCTCTTTCTCCCTTCCTCTCTTCCTTCTTTCCTTTCTTCTCTCTTCCTTCCCTCCTTTGTTTCTTCTTCTGATTATTACACTCACTCTTTAGTGACATCTGCCCTGTGGCTGGCGTAGACACCTGTCTGTCTGCACTCTGGCAGCCCTGACCTCCCCAGCCGGTCACAGTGCAGCCCCCAGCGGGGACAGCTACCCTCACCCACGTCTCCAGACCTGGAGTTGCGTCTTGAGCTTTGTCTTCTTTCCTCTTCCTGTCACTGGTGAACTTCCTCCTCGTCTCAGGCATTGGTAGCTCTGTCCGTTGCTGTCTAGTTTCCCCCTGGGTGACCAGACCCCTAACTATTTACCATTCTGCTCACCACAAAATGTGGTTTCTAGTTTTTAGCCAATGCATTTAGTGTTGCTATGGGCATTTGTGTATCTGCTTTTTTTTTTTTTTTTTGTGGGTACCGGGGGGTCGACCTCAGGACCTCGCGCGCCAACAGGCACCTGTGCCGCTGAGCGATATCACCGGCCCCTTTTTCGTATGTGGGATCCGGGAGTCGAACTCGGGCCCTCGCGCTTGCAAGGCAGGCGCTTATGCCTCTGAGCCATCTCACCGGCCCTGTATCTGCTTTTAATGGACCTAAATATCCAATGCACTATGTGTGGAACTGAGTGTAGAATCTTAGCGTCACAGATGTCTGAGGCTGCCCCAGTGAGGACGGAGGTGGGGGCGAGGAATGTGCCTGGCAGGAGGACCAGCGTGTGCGAAGGCCAGGGAGAGGGCACTGTAAGGGATGCCCCGGGCTGGCCACGGCTCTGGAACTCACCCGTGCACCACAGTAGCCGAGCCCCTGTGCTCTCCTCTATCAGACAGGCAGATTGACTTCCACCGTGGTCTCCAGGAGAGCCAGTGAGGAGCATGCATGGACGTGCTTTGCTCAGCGTGGTGCAGATGGCTGTCATCTGGGGACGTGCTTCCTCATGAGGGTGGACATCCGAGTCTGGGGGCTTAAAAGGCTGCTATAAACCTCCGACCCACCCCCGAGGCCCCCGCCTCTGTGCTCCATTTGCAGGAGTGGGATTCTTGGAACAGGAGGGATGGAAGGAGGCAGCCGTTTCCAGGGGCCTGGAACATGTTTTTAATGAACTTACCAACGTGATCAGGGGCTCTCCAGCAACCCAGAGAAAGAATACGCAATCGATCTCATTTCCCTCAGACTTATTGCCTGCCTGGCACTGAGCATGGGCTATGGGAGCCCTGGAGATGAAGGACCCCCCCACATACCCTGGAGCAGCTCAAGTTCGGCCTGGCAACACAGACCTGTATGCAGCTTGCTACTCACCTCCAAGGGTCTCAGCTTCCTCAGCTGTGAGATGGGAAGACTGGCGCCTACCTTGTGCCGCGATTTGAGAAACTTCGTCAAGCTGATCGGTGTGAAAGAACCTGCCAGGCCCCTGACTGGGAACCGGGAAATAGGAATTAAATAACTCTCCACATTCCCAAGAGCCCGGCACATAAAACAGGGCAAATGCGCTAGACAAACAGTGTGACCCATGAAACGCAGAGCATTCAAGGTGTATGGACACAGTACATTTTATTTATATATCCATCTCTTGATGGATATCTGTATTATTTCCAAATTCAAACTATTATGAAGAATGCTGCTTTTGGGCCGGTGAGATGGCTCAGCGGTTTAAGCGCCTGCCTTGCAAGCGCGAGGGCCCGAGTTCGACTCCCGGAACCCACATACAAAAAAGGGGCCGGTGATATCGCTCAGCAGCACGGGCGCCTGCTGGCGCACGAGGTCCTGAGGTCGACCCCCCGGTACCCACAAAAAAAAAAAAAAAAAAAAAAAGAATGCTGCTTTGAACGTTTTTGTATATGTCTTCAGTGGGCAAAGGCCAGTCCGTTTTGTGTTGCTACAACATAATACCAGAGACTGAATTGCTTATAAATACTAGAAGTTTATTTAGCTCATGGTTCTGGAGGCTGGGATGTCAAGAGCATGGTGCCAACATCTGGTGAGGGTCTTCTTGCCACATCATAACATGGCAGAAGGTGTCACGAGTGAGATGTAGCAAGCTGCTAGCTCGGGTCTCCCCTCCTTTTCTTAAAAAGAGACTATGGAGGGCCGGTGAGATGGCTCAGCATGAGGTCCTGAGTTCGACTCCCGATACCCACATAAAGGAAAAAAAGGGGCCAGTGATATCGCTCAGCAGCACAAGTGCCTGCTGGCAAGCGCGAGACCCTGAGTTCGACTCCCGGTACCCACATAAAAAAAAAGAGAGAGACTAAGGCCATCATGGGAGCCCCACACTCAGGGCTTCATCTAACCCCAATCACATCAGCTACAAACAACAACAGCATAGGCATTTGGGGGTTAAGATTTCAACACATGGATTCTGGGGGACATATCCAAGCCGTAACAATACACATGGACACTTCTGTTGGATGGACATGCCTGGACCTTCAGTAAATATGGCCACACAGTTTTCCAAAGCAAATGGTACCAGCAGGGTGTGAGAGTTCCTGTAGTTCTATGACTTAGGTGACACTTGGTATTGCCAGCCTGAAATTACAGCTGTGGAGGGGCAGGGAGAAGGTAGCAGGGTTACATCGTGCCTTTGTTTTGCTTTTCCCTGATAATTTATTCAGTAGAACACCTTTTTCACACACTTATTGGCCAGATCACCTGTCTATTTTCCTATTGACTCGTCTGTCATTTTCCTTCTGATTTGTTAGAGTTCTTTATATATTCTATCTACAATTCCTCTCTGTTATATGTCCTACAACTATCTTTTCCCACCGCTTTGAGATTATTTCAAGGAGGTTAAATTAACATGTCCAGGGCCCCCCAGTGAGGAAAGTTTCAGTCATTCTTTTCCAAAGAGTGATGGTGAATGCCAGGCATTCTGCCTGCAGGCTGCAAGGGAACATCAAGCCTTTGGTTTTACCATGCCCTTGGGCATCTGCAATCATGAATGAACCTTGGGTAAGATAATAACCACTCCGTTGCTAACTAGAAATCGTGCAGCTGAATTTCTGCAACATTACTACATGGCCATGCTTTGATTGGCTAAAGCATGCCTCCTGTGGAAACTCTTAGACAACCACCTGTATGCTTAACTGTGTAGTGGCTACAGAAGGGTGCTCAGCGTAAAGCCCCAAGGCCCTTTTCTCTCACTGTGGTCCCTGGGCCAGCAATGACAGCAGCATCACCTGGGAACTCAGAAATACAGGTTCTCAGATCCCACCTTAGACCAACAAATTAGAAACTAGGGGCGGGGGTGGGCAGCCATCTGTGACCTTCAGGTAACTCTGATGCTTGGTGAAGACCGGACAACTGCAGTTCTAACCAATCTCACCTTTATCATGATACAAAAGATCACACTAAACCCAGAACTTCAGGTCTCTGCAGCCAACATCTATTGAGCACCTTCCAGGCCATACCTTGGGGAGGTACAGATACCAATGCATTAAACCCTCAGAATAACAAGGTATAGTATGATCATTTCCATGTTACTAAAAGGAAGCTGGGTTCCAGAAGGGTTGAGCGATTTACCCAAGGCCACACAGCTCACAAGTCGATGAAGCAAGATTCCAGCCTGTTCCTGTCTTACTCTGAGGCCCACGACCGCTTGCTTGCTGCTTCTGAAGTCTCCTGCATGCAACATGCAAGCCTTGACATAATCAACCCAGAACTGGGGCTCAGCAAACACCCAGTTCTAGAATGCTGGTGCTTGGAGACTCCCCAATGTCTACTCAAAGCAATGCAACAGATTAGTAAGATCCCCCATGCTGGGCACCCTTCCATGCACCCCAGGGCAACAGAGGCCAGCAAACTCATTCCCTGACCTAAAGCAGCTCACTAGTAACTTGGAGCAGACACCTGGACAGAGCTTTGACCATCACCAATGAGTCATGTGAGAAGAAGGAGAGGAAGAGGAAGAAGGAGTTCATTCTGTCTGGATGCTTGGTTGGCTTTTGTAGGAGCTGGGTTTAGCAGGTCACTGGAAGCAGGTCCTGGAAGGCAGGACCTCAGCAGGCTTCAGTGACACTGAGCAGAGCAGGAAGCAGGATTCATATGAGCTATGTGTTTGTTGGCTTTCCATCGCTGTGACAAAATACCTGAGAAAAACAATTTAAAGGAGCAAGGTTATTTTGGCTCACAGTTCCAGAGGTGTCAGTCCATGGCCTATTGGCTCCATTACAGGGCCCAAGACCAGGCAGAATATCATGGTGGTGGGAGTAAGCAGAGGAGGAGGCTGCTCACCTCACAGTGGCCAGGAAGCAGAGAGAGGGAGATGAGGAAGAGACTGGGGACAAAATGTGCCTTTCAAAGGCAAGCCCACTTCCTAAAGTTTTCACCATCTCCAGAGAGCACCACCAGCTGGGGCCAAGCTTTCAACACATGAGCCTTCGGAGAAGCTCCAGACACAAACTATAACAAGCAGGACACAAAGGAAGACGTGTAAGATGGTGGTGGGTCTGGGAAAGGAGGGCAGGGGGAGGGAAGGGATGAAAATCTGCAACAAGAGAACCAGATCACATTGGCTGCGGAGTTTGGACATGATTCTGTCAAATCAAGGACGCTACTGACGTTGCAGGCCTGGGGCAGGAGGAGAGAACGACCTGGCCTCTGTCCCCTCTGTCCACATGACTCCCTGGAGTAATCAGAGTGGTGCAGGGCAGAGAAGGGGAAGAAGCTGCCATGGGTAACAGCAAGGGTGATACTCAAAAATATTTACTGGACAGAACCACATGGGCACTGATCAACCAGCTGGACATCTGCTTTAAGCAACCTGATGCCATTAACCTAAAAGACTCCAGCTGTTTAGAAATTTTTCACTGTCTCAGGTGGACAGTGCTCTCTTCATAGCAGCTGCTGGGAGCTCCCTGGCTGGGTCCCCAAAGGTGCCCCAAGTCTGGGGAGGGGAAGATCCAGGTTTACACTTACAACAGCCTCACCTTCAGGAGCCAGGCGCCACCAGAATGACAAATACACAACATGCTGGGTGACCAGTCTCTTCTAGTGTTTGAGAATCCATCCAAGGATTTTAATGAAAGTTAAAGCAATCTTTGAGGAGCCTGTGCCCCCCGGGAGTGTGCGACCATGGGATTAGTTCTGGCTGACTGATGGGTGGCAGGTCTGAGGCCACATTCAGGACAGTGTCTTTGAGAAGCCAACACACTGGCGTTTTCCAGACTCAGTTTCAGTGAGTTTTGCTAAGTGCTCAGCGGGTGTAGTCTTTGCTATTTCCTTTGCTGGGAAAACTCAGTCACCAATCCCAGCTCCTCTTTTTCCTGGGACCCAGATCCCCTGAACTCCAGCCCAGGAGTCTATATTACACTTGAAGGCCTCCCTATTTTTTAAGAAAAGGCCCAATGATCATTGGAATGGCTGACATTTTTCTAACATTTACTTACATTTCTGACATATTTTTACCCTGTCCTTACTTCCTAGCTTGGAAAACAGCTTAATTTCTGTGGTTCTATCAGATTGGCCTGGTGGCAGCACCTGATTTAACTGATAAGTTCAATTTTAGAAAACCCGACATAGTGAAATGAAGAAATTGGAATTTAGAAAACAAAATCCTTGAGGGCTGAGAAAAGATGACTAATGACATTAGAGAGTATTCTGTTCTTTGGCAAAGCTCTCCTGCTTTAGAGGCCTGCTCTGCCGTGCGGCAAGTCTGCCCAACAAAAGCTTGCACCTTGTACCTACTGATTGTCAAGTGCTAGAAGAGGCACCAAGAGAAGCAGTGTGGTGACAATATGGTGTGACACCAGCTAGGACAGGAGCAAGGCCACAAAAGAGTAATCACCCACTGCTTCGAAACACCAGATTCCTAATTAATGACCCCTCTTCATTCCACAAGTCCTGTGGTCCATAGAGCAGACCTCACCAATGAGAACTGGGAGGGCAGAGACACATCAAGATTTTTAATCAGCACATTTCTCCCTGGCCCCTCATCCTCAGCCCAGTTACCTGCACACAGTAGATGTTTGGTGAGTTGATAAACCAACAACAAGTGACAAGCCTAGGGCAGATGGTGGCACCAGAGTCTAAGATCTCTATGAAGTGGGTCCCAGGAGGGGCTATTGCTGTAAGCCAGTTGGAAAACAAAATTCAATCTCTTAAAAATTCAAATTCCACAGAACAATTTTAGGTCAGACCCTAGGTATTCCAAGATTGGAAACATTGGCGTTAGATGGTGGAGGTAAATGTGAGGGTTGGTCCTGGTGTGGTCTGGGGACAGGAAATAGGTGGAGAGGCCACTTGTAAAGTGACCGAGGGTTTGGTTGATTCAACTAGGAGTCTGTCAGGCTTCTTCTCCTGCTGGAGGATACAGGCTACATAGAGTAGGATTCAGCAGCAATTGGAGGTGGCTTCTGAAACCCCGTTTGAGTTTTGCTTTTACTCTGAGGTTTGAAAACCATTAGCATGCACCCACTGGCTACCAGGGCCCTCCCAGTACAAACGCTCATATTTCCGGAAGCCCAGAGCAGTCAGCCTGGAAGGGTCTTAGGTAGGGCGACTAAACATGCTCGCTTGCCCGGGATTGTCCTGGTCTCAGCCCTGAAGTCTCATGTCTGGAATCCCCCCAGTCCTGGCAAACTGGGACAGTGTCCCTATGCTTAGAGACCATCAGTGGATCGGAACTTCCACTTCCTGCCAGTGTGGCTTCGGGCACGGAGTGCTATCCTCATGTCTAACACAGGGAGCCATTAGTTTTCCAAGGTTTTCACGAGGCTTAAATGAACTGATGCGCGCACAGCACAGGGCCCCACAGAGCAGCCAGCATATTACAGCTGTCACGATTATTGCACCAATCCTCATGTTGTCATTGTCCTTATCATTATTACTATTACGTTCTAAATATCTCATCTCACACATGACGCCCGGAAAGAAAACCGACTGGTCAAGGTCTCCCGTGGGGCAGAGTAGAAAACCCCGGACTCCTGATCCAGTGCTCTTCCTGCAAGCAGACAGACTCACAGAGTCCTGGGCGCCGTCTGTGCCGCGTCCAGGCCCCTGTCAGCCGCTGTCTCAGACCCACGCCTGTCGTCTTTAGTGCAAAAGCCACTGCTGGAGTCGTGGCTCTCTGGTCACAGGGCTCAGAAACAGGTTCTGGCTAACCTTGAAGAAAGAGAGTGTGTGGGCAGAGCACAGGGCAGCAGGGACTACAGAGCAGTGGCACTGAGGTTTCAAAGTTTCCCTTTCTCTAATCCACCCAAGAGTCTAGGCCCAAGCATCAGAATCCAGCTTAAACTTAGGAGTTTCTAGCAGGGGCCAGCGGAGGGCTGAATGCACGCAGGTCACATAATCTCCTGCCGGGAGTTCTCCCCCTGCCAGCACCTTCCCTCTCCAATGTGACACGGTTGCTCCCAGGGGCCACTTGTCTCGATCTCCCCGCCCAAATGTACTTCCTCAAACCTGGGCCTCTTGCGAAGGAAACCCATTTTGGGCTGGATGAAAATCACAGCTGGCTACAACCTTCGAAGCCGCATGAAACCCAAGTGAAACGCTCTGCTCAGAGCACAGTCCCTGCAATTTTGGTAAAACCGCTGTAACGAGACAGCAGTAAACGTCCCATAAACCCTCCTCGTGAACCGGGACCAGAAGCCTGTTTTCCTCCAAATGGGTCCATTTTTCACTTTCTATTTTTCCAAAATGTTCAGAGTAACAACTTGCTGAAAACCTGGAATATACCACATTGTTTTGAAGTCCAGGCTGTCTTCAAGGTTTTTTTTTTTTTAACCTCTGATTTAACTTGCTGGGCGCCTCTGGAGTCTGGTATTAATAATAAATATTATTGCCATGCATCCTTATTTTTCCCTTAATTTAATTAGAGAAAATGTAATAGCCCTTATGAAAACAATATATGAGTTTTCAAACCTAATTAACATGATACAAAGTGCGCAGGTCACGAAAACTGTTGTTTTCTCTGGAAAGCCTCCATGCAAATAGATAAAAACAAAACTCCATTTAATTCCACAGCCTGGGCTGACAGGCAAATCAGAGATGACGGGCTCTCGCCCCAGGGCTCTGACTGCCTGGTAATAAATACTTTCCTTTTGTCACGATTCAAGGGAGAGCAGAGCGATAGGCGAACCCTATCAAATATTCCGAGGTGGCAGTAAGTCAGCCATGACCGGTGCACCCCACACCGGGTCACCATGCTAAGCTGCAAAGGGAGCCCTGACCCACGTGGTCTCGGTGCTGGCCTGGTCCCACCTCCGTCCTCCAAGGCCGGTGTGCCCTGGGCCAGGCTATGCTTCATCCTGAGGATGCCGTCCACCAGCCCCCCTCCCCAGCCCCAGTCCTGGGTGCACTCTAAGGCTAGCAGGAGCATGGTGGGGAGGAGGGTCCCCTAAGCCTGCTCCTCCACCAGGGTGCTGAGACCATGCCCACTAGGAGCTCACCCAGTTCCTCCCCAGGTTTGACCCTGTGCCCTCCTTGGAGACCTGGGTGCACATCCCAGATCCAGGCTCTGGAGAGCAGCTGGATGTCGTATCCAGGCTGTGTCCAGATCAGCGGACTGCAGGCCCAGAGGGACAGCAGGGATGTGGGAATAGGTCCTGCCTCGGGGACCTAGATGCAGGGCCCAGGGAAGGACCACAGTTCCCAGCACGCAGGACGGTCTCCTGAGTTCCTCTGGGTCTCACCAGGCACCCAGACTGATGTGGCAGGACCACTGGACCCCACCTCTGGAGACACGCATGTCTGTAGGGTTGGGGGAACCTTCAAGATACCAGGTTTGCAAGGGACCAACGTGAGTCTGTCCTCAAACCCTGACCCTCTGATTATCAGACCAAAGTCAGAAGGGAGCTTTGTTTACAACCAAACAGGATTATGGTCACATGGTGTTTGTTGTTGTTATTAATGTTATTATTTAAATGATTATACATATATATGATGCATGTGTTGCAAAGCATAGGCTACATTTTAGTCCTTTTTTCCTTTTTATTTTGGTGCTGGGGGTTGAATCCAGGGCCTCACATATGCTAAGTGAGTGCTCTATCACTGAGCTACATCCCCAGCCCAAGACATTACCTTTTAAATAAAATGCAAATAAAATTATTTTTTGATAAAAATACAACACATTGTAAATGTATGACAAAAGCTGTCACACATGATAAAGATGCCAGGTGCTGCTACGCTCGCTGATTCCAACCTTCACTGATTCACATGGCCACATGGTCTCTATTGGCAAGTTTGAAGTTTCCTTTAACTGAATTGCAGTTGAGTGTACACATGTGTGTGCTGCAGAGAAAGGAACTGATGTGATACACATGGAGGTCGAAGTACACATGCTTATCTCCTCTCGCTCAAACACCTTCAGAAGTTACAGGAAAGGAATAATGAAAGTATGGACCCACAAAAAGCTGAAATTTATGGGGGAGGGGATTGACCAGAAACTATGCCTCACTTGGCCAGCAGATCCTGCTGGGGCTTAGAGGGGGTCGTGGCAGCTTCACTATCAAGCGGATCCAGTAACCAGACTTGTAGATGCCCAGAGGGCCAGGAGGAAACAAGAGCCATGTGAAGAGCAGTTGGAACCCTGGCTTCCCTTCCCTCATGCTCTCCCAAGCAGGCCACAGAGGAATCTCCGAAGAAACTGAGCCAGGGTGGTACCAATGACACCAGTCACAGGCAAAGGCAAGATGGGCGCCATATTGAAAATGGAGGATTGGGTAAGAACTGGAGTTTAAATGATGGGACTCCTGACCTCCCCCAGTCAGGCCCCCAGAAGTCAAGATTATCCTCTATTTCCATGAGTTTGAAGGAGACCCTTCTGGAAAACTGTGACTAGTCAGAGGAAAAAGTGTGAGACCTCCTCACACTTGGAGGTCTCCCAGAAATGGCCATAACTCTAAAAAGGCCCACTAGTGAAAAAGCCCCACCCCTGCACCCAGCATTTCCAATCATCTTTTTAGGATTTGTTCTTAAATATAAAGAGGTGGCCAAGAAACACCAGACACTCAAGGAAGCACTAGAGCCAGCTAACCAGCCAATAAACAGAACAAAGGAATGTGTAAGAAAGAGAGACTTCTCAAACACTAATGTCCCCAGAGTGAGAAAAGAAAACACCCCATCCCAGAACAAGATGTCATTTACAGAGCTCTGAGAAGCTAAAGTGGACTTCAAATAAAAATTTAATAAAAGTGTGGAAGATATTAATGAGGAAATTTTCCAGAAAACATAACAGAAAGACAAAAGGCTGGAAAGTAAAAGAGCCAAAGAAATTAGAGGATCAATCCAGGAGGTCCAATATCAAATTATTAGGATTTCCAGAAAATGAGAGAATTGAGAAAAGAAAAAAAAATCAAATAATAGAATTAAATTCTGCAGAATGTAATAAATGACCCACTGAAGACCTAGCTCAGGTAGGAATAGAAGACCCTCACCAAGGCACATCCAGAAATTTCAGAAGTTCAGGGATGAAGAGATTTTACAAGTTTGCAGAGGAAGTAAGGGTAGGTCATATACAAAGAATCATGAAATACGATGGTACTGAATTTCTCAATAATTGAAAGATAAAAGATAATAATAATTTCAATATTTTAAGAGAAATTATTTCAAACCAAAAACTGATATACCCAAAGTATCAGTTGAGTATGAGGAGAAACTAAACATATTTTTTGATGTGGAAGGTGTTAAAAAATTTACTTCCACTAACCATGTCTGAGAAAGCTACTGGAGGATGTGCTTCACCAGAATAAAGGAAAGAGGACAACATGTTTCTTAATCATCCCAGGTTGTCATAATAAACACCATCAACTGGGTGATTTAAACAACAGGAATCTATTTCCCAAAGTTCTAGAGGCTGAGAAGCCCAAGAGTAAGGTGCTGACCAATTCAGTTTCTGGTGAGCTCTCTTTTCCTGACTTGCAGACAGTCACCTTCTTACTGTGGCCTCATCTGGCCTTCCCTTGGTATGTGCTTATGCGGAAAGAGAGGAGAGAAAGAAAGAGACAGAAAGGGAGATCTTCGTCTTCTAAGGACGCCACTCACAGCAAATTAGGACTCCATCTTTATATGGAGTCCCATCTTTACCTTAATCACCTCCTCAAAGCCTTAGCTCCAAAATTCAATCACATCCAATGTTACCATTCCAACATGAATTTTAGAGGAGCACAATTCAATCCATAGCAACGTGGAGCCCATGAAATAGATAATTTATCATGGGAGAGACTAAGGAAACTTCCAGGATGATAGCTCAAGGGCTGAGGATAGAAGGCTACTGAGTTAATAAGGAAACAGATCAATTACTCGGTGTGTTTGAGTACATGAAGGAAAAAGTCATGCTTCTGTCAAAATGCATAGAAAAATACATTTTAAAAACAAGGCAATAGGGCCAGGGATATAGCTCATCTGCACAAGTGCCTGCCTGGCAAGCGCAAGGTCCTGAGTTCAATTCCCGGTACCAAAAAAAAAGGCAATAATTTAGCTATACGATAAGCAAGAATTAATCAAAAGAAGGAAATTCAGTCTGCAGTGAACAAAGTGCACATAACCTTAACATGGTAAATATTGAGTACGGACTTGTTAAAAATTGAGACGTAACTACATTGAACTTTCCTGCATTATACCTTTCCCCTGGGATCACAAAGCTTCCAGAGCAGTGAGCTTTGCCCCATGCAGGGCCTCCTGTGCCCAGACAGAGCATCCTCTGTGTCACTTAGCCCTGTCCCTCCCAGCTCTTGGCACTTGGCATCGTGGACACCTGTCTGCACCAGCCCCGCCCCACACACCCTGACTGCTCTGGTGGAGATTTTAGCAACAGGCACAGTGACAGGCGCTGGAGCATGTTGGCAGCGGCCAGAGCCCTGGGCAGAGAACACTGGCAGGGAGGCCAGTGGGCCGGAAGAGGACGGATGATGGCTAATTCTGGGGCCAGCTTGTCTGGGCTCCAGGTGCCCAGCTTGAACACTGCTTTTGGGAGTCTGTGATCTCTGCAGAATAATATTTGAATCTGCGGACCCTGTAGAGTAGACCCCCTCCCTCACATGCGGGACGCCCCCCTCCCTGCTGGCCCAAATAAAGCAAAATCGTGAGGGGAGAGCTCGCTCTTTTGCCTTCCGCCTGCCTGCTGGACCTTGGCTTCTCCTGCCCTTGGCCTTGGCTTCACACCTCTGCTTCTTCAGGTCTCAGCCTTCAGAACCGCTGGCTTTCTTGAGTCTCTGACAGCAGAGGGTGGGACTTCACTTCCGTGATTGCAGGTGTCAGTCCCTCCCACTAGATATCCCTATCTGCCCTGTTTTTTTGTGGAACCCAAAGGAACATAGTGAGCTCTGCCCACAGACTCAAGCCAAACTGCTCCGAGGGATGAGGGCTGCAGCCGGAAGGAAGGGCTAGGACTAGGGTCCCAAGCAAGAGGAGGCCAGTGGCTTGGAGTGGATTGAGGACAGACATCAATAAGGACACAGAGGTAATGGGTCAATGGGGTCAAGGTCATAGACGGCCTTTTAGGCCATGATAAGAGCTTTGACTTTAATTTAGAGGAAACTGGGGAGTCATTGAAGGTTCTTGAGCAGAGGAAGGACCTCATCTGATCTGACTCAGGACTGCAGAGGGACCGATTAGACAATATTGCTGCAACCCAGAGAATGGTGAGTGAGAATTCAGTCAAGACGCTGGCAGTGGAGGTGGAAAGAGAGAAGATCTTTCAGATATATCCTGAATGAGTGAGTGAATAAATGAATGCAAACAATTCCCATGAGATTCCATTCAACATCAGATTTTCTACAGAAATTTGGAGCACCAAGGCCTCCATTTAGAATTTTGGTTTGGGTATAGCCATCTCTTCTGACAGCCAGTTTCTGGTTGTTTTTTAGTTGCTGTTTCGAGACAGGGTCTCACTGTGTAGTGCAGACTGGCCTTGAACTCACTTTGTAGCTCAGACTGGCCTCGAACTTGCAGTGATCCTCCTGCCTCAGCCTCCCAAGTGCCGGGTGACAGTCGTGCACCACTGTGCCAAGCTGTTTCTGTTTTTTGAGGGCCTTAGAAGGCGAGCGTCTCTCCAATCCACCGTAACATTTTAGGAGCTGAATCCCCAGGAGTGGGGACTTCCCACCCCCCTGCCACCACCCTGCGAGTCTCCTGGGGGTGCTCCTTGCAGGGCTGAGGCAGGGGTCCCCAGGCCCTCACGAAGCCCTCCAGAGCCCGCTTGGGGAGCAGAGCGGGGCGGGGCACTGGCCCTGCCAGGAGTGTATTTGATAGACTCTGACCGCAGGCAGCAGGAGATCTGAACATGGAGCAAGTGTGAGAAGAAGGGGGCTGCGGGCACAGAGAGCCCAGCACACCCTTTAATCTGCCCACTCCCCACTTTCCAGACAGGAGAGCAAGGCCGACGGGGACAGGGAACTGTCCTAAAGATGCCCGACACCCGGAGACCTTGCGGCAGGGGCTGTGAGCCAGCTGTCACGCACTGGTCTTTCCCAGCCTCCATCTGGGCAGCGCTCAGACTGCCATGCCGTGGTCATCTGGGCTGCAGCTGCGGATCGCAGTGCCCTCGTCGGGTCTGGGAGAGAGCAGGGCCCTGTGCCGTGCTTCCCCGGGGTGGCTGTGAGCAGTAACGGAGGGGAAACCGCAGCTCCAAGGCTAATTTCTCTCTGCAAGATAAAACACGGAATCTTTGGCGCCAGCTGGGCCAGAATCGGAGGCCCGGCTCTCCCCCTCTCCTCTCAGGACCTCCAGCAAGTCCTTGAGGCTCTGAGAGAGCCAGATTCTCCCTGAACTTGGAAAGAATCACAATCCTAGGTGAAGTGGGGGCTCTGGGACTTAGGTGAGCACTAATGTCATACCTGAAAAGGATGAGTGTTTTCTAATTTCTTCTTCTTCATCTTTTTTTTTTTTTTTTTTTTTTTAATTTCCAGTACTGGGGATTGAACCCAGGGCATTTGCACTAAGCTACACCACCAGCCCTTTTGGCAATATCTTTTATTTTGAGATAGGGTCTAGCTAAGTTCCTAAGTTGCCCAGGCTGGGCTCAAACTTGGAATCCACCTGACTCAGCCTCCCAGAATGCTAGGATGACAGGCATTTGCCACTATCCTGCCTGGCTGCATCCTCTAATGTCCTTGTCACCTAAAACCAAATCTTTCTTCATGTTTGGCATTGGGAAAACATATTCGTATACATACATTTTATTTTACTTCACCCTCCCTATGAATTTTGTTCTAAGGAAGAAGAAATTACGGCAGTGAGAGGTTTAAGGTCACACAATGAGTAGAGGGCAGCGGTGGAAACCCAAAGCATGGGACTTTCACCATAAGAAATGCCTGCATCTGCCCAGTGAGGACTCAGTGCCAGGCATGGGTAAGGAAGGCAGTGACGAGATGGAGGGCCAGGGGCAGGCACCTGTGGCTAAAGCACCTGAGCTCCTGGACACCTGCCTGGTGGCCAGGTAAGAGGCAGCCCTTCACTCTCTCTTGCTGTGTGACCCAGGGTGACACGCCCCACCTCCTTGCCTATCCATTCCCTGGCCTGGAAAATGGGGTAAATAATTACAACACCTCGAAGTCGAGGACAGACAGAAAGAGTCACAACTGAAACTGTCCTGGAGCCTGTGTGTGACACTCTTAGAAGCATTGCCCACCTTTTATAGGTAACTGGGCCGAGGTTGACCAGCTCCTCAGTGATAGGGTTTCTGAGAGACAAATAACGAAGTCATGAGCCACTGAGCCTTTGCTGAGCATGCGTTGTGGACCAAGCTGCATAATAGGGAGGGTGAGGCACAGAGGGGATGTTACTTAAAGGTACTCATCTCCCAGCTGCTACGGGCTCACTTGTGTCCCCCAAAGAGCACATGTCCCAGCCCTAAGCCCCAGTGTGACTGTGTTAGGAGATAGGGCATTTGGGAAGTGACTGGTTAAATGAGGCCTTTAGGGTGGTGCTGTGATCTAATAGGCCTGGTGGCCTTATAAGAAGACGGAGAGAGAGAGAGAGAGAGAGAGAGAGAGAGAGAGAGAGAGAGAGAGAGAGAGGAGAGACAGTCCTTACTAGGAACCAACTCAGATGTCAGCCTTCGGAGCTGTGAGGAAATAAATGTGAGTTGGTTTGCAGGCTTTTGTCCTGGGAGCCCAACCTAATGACCGAACCAACATGATTAGGTTCTGTGTTAGCAAAGCAGGTATTGCATGGCTGCGACGTGGGTGCCAGCAGAGACCAGGCAGTGCCTTGACAGGAATGAGGTGAAGCTCTCCAAGTGCGCTCGAGACAGAACATGCTGTGGAAAAGGCTGATAAAGTATGACCCATTTATAAAAATCCAACAGCATACAACACACACGCCCCCCGCCCCACAGAGCAATGCTATATTCGACCGGAAGCCAGGAAGCCCGGATCCACTGAACCACTCTCTTGGGTTGCTTCGGAGCAGGATGGTAGGATGGGGAGGGAGGAGCAAACAGGACTTTAGCTTTATCTGAAAGCTTTTAGCTTTTGAGTTGGGAGTGTATTCACATAAAGTGTTTCTCAAGAACTACAAAGGTAATAAAATTCACACACACACACACACACACAGAGAAAGAAAAGAAAAAGCAGAGAGAGAAGTCACGTCTGGTCGAGGTGAGCCTCGCTCCACCCACACGTGGAGCAGTTGGTGATTTTCCGACACCGCCTCGCGCCCTGCTCCGCATCTCACAGGAAAGACTTTGAAAGCAGGAAGCCAGCAGCGAGGCGAAGTCCATTAGAGACCTGGGAAGGAAGAGGAGAGCAGGGCTGCGGGAACCAGGAGATAAGAGGACAGGAAGGCTGTCAGAGGTGAGGGCGCAGAGGTCCGTGTGTGACGCGCATGCTCTCCCGGGTGCTCTGGGAGTCCCCAGCCCGGCTCCCGCAGGCCATCCCCAGGGCTCCTGAGCAGGTCCAAGGGACTCAGCGCTCTCTTCAAGTGCTGTCTGTGTCCAAGGGGACACAGCCTGTGCTCTGTGTGTTCTCCCTCATCCTGAGTCGCTCAGCACTCTGAGCCTGGCACTTCGTTGCTCTGGATTACCGAGTGCCTTGGGGTCCCTGCAATGCCCAATCTCACCTTCCTCCATAGGCCCAAGGCCAAAACTAAGGCTGATGCCTTCGGGCAGGGCTAGTGACTCTCATGGGCCCTCAGCCCTGTTGGGTGGGGCAGAGACTTTTCTGGTACATGGGTCACAGTCCCAAGGCTGGGACACCAAAAGCATGCTCTCTTCAAAGGGTGTGTCAAACCCAAAAGAAACTGGGAAAATGTAGGCCACATGGTTCATGGCCTCCTTCACATGAGAAGTGCTTGGAAATAACAAAATACGGCAGAGGGAGCTGGTGAATACAAGAGAGAACAAAGAGAGGTTTGATGTTATTGTTTGTTTTTGAGTTATTTTTGAAATTGAAAATAATAGATGCACATGGTAGAAGAAAGGTACACCCTACAAAAGAATACTCACTTCAGTGGTTTTCTTCCCACCCCAGAAATAAATGCTAATGCCAGTTTCTTGACTCCTAACCAGCACACACACATCTGCTTTTCCATACATCTGGAAGTAGACCATGCACACCATTCACCATTGTGTTTATTTTTCAACAATTCATAAAGGGAATATAGTTGAAGAGGTTTCCCATCCCCGAGGCTTCTTGAGACCTAGCCAGACCTACGTTTCAGATGGATAATCCAACATTGCTAGAAATGGGGCCTAAAGGTGATCTAACAAGGGGCATGGCATGATCCATAGAGCAGGGAGCATGCGTGTGGCAGAGAAGCCTCAGTGGGTGGGTACGAGTCCAAGGCCAGGATGACAGGTGTAAATGCTGTTACAAGGGAAAAGAAGGAAAGGTGGTTCTGAACAGGGGCATCTGGAAAGCCGGGTTGTGACATGTCACCCCTCAACTGGGGATGGGGACAGGAGGCCTGCCTGGGCTCACATGGGCATGGAATTACAATTTCATAACTCAGCAGCTGGAGTGGGCACAGAAAGACATCACACATAACATTTCAACAAAATGCAAGGCAGCCTCCTCTGACAAAATACATTAATATTTCTCCCGAAAAGGTTTTAGTGATTGTTGGTTGTCAAAGCTCTTGAATTTCAGAAATGCATAGAAGGAACTTTGGGCTTGAATAAAAGATTTACCCCCAGAAGAAAAATACTAAATCCAGTAAGAAGGAGTGCTAGTCCTGAAGAAATGAGTTTTGAAAATGTGTTGCTAACTCTAAATATGCATTGTTTGTATAAAACTAAAAAAACCCACGTTTGGGGGAGTGTTAAATGCAAGAAGGAACTGAACTGCATGGTAAACATTTGATTTAAATTGGAGGAGGGATCAAAGTTAAAAACGTTCTAAAATTATCCTGTCTTGGAGGGTGACAGAAATGGTTTTTAAGTTAGAAGTTAAGCACTCAAGCTGAAAAAATGTAAGGTTGAACACTAAAATTATTTTTAAAATGCAATATATAACTTCTAAACAGTTAAAAGGGAGGAAGCTAAGCAACACTTGATTTAATGTTTTGAAGCAGGAAGAGAAAAGAGAGACAAAGTGGAAAATGAGGGTAAGTACAAAGTACAGAGCCAGCTGGCAGACATCAGCCGTAATATATGCAGCAAATATAAATGGATCAAACTCATTCATTAAAAGAATGAGTTTTTTTCAGACTGGAGTTTTAGGGAGCTAATGCATGATGTCTAAGAGATACCACAGATGCCACAGAAATACAGAAAGTAAAGGTAGAGAGCAATAATACCCCAGCAAATAAATAGTAACTAAAGGAGATCTTGGGTCACAGCACGCGTACCAGATAAAGTAACCTTAAAGGTGTCATTTAACCATGTCTCAGTTAATACTAAAAACCCCAATCAGCTGTATGAAAAAAATCGAAACTTATAAAGTAGATGAGCCCCAGCGTATTGGTCCCAGGCTTCCCATTACACGGGAAGTTGTCTGTTGATGCATCTGTATTGGCCACCAGACTCTAAGCCCCTGGGACGGTGCAAGCTGGGTCTCATTAGGAGTCACTTAGCCCAGGTCTGACTTGGAACATTCTTAATAAATGTTTATTGAATAAACTAGTGGTTCTTAAGCCTGGCTGCACATTAGAATCTTCTGGGAGTTTTTAAAAATACTGAGGCTTAGGCCCCACCCGAGACCAATTAAAAAAGACTCTCTAGGGGTGAGACCTGGGGAGAGTATATTTCTTAAAGGCTCCCCAGGTGTTTCTGATGTTTGGCCAGGGCTGAGAACCGCTGGAATAAATAAATGACTGAATGACCAAATGAATGAGCGTCTCTTTGATTTACAGAAGAATTCATTGCAGGATTCCTTTTCAAAGCACATTCCCATGGAGCATTCTCAATGTAATTCGATTTTAAGGAATTTGATTTACACCCAATATTGCTGGGACAATCTATTTTGTAAAGCAAGGAACATCTGTATTATCTATCAATTTCTTTTATGGATTTGGGAATATTCTGTTTCTCCATTTAGAACTGAGCTGGAGACTTAAGCAAAGATTGTATCATTTCCTGTACTCTGAAAAATGCTTTCTCCCATTCTGGCATTCGGAGCCCATTTCCCGGCAATATGAAGCATGCGATTACTTAATGAGACACTTAGAGTGGTTTTGAGAAGGATAAAAACATCCTTGTCTGACCATCCCGCTGCTGCTGCTCTGTAAACGATGGAAGAAGGCTACAACTCAGCCCAGCCCCAAGGATTAGCGGGTGCCCAGGTGGACAGCAGTGAGGAGGACCGGTGAAGGGACAAGGGGACGCCCGGCTTTAGGGCAGGCCACAGAGGGATGCTTTTTCAAGGACGTGTCCAAATAGGGCTGGGAGGCTGGGGGATAAGATGGACACGTTCTGGGGAGGTGGGGAGGTGGGAGGAGAAGTGTCACAGCCTTGAGCTCTGTCTGGAGGATGGGGACAATTCCCACAGAGGAGCAGCAGGGGACAGCTCGCTGACGCAGTGGGAACAGTGCGAGGATTTGGTGGCTGCTGCAGAGGATGGGGATGTGCTGTTGGGCTTCCTGGTGCTCTTCCGCCAGGGATGGAGATGCTTTGTGGTCATCTTACTCCCGGGACCCAAGCCAGGCAGCCAGCTGGGATTTCCTCTTCCTCCCCTTCGACTTCTACTCTCAGGCTGTTTGGATTTGCTGTAAAGTATAACATGGTGCAGACACTGGGTGGCTCAAAACAACAGGGATTTATTCTCTGACGATTCTGGAAGCTGGAAGTCCACACCAAGGTGTTGGCAGTCCACACGTCCTCTGCAAGCTGCAGGGGGTCCTTCGTGCCCCTTCATGCACTCTGATTTTCCTGGGCGTGTGCCTGCACCGTGTCCATCTCCCCAGTTCACGTGGTTACCTTCTCCCTGTGCAAATAACCTCTCTGTGTCTTTCATCCAAGTACTAACCAGGCCCGACCCTGCTCAGCCTCCAAGAGCAGATGAGATGGGGGGCATTCAGGGCAGTAAGGCTCCCCATCCAAATTTCCCCGTTTTGTAAAGACACTCATACGCTGGGTTAGGGCCCATCCTAATGACCTCATTTTAACTCGATTCCCTCTGTAAATACCCTTTCTCCACATAAGGTCATACTCTGAAGTCCAAGCGGTGAAGACTTTACTACATCTTTTGCGGGGCACACAATTCAACCCATAACAACACTAAAGGTTGAAAGATGGCCCATTTCTATTCTCATTTCTTTCCTTTCCCCAAATTTCTCCCGCCCCGTAAGTAATTAATTTAGCCTTCTCATCCCCCCAAATTCTGAGTCTTCTTCAACATCCTCCGTCCTCCCCACCCACGTGACCCTTAGGCGCCCGGACTTGTGGGTATGGTGGCGGGCAGTCTGGGTTTCCCAGGGGGGACTGTCCATCTTGCCCGCTGTCCCTCCTTGTCCCACCACTCTCTCTCGCGCTGGACTGGAATCGGCTCTCCTGCAGCCTTTGCGTCTTTATCCGCTCGCAGCACCACTTGGCCAGCTGCTGCAGAAGCAGCGGCCCCCACCTGGGGAACGAGTCCCCTGGGCCCCAAATCCTGTACGACCCCCCACCCCTCTCAATGGCAGCCGCGCGGAGGTAGCCGGGGCTTCCCACAGCCTCTGTCCTCTTCTTTCTCTATGAGGTGACCCCAGCGAAGTCCCGTCTTCACTGCGGGACTCTGCCCTCCCCAGGATCCCGGCTCCTCCTGCATCGTCTCCTGGCGCCTTCCCGAGTCTGCAGCTGAAGCCGTGTCTCTCCTCAGCTCGCCCTTCCCCTGGCCGCTCTTTCACCTTCGTCACCCTTCACTCCTGGGTCTGGTATCGACATAAAATTCTCCTCCATGTTCTTCCTCCTGCGCAAACTCCAGGTCGGGGTTCCGGGAGTCAGTGTTCCTCCTGGACACGGCTTGTGTCTTTCGTGCTCTGCGAAGTCACTTCTGCCACGGCGGGAACTATGTCTCTGCAGTGGAAAGTGCCTGGGCCTCTGGCCCTGGAGGCCTGGGTGCAGTTCTATTCATGCAATGCGCATGTGGCACTGTCCTCTTCAGTGATGAAGGGCTTGGCTTCGCCATCCCGCAGACTGGGGTTTGGATTCTCGCTGTCGCTTGTGTCGTGTGATGTTGGCAAAATGTCTTGACTCAAGCATTGACTTCCTCAACGATGCCAAGGGATGGAGACCAGCTCATGGAGGTGGGAGATCACCAGGTCCCCATGTGAGACGGGTGGCAGTTTTGAAACAGGACAGTCCTAGGATTATTCCAGAAGAGTTTGCAGGCAACGGGTCTGTTATGAAGTGGTGGGCTGCAGCTGGCGGCAACTACCGCAGACCTAAAAAGCCAAGGTGATGGGAAGAGGTGGGGGAAGTCACTAGAATCCCAAAGAAGAGAGTCCTATAGAACCAGCTTCCTGACATAAGAGAGACCCAATCCAGAGCCACAGCCAGGACTGCAGGGCAGGAGCCAGGAAGTAAACTCCCTGGTCTTGCCCTCCTCCCATCCGCCTGCCATCTGCGGAGACTTCCCACTGCCCAATCCCACTGGGGCCAGGGCCAAGGGAGCCCTGGCCACACGGCCCAGTGGGGTTGGCCTCCCCAGCAGACCCCGAGATTGGGGCAGGGGTGTAAAGACAGGGTTTGGAAGAGCAAATGATGCATCATTAAAGTTTCGTAAGTCAGTTAGGATGAGGCATGTAACAGCCAGAATCCTGTATGTACTAAGAGTTCAGCGAATGTGTCGGGAAGCTTTCCTCACCTCCTCCTCCTCCTCATTGTTATTTAGATAAAGCCAGACATGGTCTTTGCTGTCCCTCCCTCCCTCCCTCCCTCCCTCCTTTCCTTCCTCCCTTGCTTCCTTCCTTCCATCCTTCCTTCCTTTTCGAGACTAGAGATTGAACCCAGATCTTTTGCACTGAGCTACGCCCCTAGGCTTGCTTGGTTATTTGTTTATTTGTTTATTTATTTATTTATTGACAAGGTCTTGCTAAGTTGCTAAGTTTCCCAAGCAGAGCTTGAAATTGTGATCCTCCTGCCTCAGTGTCCAAGAATGCTGAGATTACGGATGTGTGCCACCACTCCCAGCTTTTACTGACCTTTCTTTCACCAATCCTAGCTCTCCAGAAGAAAGTACCAGACACATTCTCCTTTGGAATTGTTGCGGAATGCCTGCCAATTCCTCTTCAGAGAACCATTCAGCCTTTGCACACTGGCCTCAGCCAAGGGGACTGGGGCAGGAGTGTGGGAGGTTATTGGGGTGGCCACTGCCCCAGTGAGCAGGTACTGAGCTGGAGGGGTGCAATGCAGGGGGTCCTGTGAGTTGGGGCTGCTGGGGGCCAGAGCTGCTGCTGTAACCCCGAGCTGATCCCACTCTCCCTGGGGTCTGGGGACAGCACTGAACACGTTCTCATCTTTGCCCAACAGCTGCCTCCTAGCAAGCTTGGCCCAGTCTGCTGCGACTTGAAAGCCCTGGGTAACACAGCGTTTGGACAGGGACACCCAAACTCTTCTCAGGCACATTGTCAGGTCAGTGCGCGGGGCAGGTGGGCGGAGGACTGGCACTTGACCCTCCCAAGAAAAGTGCAGAAGGGTTGCGACAAGGAACATACCCCTCTCTGGCTCCTCAAATCACGGGGGGCGAGAGATGAGCCCCTTCCAAATATTTAAGGACCTCTCTTGATTATGCAGTTACTTCATGCGCTAGTTGTATAATCGAGGGGGCCCACTAATATGTTAAAGGAATTCATTCAAAATAAATATTGAACAAATATTTAAGCCATACCGAGGGGGAGGAACAGGCCATGTAAACCAGCCCAAACAGACTTATTTGCCCTCACCAGGCAATTTTCCGTACCTTTTTATAATTAGTTGCAATTGTTTTCATCTCCACATCAAGAATAGTTTACTCTCTGACACATCTGTTGGACATTTGATGTATGTTTTCTCCTTTTTCTTTCTGAGCAGAAGGAAAGGCAATTACATGGAGTCAGCCCGCTCTTTCTTGCTCTGATGGGGACTGCGGGGTACATTTCCCAGCATCTTGAGTCAGAGGCAGGAAAGAGACCAGAGCGTGGGCCAAGACTCCCGAGCCAGAGGTCCCGCCAGTGTCCCACGCTGTCCTGTTTACGTGCAGGCCACACACCCTCAGCGCTCTGGGCCAATGGGATCTCGGGCATCCTGAGCCTGCAACGGCTTCTGGCCGCAAGCCACCACCTCTTGGATGCCCCTCCTGATGACCCCTAGAGAACTTCGCCTGCCCCTTCCTTAGTGCTTCTTCCTTTTAGCGTAGTCAGATGCCTCCATGTTGGTCACCTCCTGCTATCCTCTGGATGTACGATGTCCTCAAAGGTTCATGTGTTGAAGCCTTGGTTCCGAGGGTGGCACTACTGGGAGACGGTGGGGCCCAGGGGGAGGGCTTGAGTCACTGGGGCCCTGACCTTGAAGGGGATCGTGGGACCCCAGCCCTTGTGTCTTTCTCTCCTTTGCTTCTTGGTGGTAAGGAGAACTTTCACCACCCCACACCCTCCTGCCATGACAGGTGCCTCCCACAGGCCCAGCACAAAGGGGGCTGCGATTGTGGAGCTGGAACCTCACCTGTGAGCCAGGTATACCTTCTCAGTTAATAAATGAACGACTCAGGCATTGGTTTTGTTTCTCAATAGCGGCTGTTCTTTCCAGGTGCTTGGAGTCCTGAACAACGAACTGGACAGGACACATGGGAAAGGCAGTGGAGATGCTCACTTATTGAAGGTGGAAAACGAGGAGCTCTACGGGGAGAGAGAGGGCAGTGAATAGACTCACAGCAGCCTGAGGAGAGGGGAAGGGGTCCTTCGTATCCAAAATTCCTGGATTGGCTTCTCCCTCATGCACATAGGCACTGGGACATCCTTGTCAGGTATAAACTGTCCTATGGAAAAACTCACTTGGCTTCCTGCCATATGTAAATGAAGGATCAGGAAGAGCATCTTTTGATTGGTTGTGTCCACATACAAATGAGGGATTGAAAGAGCATCTTCTGAATGGTTCTGCAAATAGTGCCAGATTCAAATGAGGGATTGAAAATATAGCTTTCTGATTGGTTCCACGTACATGAACAGCTTTCTGATTGGGTCCTGTGTTCTGTGTGTGTCCTCTCTTTTGGGAAAATATTTCACCTCACCTGTTAAGCCATGGGTTTTTGTGACCTTTGACACATTCTGTCCTGTTGGTTGTCCATTTGCCCCAGTCCCAACCTCCTACCTCTGTTACAGTGACAGAAAGCTGACTGGCCCAAACTCTGTTAGAATTCCAGCCTCCCAAGGTCAAGACACTGGGGCAGCACCCCGCAGCACCCCGTAGCACCCCGCTCAGCGAGGTGCCTGTCCTGGATGAATGAGTGGATAGAGACCGGAAGAATGAGCAGAGCAATGATGCTGTTGGAAAGCAGGCAGCCGCTTAATAATTGGTTGCCAGGGTTCTTGAGTTGTGGGGCCCCGGGGTCTAATTCCTGCTGTGCCCCCCAAGAGAGGCATGGTCACGAGAGTTCCTTAATCTCCCGTGCTCTGCCTACTCACCTGCAAAGGAGGACGACATGCTGCTCACTCCATGGTGCTGCTGTGGGAATTAATGAGAGAACAAGGTAACGCGTTAGCATGGCTCACAGCACACAGTAAGTGCCCCTGAACCCTTGTCATGAGTCTGGGGTAACTAGGAAGCTGGAAATTACACCCTCCCCATAAGCTTTATGTTCCTGCTCTGTGGAAACAAGGACCACCTTCTTCTATTAATATTTTTTTTTTCTATTTTTCATCTGAAGCTTGGGCACTGGTTAAACGTAGCCCCTTTCCTCTCAGTCCTCGTTAAAGGGTTAGCAGGCCGGGCATGGTGGTGCACACCTGTAATCCCACCACTCGGGAAGCTGAGACAAGAGGATCACCATAAGTTCAAGGCCAGCCTGGACTACACAGTGAGTTCAAGGTCAGCCTGAAGTACATAGCGAGACCCTGTCTCAAAAAACCAAAAAAAAAAAAAAAAAGTGTTAGCCACCTTCTAGGTCAAATTCAGAACTCTCTCTCTCTCTTTTATCCTCAGCAAAGCAAGTGGTCCTGACTGATTGACTCCCAAGCTTACCCTGGGCCTCTGTGTCTTGGTCTTTGCTGAACTCATACAATATGCATAATAAAATGGTATCACCAGCTTTAATGTTTACTTCAGTGTCATTACATGCGTTCTCAGTGTCCTGCAGCCACCATCCATCCCTCCAGAATCTTTTCATGATTCCAAACAGAAATTCTGTACTCATTAATTGAACCGTAATACCTAAGAAATAATATTTAATGCACTATTTTTAAAAAGGAATGTAAAAAAATTTTAATGAATGAAATATTAAAAATGTTAAAGACAGGATCAGTAAGTTGAAGTTAATTTAAAATTCTTCAAGTTTGTCACATGGTCAAGAGAAATTACCAAATGTGGCAGTCTTCTCAACTGAAAATAATACTAGCAAATAAGTAGAGTTTCTGAAAGTATCATTGATGACTTTGCTTCCAGTAAAGCCAGGAAATTAAAATTATTTTAAATTATGTTTGTGATAGTAATAAAATTAAATATTCAGACTTAAAAATCATATCATGTGTTTCACTATACCTACTTTTTAATTTTAACTGCCTTAATGTTCTGGGAGGAAAAGAACTGTTAAAACTCTGTTCAACCCTACACAGAGAAACACACGTCAGTCCTTCCGCCCTGGGCTCCTGTGTGGCCCAGCCCAGCAATGTTACCTTGTATAGTAAACACAAAATTGTTTTAATTGGAGTTAGGGCATTAATTTTCATTTTAAAAGAATTCTTTTAAATATTATTCATGCCGATGGCTGTATCTTTCGGTGTCCCTTTAATGGATGTGCTGGAGGCGAGGAACTCATCTGCCACCCAATCTTGGCTCTGCCCTAGAGCTTCCCTGAACTGTGGATATGAGTGGACTCCAGAGAGTCTGTGTCCCCTTGGGAAGGCAGGCTTGGCGCGCATGGACCCCTGCACAAGTGCGTGGGTGAGGAAGACGGAAGGTCCCAGCACAGTGCTCTCCCCTCCTCTCACCCAGGACATCTCTGTGGCTGCAGGACCCATGCAAAAGGGAAATGCTGGGCCCTTGTTCAACACTTAGAAAGAATTTCAAGATGGCGACAGTGGCCTGTCAGGCCAGGTGTAGGGCCCTTCTGATAGTGGTTCTCACTCTGATCTCAGCGCCCCAGCTCTGCAGGTCTAACCAGCCCTCCCCACTTCCTACAAAGTATCCAGTGCAAAGCCCCTCCACTAGAAGCCACACCGCCCTGCAGCTCTCTGCTGCATTTGAGGCTATAGCACAGAGCGGGGCCTCTGTTTCCAGGCAAAATGCATCTCGGTGCTGGGACCCGTGCTCCTAGGGTCCTTCATTCATTCATTGGCATTTTCATTCATTCACTAAGCATGCATTGAGTTCCTGTGTGCCGAGGGCTGAGCTGGGCTCCCCAGATCCAGAAAAAAACAGCCCGGAAGCCCTGGGGTGGAGGACTTTGGGGACCCAGGGAGTAGGTGTTAAGATGACTGCGATGCAGGTGTCTTCTCAGGACAGGACTCAGAGCGCAGGGGTGAATGCACCTGCTTGGAAGGAGAGACGGCAATGGACCACCCCCTTCTGTTCTTTCCAGCTGCGTGACCCCTGATTCCAAGGCCTGTGACTCTGCAGGGGAAGGAGGCCTAGGGCTCTCTCTCCTCTTACCAGAAGCCTGTGCAAAGCGCCCTGTCTCTAGAGCTGGGTGTGAAGCTCTTCCACCTTTCAGTGCCTCAGTTTCCTCCCTTACAAAGTGGAAAGCGATTCCCCTCCCACCCCATAGGTGTCTAGGAAGTGAGTCAGAGAACGCTCATGAAGCCCACATCCCTGTGAAGGAGTGCTCTTGTGAGTAGATCACAGATCCAGGCTCCAAGAGCCACTTTTACACAGCTGCCCAGCTGTTGACTAGTCATTCGGCAAACATCTGCTGAGCACGTGCTTGGCAGCACCCAGCCCCGTGACATGGGTGGCATCTTAAGGCCAAAGGGCCTGGTGTGGAGGCTCCTCTTTGTTCAAAATGATGGGGGCCTTGTCAGCCCCTGGGCCGCCCATCTCTATCAGGAAGTGTAGGTGAGATGGGACTCGTGTCTCGCTTCATTCTGACCCTGGGTGGCTGCCTCCACTCCTGCTTTGAATTGAACTCTGCTCCTCTCATCTCGTCACCAGACCAAGCTTTACTCTCCAAGTCTTGGCCCAGGGTCATTTCTTCCAGGAAGCCCTCCTGGACACCCACAGGCGGAGCGTGAGTCCCTCTCCTCGGTGCTGCCGTGACATCCTCTGCCATGTCTATAATCAGGATTATAAGTCATCACAGTTATCATTTATCTGGTGCTTATTTTAGGCTAAGAGCTCCACGCCCATCTCCCCACTTGATTCTCCTAACTGTGATGGAGGAAACTTTACTCAGCTCCCTACGTTACAGAGACGAAGAAGCATAGAGAACTAGAGAGGTTCTGGTCCCCAGGTTAGGAGCCAGGTGCCTGGCCACGCTACAACGATGATCACCAAGGTGCTGCCTCCAGGTCACAGAGCAATCACGGAAAGCCAAGAGGCCCACCCAAAGCAGCCAGCCAGGGCGGGCCCTCCACGCCTCTGCAGGGGAATCTTCCTGCTTGCAAGCTTCATCTCCACCCTCCTGAGTGATGTATGCCCCTTGGGCAGTGTGCACTCCAGGAGGGCTCCCTGGAGGAGGAAGAGGTTGAGAAGTGGCAAGAATTTATTTCTCCTCCTGGAGATGCTGGGACATCAAGGAGGAGCAACCTCTTGGACCATTTCTTTCCATTTCTCTCTCCCTCTCTAGGTTTAGTCCCTGCAAGTTGCCCTGATTGGCTCTCTTGCCTGCAAACAGGGGCAACACAGGATCGTTACAAGGCAGTGATAGAATGAGGGAAATGAAATTGCCTTGTAAGCTGTCACCCTCTGTACATGTCAGTGGCTGTTACACCCTCTCCGTGGCCCAGTTCCATTCCCGTGGTGGCTCCCCGTCCTGGGCCAGCATCTGGCTCCTCCCCTGGGGCCAGGGTGCTGGGGTCTAGGTCCCCTGCTTCTGCTCAGCAGGGTCTGAGCTCTGGCCACTCCATGTGAGGTCCCCCTGGGCCCTTCCCATGGGACGATGGGACATTCTGAAGGATGTTGGGCAACAGTTCATTTTCTCAGGGTGACTTGGCATATGTTATGATTGATACATTGTGTCAACTTGAGAAGTTTAGAAGCTTAACTAAGTAACTCAGCAGTTCTACATCCTAGGGGGTAGAGGACATGCCCTTAGCGCTCTAGGATGTTGTTCATTGTGTCAACTTGAGAAGTTTAGAAGCTTAACTAAGCAACCCAGCATGGGGCCAGGGTCCTCACTTTGTAAACATACTGAGCCTGTGCAAGAAAAGGGCAGGGAGATGGTGTGACTGCTACACTGCCCGTGGGCAGCCAGGCGGTCTGCGTACAATATAAGGGAGGAAGAGAGACTTGCTCTCCTCCCTTTTGCTCTTGTTGCTTTGCTGTCTTCTGCCACCTTGAACTATTGCCCCTGTGCCATGCCACCCTGCCTTGGAGCCAGCCGATTACAGATTGAAACTGCCACAAATTGTGGGCTAAATAAACCTTTCCTTCCTTAATTTTGGGCGTCAGGTATTTTGTCTCAGCATGTGTGGTAAAATATACTTAACATAAAATGCACCATTGTAACGGTTGGGAAGCACACAATTCACTGCATTAAGTACATTCACATTGTTCATTACGCAACTGTCACGTCCTTTCATCTTCCCCACTAGGACTCGGTGCCCCTAGGCGCTACCTCACCGCCCTCCCCTCAGACCCCAGAACCACCGACCCACTCTCTGCTTCTACAAATTTGATGACTCTAGGAAGCCCTCTTAAAGTGGAATCACACACTCTGTCCTTTGGTGTCTGGCTTCTGTCACTCAGCATAATGTCTTCAAGGTTCATCCACGCTGGATCGTGTGTCAAAACTTCCTGTCTTTTTAAGGCTGAGTAGCATTCCATCGCGTGGACAGACCGCATTGTGTTTACCCATCATCCATCCTGGGTGTTTGGGTTGCTCCTGCCGTTGGGCCATTCTGAATACTGCCGCCACGAACGCTCACAGGTACCAGTTCAGATCTCTGCTTTTGACGCTTTGAGGATAGAGGGACACAGATGCAGAATGGCTAGATCAAGTGGCAGCTCCTTGTGTAAGTTTTTGAGAAGCTGCCATATTGTTTTCCACGACAGCGTTTTACCTTCTACGGGGTTATATTTTACCACCTCCTCTCAGCTCCTGGGTACCGACCATTTCTCCTGGGATTGGCAAAATCCCAGATGGAAAGCAGCATTTAATATACAAAAGACCAAGGAGAGGGGCCATGCAGTAGCTTCCGAAAGACACCAGAACAGTGGGCAGGAGATGCTGCAGGGATAACAATACTGCACTTGTGTTGGGGCCAAGCAGTGTGCAGAGCTCGCTGGTCTCGGAGATTAGAGGCTGCTTGTAATCATGGATGATCTTCTTACTTTTCACCAGTTGCCTGGTAAACTCCTCCATATAGAAAGCAATGATTTTTCTTTTCCCAAAGGACTTGGAAAATACCTATTCTGAAACCATGAATACCAGGGATACCAAGCGGAAAGCAAAGCCTCCAATACAAATGTGTCTAACTTTCTCAATAAAGAACATTATAGGAACAGAGGATTTTTTTTTACATGCTCATAAAATGATTATACTTGTTCTGAGAATTTCCTGGGTTGTGCATGGCTGTTACAGACTTATTTCATAAGTTGATTTATGTTTTTAACAGTATCTGCAGGGAACTGTGTTTTAATTCCTGTTGGCATGCATGTGTGTGTGTGTGTGCGTGCGTGTGTGTTTTCCTTTTCTTGTATCACATCTGAAAATTCTCTTTCTGGCACTCCACAGTTGGAAGTGGCTGGAATTGTCCTTGGCGTTCCGAAACCCTGTTCATGTTCTCAGCTGCTAACATTCTAGTTTGAGATTTTCCTTGCCTTGAATATTCATTGGCCATTTCTGTTGTTGCATTTACCAAAATAAAATCCATTTCAGCTCGTTCCTCTCCGGGAAGGGGCTGGTGAGCAGTTTTCTGACAGTTGTATATTAAATGCAGGTGGCTTCATGAATGCGCTTTCTGTCTGGCTCCGAACATTAACCATAACCCACAGTTTCTTCCAAAGGAACTGGAATGAATTAAATTGTTTAATAAAACCTTACTTACCTGGATAAACTCATTTCTATTTTGCATTTAGATTCCCTAATGCATCTTTCCAGATTGTTATTTGTAAAATAAAAAGCTAGACGTGTTTACTTAGAAAGCCAAACATCGGACCCTAATCCTGGTTCTCATCCAAGTTCATGGCAGCGTCTTTTTCCACATACCCTACCATGTTATGAACAGTTGCATGTTTCATTTACCATGAATTGATAACTCCCATCCCAGGTCCAAATTAAGACTTACTTAGGCATTGAATTTGTTTCTCTGCATATGTTTTTTTCCATCACACTCCTGAAACTTGTACTGTTTCAGACAGAAAGGAGCCCAGAGTTGCATATTTGCAAATTGATTTTAAAGCAATACCGGTTCAGAGAGGCCTTGACTGACTCCTGAGTGAAACCCTCCAGGATTGTCAAGGGTGAATTTAAGGAGCTGCTCAGAGGGAAGATGCCACACCCCCGGAAGGTCACCTAGAGCCAGAGTAGTAGGCCTGAAGAATCAATAATTGTCACGCTCATCTTTGCCAAAAGCAGTTCCTGCCAGACAGCATGCCCTAAGCGAGTGCTGGCTGAATTGATGAGCTGAATAAACGAATCATGAGAACCACTTAGTTCATCCCCTTTGCCCCTCTCTAGAAACCTCATGCCAAATTTTATGTCCAAATGTGATATTTGATCTAATTGCTTCTGCTCTTTGAAAAAAATTAAATTTCTATTTAAACAGATGTATGACACCGCTTGCCTTAATACATAGTTCTAAAGATAGAGTCCTTCAAAAAAGAAAAAAAGAGAAAAGGGCCAGCGATATAGCTCAGAAGTATAAGTGCCTGCCTGGCAAGCGCAAGGTTCTGAGCTCGACTCCCAGTACCCGCATATTAAAAAAAAAACAGAGAATCCTTCTAATGGATTCACTAAGCATGCCTTTTGGATGTCACCATATTAATCTGCTCCTTAACCCCACGCGCTGGAAATCAGCTCTCCATGCAACAGACCTGTACAACTTCGCCCTGGATTTCTTTCAGAGGTGTGGGGGAGCTGGTAACTAAAGTTTTCATAGTACTTACTACGAGTCAGGTAATACTGTGCTATTTGACTCAATCCCCACGCAGGACACAGTTCATGAAGAGGTGCCCTTACGTTCTGATTTTTTGTGGATGAAGAAACTGTGACTTAGGAGGTCTGAAGGGCACACAGCTGGGAAATGGCCAAGATGGGCTTTGAACCCAGGACCCTGATCCTGCAGGCCAGTGCCCCCAATATGACTCACAGGTACAAAGACAGGCAATGAAATGGTGTTTCCGCTCAGAAGACAATCACTCACTCCTTCCCATCACCGCAGCAACGATCCAGCTGATTGTGTGCTTAGGATAGGAAAGAAGTGGACGTTACTGCAGCACGAGGTGGTACAGGGAAGAACAGGGAAGAGGTCTGTAAGCTGCAGGAACTCAGCTTTGCTGTGTGGCCACTCAGTGGATGGGAGGCAGGAGGGGCCTGGTCCTAACCCCAGCCCCGTCCCCACCTGACAGTTCCGGCTTCGGCAAGAGCCCTCCCTGTCCCGGGAGAATGCTGTGGCTTTCCCTGGCCAACGGCCTTTACAGGAGAGGCCCTCCAAATGCCGTAAGTCTGCCGTTCATGCCAGGAACCAGCCTGAGAAGCTCAACAGGAGCACGAGAGGTGAGGTGCGCAAGGCTTATCAAGTTTGCAGGGTTACACCTCCATAAAGCCCTGTACACGCTGCCCCGCACCCCCACAGAGCTGCCCGCACATCACTGCCACCTCTGGAAGACGTCGCCAGAAGCTCAGTAGCCAGACAGCCCCCACCACCGCCACCCAGCACCACTGGCCAGTCCCACAATGGCACTGTCTGGAGGAGGGGGCGACAGTGCAGCACGGGTTACCTTATAATCAAATTTTCACTGCGCTCTCTGACAGGTTTTTAAGTCACTTAAGGGATCTATTTATATGTGAAAGCATCGGCATCGTGCAGTAAATCCAACCACAAGCCAGTCCCATATTTTATTAAGTTTAAGTTCAGTGAAAGTGCAGCACGAACGAGGGCCCGGTGTCTCTCCGTTACATCTGATTTGCGGTTCCCATAAAAAGGCCCACATGCCGCTGTTTCAGATGTGTTTTGGATTGAAAATAGGATTAATGTGCTAAAGTGTGATTAGAATGGTTAAACACGATTAATTGGAACAGACTTCTGCTGCCCGGGGAGCTGCTCCGCGGCTGGCCTGGCTCCAGTTACCAAGTGAACGAAGCCGGCGGACTGTCCAAGGCCTTCCCCGCCGCGCCTCGCGTCTCAGGGCAGATTGAGTGCAGCTGAGAATGCTGGGCCCGCTCGGCACGGCGTCCTCCGGGAATAGGCAGGAACCCCGGGCCGGCCGGGCCTCATGGTGCTGGCCAGAGCTGCCTGCTGTGCTCCGAGGGCAGCAGGCCAGGTGGCTGGGCCAGGGGTGGGAGTTATCTGGGGTTTTTTTAAATGATCTGTTAAACCCCTGAACTTTAATCAAGGTGCTACCCCACTGACGGCTCTTATTAATTCAGGGCCAGAGGGGCCAGGTTCAGGCTGGGAAACTGGAGCCGGGCTCCTGAAGGCCACTCAGGTGGGCATGAGGGCCAGGCCTGCCCAGGCCACTCTCGGTCCCCAGGGGCTTTGTCCTCGGCCATCAGGCTAGACAGACATATCTGTGTGTGGCATGTGTGTCCATCATGTCAGTGGGGTGCGTGTGTTTACGCTGTGTGTGGTGTGTACCTGATGTGACTCTGTGTGCACGTGTCTGTGAGTGTGCCTCGGCATGTGTGTGACAGCCGGGACCAGCTGACACAGGATTAAACAGCTCTGCTGCTCCCGGGCCAGTGACAGAACACGTGTGACCCTCTATCCCCTTAACTGCAAATAGGGGCCCCAAATCCAAGGCCTGCACTGCTCATTAAAATGTGGGTGCATCTCAATTCAGGGCACACGTTTAATCAGGCATCTTCCTTTCTTTCCCTATCCTGCTGCCCAGGCAGAGGTGGGTCCTCTGGTTGCTGGCACTTGTACTGAAAAAATTCAGTAAAATGGCTCTCGGGGTCGCTCTCAGATTGAGCGGCACAGTGTTTAGTTTAAACTGCTAGCTGATGGCAGCCCCCACTGGGCCCCGCCAGGGGTGGCGCTTACTCTGGGCTATTCCTTTCCTCTCATACTGAGGTCAGGTCTCTGTCCTTTCTGTCCCCAGAGGCCTGCTTACCATGGGTGACAAGAAGTTTCCCTGCCCACCCAGCAGCCAGGCCCTGCATCCACTTGTTGGTTTTCTGGAAAAAATAGCATCCTGGTACAAAATCAGGAGGGTACCAGTGTCCTTGCATTTACCCACGGGTATGTCCTTCTGGAACTCCAGCAGGAATGTCGCATTGTTCGGAGGGTGAGGGGAGGCTACCAGGATTCCTGCTCAGCTCCCTGCAGGGCCCAGCTCTTTCCAGGAGACTTCCCTGTCCCACTCCTCTCCCAGCCCAGCACTGCAGAGGGAAGGGAGGGCTTACTCAGTGGCACCGAGGCCACTGCTGGTCACCGCGCTCCCGGCTGCCCTGGGTGGCCGAGGCCCCTGTGCTTCCTCTGCAGGAGGACACAGTGGCCAGCATCACGTGGAAGGTGCCACAGTGTGGCACATCCAGCATGTGGGCACCAGTGTCCACCCCACCCTCCCACCCCTGCCGCCAAAAGGACACTTCTCCTCACAGTAGTCTCAGCTTTTCCACCTGCAAAAGGCACAGCGTAGCTGGACATGGTGCTGCACACCTGTAAAATCCCAGCACTGGGCAGGAGGGTTGCAAGCTCAAGCCTAGGTCAGGCAACTTAGTGAGACCTTGTCTCAAAAGAAAAAGTATTAGAAAAGGGCTGGGGATACAGCTGAGTGTGAAAGTCCTGGGTTCAATCCCAGGTTCTGGGGGAAAAAATAGTTGATAGCTCCACCTGGCTGAAGGAACGCGGGAGGGGTTTCTCATGTCACCACCTCCTAACACCCTGGGCCACGTCCCGACCTAAAGGGTCTGGGACCGAGCTGCCCATAGCAGAGCTGGGAGCAGGCAAATGACAGGTCAGCCGAGGACGCATGGGGAAGTGAAGAGAGTGGAAGCAGAGGGAAGGGGCTCGGAGGAGGAACCTGTCACTCTGGCCCCTGCCCTAGGCGGGCAGCTTCTCTCAGCCCTGCCAGAGCCCCTCCGAGGAACCTCCTGGAACATTCCCTAGGGTGTCCCTCAAAGGGCGGGGAGGGCACAAACCCAAGGACTCCCAACCCTTGGGTGAGGGTCTCTAGGGTACAATAGCCACACCTCACAGTTGCCCCTACCCACAGGCCGCACACTGCCTCAGCTTCCTAGAAAGTTCTGTGGGAAAAAAGCTGAGGGAGAACAGGAAAGCTCAGCAAGGGTGGGACTGGTTTATCAGAGCCACGGTTAGGACAGGGAGAGCGGCTGAGGTGACAAGATGGCGGCCACCACCAGCATTCACAGGTGGCCTTACTTCCCACCCAGCTCTGGTCTGGCTTCCCATTCTGACTTTTGTGGGCCCCTTCCTCACTAAAAAATATTTTTAAAACTTATATTTTACAGCTCCACTGGTATGAAATGAATATAATCTCAGTTGTGTTAATTATTATATATCCATTATCATATTTACATGTTCCTTTTTGTTTTTTTTCAGACAAGGTCTCTCTATGTAGCTTGGGCTGGACTTGGACTCACTATGTGGCTCAGGCTGGCCTTAAATTCGTGACGATCCTCCTGCCTCAGCCTCCTGAGTGCTGGGACTGTAGGTATGTTCCACTATGCCTGGCTTCAAGTGTTCCTTTTTTTTTTTTTGTGGGTACCGGGGGGTCGACCTCAGGACCTCGCGCGCCAACAGGCGCCCGTGCCGCTGAGCGATATCACCGGCCCCTTTTTCGTATGTGGGATCCAGGAGTCGAACTCGGGCCCTCGCGCTTGCAAGGCAGGCGCTTATGCCGCTGAGCCATCTCACCGGCCCCAAGTGTTCCTTTTGATTTAAAAATAAATTGCAATTAAAGCATTTTTGTGAGTCCTATGCTTATCGCACCAACTGCAAGGAAGGAAGTCAGTCTGTTCGCACTGCTTGGAGAACAATCCCTGCTTCTGCCCTGCAGCCAGCAAGGCTTTGGGCTCTGCTGCCCCCTTCCCGTTCCCTCCTGTCTGCCAGCTGTCTGAGCTTTTAACCCCTGGGGACTCCAGCATGGAGTGGCTCACGTCACAGCCTAATGTCACCTCGAGGGCCTCCTGGTCATGTACAGCTTCCTCTTCCGGTCTTCCCAGCATGCATCACCCGTTCAGGGCACGGGCGCTAATTTCCTTGGTGTAGATCCCATCTCCCCATCTCAGCTTTAAGCTCTGAGAGGTCAGGACAGAGTCTGTGGGATTCATCACAGGGTCCCCAGGGCTCAGCCACGTGCACAGAGGACTTCAGTGGCTGCTGGGATGAGCGGCCAGAGCCCCTTCAGTCAGGACTGGCTTGTTCCGGGGGGCTGGAGGTGCCGCCAACAGACGGGCTCAGCTGTCTGCCCTTTCCAGACAGGGCTCCTCATCTATGTCCTGTCTCCAGGACAACCTGCCTCCCCCGCCCACGCATCGGTGCCATCCTGAGGGCACTTGCGGAACTTCCTACCTCTCCTTTGCCGCTCAGAGTTGATAGCCTGGGGTCCTGCCGGCAGCAGCGATCTTAGCAGACAGGGCCACAGTTGTTATGGTTTGTATCTAGGTGGCTGCCCAAAGTCTCATGAGCAGGTAGGCGGGGCTTTTGAAAGATGCCTGGATTATTGGTGCTTACAGCTGGCTTGGAAGGTGGGGCCTGGTCGGAAGAGGGGGTCGCTGGGGGCGTGGCCTAGAAGGGTGCATCTCCCTTCCCAGCTCCTCCCTTCACTCTCTGCTTCCTGTGCGCCATGCTCCGAGCAGCTCTCCTGCACCAGGCCCCTCTGCCCATAGCTCACTTAGAGGCAGTCAGCTATGGACTGAAACTTCTACAAGCTAAGCCAAAATCTACCTCTCCTCCTTGGAGCTGTGGGTGTTGGGCATTGCGTCCCAGTGACGAGAAAGTGACTAAGACAGGATTCTCACCTAGGACAGGAGCAGAGTAACTGAGATAGGGCTCTACCAAGAAACACGCATTTATTAGCGTCCACTGGCACTTCTGATTTGCATCCTTGGAAGAGATTAGGCCTTCACACTGAGCTGCATCCCCAACACCCGCCCCTCCCAGCCTTTCTCATTTTTCATTTTAAGACAATGTCTTGGTAAGTTGCTAAATGGCCCAGCCTGGCCTGGAACTTGCGGTTCTCCCACCTCAGCCTCCCAGAGGGCTGGGATTGCCGTAGTCCACCACCCCGGGCTTGGAAGAGAATTTTCAGTAGTGTTCCTTGGAGCTCCCCAGCGCTGTCACAAGGGGACACTGAGGAGGTTCGTTCTGTGAAAGTCTCCGCCCTGCCCTCTTCCATCCAAGGAGTTCGTCTCTACTCCAGCTTTTAGCACCGGGCCTCTGCTTGTTTGAAGAAAAGATTTTGCCATTAAAAAGCTTCAAACACACCGGCTTCATAGCTACACCAGTAACACAATTGTGCTGGTACCAATGATGGTGGTAACTCTCCCTGCAGCTCCACCCCTGGGCCCGGCACACTTCTAATTGTTTGCCAGGAACTCACCGATCGGATCCCCACCTCTGCCCACGAGCGTGATGCATGGCCCCCCGCCCTCCTCTTTTAACTCAGGGTGCCAGGGACGCAGATGTTAAGGGAAGTGTCTGGGTGACTCAGCTGGGAGCCGGGGAACTGGGCTTCCTACGGTGGTCAGCAGGATTTCGGCCTACCAAGCCTTGGAGCACAGCAGGCACAGCTTGTCCAGGCTGCCAGCAGGAAGTGCCCAGCTTGGCTCAAGGTTGAAAGCCAGGCGGCTTCCTGTTCTGCCCTTTGCCCTGCTTCTCCCTGGGGAAATGGCTTGGTTTGAATGGGGGCTAGGAGCAGGTCAGAAGTGGGAGGAAGGAGCAGGGAAAAGAGGAGTTGTGTTTTTAGGAAGTAGCCCACAACTCTTGGAGAGTCCAAGCGCCTTACTCCAGCGAGGGGCACTGGGAAGGTCCTCTGCTAAAGGCGTGCAACATCGATGGCTTCGAGCATCCAGGCCACTCTGGGCTCTGTCCGCCCTGTCAGGCTGCCTCCCTCCCCCCAGCCCTGGCCCCTCAGTGATGAAGAATGGGTCTCAGCCCTCGGCCCTGGCCCCCAGGGGTGACCTGACCCAACGGCACCACTGGGCCTGGCTCTAAGGACCCCCAGCTACTCCACAGCTGCCAAATTTCATCTAATCCAGCTTCATACCATGATTTATTTTGCATCAGTCCTGAGGCCCCTCAAGGAAAAAGGGCGAAGTTTCTCAAGGCCTCGGCCGAACTTGGCCCATGTTTTTCCCAAGCTCCAGGTGCAGCGAAGAGAGAGTTTGGGATTCCGCCTGTGGCCCGGCTCCCTCCTGGCTCCCTGGGTCCAGGACTCAGTCATGGGGCCCACAGCTGCCTGCGTCATCCCTCCTTTCCTGTGGGAGGGGTGGAGCAACACGTGCCTTACCTGGAAAACTTGGTTCCCGGGCTTAGAAAAGCGGGAAGAGACTCAACCGAGGCTGTGCTGTCAGCTCAGCTTGATCCCAGCGTCACTTTCCCTGCGTCCCCTGCCCACCCCGGCGGGCGATGGCCTCTGTGACATTCTGACACAAGGACCGGAGACTTTTGTCCCCTGAATCTCTCTTCAGACATGACTATGTTTGCTGGGGATGTTCTTGCGAGGAGGTGGAATTAAGGGGACGTTCTTCAGCTTTCTGGTCATTGTCCCCAGCATGTCTCATCTCAGACCAAGACCAGTCAGCCTCCGCCCTGGAGGATGAAGTGTGGTGAGGTCTGGGCCACGCTCAATGAGCTTAGAGGGTCCCCACTTCTGCCTGCCCCCAGTCCATCTCCTCCTCTCACTCCTGGGGACGGAAGCCCAGGCTGGAGGCTCGAGTCTCCATGATCCAAAGGAGCCGTCCGCCGCCAGTGTCCTGCAGGCCAACGATACCACACAAGGTGTCCCCCAAGGTAACAGCCCCCGAGGGCAGCGGCCTAAAGCACAGTGCATCTGAGGATGCCAGCATATGTGGTTGGGAAATGAGGACGCTGGCCCTATTTGGCCTCACTTGCTTATTCAGTGATTAGTGGCCACCTGCAGGGTGCAGGCTCCACGGTGGCAGCCGAGGGCCGGGAACATGGATGGAGCTGGAGAGAGTATCAGGGCCCCCAGAAAGGGAGAGCTCTTGTCAATATCCCACACTTACTCTTCTTCACCGCAGCGGGGCCCTGGGCCCCATTACCTGTAGGACTTCATGTAAACCCTGCCTTTCATCCACCCCACAAACACCCCTGAGCCCCTTCCATGGGCCAAGCACCACTGCAGGCAGCTGAGATGGAGCCAATGAGTAAATCAGACCAACTCAGATCCTCTAAAGCAAACAAACAAGCAGGCAAGATCAGCGGACTGTGGGGGAGACTGCCTTTTATACTGGCAACACAGTAGGTTATATTGTGAGTGATCGTGGGAGTTACAGTGTAGTGTAAAGTTATAACGCTGTAAGGAAAAAGAAAATGGGGACCCTGGGGATGCTGGGAAGGGCTCAATTACAGACAGGGTGGTCTGGAGAGGCCTCTCTGAGAAGGTGATATTTGGACAAAGGCTCCAAGTAGATGAAAAGAGGGAGCCATTCAGACACACAGGGAACAGCGTATGCAATGGTCCTGTGGTGCCCCGGAGCTGGGAGTGTGTCTGCTGGGTTTGAGGAAAAGCAAAGACCTGGGGAGGGATGAGGCTGGTGGAGAGACAGCTGGATAGCGAGGCAGAGGGGCGTGTGCAGGAGGCTTGCGGGTGCGTTGCCAATCAAGTGAGGGTCCTTTTGCTCAATTCAGGTGGAAATCATGAGTTGGTAAAGTGCAGCTCTGCTAGTGGCCCTGATGTCACCAGATGACACCAGATAATACCAGATGCCAACGGCCAACACAGCCGGCTGCTGGTTAATGCCACACTGGCCACCGCCATCTGAGGCCGACTTGTGTTGGACACCATAGGATGACTCTGCAGGTCACTGGTCTCTGTCACTGCTCTTCATTGGCTGCTAGTCTCTGTGGCTCTGCAGGGCAAACAGTCACTAGTGTTTATTTTACAGCCCTTTCTTTTGAAAAAAAGACCATTCTGTCTCCACTACTCATGATAAGAATCCTAAGGAGATTCACAGGACTTTTGGAGCCCACACTAGCTGAGAAACAAATCATGAGCAGGTTTACAGGACCACCACAGTGAGTCATTTTAACTGGGCCTGTGCTGCCCACGAGGGGTGAGTACACAAGAGAGGGCTCTCCTAGACTAACCCCGGAAATATGTGGGGAGGGTGGCTTATATAGCAGCTGCAGGCCTGTGATTGGTCCAAGTGCAGGGCCACAGTTGGTTCAGATTCAAGCCCACTGATTGGTCCAGGTGGAGGCCTGTTCTGTCCTGGTAGTGATTCAGTGAAGGGGAGGGTGACACAAGCTGTTTGATAGCTATTGAATCTCTGGGGAAGTGCCCTGCCACCCAGGGTTAGGCACAGAGAGAGGACAGGGATTTCAGACAGCTGGGGACACCAGCCAGCTCCTTCCCGCGGCCCAGCCTCAGCTCAGCATGCAGGTGCAGGAGGAGACGCTGCCACACGCTGTCAACACTCATGTGGTGGCAGCCCCAGGCACCCCACAGAAGACCCTGCCACCTGCGACATGAGCACGGGGCAGAGGACAGATCCCAGGGAGCCTCATGAGCCTTGGTGCAGATCTGAGGAGCCTCCCAAGGACATGCACATCCCAGCTGGGCCACTTTGGGGGACAGTGGGCTCCCTGAAGTCACTCTGGGCAGGGTGCCCTTGGCTCTGAGGCCCAAGCCTGTGTCTCCCTTCTGGATCCTGGACCCTTTGATTGCACCCCAACCATCTCTCCCCCACCAAGGACACCCAGCTCTTTGGACATCTGCACACAACCACCCCATCTGTACTGCACAGGAAGGAAGGTGGACAGGCATTCAGAGGGTGCTGCCCATGACCCTGACAGCCCCTGCAAGCACTGCCTCTCTGTGGGTCTCAGTTTCTCCAGTTTGTCAAACGAGGGGGATGGGCTTCTCCAGTTCTCTGGGGTCACCCCTTACATGAGACCCAGAGTGAGATTCTTATACCTGTTTCTGAGGTCGGTGGCCCCTGGCTGGGTGCAAGGTGGGTGGCCAGGCCTGGGACTGAAGGCTGGCAGCCCCAATTGGTGTTCTCCAGGGCTAAACCCAGCAGTGCCAGGCAAGCAGGAAGGTGGGCACCCTGATGCAGAAAAGGATGATCCCTTTCCTTCTTCTGCATTTCTGGGGCGGAAACCTGGGTCTGGGTGGTTTTCTCAGGCTGATCCATCACTGCCAATCCTTCCAGGGGAAGATGACAGGAAATGAGCGGCTTCGCCTGTGATCAAATCACAAGCAGGAGCATTTCTGCCAGAAGCAGCATACAGATGCAGTTCGATCCGAGTAAAAAGACATCTACGTCACGTGTATACCCTCCACCCACGGGGCCACTGAGGGAGGTGCTGCCTCCCACACAGCTCTCAAAGTTCCTGGGGGATGGCAAGAGGATGGAGAAATGAGACAAGAAGCTGAGGTCAGGTGGAGCCCTCTCTCCTGATGGAGGAAAGAAACTGCTCAACCAAAGCAGTGCATTTCTTTACACATTTGGCATGTTGGTGTCATGTCACCCCTTTGCCTAGCAACCCATTGCTTGGCTTGCCTTGGGGCTTGGTGCTCTCTGGGCTGGAGCAGCTTGTTTACGTAGCCAAACTGCGCTGCTCTTCCTTGCTCTTTGTTTTCCTGCTGGCCTTGCCTCGCCCCCAGCTTCAGCGGCTCCCCACATATACCCCTTTTCTGTTTTGTAGTTGTGAGGGATGGGTGGTCAGTTGAAGTTGCAGGAGCTATGTTTCAAGGACTCTGCAGACAATTTTCTTTCTTGTGGTTATACTTTTCTGCTGGATATTCAAGACCAAGTTAAAGTGAGACCTGTATTAATTAACTTTTTGCTATCTATCTAGGTCAGGTAAGTCTCCTCAGGAATTACCTTGGAACCATGCACGGCACCTCTTAGTTCTGTCAGTGTCAGCCGTTTGGATGAGTCACGGCCATTGCTTGACCAAGTTGCTTTCTGTGAAAGCTTGGGAGATTTTTCTCTTCTGGTGACTCTCCTTAGGCACACTAGACATCATAAATCACTTTCTTCTGTGGTCCTATAATCTCCTTTATCAGAAGATTAGGGACTCACTGAGTTATGGGATGTCACAGCAGAGGTTCTCTTATGTCCTGGGTCCTCATTGACCTTGAAGGGCTGGGGCCAAAATATTGGCTGTCCTCCTAGCCCGTCTATCTTTCTAGTGTTTTGTATCTCAAACCTCAGTTGTTGAACATCCAGAAGAGAATGTTGATGACATTACATTGTAATGAAGGCAGTGAGCTCAATATTACTTATCTAAATATCAAGCACCTTAGAACATAAAATAGAACTGTTGTTTTCTAACAACCATGGATATTCTAATATCTGAATCCCTGTAGAATGTTAACAGTTACATATTTTACACAGATAGTTAGAAATCAAAAACCATAATACTGCAGCATGACAATCATGATGACATTTCGTAACATACTTAAATTTCCATTTTGACATAGCATAACTGTTTTAATTAGTCATCTTATCTAATACATAATAAATTTTTACTTAACTTGTCCTTTAATGAGATGTACATCATAAAAAGGCAGATGTCTGAATCTGAAAGAAAAGTCTATCACTACAAGCAATCCTCATTCCACACTTTGGAAGAGCCGCACATCTGCAGGCATGAATACGTTCAATACACTACAAAAACAATGACAATCAATTGTCATAGCCTTATGAAAACCTTTGTACCAGAGCATCTTTAATTCAAAAACCTTATCATCTAGAAAACTTAACCTTTTGACAATGAGGAATATAAACATATTACAATAATATATTTTAATAACATTTATTGGGGATTCTCCTGTAAAGCTATGGAGACCAATGGGGCCTGCCATCAATGAACAAGAAATGGATAACGTTTCCAGGCAGCTGCTTTCTTATTTATCAATTGCAGTCCTGTCCAATAATTTCTCCCCACCCAAAGGGATTTTTGTTTAACTATCTTCACAATTTTTGATGACCTATGAGAAAACCAAATTTGATATCATTTTGACCAGCTGGCAACCCAGGTGGAAGCATGCTTTTTAAATCTATAAACCAAATTAAATTATGAACAAATGATCCAAAAATGCAAAAGAAAAAAAGGAAAAGAAAAAATTATTGAGCTCAAATAAAAAACAGCTGTTGGGCCAGTGAGATGGCTCAGTGGCTTAAGCGCCTGCCCGGCAAGCGTGAGGGCCCTAGTTCGACTCCCGGAACCCACATACGAAAAAGGGGCCGGTGATATCGCTCAGTGGCACGGGCGCCTGCTGGCGTGTGAGGTCCTGAGGTCAACCCCCTGGTACCCACCAAAAAAACAAACAAACAAAAAAAAACAGCTGTTCACAGAATGGACAAGCAGACAAATAAACAAGTACACAGCTTAACAGATTGGACAAACAGACAAATATCTTACAAAATCAGAGTGCACTCAAGTATATTTTTGACCAAATTGCATTATAATAATTTTTTTTTTATGTGGGTACCAGGAGTCGAACTCAGGGCCTCACGCTTGCCAGGCAGGCGCTTATGCCGCTGAGCTGTATCACCGGCCCTATAATAACTCTTTTACAATTTTAGAAGTTCATAATTATAAATAGACTAGTCAGATTTATTTGTATGTAAATTAGCAGAGATCTCTTACAAGAAGAATTTGGAAGGAATTAAATCTTTTGTCTTAAGAATACTGGTAACTTTTGTGTCTCTTTCACATAAACTTTAGCTCAGTTATCTCTATTTACTCTGCCACCTACTCAGACCTTTGATTTCGATTTTTGGTTGCCATCTCCTGGGCATCCTGGCCAATTTCTTTAATTGGCCCCAGGTCAGGTCTAGCCCCATCGCTTGTGGCGCAGTTGAGAGGCATCACTGTCGTAGGACAGAGCATCAGCTTCTTGAAAGGTGGAATCAGCTCCATCTCTGGGTCTATGATGGAGCCGCACAGCACCTCTGGCACCCAGATAGGCTGTTCAGCATTCTCTGGAAAGACACAAGTATACCCTCTACCCCAAGTGGGTAGCAGGCTGGGTCCCTTCCATTGTCCAATATGAAGCTCTTTCCAAAGGACCCTTCCTAACTTCTTTTCTTTTACCTGATTGAATTGTCTTTCTGCTGCTGTAGCTTCATCCTTAGTAGGATTTAAAAAGTTAATAGTATATACTGCCAAGTAAAGTCTATTATGAGGTGTGAATTTTGTAGGGAAAGATTCCCCTTTTTGTTTTTGTAATTGAATTTTGAGTGTATGGTGAGCACGTCCAACAATCCCTTGACCTCCAGGGTTATAAGGAATTTCCATGGTAAGGGAAATATGAAAAGTTTTACAAAACGTTTGGAAGGCAGCACTTGTATAGGCTGGGCCATTGTCAGCCTTTTGTGTATAAGAAAACCCGTATCCTGTATTTGGGTGCCAGGGTCTCCCACTCGCCGATCCCACCCCTGGCTGTGGCTCTGCCCCATCGCCTTGGAGCTAAGGGCGAGCTCCCCTGCTGGCAGCGGCTCATGGGCCTGAGGGGACCCTTGGCCTCACCATTGACACCAATGCTTTGGTGGCAGTGGCCGGGAGGGAGTCAGTGCCCGTCTCCCTGCTGGGGATGGGCTCCATCGCCGGTTTGGCTTCGCCGGCACACCCTTCCCCAGATAATGCCACAGTCTTGCCTCTGCAGCCAAGGCCACCATTTTTTTTCCTGGCTTTTCCCTCTTCCAATTTGGGCTGTTGTGGCTCCTGCATCTCCAAGCCAATCACATGGTGCTAGGGGCCATGGGTGTGTCTGGCGGGCGAGCGGGCCCAGCTGGGGCATCCCGGCCGAGTCCGCCTAGGGCCGGAGTTCGGGGCGCCCTCTCTCTGCTCGGCCCATGCCCCTCCTGCAGTGCTGTGCTGCACTGAGCTGGCTGGGCGGGCGGCCTTATCTGCACACAATTCAAAAAAATTTCCTTTCCACAACAAATAATCTCCCGGACTTAAACACACCTTAGCTACTCCTTTGCAATCATTTGGGGCCATAACCTGTTGTCCTATAAGTTCTATTAAAACTACGGTAACAGGGGCCGTAGGGCCATAGGTAGCAGTAGCTTCTTGTAAGGTCTTAAAGGGCACAGCTGCATGAAGACCTGTAACTTGTCCCGGATTATTGGGATCTTGAACTTCAGTAACAGGGTAGACATGTTGAAAACCCTCCATGGACTCCCCCACCCATCTGGCTTCTTTTAGTGCCAACTATAAGGGAGAGAGAGAAAACAGCTCCCCTCCCTGAGAGGCGGAAGTTCCAACTGTGACACGTGATATTTCTCTGAGCTGAAAAGGTGGGAATTGCTGTTTGTAGCTCAGTTAAGGTTATCGGGGTGGCTGTTATTCCACCATCCTTTTCCCACTTAGGACTTGATTTTAAAATAGTGCCCTCAGCCAAATCCTTTATGGTTGTCCTAACAAACTTACAACCGTTAAAGCACTCCCTAATGCAAATGCACAAAAGTAAAGTAAATACAGGGATCAAGAATACAACAAACAGTTCCATATACATTTGTGGCTTTTGAGAATTTGTTTGCCCCATGTTTAACAACTGATAAAATCAATACACCTCTTTCCTTTCTGTTTCTCGTGAGCCTGGTTTTTGTTTTTGTTGTTGTTGTTGTTTTATTTTTTTCTCTGGCCCCAGTGGACGCATTTTTCTCTCTCTGGCCCTAGTGAGCCCGTTTCTCTCTTGCCCCAAGTTTAACACCTGATGATATCAATGCACTTCTCCCCCTTTTGTGCACACAATGAGAAGTGTCCCCTCTCCCACTATTTCTTCTTACGCCAGTCCATGTTCAGGCGCCATATGCCGTGTCCTGCAGAAGGATGGAGAGAGGATGGAGAAATAAAGATAAGAGGCAAAAGGCTGAGGTCAGGTGGAGCCCTCTCTTCTGATGGGAGGAAAGGAACTGCTCAACCAAAGCAGTGCATTCATTTACACTTTTAGCAAGTTGGTGTCACGTGACCCCTTTGCCTAGCAACCCATTGCTTAGATTGCCTTGGGGCTAGGTGTTCTCTGGGCGGGAGCAGCTTGTTTATGTAGCCCACCTCCGCTGTTCTTTGTTGCTCTTTGTTTTCCTGCCAGCCTTGCCTGGCTTCAGCTGCTCCCCACAGGGAGGGAAACCTCAGAGACACAGGAGGCAAGGTGGAGATCTGTGGCGCCTTGCAGTGAAGGGACAGAGGGCGGCATTCGTCAGTGTTGTGTTACTAGAACGAAGGACCCAAGACAGGCTGCTCATGAAGTAAAGCGGTTTATGTAGCTCACAGCTGTGGAGGTTCAAGCGGCCCCATGGATTTGTCCCTAAAGAAGATGGTTGGTGGCAATGACAGGGGCATGGGTCACAGCAAGAAGTCACATTTCAAACCAGGAAGTAGATGGGCTCCATGGTCCTCTTTGAGGGTCTAGTTTAATGACCCAATGACCTTCCACTGGGCGCCCACCTCTGAGAGATCTGCTGCCCTGGTACCGAACACTCTGAGTCCACTCAACCATGCCAAGGTCTTTTAGCCCCCAAAGGTGCCATCTGACATTGGGCTTCTGTGCCTGATGCTCTGGACAAGCAAAGGAAAAGAGCCAGTTCCCTGAGGACCCAGAAAGGGACCAGGCAGTGAGGCAGAGTCAATGCAGAGATGTCCTTGAGTCCACTGGACCTGCTCCAGCCAGCACGGCAGCTGCTGGCTACTTGTGGCTACCAAGCACCGTGTTGGAAATGCACCTTGGGAACTGACACATCCCACCTTTGGGAGACTCAGGCAGCAAGGACTAATTTTGATCCTTAGTTCTCCAAATCACTTCTGAGTCTATTGTCTGCTGGGGTTCCACTTGGATTCTGGAAATGAGAGGTTCAATGTGAGCGAGACTCTGGAGTCAGGTCCTATCTTGCTAGTGGAGGGATGGGGGCCAATTGCTGAAACACAACATATTCTGCTTTGTTTATCAAAGGAGAAATTGGTGCTTTCTTCCAGGTACACACAGGGGGTCTCCAAAAGCAGCGGGCACAAGGTACCCATCAGCTTAGTTGCTATGAGGAGTGAGGTCCACATCCCACGTGGTGCTCAAGCAGCAACTGGGGGCTCTTCTTTCGGGGAGGTACTCCTGTAGCCTCAGAGCCCACTGCCGAAGCCAGAACAGACTCCCCCCCTTCAAGATCCCTGCTTTAATTGCATCGTCACCCCCTTTTCCACATAAGGTGACAGTCACAGATTTGGGGGATTAGAACACAGATCTCTGGGCCATGATTCAACACCACAGGGCCCCAGGCCTGGCCAGCCCACTGTCCTCATCCTAAAAGGGGAAACGGAGGCACATGGACATGTTCAGCCAGTCTCTCAGGGAGTGAGTTTCAGACTGAAGGGGTTGAGAGGGTGTGGTCACCTCTAGGGAAAGAAGAGAACCCCAGGGAGGGGACCCCAAAAGGGGCTCAACCTGTGCCTGGGAGCTGAGGGCAGAGGAGGTGGGGAGGGGGCAGCAGCTAAGAGCCGCCAGCTGGGGCAACTTGGGGTTTCTGAGCGCTCCGGACTCGCCACGCAAACTTATTGATGGCTCCTAAGAGCTTTCAAATAAATATTCCCCATAATAAAAGTTAAAACATTTAAAAACATATTTGTTCATTTTTTTAAATAAGGCAGAAATCTGTGCATGTCAGCCTATTTTTTAAGGGGGAAACCCCTGTATTTCTAAAACAAAACAAAACAAAAAGAATAGTGAGAAGAGGGTCCTAGTTTTACGTGTTTTCAAATCTCTTCAGCGCCTGGCTTAAGGAAAGGGAAGCCTGTTCAGTGGCCTTCCCCACTCGCTCTGTGGCCATGAGGTGCTTTGGCTGAAGGACACAAAGAAACCCAGCGTCCCCAGCTGAGTGACTGGGAATGGAGGGGTGGATCCGCTGTCTTTTCAGACAAGTGTGAATATTTGATTGTGATTGGCATCCCAGGCCTCCGTGACAAATGTTATTTTCTTTAAAATCTCAACATGCCTCCTGCACATCAGTGACGTTTTGGTATTTTGTTAGAATATGAACCATGGCCCTTCTTGTGTTTCGAATGGGTCTGGTATCCGTTCATGCCTTCGAAGCTTCTTGCATCAGTCACTTAGAAAATATGGATCCCCTGGCAACCTTGTGCAGAGACTCGTCCCTACACCTGGAGATGCCATGGTTCACGCTTGCTGGCACAGCGCAGCAGGGGGTGGTGGACCATGTGGGCGCCTCATGCGCCCTGAGGGCTGGCCCTGGCCCCGCGTTGCTCCTCTGAGGGACGTGTCACACACTCAGCACTGCTCTGGTTCCAGGACAGTTTGCTTCACCACATCGTTAATTCCTGGTGAAAACAACCTGCCCAGCTCCATCAGTCAAGAGCAGGCTCCTGGGTTCAGAGAAAAGCCAAGGCCTTGCAGGGTGTCATGGCACATGCCTGTAACCCCGGCACTCTGAGGGGGCTGAGGCAGGTGGATCTTGAGTTCCAGCCCAGCCTGGGCAACTTCACGACTTCATGAGACCTTGTCTCAAAAAATAAAAAAGGGGCTGGCGGTGCAGCTCAGTGTTCAGGCCCTGGGTTCAGGTCTCAGTGTAGGAAAAAATAACCAGCTGAGGCTTGGCTGCTGCGGTGGTGAGGAAGACCACGTAGGACACCCCAGAGCAGAGAAGGACAGCCCAGAGCAGAGGTGGCGCTGCTGGAACAGAGCAAGGGGACTTGGGATGGAGGCGTGAGCCATCCCTTGGGACCACACAGTTCAGACTGTGTGGGTTCATCTCACTTCGGCTCAGAGCACCCCGAGAGGAAGGGACTTCTCGTGCTGGCTCCTCCCACTACAACATGGGGGACCCAGGAGGGACTTGCGACAGCCGCAGTTGTGAGCACCCCTCGTTTCACCCCTGGAAAGTCATCTCTAAAATACATCATACCAATTACCAAAGTCTTAAACAGATCATTTCTACAAGCTTCTAGAGAAGTGGAGGTATTATAAGTAAACTTTTGTTTTTCCAGTACTGGGGATTGAACCCATTCTAGACACCTTACAGTACCCTGGCACATTGGTCACAACTAAGAACCAGCACTGGGGCACGGCTGTTAACTAAAGGTGAGGGCTTGCTCAGCATTTCCTCGTTTTCCAGTAAGGTCCTTTTCTCTTCCGGGACCCCATCCAGGAAGCCACATTACATGTGCTGTCGCATCTCTTTTGGTTTCTCTGGTCTGTGGCAGTTTCTCAGACTGTCCTTGGTTTGTACGTCCCTGACCATTTTGGGGAGCACTAATGAGGTTTTTTTTTTTTTTTGTAGAACATCCCTCAGGTTGGCTTCAGCCCATGTCTCTCTCCTGTATAACTGGGAGGATTAGCTGTGGGGAAGATGGTCACAGAGGCAACTGTCCTTCTGCATGCGTCCAGTGAAAGGCCTGCGCTGTGTAACACGTCTGCCGTGGCCAACCCTGGCCGTGATTGCTCCACAAAGACCTCATCCATCTGGTCCACGTCAGCTGGTTTCCTTTCCACTTTCCACATACTCTATTCAGAAACAAGGCAATATGTTTGGCCCACACTCTGGAGAGGTGCTGAGCCCCTCCCTCAAGTGTGGATGTGGGACTTAAGTCTTCTTATCAGTGTGTTCTTACCTAAGGCGGATTTATCCCCTCTCCCAGCTATTTGTGCATCCAATCATTTCTTTATAACAGCACAGACTTGCGGGTATTTACTTTATACTTGGGCTGTAAGCCAGCAGCACATTTGTGACTCCATCCCTCGGGTGGTTCCTGCTTTGGCTGCAGGAATCCCCTCAGGCCAGCCCCAGGCGGAGGGACTGTGGCCATCACTTTTGGTGCTGGAGGCCACCTCTGTAGAGGAGAGTCCTGACACAGCATGCTTCTGACATCACACTCAGCCCTGGAGGAGATTAAGACAGTTAACCTGATCAAATGGTGATCAAGCTATATATATTTTCCATTTTCTTTTTTTTTTTTTAGAGTAGGAAGAATTTATTGAGAGAAAGCTTCTGTCTGAGAGAGACAGAAGGGGGCCGGGAAAGTGGATGGCCCCTCCATTTTCATTCATTTAATTCACTACAGTCCCCAGAATGTCCCATTGAGTGGGAAGAATTTAACTTCATAACCCTTGAGGTGTGCTTTGATAGAGAAGGCTGGATGAACATTTTCATGTAGTTTTTACACTTATGATTAGTTTTTCCTAAAAATGATGGGATTTTAATTTATGTAGTGGAATCATTTTCTAAAGGGGTTTTTACTACCTTCAACAGCATATGTAGATTACTAAAGCTATTGCTATAAGACCTAGGGAACAAAAATGCAAATAAAACACATGATAGGAAATACATACCCAGATGCATATACACACCAAGCACTTACCTAGCCCCATATCTATATCAATTTTTTCAAAGTCCATTGTATGCAACAGAGCAGAAAGGTTGACCAGATGGTCTTTTGGGTTTCCTAGTCCCCTCTGATCCCCATTTGTTATGGTTCTACTCCTGGTGCAGACATTAATATTTAATGTACAAATAATAAATAATTTAACATACAAATATTTGGTGTCACCATTTCTCTGGGAATGATAACATAGTCATTGTACTGTGTCTCTCAGGTACTGCAAGATCCCCATGTGCCCAGCACCACACTTAGTGCCCAACATCTGCGTGCTGGTAAACCCTGCCATACAAGGTGAGTCTGTTTGCAAAGGGGCCTGAGAGCCAGTCCAGTCTCACCTCTGTCAACCTCCCAGCAGGGCAGCTGGCACCTCAGTGACCTGTCACCTGCTTCGCTTCTGTCCCTCCCTTCCTGCCCAGAGCCCAGCACAAAGCCTGGCACATAGTAGGTGTCCAGCACATTCCAGTAGAACCACTGAGGCAATCAAGTGAGAAAATTAACAAAAACTCCAAAGTTAAAAAAAAAAAAATAATAAAAAAGAAGGAAATAGTGGCAGCCAGGAAGCAGAAGGCGGAGTTGTGCCCTTGGGGTGGGAATCCCAGGTCACAACCTGGCCCCGTGTGACCTCTCTGACCCTCAGTCTATCCCCGTGCAACAGCACTTCCATGGTCCTTTCTACTCAAGGGGCCTGTGAGGATTAGAGAGGCAAACAGAAGTGTCCATTCTGCCCCCAACACAGCACAGATGCCCGACCTTTACAGCCAGAATGATGTCTACTCGTCAAGTATCCGGAAGTCCTATCTGCCCTCTTGGTCCCTATCAAGCCTTCCAGGAGAGTTATTTCAAGGGTTGATGCAGAAAATTGGACAATCCATCATCAGCGAGGCTCTGGACCCCGGCAGAAAAATACATGAGATACTGTGACCTAAACTCTTCATTAAATAGAAAACTCCACGACGAAATCTGCCGAGACTACCGACAAGCAGCCCAATCAAACTGAGTGCCAGAAGCAACAGTGGAGCCTTTGGTCAGCAAGGCCATCACACGCCACTGGGCGTGGGCTCAGCACAGGCCCCAGGCTGTGGCAGGGCCCCAGCCTGTGGAACTGGACTGGGTGTGCCTTTTTTCTCTGAGCCTCTTGTCAGCTCCCTTCCTCCCTGCCCCTCCCAACCCACCCTCATCTGTCACCTGCTCCCAAATCCCTCTGAACCCCAGTCCTCTGGCTCCCTTCACCAGTATTGGGGGCAGTGGCACCTGGTCCCCCACTGGGTCCATTTCACCCAGACCCCAGCTGGCTGTGCTTGCAGGAGCCCCCCATCCTGGCCCACCCTGGGCACATTCGGAGTTGAACCTGGAGGTGGAGGTGGGTTTGGGGATGACGGTCCCCCGAGGAGCTGCAAGGAATTATAAACAGCATCACATCAACTCCAGATTTAGCCTCGGATCCTGCCTTGAGCGCGAGGAAATGGGGTTGTGACAGGGAGACGCTTCCTGCCAGATGAATGTCCAGACGTGTCTCGAGACGGGGGCGATGACAGGCAGACGGCTTCGCGGGGTGGGCAGCGCGGCTTATGCGCTGCAGGTGTTGCCGAGTGCCGCTGAGGGGGGCCTGTCAGGGAGGAGGGCGGCTGAAGATAACCGTGTCCTCCTCTCCCTCACCAGCAGTCACCGGCAGCAGACAGACAGACAGACAGACAGAGAGCAGGGACATCCTCCCAGCGGGGACTCCCCGCGCCTGCCCCGGGTCTGTCCAGACTCGGTTTTGTGACAGGCAGGCGGCTGCAGGGTGTGGACCTCGACGGACAGCAGAATGCCGTGGTCTCCCAGCCTCCCCAGACCCCAGGGTCCTTCTTGTAAAATGAAGATCATTTTATGGAATGAATCATCCAGCACATAAAACCCCCTTCCACCCCCCCAGAAAATGATGCTTCCCCAAATCTTCTGCACCCGATGCTACAGCTCTGCAGCCCACTCAATGACTTCCCTGACCCTCACAGCCACCGTGGCTATTACCGTCCCTCTGACAGCTGGTTTCCTGCAGGAGTAATACACTGCAGCCGCTGTATCATTTCATGCAAATGGCAGTTAACACATCCCAGTTTTTCCCAAAAAGGCACTTTGGAATGCATACTGTCTGCAGAGAGGATGACAGGTCACCGTGGGTCATGATGTCGAGGTGACCCTGGAGTGCATGTTACATGTCCACGGAGCACACAAGGGTCTGGGATACCCAGACATGTCTCTGCCTCTCAATGCCACAGTCCTAGAGGATGCGGGGATGCCAAGAGATGACGGACACATCCTGCACTGACCAGGTGTCCGTAGCGATCAGGACCCTGGGCGGTGTGAGTTCACACACACCACGCACCACTTCTGGGGGTCCCGACTAGGAGGCATCCAGGGCAAGTGACACTTGGGCCAGGTCTAAGGACAGTGAACTGGTGAGGGGATGTTCCGAGTAGGGCAATCAGCAAGTGCAAAATCACAGGGGCATCCAAGAGCTGGCATTTCACAGGGTCAAGTAGTTCATTCTAACCACTGTTCCTAATAAAGTAACAATACAGATGAGGGGGACACCGGCCACCGTGAATCACATACCCATTGTGTGCCTGACACTGGGCCACACAGTCCACAGACAGACTCGGGGGCCCTCACCTCGGCCCAGTGATGGGCATGCGCCCACTGCCCCGTGTTACAGGTGGGGACACAGAAGGAGCCTGAGCATGCGGCACCAGGAGCACCTAGTGATCCTGCTTTGCCCTCTACAGTGCTCTCTGTCCTTGTGCTGTCTTGGGAAGAGACGGTGACCTGGCCAGTCTCCCCTTAGCCAGCCCCACCACCCTCGAAGGGGGAGGTCCTGCCTGGTGTTGTGTAGGAGAAAGGCCCATGGCTCAGAGGGGAGGGGACAGGGCCAAGGCCACTGTGCCACGGGTTGCTGGAGCTGCCTCCGAATATGGGGTTCTCCTGCCATCGGAGGTGGGTGTGGCCAGCTGTGCCCCCTCTTCCTGCAGCCCATCTTGGGGGTCCTCCTCCCAAGCCATCCCCTCCAGGAGCCCCTCCCACAGGTGGGCACAGCCCTCCTTCCATCATCCCCCCAACATCCACTTGGTCCTGACAAAGTGAGGGGTCTTTTAAGAGGCTGCTGGGTTCAGATCCCACCCCACTCCTGGCCCTTATTCGGCCCCTGGAGCTTCCTGCTTTTGTCTGCTAAAGGGGGAGCGATGCTAACAGGACGTACCCCCACCGCAGGCTGCACGCGGAGGAGCCAGGTGCCCAGAGGCGCAGTAGCAGCATGCGGCAGGCGCCTGATGGACGCAGCCGCTGTGGGTAATCACACAGGAGCACGCGGAGAGCACCGGCTTCCGGGCCGAGGTCTTCCGAGCTCTGTGGGGAATCGCAAACCCCCAAGGCAGGAAAAGCTTCCTTGCTCCTGTGATTCCTTTGTGACACGTGGCATCAGGAAAAAAATAATAATAATAATAATTCCAGAGCTTGGAGCCAAGCCAGGGCTCACACTTTCCCTCTTCTCTGATCTTGCCGTGTAAATTTGGGCAAATTATTTAACATCACTGAGTCTCAGTTTCTTCAGCTGGAATATTAGGACTTTCCCATCTACTTTATGGTTGCTGTGATGAAAAAAAGATTCGCGCACCCAGGGATCCATCGAGCTGAACACTCCTTGAGCTCCTAAAGGACACCGTGCACTGGCACAGGGGCTGGGAGCAGATAGCAAGCTCAGGGGCCTGGACCCCGGGCTCCCAGCTGGGCCACTTTGGCAGCAGCGCCAGGTTGTGGAAGCCTCCCAGTGGCAGTCGGGATCTGAAGCCGGAGCACCCAGCGTGCACCAGGGGACGGAGGGGATGTCCATTCCTCTCAGAGTGGGGTGTGTCCCCAGGTTACATATACCTTTTGGTGTGTGTTCCAAAACTTGAAAGGCACAGAAAAACAGGTTTTGTTTGCCACGCAAGCCGCTCACTTTCGTCTCGGCACCAGTAATGCACTCTGCGCACCTGATTCCTGCGCAGACAAGTAGGGAGGCTCCTTGAGCCACTGGGGTCCCCAGATGTTCCCAGGGCTCTGGCGAAGCAGATGAGGATGTGTCTTCCCCCCACCCCCTCAGAGCAGCACTTTGGCAGCCAGACAACAAGGAACCTGCTTGCACGCACTGTCCCCAGTGTCTCCTCAGTGTGGTCTCTGCATCTTCTGCACTGGACTCTCTCCTTGGGGCTCAAGATAGCTCCAGGAACAGGAAGTGGGAATCCCTGTCCCAGCTCTCCAGGGACCACACCTATTTGCACACGGGCACATGCACACAAACACACAAACACACACAGATGCACTTTTTTTTTTAAAGTGTCATTCTACAGTTTTATTTATACAGCCAGTGAAGGGCATGTTCTAGAATACCAGTTTATAATCTTTTTCAAACATGTTAATATAAGAAGCCAAATTGTAATGATACAGCAAAATGAGGCCACTGGTATTAATACAGGGAGCAAAGGTCCACATCCAGGTTGTACTGACATCAGGGAAATTTCCAAAACCAGTTGCTGCTGCCTAAGAGTGGTTGTCACTGATGAAAGCTTGAAATAACCTGTATTCGCAGGGGGTATTGGTATTGCTGTATGTCGTCACTGGAGCCTCCTCCAGCAACTTGACAAGGAACAAGGCGGCCCACAAACGCAGAAAACGTGACTCGCGAAACATGACTAGCAGGCTGCTCTCCACAGTGTCACATTATTTGATCATGCACAAACTTCATGAATGCATCATATTGTTCTGCAAGCTTCACACTCAATATTTATTCATATTCTTCTTGAACTTTCTCCTCATGTTCTTTAACGCACGTTCATGGATCATCCCAACCTGCCGTAGAGTAAATAATGGCTGTTCTTTTTTAATGGTGAGGATGCTGCCGATGAAGGCCCTGGTGAGGCTGGTCCACTGAGGAGAAATGCATGTGGCTTGCGTCAGAACTACAACATGGCTCTGTCTGTTGGAAACGAGTTTCTAATGTCTTCTCTTCTGCACACGTTTATACTCTTGTTTCGTGTTGTACGGGATTTGTTCCCCTACTACAGGCTTTGCCTCCACTGGCTTGCTTGCATCCATGCCTGGGTCAGAGTTGGTGTCATTGTCTGTGTCGGGCTCCCATTCCCTCTTGGGCCTTTGGTCCTGTGCTTCCATGATGCTACCTCAAACCTTGCACTGAGGCTCACAGGGGTCACTGATTGTCCCTTCCCTGAAGAACGTCACTTGACAAAGGCACAGAATTCTGCCCATCTTGTTCTCTGTGGGGTCCCCAGGACTGCCACAGAATCTAGCACATAGTAGGTGCTTTACAGTTTATAACATTTTATGATTACGGTGGCAGGAAAAATGAGTAAGGAATGGATGGCTGCCCCCATTCAGGAGGGTGGACCTTCCTTACTCAGACTGCTGAGTCCAAAGCCAATCTCCAGAGACTTTCATGGACCCCCCAGGACAGCACCCATCTGCGCTATCCCCAGGCCCAGTTACAAAATCATGCACCACGAGGGGCTCCTCGGAACACTAGCCTGAGACACCCTGCTGAAAGTGGTTCCCCGTCAGGCAATTTTGGGAACCGCTGATCGCAGGCAGCCAGCCCCAAAGCCCGGATCACCTAGCGTGGCAATGCGTCCTCACCACCAATCCCCAGGGATGGATCTAGGAAGGCACACCGGAAGTCCATCCTAGACAGTGCCAGCCCCAGCTTCAGGGATGACTCACACCTGGACCAGCTCTGGGCTGCTCCCCTCCCGGGGCAAGGGCAGAGGATGAGGATGGACACAGTGTGGTCAGCGCGTGCCCAACCCTCATCCAACAGAGCTGTACCCCCACCTGCTCGGCTTGTCCGTGACTCTCGCCCTTGCCTGCGGTGTTCCCTGTGCAGTTGTCCATGTGCTTTTTCTAGGTCTCTCCCCTTACGAGACTGGAACTTTGCTAGAGAGAAGCAACTCCGTCTTATTTCCTGCTTTAAGCTCCATGGCTTCCTGTATCCAGGACCTGGAGAGCATTTGGCATTTCCTGGTGCTTAGGATTGGGGTGCCATGGCTTAGCCGGGTGCTGCTTTCTGCTCAAGGAGAAGAGCAGAGCACCAGCCGAGAGCCAGGTGCCCCCACAACTCTCCCTTCTCACCTCCTCTCCCCGCATCTGACCCGACTGAAGTTGCCACAGACCTGAAGCCAAGATCTTCCTCTTTCCCTTTTTCCTCCAGCCCAGTAAAACAGGATGGTGAGAAACAGGCTGAGTCCAGAACCAGAAGTGCTGCCCCAGCCCGGCTGTGGTGTGGCTGTGACCCATGGGCCCTAGCTCTGTCCTTGGCACGCTGGGCCTGCAGGGATCCCCGGGATATGCCATAGAGTGCCTGTCCGTGGGTCAGTGTATGTGAGCTGGCCCGGAGGTTGGACAGGACACCGTGACTCCAGGGCCAGCAGTCTCCTGCCTGAGGAGGTCGGGGAGGTTCCTTGCAGGCTTGGGTACCTTGACTTGCACCTCCAAGAAAGAGTTGGAACTTTCTAGTTGCAGAGGAGGCTGGAACAGAAGGTGAAGGGGGGATGCACAGGACTGAGAGCCAGGACTTTCTTTCAGAGTAAAGCTGTGGAGCTTTTAAGTGATCTTGGCATCACTTTTAGTTAAGTAGGCTCATTGTGATTTACAGAAAATCCAAAATAAAAGTGGCTGAAGCATACAAGAATTTATTATCTCCTTGAAAAGAAGTCCAGAGCCAGGCAGCAGGGGCTGTACAATAGGTGAAGGCCTCAGGGTCCAGGCTCCTCTGCATGTGGCTCCATCACCTGCCATGGCCCAAGATGGCTGTTGGGGCTCCAGCCTTCACACTTGCCTTCCTAGCAACTAGACAACAGAATAGGGTCGCAGACAAAAAGGTCTTACCTCCTGAAACTTCAATTCCTTTTAAAAAGCTTTCCCAGAAGTCCCATAAACAACTTTCTTTTACATCTTATTGGCTGGAACTTAATCTTTTAGATGCTTCAATGGCAAAAAAAAAAAAAAAAAGGATAGATAATGTAGTCCTTATTCTGAGCAATAATTTACCCTGCTACATATCAGAGTTCAGTAACTAAAAAAAAGGTGGAGATGAAAATCAGGGAAGCATCTGCCTACAAAGGCTTTAGACTGCAGGAAATAGAACACCTGACACCCAGTCTTTATTCCCTCCTTAACAAAACATCTGGAAGAACATGGTTGGGTGCTGACTCAGCAATAACTTCAGGATCCAGATTACATTGTTTCCTTTGTTCTGTAATCCTCCAGTTGAGATATTAATTAAAAGGGCTAATATTTGTGAAACACTTGATGAAGCTATGGAAAAATAAAATAGGTTAAACGCAGCAACTCACAATCACAAGGTGACCGCCACAGCTCCCGACATCGCATCTTGCCCTTTGGTGGACATTTTATAAAGCAGGAAAGGAAAGAAACCATCATTTCCCTTCGCAACAAAATGGCCACCTTCCCCAGGGACCAGCAGCTGAGCTGGCTGTGAAGTCACAGAATTGAGTCAAGTATGTGGCAGCCCCAGCTCTGACTGGAAATTGCATCAAAAGTCCTCCTCTTCTGCCATTAAGAATGAGCGTTTCACTAGTCCCTGGGGGCCCAGGGCGCTCCAGCCCGAGTATGTGAGTAATTCTGTATTTGCACCTTGGCCTGAGCTTCCCAATTTGTCTTGTAATTTCATTAAACCCGGCGTCACATACCACAGACATATTTCTCAGCTAACGGCCTGTTGCAGGGAATGGGCGTTGCATACACAGCCTTCTCCGCCGGCCTTTCTTTCTTCAAATCCAATCGCTCCGTCTGCGTCTCGCACGGTTCACTGGGATTAATAACACTTGAGATGCTGCGGCGAGGCGAGGAGGCCGAGAGCCCAGGTCCTGCGCGATGGAAACTATTCCTCTGCCCTGTTGCCAGCAGCGAGCTTAATTGGGATTCAAGATCGCTCCAGGAGCCCGGGCCTCGGCAGAGGCCGGCAACGTGTTCACCGCCTTCTGGGTTCAGCTCAGTCCTGCTTTTGCATTTTGCAAGAGAAGGGACAGGAAATGGCTGTGCTCGAGAGAGTCAGGGACACACAGACAGGGACAGACAGGTGGCTGCTCAGGACGAGAGGAAGCTGACACAGGAGACAGGAATGAGTGGCAGCCACAGGGCAGGGAGGGACCATGCAATCGCAGACAGCAGGCACAGTGACCTGGAAGTCTTTCCCGCCCACCACAGAGGTCAGGGTAAGGAGCACACTTCCTGTCCCCAGTGCACAGGTGACAGGAGCTCCTGACAGGCCTAAGCACGAGGAAGAGTCTGGGGTGCAAAGCCAAACCCCAGGCTAAATTTGCTCTCTGCCCCTGCCCAGCTATTCGTCTTGGCCAGCTTCCCGCCACTCTGACAAAACACATGAGGACAGCAGCCGAGAGGAGGAAGGGTTTGTCTTACCCCTAGCTTCCGTCTCTGCCGGTCCATCCTCGGCTCTGCCTCGGTGCTCCTTGAGGCCAGACACCATGGCAGAGGACGTGGCAGAGGCAAGCAACTCACCTCACGCACACAGGAGGCAGAGGTGAGAGAGCCAGAGAGAGGGGCCGGAGCTGGGGCCAACACGAACCCTGGAAGCCACATCCCCGGCGACCCGCTTCCTCCTCGTCCCACCCCCAGCCATGGCTCAGCTGCGAGCTCACAAGTGGCTCCACCCGCCAGGTAGCAGCTTTGGACCCAGCCGCCTCTGTAGGTAAAAGCGCTGACCGCCGCTGCTCTGGGATGTGGCTTTGCACGCGAGGAGCCTGTGGGGACACATATGAGATCCAAACGCCGCGCTCCCTCGGGTCTTTGGGTGTTCGGTTCCTCATCCGAGGAGCACCACTGGGTCATGACGAGGCGTGGAAATAAGGATGAGGAAGGATCTATCGTGGTCACGGCCAACACGGGCAGGGTGAGCGGCATCTGAGTCCCCTGGGCCTTTAGGTCACCTCAGAGGCACTGTCCGAATGCCTGCACGTTGATACAACCAAAGGGACACAAAGCTGTGCGTCCCCGATGTGGAAAATCTACTCTCATGTGCATGTGCGCTCACGTGTGTGTGCACGTGTGCCTGTGCACCCATGTGCACATGTGTGTGCACACACGTGTAGTTAGACTGGATGGAGAAGACAGAGACACGATGCGCAGTAAAATTAGAGAGGGTCTTTCTGTCCATTTTCTCGTTCACACTTTTCTGCGCTTTATGAATACTCCTAGCCAGCGCTCGTTACTTTCACATCCAGAAAATGGCAAATGAATGTTGAACAGTGGCCGTGAATTCAGGGTGTGCGGACCCCCTGCCCCTCACAGCACCCTGCTCCCTCCACAGCCTCCCGCTGCGGGCAGGGTCTGAGTCCAGTGGGGACACAGAGCTTTCCTGTGACATGTTAGTAAGGTCAAAGGAAGGCTGGGGGACAGGGACACTTTAACAAGGGAGAGAAGAAACACGCTTTCAAAGAGCACGAGGGAGTTGGGCTCCAGGCATCCAGCTCGCCAAGCACAACGCACAGAAGAAAGGGACAGCGCCGAGCCAGCTGTTGCCTATGGCCACACAAAGAACCACCTCAAAACACACAGGCTCCAACCAGCTCGGTTTGTTTTTCTCACTGTGAGCCCGGAACCCAATCCAGCGGAGCCCAGCCTGGCAGTCCTGCTGCCCTGAGGGGTGTGCATGGGTGGGCTGGCCCAGGGGTGCCCACAACCCTGTGCGTCTGGCACCAAGTGTCCCCCACGCAGTCTTCCTCTGACTCTCCTCGTTTAACTGTTTAGCTTGAGCTTCTTTACAGCCTACAACTGCCCCTTGTCCCAGGACCCAAGGGCAGAGCTGCTGGCATCTTGAGTGCTCTGCCTGGGACTGGCCACTGTTCCTCTGCCACCCTCAGACTGGCCACAGCAGCCCAGGGCCAGGGCCCACGCCCAGAGATGGAAAGAGACGCCATCCACAAGGTGGGGTGGCCCGCATGGAGGGTTGGGAGAATCGCAGGCGGCCATTTAGGGACCAGCAGCCTCAGGGACCTTCATCCGTCCCTGAAGGGAGAACAGCTACTTTCTCATGTGCCACCCGGAATCCAGGGGCAGGAGGCCGGTGCTGGGCTGAGTCCACGCTCTGACGGTCATCCGTCCCAGCCCAGCTCTGGCAGCAGCCTCAGGCGGGCCGGGCCCCTTCGGTCCTCAGCATCCTCGCCTGCATAATGGGCTGCTGCAAGCAGCTTTGCTGAGTCAAGAAGGTGAGAGGAAAATACGCAGAGACGGGGCCCTGGTGGCTTCTGGTTCCTTCCACTGGCAGCACCGCAGTCACCAGTTCTTTCTCCAGCCAGGGCAGCCAAGAATTCCTTTCTGTGGAGCAGGGTGGGTGGGGCATCAGACATTTGCCAGCAAGAGTCCTGGTTGGTACAGATTTCGAGACAGAGAGATCAAGGGGGAGGGGGAGGGGAGGGGAGGGGATGGGGAGGAGCTGAGAAGCACATGGAGGGAGGAAGGAAGGAAGGACATTGTGGCCAAAGAGCTCAGTCCTGGGCCACTGGATCTGCTCAGTGTGGCATGGGAGCTCATGCCCACTGTCTCCCCCACTTGTCACCTCCACCAGGAGGACACGGGCTCATTTGCTACAGGAGACAAGAACAAGGCTGCTCATTGTCGTATTATCAAGGGAAATGGAAAATAAACAAGGCAAACACAGCCCGCGTCATCAGAGCTAATTCCCAGGTCCTCCCAGCAGCACTGGGAAGTGCGCTGACATTGGTGGGCCACGCTCTTTCATCAGCCTCCTAGCTGGTAATTACGCCTGCCTGGCTAATCGCTGTAAGTTACCGAGCTCAAAGATCGGGGACTCGGACTGGAGCCTGCAATCCCGAAATCTCCGTACTTTGATCTGATTTTGCTTTGTTCTTGTCTAGTTCAAAATGTACTTGCGATTCTCTCTTCCCGCGAGGAGTGAGGTTAGCAGGGTATTGTAAGCGTTCAGGCACCCTGACCCCAATTTTTAGATAAGAAGCGGTGTCCAAAAGGAAGTGGCCGGAGTTGGTCAGGTAGATTTTAGAGGGACCGTGTCAGTATGACTACAATACTAGATGTGATCAATACAATACAATACAAGGTGTGATCAAAAATATGGTGAATGTTTAAACCATTGGAAACGTGTTACAAAAGAAGACACATTGCCATCAATTCCCCTCAAAACACTCCCCATCATTTCAAACATCATTCTTTCCACTTCCTCAAGCAGTCCTGTTTCGTGACTCTCTCTAGTTGCACAGTCGTGGCTGCCTTAATTGTCCTGAACCAGTTCAAAACATTGACCTTTCATGGTCATTTCGATTTGGGGGAAGAGTTAGTTAAAGGTCACATGTTGCCAAACCTGGTGAATAAGATGGATGAGGACACACTGTCATGTTTTTGTAACCTTGCCTTTCCATTGGATGGCACTCAGCAGCAGCAGCAGCCTTCACTGTATTTTCCATCACCCCTCATAAGACACTCACAAAAGAGAAAATTCAGAACTGCTTCAGAAAGTGGCAAGAATAATGGGATAAGTGTGCCTGAAGGGAGGATTCTGAGGGAGATTCATGGCAATGTGCTTTATCCTATAATAAATATTTTTATTTAAACACTCACTGCATACTTGATCATGTCTTGTACACCTACACCTCAGGGATACTGTTAAGTCGCTGGTGGTCACTTTTTACCTCAAGATGCCATTATAATAACATCGCTATGGCAGTTTCAGACTCTGAGATTGAGATTGCAGGTAGAACGGCTGTCTTCCGGTCTTGGGGAGGAGGATTTCCTCTCCTGCCTGGTGGTCAGCAGTAACCAGCAGGGATCGCAGTAGCATCTGCCACTGGCATTCCTGGCAGAGCCCTAGTCAATGGGGGCTATCGTGACTTGTTTGAGAGGTCACCGTGCAACTGTATTTTGTTCACAGGTAAGAGAACTCGGTCACTGTGTCCTACTTCTGCCTTGGGCTGCTGAGGCTTTGCTGTAGTAGCCGATAGAATGTATGAAGTTGTGTTAAAAATTAACCGTCAATCACGTGCAATTTAATATGGAGATCATGAGCTTCCGCATCCTCAGTTTAGAGCTGAAGAGAGAGAGACAGAGACGTGGCCAGCCCAAGCCCGCACAAGGAGGGAGTTGGCACATGATCCCGTGACCCACGAAGTTCCAGCCCAGCATCAGCTCTGATTCAAATGCGTCTCCAAAGCCCACAGGTAGGAAACTTAATCCCCCAGGCAACAGTGTGGGGTGGGGCCCACCTCAGGGCACACGGAGAAGAGCATTGGACCAGGACCAGAACCAGCATGGCTTGCTCTCTGTCCTCGCTGCCACCCGTGTGGCCTTGGGCGAGTGGGGGCCGAGCTCAGAGGTCTCCAGCTCCCTCCTGGCTCTCCTGTGGCCAAGTCCCTGCACCACATACCCTCCATGTGACCCTCCAGTTTCCTTCCTGCTCATAATTAAGAAACCCCCACATAAGCACATGTGTATGTGTATGCCGCATTGGAGTCTTTTTTTTTTTTTTTTCTTTATGTGAACTATTTTGGCCTAATCCTTTGTTCCAAAAAGAATGGCTAATATTTCGTGGGGACAGATAAGATCTTGCTTTAATACGGTTAGCTTCAATTGACCTTGAACTGAATCTACAAATTTCTCAGAGGTGACCTCTTCCTCAACGCTTGATACACGTTCACAAATAAATGAACTGAGAAGATTCCTATTTAGATAACTGGTCCAATAGAGGATCCAAAATAAAGGCAGATGTCTAGGGCTCGGGAGGAGGTGGTGGGATCTTAGAATAACATGGGGGTTGAGAATGACAGAATCATGGAATCTCGGGGTTGCAGGGTCCAGAACAGGAGGGGACCCCTAAAATGAAGTATTACAGAAAATGAAACCATAAGCTTCTTAAGGGACAGCTTATGCGCTGGTCACCCCAGCACGGAGGCTGAGACCCAGCAGGGACATTGTAATAATTCACAGTAAGTGAACAAGGAAGTGTTCAGGAAGTAAAAATGCAAAAGAAAGCCAGAGAGAGAAACATTTGTTCGCTCATTCATTCCTCCCCTCTGCAAAGCTCCACCGCACACCCACTATCTGTTAGGCCCCGAGTAGCACCAGGGGCACAGAGAAGAGGTACAGATCTTACCCATCAGGGGGGTCTCAATCTGGAGAGAGTTCCTGAGGACCTAGGGGGATTCTGGGGGGTTTCCTCTTACCCATTGCCTGGCCCCCCAGGTTGCTCTTCAGGGAGCCCCATCATCTCCTGGCCCAGCCCTGGATCGCAGAGGGCTGCCCCAGGTTAGTAGTAGGAGCTGACCTGTCACTGAGCGGGACAATCAGCTGAGCTTTCCCCAGCAACAATAACAGAAAAAAGAGAAAACCTTAAAGGGAAGCTTGCCCCCGATTCAACCATTTACACTTTCTTTCCCTAGAGAGTTACAGGTCTTAATTAAAAGGAACATACCTGTGCACTGCCCTGTATGTACCAGGTGTGTGTTTCGTTTTGTGGCGGTTATTCTAACAAAGGTCAAAATGTAAAGGAATATAAATGTACGGATTCAAACAATCATCCCCCACCAACTCCAACTGTTAACGGATACCCTTGATGCTAACGCAGGGTTCCCCTCGGTGCCCAGCCTAGCATCGAGTTTCTGGGAACCTCGTCAATCACCTCCAGGGGGAAGCTTTTGTTGCCAAACAGATATAGAAAATGCCAGTTCAAACTAAAGCTCGATGGGTTCCTTCACTGCAGGGCTTCTCCATGCATTTATTACACCAAGGGCTTCCATGAATCTCTGCAAGGGAACACAGGGTGCAGCCTTGCTCAAAATAAGTTGAACAGAGTCCTTTTGGCTAAACCTGAACGGGTGGCATAAAAGCCAGCAGCGAGCAGATGAGGCCAACAGCTACACACACCCAGAATCACACGACCAATCCCGGGGACATCCGTGTTCTCGTGGGCTTGCGTGCTTGCTCCCCACCAATCTCCACCTCGGTTTGTGTCCATCTGAGCTGCCCTGAACTGCTGTGGACAATCACCCATGTCATCGATGCACCCTTTCCTGGGTCCCCTCCAGTGGGCTCATCCCTGACTCCCCAGACGTGAGTAGAGGAGACATGGCAGAAGGGGGTACGGTGACTTAGAGTTGGGGGGAAACATCTCGTGGTCCAGCATGGGTGATCCTTAGTAGGGCACTGGGGACTGCCAGGAAATGAAGATGGAGATGCAGATGAGGAAGAGGCTGAGAAAGACATGGGAGGCCACGCAGAAGAACTGGGCTTTATCTGAGAGCAAAGCCAGCCACCGCTGGGTTCTCAGGTCAATTCACTCTGTCTGTGGGCTCCCCTGCCCCACTCCTGACTTTCCCCCGAGTCTCCACTCCAAGGACACCTTCTCTGTGCCTGAAAACCCACCCTGCCCGCTCTGTGCCTGCTTCAGTCTCCAGGGCACTGACTGACAGTACCAGGTTAGTCTCGCTCGGATCCTCCCTGCCCTCCTAGCGGGCGGCCCCAGGAGGCCATGTACTGGTGGCCTTGTTCCCTGACGCGTTGCCAGCTCCCAGCACGACACGGCACACAGTGGGCTCTGCACACTCTGTGGGCGCACAGAGGGGTTGAGGCAGGTGCAGTGTGGCCGGGGCGTCTCGGCACTGTCTTTTCATTCTTAGTTAGGCACCTTGTGGTCCGTCCTGCACGGACGTGGCTCAGTCGCACACTGGAGACTCATGAGTGCGCAAATCTGTAGTTACGCAGGGTGTGGCCCCTCTTTTCCAGGACTCTTTGCTCTAAGATGTCCCCCTCACTTCCCAGTGATTAAAGTTTCTGCAAACCCTGCGCTGGGTCTTCGTGTCAGAGACCACAAGTTTTCTGTCACGTTTCAGCCACTTCTGAGGAGCTGGTGGTGGCCAGCCCTCCATCTCCAGCTGGTCAGAGGAGACCCCGTGCCTTTCTCTCCTTTTGGCATCTGGTCCCCTGAAAAGCCCACCTGCTTTCACTCGCTCTCCAGTGCCTGTCTTTGCATAGTTGTCGTTTATACTGTGTCAGAGTCACACACACACACACACACACACACACACACACACACACACACACACACACACGTGTCCTCCATGACTTACTATGCAGGGAACTGAGGCCTCCCCTCCATTTCAAAGTCATAAATAAATACGCCTAAGCTTACTCAATCCTCAGCCATCAAATAGTGTGTTCAAAAACATTTTTGAGCCAATTTAGAGACCTATTACATCCATTTTCTTATTTGTCCATTTACTCATTCCATGATGGAAAGACAGATACGCGATTTGCAGAGTTCCAGTCCCAGCATCACAGAGCACACAGGGAGATAAGTTCAGAGCCAGGAGACAGCTCTCAGTCAGTCACTTCCTCTCCCTGGGTCTCAGTTTTCTCTTTTGCACTACTGGTAATTGAACCCAGGACCTTTGCACTGAGCTATATCTCCAACTCTTTTTTATTTTGTTATTTATTTATTTCCTTATTTACTTATTTAGGGTCTTGCTAAGACAGTAAGTTGCCCAGGTGTGGCTTGAACTTGTGATCCTCTTGCCTCAGCTTCCAGCGTCCTGGGATTATAGGCGTACACAACCACGCTGGGCCAATTTTCTCTTTTGTAAGGAGTTGGATGTTCCATTGAGCATTATATGCAAAAGCGAAAGAAAAAAATGAAAACAACTTTAAGCAGTCTGAAGACTGGTAAAAAGAATTATAGCAAAGATGTGGAATACAATACAGTGTGTGTGTCAAAATGATTTAAAATTAATGACATGGGAAATGTTACTAATTTATTGCTAATTTAACAAAATGGTATTTTAAAAACAAGTGATAAGCTGGAGCTGGAGCTCAGGGGCAGAGTGCTTGCGTAGCATGACCAAGACCCCGAATTTGATCCCCAGCACTGCAAAAAATTACAAATAAATTAAATTAAAAACAAGTTATAAACAGACAAATATACTAAAACAATCACAATCGTGTTTAAAAATAGGTACGACATCATTTGAAAAAAAGACTGGAAAGATATATGACCAATGTTAATAACTTATATTTTGAAGGTAGGATTATAGGCAATTTCTAGTTTCTTCTCTATTTGCCATTTTTTCTAAAATAAAAATATCGTATGTTTATTTCAGAGGCAAAACTTAAAAAAAATTTTTTTTCTTTCTGTGGGTACCAGGAACCGAACTCAGGACCTTGTGCTTGCCAGGCAGGCGCTTGTGCCGCTGAGCTGTATCACTGGCCCTAAAAAATTTTTTTAATCAAAGAGATAGACACTTGTTGCCAAGGTCCCTTCCAGCCAGAACATTCTGACTGATTTATTCAGCATGTATTTGTTGAGCATCTACTGCACACCAGCTCCTCTGCTCTGCGTCTGGGAGAAGTTAAAGGTCATTAAGACACTGAACCTTCCCGCTTACAGTCTAGAGGGCACTAAAACACACCTTATTCATTTCTAAACCCTTCTGCCTTGACTCAGTGCCCCAAATACAGCAGGTGCCCTTTCCATGTTTGTTGAGCAAATGGCAAATATAGTCACTTGGCTCAAAATCAAAGCAGAAGAGATGCCCGAGACAAGGAGACACGCAGGGGACAGGCTGCAGAGCAGGGGTCCGGAAGGCAATAGGCTGCAGAGGAGAGGGTATGCAGACTGGGTGGGGTCCGTCTGCCAGTTCTGTGTGTCGGGCTTGGACAAGAATGGATGGAGACACCCACGGGCTCATCCTGCCTCAACAAGGACATCCCGGCCGTGGTTCCCAAGGGGGCCCTGGGGGATCAGAGATGCCCTGGGTTCCCGGAGGAGGTCAAGGACTCAGGTCCCTCCTCCTGCAGGGACTCCTTCAAGTCAGCATCCCTTAGTCACGGGAAGGCCGTTCGTGTCTCCTGAGCTCACCTTCCATCTCAGGGACAGGTGACAAAAGCAGACTGGCAGCTGCACAGTGGATTCCCACAGCCAAGCCCAGGACGCACACTTGCCCCGACTCCTCCGTGTGCTTGGGGCTGCAGAGGCTCGGGTGGCCGCCCCAGGAGAGGGGAAGACGCGCACCCTTCATTAACAGCCAGAGCCAAATTGGAAACAGCTGCAAATAATTAGACAATTTAAGTGCTGAGAAAGAGGAATAATTTCTGTAGCCTCCGTAATAAATCTTACGCTGTCTCAGTCTCTACACTGGATTTGAACTTTTTTTTTCCAGGGGTGAGTTAGCACATTACTCATAAAAGAAACAGTAACCCTTTTGTTTGTGTGGGGGTCTGTTTAATAACAGAAGAGCCCATTGCAATTACAGGGGCAGCGTGGTGACAAAGCAGTGCCCTCATCTGTCGGGCTCACAAGCTCCGTGATCAGGTGGCTCCAGCTCCCCGACCCGTTGTCCTGTCCATTGCGCCTTGATTTCTACTCTCGGTCATCTTGCCTGTCAGCCAGCTCCAGATTTTGGAGATCGTGGCGGGCAACATCCAGCACCCAGATGTGTTCAGATCCTCCAAGGAGCCTCTGGTGTCCCCGTGAGGGGGACCACTCTGGAGTCTCATCCATCGTTGTAAGACTAAGGAAAAAACTCTTATTAAAGAGCAGGAGGGAACTAGAGGAGGCCCCAGATTAACCTCCTCATTTAGAGGAGAGAATCGAGGCCCAAGGAGGAATTAACGTAGCCGAAGCTACTGAGGAAACTGTGGTGGAATCCGAGCTAGAATCTGACAGCCCACTTTGGATACCACATAGCAGTTTACAGCTATTAAATAATCAAAAGCGCTTAGAGCTCCCTGAATGGTAGCGTAGCAGCTGTGAGAGCATCCTGGAAGGATTAAGTGTGAGCTTTGGAACCAGTCTGGCTTCTCTCCCTGGCTCTCCCGCTTCCTAACCTAATCCTGGATAAGTCATTTCACCTCCGAGGCCTCAGTTTACTTGTCTGTGAAATGAGTATCAAATACCTTCTAAATTGAGTGATGAGGATGGATGAGATAACGCAAATTAAAATCTCACCAAGTTCCACTGCCCACCCCATGCTGGCACCCACGCCACTGGGCATGGCTGAGCAGAGGCACAAAACCAAGCTGGTTGAGCTCTTCTGGAACTTGCGACCCCAATCCTTAGGCAAACTTTGGGGCTACCCAGCCGTCCTTTCCCAATTCCCTGATCACCCCTCTTCTGGAGGACCATCCTGAGCCTCCCCTCTCCCCAACTGCCTCACCCTCTCCCCCAGCTTGCTCTCCATTTGCATTTATTTTATTTTACTAGAACAAATTTGAACCGATCAGAAGAGAACTTTCGAACGGCCCTCCGTGAGAACCATCAACCTCTCTCCACCCGTATTCTCCGCGTTGCTCCATGTGAAAGCAAATGCCCCACAGCCTTATCGAAGTTGTTTCTTCACTGCCTGCTGGATCACAACACAGAGAAGCTAAGTCATTTGCCCAAGATGAACAGCAAGGGGCAGAGCCGGAATTTTAGTCCTGACCCTCTTAGAAGGCGAGTCCTGGGAAATGTTTTCCTCAGTGCCCAGCAGAGAGCCTGGGCATATGGTAGGTGCCCACTGCATGTAGTTGAGGAAGGAAGGAAGGAAACAAAGAATGAAGGAAGGGAAAGAAGGAAGGGAAGTAAGAAGGAAGGAAGGGAAAGAAGGGAGGGAGAGAGGGAGGAAGGAAGAAAGGGAAAAAAGGAAGGGAGGGAGGAAGGAAGGAAGGATGGATGGAAAGGAAGGCACCTGTGGCACCTGGCCCTCACACAACACTTGAAATGCGCCAGCTGCAGCTCTTCCTCTCTGTCCTCACCCCAGAGCAGAGAGCTCAGACCTGTGTAAAGAGGTAGGAGATGGAGGCTCTTGAATAAAGCCACCAGCAGAAAAATGACACGGGAGCTGGCTGTCAGTCCATGGCCCTGGTAGCCAAAATCATCATCATCATCATCATCATCATCATCATCATCATCATCATCCACTTTCTAAAAATTGTTAAACTGTGCCAAATTGTTTTGTTCCTCACAAGGCATTGAAACCCCATGCAGATGCATTACCATAAAATCTAGGGCAGGATAAAGGCAAAGACTTTTCTGCAACAACTTCATAAGCAGAAATACATAGGAGTCCCACAGAAACAACTCCTAGGAGATGTGTGGTTGTGAACAAAAATTACATGAACAGTTGAGGCACCTGGAGTGTAAACAAGAGAATTAGCACACCAAGAAGCAAAGAGGGAAATAATGCTGATAATCCAAATAATCTGAAGATGCCATTTTAAAATAACACTGCATCATAATGGTAGGAACTGTTCAATCTGGATTCATTTCCTTAAAGAGGATCCAGTAGGGTCAGAGGCCAACCAGCCCCTGATCATCAGATCGCTACCGGCCTGACCTCAGCCACGAACCTTTGCACCTTTACAATTTCTGCAACATTCACGAGGCGTTTTTACTATTTACCTATTTTTTTTTGAACTTTCCTCTCTCTAAAAGTTTACATTGATTTAACTTTCGATGCTTGCACCACCCATGAGACTTCCACAACTTTGCCACATTCAGAGAGAACTTTAATTATTTACCTATTTGTCTTTAGATTGGTTCCTTCTAAAAATTTTCATTCATGTAGAGAGAAATCCAAATTATGTCTGAATCCCCACGAAAATCATAGGTCTGATATGCCATGTATGTTGCTTCCTTGAATGTTAAGTGAAATATGTAATTTTAAAATACTATCCATGAACTAAAAATAGCTCATACGCTGAGGTAGCATCCACTAAACTTCAGAAAATGCCGGTCCAGAGCAATGCCTTTGTTTCAAAGATAGGAAATTCAGACTTCACCATGTTAGAAAGCAAGTCCAGGGCAGAGCGGGACCGGACCGGACACTGGCACTCGTGGGAGGGGCGGGTCCCGTGCTCTGTATCAGGGCACTGTCGTATTTTTCTCTTACATAACTTTTAAATCCGTCTGCAAAAGTCAGAATTCTTTGTGCGTTTCCTAAAATAAACACATACAAGACATTAAAAAGAGGGGTTGGGAGGTCCACCAGACATTTATTACATCTCTGTAAATTAAACCCATGTTCTTGCATGCTAATGATGTGGGGAGTGAGTACCCGTCCTTCCCAGGGAACAGAGGAGGAAATCTGCCTGGAAGACATCAAAGCCATAATATTGCTAAAGTCCCACTTAACAAAGGAGCTCAAAGGGCTTCATAACGTAGAGTCATTCACAACACTTTGAAAAACATTAAATTAAAGGGAGCAAGATTTTCTTTACCACTGAAGTATTCCTAATCTAAGGGTGAGCTGGAGCCCGTCTGCTTAGAAAACTGCATGGCAAAAGAGAAGTTTTGGGCATTTTCTTTTTGTGTGTGTGTGTGGGTACCAGGTGTCAAACTCAGGACCTCGCGTGCCAGCAGGTGCCCATGCCGCTGAGCGATATCCCCGGCCCTTTTTTCGTATGTGGGTTCCGGGAGTCGAACTCGGGCCCTCGCGCTTGCCAGGCAGGCGCTTATGCTGCTGAGCCATCTCACCAGCTGGGCATTTTCAAAATAAGCTGTGATTAGACCCAACTTTCAGTTATCTCTGGGAGCAAAGTGGCCAGCGCCATCCACACTCTTCCCTGCTGTGTCTGGGTTGCCGCCACTGCTGGCTTTCTGAACTTTGCACTTGGGCACCTCCAGGGAAGCATTCCAAACCCATGGCGATTCTCTCCGGCTCCTCCCAGGAAGCTCTGCCAGCCTTTCTGTGCTGGACACCCCTCTGCACCCCCAACCTAAGCACGTGCACATGCATGCAATTCCCTGCCTCCCCCACACCCCATCAGACCCAGAGCCTCAGGGACCCCTGGCCAGGCTGCTGGCTGAGGATTCCCTGAGCGCCATCCTTCCCTTCTCTGAGACCAGAAGCAACTGGACCCTGGGGGAGAGAGCGGGAGGGACAGTGGACATCTGCTGATCACCCCCTGAAGGGACAGCCACACCCTGGCCTCAGTGGACATACATCAGGGAGGGTGTCCCTGAGAACTGGGAAGCAGTGGTTGCAACAGTGTTAGCTATTCGTATTTTCATGAACAATAATCTGTGTCCCCTTAAGGTGACTCAGAGAACTTGATGACCCTCAAAACTGCAAAAACTAACCTCTTAGTGCAAAAGGATGTCTAGGTGGGATTCTCTAGATTATGAGGTGTGACCAAATCATATGGTGAATATTTAAATTTTAAAATTTGTCACAGGACAAGAACCCCACCCCAATGCTCTCTCTGGCTTTGAACACACTCATCGCATCATTCTTGGCACTTTCTACAGCAGTTCTGGAAGTTCTCTTTCATGAGTGTCTTTAGTTACACTGTCATGGTGGCCTTGATGCCCTGAATCAATTCAAAACAGTCACCTTTCATGGTCATTTTGACTTTGGGGAAGAGCTGGAAGTCTCACAGTGCCAGATCCGATGAATAAGGTGGAGAAGGACCGTAATATAATTTTTTTATTTGATGGAAATTGCCATAAATGTTTTGAATCAATTCAGGATACTGAGGCAGTCACAAAAAAATACTCATGGGAGAGTATTCAGAAAGTGACAAGAACAATGGGATAAGTGTGTTTGAAGTAAGGGGGAGGATTTTAAGGGCGATTACAGTAATGGCAATGTGTTTTTCACTGCAATTTTTTTTAAAAAATTTAAACTCTCACCGTATCGTTTGATCACATCTCATGGTGATTCTCAGGAGGAGGCCACACAGAGGCCCTGGGGGGGTCTTTCAGGCACCCCTGGTTTTCTGACCCAGGAAATTTGAACAGAGCCTGAGACTATGCCTTGCTACCCAACTCCCTGGTGACATCCAAGGACCATACTTTGGAAACCTCTATCAGTGGTCTTGCCTTCATATTAAAATTCTTGGATACTTGTTTAAAAATATATAGTCATGCCTGGACTCCAACCCCAAGTATTCTGACTGCTAAAAATCAGCATTTAAAGAAGTCTGCCCAAGGGACCCTAACGTGCTTCCGAGCGCTGAGACCGCTGTGTGAAAGATGGCCCCACAAAGTGTGTCCTGGGCTTCTCTGCCCAGGGAGAGTTCCTACATCTTTCTGCCTTGGAGTCTACAGCAGATTGTGCACTACAGCACTTTGGGGTGGGTGGCAGGTTTTTCCCTCCGCAATCTCTAGCATCTAAGGAAGTATTGGTTTCGTTGAAATTATACCAGTGTTTCCTGGTACTTCTTTGATGATAGGTTTGTGTGGGTCAGTGGTGGCAGTCACTGAGTACAGGAAGGGGAGCGGAGGAAACAGAGCCCAGGCTGCCTGCTGCCTGGGAGCTGGGGAGCCATGCTGGGCTGGGCTGGGAAGCACATCACAGCCCCACACGCTGGAAAGAGGAGAACCCTCACGTGGCAGTGAGGCAGTGACGTTCCAGAAACGACTTTCGCAATGTGGAACGGCAGATTTGTGGAGTAGCCAATGCAAGACTAGAACTCTGTGGTCCTGGATGTGCATCTCAGTGCTACTGTGACACATGACCACAAACCTGGCATCCTCAGACAACAGCCATCTACTCTCTCAGCTCTGGAGGCCAGAAGTTCAAGTGTGGCCAGCAGGGCCACACTTCCTCCGAGTGTGCCTGTGAAAAAAGCTGAGGAAAATACCTCACACCCTGCTGGGGCTATTTCCTTCTTTTTTAAATCCTATAAGCAAACAATGGCCCTGCAAAACCAAGCATGCAGCCACTAATAAATTAGTGCGTATTTAAAGCCACGATGATGCCACTTCAGTAAATCCTAAGATGCAGGCTCCAATATTTGAGGCTACACCATGTCAGGAAGAAGTGGCCAGGCCAGTCCCCAGCCACTTTCAGTGTCCTGTCAGGCTGCCACTGGCTAGCATTCGGGGTCCTCAGATCCCGGGACTCAGCAGCTGGGGGCTGTTTGCTACCTGCTCAAACCAAGGCTGCCACCTTGTCTTGTAAGTGGAGCTGGGGAGATGGATTCACCAGTGAGACCAGGGCAGGCAGAAAGGAAAGTGTGAGCCAAAGAGCTCGAGGTTCTGGTACAAAGCGCTCATTGAGCAGGGTCCGTGCTAGACGGCCTGGGGTCCAAAGTAGGGGTCTCCAGGTTATTCTAAGGTGCATGCATGTGGTGCTAAGGACAAGGAAGAGCCACATAGGGACCTGAGCAGCATAGTGACATAACCAGATAGATGCTCTAGCAAGACTTCATGACACATAATGTGGAAGCAGAGAAAACTGATAAATTTCCTAGGGTAAAAAGAAAAATTTGTGCATGGGAAAAATTTTTTAAAAACAAGAATAACTTCCAAAGAAATTATGATGTAGAGGAAAATGTGCAACCCATATCACAGGGAAAGGCTATTTCTAGAGAGCTCCTATAAACACATAAGACCGAGTTCTGAACAGAAAATTGAACAAAGGAGGTAAACAATTAGTTCACAGTAAAAGAAATAAAAATCAGCTTTGAACATATTAAAAGAGGCCCAAGGGCACTCTTGATAACAGAAATACACTAAAAAGTATGAGATTCTATCTTTATCTACTGAGTATGCAAAGGCCAAAAACTCTATTTTCGTACATGTTGGGCAGGCGGGGGGAGAGTGTGTGCCACTGTGAAGAGCAGGCTGTCGATTGAATTCCAAGTTCAGTGCTCACACTCTTGATGGGCACTCCCTCTGGGAACTTGTCCTGCAGTTACACTCGTGGACATGGATTTTCATGTGTGCCAGGGAAGCCCACCAGCAATGAGGTGATGGATAAGAGCATTGCTGTGGTTTGAAATTTGTCCCCCCAAATGATGTGTTGAAGTCCTAATCCCAGAACTTCAGAAATGTGAGCTCACTCAGGAATAGATTAAATGGATGTCATTAAGATGAGATGGAGCACAGTGGGTGCTTACTCCAATATGACGGTGTCCTTCTAAGAAGAGGGACAGTGACACTGGGAGAATGCTATGTGATGACGCAGGTACAGGGTGAGAAGGTGGCTGTGACAGTTAAGTGTGGTGTCAACTTGAATTGATTAAGAAATGCTTAGCAGGTTAGTGGAGCACAAGTCCAGGTGTGGGATAGTTGACATGTAGGCTGCAAGCTGAGGAGGGAAGACCCGCCCCAGATATGGGTGGCACCCACCAATAGGCTTGTAGCCTGGCACAATAAAAAGGGAAAGAAGAAGGAAGTCTGCCCTTTAAATCTTGAGAGGAGCTCTGGTTACCTTAGGATGTTCATCTCCAGTTCCTTCAGACTCTTCAGCCTTCTTTCTCTCCAGTGCACTGCCAACAATTTTGCATTCTTCCACCCCTGATTCTAACGGTGGCCATGGTAAGCCTATTTAGTAAGTCTTTTATATATCACAATATATGTTATGTTGTATCATGATATTAAAACTGTTCCTCTCATGAACCCCAACTGATACAGTGGCAATGTGACAGCAGAGGCAGACATCAGCATGATGTGGCTGCAAGCTAAAGGACGTCAGCAATCTCCAGCTGTCACCAGAAGCTAGGAGAGATGCGTGGTACAGACTGCATCTAAAGTCTCAGAGGAATCCTGACCTTGGACGTCCAGCTTCCAGAGTCGGGGCGTCACTGCCTTGTGGTCCTCCCTTCCACAGCCCCAGGAAACCACCTCACTCTCTCTCAGCCGGGTGACCTGGCTCAGCATCCCTGGCCTGCCACTAACCAGCTGGGGAGGTTTTGCTTCCTGATTTCTGGGGGCCTTTGTAGTCTTATCTTTAAAATGCAAACAGTACATTTCATAAGATTGCATTTCGGTTAAACGTATGAATACCTGAAAAGCTCTTACACGGAGCCTGGCACATAGAATGCAACAATATCAGTGCCACTAAATATCAATGAATATATTTAAAAATAAAATATAGTACATGGGTACAATAAAATACTATGCAAGTCTTCAAAGAACGGTCCAGTCGGTCTCTTCACCTTGATCTGGACTGATCTCTGCAAACCAAGGAAGAGAAAGCAGGTGCAGAGCAGCACATATAAGTCGTTACCACGGATGCAGGGAAGGACAAATGCAGTGGTGCTGCATGATATGCATGGGCTGCCTTTGGAGATGACTGGCAACTGTGCTATGTCTGAGGGCACTGTGGGGCTCAGGGACGGAGGTAGGGGGTATCTTCCCTTTCTCCCAGTCTTTGTACTTCACAGTTTTTGAATCTTGTGCATGTATCACCCCTTTGTAAATTGAGTGCATCAAAAATTTTAAAGAAAGACCATCCTGTCAGTCGTGGGAGTGGAGAGCCAGGGTTCAGAGCCTGGATTCAGTGTTGATAGTCAATGTGGAGGTGACTCAGTCCTGAACCTGGGCAGTGGGTTGGGACAGAGAAGGAAGAGAATGGAGGTGGAGATGGCAGAGGAAAGGGTTAGACTGATCTCCTAGTCCCACCCCCCCCCTAGCTGTGTGTGCTTGAATAAGTCACTAAACCTCTCTGAACTTCATTAGTAAAGGAGCCATAGATACAGAAAGAACATGTGGGCCACAAGATAGGACCAGGAAGTGTGGATTCCGGGTATAGTTGCTGCTATAAATATGCACACAGTTGCTTTTTTTCCTTTCTATGAATTTCATATTGGCAGGCAAGCTGGCTTACTTTTAAATCTGCTTTTGTCACAGTTTAAATAAAAGTTGGCTTTTGCTTCTGTAAAAGGAATCCTTTGGCTGGGCATGGCGGCGCACACCTGTAACCCCAGCACCCAGGAGGCTGAGGCCATAAGCCCAGCCTGGGCTGCGCAGAGTTCGAGGTCAGTCTGAACTACATAGCAAGACCCTGTCTCAAACAACAAGAACAAAAGAAATAAAACAAACAAACAAACAAAAAACCCAAAAAAGGAATCCTTTAGATTCCAGAGACTCTGGAATTCAGAGATTTGTTTAAAACTGGGAGATCCCAGGAATCTGCATCTTCTCACAGCATCACCAGGCAGGAAGTTTCACATCGCTGGGAAGGAGATAGGCAGGCAGTGGGCACAGACTCAGAAGTGGCCCGGAGCCACCCCACCCGCCAGTGGAGCTGTGGTGACAACAGCAGCCGCCCCTTGCTGGGTGCTGACCGCACACATTTACTGTGAGTAGCCCGGAGCGAAAGAGCTTTAAGACATCGCCGCCTCACATTCCAGCCACAGCTAACGAGATGATTCCTCTAATTCCCAGTTCTCAGGGGGAACCTGGAAGCTCTGAGAAGCTGAATGCCAAGTTCAAAGTCACACAGCTGGATCAGAGGACTGAGGCCAGGACTTGAACTCAGTTCTCTTGGCCACTGTGTTATCCTTTGCTTCCTGTGCAGCCCCTGCGTGGGAGCAGCCATCCATCAGAGGTGGGGGACGAAGGGTCGGGGGTGTGGCTCAGTGGTCCAGCACTCGCCCAGCACGTGTGTGGCCTTGGGTTCCATCTCCACCACCGCAAACAAAACGAAACAAAACAGAGCACGTACCTAGGTGGGCTCCCGGTTCCTGAGCCCCATTACAACACCATGGCCGCAGGGAGGAGCAGGCAAGGTCGGGACAGAACCCCAGCCCTCCTCCACACACGAGAGCCCACCGCCAATGTGTCCCAAATAAAGAGGCTCTAGTAGACGCTCCTGTGTCCTTCTCTGTTCCTAGGAATTACATCTGCCCGTTTTCCCCTCACTGTGCCACAGGGAACCCCAGTCCGTCCAGCTGCTCCCTAGGGAAGGCAGAAAGAAGGGGTCCTGTGAATGAGCTTGGGAGACACCGCACACCGTACTTCTTTCTGGGCAGTTCATGACGAACAGTGCACTGAGGGCTCCGAGGTCTATGGAAGAAAACTAAAAGCGAAGCAGATTAACCGTGTTGAATGTACTGTGAATCTTACACCAAAAAGGACCCCCCCAAAGCAGGCCTCCCTAGACCCCTCACAGATCCATGCCCCAAGCCACTGGCTGAGCCCCTTCTGAGGCACAGAGCAAGTGGCCCATTGTGTCCAGCTCTCCAGAGTGGCTGGGAGGGACCAGGAGGCCAGACACTGGAGTAGGGCACCCTAGACAGTAGGGTGGCCTCCGGGGATGTGGCTGCACATGGCCAAGAGCTGCTGCTCCTCCATAGTGGGTCCCTGTGACCAAACACGAAGGGACAGGGGGCAGCACAGAAAGGACCGTGAGGTCCTCCCTCATGACACATGGCTGATTGCTACTGTTCAGCACAGGGACCCGAAGCCATGAGTGAGCATCCTCTGGGCCTTTGGCACAGGGCACAGGGACACAGGTCACCTCTGGCTCTCCCGAGCCTGACCCGGAGCCCAGGCCTCGGATGTGGTTCTGCACTCTAAAGCAGCAACTTTGTATGTGGGTCGTGCAGTCCTCGGAGCCAGGGATGTGTTCTGAGAACCGCATCGTCAGGTCCCTGTGTGAGCATCACCGCGTTCCCGTGCCACACACAGGTGGTGCAGCCGGACACACACCCGGGCACATGGAGCCTGCAGGCTGGCACAGGTGTTACTGCGCTTGCACACTGCAGGCGACTGCAACTCTGTGCCACACGTTTTGTGTCTAAACAGAAAATGTACAAGTCAAACACCAGACGATAGGAACTCCGCGCTTTGCTGCGACCTGCGGGACTCTTGCATATGCGGTCCGCTGCTGACTGAAACATCCTGCAGTGCCCGGCTGTCTTCAAAACGTACTTCACGGCTGGTGTGTGCCTCAGCTCCTTCCCTTCTCCTTTAAGCCAACTCTAACATCTTAGTGATTGCTTCATCGACTAATGTGTTAAATAAAATCCTTCCCCTATCGCTTCATAGTTTTATTTGTATTATGTTTTACTTATATTTTAAAAGTTTAAAAATTATCCATTAATACCCCCTACTTATAAATATAGTTGCAAAAATCTAAAAAGAATACCAACCTGACCAATCTAAAATGATTTGGTCAGGTTACCCCGAATTTATCCAGATGGCTCCTCCATGCCATCCCTGGTGTCCTTCTAATGACTCAGAGGAACCTGAAACAGACCCACAGGGTCACAAGTGGCCTAGAGACAGAGGTATAGGGAGATGCAGCCTCAAACCCAGGACTTCTGGGGCAGCCAGAAGAGGCTGTCCTCTGGGGCCCAGGAATGTCGTGAGCCTCCTAACACCTTGATTTCAAACCTGCAGCCTCCACGACCATGAGAGCATTGCATTTCTGATGTCCAATAGCACCAAGCTTGTTGCAATGGTGACAGCTGCCAAGGGAAAGGAATCCATCCTGAAACAGAGATTCAACACGTTTACACCTGTGGGTGTATTGCAGGGTCACCCCGTCTTTCCAGACAGTCTCCAATTACAGCTTTGAGGTGCTCTTTGACCTCAGAGGTACTTAGAGGAAAGACTCTTCCCGTTCTTCAAAAGTGGGTCTCCCTGGGGGCTGCTGATACTGTTACCGCTTAGAGTGCTAGGATGAGGCGCTCTAAATTGGGATTGTGCTACTGGGGATTTATCTATATTTTTATTGTAATACAATTTATTATCTGTTTTTTTTTAAGTTCCATAGGATGGGAAAAGTTGGAGAGCAACTCAGAAGAGAAAGTATATACATACATATATACATGATTGTCGTTTTGTTTATTAGTACACATTTGTAATACATAATGGATGCATTCATTGTGGAGACTTGGTACACATACATATCACATCTTAGTCCCTTTTACTTCCCCCTCCCCTCCTCCTCCCTACTGTCTCCCTCCATCCTTAGATCCCCAAAATTTTGTTCCCATTTTGTAGGTTGTCTCTTCACTCGGTTTTTTCCTGTGCAGAAGCTTTTTAATTTGATATAATTCTTGGTGTTATTTCTTGCACAATTGGGGTTCTGTTCAGAAAGTTATTTCTTGTGCCTATGTCTTTAAGAGTTTTATCTAATTTATCTCCTAATAGACTCGGTGTTTCCGTTTTAATATCTAGGTCTTTGATCCATTTTGGTTTTATTTTAGTACATGGTGAGAGATACGGGTCTAGATTCCATTTCCTGCGTGTAGAGAGCCAGTTTTCCCAGCACCCTTTGTTAAAGAGGCTGTCTTTCCTCCAGTATACGTTTTTCTTTTTTTTTTTTATTTTTTTGTGGGTACCGGGGGTCGACCCCAGGACTTCACGCGCCAGCAGGCGCCTGTGCCGCTGAGCAATATCACCGGCCCTTTTTACGTACGTGGGTAATGGGAGTCGAACTTGGGACCTTGCACTTGCCAGGCAGGCGCTTATGCCGCTGAGCTATCTTACTGGCCCCAGCATACGTTTTTGGCCCCTTTTTCAAAGATCAGGTAGCTGAATGTGCCCGGAGTTGTTTCTGCTTCCTCTATTTGTTCCATTGATCCACGCATCTGTTTTTGTGTCAGTGCCATGCTGTTTTTACTGCTGTAGCTTTGCAGTATAACTTGATATCCTGGATTGTGAGGCCTGCTTTGGTCTGGTTGCCCAGGATTGCTTTTGCTATTCTGGGTCTCTTCTGGTTCCATATAAATTTTAGGGTTTTTTTTTTTTTAACTTCTATGAAGAATGCTGTTGGTATTTTGATTAGGATTGCATTAGACCTGTATATCAGTTTTTAGTAATATGGCCATTTTGACAATATTGGTTCTGCCTACCTAGGAACAGGGGATTCTTTTCATTCTGTTTGCAGTATCTTCTTGAGGGTTTTTGCATCAATGTTCATTAAGGTAATGACCTGAATTTTCTTTTCTTTTCTTTTTTTTTAAAGTCTTTGTTTAGTTTTGGTATCAGGGAAATGTTAGCTTCTAAGAATGAGCTTGGCAGTACTTCTACCCTTACAATTTCACTGGTGAGATTAAAGAGTAATACCATTAGATCTTCCCTGAAGTTCTGGTAGAACTCTGTGGGGAACCCATTGCATCCCGGGCTTCTCTTTGTTGGTAGTTTTTATTACTGCCTGTATTTCATTGTCATTGTTCTATTCAGAATTTTTATATCTTCTTAGTACAATTTTGGTAATTCATATGTATCTAGGAATTTCTCCATTTCTTCTGGGTTCTCCAATTCCTTGGAATAACATCTTCAAAGTAGTTTTTTATAACTGACTTTTGGCTGGATTTTGTGTCCTTTGTGATTTTGCCTTTTTTCATTTCTCAATGAACTAATATAGGTTTTTACTTTCCTTTTTTTTTTTTTTGTAACTTTAGCTAAGGGTTTATCAATATCGTTTATCCTTTCAAAAGATAACTATGATTCATCGATTTTTTTTTTTGGAGACAGGGTCTCACTATGCTGTTCACGGTGGCCTTGAACTCACTTTGTAGCCCGGGCTGTTCTTGAACTGGCAGCAATCCTCCTGCCTCAGCCTCCCAAGTGTGTATTATTTTTTAGTCTCAATTTCATAATTTCCACTCTGACCTTTATAATTTCTTTCCTTCTATTAATTTCAAGTTTGGATTGCTCTTGTTTTTCTAAGACTTTCAGTTGCATCATTAGGCTACTTATTTGGGATTGCTCAGTTCTTTTATATGTACGTTCATTGCTATAAACTCCCTTCTTAGAACTGCTTTCATCGTGTCCCAGAGGTTTTAGCATGTTGTGCTTCCATCCATTGTCATTTGGAATTTTTTATTTCTTCCCTGCTTTCTTCTGTGATCCACTGATTATTCAGTAATGTATTGTTTAATCTCCAAGTGTTTGTTTGTGTCATTTCTGTGACTTCTTTTGCTGTTGATGTCTAGCGTCATTGCACAGTGATCTAATAGTATACAGGGGTTTCTTTCAATTCTTTGGTATTTATTTAAGCATTCTTTATAGCCCAAGAGATGGTCTATTTTGGAAAAAAGTCCACATGGTGCTGAGGAAAATGTGCCTTACACTGTTGTTGAATGAAACACTTTGTGGATATCTGTTCAGTCCATTTGTTCAATGGTGTTTAACTGTAATATTTCTTTGTTAATTTTTTGTGTGGTTGACCCATTTAATTCTGATTGTCGAAGTTCCCAGCTATGATTGCAATGGTGTCTACCTGTCTTTTTGTGTCCCGTAGCTTTGGTTTTATGAAGTTGGGTGTACCAACATTCAGTGCACTGTTGTTTATAACTATTGTCTCCTGCTGAATTGTTCCCTTTACTGGTATGTAGTGGCCATCTTTGTCTCTTCAGACTAGTTTGGGCACGAAGTCCACTTGGTCTGGAAGTAAGGTAGCTACTCTGCTTGTTTTCAGGCTCCAGTCACATGGAGTATCGTTTTCCATCCTTTCACTTTCAGTCTGTGAGCCTCTTTTTGGATGAGGTGTGTCTCCTGTAGGCAATATATGGTTGTATTTTATTTTTTGATCCAGTCTGATAATCTGTGTCCTTTGATTGGGGACACAGACCTTTGCTGTTGAGAGTGATTATTGCAAAATGGTCACTGAATCCTGTTATTGTATAATTTTTCCAGTATTGATTCCTTTGTTTTTTTTCTTTTGTTTAACTATTCTCCCAGTTAGATGTATACTTTCCTTTGGGCTCCTTAGTGCTGGCGGTCTCCTTGTGTCTGTCTAGGATTCCCTTGAATATTTCCCACAATGCTAGTTCAGCAGTCATGCATTTCTTTAGGATTTGTTTGCCATGGAAAGTTATCTCTGTCAATTTTGAAGACTTATTTTGCAGTATATAAAAGTCAGGGTTGACAATTGTTTTCTTTCAAGGCTTGAAAAACTTTGCTCCAAGCTCTCCTGGCCCTTAAAGTTTGTGCTAAAAAAATCTGCTATAATTCTGGTGGGGTTGCCTTTATAAGTAACTTGCTGCTTTTCTCTAACAGCTTTTAGTATTCTCTCCTTTTGTTGAACTTCTAAAATTTTGATTATGATCTGCTGTGTAGTTCTTTTCTGTCTGTAGCTATTTGGGATTTTATATGCCTCTTGTACTTGAATATTGAATTATTTCCCTAAATTTGGAAAGTTTTCTGCTATAATTTCAGTGAATAAAAAATTTATACCTTTTGAATCATCTTCTAATTTTTTCTTTATTTCTATAATTCTGATTTTTTTTTTTTGTTTTCTTTTGTTTTCTTTTTTTAGACAGGGTCTCACTATGTAGTTCAGGCAATCCTCCTGCCTCAGCCTCCAGAGTGCTGGGATTACAGGCTTGTGCCACCATGCCCGGCTCTGATTATTATTATTTTTTTTTTTTGTGGGTACCGGGGGGTCGACCTCAGGACCTCGCGCGCCAACAGGCGCCCGTGCCACTGAGCGATATCACCGGCCCCTTTTCCGTATGTGGGATCCGGGAGTCGAACTCGGGCCCTCGCGCTTGCAAGGCAGGCGCTTACGCCACTGAGCCATCTCACCGGCCCTCTGATTATTTTTTTGAGTCATCTGGTAGCTATACGATCCAGCTTGCATGGTGTACCGTTTTTAGGGTATCATTGAATTAATGATCTACGCCATCTACCTTGTCTTCAATTTCTGACACTTCATCCTCATACTGGTCAAATTTGCTATCCATTGAATTTTTGTATCTTGTATTTCTGCTTGCTTTCTTTTATAATTTCTAGTTCTTTACCAAACCGATCCATTCATGTCTTGTTTAACTCAGCTTGTTTATTGCTTGTTTCTTCTTTACGCTCATCAAACATTTTATTAGTAAAATCCTTTATCTGCTTAATAAAATCCTCTTTAAGCTTGCTGAACATCTTATGAAATTGTTTACGTATTTCTTCTTTGAGCTTTTCAGGCATTTTGACCATTTGGTTTTTTGATCTTTGCCTGTAATTTCACGGTAAGTGAGATCAGCTTTTGGAGAGCTGAGGGTTTGGGAGGCATCTTGCTGCCTCGCTTTCTTGCACAGTGGTACCTCAGTTCATGAACTCTTCTGTTTGTAAACAAGTTGGTTCACAAACAGAAGCATTTGGCCAAATTTTGTTTTTGTTTGCAAACTCTGCATCAGGTGACAAACACGACCGCGGCCGTCTTTCCCTGCACAAACACAAATGTGGCCATCTTTTCCAAAATCGTAGAACAAATTAAGTTCATGAACTGAGGTACCACTGTGCTTCTATTGTTTTTGTGCTGCAGATTGAAGATCAGTTAGGGTGGAAAAATTTTGATCCTGTTGTGCAGATCTCTTTAGTTAGAATCTGTGGTCCTGTGATGTGTTCTTATGTTTGGCTATATTTTGGTGTTTATACCTCTCTTCAACCAACTCAGCATAATATTTGAGGGTCTTCTTAGTGTCCAGCCTTTTTCTGGGGTGTGGTATCCCCATCATCACACAGAGAAGGGAGAATGAACTGCAGTAATGTTGATGACACAAAGACAGAACAGATATTAGCATACAGTAAAAACACAATTAACACCAACAATTATGCTGCCACTGGCAATAGCAAAGAAATTAGCAACAATAACAGAGTCACAGACAAACTGGATATTGACATGCCGTAGGGACCAATAAAAGCTGCCACCGTGTCACCCTTTAACAATATAATAACACAGACACAAAGACAAACCAAATATTGATACACAGGAAATACCTATTAAATGCAACAACTATACAACAATTAACAATAGAAAAAGAATTCAGCAATGATAGCAGTTAGTCAACTAAACGTTTTAAAAACTTAGTAAAGCTTAGTTGTAATAATAAAAATGGAGGGGGTGGGGAGAGGGAAAAATGAAGAAAGTAAAATTTGTAAAAGAAAGAGAAAGAATATGAGAAGTAAAGTGAGATGAAGCATCCAATTAAAGAATAAAAGAAAATTAGTAGAATTAGGTAAAAGTGCAGAAAAAATAAAGGAAAAGACTAAAAGAACAAAAGAAAGGAAAAATAGGGAAAAAAAGAAAGAAGAAGAAGAATCCCAAAAACAAACAAAGAAAATGAGAAGTCTAAAAAATTGCTCTCTGTGTTAGGGTGAGCATTATCTTTCTAGGGCCTATAGCTTTGGAACCCACCAGGTATGGGGGAGAATAATGAGTCACAGCTGTTCTGTGCCTGTGTATCTGAGTCCAGTGCCACCTCTCCTGCGGGGTGGGGTCTGTCGGTGGGGTTGTTTCTGCCTTAGAGCTGCATTCACTCCAGTATCTCTTAGTGTTGTACTGGAACAGAAGAAAATCCCCCCTCTGCCAGCCAGTATACTTCAGTTTCTTAGTTGCCCAGGTAACAGTTCTACGATGCACATTGTACAAACCAATCCCCAACTGACAAGCCATTCTGCCTCTGTACTTCCTGCTCACTTATCCCATATAAGCCCTAGACCACCAGAGATCGGGGCCTGATATTCTGGAAATGATCCCGATCAGTGCCCATCGATGTAAATAAATCTGCCTCCAAATCCTGGGTGTCGTTCCGGTGTTTCTGCTTGCCGTAGCAGTACCCCTCTGTGCACCCCGAGTCACTGCCAGCTCTGCCTAGCTTTACAGCCTGAGATGCCCCCCTTGAGCCAGAGGCCCCACTGTCCACACAGCCCAGGATGTGGTAACCGTCCAAGTCAAGGCATAGCTTTGATCATGTCGTCGGATGGGGAAAGCAAATGGACCACTGAGCTCCGTGCTGGACACAGGCAGGTACGAGTTTGGGGGGTGGGGTATCAAGCAGTCTGCTGGATTTAATGTGAGTGCCTTCCCACCCAGCCCCCTCAGAAAACCATGAGGGGGCCTGGATTCTCACCACAGAACGCACAACCATGTCCTTGTGCCCTTCCCTACCTGAACTCACCACTGCTTAAACTTCTCAGGGCATCTGTGGCTGCCCTCCCCCTCTCCTTGACTGTTTCTGTGGCCATCTCCCACCCAGCCCTTGTAACAGGATGACCCCAGAAACTCTGAAGTAAAGTTATTCTGTGACTTCTGATTCCCAGAGTAGCTCAGTTTTGAACAATTAGCCCCTTCCCAAAATGGCTCCCAAATAACTCTTCCTAATATGGCGGGCACCGCAATGGATTTCTTCCCCACCTCTGGCCTGACACACAGAAGGGGTCGCATCCAGAGTGAAGCACACGCTGTGAAGTTTGCACTGGGCTTTCCTTGGGGGTCGAGCTTCTGCTCCACTGTTTCTCTCTGGGGTTTGTAGAGACGGGTCCCCCCCCCAGGAGCTGAGGTTTATGTTCTAGACTGCTGCATTCTTTTTCTGGGTTGTCTTCAGTTTCTGTGATTTCTAGTGTTCCCGTTGGCTCTTTATTGATTTCCAGAGCTCTTTTCCCTTTCTCTTTGCTAAATTGTTGTTTTCCAGGTGTCCGGATTCCAGGTCCTGGAGAGGCTGTGATCTGCTGCCAGCCTTCATTCTGCCGTTTTCCCATATATGATTCTCATCATCCATGTTCTTGGTTTTGCCTACTTGGTCTTAAATGACTGAGATATGTATTAAATTTTCCTACTGTTATTATGTTTGTGATAATTTCTCTTTGTTTTATAAATAGTTTTTGTTTTCAAAATTTTAATATTAGTCAAGTTCATCCCCTAACACTTTGGGATTTTGTTTTCTTTGCAGATTTTATCAGCTGAAATTTACCTTCTGCAATTTTTTGTGGTTCTTAATTATTTTCTTCTTCAAAATTTTTTGAAAAGAAAACACCTTTCCTTTAAGCTTTCTGAGTCACTTTGCTATATATGTATGTCATGGGGTTAAGTCTAAAGCTTAGTTTAGGGTTTTATTTTTTTGCATTCAATTTAAGAATAACATGAGGTTTAATCCCTTCATAGTTATTATAATAATTGATTTTTTTGTTCTTGTTTTTATCACTTGTTCTAAAATATCTTTCTAAATTATGTACTCTGCTTTCTTTTTTTTTTTTTTTTAATGATGACTATGAAAGTGGCCATACCATTTTTGTTTGTTTGCTTGTTTTTCTGAGGCAGGGTCTCGCTATGTAGTTCAAGCTGGCCTTGAACTCACTATGTAGCTCAGGCTAGCCTTGAACTCATAGTGACCCTCCTGCATCAGCCTCCCAAGGGCTAGGACTACAGGTGTGAGCCACCATACTCTGAGGGCATACCATTTTAAGATCTTCTGGACATGCCCACACACAGCAGGTAGGAAGCCGTCTGTCCACTGTCACCTCCACCTCTACACTTGGGGCTGTTCTTCATACAGCTATAGGCCCAGTGCCATGCCCCAAGAGTCGGAGATGAGCATAGCCATCTAGTTCCTGTTTCATGGAACCGAGGGTCTGATAGAGAGAGAGAGACCCTAAGCTGGTCATTCCAGCAGTAATTATGTTAGTATAATAACCTTATATGCCTCCAAATTCTACTGATGGGCAGCAGTTGAAAGAACTTGACTTGCTTACAAATACAGCCCTCTCAATAAAGGGTTTCTGAAGGATCCAGGTTTCCGCTATGCCACTTTCTGGAAAAGGCTGCTGCCCCTGGCATCAGGATCACTCTGGAGTCTGCCTTCTGTCTGCTGGAAGCCATACCTGCCCATGCCTGGCACAAAACGATCAAAACTAGTTACTCACCAAACCTCCAAGGAGACCAGCGGTTGGGTCTCCAGGATGTGGGGGTGAGAAGGCCTCCAGGGCCCTGCCCAACTCTGACACTGTGGTTGTCTGATCCTGATTCACTCTGGTGTTCTGGGAACAGCTTCAGTTCAGGGCCACCGTGGTTTTCTGTTCTGCTTTCCACTGTGATCAATCGTTGCAACTAAACCTTTCCAATGATCCACTTTCCCCACTACCAGACTACACTTTACTAAGAGTGTTGCCCACAAGGGGCAGTGTATGATGTTGGGATCAAATCAAAGCCACCAGGGTCAGCAAGTGTGTGGTCAGCTCTCCACAGATGGAGCAAAAATCCTGCAAAAGGCTCCTCAAGGGTCCTCAAGACTCAGGTCCACTGGAACAGCACTGCTCGCCCAGTGACCAGGTTCCCAGCCCACCTCAGGTGACAAAGGAACTCATCTCGGTCAGCATCCCTTCTGTCACTGACCTAGGTGGCTCACCAGCCACCTCCACCTTGCAGACAAACATATTCAAAGAACCTGAACTTTGGGATGGGAATAGGAAGACAGGAAAGAAAAAAAATCCAACGCACACGTTCTTCCATCTGCCTTCCCCAAATGGAGCTCCTAACAGGAGTCCCCATTAGTAAATAGAGCTAACTGCCAGCTAAGATTTTCCTTTTATTTTTACTTTTTCTTTTTCTTTTTTAAATCCGGTGTTTATAATTCCAATTGGTGTAAAATTTCCTGATGGTTAGCACATCACATTACCGACACTTTTGAATGAATGACTCATTCCCGAATAACTGACTAGCTTTGTAATTTGGGAAGTAAAATCACATTTACGAGTCCCCCGGGTGGAGGGTCCATGCTGTTGTGCATAAAAAGTAGATAAATCATAAAAGCAAAATCTGCAAACATTCCCATTAGCCTTTGTCCTCGCACTAAGGAAGGCAGTTCCTTTTAAAAATGCACAGCTGCCTCGAATCACCAGAGTGCTTTAAAATTGAGCCCTGTTTTATCTTGATGGTAAAATTACATGTTAGTTGCTATAATCCTGTCTGTGTCCAATGGCCAGCCGTGTCCACGTCCTTTTTTCCAGCGAGGCTCCTCATTCCAACTTACACTGACCAGGCCACATGGACTTTGGGCACTTTTGTGGCTAAATGTGGAAGCCTCTCGAGAAGAAACACTCCCCAGTTAAGACAGATTCAATTACAAGCAGCACCCACAAATAATAAATAGGTGTGTTGCCGATTTAGGGTTCAACAAACCCACAAAATGATCCTAATAAGACCTGACAAGGGGTTTTTTTTTAGTGGTTGGGAGTCAACTGTTCTTACTGTGTTTTAACTACATACATGCGTGCGTTTCTAAGCATATCTATTTTTAAGGGCAAAAAGTACTCACATGACCAAAAGGGCAGATGCAAGCCTGTGCTATTTTGTGCAGAACTCTAATTGTATTTTTATGTGCTGTGGATTTGAAATCTAGAAGTCCTGGGATTTTAAGCCTCAGGTCCTTTTCCCACTTTTCCAGAGTACTGTAAATTAGTTTAGTATGCTTGAAAGAATCCCTAATTGTAACTGTTCTTGTTGACATATCAACTTGAGGCCGCACAGAGCTGGCTTTGGGACTGCTGCCCTTGGTTTTGTAGTTACAGTGCATTTCAAGGGCCTGACAGGTCCGGCGCTAAGATGTTCTGAATTAGATTTGAATTACAACCGCTAAATGCCCTTGTCAAAGATTGTTAGCCCTGACACTAGCCATATACCTTGGGCTGACTGTTCCTATGCGCGGCCTACAGCTTAAACAAAGACATGCCCCCAAGTTCCATTCCGAATTGTCAAAACGTAATTGAGTTAAAAAGAGCAACTACAGCATAAGAATCGCAATCTTTGCTGCTTCTTTTTACTTTGAAATAAATCCAGCAGAGAATTTAGCAGCATCGTAGAGGCAGTAAATGAGAAGAGTATTTTCCACCAACATGTGAGGTTCTTAAAAAGTAAAAATCCAAGACAGCCCTGTAGTTCAGAACTAGAATTGACAAAGATCTTTTCATATGCCCTTCAGTTTTGGACTTGCTCCTTCCTGAGTGAAAGAAGTGAAAATGACCAGCTAGACCGTAGACCCCAAATCAGTGCCAAGGACATGGCGGTCACTCCAGAAATGTCGGTCATGGAGATGAACAAGTGAATTTTAAGAAAAACAACATGGGAAGATGAGACACTGGAGCCAGGTGACCTGGCTTGAATCAGCTTCCTACAGCCAGACACACTTACCTTTCCTGAGCCTGCACAGCTCATCCGTAAACTTGGCAGTGGCCGCAGGAACTTGCTAGGGTGTTAATTGGGACAATGGGTGTTAGAGCGACATGGTACATTACAGTCAGCACACATTTTCTTTACTTCTTCAAGAGCCTGCACACATCAAGGCCATGTAAACCTCCCGTGGGAACTTCCAAGGAGAGTCCACAAGCAGCGAGGCTTGGGAAGGCTAGAGGAGGAGGCCCAGCCGCAAAGCCAAGGAGACCAAGCAGCCCGTCCCTGTCTGAAGCCACTGTGGTGATGTCAGGAGCTTTGGGATCCTGGTGGCTGCACAGGGCCTCCTCCATCTAAAAACTCCCCAAATTCAAATTTCAGACACACCATCCAAAACAAACTTTGCTGCTGGAGGATTCAGCCGGGAGCCAGCAGCTCACACCTAGCAGATTTACACCTCGATGGGTCTAAGGGAGGACAGCTGGTGAACTGGAATTCCGGTTGCCAGATAAAATGCAGGACACCCAGTTGCATGGGAATTCCAGGTAAACGAATACGTAGTGTACATATGTCCCAAATATTACATGGGTATATTTAAAAATCACTTGTTCATCTGAATTTAAATTTAGCAATGTGTCTTTTTTTTTTTTTCCTCCTGTTAAACCTGGCAGTCCTCATTAGAAAGCGCCTTGAACGGGGCGGGGGTGGGGAGAAGAAAAGACACGGGGTGAAGGCCTGTTCCACCTAAAGATGAATTTCACCTCCTTGAGCCTCAGGTGACCATGGGATAAATGATGACATCAGCCCTCATCCCGGGGCAGGAGGAGATGTAGAATCCTGGCAGATGCAACGTGCGACACATAACATGCCCTGGTCATGGTCCCTGCAGCTCCAGCTCCAGAGCCAGCGAGTGCCATGAAAACGCGGGGCAAGAGGCTGGCTCATTACCCGAGTGGAAAGTCCATCCCTCCCTCACTAAGAAAAGTATGCAACGTCTCAGCTCCACATGTACTTCTGAGCAGGGATAGAAATAGCAAGTTATCAAATTGCACCACTGGATTCCTCGACTTGGAACAATGAGCACAAATCTGGGCAACTTAGCATGAAAAAAAATGCTCCAGAGAAGACATTCCGGTGGCTCGTTCGGGGGATCCCCCATCCAGGGCCAAGGGGGTGCGATGAAGCCCACATCTGGAAAGGCCATCCCGAGCTCCCTCAGGGAGAAGCCCGAGGCGCCTGAAGAATGTGCGCCCAGCCTGAAGCAGGGAGCAGGAGTGGGGGCAGGTAGCCAGCGGGGGCAGAGAAGTCGCCCAGCTTGGAGGCTCTGCTCAGCCTTAAACTTGGACCTGGAGGGCCGAGAGCAGTCTGCACAAAACCCCTTCCACGCTCCCAAATAAATACAAGAGAGGAAAAATCATAATGTTTGTGGGTCCTGCATTAAACCAAAAGCAGAATGTCCCCCTTAAAAAAAAAAAAAAGGCTGAAATGATGAAGTACGTGTCTGAAATTACCTACTGGCATGGCCCGTCAGACAAACAGGGCTCTATGAAGGTAAATTATTCCTCGGTTCCAAGACTCTCGGACACTTGTCTCCTGGCTCATCAGCTCCAGTGTCCAAGCCACAGGTTGGGGGGAATTAGCTCAACACAAGTCTTCACCCCCTTCGTGCCCTTAATTTCCAATTCCGTTAAAGTGGCCCAGGGTTCCCAGCTGCCCCTCCTCCCCCTGCCCGGCCTGATTCAGATGCAAGGCACAGCCCAGGAGTTCAAGCTGCTGCCGCTTAAGGAAGCCTATTTTGACACTGTAATTACAGGGCTCGAATGATGCTTTACATTAGAGTATAAAACACTCATTAAATTAAAATTCTTCCATGAAATCATGAAAATAAACAGTCTGTCCAAACTGGCATCAACAAATTCGCAGGGCGCCTCTGCGTTTTCTCAGGGCCGGGCCAGCTACAGGCCCCATTTAACCACGAAGTGTGAACGGCTTGCATTCCTTTGAAGGCCGCATTCTGCTTCTTTTTAAGATTATTGCTTTAATTGTTTTTACAACTTGTAAGATTTTAAAGCTATTAAGCTTCAAAGTTGGGGGGTGGGAGCACTTGAAATGGGGACCCTTGCCCAGGTTAGGGGATGGAGGGAGGAGTGAGCACTCCCGAGCTGGAGACCCTTCTGGGACAATCAAAATGCAGGGGACAAAAGGGGATGGGCAATTTCTCCATGACCCCTTGAGAGACAGAAATAGACCTCCTGTTTCAAAGATTTGGGCAGGCGAGCAGGCTCCTGGGTTTGTGAAGAAAGCAGGGACCTTGTGGCCAGCCACACCGGGGTGGAACTTGAGGACTGGCTTCCCTGTGCCCACTGCCCCCGTGCACACAAGAAGAGGGATGAAAAAGGGCAGTGGTGTCTCGTTATCTAAGGTAGTCACACCCCACAAATTTGCCCCAACATGAAATCAGCAAATACTAAACCACTGCTCCTACGAGAAATACAGGGTGAGGCTTGTGGGAGCTGCTGGTCACATTTTTGTCATCTGGTCAACACATCACCTGGTTTTAGGTGTTTCTGTTCAAAGACGCCTATTGAATATGCATTGTTGATTTATTAACACTGAGCTCAGGGCCCAGGGCACCGAAACTTGCGCCTCATGTTTGTCTAACCCTTACGTTTCTCCATAAGGCACATCACAGCCTCCCCGTGCATAGGGACCCAACCAGCGCTTCAACCCTGCACACAGGGGTATTTTACAGCTATCAAACCATCCACAGAAAGTGCAAAAATGAATGCAAATGAAGGCAGTAAACAGACTGGACAAGGACACTTGTTTGCAGAATGAGCAATGAGACAAGAAAGCAATGTCATTTTGTCCCACTTCAGCTAGGAGTGGGTAAGGAATTGTTCACACCTTTCATGTCCCCCACTGATAGCAAGAAGGCCACCAAGATGACAAATCATCTTATCAAGGAGGTGAACTCACAAATCCAGAAGCTGTGGATGAGGAGTCAACCGCATTTTGTAGGCACACAAAGGGAGGAGTTTGAGACAAGATCGAACAGAAAAGCCGCTTCGCCTTCCAAGCCTGGAGGCAAGGAAGGGAGGCTGGATTCACATCAGGGAAAAATCAATGGGCCCTTGCTTCCTGGTATCCACAGGAGGGTGTCTGATCAACTCGAAGGAAAGACAAATTTGAAGATGCAGTTCTCTAACCATCAGTCTTCAATACTTTTCTTAGCATGGCATGTTGCTGAGCCAAAGCTTTGTCCAAAAGGTGGGAGGAAGTTCTAGAAAGAGAATGAAGCAAAGCTAATTGGGGGTTTCTAGGGTACTGTGAAAGAGCAGCGAGGGAGCAGAGGAGAGCTAGGAGGAGTACAGCGAGGGCAGCCTTGGTGAGGTGGCTCCCCGCAGGGCAGGGCCTCCATGTGCATGTCCCCCGTGCCGCTTCCGCCAGGCGCGCCCCATGTGCCACTTCCACCGCGTGCATCCCACGTGCCGCTTCCACCGTGGGAGGCCCACAGCAGCTTCAGCAAGATGCCATTGTGGTGTAAGCGTTGCACCCTCCTGGGCCCCATCTTCCATCCCTGCTTTTCTTGGGGTCGTCCAGATCGAGGGGTGAGCAGGATAATGACCCGAACACGGGAAATGAGCTGTGGCTCATTTGAATGAAGTGGAGACAGGCGCTTGGACAGAGGTGGACAGATCTGGGCCGGGCCACCAAGACTCTCCAGAGATACCAGGCGTGGGCGGTGCTGAGGGTTCCACCTCCCAGGAGCAGGGCTTCTAGCCTGCTAAGAGGAAGGGTGCCCCTGAAGGTGGTTTGGGGAACATCTAGGAGGCTAATCCTCAGAGCAAATGGGGTAATCTGTGTGAAGTGCTTGGAACATAAGTGCTCACTAAATGGATGGCTTTAGGTGTGACTGTCATCCTCGAAATATGTTGTTTTTAGTCTCCAGTACTTGCCCCTGCTTCTCACTCTGTGTGATGGGTCAGGACAGAAGCTGTTTCCCTCCTATCCAGCTCCCAGCACTTAGATCTTAGCATGTTGTAAGTGCTTTGAAAGAATAAAAGAAAATGAGCATGGATTCCACAAAGACTGTCGCCTGCCTTCTTAGGAGATGCACAGCTTTGATGGGAGGAAAATTGCAAGGCCTTCAGTCTGGAATATACGTGCAATGTTTCTAAAGTCAACACCAGAAAATAACCCGGATGCCCCTGTGGGCCATGGCTTTCCATAGTGGGCTGCAGAGAGCCCAGGACCTCACCAGAGGCCCCGGTGGACTCTGGGAACAGGCCAAGCTCAGGGAGGACGAGCAGCTCTGGCCCAGAAGCTCCACTCTACACGCTCCCCCAGCCACCCAGCAGAGCTGTAAACTTCTTGGATTATTCAATGGAAGGGCAGCATAGATATTGTTTACCAAAAGAGAACTTCTTGCTTTAAAAAATAAGAAGAATAAAACACACAGTGGAACACCATTGATATTCCATCACTTAATATTGGAGAGAAGAAAACAAATTCCGAAAGTGACTCGCTCAAGTCACAAACAAGAAAGGGGACAGACAGGCCTAGAAGCCAGGTTCCACCACACCACAGGAGGTTTCTCATGCGATACATCCACTTACATACATATTTGTTGCTAGTATCAGTCAGGTTAGCGTAGACTAAGCTCCAGTAATAAACATGCCCCCAAATCTTGTAGCTTGGTACAAGGTTGATTGCTCACTCACACCAGCTCCAGTGCAGGTCTGGACAATTCTCCCAGTCAGCCATGCTCCACGGGGTGACTCAGGATTCAGATGGCTCTGCCATCTCAGCAGCAGTCCCCCTCCATGACCACCTTCAACTAGGGAAGGAGGCACAGGAGCATCAACACCAAGTTTTCATTGCCTCGGCCTAGATGTGACACCCACATCTGTTAATGACCCACGTGTCATTAGCAGACCCAGTGATGCGACCTCTTTACTGCATGGGGCCTGGGAAGGGTGGCCTCCCTCTGCCCAGGAAAGAGAAAAGATGAGTGCCTGTGGGGTTATTCAATCCTAAGGAAAGTAGAAAAACCCAGGGCTTGGACTCAGGAAACTTGAGTGTGTGACCATGTGACAGAGGTGTAACAGTAATACCCTCAGGAGTACTCTGAAGTTCAAAACTGGGCACATGAAGTTGATTTGAAAATTATAATGCAATCTACAAATAGTACTAATTTACATTGCTACCCAAAACTTAGACCTTTGTCGGAGCTAAGCAGAGGACCGTGAAGCCCAATGAAACCATGTAATCGACTCTTAAGGGCCTCCCTGACAAAAGTGGCAAGGGCCAAGCAGGAGAGAGGCCCCCATTCCTGCGGATGCCTGGGACAGACCCGGAACTGAGCCACCTGGAACCGGAAAGACTGCAAAAACTGTCCCCTCGCTGGTCCTCCGGTACAGAAGAGGAGATCGAAGCCATGATCAAAACGCTGTCGCTAGAAGCAGGAATTCTGTCGTGTCTTTAGGGGCACCTAATGAAGCCCATTTAAAAAATCCTCATTTTGGGCTTTTCCCATCTTGTTTGTCCTGGAGCTCCTTGCGAGGCTTAGCTATGAGAAAACTCCACTTTTTATGAAAAGCACATCCATGGTATTCAGGCCTGCTGGGCTGAAAATGAGACAGACATGTGCAGGCCTCGCTGGCTTGGACACAAAGCAGAACAGTATTTCAGAATAGAGCCATATCAACATCAATGTATCACGAAGTTTTGACATAATAATTCTGTACTGGGGACTCCACTGAAATATGTACAAAAAGTTGTACACACAGGTGTTAACCATAACCTTTTACCTAATAGTGAAAGGGTTGAAAACCCTTTAAATATACAACAGGAGTCTGAACATAGAAGCTGAAGTGACAGAATATTATGCATTCATTAAAAATAATACCAATAAGGAGTTTTTAAAGAAATGAAAATATGTTTCTGAAAAATTTTATAGAGAAGCAGCATTTAATTACTTTGATTTTAACAGGAAGTGCCTATGAGCTGGGCTATGCATTGGGGTAAATGTGTTCGTTCACTGCCTCATACATTCATTCAACAAGGATTTATCAACGCTCAGGGCTGTCTGGTATTCTGCTAAGATCTGGGATAAAGCCATCCACTTATCCGTTCATAGAATATGTGTTTGTTGAACACTTAACTAGCTAGGACTAGGAAGTGAAATTATACGTAAGAATATAAAATAATACCAATATGGGAAAAAGAGGCTGGAAGAAAATACTAACATGTTTGTGGCAATCAACTCTGGGTATAGGACTCTGGATGATTTTGATTTTGATTTTAATTTTGATTTTGATTTTAATTTTGTATTGTTTTGTTTTGTTTTTGAGACAAGGTCTTGCTATGTAGATCAGCCTGGCCTCAAATTCACGATTGATCCTCCTGTCTCAGCCTCCCAAGTGCTGGGATTACAGGTATGCACCACCATGCCTGGCTGATTTTGTTCTTTATATTGTCCAAATTTTCTGTAATGGACATTTACTGCTTTTGAAATTAAAAAAAAAAAAAAGTTGAATGGAGGAGACTGTTAAAGCGAGAAGTGGGGCACAATTGTGAACATGAATTGAGAATCCGTTGTAAGGACAGTGACCTCAGATGCGCACACTGCCCTGGGGCTGAAATTCAAGTCCCTGCTCATCTCTGCTTCTACCTCCAAACCCAACAGCATTTGTTACTTGAAGGAACAGAGCTCAGCCTTCCCTCCCCACACCGCAGCCAGGTTTCTCGTCAAAGCAGAATGATCATGGAACTTCTAGTAAAACAGGTTTGGATTTGAACCCTCACTCTCCCACCCTAGAGTCATGAGGCCTGAAAATGCTATGTAAGCTCCCTGGGGCCTGACTCATTGACCTGTTTAATGGGGAGAATACATACCTTGTTAGACACCCATGGCAGGTGTCACAGTCCGTTGTGCTGCTAAAACAAAATACCCCAGCCCGGACAATTTATAAACAACAGAAGTGTGTTGCCTGCACTCTGGAAGCTGAGAAACCCCAGATCGAGGCCCTGGCAGAGCTGGTGTCTAGGGTGGGCTCACTCTCTGCTTCATAGATGGCTCCTTCTTTCTGTTCCCTCACACAGTGGAAGGGACAAACCACCCCCTCGGAGCTCTTATAAAAGCACCAACCGGATGCATGAGGGTTCCACCCTCTGAAAGTTCCCGTCTAATCACCTCCAGAAGACAGCACTAGGCAAATTAGGTTTCAACACAGGAATGTGGGGGAGGACAACACCATGCAGCCGTAACAACAGTACGGCATATGTTGTATAATAGGCAACTGGTGTATAGCTAGATGCTTCACATATTTTATTTTCCTCCCTTAAACATCCTCCATCCTCCACTCCCTCTGGGAAATGCAAGGGTGTATTATATGGTATTCTAAAATAGCTTTAAGAGTGATTAACTCATTAGAAATATTCCAGGGGTCTGGGCTGGCATCCCATTCCATGACGTCACCCGTGGTCAAGGTCCTGTCTGTCTACTTTTCCAGCTTAGGGCGTGGCTTCCAGCCTCCTGGTCTCCACATCACTCTTTTTTAAAGCAGAAAGAACTCATTTTCCCAGTACCCTAGAGTTCAGGCTGCTATCTGCTCCTCGTTGAGTCAAAGGGCAATGCCAACCACTAAGGAATCAGGGGAAGTCATTTGAAGGGAGGACATTGCTGCCCTGCACGGAATCTGAGGTCAGGTGCTGAGGAGGAAGAGGGGATGGCACCGTGTGGGCGACCATCTGCTGGCTGAGAGCTGACAGCCTTTGCCAGGAATGTGGCTCTGGGGCCGTGTCAGAAGGAAATAATCCAAAGAAGACTTTATATCTTAAAAAGCGTATTGCTGAATTATTTCTAATAATAAAAAGTTGAAAACAAGTTAGGTATCTGTAATGGTTGATGCACTGCGTCAACTTGAGAAGTTTAGAAGTTTAACGAAACGACTCAGCAGGGGGCCAGGGTCCTCACTTTGTAAACACCCTGAGCCTGTGGAAGAGGAGGGCAGGGAGATGGTGTGAGTGCCACACCCACCCTGGGTGGGGAGGGGTAGCCTGCTTACAATGTAAGGGAGGAAAAGAGGCTTGCTCTCCCCGATTTTGCTCTTGTTGCTTTTGCTCTTTTGCTGCCTTGAAGTGTGGCCCCTCTGCCAAGCCTCCCTGCCTTGGGGCCAGAGGATTACAGACTGAAACCTCCACAAACTGTGAGCTAAATAAACCTTTCCTTCCTTAATTTTGGGTGTCGGGTATTTTGTCCCAGCAAACAGAGAAAAGTAACCAAGACAGTATCCAAACATAAAGAGGGTGTAATCAAGTGATAAGAGTACATGGAACATTCATTTGCTCTGTGAAATATTATGCAACCATTACAGTTATTTGTAAGAAGATTATGAAGCAACATGGAAAAATGCTTATGCTGTCACGCTAAGTGAAAAAGCAGAATATAAAGTCCTTTCTGCTCATGAATAAAACATGAAAATATTTATGCATATGGAAAATAATGAACAGGGCTGACAAAAAATAGTAGTTCTGACAGGTTGGTGGTGGTGTTTATGAACATTTTTTTCTTTATTTCAAAATTCTTTCAAGTGCTGTTAGGCTATTTTTTCCAATTAAAAAAAAAAGCTATACATAAGAAATTAAAGTATTCCCCAAAGCCTAGCAGAAAGTCAAACCAAATATTTGCAGAGTCCTGAAGGAGTCATTATTTTCTAAGCTTTGAAGCCAAAGAGAAGATTTCAAAAGAAAAGTCTGATGAAACAAAACATAAACAGGCAGCCAAAAGCAATCCTTAACCGACCCATTTTATTTAGCAAAAGAAATTGTTTGAACAGTAGACAAATTGCTGGCAAAGCTGGTGGCAATGCTATGCTGTGACCCAGGGCCAGCTGGCAGGGGGAACTGGCAAGACGTTTTGAGAAGACGATTTGGCAACACATCTCAAGAGCTGTGAATATAATCGCAAGCTTTGGGCTGGTCTTACCACCCTGGACACTGTGTGCTACAGACGCATTTCGCTGGAAGACACAGTGTGCACACAGAGATGTCCCGTGCAGTGTTGTTTATCAGAGCCGTTCCTGTAAAGCTCATCTATGCCCACGGCTCTGCGCATGCTCAGTGCTTCCTGGACTGCTATGCAGCCTCTAGGCAGGATCATGAGGAAGACAGTGCTACAGATCAGAAGTGTGTTTTGACCTAACAACAAACGCTTAAGAAACAGATTGAACAGGGTCACAAAGCCTCCTTACACAACAAGTAATTATTGAGCACCTTCTGTGTACTGCGGGAGATGAAAGGTTATGTGGTGGGTGAAGGCACAAGGGCAAGGTTCTGGGAGGGGAGGTGCTGAACTTAACCCGGCCCAGCGCTCGGCAGCGTCCTTCTGCGTAAACGTGGTGGGGGCGCGCAGCGGCGCCACGTGTGTGCTGTGGGGGGTGTGTTCGGGGGCACATAGTAATGCCCATTGTGAGATTATGGGTGGTTCTATGTTCAAAGTGTTCTGAAAGTTATATTGCTTTAAACATAAAATTGTTCCAGAATAAAATAGCTCTGTTTTTCTCTAAGCAGAGGAATCCGAGAAAGGATATGTGTATGAATCATTGAAAAAAAATGACCGTTCATCCCCTCAGTTGGAGGTGTAGATAATTGCTAGCAAAGGCCCCGCCACAACTGTGTGGAAAATATGACCAGTGCTACTGAAGAAGTGAGTTTTAAGTGTATTTAATTTTCATTCAATTCAAAAACTGAAGCAGTGTAAAATATTTTCCACTAAGCACTTGATTATATGTGCTATATGTCATTAGCGTTAATTAATATTAACATCAGTTGTACCTGTGTATTTTGGTTTTTGGTTTTTGGTTTTGAGACAGGGTCTATCGATACAGTGTAGGCTGGCCTTGAACTCACTATGTAGCCCACGCTGGCCTCAAACTTGTAATAATCCTCCTGCCTCAGCCTCCCAAGTGCTGGGATTACAGGCATGCACCACCATGCCCAGCTTATCTGTGTGGTTTTCTTTTTTCCTTTTCTGTTACAGCTACTACAAATTATAAAACTACATATGTGCAACCCATTATGTTTCTATTGAGCAATGATGTTAAGCTTTTGTCAATCATATTTGACAAAAATCTTTTCTAGTTTCTAGTCTATTTTCACTTTTCATGCAATCTTTTAGTTAGAACATTTAGAACTTCTCTGTCTTCCTGACATTTGAGTAGGGACAGATTTCTTAAAGATGATCCCCGAAATCACAAGACTGAAAAGAAAAGATTGGTAACCTTGGCTTCATCAAAATTTTATCTGAAAATTTACTCCATAACTCCAGAATGTTTGCCTTTCATATTCAAGTCTTCGTTCTATTTGGGTGAGGTGTTTTTTCATGGTGTGAGGTAGGGATCTATGCCTTTTATCTCAGTATAAACTGTCAGTCGGTCTAGCTCCATGTGTTAACCACTTCAGCCTTTCTTGGCCTTGCTGCGCTTGCCAATTTTTCTCATACAAGATCTGTACAACATATCAGTTTGCTTCGGGGTATCCTTTCTGTTCCTTTGGTCTATTTGTCTGTCCTTGCATATACACCATGCTGTCTTAATTACAGTCATTCCATGTTCTTAACACCTGCTGGGGCAAATCATGCTGCTTATAATTTCCTTTTTGGGAAAGTCAAAGCTATTCTTGACCAAGATATTTTGTATAAGTTTTATAATCAGCTGCCAAATTTCTTCCAAAAGGAAAAAAAGAGCAAAACAGAAAACCCTCAGGAGTTTGATAGAAGTGGACTTTAATCAACAAACTAATTTGGAAAGAACTGATGACCATGAAATATTCCATCTTTCTTTCTATACAGATGTTGTGCCCTTCTGTGGTTTAGTATTTTTAATGCTTTTCGATAAATGTTTATAGTTTCCTATTTAGTCTTAAACTATTGTGTTTGCTCTACTTCCAGATACTTTCATTTTTGTTAGGGTTGCAAATGTTATATTTTTGTTCCACTTTCTGTTCATCGTAGAAATGTAATGAACACATGTTGCATGTGTTGCTTTTACATCCATTGCTTGGGTGGCCAGGGCCATCACAGAAGGCCGCAGACTGGGTGGTCAACAACAGAAGCCAACTTTCTCGGTTTTGGAGACTCAGTCCAAGATCAAGGTGACCCGGCGTGGGTTTCTGGTGAGGACTTGCTCCAGTCATGAGCAGGTGGCTTCTTGCTCTCTGTGCACGTGGCCTTTCTTATGCACACAAGCAGAAAGACACACAGATCTCTGGCATCTTTTCCTCTTCCTCTAATGACACACTTATCCTGTTAGACTTGGGCCCCAGCCTTATAACCCTGTTTAACTTGAATCATCTCCTTTAAGGCTGGATTCCAAATACGGTCACACTGGAATTTAGGGGTTCAACATATATGTATTGGGGGGCACAACTTCGCCCAAATACCCACAAACTTGCTAAACTGCCTCATTCGTTCTGATAAATTCTTTTAGGCTTTTCATGTGGACAAGAATATCATCCTTGAAAGACACTCCCGTTTCTCCCTTTCCAATATTTATAACTTTTATTTATTTTTCTTACTTTTTGCATTGAAAATGTGGTTAAATGTTAGAAGGAACGACAGCAGAAACTTTTGTCCTCTTCTTGACTTTAAAAGGAACTACTCTAACATTTTACCGAAGAGTAGGATGTGGCACAAGGTCTGGCAAGTTCTCTTTATCAACTTAAGGAAATTCCTTATGTTTGTTAAGGTCTTCTACAATGATTTGTATTTAATCAGAAGTTGTTTTTTTTTTTTTTTTTTGTAAATATAGTAGTCCCCCTTCCCAAAAGGGATACACTTCAAGACCCTAAGTGGGTGCCTGAAACTGTGGATAGTACTGAATCCTAGATTTACAGTTTTCCTACCTAGCTATCTATGATAAAGCTTAATTTGTAAATACGAACAGTAAGAGATTAACAACAACTGATAGTAACCTAGAACAATTATAACAATATACTGTAATATATATGCACAGTTCCTCTCTCTCTCTGTATCTTGTCTCATACACACCTTCTTGAGATGCGGTGAGATGGTGCTACACCTATGTGACAAGACAAAGAGGGAGAATGACACAGGCATTGTGTTGCAGCAGCATTAGGCTACTATTGACGTTCTGAGAATGTGACGGCTCTTTGCGCATCTGCTTCTCGGCTTCCTGGATTGTTAGTCTCGTGCCTTGGGGTCATTATGAAATAAAATAAGTGTTACTTGGACACGAGTACTGGGTACTGTGACAGTTGGTCCCATACCTCAGTGGTTAAAGGGTGGGCACTGTGTACAGCGTGGAAATGCTGGGCAAAGGGCTGGTTTGCTTCCAGGCAGTATGGAGCAAGACAGTGTAAAACATCATCAGGCTACCCAGACAGCACGTGGTGGAAAACAGCTTATTTCAGGAAGTTTCCACTTATTATTTTTGAACCAGGACTGCAGGTAACTGAAACATTAGAAAGCAAAACCATGAATTGAGGGGGCTGCTGTATTGGGATCGCCATATTGTTTGTCTCTTTTTAGCTATTAATATGGTGAATTTTCCTTTTTTCTTGGTACCGGGAATCAAACTGAGGAGCTCGAGCTTGCTGGGCAAGTGCTGTGCCACTGAGCTATATCCCTGGCCCCCTGACATATTTTCTAAAGTGGATTCTGCCTTGCATATCTGGAATGTGTCTACTTTAATCATGTTTTGTTTTCTTTTATGTATGTTCCTGGATCTAGTGCACTAATATTTTGTTTAGGATTTTTGCATTTCAGTTCATGAATGATATTGACCTGTAATTTTCTAAAATTTAGCAGCTTAGAACAATAAACATTCATTACCCGGCATTTTCTGAGCATGGTCATGGCTGCCATTTCATCCGGAGGCTCAAGTGGGGGAGACCCACTTCCGGATGCACTGGCTGGGATCTCGGAACCCCTCAGGCTGTGGCCTGCAGGCCACGCTCTGTCCCATCTCTGCACTGGAGCTGCTCACGGTATGGCAGCTGGTTTCCCCACAGCCAGGCAGGCCAGGGAGCGAGAGAACGCAGGCCCAAGATGGAAGCCACAGCCTTTTTATAACTTAATTTTTTGACACCATGCCACTGTTGGGGAGATGTGAGTCATTAGACCCAGTCCTCACTCAAGGCCCAGGGAATCAGCCAGGGCAGGAATTCCAGTAGGTGGGATCATGGACAGGAAAAAGAATCTTGACCAACATCAGTCCTCTCCCACTGAGCAAGCTCCCCACCCCTCTTCTCCCTGCCCTGCTCACAACCATGAAGCAGGGAACCTGGCTTTTAGTATCAGGCAGCATTCACGAGCCATGTGACTGTGGGGAGATTATTGGAACTCGCTCTTTCCCATGTGGGAATGGCTTTGCTGTTTGAAAGAACGGAATGCTTGAATGTGATAGATCAGCCCCAGAGTGGCTGTGTTCATAATCTTTCTGACCCTGTAACAAAATACCTGAGGCAATCAGTGTATAAAGAGAAAAGTCTTATCTGGCTCATCATTCTGGAAGTTCTAGTCTAAGACTGGGTGGCCCCTTTGTTTGGGGTCTGTAGTGAGGAGACCAGATGACAATGCTGTGGAGCACCTGGTGGACCAGAACTCTTATCTCATGAGCCAGGAGACAGAGGGAGATTGAAAGAGAGAGGGAGAGGGAGAGAGAGAGAGAGAGGTTCCCAAGCCCCTTCCAGGGCTCTGTCCCCCAGGACCTAGGACCTCCCGCAAGGCCCCACCTCCCAAAGACTCCAGCCTCACAGTGGCACCACTTGGGGCCAAGCCTTTAACACATGCATGGACTTAGGGGAAAACCACAACATCCAAATGGTAGCAGTGGATCCAAAAAAGAAGGGCAGAACAAAGGGATGTGAGGCGACTCTGTGTAAGGAAATGGGTGTAAGATTTTCCCCCAAGAAGAAGGAGGCAGGAAGTGGAGGGGCCTCATACACAAGAACATCTGATATTTCATGTTATGCTCTTTGCTAAATAAGTACATGCTACTCAAATCTGACACACTGAAAAGCGACTATGCGTGTGTGGATTGTGTGCGGCTCTTTAGCTTATTCCTTATTCGGCCTTTCTGAAGTGAGAAAGGAAGGTTTCATGTCTCAGTGGGTCTTAAGAAGCCCCCTTCTCCCAGAGAAGGAGGGGGCAGAGTCCTAAAAGTCCCTGAGAAGCCTTCTTCTCACAAGAGGCTGAGGCCTTCCAGTTGTCAGGCCTTCCAGTTGTCAGGCCTTCTGTTTGTTGGGCCTTCTGGTTGTCAGGCCTTCCGGCTGCTCCTGGCATCATCTCTCCTCTCCTCCAGCCTTGGTGTTATACACAGTCCCGGGAGCCACCTCTCCCTTCCCCTGGGACAGAAGTCAACTGCGTTGGTGGATACTGAGGGGTGCAGAGATGTCCCATGTTAGGCCCCACAGGCAAACCCCGGGAACTCCCAGCGTGCTTTCTGCGGGAAGCAGCCACCGGGTGGTAGAAGCCCAAGTCAAGGATACTGGAGAGAGTCTGACGCAATCCCATGGTTGGGAACATTCTTGGAACATCTCTGTTCAGAGTCCGCAATTAGGGCTGCGGGGCTTCTGTGAAGCTGTTCCAGGAGATGGGCCGCCTTGGGAACTGTGCCGTTTTATCTCGAGATGGGGATCTGGAGCCTGAGCCCCAGCCCTATGAAGTTACAACCAACGCGATGCTTTTTCCACTGCATGAAACAAATCTGAAACATGCACATACGTATATTTTGCCTTGAGCTTGGGAACACATACAAACCCCAGTGACTGCGAGTGCAGTGGTCTCCACTTCTACTTTGTTCACCCACGTTCTGCATTTCAGATGACCGGGAGTTGAGCAGGAGCTCAACTGTTGTCATTTCCTGGGAATGTCTTGGACGAGACATGGGTGTCCCCACTCCTGCCATCCACACTGGATAATGGTGGCCATCGCTAGGTGACAGCCACCTCTCCCACACCAGGCCATAGCTGTTCCTCCATGAGCTCCTGGGGCAGACTGGTCATCCACAGAGTGGCCTTTCTGGCCCAGGACATTTTATTTTTCCCTCTTGCTCCACAGCTTTGTTGCATCCACAGATGAGAGCACACACGACGTCAGAGCAGCGTTGCGCAGCCGTCTCCCCAGCCTACTCCAAAGTCTCAGATCCACAGGATATGAAGCAGCGGGCTCTACAGCAACACAAAACAAAAGCACTTATTACCTGCAGATTCAAATAGAATTGTTGAAAGTTCTGATTCTTTTCATGCAGGACTTCTCAGAGCCCTTAGTATGCAAAAATGCCTTGTGAGTTTCTATGACTGAGATCTAGTACATCGCATTTCCCACAGAGAGGACCGCAAAGCCCAGGGTTGGTGGCATCTGTTGATTTGCTTGCCTGACACCTCTGCCTTCTTCTTCCAGGGAAGCAGCTGAGTCTGTCCCTTCTCCAACACCCTCATCACAAAAATAAACAGTTATTCGGGCCTGGCCTGAAGGAGTCCCCCTTGGAAATTCTCTGCCAGCTCTATTTGTGAGAAAGTCCTCTTTCTGTCGTGATCCCCGGGCAGAAGGGACACGGGCACTGAGGCCAAGAAATGCACCCTGGCAACACAGTCGTGCTTGGATCCAACCATGACTGAAGCTGTCTCTCCCCAGACTTGGCCTCGGTTTGTGTCCCTAAGAGCCCTGGCAAACACAGCAAATACCCATGGGACAGCAGTCCATGAACCCCTCTCAGGGATGCAGGTCATGCTTAAAGCTCTTCCAACTGTAAGAACAGGAGCCCCCATTCAAAATGGCCCCAACAGGAAATAGCACAGATTCTTCTTGCCCAAACGGAAGTCCTGGCAGGGTGGCCTCCGGGTGGGCACATTCAGCTGCTCCGTGGTGCATCAAGGGGCTGGCTTTTGCTGGGTGTCCACCCCCCATGTCAGTGTGTCCCTGGCTGGCCCTCGGCTGCCACAGTCTCAGCCATCCCGTGAAGATGTGACAGCAACAGGGAAGAAGAGAGCCTGTCCCTTCCTGCATCTCGTTACTAGGAGCACCCTTTCCTGCGTGGCTACTGCCAGACCCCTCTTCTCCTCACTGGGACAGTCGGGCCTTGCAGCCATCCCCACGCTGGCCGCTGGCAAGGAAATGAGCTTTGCGTCAGCCGCTCGATCCCGCGGGCTCCCCTCTGACCTCCTACCTGAAGGAGGAGCGCAGCCTCAGAGGCCGACCTGGTGCTGGCAGCTAGGAGTCCACTCGGGGGCCGATGGAGGCCGGCCTGACGGGAGGAGGGCACTGTCGTTTATTCACTGCTTTCTATTAGATAAGAAGCTACAATGGTCAATAAGGCGCAGTTCTTCCCTCCCCATGTGGAAGACACCGGCCCAGAAATGTCCCTGCCACGGGAGCGGCCAGGGCTGTAACTCGGATGGGTTCTGAACATTAGGAACCCCTCCACCCCCACCCCAAGGGGCTTCCTGGACAAAGTCACCCGCAGATGGAAACCTAAGAACAAAAAGGACAAAGAAAGAGGAAGGGACCAGCAGGGAAGCAGAGGGGACAGCACACGTGAAGGCACTGAGGGAGGGAAGAGGACATCGTGAGCAGGCAGTGGCAGAAGGCAGGGCGGCCAGACAGGCAGGGCCCCTTGGGAAGGGCGGGGAGAGGGGCTTCATCCCAGGGACACAGGGATTCCAGAGGGAGTCAAGCCATTTCTCCAGGAAGCAGGAGGTGTCGGGGATGTTTTGTGGCCTCAAGTGGCATATTTGCCAGATTCTGAAGCATGAACAGGACTTTAAAGCCAGGCGGAAGGACCAGAGACATCCTGGACTGGGGCAAGCAAAGGCAGGATGCCAGAAGTGAGTGCCACGCTGAGTGGCCCAGGTGAGGCGGAAGACGGGAGAATGGTGAGCAGGACCACTTAATGGAAAGCGAGGTCGGTTTTCCAGGTCGCTAATGCTTTATTGGATGCAGTACTTCCTGCCATCTCTTCTAAGAAATGAAGCGCCCTCGGTGATAGTCCATTTGCATTTGCGCCGCACACAAGTTTGCAGAGCGCCTCAGCAGAGGGCCCAGGGCAGAGCGAGTAATTCCCAGCTGGCTGAAGAACAAGCTGCAACTGCAAGGCACCTGTGGGTACAGTCACCCAACTGAGACCTGAGCTGCGTGCTGCAGCCTCCTGACTCAGAGGCTCGTGGCTTCTGCAGAGCTGTCCGACTGCCTGTGTCCCCAGCCAGAGTCCTCCAAGTAACAGAGCCTGGGGTCGAGGGCCCTGGGGAAGGGGCATCCAGTGGCCAGGCGTACCCTGAGAAAGAGCCCTAGATGCAGGGCCCCAGGATGCAGTTCACACCCCGAAAGCAACCGGTGGGAAACGGTAAGCAGATAGCCCAGGCGGATGGCAAATGTCATGCTCAGTGGAAAGCCAGGCTGCTCAGCATTTTCTTCTGCTTTCCCATGGCCACCAAGCCCCAGCCTCGCTGGGGAAACTGAGGTAGGCTGCTGGGCTCCACACGTCACTGCAGTCTTAACCGTTGGAAGGTGTTCATAGGGACTATCCTGCCAGAGCCTGGCTCCAGCCCCCTGGGGGGACAGAGGAGCAGGAATGGGGGGAGCAGTCCCCACAGGGCTTAGTCTACACTGAGCTGAAGTGATCCGCACACCCAGCACAAGACAATCCGGCCCAGCTACACTCAGCACATGCACGGGGGCGCTGGGAAGGCCCAGGAGCAGCCCAGGCCCTGCTGCCAATGCAGAGGAGCCTGTCCTGCCTTCCAGAAGCTTCCAGCAGGGGAGACAGAGGGGGTGACAGAGGGACACAGCACATACTTAGACGTCTGCCTGCATTCCTGCCTCTGCACAGGACTGCAAGGCCCGAGGGTGGGGACTGTGCCCCTGCTCTCTCCAGACACAGAAGGTGGCAGGTTATAGCTGCGGAAGCATTTGTTAGGCCAATAATATTAAAGTTGGCAATTTGGTAATTTAATAAAGGATTTTGCCTGAGGTCATACAGCTACCATAGTAAATTGTAGAACCTGCATTTGAATTCTGTCCTTGCTTTCTCTCTCTCCCCCCTCCACCTCTCCCTCATTCCCAAACAAGGCAGGCAGGTGTCCCTACAGACACGCACCCTTGGTCCCCGGGCTCCCGCAGAGACCCAGAGCCTGCCGGGGACACATGCTCACCACTGGCAGCTCCAGAGCACGGGATGCCTGCTCAGGTCAGGGCTCCTTGTCCCCTTGAGCAGTGTCAACGACACCATGTGTGGAGGGGCCCTGCATGCTGAGCCTCAAGTCCCTGCTCACCTCGTCCTGGGCATCCACCATGTGCCATGTAGAGCTACTGAGGCTGAAGGCTTGGGCTCTGCACCTCAATCTCAACTTCTCCTCTAGAGGAAGGTGACACAGGAAGTCATCTGCATCACTGAGCCTCAGTGTCCTCATCTGTGAAATGGGCAGAATGAAGCCTGACCCACATACGTCCCTCTAATGATGATTGCCAGCAGAGATGCACAATGAACCATGGTGGAAGGAATGAAGGAAGAGAATGGACAACAGTAAATACCATTACTCACAAGATAATTTCATTGTTACATGCTCTTCAGCCCTTCTCCACCAAAGGCTCAGGCGTGGCTTAGATGGCACCATGCCCGAGGGGCAGCAATTCACAACTGGGAACCACGCCAAGGCAAGCCCTTGTTGTCTTCAGTGCCCCACAGGATCTAAGTTATAAGAGTTGTTGGATGGAAATGCCTTCTGGGGTGACTGGCCCTGTAGAGCAATGGGTTCACACAGGTTTATCCACACTCTTGGAGACTCTGATTGTGGCCTGAACGTCTTTCTACTGCAGGCCATGGGGGCTGCTGTAAAGTTTTCAAAGTTCATTGCATTCTGAGACCTTAGCCCATTGCACAGAATTTCAAGCTAAGGGAAGAAATTGCTGAGGATGCCCAGCTAAGGCAAGTCAGCACTGGGGGTCTTGCCAACTGCCGCTGGAGCCAGGAGGGACAGAGGAGGGCTTCTGGCTCCATCTGTCACCAACAGGAGTTTCTCTGAGAAGTTCCCTTGTGCAGGGGCCACAGCCTTTGCAAGTTTGGGTCTCTCATTGGTAGAATAGAAGGATGAGCAGGAATATATGCTCCTTGCCACTGTGGGGAAGGGATCAGAAGATGAGGAGGAGAGTGCTTTATAAGCTGGGAAGTGATGGACACACGCCTGCATGGGCCCAGGGTCTGCACTGGGATGTGTCCAAAATGCTCATACCTGTCCACCTGGAATTCCTATGGTCCTCCTCAAAATCCATCCTCCTGCAGCTTCTCCCATCTCCACGCATGGTGTGAATTTTTCAGGCCAAAACTAAGAGTTACTTTGACTTCGACCCTATCTCTCCTGATCCACATCCATCCCATCCTCCCAAACTTGGAAATGTCTGTGTAAATAGTCCACTTCCCCCAATCTCTTCCTCCCCACCAGCTCTGTGGTCCAAGCCATCACCTCTCTGCCTTGTCATGGCATAAATATGAAGTGCCCCTCACACTCATGTATCAAAGGCTTGATCACTGGTGCAGCATGGTTCAAATGCAGGGCCTAGAGAGCTGACTGGTTCATGAGGGATTTAACTTCACCTGTGGATTGATTGACTGATGAGATCTTAATTTTATGGCATTATTAGAGGTAATGGAAACTTAGGAAGGGTGGTCTAGTTGAAGAGAGTAGACTATGAGGTTGACCTTAGGGACTATATCTTGTCCCACTCCCCTTCTTTCTTGGCTATTTCTCTCCTTCTTTGCTTCCTGCCTGCCAGGAGGTGAGCATATTTCCTCCACTGCACCCTTCCACCATCATGTTTCTGTCTTGCTACAGCCCCAAAGCCAACGGTGCCATGGATTGGAACCTCTGAAACCGCGAGCCAAAATAAACTTTTTCTTCTTTAAGATGCTTTCCTTGGGTATTTGGTCACAGTAATGACCAAATTTTTTGCTAATGCATCCTGGTATCTTTTTTCCTCACAGTTTTATTGAGTGTCTTAGTTAGTGGGACAAAATACCCAACACCCACAAGTTAAAGGAGGAAAGGTTTATTTTAGGTCACACTTAGTAGAGGTTTCAGTCCACAGTCGGCTCCAAGGCAGGGCAGCATGCAGAGAGGCATGGCAGAGGAGAAACAGTTCATAGTGTGGCAGACAGGAAGCAGTGAGGCAGTGAGCCTTCCTTTCCCTTTTTATTCCATTCAAGCAACAAGCCTATTGGTTGGTGCCACCCACACCCAGAGTGGGTCTTCCCTTTATCCATATTCAGAACCATGCTGAACCAATCAATGAACTAATTAGTATCACACATCTGTAATCTAGTATCACACACCCATGATCCAGTCACCTCCCCAAAGCCTCACCTATAAGCATACGAGGCTTTCAGGGGAACATCTAGATATAAGCCATAACATTAAGATAGTATTCAGAATTCCCTCAAAGTATACAGTTCTGTGGTTTCTAGTATCTTCATAGAGAGTACAAACATTAGTTACTGTGATCTAATTTTAGAAGCTTTTCATCACCCCCTCAAAAAATCTTTCCATACATTAGCAGTAACTTCCTATCTCCTTCCCCTCCCCCAGCTGCAGGCAGTGACTAATCTTTTTCTTGTCCCCAAAAGTGAGATTATTCTGAACATTCTATATGAATAGGTTCATAGTTAACATAGGCTCCTCCATGCTGTGGCATACATTAGTATGTCAGTCCTTTTTTGTGGCCCGATAATATTCTATTATTTGGATAGACCACATTTTTTTCATTCATTCATTCATGGCCATCGGGTTGTTCCCCACTTTATTCGCTGTTAGAAATAACGAAGCTGTCAACACTCCCATACAGATTTTTGACTGGCCATGTGTTTTCACCTTTCTTGAGTACAGACCTAGGAGCAGGATTCCCGGGTTGCATGGTAACTCCATGTTTAAACAGTTGAAGGATTGCCAGACATTTTCAAAGCAATTGCACCATTCTACGTTCCCACCAGCATGGTATGATGAAGGTCCTGCTCTTCCAGGTGCGAAATAGTAAGTACCTCATTGGGTTTTGATTTGCAGTTCTCCGAAGAGTAATAATATTGAGCTCTTGTCCTGCAATTGGCCATTTATGTCTCTTCCTTGGAAAATTGTCCATTTAAGTCCTTTGTTTTTAATTGAATTCTATGTCTTCGTACTACTGAGTTGATTTGTTGTGAGACATTCTCTCATGTACTTTAAGTCATTTCTATCTTATTGCTAATACCTAATACACTGTAAATGGAAATAGTTGGAAATAGTTGCTGCACTGTGTTGCTTAGGGAATAACGACAAGGAAAAAAGTCTGTGTGTTCAGTGCAGATGCAATCTTTAAAAATATTTTCAATCTGCAGTTGGTTGAATCTGCGGGTGAAGAATCCATGGGTAAGGAGGGCCAACCACAGATGGATTAGAGATAATAGAGAGGATAGAGAGAGATAGACACAGCTCCAATTGGTTCTGGAAAGTTTTTGTTGATCCATTAAAGGTCCATCTCATTTCAGGAGGATAGAGTTTCCTCAAAGGCAGGAGCCACCCCGAACTGCCCTGTCTGCTTCCCTGCACCTCTTCCAATACCCCTGTGACGCTGGACATTAGGAGGTCCCCAAGAGGCCTGGTGACTGCAGTCATATGCCAGCAAGTATCTCTGGGTCTCGGTGGATCTTAGTCCCTTTGCAACTGTGCACAAAAGGGAAAAGGAGCCTATCTGTGCCCCAGGTTTCCAATCTGTTTCCTTTAAAACCAGTGAAGTTTACATCATAAGGGGAGCCTCTCACAGACAGCGGCCTTTATCCCATTGAAATTGAGTCTGTAAATGCAAAACATTAAAAAAATAATGAATTGGTATTTGATATTCCTATATTTCAATATTCCTTTGATATTCCAATATGAAACTTAAACTGCTGGGGTTTTATGCATTCTTCGTCTTCCCTTTGATTTGGCTCAACTTGCTGCTTTGAATAGGTTTGCTTTAATCACTGGACCATGGAGCAGGAGGGACATGCATCTTGCTGGAGGAGGGGCTGGGGGTACAGCCATCTGGGCCCAGAAAATGACTGCCTCCCTCGAGTCACTGCATCTTCCTGCTGGAACCCGGCTGGAGGCGCTGCCAGGCCCCCAGGGAGGGGCAGGCGCTGCTGGCTTTGCTCCAAAGAGGATGCTTGAGCCCCTACCTTAGAGTTCAAAGGCAGAAGAGCAGAAAGCACAGTTGCAGAATCCTCAGCAGGTGCCAGGACCAGTGACAATTTCCTGGGACCTCTGATGGGCAGCTGATGCGGAACTTGAATGTCCGGAGTACCACTGCCGGGTTCCGTACTGGGGAAATGGGGAGACACATGGGCGCAATCTGTCACTGAGTTCAGCAGCCTTGATCCTGAAGAGCAGACACAACCTGAGGGCCATGGTGGGTGACAGTGTCAGTGACATAGGGAGGGTCGTGACGATCACCCCAGTGGCCTGTGTCAGTGAGGCCCTGACTGTATGTCAGGCACGGTGCTAAGGCTGGCTGAAGCAGACTCTTGTGTGCAGGGCGTGGGGGAGTCATTCAGATGGCGCCAGGAAGAACAAGTAGGGGACTGGGAAGCAGAGACAAGAGGGTCAGGGAAGGGTGGACCTTCCTTGAGGGGCACTCCCTGGGACACTTGGGACTCAGCCCAGAATTGCCCTGTGGGAGGCCCATGCTTTTCTCATTGCTCCTCAGCCCCAGGGACCTCATTTCCCCATAGAGGCAGTAACTGTCTGCAATCCTATGTGACAATTCCCTGCAATAAGGGACAAACCCGCCACAGTCACCCGGGGACCAGGAAACACCTCAGACAGATCCACAGAGTGACGCAGGGCCACTGCAGCTGGAGTGGACGATGCAGCCGCAGGGGACTTCAGAAATGGCTGAGGAGATACGGGGCCGGACAGAAGAGGATCTGCTCAAAAATTGTGGGGTCCATATTTTTATTAAGCTCATTTGCTACAGATGGCATGCGGGCTGAAGGACAGGGCTGGGCCTTTGCCCAGCCAGATGTCCATGAACGACCACCCAGTGTTCGCTCAGCACCTCCACGATGCTTGCCATGGCGTCTGTCCCATGCTTAGCCTCCCTGCACCTCCGCCAGGGACGGAGAAGGAGCTCACATCTTCTGCACTCCGGTGGGTTCCTCCCCCACATTTCTGAGCACAGGTCACTCCCAAAGGGACACCTGCAGCTGGCGGGCTTTCCGTGAGGGACTGGCTTGGCTCTACCATGTGTCAGGGCAGGTGGAAAGCGCAGGAGCCATGGCTCCCCTACCATGCTGCCTGCACAGGGGCTGCTCTCTGGAGCCTGCTGGAAGGAAGTGGGGGGTTGGAGCATGGGGCGCTGGCTTCTCCACTTAGGTTTTCCACTTAGCCGGCGTAGGACTCTCTTCTCACCAAGCCTTCCCACCTGGGATCCCACTCCTCCTCCCAGTGCTTCAAGGCCACGCCCCATCCCAAGTCCCAGTTGCTGCAGAAAAGTCGCACAGGATGGAAGCCTTACCCAGACTCACTTGGGCAAAAAGAGGATTAGTCAAGCCCAGGAGGGCTCCCAAGGCGGCTCCACCTCTAGGCACAGGTTGGCCCAGGAGCACCACGGTGTCTGAGGAATGTGGCCCTCTCTGTATCTGCCTCCCTACGCAGGCTCTCCCACTCAGGGTCCCCAACAGCCCTGGACTTACAGTCCACCCGCATAGCTGAGGGCACAGCCTCCTTCTGGAAAGATTCAGTCAAGGGCAAAGCAGAGCTCCCAAGGACAGAGCAAGATCACACGTCCACTTCTGTCCTGGCCATGGCCAAGAGGAGGCTGCCCTCTGGGTCACCTCCTGGGGTCTAGATTAGCATCAGCTCCAGATGAACCCTATGGCTGAGGATGGCAGGTCCCCAGAAGAAACCGAGGCAGATAATTCCAGGAGGATTGCTGACTCGGAGAGGGGAAGCTGCCACTCTGCATGTGGCACGCACAGTGAGGGACACTGTGCTGGTCAGAGGTCTCAGAGCAACACTAGGATGCGCATGGGTTCTTTGGAGACATTGTCTGATTAGTTCCAGACATCGCAATAAAGCAAAGCTCACGAAGTTATATTTATCTGACTTTTCTGGAGAAGTTATGTTTACCCGAGACTGTAACCTGTCAAGTGTGCAGTAGCAACATAGCGTGCATACCTGAAATTCAAAGACACTTGGTTGCTTGAAAATGCTAATGACCATCTGAGCCTTGAGCGAGCTGCAATGCTTTTGCTGGCGGAGGGTTTTGGCTCCGCTCTGATGGCTGCTGACTGAACAGGGCAGTGGTGGCTAAAGACTGAGGTGCCTGGCAGTTTCTTAAGACAGCACTGAAGTGGGCCACGTTGATGGGCTACTCCGGTAAAGGATTTCTCTGCAGCATGTGGAGGGGTCAGATAGCATTTTGCCCATAGTACAATTTCTTTCAAAACTGGAGTCCGTCCTACCAAATCCTGCCATGCTTTATCAACTAAGATTATGTGATAGGAGACATCCTTGTTGTCATTTCAATGATGTTCACAGTGTCTTCACCCAGAGTGGTCCCATCTCAAGAGACTTTCCTCTTTGCTCGTCTGTATAATCAACTCCTCGTCAGTTGAAGTTCAATCGAGAGCTGGCACCAATGGCAGCAATTCAGGCCCCACCTCTCTTAGCTCTCCTGCTTTTCCCTCACCTCACACCTGCTATTCCTTCTGCCACTGATATCTTGAAATTTTAGAATCACCCTTGAGGGATGGAATCCACTTCTCCAAGCACTTGTTAATGAGGACATTTTGTCCTTCCCCCCTAAATATCTTGATGGCATCTAGGGTAGTGAATCCTTCCCAGAAGGTTCTCGGTTTACTTGGCCTGGGTTCATCAGAGGAATCACTGTGTACAGCAGCTTATAAAATAGATTTCTTAAGACTTGAAAGTCTAAGTTACTCTGTGATCCACGACCTGTAGAATGGATGCTATGAACACAACATGAAAACAACATTAATCTTGTTCATCTCCATCCGGGCTCTTGGGTGAGCAGGTACATTGACAGTGAGGGGGGATAGTTTGAAAGGAATCTTTTTTTCTGAGCAGTTGGCCTCAACCATGGGCTTAAAACATTCAGAAGCCGCATTGTAAGCAGATGTGCTGTCGCCCAGCCTTGCTGTCCCCTTGAGAGAGCACATGCAGAGTGGCTCTTGTGCATTTCTTACGGGCCCTGGGCACCTGAGCATTAACTTCAACCCCAGGTCCCCAGCCACAGTCTTCCCTGTCCTTTGGAGCTGTGACTTCTTTTGCTCTGGATTAGACTTTGGCTAAAGGGAGGGCTGTGGCTGGCTTGATCCTCAAGCTGGGCCACTAAAACTTTCTCCATCTTAGCCACATAACTGTTTTGCTTTCTGTGTCAGCCAGAAGCCCCCACCATTTCCAGGCTGCAAGCTGCAAAGGCCCAGGAGAGTCTGTGGTGTAACAGCCTTGCCATGCCCTCTGGGTTGGATGGTGACCGCCCACATCGGGGAGGGTGGGTCCTTCTTACTCATCTACAACCAAAATGCTAGTCTCCGCCAGACAGACCCTCGTGAACTCACCCAGGTTAATGTCTTACCAGCCACCTGGGCACCTGACCCAGTCAGATGGGCACAAAATTTGATCATCACAGATGCGCACACTCACACTTCCTGGGGAGGAAAAGAGCATTTGCGAGAGTGAGGGGAGGGTTTTGTGTGTGTGTGTGTGTGTGTGTGTGTGTGATTGTGTGTGCATGCATGGGGCTAGTGAGGATGTGTGAATACCTGGAAGATGGGAGCTCAGAGGGCTGAGAGGGCCTGCGGGGTCAGCCTGGTGAGCGGGGGCAGCCTGGTGAGTGGGGCCAGCCCTCCCAGAGGACAAACACAGGCTGAGTCTTCCTGCTGCCCTGCCTTTCCTCGAGGCATCCAGCAGGCTCTGGGAGGGAGGACAGCAAGTGGAGCAGCATGGGGACAGATGAGCCATTGAAATGCACCCTCATTAAGCCAGCAAGGAGTGCACACTGCATCCACAGCAGCAAACACCCAGGGCCCATGGTTCTCCATCTCCTAGGACAGCGCCCAGGAGGGGCCTCGATTTGCCGCACCTCTGAAAGAGTACCCTGGGGCAGGGGTAGGGCTCTTGGCTCCAGCCCCTCGGGGCTCCAGTGCGTCATTGCTGCACTCCTGAGTCCTGCCCTTCCTTTCCCCAGAGGTTCCAGCTGCTTTGCTTTTCTTTAAACGGCGCCTTCAGTGTCCTTGGGCTCTGTGCCTGTTTACAGGGCAGAGGAAAAATCAAACAAACATTCTAGAGAAGGAATTCGGTCCAGGCTGGGGCGAGGGTCTAGCATCCTTCACCCTCCCAGGCAATCTAGGACCAGGGAGGGTGCCATGCAAGGGGCACATGGGAGGGCGCACGGTCGGGACATGTGGCAAGCCACCAAGGGGCTGGGCGGATGCTGGGGACCACTCCTGTCTCACATCCACTTTAACCTGCGTCTCAGCCCTGAGCCACCCTCTCAGACCCCAGGCTGCAGGCTCTGCCTCTGGAAGCCTCTGTGACACGGGGTTTGGGTCCTTACAGGAGGCCACAGCCCAGCCGGGCTGAGGAAGCCCAGCCCTGGGTCCCCACAGACCACCCTGTGGTGCGCCAAACAGTGTCCTCATAATATCCTGACCCTCTGCATCCTGGGAGGTCCCCACAGTGCCGGACACCCAGCAGCACCCTGTGTCACCTCATCTGATCCCCTCCACCCCGAGATGGGCCCTGGGCTCATGTGCATGACACAGATGAGGACAAAAGGAGTGACAGGCTGGACCCAGACACTGTCACCCTGTCACACTGCCTCTTGCCTCCCTGAAGGGCTATCCTTGGGATAAAGGAAGGGCGGGTCCTGTGTGTCCCCAACCACTGACCTAAGACCAAGAAGAGAGCCTTCCACACCACGGCTGTGTCCACGCTACAGAACCTCTGCAGGTGGTGAGCTCATGGTCAGGTGGGACAGCCAACAGGGCTGGCCTGGGTGGCCAGGAGGGGTCTCAAAACGCTCTGCATCCAGAGTCCAAAGGGCTCCTTCCTCCTGTGGACTGCGCCCCCTCTCTCTCTGACAACGGCCAGACTGGCCACCACTCACAGACATGGCGGTGACACTTCAGAAGGGCAAGGGAATGAGGGCGCCATCTTCCGGTGGCCACTTGCCTTGCGATGGACATCCTGCCCCTGTGCCCCTTCTGTGGCACACAAGCAGAGTCACTGACATGAGTTCTCAGCTAGGGGTTTGCGTTGTCAGAGGTAAAGTCCGATGTGTGGCGAATGTCTCTAGATTCACCAGTAATAACCTCCCACGGGGTCCCCCTGAGGAAGTTGTATGTTACCAAATAATAAATACAATATCTCCACCTATGTTCAGGAGCTTTGGACAGCCAAGAGAGACCCCAGGGGACCCCAAAAACCTTCAGACAGAATCTGTTGGGCTCGTCTAGCCTCAGCGAAGGGCCTGCCGGAAGCCTGAACAGCCAAATCTCTTCAGTACAAAGCGCCAGCAACTGAGAGATTTAACAACAGCTTTTGGAGAAAGGATTGGGACGAAGAACTCACAATGCCAAAGGTACACGCGGAGGAAAGGTGCAGCCTGATTTAAAAAGTGGTTAAAAAAAAAAAAAGTAGTTAAAAGCAGGAGGGGAAGAGAAAGAACATCCATCTCCAACAAAGATGTGGGAAGTGTCTGTCCACTGAGACCCGCGAAGTCACATTTCCTCCCCTTTTCCCTGGGGATGAGATTTTCAAAGCTCCAAAACCCATGTAGCACAAACCACAAACCCTAAAAAGCAAACGGTAAGCTCACATTTCACACCCCAGTTCCAACAAACCCAAGCACCCCAACAGCTGCCCTAGCATGGAGTGTCGGCCTGTACTACACCCTGTCCAACCTATCCCAGAGTCCCTCCCTGGCCACTCCATGCCCTCACAGAGTGTCCTCTTTGCCACCCAGCCCTATGCACTGTCCCAGGACAGGAGTCTCTCAAGGAAATTCAAGATAAGGGAAGAAACCCAAGGCTCCTTGGAGCAGGACTCTGGAGCAGGACTCTGCAGCAGGCACCTTGCTCAAGGCTGCCCGGCAAAGCTAAAGGAGACCCCACTCCTGCACCCATGGGAGATGAGAAGAGGATGAGAACAAGTTGGGAGCCTCTGCAGCAGCCACCGTGTGCAGTGTCACCCACATGATGTCATGCGGAGTCCTCACAACAATGCAGCCCAGCCTACACCCATATCCGCACCTGCACCTGCACCCACTGCTCACATTGGTTCTACTTCCTGGATGGCAGCCTGCCCACCTGCCCAATCTTCCAGTACCAAGTCCTTAGATGAGATCTCCAGGGTCACCATGACTTCCCAGCAGACTCCCCTGATGGTCTGCATAGCAGCAAGTTTGATCTTTATAAAACACAAACTAGAAAATGCCCTTCCCCGGCTTAATATGCCCCAGGGGCTTCCCATGCCTTGAAGATCAAATGCTCCTCCCGCAGGACCCGAGGGCGCTCCTGGCCACCCTGGCTGGCCTTGTGTCAGACCTCCTGCTTCCTGTCCATCCTTCCAAGACATGCGCCCATGCCAGCCTCAGGGCCTTTGCACATGCTGTTCCCGGGCCTGGCACTCCACTCCCCTGCACTAAGAGCCAGCACCTTGTCTTGTTCACTTCCTGTGGCAACCAAAACGTACAGAGTTAAATTCATTCCCAGAACCCTGCCCTTCGTCCTTGCAGCCTTCGTGACGAGTTCTGCTCTGTTAATGTTCGTCTCCTCCACTAAGCCCCGCGCTCACGGAGCCTGGGATGACCTAGTGTGTTCACTGTTGTGTGGCTGTCACTGCACAGTTGGTGCCGCACACATGTGCTGAATTAACGAGTATGGACAGCACTGCCACAAGCACCCAGCGGGGCGAGCCCCCTGCTCACGGGACAAAGCTAGGCGTCGTCCTTGGTCCCACTGAGTAGAGCTGACCATTTTGATGGAATTTGCTCAAGCTGTGGTAGATCCGTCCCATGGGCCACTACGAAGTAATAAAAAAGGACTGACTCCCAATCGGTGCCGAAACCTGGACGGACTGCAAGGGATCTACACTCAGTGGAAAAACTCCAGCATGCAGGGATGGCACACGGCGTGAGTCCACTGAACACTCGCAACGCGACCGAATTACAGAGGCAGAGAGGAGACAGCGGTTCCAAGGATCAGGCTCAGGGAGGGCCGGGAGACTACACGCGGAAGCACCAGGCCACCCCTTCATCCTGGCAGGGCCATCCGCGTCTCGGTTATAGTGGTGGTCACAGGGATCTATATAAATGGGATAAAATGTCATGCAACTGTACACAAAGATATACGAAAAATGAAACCACATGAATGCATGTGAAAACTGGCGAAATCCAAGAAGAGTCCTCGGTGGAGTTAATTACAGTGTACCGTGACACACAATGCTCTGGTTTGGGTGATACCCTGAGATTATGTAAGATGTCACCCGTGGGCGAAGCTGGGTGAAGGACACACAGGACCGCTTTGTACTATTTTTGCCACTTCTTGTGAGTCTATAATTATTGCAAAAGAAAAAGAAACAGAATCCATGTGCCACCCCAGGCTCAGCCTCTCTGTCCCCACCTTCCCTACCACCACCCTGTGGACACCAGGTGACTTTTGTTCCTCCCACTGCAGTGTCTTTCTCAGCAACTCTCACATGTAGCTGCTCCTCCACCAGGGCACCTGCATGATGCTGGGCCATGGAGACCCACACGATCCCATGGGCTGAAGGGCCCAGTGCCCACAGCTGCCATCTCTCGAGCATGGCTGATATTGATGCGTAGAAGTCAGGCACCCACACCAACGTCTTGTTTTGTACCAGATTTGAGGGAGCAGCCAGTCAGTTTCCAATGTAGTTTATGTAAAGTAAGAAAATTCTCTCTGATCAGTTTAACCTCAGAGCCCAGACCTGGCGCTCTGGCTCTAGGCCTCCAAAGAGGTGCTGGGGGCAATGGCTAGATGGGACCCCACCTGGGAGCCCCTCCTTATGCCCCCATCAGTAAGGATGCAGGGATGAAAGGTCTTCAATTGAACTGTTTTGTCCAAAAGAAGCTGAAAATTTCACACATTAACTGTGCCACAGGCCCTAGGCAAAAAAGACCCTGGTTTAAGTTAAGGGCAGAAACCTGGCCAGGGATCCCTGCATCAGACCGTCAGAATGATGCCCAAGGAAGCCGGCTTGGGTTTGCGGCTCCAGGATGAGATGGCAGTTCTGGTTTGGGTCCAATCCAGATGCTGGTGGGGTAATCAAAAAAAGAAGAGAATTCCCAATGTGTGGCCACACAGCAAGCAACAACTATATCTACACTAACACAGGACTGCATGGGCACCATGTTGTTTTAACCCTTGGCTAGACCCCGTGTATTGATGTCTACACAGGCAAAGGGCTGGCAGAGACAGGGAGGGTCTGAAGAGGATCGAGTAACTGGCTTGGCCCAGTGCACCTGATCAGGAGCCTGCAGGGCCCTGGTCTTGGCTCTGCCCCGGATTCACTGTGTGGCCCTAGGTAAGGTCCCTGCTCTCCCTGGGCCTTGGTTTCTCTGACTTTAAAGTGCACTGGCCTCTGAGGTCCTTGTCTGACCCACACAATGATCTACACCAGAGCTTCTCAGCCACAGCCCTGTGGACCTGGAGCCAGGGGACTCTCTGTTGCAGGGAGCTGTCCTGTGTGCTATAGGACATTTAGCAGCAGCCCTGGCCTCTACTCACCAAATGCCATGAGCGGTGCCTCCCACCCACCCACAGGCATTGCCAAATGTCCCCTGGTGGGTAACTTGCCCTGTCCCAGACGCATGGGCTCTCATCTGAGCAGCGGTTAGGCCAGACCCTTGACTGAGGCGGAAGCCCTGGTTCCTCCTCCTCCTGCAGCCTGGGTCCCAGCTGTGCGCCACCGCCTCCTGTGGTGGGTGCTCCTAGCAGGGTCTTTCCCTCCAGGACAGCACTTCTCGTCCCAAAGGTCTTGTTGCTGGTGCTGCCAGCACTCAGGAGGCTGAGGCAAGAGGATCATGAGTTCGAGGCCTGGGTGCCATACGGAGTTCAAGACCATCCTGAACTACACAGTGAGACCCTGTCTCCAAACAAACAAAAAAAAAGAAAAGAAATAGAATCACAAGCAGGGTGTGATAGCGCACACCCATAATCACAGCACTCATGAGGCTGAGGGGGAGGATCGCTGCAAGTTTGAGACAATCCTGGGCTACATAGTGAGTTTAAAGCTAGCCTGAACTACACAGCAAGACTGTCTAACAAAAAAAAAAAAAAAAAAGAAGAAGAGAGAAAGAGAAAGAAGACAGAAGGAAAGAAAGAAGAAAGAGCGAGAGAAAGGAAGAAAGAAAGAAGAAAAGAAAGAAAGAAGAAAAGAAAAAGAAAGAAAGAAAGAAAGAAAGAAAGAAAGAAAGAAAGAAAGAAAGAAAGAAAGAATGAATGAATCACAAACTACCCAGGACATTGGGCTAGGAGGTACACTACCGGCAGGAGGGTACCCTTATTAACCTGTGCCCCTCAAACTGCCAGCAAGGACAGCGCTTCCCTCCATCTTTCTTCATGGTGCTCATCGTCACAAGTAGCGTCCCCACCTCTTTCTCTGAGCCTGCCCCCAGCCACCTTTGCTGAGGCGCGATCATCAGCGTGATCTTCGACATCCACAGTGCTATAAATGAACACATTAATCCACACATAAACCCAAGCTGGAAAATAACGCATTCCAATGCGCACGCGTGCAAACCAGACGATATTCATGGTGGTAGAAATTGCTTCACGAGTCCTTCTAACAACTACCTGGGGATGGCTGGCTTTTGTAATTACTAGGTGACCCTTCGACATGGCCATTACACACGAAGTGACGTCCCTGCCTGAGTCCTGGTCTGACATGGGGGCTCCCTGCCTGCCCCTGGAGACCCCTGAGGCCCTGGGCCTTGGCCCTGAGCTTTGGCCAATGTCTCACTTGGACACTGTTGCAAGACTGTCCTACCCCGTGGTGGCCCTGCCTCATCTCCACGGTGTCCCCTCACTCTGGCCCTAAACGCCCCCCCCAGTGCTGGCCTCCCAGCTTGCTCCAGCTGGAGTCACTGCCCCAAGTTTACAAGGATGGCCCCCCGCTATTTCCAGTTTTCACTCAAAGGCTCAGTTGTCCATTAGACCTTCCTTGGCCACCCTTCGCATGGCATGAGAAGGCAGAGCACTAAGAAGATCCCCACAAGGAAAATAGAATCCATAAAAGAAAAGGCCCGGGCGTGGTGGTGCCCACCTGTAATCCCAGCATCCTGGGAGGCTGCAGCAGGAGCATTGTAAATTCAAGCCCAGCTTTGGCCACCTTGCAATTTAGCGAGACTGTCTCAAAAAAAAAAAAAAAAAAGGAAAAGAAAAGAAAGGAAAAAGAGCTGAGAGTGTAGCTCCCAGGCTCAATTTTCAGTACTAAAAAAAAAGGTAAGACACAGGAAAAGAACTTTCCCAAGAGCCTGACACTTTATCAACATCTCATCTACTCAGGTGAACCAATGAGGCAGGCGCTGTGCTCCCCATCTCGGAGGTGAAATCCAAAGCGCCGAGGACTGAAGGCCAAGGTCGTGGAACTGGTACAGAGAGAGCCAGGATGAATTCAAGTCTGCCCTGTTCCACAGCCACGGCCCTTGTCTGGAGGATTGGATAGAAAACCAGACCTGCTTGGCCGTGAGCCTTCCAGCTGTGTCCGACCCTGGGATTCTGAAGGCCTGTGTGTTGAGGTGTTGGACCGCGGTCCACGCGGGTGCCCTGGAGCCCCAGGCTGGGTTCCCCACCAACGAGAGCCCAAGGCCTGAGCCCTAGCCCTGCTCTGCCCATTCAAGCTGTCTGCTCACATCAGGACGGAGCCTCTGACATACAAAACCCAGGCCCTGCCTGGGGCTGGTTTCGAGTTTCCACGACACAGTAAATCGGCGTGTTTTTATTTCTCCATCTGTAAACATCTCTCCATCTAATACGGTAACTGCTGTTTATACAGAGCTATAAAAACAGAGGTCGGAGCACAATAAGATTATAGTCTTATTTCAATACACCCAGGCCATAATAAAATAAAATCTTACAAACGATCCTGAGGACCCGTTTAGGGGTTCTTTAAGAATTAATGTCTGTCATATGTAAGGATTCTATTTGGGCATAATATTTTCCACAACTGTCAGGACCTATTTAAAAGGCAATCTCCTTTGGCTGGCACTTGATTTAGACTGTGTTTATACTATGTGGAGGATTGGTAATTCTGCAGCGTCTGACTCAGGGGTGTTTGATTACACGAGGCCACCACCAATGGGTGACACATGACAGGGCTGGTGCAAGGCTGGGGACCAGGCACTGTCAGTCCCCAGGGATGCACTGTGCCTAGGGGCTGGGACAGGATGCGACACCAGACGGGACATTCTGTTGTCTGGGCTACGTGGGCTGCTGGCAAGGGAACTTTGGGCCTCAGAGGAATGGGATGTGGCTGAGCCATGTGCTAAGTGACAGCTGCAGGACTTCATTTGCCTCTTGAGGACTCAGTTTCCCAGTTGCTGAGTGGAGAAGGAGCCTTGTACCTTGCAAAGTGTTACGCTAAGGGCTTGTGTACCCTGATAGTTGCATGGCAAAGTCCTAACCCCTGGTTCCTCACAGTGTGACTCTACTTGGAAAGAAGACTTTTAAAGGGGATGAAGGTAAAATGAGGTCCTTTGGGTGGACCCTTATCCATAGGACGGTGTCTTCTGAGAAGAGGTGGTTGGGACACAGACGCACGCATGTGGGACAGAGAGAAGATGGCATCGACAAGCCAAGGAGAGAGGCCTCTGAAGAAACCACCCTTGTTGGCACCGTGGCCTTGGACTTCCAGCCTCTGAAAGTGCAAGAAAATCACCTCAGCTCAGCGTGGTGGCGGATGCATGCAGGGCCTCCGGAGTCTGCGCTACCTGGCAAAGTCCCCCTCGTCACTCCCAGCAGAGCTCGCAGCAGGAAGGTCCCCGTCCTGCTCAGGGGCCCCAGGTGTAAGATGCTTCAGTCCCCTGAGCCTTCTGTCCTCACTCCTTCCAGTGACAATCCCATCCTATGACCTCCATGCTCACTGAGGCATGTGCTGCGCTGTCCCCCGAATCTCAGAGCAAGGCTTCCTCTGCCTCGCCTGCCTCCCGAATCCCTGCTACCACCCCAACCCGAGCTCTGTCACCCACTCCTGCCGATCACTTCCTTGAGTGCAACCATCTCAGGAGTGGCATATTTCAGGGTTCAGGTCCAGCACCTCGGTGTCCCCAGCTCCTCCTTCGCCCCCACACCCAGTTCACCAGCCCAGCCCCCCACCACTGCCTACCTGTCTGGAACCCTCCTGCTTTGCTCCCTCTGTGTGCCGGACCTGCCGGAGCTGCAGTCAACTGTCACCACCTACGCCCTCGCTGGACCGTGCTCATTTCCTGTGGCTGCTGTGACGAGTGGGCATGCTCGGCGGCCTGAGGCGGAAGACCAAATCGGACTTGCGGCCTGAAGTCAAGATGTCAGCTGGCAGCACCCTCTGAAGCTCAAAGATGGAGCTTTGCCTGGCTCTTTCTGGCCTCAGAGGCCACCGGAACTTGCCTGTAGGACAGCACCTTTCCCTCTCTCTCTCTCTCCTTCTCCCTCTTTCTCTCTCTCTTTCTCTTCTTAAGCCATGATCACATCACATCGCTTTCCGTTGACTCTGCTACCCAGCCACTCTTCAGTCTCACCACTGAGCAGCCTGAATGATCCTTTTAAAATGAAAACTGGGTCGTGTCACTCCTCCATGCCCCTTGGTGGCTCCTCGGGTCACTCAGAGGAACAGAGACCTCCCCATGGCGGGGGCCACTCCTGCTCCAGCTCCTGAGGCCTAAGCTATCCGTCCCTTGTGTTCCTGCCACGCACACCCCCGGAGCCCTCTTCTCCTCACATGGGCTTTCTGGTTCTTTGCAGCACACCAAACATGTGCCGCCCTCAGGGCCCGGTCCTTACCGTCCCTGCCTCCGTTAGAGCGCTCCTCCCACCACGCTGTTTAAATTACAACCCAATCCCCATCTCCTTCCTTCCCTAACCCTCTCCACCTTCGTCAGCTGCCCGTGTCCCCGTGAGGGTGGAAGCTCTGCAGGAACGGGACACAGTCTTCCTTCTCGCTGTGACCTCTGCTGTGGCTGGCACGAGGGACGGGCACTCACCGTCACGACCGGCCTGACGGGCGCGCACTTTGAGGAATCAGTGGTTGAGGGTGAAACCTGAGCACGGAATCTGAAGTGGTTCTCGAGCCAGAGAACATCTGAGTCAGCGGACCGTCGGAACCTCCCTGCCCCGCCTACCATGGAAGAAACCCCCAAGAGCTGCGCCTGCGGGATGACCCGCCTGTCTTGAGGAGAGCTGAGCTTCCCCGCTCTTGATGCGTCGGGACGCCATCTTCATCTTTTGAGTTCCAGGATTCCAGTTGAGAGTCTGATACATATTGGGTTCTCAGTAAGTGCTTGAGAGTTGGATCGATGGATAGAGGATGGGAGGGTAGATGAGTACAAGGAAACATGGATGGATGGATGGACGGACAGATAAATAGATCAATGTATGGATAAAAATCAGTAACAGGAGCTCCGTCCCTTCCAAGGCAGGCTGTGGCTTTTGGAGAGGACTGCTGGACGCAAAGCCCTTCCTTGAGTTACACTGGAGTCTGTTTCCTGCCGTGACGGAAGAACAGCCTTCGTTCCATTTTCTACAGTTTTGTAGGCAGAAGAGGAGAGGAATGGGATTTGTCAGTGACCCCTGTGCCAGGCTGCACCTGACCCCTCCACAGGAGCACGTCTCTCCTGGGCAATGGCCTCTCGGGAGCATTTTCCCCTATGCCGCCAGCAGCTGTCCATTTCCGGGACACCAGGGAACAGCTGCTGGAGGCAGGCTGAGGTCACAAAGGACAGCACCATCCCATCCCACGGCAGGTTCTGCTGCTGCTGCAATGGTCCCTCCATTCCAGAAGCTCCCCTGGGGTGAGCCTGAGGAGATGGCATTTGTGCGCCCCTTAAAATGAAGCCAAGGTCACATACTTCCTGTTGTCCTTTGTGGGAGTTCAGCAGTAAGTACCAGCACGGTTTTTTAAGACGTGTAGGACACAGCAGGCTCACATTTTCTCCTGCTGCACTTTCCTCTGAGAACCAACCGACCAGCAGCACGACCGCCCAGCCTACAGATGAAATGCGAAGCAGAGCTGTCCCGGGGTTGCCCAAAGCCACGTCGCCTGTGCGTGGAGGGGCAGGACACAAGCCTGGGTCTCCTGCCTTGCTCTGTCCCCACCTCCCCAGCGGGCAAAAGGCCGAGGTGAGTCCTTAGCTGTGACACCCGATGGGCCGGTGGCAGGATGACTCTCCTTCCTTCTCTGTCCCTCTGGAGGACGTGAAGCACCCACAGCAGGGAGTCCTTGGCAACTTCTAGCACAGAGAGAGACCTTGGCAGAGGGGGAAACTGAGTCATGTGGCAGGAAAATGGCTTGACCATGGGCACAAATGAGTGTGTGGCTGAGGGCCTGGGCCTGCAATCCTACCTCCTCCACCTCACCCACTTCCTATTCTGCTCCTACCTTTCCTAGGTCCCTCTTCACCCCTCGTTTCTCCCTGGCTGGACTCCCTTCCTACTAGGCCACACTGCCTGCCCAGGAGGACCCATCTGAGTCAGTCCTGGCTCTCACTCCTCCTGCAGTCTGCTCGGAAGAACAGATCAGCATTCTCAGAGAGCAGGACACACAGGGTGGGCACACATCAGGCTGGAGACCCAGGAAGAGCCCATGCTGCCGTTCAAGGCCGCCTGCTAAAGAATTCATTCCCTCTTGCTCACGTGAGGCCTGGGCTTATTCTATGCAGGCCTTCGACTGAGTCGGTGAGGCCCACCTGCATTATGAAGGGCAATCTGCTTTACTCAAAGCCCATTGATGTACATGTTGATCTCATCCAGAAAAACCCAGAATAATGTCTGACTGATCCCAAAGGGGCCTCAGCTTTGGGTCTGCCGGCCACACCACCTCTCAGCCGCTGGGGATCTTGGACAAATTGTCTCGTATGTCTGAGCCACTGTGCTGAAGAGCTCAGCAGAGTGGCCAGTGTGCGGGGATGTCCAGGAAATGCAATTCCACAGCAGTGGCAGCAGTGTGGCCCCAGGGCTGCCCAGTGACGGGGCCCCCCCCCCCCGCTCCCAGCCCCTGTCTGGGCTGCTGGTGGTCTCTGTACCCATCGTGTGCCCGGCCTTCACCAGGCCTTTAGCTCCATCCTCTGCTCCCCTCCTGGCTGCAGCCCTCTCACCCCCCCATCTCCCCATGCTGTGGCTGCTGCAGCTGCCAGGCCAGGGCCCAGGCGCCCCATGAACTCTGCACCCACGTCTGCTGCTGCGCTGTTGTTGAACTGTGTCAGCAGCTGCAAAGCTGCACAGCACGCAGCAGCGTTTTGCCTGTGAAAACATTTTGGTGCAATTTTCTGACCCACAAAAATATTTTTACAGTACAAATGTACGCCTGGCTTGGAGGTGCTCTGTCTCACTGGCTTGTTTAGCTTCTCAGGAAAATAAACAAAAGTGAATCTGTGGACACCAGGGGATGGACTCCAACCAAACAGATGCACCGCTCCACAGCACGCCCACAGCCCTCCACCCCAGGCTCAGGGTGTCCATTCTCTTCTGTCCTTGGAAGAGGTGACAAAGCCCAGAGCGGGCTGGGGACGAGCCTAAGGTCACAAAACAAGACTCCGCTCACCCGCTGTTCTGCTTAGCTACCTGAAGCTGTTTACTGGGCACACGCTGGCTTGTCGAGGAAGCCAGCTCATCACCTCCGAGGTCACTGTTTAGTAAATGCACAGCCGCAGACAAGCCACAGCCTCCCCATTCTGCTGTCCCCTGGGAGATGACAGGCACATGCAAGGGAACACTACCCAGTGACAAAAGGGACCAGCACATCTCCCAGGCTGCTGGGATGTCACGAGCAGTGAGGACACCAGGCAGAAAAGCACCTCTGGCGACTCCACTTGTGAGACAAAAACCCCGGGGTGACAGAGGCCAGGGCAGTGGTTGCCTCTGCATGGATGGGGCCAAGAGGTGGCACACGGGAGCCACAGGGGCTGGGGACAGCCTGTATCTCAGTCCGGGGGGTCCGCAGATGCACAGATTCGCCAGCAGTCCCTTGAAGATTCGTGCACTTCAGTATCTGTAAACTCGCCCTCCATGGAAATAATGACATTAAAATGAAATGATGGCGGCCAGAGTGCCCGTTTCCCAGAGGTGAGTGGTGCTGTGGACACGCCGGGCTGAGAAGACTGCCTCAGTCCTGCCGTCATCGTGGTCAGCATCTGGATTCGCAGTTTGTTCCTTTGCTGACTGACTGACCGATAGCCATGAGGATGTGCCCGTGACTCAGTCATTCGTCCAACAGTTCAGGTAGGACCACGACAAGGCGGGCATTTCCTCCACAGCATTCTGACCAGCACAGGGTGGGGAGGGACGCTGGAGGGCAGGAGCGAGCCTGGGCCAGGACAGAGGAGCCTGGGGCGTGGGCGCAGGCAGGCGTGGATTCTCGGTCAGATGACATTTGATGAGGACTGGGCACGCTTGCTGCAAGAGGCCACCTTGGTCACTGGGCAGCCCCGAGATGCTCAATGAGGGCCACTTGTGCAGAGGGGCCATGTGAGATCACCATCCTCACTTCCTCCCAGCCAGAGACCTCCCTCATGTGCCTCCAGATGCACGCACATCTGGATGGACCCAAACAATCACTCATCCTGGAGAAAGAGCTGGTCCCACCCAAAGCCACTCCTGCAGCTGCCAGCCAGAGCCAGCGGGACCAGCACAGAGGAAGAACAGGCAGAGTGAGTCCCCACGGGTACAAAACACCAGCCAGCCCTGCCACTGTCCTCGTTAATGGGAGGATGAGGCAGTGAGCGTGCTGTGCTCAGGGCACGCACAACAAAGATACACCTGGCCTGCCACTTCCTGCACGTGTGGACAGAGCCAGGCAGGAGACCCGGGCTTGTAAAATCTATTCCCTCACAGCTCTGGAGCCGGGAAGTGCAAAATCAAGGCGTCAGCAGAAGCCTGCTCTCTCTGAGGACTTAGGGAAGAATCCTTCCTCGTTCTCCCAGCTTCCAGAGGCTCCTGGCAAACGGTGGCACTCCTCGGCTTGTGGCAGTTCAGCTCCAAGCTCTGTCACCAGCTCGGCATGGCCTTCTCCTCCTTGTGTCTCTGTCTTCACACAGCCTCTACCGAGGACACCAGCCGCAAGATTCGGGGCTCACCTTCATCAGTATGACCTCGTCTCCACGTAATTGCCTCAGCCATGATCCTGTGCTAAATAAAGTTGGAATCACAGATAGCTGGGGTTAGGGCTTCACCCTGTCTTTTGGGGAGACACAATTGGGCCCATGGTGGGGGAGCCTCAGGCAAGGAGGAGCCAGGGCCACTCTCGAGGCAGCTCCTCACACCTCCGGACCAGAGGGCCTGCCCGTCCCAGCCACCAGGGCCATCAGCAGCAAGCTCCTTGCCTGTAAACTATGGTCCATTGCCTGTAAACTGTTTGTAAAGTTTTAAATAAACATACCAGCCTTCTGAAGTCTGGTGACTCACTGCTCACCCAGGGCTTTGGCAGCGCTCAGCAAATCCCACAGCCCAGACCCTAAAAACAAACCAGTGGGCAGAGCCACCCACAGCAGCCAGCAACAAGTGGTCCTGCGGCGGCAGCCTGTGTCAAGGCACTGCTGTGACCTTGCCAGAGCCGGACAGGGCACAAGGACACACGGAGGAAACCCGGGAGGACTGCTTCCCTCTTCTAGTTCAGACACTGCCTGGGGGAAGGACATTGGGGTCCTCCCCTGGTCTGCCTCAGTTTCCCTATATTGTATAGGGAGGTCCAACTATAATGGGATAGTTAGTGAAAAGACTTCACCCTCTTGGGCAGACTGAGCCCAGGTGTTTTTCCTTGCTCTAATGGAAGTCAGGGGACCTCAGTTTCCTTATCAAAAGAACGGATGGCCAATTTATCCCTTGCCGCTTTCGGCTGATCTCACTTTACAGCCAGGGTCACAATTCAGTCCTCAGATAGGGTCTGTGGGTCACCTAAGGATGATTTTAAATTCTTTGAAGTAGTGGCCAAGATTTAAAAATTGGTACACTTCATCTGAATTGGGAGCTTTCCCTGAGAAACCCTACCGGGCAGTGGGGAGCAGGCATTACCTCTGGAAGGCCACCAGCAGCCAGGCTGGGTCAGGGCCTCCTTTGGTGTGCAAGCGCTGAGTGCCTTTCTCCAGGCGGCTGCCTGGTCCTGGGCTGAGGGCCATGGTGCTCATCCTGGCCCTTCTGCTGCTGCTGTGTCCTTCTTGCCAGCTCAAGGAGACTGAGTGGCCCTCAAGTGCTGCATCACATCAAATGGGGAAGAGAGATCAACTGAAAGGGCAGAGTGCTTTGAAAGAGTGATGAGGGAGGAATGGGCTGGACCAAGGCTCCCGGTCACCTGCCCCTGTTCAGTTCTCAAGAGACCACTGGGTCACAACACCTTCCCCAGCCTCGAGCGTCCGGAGGCTTCCACACCCAAGGGCACCTATCAGCATGGTCGTAGGCCTCGAGGTCCCTGAGGGAGCCGGACCTGGCCATGGTCCTTGCAGTGAGGCCTCCAAGAGGTTGTTCAGTCTGTCTCGGCCTCAGCTCCCCTGGCTGTAAATAGTGCCCTGCACGGGGTTGCGAGGGGATTAGGAGAAGACTATGCATGAAAAGCGATGAGCATGCTGGCTGCAGTTTTTTCACTGCCCTATGGCTGTTTTGCTTGTTGCTCCTGCGGGTGGGTGGCTTCTGTCTTCCTTCAGATCTCCCAGAGGCAGAGTCTGTGGGCAGGACTGGGTGTGGCTAGGTTCTGGGTGGGGAAGACAGGATCCCAGGAAACACCAGCGAAGTCACAGCCACGGTTGTCACCACTGCGCACAGCTGACGTTCAGCTGCTGCGGAGCCCTGCGGCCCAGGCAGCATCCAGCCCCGATCCCCAGCCCTTCTCGCCAACATAGGCTGGGCAGAGAGGACTTCTGCAGGCACAGAAAGCCCCCAGGTACAGAAATGCCGGTGCTGCATCTGGGAGCTGGGTGGCAACCCCCAAAATGCTGTGGGCATGGCATCAAGAATGTCTGCTGGAAACACGCTTGTCTTACATAGATTTGAGATTCACACTCCATCCCACATGCCCACATTTGGTTTAATATAAAGTACATCAGGCTCCCCTTACCCCCATGAACTAAATAAACTGCTAGTACCAGAAAGGCCTCATGTCTACCCTGTGTCATCTCATCATCCCTGGAACCTGCTGTACACACACACACCCGAGAGTGAAGACTGGACACCCTTGCCTCATCTGAACCTCCACCAATCATGCGCGTGACATCCCCATTGCACAGACAGGAAACTTGAGGCCCAGGTGTTATGCGACTTGCCTAAGACAGTAAGGAGGTGATAGTCACTGGATGGTAGCCCTTCAGCAGCAAAGATCACACAGGCCACTGGTCATCTCCCTGACCCCTGAGTATCCTATTCAGGGAAGTAGCCCAAAGGGTCCGAGTTCTCCTGGGAGGGCTGAGGGCCGCAGTCGAACTTGTATTTCATTGTGACCATGCAGGGAATGGACAGAGAAAGACTGAGCAGGACAGGGAGCGGTGGGGAGTCTGCTTCTGGGCCCAGGGTAGGGGGGCTACCCGGGTCTGTGCTCTGCTGGGCTGGGGGGAGCAGGGCCAAACCAGGGAGGGGACCAGGGGCTCACTGTGGGGCAAGGAGAGGAAGAAGGAGGTGACGAGCACGACTGTCAGGCTCCCACTCCGGGAAGATGGATGGATGGCACACTCTCTCCTGGGGCAGGCAGCAGAAGAGGAGCAGCAGCTTCAAAAGCTTGCGAGGTGGTCATTTCTCCACTTCGATGCCGTGGGGCTCCAGGGGAGACGTCCAGGTGATGGACAGATGTAGGGTCGGGAAGTGAGAAAGTTGGCTCTGGGCTGCAGAGTTAGACCTGAGGTGGCAGCAGCAGTGATCGAGGCCACAGGAGTAGAAGACATCGCCCAGGGAAAATGACGAGGAGGGGAGCGGGGAAGCCCTCATCCAGAGCCAGGCCAAAGGGCACCCACTGGGAAGACTAAGCCGTGGTCACTGAGGCCGAGGGAGAACCTGGAGAGTGAGACACATGGCAGTGAGGGCAGAGTTAGCTCCAGGAGCCTCCCTGGGGCTGGAACTCAGTGGTTGCTCTCAGTGGACGGAAGGTGAGGGAAGAATTGTGCTTTTTTTAGTGCTTTGCAGCTTGCAAAGTTCTACCGCAACAAAGGGCCCAGTAGACCTTCTAAGAGGTGAGCAAACCCGAGTAGATGCTGCAGACTGAAGCCACAGGCTTCAGAAGCTTCAGAGTCTGGGTGGAGAACGAAGTTTGTAGGCGATTTGCAGGGTAATTTCTCCAGCCCTCCCTCTGCTCAATAGTTGGGACCTTCCCTGGCTCCCCATGGCTCTGTCTGGCCTTGAGGGCCAAACAGGGCAACTAATTGGTGCCCTGGGGTCAAGCACTTTCCCAGAGCCTTGCTCTGCACCCCCTCCCACTGCCTCTCACACCCCTAAACACCAGGCTAGCCCTTGCACCAAGAGGGATATTTGTGCGTGAGAGCTGATTGGTTTTTGACAAATCCAGCTGGGCCTCTTTTTAGCACCTACTCACCCCCCAGGGGCTAGAAACCTGATACTTAATGATTTGCTCCAGACCCTTTGGGGGTGGGGCAGTGTTTGGTGGAGCAGAATTCCCAGCGGAGCCAGGCCTGGTGGATGTGATTAGCAGGTGTGGGCTCCGTGGGCTGGGAAACTGGGCGGCCAGTGGTCAGCGCAGGTAGGGCTGTGCTGGGAACGCACAGGGAGACTCCATCCCAAGGTGTGGAAGGAGGGACAGACTTCCAGGCCAGAGATGAGAGACACTCTCAGGAGAGGTCTCGTTTGACTCGTGTCTGGATAAGCTTTTCCCGCTGCCTCTTTGTCCCAACTCACCTATTTCTCCTTTCTTTCCTCCATCCTTCCAATCCTTTCTTAGAATCTCGGAGGAAGAAGACTGAAGTTCTACCTATTTGTTTTATAAATGAAGAAACTGAGAGCCAGTGAACATAAAGTACTTGCCCAATGTTACTCAGTGAGTTAATATGATCATTACCATCATCACCATCACTGTCGCCATCACCGCCATCTTCACCATCATCCTCACTGTCATCACCATCACCATCACCATCATCACCACCATCTTCATTATCATTACCACCATCACCATTACTATTATTACCATCATCATCACCAATCACCACCTTCATTACACCATTTTCCTCACCGCCATCATCACCATCACCACAACCATTACCATCACCACCACCATCACCATCATCACCACCATCTTCATTATCATTACCACCACCATTACTGTTGTTACCATCACCATCATCATCCCCAGTCAACACCTTCATCACCATCACCACCACTATAATCCCCACCTTTGTAATCACCAGCACCCCCACCATTATAATTGCCATCACCACCACCGTCCTCATCATCACTTACCTGTTTGTATGCAGCATTATTCCCAAAAGGACATAGTGGGATCTCAGCTGCCACAAGATCTGGAGGCTTCAGTCTCTTCCAGTCTCCCTTTCCTGTCCTGCCCTTCCCAGCAAGCCTCCAGCTGTGGTCACTCAGGCTGAGGGAGAACCCAGAGAGCTGGGGACATGGCAGACTCATGTCACTCCTGCTTCTCCCTTCTCCCCCTCACGCAGGAGATTGCTTCTGCCATCTAGGATCTTCCTCCAGTTCTCCCGCCCCTTCCCATTTCTCATGTGTATGTACTGTTGTTCAAACTCCCCTCTATCCTGCTTGTGATGATTATAATAGAAAGATCCTGGAGAAGACAAATAGAGAGCCCAGGAGAGGAGGGAAAGTGGCAGAAGAGAGGTGCATGTGTGTGAAGCATGAAGGAGGGGGCCAGCCGCGGGTCTCCTCTCCCACCAGATAGGTGCACACATAGGAGGCCGCTTCCCCCCTCTGCACCTCAGGCTCCTCTGCAGGCCGCTCAGCGCTCACATTCCGCATTCTTCCAGCAGCCTGAGGAGGGAGGGAGGGCCTCGGCTGGGCATTCCCAGAGGAGAGCAGAGGAAACACTTGTCACAGCCCCAGCCCTGACACCATGCTCAGCCGGGGCCGGCTGCATCCCCACACCAGCCCTCCTGACCCACCGCTCCTTTTCTGGATGCTTCTCCCTAGAGCCTTGTTAGGCAGGGCCAGGCTGGCCTCCACAGGGCAGGCTCCAGTGCCTGAGAGCTGCAGGGACAGACACACCGACAGGCCACCCTGCCACGTATGCCCTCTTGGGTGAGCTCTTGACCCCATACGTCCGCAGCCTGTCCTTTTTCCACCTACGGCTCCCATTTTGCCCTCCTGCCCCCCATCTCCCTGAAACCAGCCCTTCACTGCCTGGCATTTGGAAACGCAGGACTCCATGGCGGGGAGGAATGGCCAGAAAGACTGCCCGTCATGGCACGTTTGGGAGAAGTTTAAGGCGCAGGGTGAAGAGGGAAGGGACAGATGACTTCCAGCCATCTATGGGCCCCAGGGAGTGTAGGGCGAGCGTCTCAGCCAAGGTCCAAGTTCTGCTGGGCAGAGTGAATCTGACAACCTACCGGGCCGCCTTCCCCTGCTCAGACCTTGCTGTGGGGTGGCAACCAGGGCTCGAGGACATCCAGGGAGACAGTGGATCACAGCGCAACTGACCATGTTGGGCCTCAGTCAAATGGTCATTTCCCAGCCCAGCAGGCAGTGCTGATATTCATGGCTCCCAAGTGCCAGGCTGTTCAGGAAAACTGAACCCAAGGCAGCCCCGGAATAAAGGCCGCCCAGCCAAGAGCAGCGCCTCTCTTCTCACTGGGGTGAGGCGCAGCATAGTTGCCTACAGGACACAGACTGTGACGCACTCACCGTGCTCCAGGCCCTGTGCTGAGCACTCCATCCACGTCCTGTGGTGCATCAGGGTCACCTCTGTGGTGAGACAGGTTCCAAGGGTGCGCAACCAGTGTCATAGGTCCCAGCTGTGCCAATTCCACGCCCACCCTGCCCGACTCCTAAGTTTTGCCTGCACATCTCCCTCGTCCTCTTTTTTTTTTTTTTTGTGGGTACCGGGGTGTCTACCTCAGGACCTTGCACGCCAGCAGGCGCCCATGCTGCTGAGCGATATCACCGGCCCCTTTCTTCATATGTGGGATCCGGGAGTCGAACTCGGGCCCTCGCGCTTGCCAGGCAGGCGCTTATGCCGCTGAGCCATCTCACCGGCCCTCTCCCTCGTCCTCTTGGGTCTGCGTCTATCCTTCTGTCAGCAGCACAGAAGGCAGGGCCAAGGTCCGCAGCAAGTGGCCGGCCCGTCCTGTGCATCCAAGGGGCTGGAGTGATGGGGGGATGGGCCAGGTGACAGCGCACCGCACGGCAGAGGACCTGAGCAAGGAAGGGGGCATGGGCAAAGGGAATAGATGGCACCCCAAGAGGGCTTGGCATGGCCTGAGCTGTGTTTTTGTGCAAAAAGCCTGGCAGCCCCCCGGATGGGATGGGGGTAGGGAGGAAGGCGGAACCCAGGGCTGCCATGTGTGACAGTGAGAAAGGCCCAGGACAGGACAGGACAGGCAGAGCCTCACGGTGGTGGTGGCAGTGGTGGTAAGGGGCGGTGGGGAGTGAGGTCACTGAGCAGGAGAGTGGCAGGGGTTCAGGCTTGGCAGAGATGGTGACAAAGGGAGGCAGCTGTGGACCCACCCTGCAGGCTGGGCTGGGGGCAGGTGGGAGGCTTTGGGAAAGTCTAGCCAGGGCTTAATGGCAAGGCTGGCGGTGTGGGTTAGGATCCACGCCACACATTTGCCATTCATTCGTTCATTCATTCCAGAAAGAATGTGTTGAACATCTGCTTCGGTCTCTAGACTAGATGAAGAGGAGACAGCGAGGACTTGGTAAGGTCCTTCACCACTGGAGTTCCAGATGCCCTGGCCCAGGAGACCCCAGAGTCCTCACCTTCTCCTTCCTCTCAGAAGTGACCCCAAGGCCCCATGCTGTCCCTCCACCCTCCCTTCAGACCCCAGGCTTTTCTTTAGGTCCCCGGTGGGAGGCCTGCTTCCTTCTGCTTTGATCCAACCCTTCCGGCAGTGCTTCCCCCTGTCCCGGGTTGTTTCTCCCTCTGCATGGCTCTGTTTGCCTGTGTACACCACCTGCCAGGTGGGACTGGGGTCCCCTGCCCAGCAGGAGCCCGGGGGACCCCCTGCAGGGCCTTTACAAGAAGATAAGATATCCTAAAGGTGTATGCTGTGTTACCTTATTAAAGGATCCTGATAGATAAATAATCGTAAAACAGTTCCAAGTTCCAGTTAAAAAAAAAAGTCCAAGCAACCAAATTTTCCAAAGCCATGGGTGAAGACGGTCCTTTGGATCAGCACCTCCCTAGTGCTCTCATTTATTCAGCATCAGGCTGTGACCCACCCTGGGCAATGCAGCAGAGATGAATCCAACCCAGACCATACCCCAGCAGGCCCCAGGGGAGGTGCAGCCTTGAGCCCAAGACAGGGCTGGCCAGGTGGAAAGAGGGGGCTTTTCTGCAGTGAAGCAGCAGAGGTGGAGCCATGACAATGCATGGATTTGCTCGCTTCAGGTTTGAAGGCCTTTGCCAACCTGGTCCTAACTGTGAGCCAAGCCAGGCTATCAGGCGGATCGGACCCCAGGGTATCCTGACTGCATTATGGTTCCAAGGCAACAGTCATTCTTGGCGACATTCCCAGCCCCAGAACCATCTGGCACCAGTGCCCAACTGATTACCCAAGGCCAAGTTCTGCCTGGGACAGCCTGGTCCCACCACAGCCCCAGAGTCTTGCCCAGACTTGAGGTCCACCCCCCTCTCAAGGTGACCCCTAATTCTGCCTTTCCACTTCCCAGCCATTTCCTCAGAATTCATGAGTCCCTCTTCTCACACGCTGGGACACATGTAGATTCCAGGAGGTGGTGATCAAACTGGGTGTAGAAGGGTGAGTAGGAGTTTGCAAGATAAAGAACAGAGGCTGAAGAGAAATTTAAGCAGAAAAAGTGGCACGAGCCAAAGGTTGGAGGCATGAAAATACCTTGCATATTTGGATAATGGTAAGAAGTTGGGTGAGGCAGAAGTGGGGTAGTTGAAGAACATGCGGAGTTCCAAGGTGCTAGATCAAGATGGGCTGTCCATTTAGTTTCTAAGAAAGTGGAGACAGTCCCTCACACAGAGTACACAATCAGGGGTCCCCAGCCACCCGGTGACACCATGCTTTCAGCCTGCTTAGTCTTTTAAAACACAGAAGCCTCGTCTATAGAGCTCTCTATGCAGCCCTAACAGCGAGGCGCTGTCTGGCCGGACCCCGCGAGCCCACCTCCTTCCCAGGGCTCCACGTCTGCGACCCTATCAGCCGTCATCTTTCTTTTTCATTCATTCACTCACTGATCATTATCCTCCAACCTTCCAAAGCTTCAGACAGGCCGTCCACTTAATTTCGCAAAACTAAACAGCACACTCCGTTCTCTCAGGATGCCTCTGAGCGTGATATGTTCTGCAGAATGTTTTTCAGAGCAGTGAAAAATTTAATTTTTCCCCCCAGCATCAAGATGTGTCAAACATAATTTATGCCTGGACATAATTCATCCCTTAAAGATAAACATTGAACCCCAAGAGAGGAGAGACGGCTGTAGAATTTCCAGGGGCAGGGGGTAGGAGTGCGGGTCCACCTCCTGATCCCACCACGAAGGGGCGAAAAAGTGTAAACGAAACGAAGGTAAAGTAGCTAACCCCAGGTCTGGTCTGGGTTTCCTTCTAGGACTGCTGCTGCTTTTTTTAAAAAAATTTTTTACAGGCCTCTTTTGTGTCTGTTGGACTGTTGCTCTGTCTTGCATAAAATCTCTCGCAATAGAAGTCCTCAATTAAAGTCACCTGCTGGTCTTTGTCAGCTGAGCTTGACGCTGTCAAATAAGGCAGAGCTCCTTAAGCCAATACAAGTCATTAAGGAGGAGGTGATTCGGAGACCCGACATGGCGGACAGGAGCCATCCGTAATCAATTGATATCTTCCTCTGCCAGAGGCGGGCTCTCGGGGAGCCCCGCTCCACACTGCCTCATCCACAGGGGCCTCCACCCCTGGATCCAATTAGGCCTCGGCTCAGCAGGTCTGAGGTTGCGCTGAAAGGCCATCAGTAGGCGAGCCCATTAATAACTCGCCAGTGCCCTGCGTATTGTAATTGTCAGGCTGCAATTTACAGTAATCCTCCAATGCAAAAGCCTAAATCGCTGCAGCTGATTGGAAATTCATACGCCCATTTGAAGGAGAAAAACACACGCTGCGTGGGTTAAGAGGCCAGAGCGTGCAAGTGTGTGTGTTGAGTGACAGACATTTTAGTACTAGCCTGGGACCATATTTTAAAAGGTCACTGAAAACTCTTGGCTTGGGCCCTCTGACAAACAATGAACGTTCCATATATTTATTTGCCATCTCTTTGTTTTTACAGCAAGCAGAATAAATGAGTTAAATGACGTTGTGCGGGCCTGCATATTGTCAGCACAGGTTATAAGTCATTATTAAACTCCATCAAATCAAACCAAACCCGGTCAAGGCAATGAGACTAAAAGTTATTTGCATTCCTTCTGTCATAAAAAATCATATCCCCTTACTCAAGACTTTCGTTTCTTTATTAAATGCAGCCACAAGAGTATTTCAGGTCTGGCAATATAAGCTCAGGAAAACCTTCTCGGTATAACTCAGTGTAACAGCTCAGACCCGATTCCACTAAAAAGTCCCAGCTGAGCATATCTGGGCACTCAATCAAGACATACATATTACTTTTAAATAAGATTAGCCTCTATATTTTGCTGCTTAAGTTAAAACTTTTCATGTCATTCTCTGCTTTTATATAAACTCCAACATAATTCTGTTTTAGCAAAATACTTCAAACAAATTAAAAACCTCAAGTCGAACGTGTCCTTAACAAAAACTTTGTTAATGGCATCGCAATGTGTTTGCTGACACTAAAACACTTTTAAATAAGATGGATTTTCCCTCCACTTCCCTGCGTTTGCAATTACGCAGCACGGCGTTTGCTGTTGGTTACGATGGCAAAAGCAGCAATCTGTGCTCTGAATATCGTTTGATCAATAACTTAGCAGTGACCTGTGACATCTGTTTAAAAGATTGTCCTTCCCTATCTGTCTGCAGTTGGGTTCTGCGTTAACTGTGGAGTGGAAAGTGATCAACAGGGAATATTTGGGGGACGAGGAGGCTTAGGGTTGGTGGGTAGGAAGGAGGAGACTCGGTTCCCCTGATGGCGCTTGCGTGGCAAGCAGGGGACTGCAGACTACAGCATCTTCCTGATCCCCCAGGACGGACAGGTAGGAGGAAATGAGGATGCAAAGCAAATGACCCAGCTGTGCCTCCAGTCCTAATCCAAAAAAGCTGTCCGCAGCCAGTATGAAGAGTGTGGGGATTTGGGAGGGAACTGCCTGGAAGAGTGAACTCGCAGCAAACTCAGGGCCTGTTCACTGGGCCCCTGGGTGGAAAAGAACCGAGCATCTGTGCACAGCACCTTCTTTTTGTACAGCCACTCGGGGTATCCAGTGGTGTCCTGGGTGGAAGACGAGTGTTGGTGACAATCCTGGTGCGGTGCTTCCTGCTGCCGGGGCTTGTAGCACTCCACACCGGCTTCCCAGTTTAGTCCCAGATTCCTACCACGACTCTGCCAGCCTGGGGACAGCCCTCGGGGACAGGTAGCTACTACCTTTCTCATTTCACACCATCTAAAGTGAGGCTCAGGGCGGTTAGTGTCACCCCATGGTGTGGCAGGCCAAGTTCTAAGGTGGCTGTGATTCATGCTCCTTGGGGTACACAACCTGCACCCCCACCCCTGAGTGTGGGAGGACATGGAATGGGATGGATGTCACTACCATGGTGAGGCTACCTTGTATGGCACAGGTGGAAGGACTTGGTAGATGTAATTGAGGTCCCTGATCAGTTGGCTTTGATATCACTGCATCCAAGACTTCCTGCGGTAGGCAACTCTAAAAGCCAGTGCAGACCTTCCCTGAAGAGAGGCACAGAGGAGGGAAGCTCTCCTGCTGCTTGAAGCCGAAAGCTGCTGAGAGTTCTGTCTCCCAGAACAGGGACGCTGCCAACCGTCACAGGACAGCAGCCTGTGGGACCCTGGGAAGACCCCAGCCAAGCTGTGCATAGACTTATTATGAGCCCCAGAAAATGTGAGGCAACGAATGTGTGTTTTGAGCCATTAACTGTGGTGCTTATTACGTGGTCGCAGAGAATGAATACACATGACTGGTGATAAACTCAGGGCCTCCTGCCACCAACCAAGCAGACGGGTCCCATGTCCACACTGTGACCCTCTTCAACCCTGTGCATGGACGCCCTCCTACGCCTGACCTGCTAAACATCAATGAGAGGCTTGCTTCTTGGTTGCTTTTATCTGAACTCTTTCTTACCCTAAAGTACTTTCTTACAGATAATCTACTTCTGGCCTTGGCTGTCCCTGTTAGCATCTAAGCACTTCTTCATAGTATAAGCACCTTTTGTTTTTCGAAGGCCCTGAACAGCAGCACCCTCGACATCAGTATAAATTCTCGTTAAGCCGGTAAAAATTAGCGCCTTAGAGAAAAGCCAATACTTTTAAAAACACCTGACTAAATATTTCATAAATGCAACCCAGCAAATTCCTACAGTAGATTCACTGGATTTACAACCATCAAACTATATTAAATTTACAGCATCAAGATTTATCCCCTGTTAAATGGAGTCTTGTTTTACTAATATCTCACATTTGATCCCAAAGGATCTTCAATACCGTCGAGCCTTCACTAGGGTTCCCCATACTAACTCCTAACGAGACTCTCAAAGGCCTCATTGTAATGCTGCTGCTGCCACACTCGGGTCGAGGACTGGCCTACCCAGGAAAGGTAGTTTTTGGTGGCACAGGGATTTCTGCCAATCCAGTGTCATTAACAGAGGCAGTTGTGGCAGAAACAGGAAGAAGGGAGGACAGTACCCACTCCCTACAGACACCTTGGTGCCTGTAGCATGGTTGGGGACCCCATTTCTACCAGTGGTTCCCCTACTTTGGCTACACGTGAGGATATCGGGCAACTTGGTTCAAAAGGCGGGTGCCCAAGCCTCACCCCAGAGTCTGGCTTTCTGTGTTTCACCAGTGTTGGCTGAACCACATCTTACATTTGAGGAACCAAGACTCCAAGAGGAAAAAAGATTTGCTTAAGAAAATAGTTTTAAACTACAATCTAGAAAAACACAGTCCATCCTTAGGTTTGCAGGGATGTCACTAAAATCGTAAGTTTGGGTTAAAGTGTAAGTTAATTTTGGAGGATTTATAGGGATCACATACCTTAAATAATGCCTCAGAAATATTCAGGGCTTTATGAGTAACATAATTGACCTCTTAGGAGCATCCGGGGACCCAACATCTAAATAATGGAGTCTACTGAAGAGGCCCCACATGTCCACCACGCCACAAACCAGCTCCTAGGGCAGAAGCTCTATGAAGGGGACCTCCCGCTTCCTCCTCAAAAGCCAGCTCGAGTCTTACCCCTTGTGTGATTGTTCCCTTAATCCTCTGGTTGTTGTCGACTGTGTCCTGGTCAGTCCTTATCAAGGTGAAACGGTATTGAAATTCAATTACACACAAACGTTGTCACCATGATGAGCCCTGAATGTGGGATCCAGAATACACAGTTTCACTCACCTGCAGAATGGAAGTGGTAGGGGTACCCACTCTTACGTGAACTGGGGGGAAAGTGCTTAGAACATGAGGCCCTGAATAAATGTCACCATTATTATTTAAACTTAACTACACTTGTCACTAGGTTATGTCCTGTTTTAATATCCTTGGAGCAAGTGTCATTCCCAGAAGGTGCTAACCACATCAGATACTGAACTGATGGTCACGAATGAAGAAATGAAGGTTCCGCAAAAGAGAAAGAGCGTGAGTGTGGTTTTAGGAAACTGCAGTCTTGAGCAGTCATGATTCCCATCTCCCTCACGTCTGCATTCACAGTTAAACTCTGCAGCTTTGAGAACTGTGAGCTGTCGGTGGATCCCCAGCCCGGTCAGGAGACAAGAAGGCCTGGGAAGAGAGAGGCAGCGAGGGCTCCTCAGGCGCGGGCCGCAGCGCCCGCTGCCTTGCTCCCTCCCGTGTCCTTGGCACAGGAGGAAAAGTCAGATCACCCCAGGGGTGTGTCCAGGACGCAGCAATCCCAGATGCTTAGAAATGCGCAGACGCTGGCTAACAGCGCCACGCCTTTGTCAACAAAATCAGTCTTCATGAGATTCAGTTCTGGAAAGCCTGGGTTTTCTATTTATACACATAACCTCAAGTTGGGATTCTCGCTTGTTGGGAAGACTGACTCAGCCCTTTATTCCAAAATAGGTAAACAGAAGTTAAAAAATACCAACAACAACTAACCACCAAACAAAACCCGAAGTGGGCCTTGCGGCTCTGAAAAAGAATGTAAAGCTCAAACACAATTTTGTAGAAAGCTGCTTACCTCCCACGGCCTGCCCACACTGCAGCCTGGGCTCAAGGTTCAGAAAACTGAGAATGCAAGGCCGCATCTCGGGGAGAGCCACGGCAGAGGGCAACCTGGGGCTGGAGCCCCTCACCAGCCATCGTCGCACAGCAGCAAGAGCACCCACGGTCTGAAGCTGTAGCTAGGGAGCTCCACCTGCCTCCTCTGGGACCGCCCAGCTCACACGGGTGGGTACCACTTCATAAGTAATTCTGGACCAAAGGGTATCAGTGTGTCTGTAGCCATCCCATTCCCAAAGGATCTGGCACCGACACAACAGTGTAGATGCTGACACAGGACGGAGGAGACAAACGGGGTGAGAGAAAATGAGAAACCACTACTCATAAAAACTCTGTGTTTTTAAAACTACTACCCCGTGATTTGGCTGTGACCTATCTACCCTCAGGATGTGACAGCCTATGACAAGGACAAAAATGTCATGCTATCCACTGCTCTGTCCCCCACTCCTAGAATGCCTGAACGGTGAAGATGAAGAAACGGACCAAGCTGCTTAGCAGTGAAAGCAGAAGCATAGTATCAGCAAGATGCATAATGTCCACTTTAGGGACTGCTTGGGCTCTTGCAGATGTGTCCACCGGCCCCCTTGACTGTATGTGTCCCTGCTGCATCACTGTCCAGTAGGTCCACCCTTCCCCAAGACTGCAGCACACCAATATTCAGGAGGGGCCCCTCCCCCTCCCCTTGGTGCCAACATTAGTTAAAAAAAAAATTAAGAATTGTCCCACTACTCTTCTGGTAGCCCTGCCACTCCTGCGTCCTTCCTTTGCTGCCTTTCACCCCCCACGGGGTCACTAATCCTGGCAGAGGCAATGAAGTCAGACAGCACCTAGCGACCACAATTGACTGAGCTTCTACTGCAGATGCGTGGCACTCGGGACATGGAATGTGTGGTGGTGGCAAGATGTGAAGATGATGCCGGGAGGGTGGGCAGTGTGCAGAGCAGCACAGGCTTGGGCTGAGGTGGGCCTGGGTACAGGAGGTGGTGCTGAGCACACATAGGGCCCCATGGAAGCTGTGGAGAGGGCAGCAACAGGAAGACACTACCCCTCGTCCTGAGATGGGCAGAGAGCAAGTGCTTATGAAGCAGGCTCTTCTCTGCCAGAGGTCAGCAAAACCAATGCTGACGAGCATGGACTTGTCAGCAGGAGCTTTACTTCATGGCTGAGAGCAGCAAGCCAAGTCTGGCCAGCGCCACGTGACCTGGACTCACCCATCGCGAAGCGGGAGCCAGTGACCCAGTGACAAGAAAACCTTCCGGCTCTCTTCCAGTCCACCCACTACAGGGATGGCCAGGCCCCTTCAGGTGTGCCCATGGGCCTGCTGGCTGGGCCACCAACAGGCGGGGTTCCCACGCACTAACAGAGCTGGTTCACCAAGGGCCAGTGCCCTTTGCAGGGCAAGTCTGAAGCCTGCTGCTAGGACCCACCAGAACCACAGGTCTACCATGACGGTGTCCGTGGCCGCCTAAGTTTCCGAAATGCAGCCCAGAGTCCCCATGAGCTTAGCATAATATGGATCTGCGAAGTCCTGCAAAGAATCTCCTCCCATCTCCTTTAACCCTGAATTGCTCAAACTTAATCAAGAAACACTTGTGCCATCACATAGATAACCTTGGGACATCTCGTCTCTATTCCACAGGGCAGACTCAGGCACTGGGGAAGTGAGGAGGGGCCGGGTGCGGCATCTTACAGTTCAAACCAAATAGGAAATGCTTGATGTTAGTGCTCTGCAGTCATCAAGTACCATTTCCTTAAAAAGTTAGAAGAAACAATTCAAGACACAAATAGCACCATAGGAGCACCACTTCATTATGTAATGACTTCTTCTGTTATGCTCTTACCAACCACCACTACTCACCTCATCCCCCAGCCAGGAAAACTGGGAGGAGTTACCAAGATCAGAAAACACCCTGCTCACTTCACAGGGTGAAAATGCCACTGTGGGCCCTGCTTCTGCTGTGAAGCTGCACATGTGTATGCACGCACGCGTGTGCAAAGAGCATGCACCCTAGAGCAGATGCCCCAGTGCCACACATTCATGAAGAGTCTCACTACGTCCCCCAAGTCATCTTGTCAACCGTTATGACCAATAAGCAGCCTCCTTCACTTTAGTCCTGTGACAGAGCCACTTTACAGCATGACAGATGCAGTTTCCTGACGTATGGCACCTTTTTTTTCTTCAAACTAGTGACTGAATCAGGAGAACAGAGGTTGAGGCAAATGGTGCTCTTTGTTGAGTTTGGCAGTGTTATTTAAAATGAGGTGCCATGGCTTGTCATGCCATGGCTTGTCGTACAAAGACCAGCCTCACACACAGACCTTGATGGCCACCAGGTGTGTCCCTAACTTTGCAGGTAGATGTGAGCTGGGTAACATGTTGAGGGCCAGTAGGGTTCAACTCTGGCTCTCTTCTGAGGGAGACTAAAAGGCTTCTGCCTCCTTTGGAAAATAGAGAATTGTGCTATGAAGGTTACAACATACAGCAATGAGTAAGTCCCACGATTGCTGTTTGTCTTGGTTTCTTCTCAACAGGAAATGTCAATTATACAGATATGTATCCATACATCTGCACACATAGGTGAGGTCCACCTTTATTTCAGTAAGACATGCACATCTTAGACTTTCACAAGATGGCTAAAATGCTCTCGTGTTTAGGTGGCCATGGGTGCAGGCTCAGCCTGATGTTGTCTCAAACCCATCACTTCCTTTGCCCTGCCCCCCCGGCCTTCTGTGGATGAGGACTGTAGTGACCGCTGACACCTGGCAAGGGCTGAGCTGCATGCGAGGCGGTGTACCGGGTGTGGACCGACACGTAACCCTCAGGACTTACTGCTCCTCACCTTGCCCGGAGACACCCAGTGCTAGAAACCACGCAGGTGACCTGGACCCAGCTCCCAATCTGAATGTCTCCAATCCACGCTCCAAAAGTAACCATTTTTACAATTCCTTTGAAGAGTAAATGGCAAAAAATGTATATAGGTCAGCTGTTACAGGTCCAGAAGTCCTTATCTGAAGTCCTTGAGGCCTCCAGGTCAATGTTTTCCAACCCAGAATTTTTTATTTTTAGAAGGGTAACTCAGTGCATTTCTCATATATTAACAGCCACAGCTGGGTGTGCTTCCAACTGGGAATGAGACATTCCTGCTGCGAAGCCCATGAATAAACGCACTAAGTGGCAAAGAGACCAAAAAGGCTCAACTCGGTGTAATCAGGTTTTGTGTCAAGTAAGTTCCAGAGATTTGACTTTTCATGGTTTTCTGGATCTCGGAATTCGAAACCTGTATTAGTGCCCAAAATGTGTGGGGCTCTTCTATATGCACAGGAAGCACATGTGGGAATATAAACCACACCTTTGTTTCTAACAACTGGAAACAACACAAATATCTTACAAGCAGTAAGATAAATAAATGAGGGTACCTCCCTACAGTGGCATAGCATGTAGCTGGCACAACCTCTGCTGCCAAGAAAGAGACGGCTATGCAAGGATGCACACACACAGGTAAGTGTTCATACCCCGCTTGCATATGTATGTATATGTAAAAACGCAAGCACTGCATTCTCAAAGTCAATGTACTGTACTTTATGAACATTACTGTGCTTTACTTCAATTATGAAGAAAAACAGGTGAATCTGATAAGGAGTATTCTTAAATATGTTGAAGTGATGTATAAAATGTGTTTAGGGACAAAATCATTTGTTTGTATAAAATATCTTTAAAAATTCTAACAGAACTGGAAAAGTACTGCAATAGGGACATACGTTTTCCCACAGTGGAGCTTCTGCACATCTTTAGGTGTTTTTAAACATGTGACTCTTATTTCCTAAAGAAAAAATACTCTTTAAAAAAAATGTTCACTATCTGAACCACTGAGCTTGAACTGCAATTCTCCAAATTCCTTTCTCCCAGCACAGGTTTTGAGCGTGTGTGTAAATGAGAGATGTGCACACGTGCACCAGTGTTTGTCACCCCAGCCCCGCTCTGCCTGGAACCCTGGTGGTGAATGCCAACCACCATGCTAACTGCCACAAATGGCTGGCTTAAGGGTCACAGAGGCAAAATGGGAAAAGAAATGAATTTTGGTCCCATGGTGATACAATGCTCCTTATTCAAAGTTAGGTTTAGCCGCAAGGGGTTAGACGAACATCTTCTCAACTTTTGAGCTAGGTGCTGGGTTTTGGCTCTATAGCAGGAAGCAAGACAAAGCGCTATTCTTAAGTAGTAGCCCTTCTAGGAGATGTGAGAGACAGCTAGATGTAGGTGATACCGAGTGCCTTGTGACAACCATTCTAGTGGCGGTGAGGGCTATCTCATATTAAATCGTGAGGAGATAGGTAAGTGGGGCCCTGAACTACAGGAACTAACCATGCTAGGACATTTCCACCAACGACCCACGCTTCTTGCATGTCAGCACTTCCTAGCACTCTCTTACCGCCACCCTCTGTGCTCCAGTTGTGACCATCACCCCTACTGCAGAGAAATAACCAGGCACAGAAGCATGGAGCAACCGCCCCGTCACTCAGTGATAGCAGACTTCAGATGCAGGACATGCGACCCCAGAACCTACAGCAAATTCTGTACTAGGCTAAGCTCAGCATGGGTAAAGCCCCAAGCCACTATGCACTGAGGGGGGCAGTGGAGAGCTGTTTGCTGAGCACTTTAACAGCAAAGAACTCAAAAAAAAAAAAAAATGTGCTGGCAGAAGAGGATAGTTACGTGCAAAAGAATGACGTTAAATCTTCGTCTTATACCATACGCAGAAATTATCCCAACATGAAAGCTAAAACTGTAATTCTGAGAAGACAACAGTGGAAAAGCTTCATGACAATGGATTTGGCAATGATAGATGAAATACCAAAAGCACAGGAAAAACAAATTGATAAATTGGATGTCACCAAAATTAAAATCTTTTTAAATGCCATTATCAAGACAGTAAAAAGGCTATCCAAAGAATGGGAGAAGATATTTGAAAATCACATAATTGATAATAGTAATAATAAAGATACACAGAATATATATGTCAGGAATACTACTCCGCTATAAAGAATGACAAATTTGAGGGATTTGTAAGAAAATGGATATACCTGGAAAATATAATACTAAGTGAAATAAATCAAACACACAAGCTTAAATACTGTATGGTATCTCTCATTTGAGTGAGGCAAAGTACAAACAAAGAAAATGATAAAAGATGGATAGAAAGGGACAGGGGATCTTGTCCAATAGGGAAGTGTCCAAGGGAACAAGGATGAGGGGTGAGGAGGAGAAGGAAAAATGGGAGTCATAAAGATACGCCATGTATAGGATCCTAATAACCCCAATCGATGTACTTTATATGCCATAAGATGAGCTAAGACACATAATATCAACAAATATGTAAAAGGTGATGGAGAACCAGAGGAGAAGGGAGGGAGGCAGAGGAAAGGGAAAGGGGATTAGGAGGAAAAAAAAAAAGCTGTAATAGGCACATATAACTACTCCCCAAGATGACTGTAAACTGTGTGAATTGCAAACACATACTAATAAAAAATTTTTAAAAGAATATATATGTGCATATATAAAGAACTCCTAAAAAAAACCAAACACTAACTTCATTCAAAAAAGGGTAAGGATTTAAGACATTTCTCCAAAGAAGATATACAAATGGCCAATAAGCTCATCTGCAAATGAAAAGATGCCCAATGTTCCTAACCACTTGAGAAATGCAAATCAAAACCACAGTAAAATACAACCTCATACCTGTTAGGAATTATTAAAAACAGTAAGTGTTGGCAAGATTGTGAAGAAATTGGAGCCCCAATGTACTGCCCAGTGGGACTGTAAAATACTACACGTGGTGACTCCTCAGAAAGTTGAAAATAGAATTCTCCTATGGTCCAGCAATTCCACTTCGGGGTACACACACTAAAGAACTAAAAGCAGGGACAGGCACAGGAACAGGTATGTGTCTACCATGTTCACAGCATTTCTTACAGTAGCCAAAATGTGGAAACAGCCGTGTCTAAGGGCACAGGAATGAATAAACAAGATGTATGATACACTGGGATATTATTCAGACTTAGAAAGCAAGTTCTGACACACGCTACACCAATGAACCTTGACATTATGCTAAGTGAAATAAGCCAAACAAAAGGACGACATGGCCTGATTCCACACATATGAGGTATTTATGGAAGTAATACAGACAAAAAGTAGAATAAGACTGCAGAGATTTGGAAGAAAGGAAAAGGGGAGCTAGTGTTTAAAGAGGGCAGAGTTTCAGTTTAGAACAAAGGAAAAGTCCTAGAGATGGATGGATGGTGCCTGATGGTTACACAACACTGTGAAGGTACCTTATGTCACATTTTACAATCATTAAAATGGTAAGTTTTATGTATATTTTCCACAGACAGAAAAACAAAGGTTTAAAGGTGGTTTGTGACTATTTTGCAGACAGGTTAGGAAGCATCTTCTTTGCCTATACGTCTGTTTGCTCCTCGTGCCTTTGTGAGGATGAGCGACAGCACACGCCTGAGATGACTGTGCCTGGGGCTTCACCTTGCACTTCAAGCCTGCATTATGCCTATAGATCTGCAACACAAAAACATTCCACTTCCATCTGGATTCTTTTCACGCACATCCTGATCTGCAAAATGACACCTGAGGCTTGGCTGTGTTAGTTACTGCCAGCCTTCGGAGCCGCAGAAGAGAGCCGATGCTTGTCTCTGGAGGGGTAGAGGGTCAAAAGCGGCAGGGAGGGGTGGTGGCACTAAGGCTTGGCCTGAACTGTCTGTGAGCTCTAGGCAGTAACACAGGCACTTACCCCAAGTCCTTAGGTCTAAAATATATGCACTTTTCTGTACAGTAGTCAGAGGGAGGGAAAAAGAGGGGGTTCATACAAATTTATAAAAAGAAAACTAAATCTTTTCTCATTCTAAAAAACTTCTGCCTTCCATCTTCCTACAACCAAATGATTCCTTTTACCATTCAGCTAACTTATACAAAAGTTTGATCAGAAGCTTTAAATAACAGAATTCTTTGCTAACCAACAATGTTGGAAATGTGTCCTAAAAACCTATAGCTGAACATTCTGTCCACTCTACTTCAGAAAAACCAAATTCATGTAAGAAATGTGTCAAATGCATCATAAATAATCCAGGACCTAGAACACATCAATCAATCATGATAGAACTGCAGAAAAACACACTATTTAAATACCAGGTGTTAAAAAAGACAACTGTGACCATACAGTTCCACAGGGGAACGTGAAGCAGAACTTGGTAAACAGGATTTCATCATACTGAAACATGCACTTCCGTATGATTCATCACAGAATCAGAACATTTTAAAGATCCTCTCTGCATGTGATCACCCACTTCCATTGTCAAAACAAGGAAAAAATAAAGGACACAAAGTGAACAGACCATAATTTTATTGAATATTTACTTGGCTACAATTATTACAAAAAAAAAAGAAAGAAAGAAAACAACTAAAGAATTGTGATCCATAAGGTGCAGTCTGCAAATTTTTGCAGCATGATTACTGTATGAATGAATTACATTACGCTCCTTAAAAAACAGCTGCAGCATGTGATGGTAAATATTTTATTGTCAATGAAATTATGTGTTAGTTTTACTTGATTTTAGTCATTTTCCTTCACTCTATTTACAGCAGAAAAGGCAGTAATTTTCTTCCTGTTCACCTTTGCATTCTTGCCACATAACCTGCTGCTGCAGTGAACTGAGTGCCTCTATAAAATTTAAACAGTCTGTAGTTGATGTCCAAATAAAAATGGACTAGAAAAAACAAAGAAGTAATGATTAAAATATATTTACAAGTTAGTTCTGAAAGATCGTTTTCACTGCTAGTAGACAATACAATGGTCTCAACACAAATTCCCTAGATACTGCTACTGGCGCCTCTGGTAACTTTTAAAATCATTTTACTATTCTTGGTCTTAACACTTTTATCTTTAAAATTTCTCATTACAATATAAAATAAAGAAGTTTATTTGGAAATAATTAAATTCCAGAAAGACAATCAGTGGTTGTAAAAATATACCTATTTAGATGTAGTTAAAATAACCACACAGATGATAACACATGGCGTGAGTTCCTCCTCCACAGACAATGCAAACTAGTTCAAGACTCAAACAGAGTTTTAAATGCAGATAAACCAAGATGCCATAGTCAGTTTGCTGTCTTCAATTTTGTGTGAAAGGATTAGATCCCCAAACCGAGCAAAATGTAAAGTTTTAAATCACTGGGCCTTAAGAGTGACCGGTGGTGGGTCCGGGTTTCCATTCTTCTCTATGCTCTGCAGCCACGGCCTGATTTCAGGTGATGACCGAAGAGCTGACTGCTGGGTGAAGAGCTGTATTTATGAACCGAACCAACAGAATCAAAGTAGTCTCAAGTCTCTTGCTATTTAGTTAAAAGTATGTGAATCTTTCTGAGGGCAAGCTATTATTAAGGAAGTAAGATATCAGTATTTTAAAGGATAATTATAGGAGTATTAAAGGTCATCCTAATTTAATCATTTCACATAATGCCAAAAAAAATATAACAAACATTTTTAAAACATAATTAAGAGTTAACAAATCTTTGCCATACTTTCACAAACAAAATGACCTATTTAGGTTGTGCAAGTATATGACACATTGCAGGCATTACAATTATCTTTCTCAAACTCAGTGAATCAGAACAGCAGCAAGGCCACACCACATTTTTTCCTCTCAGTGAAGCGTATTTTCCTTGAAATGAGGTAAAGCATGGTACCAAGTGCAGTGCTTATCTGTGCTACATGAACAGAACAGAGGGGGGAAAGCTATTTAAAATGCAGCATAGCTAGGACTGCAGAAAGTCTTTTATAAAAGAAATAAAAACATTTACAATGACAGTTCATGCCAACTAACCTGTACACAATCATCATAAGAAATTTCTGCAGTTGCTTTCTGCAGCTGCACCTTGCCGGCCCGTTACTCACGTGCTGGGGCACAGCCACACCCGCCAGCCGTTTCCACATTACATTGTCTCACACTGCAATCACAGAGGCAGAAGGGTGTACACATGGTTGCAAAGTGGGGCAACAGAGAGTGACATTTTTCTTAAGTGACAAATGCCAAACATCTCAACAAACTAAACTGGGGAAAACTTGACAGCATTAAAATGCAGCAGCACAAAAGCATTCATAACCATTTCATATGTCTAACTCATACATTTTATTTTTTTAACTTAGCCACAGGGGATCACAGAATGGTTCAAACTGTTAAAATCAGCTATTTTTCTAAAAAAAAAAAAAAAAAAAAAAAAAGCTAATGTTTGCTGCTGATAAGACATTTTGAATGGTAGCAGAAAATTTGAACCCCTGAGAATATATGACCTAATCATATCCAAGACTAAACTTTTTAGTATTAACACAAAATATTCTTCTTAAAGGTTATAAAATATATTTTCTCCCACCGGGAATCATAACTGTGAAACAATCTGATTTTGGCGCCAAGATGCAAGAGAATCCCGTAATACCGGAATATATGCATCAGACACAATGCAAAGCCCTAAGCTCCTGGCATCAGGTAGTTTATAAATTAAAGAGATCTGTGATAGGATCACAAATCACTCTCACAAATAAAACTCTTATCCAGCCTTATTTGTTAACTGTATATAGTTATATAATTCAAGAATTGCTTGGTTTCAACTTGCCATGATATCTCATATTAAGGTTTTTAAAAAAAAAAAAAAAAAATCAAATAGACATCTAAGGTTCCAAATCAGAATTAAATGTTTTTTAAAACAAATCACCTACATTCATTTGCTTAAAAACTCATTTAATAGTTTAGATCTCAATTTAAGTTTAAGATCAGAGACAACAAATAACATTGGAGAAGCTCAATACCCCCTTCACCCAGGGATCCTTAGAAAGAAAGCAGAGCTGACAGTTTCTCTGTGTACACACAGGCGTTTCTCTGCGGTGGATGGTGCAGGAAAAACAATTGTAATTTAAAATGTAAATACAGCATTACATGAAGCATCAACTTCAGAACAACATGCTAGAAATTGAGACCTCTGCTCAGTTTTCTTAAACTTCAAGCATAATTAACGGGGCAAATTGCAGCAAACCTCTACTGGTATGTCGATGGGAGTGCAAGACTGACCCACAGCTTTTGAAAAGGTAAATTAAGAGGTATTATAGTTACAGTGCAAAAAAAATTAAAATTTCAAGCATAATACATAAACATAGCACCAACAGGGGGAAAATGCATGCAAAAGAAAAGAACTGAGGTATTTAAGTGAAGACTGCCTACAAGTCTAATTAAAGAAACTTAGGCAAATGCCTAAAAGTGTTGGTTTTTTTTTCCTTTTTCCCAAGATGGAAATAATGAGCTAGTTTATCTAAATTAATGACCTAAATCACAGATGTATCAAAATTATGGCAGTTTATCGCAAACTTCGTTAAACTTCCATTAACAGCACAGCTTTGGTAGGTGAAATATGCATGCAACATTTCAAAAGCACAGTAAGAAATTTATATGAGAAGACTAAGATAAAGGTGCTCTGTTTTGCTTCTTTAAATAAGTAACCAATCAATTATAAAATCTGCAGCATATTTTAGGTGTGATATGTCTAAGGTTTATCTTGTTAGAACAGCCTACAGGGCAAAATTATTTGCCACAAACATTTCCACCAGTGGAACTACCTAGCAGGAGGTTTTCACCAAAATTGAGTATTTAGCCAAAGATCCTTTTTATTATGATATTTAAGAAAATCCACAGACTACATATTCTGGTTTTTCAAATGTCTTCAGTACACACATGACAGAAATGCTAGTATAATCCTGTAATAATTTAAGGTACAACTATACTAGTGAGCTGTAAATATCACTCTGTCACAACATCTAATGCATGATAAAATTAAGGGAATGTAAAATACTTTGCTCCAAAAGGTCAGAAATTAAAAAGAATACCCATGAAGATTTTACTTTTAAGGCAAGAACCTTTGTTATGCAGGACTATGTGGCATCAGAAAACTCAAATTTGATTCACCAACATGCCAGCCAATGTTGAATAAAAATCTATACCTTACTATTAAGTGCAATAGCGACCAAGAACATCCTTACACAAGATAACATGGAAAGAAGACAACACTGGCCAACATCTCTTGCAAACCGTATCGTTCTATGGGGCTCACCAACTACCATAGGACTGGCACTATCGCACAAGCAGAGGGGTGTTCAGAGGACTCTATCAAATCTAGGGTCTGAAGTTTAAGCTCCATGGCATTCTAACACTAAGCAAAGCAGACGGAAATTAAACACACATATACACAAAAACCAAAATAAAACTGTCAATAATATTCTGACCATTTGCTAAAATGTCATCATTAAAGCACTCTTGTGATTTAAACAAAGAAGTGAAGAAAGAAGACAAGATTGTGTTTGCGCAAAAAACTAAAACTACAATTAGTTCCAAAAATTTTATACATACGTTAAATGTTTTATTCTGTCATCTATCTTGTTACCAAACAAATTTTAAATTCTGCCTTCAATTCATTCTCGTCAATATCAATTTTAAATCATCCTTTTGATTTAAATATTTCCCCTTAATTCTGTTTTTTTTGGGGGGGTTGTTTGTTTTAAAAAGGGTTTTCAGTTGTTGGGAACCTGAGGTTGATTAGCTTTGAGGCTTCGTAGGGCTCTTCGTGCTGCTGCAGATTTGGCAATCCTGTAACTTCGGCCAACACCTTTAAATTTCCCCTTTCCTACTACTTCCACAGTGACTCTGACCTTCCCATCGTAAGTTCTCTCAGCCGGGCTGTAAAAAAATCCAAACAGCTTGAATCACAAGTCAGAAGTATTTATTATTATTGTCGGCCTGCATTTGGTATGCACTCAGGCTGAGGCGAGAGTGCCATGCACAACTGACACGGTACGAAGGAAATGTGCAACAGGACTCACGCAGACACCGACAGACAGGGCTGCCGTTTCTTTCTTAATTCAGCTTTGCTTTGTAAAACAAAAAGAAAAAAAGAACACTCAGACTAAGAATGTTCCAGAGTAAATATTTTCAGAACTATTAGTTTATGGTATCTTTGAGAACTGTTTCCATGCACGGATTTTGCTTACCTAAATTTGGCGGTTTCTGGTTCCATCTCGAGCAATTCTCGCACAGGGGAACGGGGCACATTTGCAGAAAACTTTTCTGTAATCAAAATGAGAGAACAATATGAATAATATTCTGGAAATATGTTTCAATTTTGTTTTTGTTTCTTTTGAAAAAGAGCCAACAATACCTATTAGTGGCCTCATCATAGGATAGTACACCTGCCAAACCATCTCCAGTGACATCCCACTGTCCATATAAATGGCACCTGCGAGTGACTCAAAAATATCCCCCATGGCCTTTGGAACTTCAATGTCCTCTTCTTTCTCTTCATCCTCCTCGGATCTCCTAAGCTATTACAGAGAAAAGTGACCCATAAGCAGAAAGGCCATGTTTTATTAAAGACTTACGCTTTCTTATATATAACTTTTATTATTTATTTAACAAGGGTAACAATCTGAACCATTTATGGCATGCCTACTACACTCTACCAAGTTTTTCCACAAACATCATTTTATCTTTAAAAAAAGAAACAAGAAAAAAAAACCCACCCCATTTAGTATTCTATACCTAGCAAAGGAAAAAAAAATTACTTCTAAATTAAAACAAAAACACATTCAGTACAGAAATAGAAATCAAAGTAGTCAATAAATGCATGGGAAAAAACCTCTCACATTCACTCATAAGCAAAGAACTGCACATTCCAACAGTTCTCGCCCCAGCTGCTTGGCAAGGCTGGCCGGGGTGCTCCTCAGGACAGAGCCGGCCAGGCTATATACTGCTCTCACTGTGAGGAAATTCTTTTTGCAAGGTTTTTCCCTCCAGGCTCTCTTTTCATTAAACCACTTGATACAAGTTCACTATAACAGAGTATCTAACACATAGCAGGTACTGTATTCAGATTAATAGAATAAAATCTTGTGTATGTAACAAAAGCCCTTTGAAAGTCCTTAATTCTTTGATGCAGCAATTCTGTCTACATCAACTTATCTTTTAAAAAGTAACTGGATATGTAAGTATATATATCACATCCATGTTTAGTAAAAGTCCTAACTAAAAGTCATAAAGGACTATTTAAACAAATTAGCCATATACTAACTAGCATGTAACTACTTAAAATCTTAATGCCAAGCAATACATGGAAAGTCACATTAAATAAAAAGAACAGATTCACTGTGCATATATAATTCTATTTTATACTTTATATGTTTATGTACATATATAGCAGCAATAATGCATCCCAAAACGTTGATATTCACAGTAGTAATAACTAGATAACTTCAATTAACTTTTTACTGGCATTTTCTAATTTTCCTAAAACAAACACAAATTATTTGTGAGATTTAGATAACAGAGAAAAACATTAATTTAGAAATTAAACTGTTTAGCCACACAATATTCTATGTATTTAAAATGCTGTTAGAAAACAAGATGTTTGTTTCTATCTCATGATTTTTAATTAGAAAGGAATTTTAAAATTTATCAAGTTTAATTCTATTTACAGCTGAGACCCAGAAAGATAAAGGCTTAAGATCAAATACTAAGTTAGAAAAACCAAACCATGACATTTCTAGTAAGTTTTCGTAATTTTCATACCTATGCTTCTATAAACAAAGGCAAATAAAAGAAAGAACCAAAACTAACAGGACCAGGATGCCCCACTGGCATCAAAAAGAACTTAAATCTAATTTTAGCGAATTCCTCAAATTTAGAGCTTAACTACTCTTCAAGACAGCCGAGGAGTGACACTGCGACACGGATGAGACGTTCTCCCTCTGCCCTGGCTGCGCTTTGTCTGCCGGGGCCGTAGGCGCTGCTCCGAGCGGAGAGGAGGGAGGGACAGCCCCGCCTGCTGACTTGCCCTCCACACATCTGCGCAGCTTAGAGGACCTGACACTTTGCCCTTTGACCAGGCCTCAGAACCTAGACCAGTGGTGGCGAGCCTACGGCACATGTGCCGCAGAGGGCTGTTTGTTATCACTGAAAGCTCTAAAACGTTCCCCATCACTGACTTAGACTCTTTATTTTTTTCTCACAGAAAGCCAAAGAAACTCACGATTCTCCAACAATGGGATAGGACAATTAAAAAAAAAAAAAAAAAGTCATGGTACTAATTAAAGTGTGAACAAGTAAAGCAACTACAGAGTTAAGAATACATTCTTTGACTCTATAAGAAATCTACCAAAATAAGGAAATGACAGGCATCAGAATGGGCAGAGTAAGAAATATGAGTGCTCTCCTGGGTCCACAGGTCTGCAGATGACTGCTACCGAGGGTCAGGGAGACTGGCAAGACTGGAGCAGGATCCTTTCCTACAAAAATGCATAGTTCACTGTGTACACACACTGGAATTAGCTCCATCACCAAAGAACCTTTGGCTGAACTCACAGTAAATGCCTCCCAAATTCCAATGGTTAAAAATTGAGAAGTTTGGTTTTTAAATGAGATTTTCCCATTTCAAGTAAAGCGGAATGTGTATTTGTAATGTTTACCTGAGACATTAGCAAATATTTGTTCCATTTAAAAAAGAAAGAAAGAAAAAGCTACACTGACTTTGACTAAGTTTGGGCTATTCTAGGGCAGAGGAGGAAGGGTGCCACTTGACATGTCTGAACTGGAAACCCTAACGAGAGGCTGGGACACAGAGCACTGAAAGCCCCTGGCTCCTCCTCCTCAGCCGTGACGGCGCGCTCCGTGTGCAGAGGCCTCCCCAGCACTGAGGTCGTGCTCGGCTCTCCCCAGAGTGTGCGGCACTAGGGTTCGAGGCCCTGACTGTCAGCTGTTCAGCTATGACTTCAGAGTGCAAACTACCGTGACCCCTGCTTAGATGGCTTTCTTCAACACTGACCTCGGTACAGTTTTAAACAGCACTAACCTCAGAATCCATCCCTTGCATCTCGTTCTTCTCCAGCTGAAACTGCACAAAGTCGTCAATGACATGGAAGAGCTCGGGAGAAACAGCTTTAAAATACTTGTGGTAGTCATACTTCACAGCCAGGGATGCGAAGATGGTGTTGTTGACCAGAGCAGAGCGCAGGTCGGTCAGGACCCCTGGTGAGTGCTGCCGTGGGTCTTCGTAAAGGTGCTTGGTTATGAGGTAGTCCAAGATCGCATCTCCCAGGAATTCTAAGCGCTGGTAACAATCTGCACAGAAATCCGAAATAGAATCAGCCTGTGCAACAACATTTACACACTTTCCATATACAAAACTGATATAAAGTTCTGATCCCCAGGCCCATTTTAAAGTTTTCTACCTGGGATCATTTTCACACATCTTCCTTAATGAGAAAATTATTTGACATATCACACTTACTAAAGCCTCTGTAAGTTAAATTGTAATGGCAATTTAAAGCCATTGTCTTTAAAATAAACTGGGACCACGAAAATCTTCATGTGGCCAAAAAATTGTTTGTTAAGAAAAAAGGCCTTTGCCAGGTGCTGTCACTGTCCTGGGTGTCACTCTGAAGTCTCCACCTCACCATCCACACGCTCTACTCTGTGCTGTCACCACACCCCGACTCACCGGCACTCTGGTATGTGGCAGTTAAGTGACACCACTCCTCACCACTCCTGAGTTATATGTGTTATAAGGGATGACTGCTAGGAAAAGACCACCCTCTCCTCCACTTGAACTAGAAATGCTGACTCTGACACAACCTGAGGGACTGAGAAAAAACAGCTGAGGAACTTAGCACAGGTCTTAGGCAAAAATGGTTGTCAAGATGTAAGATCATCAATGCTAACCAACATTATCGATTATTTTCACAGTGACTAGAAGAATCCAGTCCACTGAGGAAACTGAGGCAGGGAAAATGTGATTTTCCCAGATCCCCAGACTACCCACTGAGTTAAGAGGGAAGGGCTGCACCTGGCTAGAACCTAGGCCTCACGACGCCCAGGAGCGTGTGGAAAGCCAGATACCGTCTTCTCCAGAGAAAATCAGGCTTTCTCATCCAGAATCAGAATTTTCACTTTTTGCTTTTATATTAAGGCGATCTCTTAACCTATAGTACTCTTTTTGTTATACGTACTACACACTTCATACTTTGCTTTGATATTTTGGATTTAAGTACTTACTACTCTTGTACAGAAAGCAAAATATAAACTTTATCTGTGTTTCAGGCTGATTTTTGTTTTGAGGACTTACTCCCCTTCTACTCTTACAGATTAGGGGCCTATTAAATAAAGCAGGAGAAAAATCACAGCACAGTAAAAAGTAGAAGATGACAGCAGAGCCAGCAGGAGCACAATGAAACTTTCCTATGAAGTGGTTTTTTTTTCTTGCCATCTTTAGATATGAAAAGACCCTGAGTGAGGATCCTTTTTGTCCAGAACAATAAAAAGGTATGGAGATACATGCAGAATATATGAAAATATCAAGAACCAAAAAAAGCACTGAACAGGCATCAGAAAGGTATTTGGGTAGAAGTAGATGGGAAAACACTGCAAAGTACTAAGGCTCAAATTTCTCTTAACTATGCAGCACATAAAATGACATCTCATCTACACAAGTAAACACGATCACTGTATTCCCAACTGTCAAAGTTACAAAACAGTTATTGCTCCCAAAAAAGACGAAGAAAATAGATTTCTATTTTCTTTTGCTTCCTCCCCCGACCACGCATATTAAGCATTAAGACTGTACACGCACAAAACCTTTCCTTAATAGGGTTCAGTAATGGAATCAACACAAAGTCTCCTTTCCAGGGACAGCAGGGTGCCAGGGCTCCTCACCAGTGATAGTGTTGTAGTGGTAGGAGGCATGGGTGAAAGCCTGCAGAAGGTAAGCCTTATTCTTGAATCTGTAGTTGATTTTCTTCTCAAAGTTTTCAAACCCTGATATAAGGTGATTCAGGGTTTTATCTGCATCTGGATGGTCGAACATACACCTGGGTGGGATCTTCAAACAGCCGTATTCCAAGTCTTTCCATGCAGAGGAACGTGAGCTGGCCGCAGCAGCAGAGGCACAGCTTCCTGAAAGGCTCTTTTGTTGGCTGCTGAAATTCTCCCGAGCAGGGCACAGGGCCTTTTCCCGACCAGTCCTTTTAATTACCGGGAGCACCTTCAGCCCCAGTGAACAGAGGAAAAGCTGAGCAGCCCTCTCGCCACAGCTGGTTAAATAGCAGCCCAGCAGGGCTTCCACACAGTCCGCTATGCTTTTGTCAGCAATGCACTGCTCAGTGTGCAAGTCGTAAGAAATGGACTGTTTTCCTGTGTCAACACCACAGTTTTCTTCTGATGGATTCCAGAACCCCACCACAAAGTCATCCTCTTCAACAGCTTTGCTAGGATCCAGATAGCACATTGCATCCCAAGAGCTGTAGTCGAAATCCTCAAAGTCTGATGAAAATGGCATACTACCTAGGGAAGATTTTTTGGGCATTTTCCACTCATACGCAGAATCAGTGGTTGAAAAAGGAGAAAGAGAAATTTTCTTTACAAAAGCTCCTGATCCCATTAACATGTTATCTATAAACTTGATATGTTCCTGATCGTACTCCAGGAAATCATCTTCATACTCGGCTTCCTCCTTTGGAGCCCTCCACATCAGGTCCTCTTCCTCCTCTTCCTCTTCCTCCTCATATTCGTCATCCAGTTTGCCATTAGCCAACATGCAGTCTTTTGTCTGAAACAGGGAATGGGGAAGGAGGGGAGACATAGCTGCTGTTTTTAAAAGGGTCTGAAACTCAATAAAAGCAAGGGTTATGGATAATTTCAAATGACAACCACAAATACTGAAAGGCAACTTTAAAATCACGGCCATTTGTTTTCAATTAACATAAAATAAGTTATTTAATCATATAAACAAAGTAAAACATGCTCTTTGAATGTTCATTTTCTAAGCTATAAAATGAACTTTATCCAGTATGAAGCTTAAAGTTAAGTATTTTGAACATGGATATAAAGTTAAAATTAATGTCCACAATGTGAAACCTCAAGTAAGAAGCCTAACTCGGGCAGGACCCACAATGAAGGCACTCATGCTGATCACAGGGATATTCCATTTGGCTGACAACGTTTTAAAACATGGTGACCTGACCTTCAAATTAATAAAATGAAGTTCCATATGTAAAAAAAAGCATTGTCTTTTTAATTATGGGTATAATCCAAAAACAGAATATATTTTAAAAATCTTATAACACACCAAAAAAATAAAATAAATACAGTAGGGTTTTATAAAAGTTTTTCTCCCTATACTTCCACTTCAAATCAAAGTATGTTTGCTACAACATAGAACTAAATTGCTTTGCTTAAAAAATAAATGTGACCACTGAAGTAAGCTATGAATGAGAAATTATGCTTTTCCCCTCTACTCTGAGCTATAATAATCAGGGCAACAGATTATAGCATAACTGACAAAAATAGAAGAAAATTTAGACTAACATGAAACACTACAATCCAATTTCTGTCAAAAGATCTTTCCTAATTCCAATTTCTTTGGCAAAAGCTTATTTGTGAATGACAACCTTAATAATAGGCTAGGCTTCAGTACTGATGTAACTTTTTGCAATGCTAGAAAGATGACAAATTTCTGTTATACAATTAAAAAAAAAAAAAAATACCACTTTACTTTGGGGGAAAAGCCAGGAGGGCATGCTTCGATTTTGTAACAACTTTACAGAGTATTCTGACAAAACGTTTTCAAACTGTCTGCCAAGCCTTTTTCTAAATACTGCAAGTATTTCATTTTATTTTATTTATTTATTTATTTTTTGTGGGTACCAGGGGTTAACCTCAGGACCTCGTGTTCCAGCAGGCGCCCGTGCCGCTGAGTGATATCACCGGCCCTTTTTCTGTATGTGGGTTCCGGGAGTCGAACTCGGGCCCTCGCGCTTGCCAGGCAGGCGCTTATGCCGCTGAGCCATCTCACTGGCCCAAGTATTTCATTTTAAACCAGACTCAAAACACTGTATTTTATAGAAACACTGTATTTGTCTGTAAAGAAATAACAATAGTAAGGCAAGCCACACATTTATAACTATACATATTTCAAAGTTGTATGTGTGTGTGTGTGTGAAAGTTTTACATTTATTAAAGGTGGGGAAAAAACAGGCTCTGCAGAGCAAGTTTGGGCCCAGTAAAAGTAGGGGGAAAAAAGAAAGAAAAAAATTTAAAATAATCATCCTATAGCACATGGTGGGCTATCATGAAGAGACATAACAGCCCATCTTTCAAACTTTGAAATTTAAAAAAAATTTTTTTTGAAGAATAAAAAAGAACACCAAAAGAAATTACAGTGGCAGACCTCAAGGAACTATTTCGTGTTAAAACCCCTAGGTAACAGAAGGTAACAGAAGATGGTTTTGACTGTTTGGTGCTTAAAAGAGGCAAATTACAATTTAAAAAGCCAGACTGAATAATTTAAGAATTAATCCTTATATTTCTTCAATAAGATGCTGCTATAAACTAAAATTGGCAGTGCACAAAAACACAAAGAACTGGTTTTTATCATGAATAAACAGTATGATCCTGGGCAAAGTCCTTGAATGCCTCTAGGTTTCAGATTTTTTATCTGCAAAATAGCACGGTTCTACCTCATGAAATGTTTTCCAAAAACACTTCAAGCCTTTTAAGAAAAAAATCATGGTATGCAACCCTTTTTTCTCAGAACAAGTCACCTTTCCACAGGAGTTAATGCCACACTCTCCTTGGGAGGCATTCTTATGCAGAGGTCAACTATTCCTATTCACTGAGGACCAGAAGGAAGGTGGCTAAAATAGGAAAAGCGGAAATGGAAAACACACTATAGCTTTCCAACACAATGCAAGGGCCCGTTTCAAAACATGCAAACAGTAAATCAAAGTCTGGACAGTATTTTTAATCCATTCCAAGAATCAAAGTCCCAAGTCATCAGAGACATTAAGGAAAATAAGAACTTAGTTTTTTCTGTTTTTTGGGGGGAGGTATCTAGGGTTGAACTCAGGACCTCGCACCAGCAGGCGCCCGTGCCGCTGAGCGATATCACCGGCCCCTTTTTCGTATGTGGGTTCCAGGAGTCGAACTCAGGACCTCACGCTTGCCAGGCAGGCGCTTATGCCGCTGAGCCATCTCACCGGCCCAAAACATTCTCTTAATATCTTTCCATGTAAGTTCCATTTTTGCAGTAAGCCAAATAGTACAAGAGTTTACAATGCACTCAACAAACAAATACAAATACTTAAAACATATCTAGGATCTACATGTCAAAAAAGAAGGTATGCTGTTTACAAAATATAACCTGTGGGGAAAATGGTGTCACTGTTGTCAGCCTAAAGTAAGAACATTTTGTCAGAATACTCTGTAAAGTTGTTACAACACAAGCCAACTTATTATTAATGTAAAATGAATGTGGAAAGTGAAGCTGCCTAAAAGCCGAAAGATGGGTGAACTGGGAAGAGGCGCTAGAGGCCAGCCGCCCGCTGGTCGGCGGCCTCTGCGGTGCAGAGGGCCCTAGCTGCCCTCTGGTGGCTCAGGACAAGACAAAGGGAAGCAGCTGGTGCTAATGTGGAGTTTTCTGAAATCACTGGCAAGACTTAAATGATTTCCAGAAGACTACAATGTTAGGTATGATGATTCTTTTCATCTCACAAGCAGAGAAATAGTCCTGAAATTTTACTAGCTTTATTATTTCAGACACAGCTGAGATTATAGGTCACTGAAAAGTCACTTCATTGCACAGAGATAAGGATCTACGGTAATTGTAATACCTAACAGTAAAGTGAAACTTAATGGGTTCCTGTTTTGTTTTTTTTTTTTTTCAAGTCAAAACATGACAAAATTTTCTACCTTTGGAAAAAGAAGATACAAATAGAAACTGTCCTCCTCAAATTATACTACCGGTATTTCTAAATTCACAGAGGACAGTTTATTTAAAGGAATTAACTTACTATATCAAATATCTACTCTATTGTACATATTTGTAGATGCCATGGAAAGAAAACAAAAACAGGGGCCGGTGAGATGGCTCAGTGGTGTAAGCGCTTGCCTGGCAAGCGCGAGGGCCCGAGTTCGACTCCCGGAACCCACATACGGAAAAAGGGCCGGTGATATCGCTCAGCGGCACGGGCGCCTGCTGGCGTGTGAGGTCCTGAGGTCGACCCCTGGTACCCACCAAAAAAGAAAAAAAAAAACCAATAAAATTCTCCCGCTCATCAGAAACTAAATGCCTCCCGGTTACCAAAAACTTACCATTTCATCTTTTTCCCATTTATCAGTGTTACTTTTGTCTTGATTTACTACATAACCAGGAGGAAGCCAATTCACAGGGGGATCAAATATTGACACCACCATGCGGCTGGGCAGTCCCTTCTTTTTGCCAAGGCGATAGAGATTACAGTTGCTGACCTTTGGCAGAAAAGATTCATTAAACACATCCATGAACAATCACTGCTGGAAACCCTACAAGGCACATTAATATATTCTAAGCTAAATGTCCCATGTTATTATTACGACTGTTTAACCACACAGTTTCTCTACCTACTTACAACAAGAAAAGAATTTCGGATTCCCAAGTATTTTATATCTTTTAGTGTAAATGTTTCTGAATATAAAATGCAATCCACAAAAATCTTAACGTATCTAATTATGCAAACTTATGAATAAATCAAAATAAACAGTTTAATTTCAAAGTTTTAAAAACACAACTTTAGAATGTTTACTTGTTGAAAAAAATAAAAATCATAAAATAAAATAAAAAAATCATAAAATAAAATAAAAATGAAAAAATAAATAAATAAAAATAAAAACACAACTTGAAACGAAATGCAAAGTGCTAATTGGACCTATCAGAGTACAAAAGAATAAATTAAAAAATTCAAGATATCACAATATTCTCAATGAATTAAGAGGGAAAATGCCATCAGTTATAATTACAAAGTAGAAACTGCCATTGCACAGAGCTAAAACCATTTCATATTCCTAGAATCTAAGGCACAGATGTGATTTCAACTGTAACATTTTCTGAAATACTATTCCATTGCTTTCGACGGCATTTTGAGGCATTTTTGTTCAATCATTTTAAAATGGAGCAAAAGGTAATAACATTTGCTTATTCGTGTCAATGAAACAGCTTTATTGTCCACCCTCTGGTCTGCTTTCCCTAAAGCCGCTATCTCTTCCCAATTTGCTCAAATCACTGCATGTTTGTCTAGTTTTTACTTGGAGACTAGGGTCTAGAACTATTGATCACGTTTCCATTTTCTAAATATTTGCTACTGAAGTGTTTCATGAGCTCTTTTTCATGTAACTCTACTACTTAGCAAGCACCCACTGATGAGAGGTACTTGGTCAGGCAGCCCTGAGGGGACCAGTCAGAGGGACCAAGCAGCAGTCCTTGCAAAGCACACAGACCCCCAGGGGAAGGAGTTGTCTAGGACCGTCACTGTGCACGGAAGCACTTTCCCCACAGTCTGAAAGGCAACCGCTCAAATAAATGCAAGTCCCCTGGTCCACAATAGGAGAATAAAGCAGCGCAAAAGGATGATGTGCAAGAGGGACTCGAAGGAAGGGAAAGCACATTCAAAGCTGTGGTTGGCAGGGTGGAGAAAGGAAAGGATACAGGTATGAAGCAAAACTCCAGATGGGCAGAATGTGACAGGTTACGGTATTAGGAGAATGCTGAGAGGATGATCAGCGTGGGAGGGACTGGGAGGTGACTGTGTGGGCTCTAAGGACAGAGCAGTGGGCTGCAGCCTGCTCAGGACCTGCCTGGGGAGTGTCCTGACCGGCACAACGCTGGCGTTCTTTCTGTGGGAAATCACAAGTCAAAGGACTCTAAGCAGATGAATGACATATGAATTTTTACAACATAAAATAACCCCTTTCTTACCTAATAAAGTGTACTATTTCTTACTTTACACTCATTCTCAAGCCCTGATATTTTCTTCCTGCAACCACGCCTTGAAAATGTCATTTGTCCTCAGTGCCTCAATATTCTTACGAATACTACTCTCCAAAATGTATCTGAGTCCTCAATCCTCACTTATCCGAACATTACCACTGTGTAGTCCACAAGGTCCAAAACCCCCAATCCTACCCGACCTCCCACATCTCCCCTACCCCCCAACCTCGGCCACTGTGCCCAGCTTCCCAGCCTCTCCAGTTGTTATGTGGGCATCACCAGGCTGTCTCAAGCACCTGGGGGAGGCAGCACAAGACAGGGGGCAGTGGAGTGGCCTCTGGTCTCAGATACACTGACTATTCTGGCCCAGTGGGATGACCTCACACAAGCTAATCATGCTCTCTAGGGATCAGTTTCCTCATCTGCAAAACAGGGACATGTTAGCTGCCTCTCAGAGGCCTGTGGACAAGATTATGCAAGATAACATTCCTAAAATGCTCAGCCATTTCTACTCTCCCAGCCACAAGCACCTTTATCCACCGAGCGAGCTCACTTGCTTTGCCATTCGGTCTGCTCCGTGTGGCTCTGTACTATAAACTTACCTCCTGCATTAATGCCTTCCTTGACTCCCAGGTGACAGTCCTTCCTTCTGAGCAACTTTGTAAGTTTTTTAAGGTATTTGCCAAGAAGGCCCATGTTGCCTTGTGATAACTGTTTTATCATCATTTAAATATTTTACCTTAACTACTTTCTTCCACATTAAATTTAAGAATGTGCCCTTCTTCGGGCCTATTACTCAGAACTCTAACTTCACTCACGCTATACACTGGCACTGAGTTCTGTGAAGCCTGGTCTTCTCCCCCTGCCTACTCCCTGGAACTCTGCAGAGCAGTTCCTCCATGTAAGACCTTGTCTTACATGTGGACACCCGTGTACCAAAATGCACCCTTCCAAGCAAGGTTTAACCCTCCTGGGTTAAAGTATGAGCCCCCTGAATGACTACAATCCTATTTATTTCTATCCCTCTCAGGATCCAGGCGGTACAACACTTGCAAATGTACAACACTTGAAGTGAGCATCTTCAATAAATAAGGCACATACAGATGCGGTAAGCCCCAAACTGGGTGTGTCGCCAGCACAAAGCACTCATGTTACCTGCTGGCTGGTCCTCCACGGGCTTCAGCTGGCCCTGGCGCACAGTGGAGCCCGGAGTCTCCGGGAAACACTTCCCCATCCTCTGAGGTTCCTCAACACTTCAAAGCACTCTCAGGCTCAATAAAGAATTATCTACTCAAAGAAAGAAATCACAGCTTACCTTTTTGCTTCTCATATATGAAAGGCGGCCCTCATGAGCATCAGGGTAAGTGCAAAACAGATATGTGGTGATGGCATGCTTTAAAAAGGAGTCACCAAGCATTTCAAGCCGCTCCAGGTTAAATCCATCGCTAGCATTGGACAAAGTCAAAGCCTGAAGAATCAGTCCAGGATTGGGGCCAAGAGTCCTTGAGGAGTACCCAAGAGAAAGGCTCTGCTCAGAATCCATCCTGTCCTTGAGCACTTGAGTAGCATCTGCCGTACCGGGCATGGGAGCCACCACGGGACTTCCATCTGAGGTAGATTTGTTAGCATTTCCATCAAGGTATTTATTACTCAGTAAAGTACATTCATCGCTGGGCTTGAGCTGGTTCTCATAATTGTATAAATTCTGAATGGGATATGAGGTAGTTGGTTGTACAGGTATTTCCTGCTTGTAGTAATTCAGCTGATTTCCTTGGCAAAAGTCTCTGTTAGCTAAATTGCAACTTCCATTGGCAAGATTTTTATTGTAAGAAAGACCATTAATTGCTGTAAGATCTGTTGAAACTTCGATTTGGAGCTTACCAGATGACTCGCTGAGTAGCGTTCTACAGTTCACAGACATTTGGTCATGATTTTCTAAGGAGGTTCTATTAGCACCTTGATGTGCAGCATTTTCAGGGACTACAATTGTGCTGTGTTTGCAGTAATTATCATTTTCAGCCAAAGAGGAATTAGAAATTGAGATGAAAGATTTGCTGTCGATAGATTTTTTCCACCCGAAGTCTAAATTAGGGTATCTGCAAAGACATTTTTATAGACTTCATCAGCTCCTTAAAAAGGACTAGGCTCAGACAGTCACAGCAACCTGAATTTTTAAAAATATGTAGAGAAACTATAAAAATACACCTACTTTAGAAGAGAAACAAGTTTCCAAGACATACTTGGTTTACTCTACTGCTTTAACACATTTATGACAGAGCTGTAATTCTTATGTCTTGCTCCCAGGCAGCGCTGAACCACTGGTGATACATACATGACTGCTCCGCTGAGTGGCATACAGTCCCATTGGGTGGTACAAGCCACGTGACGGACAGTCACGCGTGGGAAGGTGTTAATCCCTGCCCTAGAGCGCAGCACAGTGACTGAGAAGATCAGGGAGCCCAGAAGTGGCTTTGGGTCCTGGATCCACAGAGGTCAAGGCAAGCCCGCATAACCAGGAAAGCAACTTTGGACAACTGACATGACCTCTCTGTGCTTAAGCTTCTGCGCTTGGAGACATAGCTAAGGATCCTACCTCCTGGGACTAAGACTGACATGAGCTAATGTAGGCTACATGATTTGAACTAGGGTGTGATGTTGTTGTAAATAATAAATACAGCTGTGATTATTAACATTATAAAGTTGTTTCACTCCCTAGAACCATCTGATTGTCTACTAGATAACCAAAATTGAGTGATCAAACCAAAAATTTCTTTGGAATGCAGAGACTTTACTAAATAAGAAAAATGAGGACAAAGAACACACTAAGACATTCTTTGCCTTATTAATTTATGTTTATTATATATTAAACTGCTTCTTAACACATACTCAGTTCTTTAAAACAAGAAGGAGTCTTAACTGTTGGTACTCTCACTGGAGAAGAAATGGTGACCGGTATGCCAGGCGCACACTTCCCCGTAACTTCCCAAGGACCGAACATGCACATTCTCACTTTAGAGTCAAACAATACATTTTTTTTCATGTATCAGGTGCCCATGCTTTCTTCTTAATCTTTCAAGAAATATTTTTATATAAAATTATGATTTTAACTTAATTCTGTTCTGCGGCAAATGGGATCTCATGACCCATGTTCCTTCTGGCCAACAGCACGGGCATACCTAAAATCTGCAGGAAGTGACCTGACTCCCACACCAGCGTCACTGGCTGTCTGGGCTCTCAGCTCCTCTGCAGTCAAAAGGCAGTGAAGGCGATAAAGTATGCTGGGGAGACAAACTGCTTTTCTCCACAGTGATGCAGGAATTGGATGGATAGCACAGAGTTCTGGAACTAGTATCTTTGAGTAAGGAAAAAAGTAGGTAGATAAATATAAAGCACATACACAAAGAATAAAGAAAAAAAAATTAAGACCAATTTCACTAATGGATAAAAATCAAAGTCATAAATGCTAGTAAAATCTAATTTTAAAAAATATTTTTTAAGCCAGGCATGGAAGCACATGTCCATAATTCCAGCTACTTGAAAGGCTGAGGCAGAAGGATTGCCAAGTTTGAAGCCAACCTGGACAAGATCTGAGACAGAGAGACCTTATCTCCAAATTGTTTAAAAAAAAAAAAGAAGAAGAAGAAAGAGGAGGGGGAAGGGGAGGAGGAGGAAGAGAAGGAGAATGAAGAAGAAGAAGAAGAGGAGGAGGAGGAGGAGGAACAGAAGGAGGAGGAGGGGGAAAATTTTTAAAAGAGCTGTCAATGTAGCTCAGTGCTCCCTGGTTCAGTCTCTACTACTGAAAAAAAAATTTTTTTTTTAAATAATTCTTTAAATCCAAAAGGGATTTAGGCTAAGACTTATGAGGGTGATTCCATGATATAATTATATCGAAGAACCAAGGATAAAAGCAAACCTCTTAATACTTATTAAAGATGGCATTCAAATAAAATTCAATAAAAGAGGTGGATAACTTCCTAATATTCACACATCACTCAGCCAACCTGATAATAAAAATTGAACCTTTTTTTTTTTTTTTTTGTGGGTACCGGGGGGTCGACCTCAGGACCTCGCGCGCCAACAGGCACCCGTACCGCTGAGCGATATCACCGGCCCCTTTTTCATATGTGGGTTCCAGGAGTCGAACTCGGGCCCTCGCACTTGCCAGGCAGGCGCTTACGCCGCTGAGCGATCTCACCAGCCCTGAACCTTATCTTTAAAAATATTAAGTTATGCTAGTAACAACTCATTACCTGTTTATTCTGCAGACTTTCCCATTTGGCTTTCCTCTTTTCAGCACTGCTTAAAGGGAGCGCTTTCCCCTTCTGATTCAAATGTCGAGGTGTCAAAAGATTAAGTCTATAAAAATTTCAAAACAATTTCACAAGACAGACAAAAATAAGTACACTCTCACATGGTTTTCCAATTTCCATGTGCCTATGAAATCACCTAAAGAGCTAATTTAAACTGCAGACTTGTAAACTATCTTCTGGACAAGTCTTTGTGCAAAGGGTCCCTTACGTGCAGAGTCCTGGGGTGGACAGGGCGCAGTGACTCTGCATTCGGCTGTTGCCCTCAGGAAGATGCAAGTGCCATCCAAGTGTTATTTCTGAAGCTCTTACCTGGAAGATGTGTGGTCCACATCCAGCAGTGGCTGGTTGAGATTGGTCAGGTCAAGGTTATACTTTGTTTTATAATATTCTGCAAAAGTTTCATACTCAGGGGAAGGAAATTTACTGAGTGGGGTAAGATCAGTGTACACATCAGCTACATAAAATCGATGAGGCTGATCAAAATTACGGTATCTAAAAAAAGAAAAACAATCAGTCGCTTTTTTGTTTAAATCCACTATTCTCAAAACACAACATAAATTATGACTAAGAATTCAAAAAGCAACAGCTAATAACATTAATGAAAATAATTCCAAAAGACACGTTTCTATTGTATTTGAGACAGTAAGAGCTACAAATTTTTATCAAGTAAAAACTGATTATTCTCCCCTACTTTACTGTCCTTGTTCTAAATATCTATACTTTGATAACATGTGAGAATTTTAAATGGCACCTTCAAATATCTATTTCATCAATAGAGATTTTAATTAGAGAGACTATCAACAGATTATCTGAACTTCACCAAAATAAAAACCCTTGACCTGCAGAGCTTTAGTTTCGGTTTTTTAAACAAGTAAACCAGAGAAAACATGCCCACCACAAAAGACACCCATGTCCCATATCAGGGCTAAAGTCACAGTTCACTTATACTCCCACATGAACGTGTAACTTCTGAAACAAAGTATCACCATTATTTTCCTTCCCATTTAAATACCTACCTTGGAATGATAACTGCATCTTGGTAATCTTCTAATTTAAAAACAAATGGTGTTTCCTTTGAATACTTTGTATTGGGAATGCCTATGCGAGCTTCAGATTTCTCAATATCGTCCATAAATTTAAAGTCAATGTCCAAAGTGCTGGAGTCATTAACTTAGGGAAGAAAAAGGCTCTTTAGCTGGTTAAAATGTAAATATTCTTACTGAAGTTATACACTAGCACAATATCTAATTTAGAGTTACTTCCATATATAGTAAGCTAATTACCAAGCAAAACTTTTATTTTTTTAGTTACTATAAAAGAGTTCTTTAAAGGCCAGGAGTGGTGGCATACACCTATAATTGGGAGGCTGAGGGAGGAGGATCACCATGAGTTCGAGGCCAGCCTGGACTGCATAGCAAGACCGTCCCCCCCCCAAAAAAAAAAAGGTTCTTTAAAGTCTGGGTCCTTCTTACCAACATTAAGAGGTAGAACACAGTATGCTGAATCAGCATCTGTAGGTTTAAATTCTAGTGCAGGTTTTTCGAGCCGAAGAATATGTGAGAATATATACTGGTGAAGTCTTGTAATCAACTCAAGCATTTGTAGAGACAATGTGAAGCCAGATTTCTTCAACTCAATGGATATGGTAACTTCTCCAGAGCGTGTGTACACAGGAAAGTGGGGAATCTTAGCAAAAAGAAAAGCAACCCTTAACCTCAACAGGTATTTTATTCCATTACGATTAACTTCAGAAGAGAATAACGTTTTCTACAGTTGGAGTAGAAGAGACACCTTGAACTTTAAACACTGTGAGGCAGCAAAGGCACTTAGTGTTATATTTCTACCTTTCCCTTTAAAAAAACAAGGTAACACCGAGATATCTCCCACACCAGCACTCATTAGGAAGGGACTACCTGAGGTATGGGTTTGGCTGTCAGTATCCCAAAGCATCTCGTGGTGTCTTCTGGGGGGTAGAGCTTCCGCCTTCTGAAGTTGAGCTCGTCAGGTAATGGAGTAGTCAAGACCATTCCTATCACATACAGGTAACAGGGCTGACTGGGTTTGGGGTAACTGTCCCTTAAACACTCTGGAATCTACAGTTGGAAAGAAAAATTAAGCATCATGTTCAAGTACAAACGGCCACTATTCCAGATGTTAGGAAAAAAGAAGAAATTTATGCCTAGCTGTACTAAAAGCTGATGAAAAAAGGCTTAAAAAACCTCTCAGGGAACGAGATCTCTCAAGTGCTTAGCTCTGCTGGGTAAGTAAACAGCCTCAGGTCTGGCTGCACAGTTGCACAAGTCTGTGTGCATTACAATACATGGCTCCATACATATGCGCGCGCGTGTGTGTGTGTATACATACTACATATGTAAACAAAATAAACACGCCAGGGTCTTTTTAAAGATGCTACTTATTTGATCAATAATCTATTTCTTTTAACTAGAAAATTCCTCTTTCTTGGGCTTTCACAGTATTTATTCACTGTAGCATATTAGAAAATAAAGGTAGACAAATTTTTAAAAATCACACATAATCCTATCACTCAAAGATAACCTTTAACATTCTATTACACTGTTTAAGCTTTTTTCTATGTATAAATGCCTGTAAATATAAACGTTTTCATATTTTTCAATAAAAAGGAGTCACAACAGACTGGTATGTGCACACATGCAAAATAATCTGATTTTCATCCCCAGTTACTACAATGAAATACCTCTCATTGAATCCATATCATCGTATTTCATGGCTATCTCATTACATGATTGAGCCATAATTAAATTATCTCAGATTGTTTCTAAGCTTGCAATATTAACACAACCTTACAGATTAGGATCTTTCAGTCTCTGGGATTCAATTACAAATTACTGCATCTGTAGTTATACGTCTGTAATAACGCTAGCTGAAAGACTGCAGATAATAGCAGATGATACGGAATGTGCCTATTAGTTAAAGAGGACGCAATGCAGTATGCTACCTCTCAGAACACTTACCATTAGTGGTATTAATCATACGAAACTAGTCCAGTAGAAAAACTGGGTATGAGGGAAACAAGCATTTCACAAAAGTAGGTATTAGTCATGATTTTTGAAAAACCAGTATGATTTTGAAATCTTGAAAATGCTTAGCTAAATACAATTTTTTTTAATGTAAAAACTCAGTAACAATGGAAAAAGAACCAAACACTTAGGCTAAGATGAAAGTACGCAGCAAAATTTCACTTTTGTTTAGAATTTTTATGAGATGAAAATACTGTACCAGGAAATATTTGACACTTCAGTCAAGTAAGGTGCAACTAGAAGTCAGTTTTGGGAATGTTTAGAAGTGTAAACGCTGCCAGGAACCCACTGAAATAACCTATTTTGGCTCTCAGGGGCTCCATCCAAACTGGTGACCCACACCTGTGCCCCCACCTTCCCACACCTCCATCTTGAGAGCACTCATTCTCTCCTGCCTACTTCATCCCTCTTCAACGTCTTCAACCTTGTTTCAGCGCCAATGGGAAGGCAATAATCACACCATTACATTGAATCAAACAAAGAATGTCTCTTTAAGTGCTATAAACTCATTTTGGGTGGAATCTGATCGATGAAACCTTTTGAAGTAAAAAATAACAAAACCGAGCACCATCTAAAATGAAAGTAAAGGGGCTAATCTAAGAGCAGCTGTGAACCAGGGAAATGTACTGAGATCCACAAGTGGGTCACATTACAAGGATCTGGGAAACAACCACACAGAGGAAGTTAGATTTGATGCAGCAGGAAATAAAAAGGCTAGATTTTTATTCACTTCTAACCAATACTAACTGCTTTTGGGTAGCACTGCCTTCGTTTTGTGGAGCCCGGTCTCCCTGGAACACTGGTCTCTTCTTCATCATGTAAATCAAGCTCTTCTTCATATTTAACAGTCTCTTTCCCAACTGGCATCAAATGTTCATCCAGTTCACCTAAGAAATTTAGAAAGAGAATTAAGGCAAATAACCCAGACTTTGCCACTCTAATTCATTAGTAAATAATCTAGAAGAACACTACTTGATGAAACAAGCAGAAAAGTCATGAAAACTAATCATGTGACAGTAACTAGACATGAAACTTTAGGTAGAGTCTAGAGACCAGGACAGCAAATCCTATTCTAAGATTCAAAATAAAAACACCTAAACAGACTATAGCATACAACACTTCTAAACGAAGAGTCCATGGAAAGCAAGTTCTCCCAACTTGAAAGAAAGGAAGGAAGGAAAGAAGGAAAGAAGGAAGGAAGGAAGGAAGGAAGGAAGGAAGGATATTTTTTATACTGAGAGACTAATAAACACTAATGTTTATGATGCGTGATCCCATGGTTACCAGAAGTTAGTTACTGTAGTTTATCTGTTTGTTCATTCATTCATTTATGGTGCCACACAATTGTAACAATAGCAGGTGTTCACCTTAAGATTATGTATTTTTTTTAACTAAGTCAAAACTGTATTCCTTTCTTACATAATCTTTTCATTCTTTTTTCTTGGGGGGAGGGTGGGTCACACTATGTAGTCTAGGCCGGTCTTAAACTCACCCTGTAGCCCAGGCTGCCCTGAAATTCAGTGATCCTCCTGGTCTCAGCCTCTTGAGTGCTGGGATTATAGGTGGGTGCCACCATGCCTGGCCTGGCCCTAAAACCTTTATATACAGTATTTAAAAGTAGTAAATAAGGCAAATGAATGGCAGCTGTTTGTAGTTAAGCTGTGGAAAGTAAAGGGGTCCCACAACACTGTGGAGTCTCCAAGTTATGTAATATTGACCTTTACACTCACCGAGCACACCAAGAGCAGACGTTCACAGCTCTACAATCTCCTCAGACTCCTGTAAAGTCCTTGATATGATTTTTTTAAAACAATATTTATAATTTACTTTTTACACATTTACTTACCAATTTTGTGCAGTTTTTCACAGCAAATGAGAGCTACAACTCTTTCAGCCAATCGTACACAGCTCATTGGTGGGCCCTGAAATTAACAAAAAAACCTTTCCATCATACGTCCATTGCTATATTATCACTGACACATGAAACACCCACAGAACCTGTGTCCTAGTATCTTCGAAGCTCACTTTACCCAAAGTTATTTATTTTTTAAAATGTCAGCAAGTTAAATTCCTCATCTCCATATTCGCAGTATCTATCTTTTAAAATACTGCTTTGTAAAAAAAAGTCATGACTTTGATTTTATAATTTTGATAACCTTAAATTTCATTAAGATTTTAAAGCATCTTATTTTGACTAACCTACAAATAACATAAAAGATACCTTAAACTATAACAAAGATTAACAGTACTAAGCTGCTTTCTGTGTGCAACAGAATTAGTCAGAGAATATTTGCAAGTCAGTGTTGAGACCAAGGAAAGAAATGAAATTTTACAAAAGGAGATTTCTGGGCCGGTGAGATAGCTCAGTTGCGTAAGCGCCTGCCTGGCAAGTGTGAGGTCCTGAGGTCGACTCCCGGTACCCACATAAAAAAAATAAAATACAAAAATAAAGGAGATTCTTATTTTTTATTTATTCATTTAATTTTCTGCAGTACTAGGGATTGGACCACGGGCTCCACACATGCTAGACAAGACCTGTACCACTGAGCTACACCCCAAGCCCAAAAGGCAGATTTCTGAGTAGCTGACATCATAACGAGAGTAGCCCAACTACATTTAATGAATTTTGTGTCACCGTTAAGCATTAAAATCACTACCAAAGGGCCGGTGAGATAGCTCAGCGGCATAAGCGCCTGCTCGGCAAGTGCAAGTTCCTGAGTTCGACTCCCGGAACCCACATAAAGAAAAAAAAGGGCCAGTGATATCGCTCAGCGGCACAGGCGCTTGCTGGAAGTGTGAGGTCCTGAGTTCGACTCCCGGTACCTACATAAAGGAAAAAAAGGGCCAGTGATATCGCTCAGCAGCACAGGTGCTTGCTGGAAGTGTGAGGTCCTGAGGTCGACTCCCGGCACCCACATTAAAAAAAAAAAAAAAAAAAAAAAAAAAAAAATCACTACCAAAAAGTTCACATTAATAAGGAAAACTCAGAAGTCATCTAGTCCAATTCTAAGAGTCTATAAGCTATACACAGTCTATTAAAAATATGAACATGTAGACTACAAAAGAGACTTACAAATCGTTTTAAAAATAGATTTTAAAATCAAGTTTGCAATTTGTATGTGTAAAAGAAACTAGGGGAAAAATCCATTAGAGGCATACTTTAAAAGATATAATCACTTCCTTTTCTAAACTTACAACAATGGAGGCTCGAAGAGGCGAGTTAATCGGCAGATAAAGAGTTGAATAAAATGTACCATCAGGCAACTCTCGGGTTCTACATTTGGGAGCTAGATGAGTAAACGGATCGCTTGGTAACCTAGCACAGTATCTGTAAAGAAAAAAAAATTATGAACTGAATCTACACATGACAAAAAGATGGAAAAAATCTGTACTGATATTCACAGCTTAAAGCTTGTTTCTTACATTCCTCTTCCCCTCCACCGGACTGACATTTGTCATAGAGTCCCTACTTCACTGCTTCAAACTGTCAGTAAGACAGAACGGAACACCTGAAGTTGACATATCCAACTAGAAAATAACCTTTCATTTAACTTACGCTGACGGTTGAATTTAAATAGCTTTGCATCTAGCATCACCATACTGCACAGTGCACAAAGTACTGTCCTGAATCCACAAAGAGATGGAATTGTCAAGTGTCTGTTCCTTAATAACCTCATATTTGCCACAACCATGAGGACATGTGTAAAGTAAAGCATCAAAAGAGGGCAGGGGGACAACCCTGTGCTAACAAAAAAAGGGGCATCAAAATAAGAGTGATGGAACAGAGCAGGAAGCTAGCCCAAGGACAGCTGGGCCCGGATGGAGCTGGAATGGGTAGCAGCCCTGAGAGGGGGCAGCATGGCAGTCAGGGGGCCCTGCAGAGCAGGGAGACCAGCTACACACAGGTAGATGGAGCATGCAGTGCTTACTCTGAGGACAATGAACCAGACTTCTCACTATGGGAGAAGAGAGATCAAAAGAAAAGAGGAACTCTACAATGAACCCTTTTAATGTCATACTAAAATGGCAGTACCAAAAGATAGGTAATCAGACATAGAAATAATTACAGACACAAATGTGTTTCCAAAAGTAAGTAAGTATAGATGTACAAACTTTTTAGCTCTGTCCACTAAAAAGCTTGGCTGTGGTAACATACTAGTGTCAGTGAATACCCTTAGTATCCAAATCTTGGCTCCTACACGTAAGTTATTCTCCACTAAGAGCAACCAGGACCCCTTGGAAAAACTGCCGATGTCAAGACTGAGGCAAGGAGCATATTCCAGTTGAGTCCAAACTGTCTTCTGCCACAACATAATGAAAGGTTCAAGAATAATGGTGACATGCTAAAAAGACAGAAAAGCTAGCTTGAATGGGTTCCCACTGGCTAAATCAGATATAATTTTAACACTGAAATAAGTAATAAATGATAGTAACATTATAACGAGTAAAACAGGATCTGTAAGTTCACAGAGATTTAAAAAAAAAAAACAGTAACAACAAATAAATGGAGAGGAAAAAACTTTTTCTTAACAGCAGAATGCCAACTAATAGAGAAAGAATAATGAAATTAGAAAAGTCACCATTCAGTAGCCATAATCATCACCAATTCAGACAGCAGCTACCAGTGGATATTATACTAATGAATCTACCTGGGAAGAAGAGTAAGCTTTATGTAGTCTCAAAGCATCATCCCATGAAATATTTACTAATTACAAAAGGGTAAGTAAGGGCCAGTGATACAGCTCAGGGGCGTTAAGTGCCTGCCTGGCAAGCGTGAGGTCCTGAGTCTGACTCCTGGTACCCACATTAAAAAAAAAAAAAAAAAAAAAAAGGGTAAATAAAGGTAACTTTACAACATATAAAACTGGCAGATCTTACCATGTGATCAATGTTACCACTATCAGTAAGGACGCAAAGCAGCACAGTAAGGCAGGATGAGATGGACTCATCAGCACTTCAGTGACACACTGGCCAAAATATACACACTGAGTTTAATCATGAGAAAATACCACATAAGCCCAAAATGAGAGGCAGACTACAAAATGATCTCCACAAATTTCAAGACCATTAAAGTCAAGGGAAGGGGGCTGGGATATAGCTCAGCAGCACAAGCGCCTGCCTGGCAATCCTGAGTTCAATTCCTGGTACCAAAACAAACAAAACAAAACCAACAACAACAACAAAAAATGTAGAGGGAAGACTGCTGGAGACTGGGGAGCTGTGACAGCAGGATAGGGGCCGTGAGCCTGGACTGGATGCTTTGGCTGGAGAGCATTCTTGTGAAACCCGAGCAGTCTCTCTGGGGGTAGGGTATGTGAGTGTTCTTTGCAGTATTCTGGCAACATTTTAATTTCTGAAAGTGTTTTAAAATAAAAGACTTAAGGAAATCTTACACTTGCTCCTTTATTTTGTCTCTGAATGAAATTTATGTTATTTATAATCCAGGTATGTACCTGCTTTTCTTAGGTCTCTATCTGCTTTTCTTTAGTTCTTAGAAATGTCACCAGGTCAGAAAAAGTAAATTGAAACATATTCAAAAATACAAATTAATTTATAATAATCTCACTTCATTGCTAATGGGAAATTCAGTATTACCCAATATTTATGGTGCAAAACAACAAATTTCAAAATTCAGTAAAAACAAATGAGCAGGGCCGGTGAGATGGCTCAGTGGCTTAAGCGCCTGCCCGGCAAGCGCAAGGGCCCGAGTTCGACTCCCGGAACCCACATACGAAAAAGGGGCCGGTGATATCGCTCAGCGGCACGGGCACCTCCTGGTGCGCGAGGTCCTGAGGTCGACCCCCCGGTACCCACAAAAAAAAAAAAAAAAAAAAAACAAATGAGCATTATAAAATTAAATTAAATCCAATTAAAAGAAGCATGTCCTTGTGTTAGCCTTGTTGATGAGTCCTAAGCATTTACTACTACATAATCTTGCTTTTGCAAGGGAAAAAAATACCACAAAAATTTTTCTTCTTATAAAAATACTGCAAGCCAGAAAAGCAAAGGCCATTGATTATAAAACATAAACAACATAATACTTACAGGTCCGTTACACTTAAATCTTGCAATATTCACAGGTTTTCACACAAATAATCTGACAGCATACCTATTGATGTGTCCAATGGCCGTGTTGATTGTAACTCGGGGACCCCCGTCATCAGGCCTCAACACATAGGGCGGGAAAACATCATCATCATCCACCACAGGGTCAACGTCAGTCTCGCCAGTATCAACTGACTTGGAACATTTGTTTCTCAAGATCTGAACATTTTAAAACAGAACTGAGGATGAGAACAAATGTGTTCTTTGCCATAGGTTAGTTGTTTGCCTCTGCACCTACAGAAAAAGCTCTTTTGGCATGACATATCCATTTTTCTGAAACATTTATGGAAACTCCAAAGTTACTTGCTACAAAAAACTTCTCCCCCAGAATGCCGCCCAGCCCTCACACACGGGAACATTCACCACATGGCGTAGGCCCACGCTGCACTACACACACATGCGCATGTAACTGTCAGTCCTTCACAAGGACAGCTGCTAAGTCATTTTGTCTCTCCCTCCACAACTCAGTGTCACTACACTGCTCATAATCATCACAGTCCTTGCCCAGACACACTTTCCCAGTAAGCCATATGACCATTTTCATAGATCTTTTACTGGGACTTTCTAATCACTTACAAAATGGTGCTAGGTCTTGGTAATCAATCTCAAGTTCCGTATAATATACACACTTCACACCCTTGTCAAGACACTTCTCTGTGGATAAAACTGTTTTTAATCAACAAAGGGTGATCAAACAATACGGTGAATATTTACATTTTTAAAAGCGTATTATATAGTAAAAGACACACTGTCATTAATTCCCCTCAAAATACCCCGTCTCACTTTGAAAACATTTATCCCATTATTCTTCCCACTTTCTGAAGCAGTTCTAGGAGTCTTCTTTGTGTCTGTTATGAGGTATGACCAAAAATACAGTGCATACTGCTGGAAAGTACCATCCAATGGAAAGATAGGCTCATAAGCACTTTACAGTGTGTCCTCATCCACCTTGCTCATTGGATCTGGCACCATGCAACTTCTAGCTCTTCCCAAAAGTCAAAATGACCACTACAGGCAAAAATTTTAAATCACTTCAGGACACTGAGGCAGCCACAACAGTGCAACTAAAGATACTCACAGACTTCAAGAACTGCAGCAGTAAGTAGCAGGACAGGATAAGTGTGTTCAAAGCGGGGGGGTGGTTTGAAGGGGATTAATGGTAATGTGTCTTTTACTGTGATAAATGTTTAAAAAAAATTTTTTTTTAATTTAAACATTCACTGTATTTTTCGATTACATCTCATATTCTATGTACACAAAGACTAAAAAAGTTACCAAGTTAACCTTTTGATCTTACCTTTTCAATAGCTTTATAGGTTTTAAGGTCTTCTTCAAAACTTTTTATTTTGTCTGTATCTGCTAACATTATGTAATTAGATATCGGTGCCCTTGCTCTTCCTTTAGATTGAACATAGGATCGATACTCTGTGGGCAAATCAAAACGAACCACCAAGTTGCATTTTGGTATATCAACACCTTCTTCTACTATACTTGTTGCAATGAGCAGGTTGGTCTCATGTGCTCGAAATTTCCTAAGTACCTGAAAAAAAATCCACCAAGAAAAGCAATTCTAAGAAATTTTCCAAAGAAAAGAATATAAAAATAATTAAACAATGGTTATTTCTGACACATACCCTGGGCAAGCCAGGTCTCTAAGGTCAATCTAAAGAAGATGACAATATCACAGAAACCCAGGTGCACAGCCATATGAACACAGAAACTGATTTAATGACAGGAATTTTCAACTGAATATGAATGGAAAGTCAAAGTGTCTATTTTACAGAAATACCAAAGCCTTCAGGTTGAGGGGCTGGCTTCTTTAATGACTACAAGCAGATCTAACTACATGTCCAAATGAACTCACTTCTGAAGTCCCACTGATACTCGATCCTCCAGAATGATCACTGATGCCTCTGAGACTGTGCCAACCAACAGCCCTCCAAAGATTTCAAAACTCTATCAGTAAAATTCCTAATTCACTTGGAATTAAAAATGACAAGCAGAGCGTTGCTTATTTTCTATCACCTTGAAAAAATTTCAATTTAAGGAATCAGAATTGATTAAAATGAAGTGAAAGCTTTTTCACTTGAGATTGAAAATTACATCTCTCCAATTCAAGATATAAGGTGACTGAAATATATAGTGAATGTTAAAATTTTTTTAGTTATTACAGTAAAAGACATTGCCATTAATCTGCCTTAAAATTCTCTCCTGTCCCTCACTTTGAACACACTCATCCCATCATTCTTGCCCTTTTCTGAAGCACTTCTGGAAGTCCATCCAATGAAAAGGCAGACTCCTAAAAACATTATAATGTCCTCATCCACCTTATTTACCAATCTGGTACCATGTGACATCTGGCTCTTCCTCCAAAGTCAAAATGACCACGAAGGGTAAATGTCTTGGATCCATTCAGGACACTGAGGCAGCCACAAGTGCACAACTAAAGACACAAAAAAAGACTTCCAGAACTGCTTACGAAAAGTGGCAAGAATGAAGAGATAAGAGTGTTTAAAGGGGGAGTATTTTAAAGAGTTAATGACAGTGTGCCTTTTACTATAATAAATTTTTTAAAGTTTAAACATTCACCATATATTGCAATCATACCTTGTGAGTTAAGAAGTCGGGCCGGTGAGATGGCTCAGTGGTGTAAGTGCCTGCCTTGCAAGCGCGAGGGCCCGAGTTCGACTCCTGGATCCCACATACGGAAAAGGGGCCGGTGATATCGCTCAGCGGCACGGGCGCCTGTTGGCGCGCAAGGTCTTGAGGTCGACCCCCCGGTACCCACAAAAAAAAAAAAAAAAAGAAGTAACATAAGCTGGTTTTCAGACAGATCTACCAGACTGGCTCCTGCAATCCCTAAACCTGGACTGTTAACAAAAAGTTGTAACAAAAATGCCTCTGGCAGAAATTATTTGGCTAAATTTAAGTTAGAGAACGAATTTTAATTAAAGGTTTTATTTACAAGCCAGAACACTAAATTAGCTTTTAGCATTTTATAATGTTTCCTAAATAAGACATTAAAAAGCATGAGAAAATTTAAGTTAAAATCTATAAAATACAGTTAAAAAAATATTCAGCCAAGGTAGACTTTAAATGAAAAAGAAAGAAAATATATTCTAGCGGAAAAGATGTCAGCGTGTTGTTTCATAGCCACATGGAGTCTACACGAGTTACTGTTACCCAGGTTCCATGTTTCTGAGATGTACAGTAGTTGTGTGACGCCAGTCCAATAAAGGGGATGAACTAGCTGATGACAATTAAGACACAAAACTGATTTGTTAGAGAGCTTCTCTAGTTCTAGTTATGTAAATCACCACAGCCACCTCGCAGGAGACAGTGGTCTACACATGAACAAGTATCCTGTATTACAAAAAGAAAATCGCCGGGGAGCTATGCAGTAGGGAATTCCTGTGGGCAAAGTGCGTCTGTGTACGTTCTGACAAGTGCCACTGTAGTTATTTACGTTACCTCTTCCTGTTTTCTGAACTCTGCTTCCATCTGTTTGTTCCGAGGCTGATTCTTCCCAATGCCATGTCCAGTTATAAAGTTGCTGCTGATATAAGCCAGCTCTGGATCTTGTTTGCCAGCTTCCTTTATCAATCTAAGAAAATTATACACATTTGGAAGTTAAACAGTGCTGAGGGGAAAACATTTAAGCTTTTGTTTCTAAGGTCTCCTTTAAAATAGAAATATATGCACATTATTTTTTGCCAACATACCTAACAAAATAATCTTGGTGTTTTTCTTTCCAACTGGATTCAACAAAAATCACTGCCATGCTTCACCTTATAGATCTGTGGCCCAAGTACTTACAACGCAGAATACAAGGCTGATTTACACTACCAGATGAAACGGTCTCATTACCTCCAATTTTTGCTTTGCTGATGATGACTTAATAGAAACATGGACCAAGGTAGGACGGAGCTACTTAGAGAGAAACACAGATCTTGGCTCGACATACTTCCCAAACGCTTGGCTTCAGCAGCCTCTGTGCTCTTTCCTCTGTGGCCGTGTTCACATGGAACAAGCCCGACACCAAGGGGACTGTCACATTCCCTACCAGATGTGGTAAGAGTTCCAGCTGCACGAGGGACAGAAGAATGGGTGTTTCTTCTCATCTTATCCAACTGCCTTTATCACTGTGAGCAGTGCTCTTGGGAAAGAAATGCCTCGGCATCTCAGTGCCAACATTTTCTGGTCCCCAGGCAGCTAAATGGGGTTCAGCACAGCAAAGTGCTGGATTTCAACATGAGGCAAAGCAGTCCTCCCACACAGAGGCATGAAAGAGAAGAGACCCCTGAGCTGTGCCCCCTTCCTGCCTGCTCCCTGTAGTAATACAAAGTGCCAGTAACAGAGAGCTGGCCTCCCAGCTAAGACAGAGAAGAGCTACAAGACAGGACGCGATCAGATTACATGGACACCAAAGGTTAACAGTTAGTGCTGCCATTACAGCTATTTTGGAAATACATACATTCAAAAACTCAGCACACAGGATAAATGTTTCCACACCTGACATAAGTGACTCCATATGGCTCCTCTGAAGTCGTACTGCATAGAGTAAATTCCTAATAGAAAATTACATTTTAAAGTCAAACCATTCTTACTTTCTTTTAAATACATAGAACAGGCTAATATCAAAGAGCTGGAAGAAAATGAGTGGCCAGCTGAAGTATCTCCTGCCTCCAATCAGCAGAAGACTTGCAAGTCCAGGATAGCTAGAGAGTTTGTTCTGTAGTTCAAGTACTTAAAATGTCCAGAATCAGAAACTTCCTTACGTTTCAAGATTTAACTATAATAAATGTATGATGTAACAGAGAACTGCATTACACACAAATAAACAGTATGCCCAAAAGCTTAAAATTTGAAATAAATTACCTTAGAAACAATACGTACTTCCAAATTTTAGTTTATAAAAGTATCATTTTGAATGTGAAAGTTTTAAAAAAACATTTTAATCTATTCTTTTTTTTTTAATGTGGATACCGGGAGTCGAACTCAGGCCCTTGCGTTTGCCAGCAGGAGCTTGTGCTGCTGAGCGATATCACCGACCCTTTTTTTTTCCTTTATGTGGGTACCGGGAGTCAAACTCCGGACCTCGTGCTTGCCAGGCAGGTGCTTATGCTGCTGAGCTATCTCACCGGCCCATTTTAAGCTATTCTTAATTAAGCAAAGAATATACTTTGCCAAAATTATCAATATGGCGGGCTTCAATTAGCTAGGAAATAGAAATACTGACAGTAATTTATTTCTCCTGAATGACAACCATGTCAAAACTGCGAAGAACAGAAGAGACATGACATATATACATATTTTTAAAAATCTTGCAACCAATAATTCAATGTTATACACCTATGCTGATAAAATTTACAGAGGAAAATGATTTCTGTCCTAGATGAATTTAAGACATGCTTAATTATGTCCTTGAAGCCACAAGCTTCAAGGGAAACAAGTATCTGCTGTCCTTAAGAAGTTCACAAGTGGGCCAGTGATATAGCTCAGCGGCATAAGCGCCTGTCTGGCAAGCGCGAGGTCCTGAGTTCGACTCCCGGTAGCCGCATATTAAAAAAAAAAAAAAAGAAGAAGTAGTTCACAAGTGACTAACATAAAATGCTTGAAGATTTCCTGGCATCATGAAATGGGTCCAAGGAAATCATGTTCCTTTTGATTTTTAAACTGAGTTTATATGAATTGTTCCACAAGCAAGCTATTTGATAAACTATACTGTTCTACAGTGCACAGGGCTTCTCACACTATCGGTAGTGAAAAGCAGGTTTTTAAAAAATTTCCAATCTATCAGAGACCAGGTTTTGCAAGATTAAAGTACCAACTTTATTTAGTAGATATAAAATTACCGTCAAACTGCTTATAAGAGTATCCATACTTACTTTCAACCTATGTATACAACTTCCAGAAGAGGTAAGAACATACTGTGCATGTGTTTGTATACGCAAATGCCTCTCCCCAAATAGGAATATGTAAATGAAAACTAATACATTACTGAAACGTAATTTGACTAAGCATGCTAATTAATGCAGACAATTACTAAACGAAAACCTCAAAGATATAAACATACCATAACTTTCTACCTTGTACCTCAAATATATTATCAATAGTACCTCTAATAGTATCCCTTCTTACATTTCATTATCAATGGGAGGAAACCAAATATAATTCCTCTATAATCTTACAAAAAAAACCTGTCCTTGACAGTTGATACTGCATCCCCAAAGTATGTCCACAAAGAACTTAAGAACTAGTATCTACTGTGTGTCAGGTGATTAAATACTCATTTTTTTGTATATGTTGTCTTTCATTAACAAACCAATAAGAGGGCCAGTGATATAGCTCAGTGGCATAAGCGCCTGCCTGGCAAGCGCAAGGTCCTGAGTTCAACTCCCAGTACCCGCATATTAAACAAACAAACAAACAAACAAAAAACCAGTAAGAGAGGGAGATATCATTACTATTCTATGTATGCTGAGGCTTTAAAAAGTTAAATTTATAAAAAGTAATCTACAAATCCCTATTAAGGTATAGGGGGTAAAAAGCATCTTGTTACCAAAAAACAAAGTACTCAAAAAGAACGAGGGTATGTCAAAGGGACACATGAGCTAACTTCAAATAGTGCCCAATGGCCAACGATGGATTTGGGCAACAAAATAAATTAACATAGTACTGAGTTAAAATCTAAAGTTTAAAACAAACGTGGATCCATACTGATAAATACATGGTTGAGTAACTAAATAGGAAGGTAAATAGATAGGAGAAAAGTGATAAATTTCTCTTATATGAGAATTCCAAACATCCTTCTCCAGGGAATAGAGATTAATCCCTTCCTGGCAGGATACGCTAGACTTGGAAACTTGCTTCCAAAGCATAGAGCTAAGAAAAGGAAAAAATAGAGTGCAGAAGGTGGGCAAACCCTATCACAGCCAAATAATAAAGTTTAATATCATCAATAAAATGCTTCATGTTTATAGCATGAGCCCCCACTATCATGTGACCAGGGGCATATCACCTCCATAGTACTCTTCCAAAACCTGTGACACTAGCCTAAATCTGAGAAAGATATTACACAACTCAAATAGAGGAATATTCTCTGAAATGCTTGACTAGTAGTCATCAAAAACATGGAAGGTCAGAGAAACTGCTAAGACACCAAAGGAAACTTGGGAGACATGACAATAATGTGATATAATACCTGGAATTAAAAAGAGGATGACAGAAAAAAATAGCAAAATCTAAATAAAATCTAAAATTTAGTAAATAGCAAAATGTTAGTTTTCATAGTTTTGACAAATGGTGATATGTAACGTTAACGATGTGGGGAAACTAGGTGAGGAGAATATGGTAACTCTCTGTACTTCTAACTTTTCCATAAATCTAAAATCATTCCAAAATTAAAAGATATTGGGGGAAAAAACGGTAAAGGGGTAGTCAGGATGTAAACTCAGGTTTGTCCATCACCAATATCACACCATACCAGTAAATCGCATGATGAAAGGATTGAGAGCCATTTTCTGTCACTTGATATCTGTAATTCTGGCAGGGTCACAAACAGAATTGGTTTCTTCATCTGTAATATGGTAAGAGCAACTACTTTCCGCTATCATGCAGTGCGGTGAAAATTTCTCAAGCGTATATAAAAGAACCCTATAAATCCCTACATAAGTTAAAAGCAAAGCTGTAAACATGAGACTGAACACACACCTACACTCCACACAGAAGCAGCTGCGACTGATTTTTTAATCAGGAGAGTAGAAAACTGCATGTGCACTGCCAGATCTTCTACTCCCATGAAACTGTTCACCAAAGGAGGCTTTTTCCTCCCATTAAACTGATGGAAGGAAAGAATCTGGATTTCAGGAAGTTTTTCTAAGCTTATTAAAAAGCTTACTGGAACAAGACTTCTATTGTACATTTAATTAGCTGCTCATAAAGCCAACTCTGAGACTGCTCTTGATTTGCCCTGTAACACTAAATTCCAGCCACATTTTATGAAAGTTGATCACAATTAATTTGATCCTTAAAGTCAATAGGAAGTAACTGATTGATTCTGGATAAATTTTCAAGCTAATATTCCTGCAATAAAAACTGACACATTTCTACATAAAAATGCATGCAGATCGATTCCCAGCAGCACACCAAATGGGCGGGGCTGGGGTGGGGGGGTAATAAACTCCCATTCTTCTCTCTAAGCCCCAGAAAATTTCTTCAGTCCTAATATTATCCCATCTAGGGCAGGAAGCACATCCATAACTAGATTTAGAACTGAGCCAGTGTTAAACTTTTTGACCCCCAAAATGCCTTCTCCCCATTTTAAGAAACAACCCCTCATCAGCCAAGCAGTCCCTGGCTGTCTCCTGGCCGTCTTCCCACTGTAAAGCACCAGTTTCCAGTGTTCTGTGACACCCAGGGGCATTCTGATGGTAGAAACAAATGGAAACTAGGAGTTAGGATATTAGGATTCTAGAACTGTCTCTGCCACTGACTAGCAATTTAACATACAGCAAATCACTTTTCCTCCTAAGGCACTTTTTCTTTTTTATAAAAATAAGTGGGCTGGATTAGACAGTCAATGAGGTCCCTTTCCAACCTTAAACTTCTGATTTAAATGTAATTCAGTACCTAAAGTTATTGTACTTTATATTCATCAGAAGGTTCAGGCTCAATGACTAAGAAAATTACCAGACTAAAAAATGCCAGATGACTACCCTCGAGTCCAATTTCTCATTATTCAAAAAATTTTATTTTTTATTCTTATTTTTTTTTTGTGGGTACCGGGGGTCAACCTCAGGACCTCACGTGCCAGCAGGCGCCCATGCTGCTGAGCGATATCACCAGCCCTTTTCTCGTATGTGGGTTCCGGAAGTTGAACTCAGGACCTCGCGCTTGCCAGGCAGACGCTTATGCCGCTGAGCCATCTCACCGGCCCTCAAAAAATTTTAAAACCCCTAAACATTTAGAAACAGCTGAAGAAAGTAAAAAAAAAAAAAAAAAAAAAAAAACGAAACAAAAAAAAACCCCAAATTACCTCAGGAAACAAAGCTTAATTTTTCCTCAGAGATCACTACTTGCAGAAAAAGCTTCTTACGGATCAACTTTCGTCAATTAATGGATCTCCTAGAGAAGTAGATTGTCTTAAGCACAAAATAAGGTCCCTATTTTGGCAGAAACAGGTCCACAACCCCTAAGTACCACACATTAAGTGATCATTTGACACCAATTTAAAGTACAGCTCCTTGGCTGAGCCTCTCATCAATAAAAGTGAAGGGAAAGAAGTAAAGAAGGGAAAGAGACTGGAATCTACAACCTAATATGCAGATTCATGGTCACCTTTACTCATATTCTCGGAACTCTTCCTCAAACTCTTTTCTTCCGATTCAGAAAATTTTAATATATAGTTTAAAAAACCAAGTTATAAATCCGGTTATTCTAAACTTTTCCACCACAGCCCTGAAAACTTGAATCAATACTATTTAAGCATGCTGGAAAAAGTCTCTCCTCTGCTCTCAGACCACAACCACCAACAAAGACTTCCGAAACCTAAAAAGGTGTGAGGACTTTTCCCCAGCAAGCAGTTGATTCTGCAGCAGTGGACACTAGCTAGCTGGGTGTCCTCTAATTTAATTCCATTTTGACACTATCTATCTGGAGGTAGCACCAGATCCAGTTATGAGGTTCAGTCCTCAAGACTGCTCCCCGAATTCAGCTGCTATTGTAAGCACTAAGCTATTTTATCTGGGCGTCCAACCCAGCAGCTGTAAGTCAGGATTCCCACAACCTTCTCCTTGGATTTGATTAATTGGTTACAGCAGCTCACGAGCCTCAGAACACTTACATTCACCAATTAATTATAAATAATAGTACAAACAGATACAGATAGAGAGACCCATGGGCAAGGCCTGTGTGAAGGGGCACAGACGTCAAGGTGAGACACGACCAGGAGCCTCCACATGTTCAGCTACCTAGAAGTGCCCAGGTCCTGTCCTTTGGGTTTTTATACAGACTTCTTTATGTACACAGGGCAGGCCTGACAGCATCAACTCAGCCTTCCAACTCATTCCCTCCTGGAGGGTTGGGGTGGGCTAAAAGACCCAATCTCTGATCTTGCCTTGGCCTTTCCCAGGTCTTTCCTATGACCAGCCCCAACCTGAAGCAATGGAGAGTCAGGAACCCATAAAACAACTAATTAGTATACAAATCACTTTGAATATTCTAAAGATTTTAAAAGCTGTATGCCAGTAAACAGGAAGGAGACCAAAGGGGTATTTCACAACATCACAATACACTAAGAAAAAAATTAACATAATATCCAGATAAAGTTTATCCTAAGATTACCAGAAGGAAAAAGCTTGGTGAGAAATGCTTAATACCATGGCTGACGACTGAACATAAAAATTAAATACAAAACAAGGAATTCATCATTCAAATGTAAATTTTAAACCTGTTCTCTATTTCTATTTAGAATTGATTAGCATCCTTTAAGATAAAAATCTCAGTCTTGCCAAAATCAGCCTTTAGGAAAGTGACTGTATTTATAGACATCCCCAACACACGGACACCCACACCCAATCCCAAAACAGCATCACCCACAAACTACAGATGGGGCTGAGCAGAAGACACTGACTGATCCTCATGCTGGCTCCTCACGCCATTACAATCTATCCCTCCACAGCACAAAAAGCTTTGTTCTATTTGGAAAGAGATGGAAACCTGAGAGATTTACCTGTTTAGGACAACTGCTGTGTATCTTCTTTCCACAAAAATAATTCCACATAAAATATTGGTAAATGGAGAAGGAAAATTTGTCTCTGGCTTTTCTTTTTCTTCAATTTCTTCATCCTCATCCTCATCCTCAGAATCACTCCAAGACACATAATTATCCTGATTCCTATTATTATACCACTCAACACTTTCAAACTGCTGTCGCTCATATGGTTTATATTTGCGCAAGATTTCAAGCAGTTTTATTACTTTAGGAGTTACAAATTTCAGGTCAAGTGAGGCAGGTGAGAAGTGCTCTTCACATAGTGCATGTATTTTCCTTAGGAAAGTGTCTGTAAACAATAAAAATTTCCTGTGCAGCTCCTCTTGTTCATGTTTGATATACTTCTGAAGTTCTCTTACCATCATTCCAGCTACTTTATCTGCACACCAGGGTCCCAGAACTACCAATACTGCACGACAGTCTGATAGAATCTACAAAAAAATAAGAAGCCAAATACTAGACAATAATCACGTAGCATTTTCACGTGGGGTGTAATGGCAGTTTAAGTGTCCTCAAACTGCCCTTTCAAAATCAATTTCCTGGGGTTGGGGATATAGCTCAGCCCCACAGCGCCTGCCTGGCAAGCGCGAGGCCGAGTTTGATTCCCAGTACCAAAAAAAAAAAAAAAAATCAATTTACCCCACCGATATAACCCTAACACTGGGGGAGGAGTCAGCAGTCTTCTCAGTCTCTGCTATTGCACATGTCTATGCCTAGAACCATCTCTTTTTTCCCAGCAATAATCTAATAGAAAAGATGCAGTTGTATAAGGTTAATAAAACCTAATAAAACTTAATTTTACATCTGTGATTAGTGAGAATGACAACTGAGTCATTTACTTCCTGCCAAATTATGCAAAGAACTATGTTAGCAGAGCAACTTTACTTTAGCAATTTTTGTTCTTCTGGAACGAATATGATTTTCCTTAAACTTTATGTATAACATCCCCTGGTCTAGATAGACAGATAGATATCATTATAATAAATACTAAAGAGACGAAGATTAGGAACTATGAATGAATTTTGGCCTGTCTGCAGCCTGTACTGTATCTCAAGTTACAAAGGTTAGAATGTATGAAACCTGCACAGCTGTCTAGTCATTATTTCAATGAAAAATGTACCACAAGGGGCAGGGCTCCTCATCTTTAAAATCTAAGCTAAATCCAGATTATGATCTTAGAGCCTGCCCAGAATGCCACACGACTCTAGCTGAGAGCAGAATAAAAATCCACAGCCAAGTTTAAAGGCAGAAATTGCTGGTCTACATTCTAGCAGAGGATATAATATGGACTTAGTAAGAATGCAAAGGGTGAGAAAAACATGGGCATTGCTACTCTAGAAAAAAATCAGCAGGAGCAAAATGAAGAACCACAATCAATACAGTGCTAACATCCCAAAGCAACTGCAAATTCCCAGGGCAGTGGTTCTCAAGCTCCAAATCATTAGGAATACTGGAGAGCTGGACGAAACTCCAAAGCCAGAGCTTTTAATACTCAAAACTCAATTCTGGGGACCCCAGCCCAGAATTTCTGACTCAGCAGGTCTGTGGCGAAGCCCATAATTTACATTTCTAAAAAGCTGATGGGTAAAGAGCTGCAGTTGCCAGCTGAACCCCAAGCCAGGACCACTGCCCTCAAGTTCTCTTCTCAAGCTGGACCTGTGAGGGACAGTAGACTCATGTCCAGTTACACACCAGGGGACAGCAGAAGACTCATTTAATTTTTTTGTTTGTTTGTTTTAAAGAGAAAAAACAATGATACAGAATTTCAAAACAAGATAATAGGAGATTAACGGTGGGTAATATATTGCATACTGTTATCTTCAAAGTAGTTGCTCAGATTACAAGATATAGGCATGAGAAATTGATCAAACAATATAAGCACAAACCATTCTTTTCAATAAACTAATAGAAATTAGCAGTATAATTATCTTAGCTATCTTGTGTATGTATATATATATTTTTTTCTTTTTTCTCTTCCCTTCTTTCTTTTCTCCTTTCCCCCATCCCAGTTGTTCTTTCCTTTTGAGCAGTTTCTTCCCCTTTCACAATATCTATTGTACATTTTGGATCTTATTTACTCTGAAGACTCATTTAGTAAATGGGTTTCAGCAGGAACTATCTCACCTCATCAAAAGCAAAGCAAAACAAAACTTGGACTCATTCCTTCTACTAAAACAATGACACGAATCCTCATTCATCTCCTTAAATAAGGGAGGGCTATACTTAAAAATATAAATATCAGGTAAACTTAACCTTCAATCTAATACATGTTCAATGAAAAACCTCCAAAGAGATAAAAAGATAAGGCCTTAAACTAAAATGTATAGAAACAAGCTTTTCATTTCAATATTAAAAATAAACGGAAGTTTTACTAATATACTTTATATACAGTTACCTGTTTAGAAATTAAAGTAGAATCTCTTTCTTTTGAATGTACAGATATGTTACAGTCATTGATAAAATTAAGTGCTTCTTCTAATTCCATCAGCAGTCTTTCATAAAGCCCACTTCTATCAGCGAAAGGTCCACAATCCACCACAATCTCACATGGCTGAGAAGTATACCTTTAAGATCAGAAACAAAAAAAAGTCATTAATATTGCAGTGGTGAAAATACATTAAAACCGTTTTTCAAAAAACAAAGAGAAGAGAAAAACACTAAGAAAATATTCCAAAATCTTAGCAGAGGGGTGGGATCTTAGGTATTTATTTTTTCTGTATTACTAAATTTCTCCACAGAAAACATATAACTTTTTTTTATAAATTATTATTTACAAGATATTTACAAGTATTAAAGTATTATTTACAAGATATTTTCTAAAGGAAGGAGAAGACCGGAAAGAAGAGAGTACAAATTGGGCATCTACTACATTGCAAGCTTTATGCCAGGAACCTTACATACTCTCTATCTTAATCCTCACACAGGGAAGACAGCAAGTGATTCTGTCTGACAAAACTCAGCCCTGCCTTTCAGCTACCCCACGGCCTGCCCTTCAGCTACCCCACGGCCTGCCCCAACACCTGTGCTTTTCTTTTTAAAAGCTCACTACAACCTAAGATCCATCTACATATCTAACTCGTTTCAGTTTCTATTTCCTCTTGGGCCAACAGGCAGAGTCACCAGTCTTCCTAGAGAGACACCTGTATCAGTGCTATGGGTGTCTGTTAGGTTGCAAGGAACACCTCCATAAGACTCATGTTCAAAGAACTGTGCGGATGCATTTCACTATTATCTCAAGGGTTTTTGTCTTGGTTTTTAGGTTTAGATTTCCAAGTTTTGCTCCCTTAGGCATCAGCCAAGTATGAAGATCGCAAATGTTCAAAAGACTCAAGAACCATTATTTTAAAAAGTGTAAACAGTGATGCAGTAGCAGGGGGCATGTTTTGTCATTAAATATACTGTATTGTTTCCATACTGTCTGAAATCTTTAAGACTTGCAAATGTCAATTTCATTTTTAATGTATCTGCCTATGGAAAACTCCTGAGCCTTTATTCACTCCTGATGTCATTCCTTCCACAAAATATAATAACCAGAAAGGCACACAGTAGTATCCTAAAAGCACATGTAATAATTTTAATTAAGAAATATAGCGAGAATATATTTAATACTATAGTTTTCATTTTTCTTAACCCAAACTAGAATTTATACTTAACTAGAGTGTCACATTTGGACAACTAGGTAATGCTTAAGCCAAAGGATTACTTAGCAGTTAATTCTTAAAATGCTCTAACAGCTGTACTTCTCCCAAAAACTTCTACTGCTACAGGCTAAACAAACAAACTCAGGCCCAAGAAAAGCACAGGTATAGCCTTTTAACTTCTACATCATAACTAGTGTTGACTCAGGGAAGTCAAAAATAGCATGTCCTAAAGGTCATAAGATTTTTATTTCATACGGCATTGGGATATCTAAATTAGATGATCTAATATGTTACCTTTTCTTCTAACTCTACAAAGAAAATTTTCCGAATTTCTACTAAGTGCCAAGCACACTACAAGGCATTTTCCACCCATCCATGTAACTGACCATCAAAGAATCCTTTGAAACAACTGCCAATGCCATTTGGTTCAGGGAGGTGACTCACCTGTGGTCACACAGCTCAGAATTAGTGGCACATGTAGTTAAACCCATGTATGACTCAACTCCATAACCTGAGCAATTGATCTTCTCTATTTGTTATACCTACCCCAAGAACCACTACTTGGTAATCTTTAGCTTTTTTAAGACTGTACTACTCAAGGTTGTCATTATTTTGACATGAACTGCATTACTACATTTACTTAAAGATCATTTTCCTTCTGACTTACGTAGGCTCCGGCTTGCTTGCCCCAACTTAAACAAATCGGTAACATGGTGAGCATGTGTGTTTCCATGTGTAAATTACTGAAACTCAAAATTGAAATTTCCTAAAGAAGAGACAAGCCTACAAGTTATAAATAGTGTTTTTCTCAGAAATATGCAACCTATTTTCAAAACAGTAGGATGCTTGGAAATATTTTAAAGTATACTGCTGAATTTTCTAAATAAATGAATGTTCCTTCAAAGCATCACATGCAACATCTAGGTCAGAATAACAAAGCATGCACAGTGACAGAAAAGAACCCAAATTTACTATTGAAGTGTTTAGTCTTAGGTTACATCAGGAGAGCTGACATTTGCAACATAATCTGTCAAGGCAGAAAGGCCTTGTCTGCTGCTCTTTGAAACAAGACTGGCTTCTTGCGTCTGCAGGTAAATGTACTTATAAGGAACTCTTAAGTCTTTTTAACAGTCATTGTTCACTTAACACTTAAACAGGTATCTCTAAGGCACTACAAAATAAATCGAAGGCTTAACATTAGTTACAACTAGTCTTATTCAAGCCATGCCTATCAGAACCGCTTACCTGTCTAAGACCACCAGGTCAGTTGCAGTTTCCGCATTACTCTTAAGAATTTTCTCCAGTTTCTGAATCTTTTCCTCTAATTCCTCTGGATCACATTTCCCATTTAAAATGGAAGCAGTTAGTCCCAAAATGCGAGGACATGATGGACAATTTTCACAGAGCTAACACAATGAAAGATAGTGACAATAAAGACTTCATTTTTCAAGATGATAACAGAGACACTACCATATTAAATCATATCAAAATCACTGACAAACACTAAAAGTCAATTTGTTCAGTGGAAACATCAATATACCAAGGATGACATAAAATTACAGAATTACAGAAGTTTCTTTAAAAGATCAATTTTTCAAAAGGCAGATTTAGATACACTATAAAACATTAGTATAGACGGTTTATGTTTAAAAACTTACAGATTTAAGTAAACATTAATATTCATTTGTTCATTCATTCATACACTGGAACCAAGTTCCAAATATTGGTAATTAATACTATTGCTTTTCACATCTTAAAAGAAAATTGCACATTCTCTATAATTTACCTTGAATTGTTAAGAGGTAAAGTCTAAAATCCTACCTTCATAATTTCTCGATAGGGGTGGTCTAAAATCGCAAGATGACACTCATCAAATACCAGAAGATTAATGTCTGATAGTGATAAGTACCCATTTTTCAAAACATTCAAGGCGACAGAGCAAGTCATAATGAGAACCTAAAATAAAACTGACATCAGTACAACCATGCCATTCACCTGCGGGATATACTTATATGAGATCGGATCATAGAGCCACTGTATCATAGGTGAGGATTAAGACATTCATTAGTCCAAATTAAAAGAAAAAATCTAAACGTACAGGCCAGTGGTGGCCAACCTACAGCATGTGTGCTGGAGTGGGCTGTTCGCTACCAATGAAAGCTCTAAAAGGTTCGCCATCACTGGTCTAGACTTTCATACACTGGAACCAAGAATTAGGAAAACATGGGGAATGATTCTGAACAAACAATTCTTGATAAGGGAGAACATTTCTTTATAATAAATCTACTACACCTACTTCAGGCCATATTTTGACTGATGAGACCCATTAATTTAGTCAAATCACAAAACAATTCACTGCTTTTACTTTTTTCCCCCCACTGAACCGGCAAGGTTTTCTGGATGACTAAATAGTCTTTTTACAGCCTATCATTCTGTGGCCATTTAAGTGCTTTATTTATGAGGATTTATCCCATTATGTGAGAAATACTAGTACACTGCAGGCTGTTTAAAGTTAGTAGGAAGCCGCTCCTAACCACTCTTTATCTCCCAGCACCACACACAAAGACCCTCAGAACATTCTGCCTACATAGAAAAATGGAAATTAGAGGGAATTTGTGTCAAAGATCCAAAGACCCCAGCAAAGAAATTTCTCTAGTTTTAATATATTTAACTCACGAGTAAATTTTCTGAAAGCAGATTATCTGCAAATTGGAAACAGTTACAGGAATTTGTGTTTTTCAAGTAAGTAACCATGAATGTTGGGTTTTTTCCTAAAGATTAAAAGCAATGCAAATTAGTAATTTAGCTGGTATTCAAAGAAGAAAGAGCACAGGAGGGCTAGTCTCTAGGCTGAGAAAGAGTAGGAAAGTATGAGTTGCTTAACCTAACTCAAATAACCAAGGCTACAGGTCACCTTACAAACCAAGTCAAGGACTTGTAGGATTTATAAAGTGAGATTTTCTCTACAAGTCTTACCTGGTGCTTAGTAAACTCTTGGTTCCATCTCTCTTTTGTCCAAGATGCATTTACTTCTAGGTTTGAATATTCCCCAACCTTGAGGTCTGAATGAGTTCTGACAGCTGACACTTGTTGAGCAACCTGGTTCGCTGATTACAAATACAACACTCCATGTAAATATGAGGTCTTGCCTAGTTGGCTCTTTGAACAACTAATGATTAAGACAGTTATGAAAATTCTTGTAGCTCTTACATGGAACTCCTACCTTTTTAAACAGCCAATTTAAAATCACAGTTCCAAAGTCATCCTCCAAAATGCACTTACAAGACTTGCCACTTAACCTTCTGTCACTCACTCCAAAGAACCTTACATCATCTTTCTTCTTCCCAGTTGGTTTCCTCCAATCTAAGACTGTCCCTTCCAGGCTGGAATGGCAGCCCCTCCAGATCCACCCCTCCTATTTCCCTCAGTAAACCAGATTATCTCACCAAGAAATGAGACCATCTCATATGTATTTAAAGTACAGTTATGCTGAGCCAATCTACAAAAAGGGGAAGGACTGACATGGTTATATAAGGACCTAGCAGCCTAGGTTCACAATTTGTTTTTTATTTCGATGTATAATCCCAAACATAAAAATCTGTATTTTAAATTTACTGAATAACCTATTTTTTAAGAGACATATAATTTTCTTTCATGAAATTATAAATCAAAAAGGTATGCACCTCATAATCAAGCACATACTTTGGGTGAAGCTAAAACATCAAGAACAAAAATAAATATAACTTAGATTAGATTATGTTCCTAAAGTAATTCATTCAAAAGAAATGCAGAATCAGAGCAACTTAAAGAAATACTATAAAGAAACAAAATGATACTTCTGCTAGCAGAGCTTCAAAAAGCACATTACTGTATTTGTCTAACTCTCTTCATTTTCAATAATTTAACTTAATACCCACAGAGACAATCTGCTTAAACATAAAATCTTATCCAATTTCCTCCACACAATTTGATAAAATAATTTTTTATTACCAGAGTTGACCAAGAACACAGTCCTTTTTCCATTTCGGCTGAAGTCTCCCCTGATCTGATAGGACAGCTCTTTAGTGAGTAGTACTGCAATAAATGTCTTCCCTGAGCCAGTGTTTAAACAGACGATGGTATTATGATCCAGAGCTGCTTCAAGCAGTTCAACCTAGAAATATGGTGGAAAAAAAATTATATACTTGTACCTGAGTACAAAATTTAGAAAACTGGATTCTATTTTAAACCAGGAAATTTCACTATTTTCTAAAATCTTCCTCCAATAACTTTGCCCCAAAAAAACAGAGAAAAACTTTTACACCTTTACATAAGAATAATCAGAAATAAAATACTTACTATATATAGCTGTGCTGTAAATACATGTTGAAAGAGCATTTATAATCTCTTCATTTAAGAATTTTTTTTTGCACAGAATACTTCTGTAGAATAATATGAATGACTAAACTTACAATAATTGTAGTTCTGCCAATTCTTGGTTGAATATTTTCCAACCAATCTCAATTCCTACCCAGCTCATTAGGACAGACACACCCAAATGGATATTAAGGAAGAGTGAGTTTATAGAGGAGAAAACAAGTAAGAAACTTCACAAATAGAACTAACAAATCAATTACCCAGCAGATGTTAGAAAAGGACTATTAAGAACAAGTGTTTTGAATGAGAAAATTAATCAGAAGAGGGAGGCTTGGAGAAGGGTAAATGAGTTTTATAAGTCATGTCAACTATATGCTAATTTATTCCATTTTAGTGAAAAATGCTCCAGTATTAGTGTTTTCATTAGTACCTGATATTTTCTTGGCGTATAAATGTTATCATGAATTGCTTCTTGTTGCCATGGCAGTCCAAAGAAAGGACCCATTGGTGAGGAAGCAGGGGTCATGAGCTGCAGGCCTGCCATGCTGAGGGGTTGCAAAGCAGGGCTTTTCATTCATCCAGTGTTTCTTTCATTGCATTTTTGTTCTAGCACAGCTTACTACAAAGGGAAAAAGAATACCATTACACAATCATGCAGGGTTAAAACAAAAGAAAGCACAGAAACAAGAGAAACATCAGAATATCATTTCCAGAGGCCTTTTGAAACTCTTCCTATAGTTGTTATAGCTTTCACTTAATCTAAGAGGATTGTTTTAAAAGTCAAGCATTCTATACCTGACCCAGCAGTTCTATCCTTGGAAATGTGTCTTAAAGAACCAGAAAACTGCACAAAGGTATAGGTACATGAGTACATGTTGTTGCATTATTATCTAAAAACAAAAACTTTAAAACCTATTAGTAGAAAATTGGCTAACTAATGTATAGCTAATGAAATACTTTAAATCTTTTAAGATTATAATGTGTATCTATACTAACATAGAACAGTGTCCAAAAAATGCTTTTAAAACAAAATGTGTATAGCATGATGTCTTGCTAAATATGTATGCATATATAAGACTATACATATATAAAATATATAAAAGCAAGTAAATACGTGGATAGACTCTTTATAAATTCTACAATATTATTATTGATAGAATAATGACACATATGGGAACATGCTTAGCACTGTGCCTACACCATAGGAAAGATGTGAATACCTGAACTAATTATATCATTTATCAAAAGGCCATGAACACAGAAGGTGTTTTACTCAACTAACAATCTGCCACAACTGGACATTGACCAACTATTTAGATATGTAACTTTGAAACTATAAATATCCTAGATAAATTCAAGTTTGCCATTCTGTGAAATGAACATTTTTTCATGCTATCTAAGCACTCTTCCATATTTCATATATTTTTCTACATTTTTATTACATAAGATGACAAAATAAAAATTGGATTTTTAAAAAATTCTAACCAGAACAGAGGGCTAGGGTTTCAAATCTCTGTAGAAGTTCACCACCAGCATTCTGAACAGTCAGCAGAATGCAGTGTCCCTCAGGGGGTAATTTTCTCCCTCACGCTTCCTGCTTTGAAGTGTTCACTGCCATCACTCTAGGAAACTGGACAGAGAATCCAGCTCTTTGTTCCCTGACAACAAGCTTTCTGACTCTTCCTGGCATGTTGCATTTACAACCATCATACAAAGTATGATTAAGGTGTTCTATCTAACCCAAGGGGAAGTCTTAGAGTCTGTTTCAACCTTAGGCACACTACTCAACTGATTTGAGATTAATTCTGTTGAAAGAATCAACATCCAGCTACTACAAAGTGCTATCTCAAGAAACGGCCTGGAGTACCTCGCTACAGGTGCCGAGGACCCCCTCAAGAGAGCTGTGTGCAGATCGCAGTGCAGCCATTCTCCTTACCTGTCTCACAGGAAAACGGCACACAAAGTACAACAGAGTACTTCGTAAGAAACTAACAAGCCGTAATTTCCCTGGATCTAGGAAACTATGTTCATTTTCTACTGAGCCAAAGCCCCAACTGCCAGTGTTTTCACCCTGTGCCTGACATCCACTTCTCCAAAACCCTCAGGTCCTCAGGATTTGCAGGTGCATCAGTCCAACTTTCTTTTTCTCAGCAACAACTACCAATGAGCCCATGTGGAAGTCAAGTTCTAACTCTGTGGGGTCAACAGGCCACGCTGAGGTCCAAGACTAAGGCGGGCACTTCCACCTACTTCCCGGCCTGGCTACCACTTCCATGATGCCTCTCTGCCTCTCCACAACCACAGCCGCTCACCGTCTAGACCACCTGCCCTGCAGCCTCGTCTCTTCCTTCTCACTCAACACCAATCCAGATCTGTCAAGGAAGTGGGAAGGCATCCGGGAAGATGCCATCAGGACAAAAGGGCATGTAAGAGGAAGGAGAAAAGAGGAAAATGATGCAAGCAGCCAACACATCCTCCCCTACTTCCAGAAACCAGGCACATCGGGGAGCCAACAGCACCTCCCTTTCTCTCCAACTAGTGTCATTTCTTCTCATCTAGGTAATGTCAGTAACAATCCAGGAAAGTAGTCTACGAAATAAATGAAAGGAGCATTCTTATTTTCTAAAGGGTGAAGGCTGTATTCTTCAAAACTGTCAGTATCAGCTAAGCACGATGGCACGTGCCTGTAAGCCCAGCACTCTGGGAAGTTGTGGCAGGAAATCAGAATTTTGCATCCAGCCTGGCCAACTTAGTGACACCCTGTCTCAAAAAAAGGCTGGCGATGTAGCTCATTGTAAAGGCCCTAGGTTCAATCTCCAGTGCTATACACACACACAAAGAAAAGGGGACTGTCATAAAATACAAACTATGAAAATGTTATAGCTTAAAGAGGCATGACAACTAAACATAACACCTGATCTCAGATGGGATCTTGTACTAAAAACCAATGCCATACAGGATTTCCTAAACCAATTATATTAAAGATAAACAGTGTGATGTCTTGATAGTGACTATTACAGTCAAGCTTAATTAACACACTTACCTCTTTAGTTACCTATTTTTGGTATAGTAAGAAAAGTTTAAGAACTACTTCCTTAGCAAATTCTGGTATACAATACATACAATTATTACTAACTACAGCCCTCAGGTGGTACATTAGGTTTCTGGAACTTATTTATCCTACATAACTGTACCCCTTAATCAGTATCTTCTCACTTCCGCCATCCTCCCATATCTGATAATCACCATTCTATTCTCTGCCTGCAAGAATTTTACTTTTGTAGATCTCACATGGAAGTCAGAGCATGTGCTGGTTGTTGTTCTGTGGCTGGCTTACTTTACTTAGCATAATCACCTAAACGTTCATCTATGTTAATGCAAATGGCAAGATCTCCTTCCTTTCTAGAGCTGAATATTCCAGAGTACATACATGTATATAAGACAGACCACTCATCTGAGGACACAAACTTAAGACTGTTTCAACGTCTCAGTGACTGTGAATATGATGTAACAAACACGCAAGTGCAAATGTCTCTTAGAGATGCTGATTTCATTCATAAAGAACATTTTTGAACGTGTCTTTTTAAACACGTAGGTAACAGCAATGTTAAAACTCCCTGAAGCTGATATCCTTAATCTAAGGAATTAAATACTTAAATATTTAGGGGGAGAGGGCCATGATGTATCAAACTTATTCTCGAATGGTTCAGAAAAAGAATCTACATGTAAGAGGAAGAAAAGAAACTGATAAATGAGGCCAAATGGGTGAAACAGATATAAGGTATGATCAAAAAGTGCAGAGAATGTTTACTCTTTTAAAAATTATTACAGTGAAAGACACATTGCCATTAATTCCCACCTTAAAAAAAAAAAAATCCCCTTTCTTTGAAAACACTTATGCCATCATTCTTGCCCCTTTTCCAAAGCAGTTCTGGAAGCCTTCTTTTGTCTCTTTAGTTAGACTATCATGGCTGCCTCGATATCCTAAATCAATTAAAAATGTTTACCTTTCATGGCCATTTTGACTTTGGAGAAGAGCCAGAAGTCGCATGGAGCCAAATCTGTTGAATAAGGTGGATAAGGACATACCGTAATGTTTTTACCAGCCTGCCTTTTTACTTGGAAGCAGCATTCACCGTTTTTTTTAATCAAACCCTGTGAAGTCACTCACGAAGGAGGATTTCCAAAACTGCTTTAGAAAGTGGCAGAATGATGGGATAAGTGTGTTTGAAGTGACTATTTTGAGGGGGTTAATGGTAGAGTGTCTTTTACTGTAATAAATTTTTTATGTATACATTAACCATATGTTACGATCATACCTCATATTCTTTGTCTTATACTAATTCTTGCAACCTTTTTCTTCATTTTCTGAATAATATTCTTGTGTATGTTTATGTATCTATATTCATCTACTGGCAGACATGGGTTATTTAAATTGGCCACTGTGAATAATGCTACAGTAAACACACAAGGGAGGGTATCTCTTAGAGATACTGGTCTCGGTCATAAAGGATATTATTGAATCTCTTTTAAAATTTTATATTGTAATTTAAATACTCCATTCCTTGATGTATCCAAAGGCACAATTACAATGGATTCTGTGGCTGTCTCTCAAATACCACTTGCACTTACTCCACAAAAACAGCTGGTGCCCAACTCTGTGTAGTCTCAGTCAAACAGCAGCCCACTGAATTCATCAAGGATCCAATTTCTTATTTTCTGCCAGTCACCCAGACCTAAGCCCATGGGCACATGACTCTCCCTGGCCAGAAGAGCTGGTTCATACTAATCCAATGGCAAAAAGTTAGGACTTTCATTTGGTGACTGAAAAGAAATTCATTCTTTCCCTATGAACATGGTGCAAAAAATTATCAGCCCCATCTGCTGCTCAAATTACCCTAACCTATGAAAAAACCCATTCTTAAGATAAATCTAGCACTGCAGACAGCAAAAATTACAGAAACTAGGCCCTTGCTAATATCAATTATCTGCTGGGCTGCTGGATCTACCAACCTCAAAACCCAGCCTCAATTATATGAGCCAACAAATTCCCTGATTATTCAAGCTAGCCTGAAATTTCTGAGACTCATGAACAAAAGCAAACCAGCTGATACCCTAAATCACTATTATCTCTCACTGTAAAAGGTATAGGTAGGAAAAAAGAAGAGAAAAGAATAGAAATAAACAGAAAAGAAAGGAAGAGCATGAGAGAGGCAAGGAAAAAGAAAAGTCAGGGACAGACACAAAGAAAGGGCTCAGACCATGAATGAGATAATGAAGAGGTCCGCAACAGCATCACAGGAAGCTGAAAAGCTCTGGAGGAGAAAGTCCTGAATCTAGCACCACTCCTACTCCAAGAAACAAGGGAGGAATTCCATCTAGAAGTTTCTGAGACTTCTGAAACAGAAATTTACTACTTGTTTTTATGAGTATTTTTTTTTTCACTTTCTGCTGTCTGTAAATCTTCCTTAAAACTACAAAGGATCAAATGCTTGTTTCAGAAACAAATTAAGGAAAAATCTGGACAGTTTTCCCTTCACAGTAAGTCAAGAAAGGAAATAAATCTTGTTTGAAAACATGAAAGTAAAAGCACAAAGAACAGACAAGCCAGGGAAGCTGGCCCAAGACCAACAAGGCAGACCAAAATTCCTGCTGAAAAATAAGACACTGATTGCCACTGATTCTCATGCCCTGTATCATGTCCAGACACCAACTTCACCTATGTGTGACACTTGGCTCCTACAAACCAGCAAGATAAAAAGCTTGGGGAAGGAAGAGATGCAAGTGGATTTATTGTCCAGGCTATGTTTCCGGAGTCTCAAAACACAGAAATCATTTGTTACCAAGACAATTTGCACAACTTTTCCTACCCCACCCTACAATTTGCACAAAATCTGGGGAAAAGGCTAGGTGGGTGGTCTCTTAAGACTCAATCTGAAAATTAAAGTGAGGAAAACAACAAACAATGGTGAAATTAAAGTATATGGTACATCAGCATTTTGGCTGATATAGATACGTCACATTGTAAAAGGAAACGTCAAAAACGTGACAATATAGACATCATTAAAATGTCATCATTAAAGACAAAGATTCTATTTGCTTTCACAAACAAAATGAAAACAAAAAAGCTATAAGGAGTGATACAAACTTTTAGAAGAGAATTTGTAGAAAAGAAACTTGATATAAAATGAATCAAAGCAGGTTCCTCTGAGCTATCTGATCTCTAAGGATACTCTGAACGTTACTGTCCCACACTAAGGACAGCTCATCCCACACCCAGGTCAGATCATTCACTCAGCGTACAAAGCTACCTCTGCTTCATCGCCATTCACCATCCATTTCCACAGCTGAAAAGCAACCTCTGTTGGCTAAATGCCTACTGCTCCTTAATGACCACCTAAATGCATTTATTCCTATATTTTAATCCTATGTGTTCAACCCAATTCACCCAGTTATGCTATGTAAATGTAGATTATATTGTCTAATTTCCACAAATTAAGTGTACTTTAATTTTAAAACAATTCTTACTCAGATAATTTCTTTTGAAACTTTATTCTTACAAAAAAATTATCAATTAAATTAGACTAGAATTTTCTTGAATGCAGGTGCTGAATATCTTAATTTTCATTGTATTACTCAATGTACTGAACCATACCCAGGACGTGGTAAACAAACAATGCAGAACAACAATAATGGCGCACAATGGCACCTGAGTGTTCAAACAATTTCCATTTGCTCTCACCATTTCTATTGTGTCACATATATGCACAGAGACACATGTGAACACACCTATTCTTTTAGTGGAAAGCATACTCCAGAAAAACAAAATGTGTGTCTCATTCTCTGTACCTCTTAAATTTCCTACTGGACTATTCCACACATACATTTAAGTAAGTGTTTTACAAAGTGAGTCAGAGACTCATGAATGCCCACACGATGAAGTACAGCACGGAATCATGGACGGTGCCCTATGTATTTCTATTTGATTTAAAAATGCACATCTACCCAACTCCTACCAGCCCTGGAGGATGAATGTAGGAGAGAAGATTTACAAGGGAATAGAAGATAGCAATTTAACCCTTTCAATTACACTTTCCATAAAGTTGTAGCATTTAAATTAATTTTCATTCATTTCATATATGGTGGCTGGCCCTAGCAATGTACTTTCTAATTAGAGAAAGCAAATCCAAGATTTTAAAATTTAACAGATAATCTAACAATGTAATATCAGAAAAATGTATAATTTTGCCAAGTTTTACTTTCTTTATTATGTTTGAGCATATTTTTTCCAACCTGACCTTAATAAAAAAGCCTAAATTGCACTGGTAAGTAAAAGTTCTACAGTTTCATAGATGCTGCTGTCCTTAACTGCTTTGGCAGAATCAAAAAGAACAACTTCAAGTGACTGTTTTTCAACGGCAGGTTTTAAATAGTTTGTCAAATAATCTACACTCATGAAACTGGTGAAACTGCCTCACAGCTTCCCTACGTTATTCGCTGAGAAGTAATTTAGTAGGGCTGGGGCTACAGCTCAGTGTGGAATGTGTGCCTCGCAGTGTGAGCCCCTGGGTTCAATCCCAGCACCGCAAACAAAGTAAAATAACTTTGTAAAACACAAGGATAAACTCTTCTACTTTCCACATAAGATAAATCATAGATTTACCATCTTAATGTTTGAGATCTCTCTGTTGCTGTAGTCTGAACTGCATTTTGACACTGTGATAGCAGTTTATTGGAAAACCATAGCACAGCCAAGAGCTTCTGCTCTAAAAATGCAAAAATAGCCAAGTATGAGATCCCTGTAAACTGAACATACACACGAAGGAGCCCTACTGATAGAGCTGGATAAAAGGCCATTATTTTGCAGTAAATTTTAAACAAAAGACATTTGAGTAATGTTTGGATAGCAAGTCTTATCCTAAAACAAAGAACAAGAGAATGAGCTGCAGTAATAACACGCCGAACTTTCAGAGACTGAGAGAAAAGACCAAGGAAAAAATTTCAAAATGGAACACAAAGAAATCACAGCACATAAATTTTAGGGCCGGTGAGATAGCTCAGCAGCATAAGCGCCTGCCTGGCAAGGGAGAGGTCCTGAGTTTGACTCCCAGAACCCACATAAAGGAAAAAAAGGGCCGGTGATATTGCTCAGCGGCACAAGCACTTGCTGGCAAGTGCAAGGTCCTGAGGTCAACTTCCGGTACCCACAAAAAAAAAAATAAATAAATAAAAAATAAAGATCACGCACTGTAGATGATAGAAAAATGTAGAAATAATTATGTATTATTTCCTAAATTCACATATACAAAAGAAATAAAGCAGTGCACCACAGAGGTACTTGGCTGAGAAATCCAAACAACTTAGTAATAAGTCTAATACACATATGAATCCAATTTCCCAAAATGAAATTCGAAACACAAATTCAAAAAACAGTTAAATCTTCACTGTAAGCTCTTTATAGAATTAGTATATGAATTAAAGAACTTAACACAGTTAACAATGTTAGTGTTAGCAAGAAATTTAAATTTGGGGTGCCTCTCCTAAATGAGATTATAAAGCAAAACAAAAAAGCACTGGGCGTGGTCGTGCACACCTGTAATCCCAGCACTTGGGAGGCTGAGGCAGGAAGATCTCCACAAGTCCAAGGCCAGCCTGGACCATACAGTGAGACCCTGTCTCAAAAAACCAAAAACAACTAAGAAAGCAGTAAGTGTTGATATGAAAAGCTTAACTTAATCAAAACATACTGATTTTTGTTAGCTGTAATACCAGATTTTATCTATCCTCATGAGCGTACTACAATACCTATGCTACCAAAAGCTCAGAAAGGATACATCTCATAATATAATGGTTCTTTTTTACTTAATCTACTTCCAGGCCTTTAAGACATTCATGGGAAGAATAAGCTTTCTCACACCATACCCTTTTTTTTTTTTTTTTTTTTTGCTAAGATATTAAGAAAGGAAGCCAGGACAACTTTACTCTACTTGCATATATACATACTTACCTCAAAATACTGATTCTAAGTTTTCTCAGAGTTTCCAAGTCAGTATTAATTCATACCCAAGGTAACCTAATAGCAATCTGAGAAAGTATCTTAGAAGAGACAACTCAGGTTTAAAACCAATTTTAAGAAATTGGCTACTTCACAATTTTGCTACTTAACAAAATTTTCATGTTCAACTCAGAATAAGAGCCTTCATAAAGGGCTGGTGAGATAGCCCAGTGGCATAAGCGCCTGCCTGGCAAGCACAAGGTCCTGAGTTCGACTCCCAGTACCCACATACAAAAAAAAAGGGCCGGTGATATCGCTCAGCGGCACGGGTGCCTGCTGGCGCATGAAGTCCTGAGTTCAACCCCTGGTACCCACACACACGCACACACACACACACACAAAAGAGCCCTCATAAAATTATTCCCTTATCTACTGGGAGACTAGAAGACAGTACTGTATGTATCTGAAAGAGCCGCCCTTTAAAATTAGTATTATGTTCTAATACAACTGAAGAAAAAATAAAAAAAAAAAACACCTTTGTGGGCACATCCAATTAGATATAAGGTAAAACTCTTGGCATTAAATTATATATTCCCCCAGTAAAACTTGACAAACACTATGGTAAATCAATACCATAGTTTACATAAGCAATCTTCCTTTCTCCCAGTATGTCACTTTGTTTCCTAAGGTAAACCCATCCTCCATTTGATTTTTTTTTTTTTTTAAATGTGGGTACCGGGAGTCAAACTCAGGACCTCATGCTTGCCAGGCAGGCGCTTATGTCGCTGAGCTATCTCACCAGCCCTTCCATTTGATTTTTAATTCCATTTTATACTGCCACCTAGTAAGAGACAAAGACGATACACACCAACATGGCCTGATGTGTTGCACTCTAGATTATTTCTGATTCAGATTCACCTCTTTTCTACTTATATCATAACCAAAACAATAAACTGATAATCCTTTAAAATTCAATGCAACTCAACTATTACAAAATTAGTGCTAAATTATCCAAATTATTTCCCTAGACAACTGTATATAATTAGAAAGATTATATGGCAAGTCTAATGGCAACTTATTTTATGTTGATAATACAAAGCCAGTAGGTCACTAATAATAATTTATAACTATTACTTAAATTATAAACCTGCGAAATCCTGTTTCATGGGTCCCTTTAAGATAACTCTGAAATAGACAAGCCAATACCAAACATTTGGTCAAGTTTTAGTACAAACCAACAAACTTAGCATCTAAATGTAGTAGTCAGGCTGCATCCTTTCAAAGACTAATAGTAAGAGAAGATAACTCTACCAGTTGAAACCTAAAACCATCTAGAGCTTTGTGATAGAAATTTTCAAAACTGGTTAACAGAAACTTCCAACTCATCCATTTTACTATGTTTTAGAGATTCCAACGCTATTAACTTCACAAATATTACCATCTTATTTCATTCCTATTCTCAAGCTCAAAATCCACAACTATGAAATCCCATGTTAAAGCAAAAAGGAAAAAACATAGTATGGACACTGTGACATTAACGCTGTCAAAAGTATTCCAATAAGCTAACAGAGAAAGCTAAAAATGTTAAGTTCCTTGCAACAAAAGCGCTGTGGGAAATCTAAGGCATTGCTTTAACTGTAACCAAGCCTCAATCACTGAGGTCACCATGGCTATGGTTACAAAATAACAGGTTGATACAATTGTATGGCATAAGGTTGAATACAAATTTTAAAAAGAGGTATAATTCTTCCTGTTGAAGAAAAAGGGGGAAGAGATCCCTCTCTTTTTTTCTTTTTCAGAATTTCTTTCTCTTTCCCATTCAGTGCAAGTAAATCTAAGCCTCCAGTCTCATAACTACAAAATGTTTCGTGCAAGACTTGAGAGACATCTCTGAAACATAATCAAGAAAGGCAACACCCAATTTCGCAGTTTTCTAGGAGAAAATGGGCCTAATTTCTAACCTGACTCCAAGTTGTAAAACCTATCACTAGTCATAAAGATAGAGAAAATTAGCAATTTTATCTTGAAAACATGGGTGTAATGAATTATAACCACTGTTAAAATTGAAGAAAAATTATATGAAAAAAACACTGAAAGAACCTTTCAAAATGGAGTCAGAAGGCCATCGGGGAGAGCAACTTACACACACGCTGCCAGCTGCTGCCGGGCACAGGAACTTTGGTTCCCTTCTGACTATGAGCAGCTCCAATGATAACTACACTGTGCAAGAGGCTCAAGACATACAAGAGGTTACAGGACTCCTTTTATGGACATTTTTACTAAACATAAACATTCTCTTCTTCATTTTCTATTAGTCACACAGCCCCTGTCACGCAGTACCTGTTCTTAACTCCAAAAGAAGTTCCCCCAGTAAAGAATTTTTACTAGCCGGGTGTGGTGGCATATGCCTAAAATCCCAGCACTCAGGAGGCTGAGGCAGGACAATCATTGTGAGTCTGAGGCCAGCCTGGGCTATGTAAGTTCAACGCCAGCTTGAACTGCATAGCGGGACCCTGTCTCAAAAAGCCAAAAAAAAAAAAAAGAATTTTTACTACCTTGCAATGAATCAACACTGTTTTTTTGTTTTTGTTTTTTTGGGAAAGGGTTTCACTATGAAGTTCAGGCTGGCCTTGAACTCACAGTGACCCTCCTGCCTCAGCATCCCAGTACTGGGATTACAGGCATGTGCCACCATGCCGGCAAATCAACACTGCTTACTCACTATAAGCTCCTACCTTCCTTGAAACACTGATTCAGAGCTTTCTGAATCTATTTCCTGATTTGCAATTGTTTTAAGACCCCCAAATAAAGTACATTTTATTTTCAGTTTCTGAGTTTGGATTTACTGACACCATTTAGCTCCACAAGAGCCACATTTTTTTGTGTGTGTTTGCTATCTCTTTAGCTATTGTGTGGAATGCACACCACACTCTGGTTCAATGCTATTCAATAATAAAAATATTTTCTCTTCTACCTTTGTGAAGAGATTTTCTGGGTTGGAAATTTTATTATTATTATCATTATTATTATTATTATTATTATTATTATAGTTCCCCAACATTGGCTTAATTATGAAACATAGCCTATTTCTCAAATAATATTCATACCGAATAATAAAATTTCATTTACTAGAACTTAGTACTAGAGAAACCCTAAAATATGCTGTTCAACTACACTGGGAAGAAGTTTAAAAATTAAAATGGAGCTAAGTAAGCCCACACTTTGCTACATTAAAAATGAACCCCCACACAGAAAGGATCCTAGTTGTTAAAAACAATCCCCACCTACCCCCTTTTCTACATTAATAACAGGATATTTTAAAATCCCAGCTGTCTTTAGTTCCTAAACCAAGACACAGTGCTCTGAACTCTCAATAGGCTGTCACTCCTCACAGATGCCAGCCCACACAGGCAGATCCAACACTGCCAGGAATCTGGGAACCAACCTTCCTTCCTTCCTTCTCCCCCAGGTTCTGGAAGGCGACTGGACTGCGGAGGCACCACACTGTTAGTGGATTAATCCACAGATGAGTTCAGAGCCAAATGTGCACTGGGGGGGGGGGGCCTGGTCAGCAGAGGGGGGACCTGGAAGGGCACGTTCTCATCCCTGGCTGCTCTTCTCTTTCTCTGTTTCCTGACCGCCATGACTTGAGTAGCTTTCCTCAGTGATGGGCCTTTCCTCCATGCTGCTTCCTGTTTGGAGCCTGTGGACCATGGAAGGAAACTTCTAAAACTGAGTCAAAATAAGCCTCTCCTCCTTCAAGTTCTGCGCACCAGTTATTGTGTCTCAGGGAGGGAGAAAGTGACTCAGACACCTGTAAGATGTCAATATCTAACTATCACGAAGACCAAATGAGATCTTAAACCCGGTCAGAAGTAAGTGACTGGAACACAGAAAATGCTCAATAAATAGTAGTTTTTTTAAAAAAAGCACTGTCTTTAGGACTACTGTTTATAAACAATTCTTATTAAAATGTTAAAGAACCCCTAAGGAAAATCTAAAATGCTTTATTAAACCTAAAATTCAGCATACAGAATGTAATCTCATATATATTTTTAAATATACAAGATTTTACACAGTACCTGCAGCTACATTACCTGAATAAACCACCAGTCCTTAAGGGGGTCAGAATATGCCACCCTTTTCAGGGGGTGGAATCCCAGTTCCCTAGGCAGGCCTGGAACTTGAGAGCCTTGCACCTCAGTCTCCCACCTAGCTGGGATTACAGGCATGCGTGGACAGCCTACTGGTTTTCTTTAAAAGCAATAAATAAATAAATAAATAAATAGCAAAGAAAAAAATAGAAAAGACTATATGCTACTCACTGTCTAGGCAGACATCATTAAAAACATTTCACTCAACTTTCTTAGGCAATGAAATGTTACATAGAGGGGCAAGAAGTAGTATAATCGAATGGCTAAATTTTGAAAATGCAAGCTGGATATGGTGGCGCACACCTGCAATCCCAGCACTTGGGAGGCTGAGGCACAAGGACTGCTGCGAGTTCGAGGCCAGCCTGGGCTAAAAAGTGAGTTCAAGGCCAGCCTGAACTACATAGCGAAACAATGTCTCAAAAAGACCAAAAAAGAAAAAAAGGCAAAATATAAGATAAAATAAAAAGACAAGGAGTATCTTAAAATATCTACATCAAGGACTTATCAACTATTATTCAGTGAATACGTATTATGAAAAAACTTAAGCTCAAACCAAAAATTGAGATACTAATGAGAAAAGAAATGGGATAGTAATTTCAAGAATTTAAACATCAGTACCTTTAGATAGTTAAATACATAGCACAAGAGAAACACTGTACTTACATTTTCACTTTTAATTTTTTTTTTTATATGCGGGTACCAGGAGTTGAACTCAGGACCTCGCACTTGCCAGGCAGGCACTTATGCTGCTGAGCTATATCACCGGCCCACATTTTCACTTTTAATTGCTGTATCTGTCATTAAAAGTCCCTACACATTAATCTAGCCTACAGCATTACCACAAAACTCTTCAAACAAAAACATTCCTTTACCATTTCTCTGTAATAGCAAAGAAATCCACCCCATCCCACCCCGTCCCCATTTATATATCTAAGAATGAATGAAGGAATGGTTTGTCAAACCACAGTTCATTTTACATGATGGAACTCCATTCAGGCGTTAAAAATGACGAGAGTTTGTAATGAGCAAAAACGCCTATATTGTGGTATTAAATGAAAACAGCACAATACTTTCATTTACAGTTAGATGATGATAGTGTCTTAGTTAAAAACTAAAGAAAGGAAAAGGAAAGAGAGAAAGAAAATTCACCCAAAAATGAATGATGGGATTACTACAATGAATGATTTCATTTTACTTTAAACTTTTCTGCATTTTAAAATTCCCTATAATTTGAACATGTATTACTTCTAAAACTGGGGATAATGTATACAAAGACAACAGTTTAGATACTATGGTTTAGGTAATAAAAACACCTCCCCTCTGAAGCCACTAAATGCAGTAACATTTGCCCCAGCACCTCTCCACCACTTCATTTCTCCTCTTCATGCATGTCTCTATGAGCCAAAGAGATTTCCAGGGTTCTCTAAATCTACAATATACATGTACTGTTTAGATTTCAACATAACCATGCTTAAAGTTAGATCTGTCCAAAATCAAAGCAGAGCACAAGTCAAATACTATTTGAACAAATTCCATCCATCAGAATCTCCACATGAAAAGTATCTCTAGGCTGCCATATTTTCTACTTTTAAGAAGACTTTAAACAACTCAAATTACTTCAGTAACTTAATGTCTCTATCCGTGGTACCTCAAGCCCAAAGAAGAGCTTGCTAGAAACTGTCAAAGACAGAGGCAACTGGGTATTGTGGCACATGCCTATATTCCCAGCTGCTCAGGAAGCACAGACAGAAGGACAGGAAGTTCAAGGCCATCCTAGACAACCTAGCAGGACCCTGCCTCAAAACAAAAACTTTTTTTTAAAGGTTGGGGAGGGGCCGGGGATATAGCTCAACGATACAAGCACCTGCCTGCCTGGCAAGCGCAAGGTCCTGAGTTCAATTCCCGGTATCAAAAAAAAAAAAAAAAAAAAAAAAGGCTGGGGAGGTATCTTGGTGATAGAGCATGTGCCTGGCATGTCCAAGGTTCTAGGTTCAATCTTCAGCACCACGGGGGGGGGGCGTGACACATGACCAACAAGAGACATTAGTTCATACAATGTTTAATTTTGACATCATCCAAGAATACCCATTCTATTCCTTCTCAGGTAAAGCCTATTACAAAATTCTTTTCCACAGTAATTCAAAGTAATCTGATTTTAGCCTTAAAGATGTTTCAGAAACAATTTAAAGTTATTATAAGTTACAGTTGTAACTTGGGAAAACCCAAAGACTCAATGTTTTTCAACTTTAACTTTCCATTTTAGAAATTATATTTTGTCAAGTTTAAAATTCAGGTAAAACTATTCAATATCTACTAGTAAAACCAGCAAGAATGACAGAAAAATCACTATCATATTTGTAATTTTTAACCAAGATATCAGTAACTGAGGCGAGAATGAATACTGAATGCCAAAGCCATGGGTGAAGATTCACAAAGTCTGAAAGCATCTCTGCATGGATACCAATTACAGTCAATCTTGGTGTTTTCATGCGGTGGGAAGAACTGGAAAACCTCACAGATACGGCCTTAACCTAAGTGACAGAGTTAAGATCGCCAATACTGCAACAAACTGACAACAGGCATCTCATGTGGTTTTCCCGCCCAAAGTGCAAAACCTGAATCCAATCATGAGAAAAAATAAAGATCAAGCATGAGGCTCACTTTACAAAACTGGCCAGTGCTCATAAAAAATGTCAGCATCATAAAAGACAAAAGCCGAGAAAAGAATAAAGAGATACGACAACTAAGTGCAAGGCACAATCCTAAGCTTAATCTACATAATGACTTATTTCTCTAGTGAAATGCAAAGTGCTATCTTAAGTAGTTATCATAAAGGGGACTCACACATAGTGAAATAAACTAGGTAAACTTACATTATAGAAACCACAGCGTGCTGGGTAACTTCTTCACATGATACACAGCACAAGCATCTGCTCGAGCATTTACTGCTTAAACACGACACTGATTACATACATGTTTGTACAAGTGTATTTATTTTATATATAAAACATATTTTTATATTTATTTATAATGCATTACACACACATTTTAACAACCAAACTACACTGAAGAGAATTTAAAAAACTATTTATCTCCCTATTCGTGGGCAAAATATGGTCTCAACTCATGTAATAAAACAATAAAAATTCCTGGAATGCTCCTGACGGTCAGCAAAAAGAGCTAGTGGTTTACAAGACTTAGTGCTACAGTCCTTGTAAAAACAGTATCCTCCTTCTGAAGTCTGTCCTATGTCAATGGAAACTTTTTTTTAATAAACATATCCCAAAAGGAAAGCACTATTTGGCAATGCCTTCATTATTTTATTGAAGGTTGGAAACTAAAGTCCATATATTACATAAGCAATATGAATTACCCTTAAGATACTAACATGATTTAGAAATTTCAGCTTGCTTAACTCCACTTCAATGTCAACATTTTTTTTTTTTAAGGTACACTGAGCTATATCCCCACCCCTTTAAAAAAGAATTTATTTTGAGACGAGGTCTAAGCTGCCTAGTCTGGGTTGAAATGCAGTCTGCCTCCTCATCCCTCACAATGCAGGGTTACAAGAGAACACCACCACACCTGGCTTAAATGCCAATTTAGGTTGCCCGATTATTTGTTCACATATTTTTATCAACAGAATTTCTGCACTGCCCTTAAAATACAATTCTGACTGGTCTAAGATTAATAAATTGAGTTTATTATTTGTAACAGGTACATATAAAGATTTAGAATTTGGGATTTGGGTTTATTTTCCTTCTTAACGTTTAGCTATATGATAACAATGACCCTAAAAACATTGGGTAATATCAATACAGTGGTATATAAAAAATATAGGAAGCTTTTACAATAAAAATATTAAGTTCATGTGACAAATTAAAACCAAATTTAGAAGCCCAGGGTTACTTGTAATCACCAAGCAAGTTTGTCAGAAGTAAAATCAAAGTAGAAAAGAACACAAGTTTCTTAACTGCCACATATTTTAAATGGTTCAATTCCATCAATCACATCTGCCTGTTATCCAGAATTTCTTTGTTCCCTATTACATGTGTACATGTTGCCATGGCCTAAATCAACTGTCTGTGGGTGGGGCTCAATGCACCTCCTATAATATTATGTTACAAGTATATACATGCACATTTTCTGGGTATAAGATTCATATCTTTCTGCAGGAGACCAATGCCTAAGAACTATTGGTCTACATTAACTACATTGGTTTGAAGTGTTTTGGGGTGATAACAGATGAATAATGGGGTATTTGGAGAAACCTAGAGACGCTTAGGATACTATCACATTTGGTATCACTATTATAAAGATCCAACTAAAAGGACTGAACCAAAAGCCTCATAGAAAAGTTGTTCATAAAATATGTACTCAAGCTCTTTTCATCTTCTGTCATAAACCTGGACAAGCCTTAATAATTTTGGGAATCAGGCTATATCTAATCACATTAAGTATACACCAAAATATTCCCTGAAACACATATTTAAAGAAAAAATAAATATTACCTAAATTTTATCAAATGCAAGTTATATGGGAGAACTGGGCTGAAACACAGGAATCTCAAAATATCTCCAAGTAGCACTAGGAAAGTCTATTGCCTTTCTTTTCCCCTTCAAATAGGCTTATTGTTCTAACTCCTTAATCAAAGAACCTTTTAACATCATTTCAAGATTAATTTTTAAACTAAGATTCTTCTCTCATTATTCAAGTACAACATTTTTAAAAATTTTGAACTCGCTAACTAACTTTGGTGGATTTTCTAATCCCCAAGAGGATTTTTCAAATGTGTTTTTAAAGTCTCTACTTTATTGCATTCAGTGAGCTATCACTTGAAGTAAAAATCTTAGGTTAGCCCACTTCAACAATGATAAAGTCTACATAAAATACCGATAAAACTCCAACTGTAACAGCAGTTCTTACCACTTCCCTCCGTCTTCGATGTTTCTATGACCCAGTCATGTGGGCTTCACAAATGGAGAATAAATAGCGTGATCTGTCCAAAATCAAAAAGTAATGATCTTTAAAAAACCCATTAACATGCAAGCAATATTACTTTCCACAAAACTCTTTTAGCTCCTAACCTTCAGAAAGTATTATATAAATTAATATATTCAACGACAAAACTGGACACTTTCTATAGACCAAAAAACTATGTCTAGAAAGGGAGACGCATTATGTACTTAATCCTTACTATTCTATAAATCTTAACATAGCCAAGAAAATTTAATGTCAGTATGGGCCTCAAAAACCAAAACCCGGGGCCGGTGAGATGGCTCAGCGGCTTAAGCACCTGCCCGGCAAGCGCGAGGGCCCGAGTTCGACTCCCGGATCCCACATACCAAAAAGGGGCCGGTGATATCGCTCAGCGGCACGGGCGCCTGCTGGCGCGCGAGGTCCTGAGGTCGACCCCCCGGTACCCACAAAAAAAAAAAAAAACCAAAACCCTGGGGCCGGTGGGATAGCTCAGCGGCATTAGTGCCTGCCTGGCAAGCACGAGGTCCTGAGTTTGACTCCCGGTACCCGCATTAAAAACAAAAACAAAAACAAAAAAAAACCAAAACCCTTCAGCCACACTTAAGCCTACCATGTCTCATTTCTAGTAAAAGATACACTGACATCTTCACAAAATGTCTCGTGGTAGCTTTTTAGTCACTTATTTATTCTGCATAACTGAATGTTAATGAAGTACCAACAATTCCTTCACAATTTAGGTTAGTGGGAAAGCCTTTTAGCCTTTTTCTTCCCTGGTCATTATTTTTTCTTCCTTTGAATTATATTCACAAAACTGTCTCCACTGCATGATCTTAAGGGAAAAAAAGAATGAAAAAATGGAAGAGGGGAAGTAAAGATGGAAAAAGAAAAGTGATTCTTTAGGATAAGAGGCAAGTAATGGGAACCAGTATGTTCCCAAAGTACCTTCTAAAATCTGCACATAACAGGGACAAGATAGAGTGGATATTGCTAAATAAAAAGCAAGATGAATGAAATTTGCTATGGGTTTCAAAGCTCAGAAATTTGGAAACATTTTTAATTCTCAATTTCGTGTGACATTATATATAGCATGTTAAACTAATAAATTAGTGAGTAAATGTCTATATTCAGCTTTTGTCTGTATTCATTCATTTACCAGGTAAACACCCACATACAAACAAATCTTACTTTTTAGACTAACATACACTCCTACTGAAAATAACCACACAATTTGGAAAATCCCTATGGCCTACACTTTCCAGGAGAGAGTTTATTCCTAGATGGGTTGTTATTTGGCATCAGTGAAATTCTCAATGAGACAACTGACATTTGAGGGACACCACTTGAAAGATAAATTAACTCCAATGAATGAAATCACCAGAATCATGCACACCTACCTTACTAAAGTTATTCCATTATGTCTTAGGTTTTTATCCAGTTTTTCTACAATGGCAGGTGAAAAATGTTTATCATCTGTAAAATGTGAAACATTTTCTCTCTACACTGTTAATACTATTTTATGTAAAAATTCAACAGATTAATTCTTCATATGAGAGAAATGTCTGCTTCTCCTAACTGGCATCCTTCTTCTCATTAATCGATGCCAACAAAAATTCTGTTTCCTCTTTCATTTTGCCACATTAGGGAGAAAAAAGACTTTAGTTACACAGAGGCCCTATGTTACCTTTGCCCTAAGCGCCTTACCCAATTCTCTCCCTACATCCTCTCTCCACCAACATGCTACCGTTATGTTCAGAGTCCTCTAAAGAACCTTCCTATTATTGTTGAGAACATCTTACAGCCTTCCCAAAGTAGATAGGTTATAAACTACTGTATTAAGTAAATGGTTATCCCTGAATAGAATGTTCTAATACCACAATCTCTTTAACAGCAATTAGTAACAACTGAAGACAAGTTTTTTAACACACAAACGATCTGGTAAACATCAAAGAATCAAGAAACTAAGGACTGGCCAGGGATATAGCTCAGCGGCACAAGTGCCTGCCTGGCAAGCACAAGGTCCTGAGTTCAATTCCTGGTACCAAAAAAAAAAAAAAAAAAAAAAAAAGGACTAAAAGGTCCAAGTCCTACATGCTAAAGAGGCAGAATATCAAGGACATAACCCTGCCTCCAAGACTACAGTCTACTTCGGGAGGCCCTAAGTGCATAAGGGGGAAAATCTTGCAAAGAAACCTGTAAATAAAGAGTATAATGTACATGCTTCCTCCACTGAGCTTTCAGGGATGAGCAAAACTTGTAGATGCACAAAAAGCAAGGTAAACAAAATAAGTCACTTGGCTCCAACTTTCTATTCATACAACTTAAAAAGAGGTAGAGCGCATCTCTCTAAGCACATAAAAAGACAAATATTGCATGATTCCACTTTTATAAGGTTCCTAGAGCCATCAAATTCAAGAGAAGGGAAGAACTGTGGGTACCCAGTGTGGTGGGAAGTTAGAACGTGGGATCAGTATTTAAGTGGGTAGAGTTCAGTTGGGGAAGATGAAAAAGTTTGGAGATGGACGGTTTGGAGAGGGACTGTAAAACAACATGAATGTACTTAATGCAACTAAATTACATACTTAAAATGGCTAAAATGGTAAGTATTATGTGTATTTCACAATGTTAAAAGAAATCTGAAATATTCAGATAGGCAGAGGTCCTCTGAGCAATCAGGCTGGACAGAGCTTCACTCCCCGCACAAGCATTAACTGAGTACTCATATATAATCATGCACGCTTTTCTCTAACACCTACTTGGAACGGCAATGCAAAGCAAAGAGCATGCACGCAAGGACTCTGCAGTCAAACCATAACAGTCGTGACAATCACCGAGTGTGAGTCTCCTTGCCTGTAAAATAAGGACGATATTGAGACTGTCTCAGGGTTACAGTGAGAACTGAGGACGTACAGAGAATCTGACACATCCTGACACATAACAAGCAGGCGCTTAAATGTTTCCTTTTCCTTTTGCCACAAGAAAACATGTTAAGGTCACAATTGAGAGAATGTTTCTGAAATATATACTTTGTCAAATGAAACAAGCATTCTACACATCAGACAGTGGAAGAGAATAAAATACCTCAATACCATAAAAGTTATCCTCCCTAGAAAGTGCTACTCATTATATAATATCACAAAAATCACTATCAAGAATCATGGCAACATGACATCAAAATAAAATGTCTTCTAAAACCAAAACAATGAACCTCAGCATTAGGAAAATAATCTAGCTATACAACTCACGCAGAGCCACAGGTACAGTACAGTATTCGGAACTGAACCTTTAATAAGACAGGGTAGCAAAGAAAGTAAATAAAACCCTAACTCAAATATTGCCAAGAAAAGGTCTCTTATTCCCAAGTTAAAACTGACTAATTCATCTTTTTTTAAATCAGTATTTTGACGCCATGGGTAAATCCACAGACCTGTGCCACACTATCAGTGCTTACAGTAACCAGATTGAAAGCAATCTTTAGTGGTCTTTTCTACTGACAGTTTTACAAAAATATATATGTAAGTATACTGCATATGTTACATGTACCATACACACGCCAGTTGCAAAATATATTGATCATTCCAGAAGCCAGTTCCCAAAGACATTAATACCCAAAGTTTCTACTTTCTAGGAGACTCATCCAGAACCTACCTTTTAATAAACCGAGCTCTTGGTTACAAGGGGTATTTTTGCTTAAAAATGTAATAATTGTAGCAATACACTTTCAACTTAGTTAACTATACAAAGCACATTTTTAAAAAATATTTTCTAAGTTGCTTAAGTCTTAACTTGAGCCCTTTTCTACTACTCACTGTGGGGCACCTGAAAACAAGACAACTAACAATCGGGACTGTAAAATTGTAAAAGATTCAGAAAATCCTAAGACAGAAGCACAGACTCCCAAGTTACCAACTTTAATCAAATGAAGGTTTTCAAAACCTGATCATCACAAAAATACTTAAGTCTTATCGGGTCCATCAGTAACTCATCCCTTTAACCACAACTTTCCTCACGGAGAGCAGTGACTGACCACTACAGAGCAAGGACTCCTCACTCTTCGGTTTTTGCAAATCTTCAGGACACCACCTCTGTCCTGCGGGTAAAGCCATAGGGGCAGCTCAGCCTTATTAGACAATCCACATAAATCAGATGTGCTAACCTACAACAGACACTGATTTCCCCTGAACTCAAAAGATCCTTAGAAGAGGCTCCTTCCAGGATCCGGGCATCCAGGCACAAAAGCATGCCAGGGGAGGGGCAAAAAGATGGCCTCGGCCACCCGCCCCGTGGGGCCACCTCTGGTCACCTGCCAAGGAACACATGCGAGCCGCCCCGGGCGGGTCCCAAGGCTCTCGCCCCCCACAGGTAACTCAGGGCCCGCGCGGCGACCCGCACGGCGGGAGCAGGCCCGGGAGGCCGGCATGGACACCCCGGGGGCGGCTGCACCCTCGCGCGCGGTCCCGGACCTGTCAGAAGCCCGGCTCCTCCCGGTCCGGGTGGCCCGGGAGGACGCGACCCTGAGGCCCCGTGCCCCGCACCCCGCGGCCGCCGAGGTCCCGGCGCAGAGTCCGGTCCGGTGCAGGCCCGGCCCGCGAGGCCGCGCCATCTGCGCTCGCGGCCCCGGCTCCCCCGCGCGGCCTGCGGCCCGGCCCCGGCGCCCCCGCCGGCCTCGCCCCCGCGCCCGCCCCCGCCCGGCCACAAAGCGCCGCGGCCCGCCCGCCCGCCTCACCTGCAGCACGGGGCGCCGCGGGCCTTCCAGAACCATCGGACCCCGCTCCGGCGCGCGCGTCACAGCGCAGGCCTCCCGGTGCCGCCCGGCGCCGCCGCCGTCGCCGCCATTTCCTGCCGCTCGCCGTCGCCTTGTCCGCGCTGTCAGGTTACTCCATTCACCTGGGCCCGGAGCCGCCTGCGCCTCGCCGCGCCCCGACCCCTCCCGCCGGCGCCTGCGGAGACTGCGCAGCGCCCGGCTCGCCCGCGGCCCGCGCACAGCCCGCGGCAACGGCGCACGGCCGCTTGGAGAATCCCAGCCCCGCCGCGCCGCTGCTCCGCGCCCCACGCCCGCTCGGCCCGCGGCGGCATGAGAGCCGGGCTCTGATTGGACGGGCCGCCGCGGTGAAAGGTTAACCCCGGCCCCCCAGCCACTCAGCAGCCAGGAGACAGCGGGCGCGGGCCGAGAGGCCGAGGCGGTGTTGGCGGCCCGGCGCCTGGACGAGAGCGCAGTCGCTGGGTTAGCGGTCCGGGGTCCTTGCGGCCCTGTGCAGGCCGCCCGCGGAGGCCGAGTGCCCGCTGGTCCTGGCGAGCTCTCCCGTCTCTCAGATCTTGCCTCCCTCTTTGGTGGCATCTTCTGGCTCCCACCGCGCCCTCGGCGAGGCCCTTCCCCGCCGTCGTAATTGTTCTCTGCGTAGTTTGGCCCGCTGACCGCCACCGCTCTTTTTTTTCACCCCGGGGATTGAACCCGGGTCCTTCGCACTGAGCTACATTCCTATCCCTTTTTAATTTTTTTATTTTGTGACAGGGTCTCGCTATATTGCCCAGGCTGGGCTCCAACTTGGATCCCCTGCCTCAGCCTCCCAGGATTACAGGAGTGCACCGCCATGCTCGGCTCCACCACATCACCACCACCCCTTTTTAAAGGACCTTCCCTGTCGCGGCTGTCCCCTGCGTTAGTGGTGCAGAGGCCTCTGCATTTGGGAAATAACAAACACCCTTCCAGACCTGGGATAACAGATAATAAGAAATAGACAGTGGCCCCGGTTACGCAGTTGTTCATTTGTATAGATCAGAACTTTCTACCCTGCCTTGTAGCTATGAATTGAAATTATCAATAGACACGAAGTAAGTGCTTGGCTTAACGAAGACTTAATTTATCTGAGAATGCAGGCATCTGTTCTGGAAGGCTCCTGATGGACTGCTTCACTCTAGGCGAGGTTTGGTAGCAGCAACCCGTGGGCTCTTAGCTCTCATTGCACCTGGGTTGAGCTGCACTGTCGGGAGCTGCGCCCGCTGATGGCTACCAGGGCTGCCACCCGCATGTGGCCACCAGGCACGGAGATACAGCTAATCGGAGATGAGATTTCGGTGTTCTTTCCCAAAAAAGAATTTAAAACCATTCACTGATAATTTTTAAATTGTTACAAGTTGAAGTAGTAATGGCTTTGATATATCGGGATAAAAACTAGTTTCATCTATTTTTTCTAATGTCAGTGCTAGAAAAATGTTAAACATCACATAGCTGCCATCATATCGCTGTAGGACAGGCTGATCTAGGCTTGTGATCCCCATGTAGACCTTTAGGTGCTGAAATCACCCTGCACTGTAACAGATGAGGAAACTGAATAACTTTCAACAAGTTATTGAACTTGTTTGTAAGTGAACAACTGAGATTTGAACCTAAATCTAGTTTGGGGGCTGATGTCCTCAAATTTTGATCAGATATTTATCTAATTATCATTGAAGTTTCACCTGAACATAGAATCATCATGGGCAAAATTAGGGAGGAAGTGAGAATGTTTTTGACGGACCTACATATTCCAGAAAAAAATAGTGTTTATTGTATGTCAGGAACTAAGGGCAATAGATCTCCCCAGTGAATGATAAGGAGCTTTGGAGCTAATCCTGTAGGAGCAGAATTGCATCTCAACGCAGTGGCTGCTGAGGTGCACTGGCTAGCAGACCTGCAGCCCCTCCTGCAGTCCTTTCACGGTCTGTGGAGACCAGTTGGGTGGCTCCATTAGCAGGTTTGTCTGATTTTCACTGATACTTTTAAAGTAAGTAGTGTATAACAGATGGTTCCTATATCAAGAAAGCATAGGAAAGAGGGGTTAGGATCATAATCTGAAAAGACACAATGCCAAATGCCATAACCCTGAATGTTGAAATCTCAGGAGATCAAAAGTGCCTGAAGTCTAAAATCCTGAAAGATCAAAATCCCCCTCCCTCAAAAAAAAATTTTCTGGAAAAAAATAATTTTAGAACTTTTAAAGACATTTATTTACATTTTTTTTTTTTTTTTTTTTTTTTTTGTGGGTACCGGGTGGTCGACCTCAGGACCTTGTGCGCCAGTAGGCGTCCGTGCCGCTGAGCGATATCACCGGCCCCTTTTTCGTATGTGGGTTCCGGGAGTCGAACTCGGGCCCTCACACTTGCTGGGCAGGCGCTTAAGCCGCTGAGCCATCTCACCGACCCTTATTTACATTTTTAAAGAGGATGTATTTTATAAACATGAAAACATGACAGAACACTTTACAGGACATTTCACATAGTAAAATAGGCAACAACATTTTTGCAAGCATAAACCCTCGGGAATACTAATAACAGGTGACTACACATGGTAAAAGTGTGCACCCAGCTTTATCACTGCTCGTCTGAAATACTGTACTGCGATGGATAACCTGAGTCTCTTGATGAGATCCATCAAAAACCACAATCGAGCCAGCCGTGGTGGCACACATCTGTAATCTCGGCATTCTACGAGGCTGAAGCAGGAGGATCAAAGTTCAAGTCCAACTTGTAAAATAAAAAATGAAAAGAACTAGGGTTCATTCCCAGTACTGAAAAGAAAAAAAAAAAAAAAAAAAAAGAGCCACAAAGGGTTGCCTCTGCATGTACAATCGCCCAAAGGGCTCAAGTCCCAAGAACATCATTTTCCATAATCACAGTTGTACAGAAAGGCTCTTCCTCACCTAACCTACTCAGATTCATACACCCTCAGGAAACACCGTCACTCATACACCGAAAACAGTGCTTCACCACATTTCTAGTTCCCGTCTAGCTAACACGAGGCAACTAGACTGTGTACAACCAAAAGGCACCAGTTTATTCCCCAGATTCAATTTTCTAGTCCTCTTATCTTTTTTTCTTTTTTTTTTTCCCCGTGAGAATTGCAGCTTCTGGGATTTCAACAGTCAGAATTTTCATCGTTACTGGTTGTGAGTTTCAAGATTTTGGACTTTAGAGAGTTTAACCTTTTGAGATTTCAGACCTTGGAATTATGGCATTTGGAATTGTACCTTTCAGGATTATGATCAGCACCAGTGAAAACTACACACTGAAAAAAAACCTCTGCTCCCAGCCTTGTCCTCATGCCCAAACAGGTAACCATTGTTTCTTGCTCATCCTTCAAAAATCTGAGTGCATAAGCAAGCCAATACATTTATTCTTTGTGTTCCTTCTTTACCAAAACACAGCATTAACAGATTACTGTGCTTTTTTTTTTTTTTTAACTTAATGTATCCAGAAGATATTCAGAGTCCCAGGCTGTTTTTTTCTTTTTCAAACTCCATAACATTTTACTGCAGGGATGTGTCACTGTTGACCACTTCTCTGCTGATGGACAGGTAGACTTTCAGTCTTCAACAATTAATGACTGATCCACTTGGAATTGATTCAGTATATAGGGATATGGCATTAGTCCAAATTATCTTTCTTTCAGACAACTACACAGTTGCCCCTCTGTTGGTCGTTTGTTGGACACTTTACTCCATGCCAGTGGTCTATATTTTCATGCTCTCTTTGCTGGTTTGTTTCAAATCTGGTGAAATATAATCTTGTAAGGGATAGTGTTTCACACTTTGGATCGCTAGAAATCTCAGAGCTGATGTTTCAGCCCATGTTAAGCAGTGATACGATGCCATGTGGTATGCATTTTCTATGGGCTAATTTTTATTTTTTCTTAGAAATCTGTGAGTCCACATAGATATAAAAATGAATAAATAAATGGGAAGAAGAGAAACATTTTCCCTATAATAGCACATAGCGATAAATTTAGAAAGAATAATTGAATTATAAAAACATTGTTTGGCAATCATCAGACAAGAAAGAACAGTGTTTGCTAAATCTGGCCCATGGAAGTTAGACAAGAAAGTTCCCTCATGAAGTTCTTACTTAAAACGTGAGAAAGTAACAAGAAAAATCTAACAGCGACCACCCTACCACAGTAACGAAAGATAACTACCGCGGGAGGGGGTCACAGATGCACCCTATTAGTGTCACATGCTTCAGCTCGGCAGTTTATCAGTTTCTAAATGACAAGTGGGAATTGCAGCTATTCCGTGGGTTTTACCGGAGGAAGCTTAACGTAGACAGGTGGAGTCTTCGCTTTTCCCCGGGCTCTCATCAGAACGCAGCGCAGCCCGAGTGCAGCTGCATCTGTGTCAGGCCCCAGGTTTCTGCAGCCAGCAGCAAGACAGAGCCACAGCCCCACAGGGTTCATGTGTTAGCATAACTGGGGTTAGGAATTCTAGTTTCTCTAAGTAACAAATATATCCAGGGAAACCTGTGTACAGTTCTAGGGGCTGTGCACACTGAGGGCTGAGCCTGCCCTGGGAACAACTTTGCTCACCGGAATATTGACATTGGCCCAAGGTCTTATCTCTCCATGGACCTGCCTGGTCTACCTTAGCCAACTTTCAGCTCTGCTACCAATAGGGAAGGATGTGAGCCAATTTGTCTCTTGTCATTAATGTCACTAATGATGGAACAAATCAACCTCAGGTGCTACAGCATCGTGTCTGTAGTATGACTGCCCCAAAATTCATATCCTGAATCTTATCATGTGGAGACATCAGGCAGACCCAAAATGAGGAATAATCTATAAAATAATTGGACTATAACTGTCAAAAGTTTTCAGATATGAAGTTCAGAGGAGGACTAAGAAATGCTCTCCTAATGAAGGAGACTGGAGATATATGACAAAAAATATATGTAGTCTTGGTTTAATTCTTTTTACCCTGAAAGATCCTAGAAGAAGGGCGGACAAAAGTAAATGGGTGAAGGGCATATGGGAGTTCTTTACACTTTACTGCAGCTTCTATGTCTGGCATTACTTTCAAATAAAAAAGTGAAAAAAGCAAGGAAAAAAAAGTAAAACTGTAGAAAAGACTAAGTTATCTATACAAGAGCTATGAGAATTAACCACTGTATGTACCACTATGAGAATTGACCACTATATGTAAGGTCAGTACAGATATCAACTATATTTCTCTATTGTAGTAATAAACATTTGGAAATTGCTACTGTAAAAAAAAAAGCATTTACAATGGTGTCTGTAATATTGTGAAGTGTGTATTTGCTCTTCATTCCCATTTCCTGGCATACAACTCCTAAAATCCTCGGGCTCTTCAGAAAGTGATGCCTTTTTGCAACTGATGAGTTGACTGATGGTTCGCAGCCCCCACAGAGCATCAGGATGGGTGCTGGGCACTAGAAAGACCAAGGCAGCACTAGAAGATTGACACTGTCACCTTTATCTTCTGACCTCCAAGGAGAGAGGAACTGAAGGTTAAGTTTATCACCAATGGCCAATGATGAGTGAGTCATGACTGCGTAGGAAGACTCCATAAAGACTCTGAAGAGCAAGGTTTGGAGAGTGTCCTGATGGCTGACCATGTTGCAGTTCCTGGCGGGTGGCTGACCTTGAGGGGGCATGGAAGCTCCACACCCTTCCTCCCATGCCCTACCCCATGATTACCTTCATCAGTACCATTTGTAATGGCCTTTATAGTAAACTGCTAGACATGTTTCTCTGAGTTATGTTAGCTGCTGTAGAGAACAAAACATTAGAAGAGTTTGTGGGAACCCCGATTTATAGTTGGTTGGTCAGAAGCACAGGTAAATTGACCAGGAGCTTGTAATTGGCATCTGAAGTAAGGCGGGAGACAGTCTAGGGACTGAGCTTTTAATCTGTAGGATAGGTTGCTTTCACCACATGGTGTCAGAACTGAATTGGATTCCAGGACACATCCAGTTACTGTCCACTATAAAATTAACTGCTTGTTGGTGGGAGGAAGTTCCCACACCGTTTGAAGTCACAAGACTTGTGTGCTGTGGCAGTGTAAAAGCAGAGGAAATCAGATTGCTTTTCCCTACAGCATTAAAAAATATAAAATACTTAGAGATAAATCTAACAAAGTATGTGCCAAAATTTTATGCTGAAATCTATAAAACATTGATAAAAGAAAGTAAAGAAGACCTACAAAAATGGAACAGTATACCATGTTCATGGAGCAAAGACCCAATATAGCAAATATGTCACTTCTTCCCAAATTGATGTATAAATTCTAAGCGATTCCAGTCAAAATCCCAACAGGTGGGCTGGCGAGATGGCTCAGTGGTGTACGCGCCTGCCTGGCAAGCGCAAGGGCCTGAGTTCAACTCCCGGAACCCACATATGAAAAAAGGGCCAGTGATATCGCTCAGCGGCACAGGCGCCTGCTGGCGCGCAAGGTCCTGAGGTCGACCACCGGTACCCACACACACAAAAAAATCCCAACAGGCTTTGTGTTTGTGTATGTGTACACACAGAAATCTTAAACTTGGCAAGTTGGAGGCTGCAACTACCTAACTTCAAGGCTTAGTATAAAGCTACATTAGTTAAGACAGTCTGTCATCAATTTAAGGACTGTCTTAGTTACTTTTCTCATTTCTGAAACAGGATACCCAGCACCCAAAGTTAGAAGGGGAAAGATTTATTTTGGCTTACAATTTGTAGAGGTTTCAGTCCATACTCAGCTGGCTCCAAGGCAGGGTGGCAGGGCAGAGAGGCATCAAGGAAGAAAAACAATCCTTTCAGAAGCAAATGAATCCAAGAAGCAGAAAAGTAGAAGTGAGAGTTGGCCAAATACCCAAAAGAACCAAAAGAGGAACTCATAAATGTATGGCAATTTCATTGCAGCATTATTCACAACAGCTAGAGAGGGAAACAACCAAAATGTCATTGGACATATGAATGCATGCATAAAATGTGGTGTATTCATACATTAGAATATTATTCAGCCATAAAAAGAATGAAATTCTGATACATGCCACAACATGGGTAAACCCTGAAAGTATTACCCTAAGTGAAATAAGACAGATAGGAAGGACAAATATTATATGATTCTACTCGTGTGAGGTTCCTAGAATGCACAAATTCATAGAAACAGAAAAGAGAATTCCCCCCTACTATTCGCTCCTTGAAGGCCAGAACCATGTCTTTTATAGCCAGCTTTGTCTTTGGAGAATCTGGCCACTATGCCTGCATATAATAGGACTTCTGGCTGGAATACAGTTTGTTTTTTCAAGCAGTAAGTGGGTACTTGTCTTTTGTGTCACCTTATCTGCGACAAACCCTCTTGTCAACCCCTGCCTTCAAAATTTCTAGAGGCTTGTTTACAAAAGTATGAATTCTACATCCGTACAATTAAGGACACATTTTATAATCAGTGTGTTGGCCTTTGAAGGGCTATCAAAATTGGCTTGAAGCAGTGGCAGATTTCCTGGTTTTTCAGTCAACAATTAGGAAAAAGAATGCATAGTAAGATAAATTTTATATTTATAATTGTCATTAGTCTTTCAAGATTGGCCAAGACCGGTAGATAACTACCAAGCTTCCAGCATCCTGGTCAGGAGCTAACTTGGATTTTGCACTTCAAACCCCTCTCAGAAAGGCTGCAAAGGGCCGGTGAGATAGCTCAGCGGCATAAGCACCTGCCTGGCAAGCACAACGTCCTGAGTTCGACTCCTGGAACCCACATACGAAAAAGGGGCCGGTGATATTGCTCAGTGGCACGGGCGCCTGCTGGCGCGTGAGGTCCTGAGTTCGACCCCCGGTACCCACACCCGCACACACACACAAAAAAGGCTGCAAAATCTCCTTGGTTTGCAAAATGTAAAACCCCACCACAATCTTTCACTTTCTCTACTCACCTTTCACAATGAGTATGTGAACACATACTTACCCTTTCAAGTTGAACTTCAATGTTGAGACCTCCCATGGCATTAACTTGTCCAAACTACCCTTCAACCAAAGCCTCTCTGAATGAATCTATAGTTGAGAAAACTGCTCCTGAGAGGAGAATGTGGGTTGCTTAACCTCGGCTGCCTCGGGGTAGAATTCTGACTCGTCTTTGTCCATTGTGGACTCCAGAATGTCTTGAGTGTCTGTTGTTCATTCTCCATTTCCCTTGGTGGGATCATTTGACCACTTTCTGAGTCTCTCAATTCAGAAGAAAGTTCCCCCCGCCGTAGGATTTTTTTCTCTTTATTGTTCCATCCATCCATCCATTCATTCTTCAACAAATGTCTTTAGAGCACCAGACACCTTCTCAGACTCCCCTGGAGGCTGAGGACACAATGGAGGGAGTTAGTGTCTGACTCCGGGACGTTCACAGCCCTCTGAGAATAGGAAACAGGTAGACCGGGTGTGGAGATACCCTGATGATCTGAAGTTGCATCTTGGAGGCAACATTGAATAGATTGAATGGACATAATTACAAAGGCTTTGAGTTAAGGGTTAATGATGTTAAGTGCAATAAATCTGTTTTTCTAGTGATCTCTGGTCATTTGCTTAAGCTGAATAAACCTGGTTATATAACTTTCTTAAATATTATTTATGAAGATGAGTACCTGGAAAAAATCAACAAAAGATGACTTCATTTTTGAGATAAATAATAATAGTAATAATGATAGATAACATGGATGGAGCACTTTCTATGTGCCATTTACTGTATCAGCAGCAAGTGGATCATAATCACGCAATCATTCCTTCTCCCAAAACTCCTGACTTGTTAAAGGTGCCATGTGAGTCCACCTAGTGGCTCAGGGACATGGACTCTGCAGGTAAATTTGAATTGCTTTGTGTGATTCTGTTTCCCCTTCTGTACATAGTCACCACCCTTATTGGGGTCCTCTGTTTCTCCTCTGAGCTCCTCTAACTTCCTAACAGCATCTTTAGCCAGCAGCCTCAGCCTGTCGTGATCCACCCTCCACTTGGCTTCCAAGTGGTTGTTCTCTTGCACTGTCCCAATTCAAAGCTCTGAATGGCTTCCTGGTGTGTGCCGACTTTTTACCCCAAGTTCAAGGTCTGTGGAAGCTGGTCCCTTCTTGTGTAACTTTTTGCCCTGCCATCTTACTAAGCTTTAGCCACATCAGGCTGCACTGGTTCCTAAACAGGGTGAAATTTCACACCTCTATGCCGTAGTTCGTGCTGTTCCTCTTGTCCTGAATGTCCTTCCTCTCTTGTTGTACCTTTGGAAATCTATCCTTCTTCAGTGTTTATCTCAACCATCTATTCCTTAGTGAGAGTGCCCCATTCTGCCACCCGATGCCTCACTGCTCTGGACCCCACTCCCCGCAGCAGGAAGAATTTTTCTTTCTTACTACTCCCAAGCTATACCGCATGTACATTTATCCTAGCACTTATCACAGGTTTTGGTTTTCACATAAATATCTTATCTGTCTACCAGAGGATAAATAATTGCTTAAAGCCTCTCCCAGTTCAGAAGATGGTATCTGGCCTGTGCAGGGCACAACTGCGGGGAGTGAATGGCCTGGTCCATCATGGAGCCATCCTCTCTGACCATGCCCTTTCACTACCCTGAGATACCGGTCAGCCCAGATAGGTGGCAGAGCCACTGGCCTGGCCTTGCCCTTCGCCCCGCATTTCCATGTCCCTCCTCCCCTCTCCCGCACTTTCCTAAAGCCCTTGCCCCACCCATCACTCAGTTTCATCTCATTCCAGTGATTGTGTCTCAGCACATAACTCTTTTTATCTCCTAAATCCTTGGCCCTTCTGAGCTAGCACAAGGTTGGCAGAGCCAAATGTTACCCTAACGTAGGGGCTGCCTTCAAATTGTTCCGCCGGAGCTCCTTGTCGGCAACATCCTGAAGTTCATTGTGTTATAGCCTCACGTGTGGCGAAATGCTGTGAGCATGACATTACTTTCAATTCTAAATTCATTACGAAAGGACATTGGTGAACACAAAACCTGGAGATGTCCAGTTCAAAGTATTTACAGTAGATGGAGCTATATATTTCACTGTGACCTGCTGTGAATCTCGTATCTCATATGAAATTATTAACATTTTGGCGATTGTTAATTGCATATTTTTTCTTAAGCATACTATAAACTATAGGATTCACTTGTCTTGTGTGTCCCTGTGAGCTGTAAATTACTAGAAAATGTTATTAAAGAATTTCCCTAAAAATTGCACAAGTAGAAGACGACATTGTTCAAAGCGAGATACAATGACATCTTCAAGCCCCTAGTAGATAAAATATGCAAAGGACATTTACACTTTGCATGAGGGCAGACAACTCAAATAAAAAGGCAAAAGAAATAGGTATTATTTTATAAGAATATTGTTAATGTGCATTTTCTAACTTAACCAAAAATGTAAGTGATAATGCCCAAATATACTTAGGTTTTATTGAAAGCGTTATATTCATAGGATACAATAATTGGTATTCTTTTGGAAGTCAGCTTGGTAGGAAACATAAAAATAATTCATCTTTCGAATTGGTGATCATATTCCTGGATACTTTTGCTAAGAAATAATGTACAAAAGAAAAAGTTAAATCCATCAAATTGTTTATTGTAGCATTTTTATCATAGTAAAACATTCAGAAAATAACCCGGATAGTAAATATTAAGTGACTAAAAAAGCATGATATTAGAATGGTATAGCCACTAAAATATGTATGCAGTCTATACAGAGATACGGGAAAATGCTTACGAGTGAGGCGAGGGCGAAACACTTCAGAACACAAGGTTATAGCCTCTGGTTAGATTTTATAAAAACTCCATATAAAAAATGGAATAAGACTAAACAGCAAAATTAAAACTGTGCATTGTTAAGTGATTACTAGTAGAATTTTCTCCTTTGAAATATTTTTGTTGTTATAATGCTCTTGCAGCTAAACAATTAGAATATTTATTCCATCCTTTTTTTTTTTTTTTTTTTAATGCGGGTACCGGCAGTCAAACTCAGGACCTCGCACTTGCCAGGCAGGCACTTATGCCACTGAGCTATATCACTGGCCCATATTCCATCCCTTTTGTTTTGTTCACTAGACCAAATCAGGTGGAAGTTTGTTGAGATTCAAAATTTTACGCCTAATCAGAAATGATAACATTGTACTTGGCTTGGGCAGCTCTGCTATTTTCTACCAACAGCACACATACGTCTGTCCTCAATTGGTATAAATTAGCAAGTGACAAAACCACAAGATCTTTAAAAGAGGAGAAGCAATATCTTTCTCATCTGTTCTCTTCAGATTCAGGACAGTGCTTAGCACAGAGTAGATGAATGCCAATTCTCCCTAATCCATCTTAGGTGAACAAGTGGCTAAGAGAATTTCTGAACCAGCTGTTGCCAAAAGCTCCCAGCTTGTTCATGACATTCACAGATTCCCTCTGGTTACAATCTGAAACCACATAGTGTGAATCTTGTTCGTGGAGCGGCTTTGGAATGAATGACCACTTGTTGTAATCATCGACATTGATCCTAAACTAGGACCAATTTTTTTGTAGTAAAGAATCAACTTCTAGCTGGGCGTGGTGGCGCACGCCTGTAATCCCAGCACTCGGGAGGCTGAGGCAGGAGGACCACTGTGAGTTCGAGGCCAGCCTGGGCTGCATAGTGAGTTTAAGGTCAGCCTGCACTGCATAGTGAAACCCTGCCTCAAAAAAAACCACAAAAAAAAAAAAAAAAAAAAAAAGAGAGAGAATCAGCTTCTGAGCACAGGGCACCAAAGGGATTAGGGCTCTTTGGTTCCTTTCCCACTGTTTCTGACACCAGCAGGCTAGATATAGGAAAATGGCAAAGACCAGAGGAACACAGGCACAATCATTTCAACAGCAAGAGTCAGAAGTATCATGCGTCACTTTTCCTTACATCTCACTGGTCAGAACTTGTCACATGACTGCTTCTAGTTGCATGGAAGGCAGGGAAGCGTCTTTGCCAGGCTACTAGGGCAGAGCTAAACTAGAATGGATAGGAAGGCACAACTAGTAGTCTGTAATAAGAGGATATTTAAAAACCTTTTATTACGGAAGTTGCAAGTAAATAAAAAATGTATAATGAACCCAACATAAATCTTCATCATCACCAAAATTTGTCTACTGGTGTCATCTCTTCCCTAGCTCCCCAGCCCTTACTATATTGTTTTGTTGTAAAATACACATCACATAAAATTTGGATTTATTTTTAGCATGCTATTTGACCCATAAGTACTTCAAATGTATTTTGAAAATGTCACCAGTTTATTACAGAGACTAGACTATTTTTCCCGAAAAATATTTCACAGTGGGACTTCACTTTTTCAAATTAGGTCCTCAGGAAACATTCCTTAGAAGAAGTTTCTAGAATTATCTGGACAAAGAGCATGAATGTCTCTGAGGCTCTTGCTCACCACTATGACAGGCAAAAGTGTTTGTCACATTCACTGCCACCTGCTGGGTGTCATCACACGCCCTCCTCACAGCTTGGTGAACACCACACAGCGGGCTCAATTGGGTGCTAATTTGACATGTGCGAAATAGTACCTCGATTTATATTTCATTAATTCAAGATGTGTAAAGAAGCACCTTTAACTTACATTTCCTTAGCTGTCATTGCCACCCTTTTATTTATTCATTTGTGACATGACTTGGCTTTTCGTGTCTTCTCACTAGGCAAAAGTGCAGTCCTCTAGGTAATTCTGTAGCAACCTCATTTTATAGTCTTGATTCGCTCTTTTTTAAAAGAATATTAAACTTAGCTGGGTGCAGTGGCACATGTCCATAGTACCAGTTACTTGGGAGGTTGAAGCAGGATAATCATTTGAGCCCAGGACCCCAAGACCGCCTGGGCAATAAAACAAGATTCCATCTCAGAAACAAACACTCTAAAAAATTAATGAAATTTATTATGGTTTAGGAGGTGGGGTCTGGTTGGAAGAAGTGGGTCACTGAGGTCACGACCTTGGAGGGTGCACCACCCTTCCCTGCTTCTCCCTGACTCTGCTTCCTAGCACCATGATGTGAGCAGTTCTCCTCTGCCATGCCCTTCTGCCCTGCTGTTTCTTTGTGGGAGCTGACTGACTGAGGACTGAAATGTGAGCCAAAAGAAACCTCTCCTCCTTTAGGTTGCAGTTGTCAGGTATTTTGTCCCAGCGAAGAGGAAGGTGACTAAGACAGAGTTAACAAAATATTGGGCCGGTGAGATGGCTCAGCAGCATAAGCGCCTGTCTGGCAAGGGGGAGGTCCTGAGTTCGACTCCCGGAACCCACATATGAAAAAGGGGCCGGTGATATTGCGCAGTGGCACGGGAGCCTGCTGGCGTGCGAGGTCCTGAGGTCGATCCCCAGTACCCACAAAAAAAAAAAAAAAAAAAGTACAGTGGGTTCTACTTCTTCCACCCTACTCACAATTTCAATTGTTACAACCTGCATTAGGGTGGTACATTTCTTACAGCTGATGAACCGATATTGATGTATTATTAACTAAATTCATAATTTGAGTTAGGATTCACCTTTTGGGTTGTGTAGTTCTACAGGCTATGACAAATGCACCATTATAGAATAGTTCTGCTGCCACTAAAATCCTGTGTTCTGCCAATTCATCCCTCCCTGGTGAGCCTTTGCAATCACTGATATTTTTACTACTTTCATAGTTTTTACATTTCTAGAACGTCATATAATTTGAATCACACTACATATAGCTTTTTCAGAATGTAGGCTTTTCAGAATGGCTTTTTTCATTTAACAATATGCATTTAAGTCTCCACCATGTATTTTCATGGCTTGATACCTTATTTCTTTACATTGCTGAATAATGTTTCATAACATGAATGTATATTTCCTAATGTGAATGTACCACAGTTTATCTATTACCTATTAAAGGCTATCTTGATTTCTTCCAAGTTTTGGTAATTATGTATAAAGCTGTGATAAACATTCATGTTCAAGTTTGTGGGTGGACATAAGTTTTCAATTCATTTTTGCAAATGCTGGATCATATGGTGAGAGCATGCTTAATTTTGTAACACATCACCAAACTGTCTTCCAAAGTAGCTGTACTATTTTGTATTCTTACCAACAATGAATGAGAGTTCCTGTTCCTCCACATCCTTGCTGACATTTGCTGTTGTTAGTGTTTTAGCCATTCCATAAGGTGATATTTCACTCTTGTTTTGATTTTGCATTTCTCTAGTAATACATGATATTGAGTATCTCTTTTCATAACCTTATTTAACATCTTCATCGGTGGGATGTCTATTCCAATTTTTTCCTACTTTGTAATTGGCTTGTTGTTTTCCTATTGAATTTTAAGCGTTCTTTGCATATTTTGGATACAAGTGCTTTATCAGGTATTTCCCAAATGTTTTTTCCTTGTGTGTGGCATGCCTTTTTATTATCTTAAGTGTCTTTCATGTTTAAACTTTTCTATTAAGATACTTGTAGATTTACATGCAGTTGTGAGAAATAATTCAGAGAGACCTCAAGTACCATTTACTCATTTTCCCAGTGGGAACATCTTGCAAAACTACAGTGCAGTTTCACAGCCAAGACACTGACATTGATACAGTCAAGATAGAGGCACTTTTATCAACACGAACGATCCTGTGCTGCCTCTCACCTTTGGAGTAGTCTCCCTATCATTAGAGATTCCTGCTGTGACTATTAGTTCGATATGTCAGCTTGACTGTATCCAGAAATGCCTAGGAGATTAGTAAAGCACACTTCTGGGTGGGCCTGTGGGATGTTTCCAAAGATGATTGGCATGTGCCAGCAAATTGCCCTGATTGTGAGTGGCACTATTCAAGGGGCTTGCAGCGCAGAGTGGGATAAAAGAGAAAATAACTCTGGTGCATGTTTTGGAAGCTCCACTCTGCTTGAGCAGGTGTGTCTTTCGCTGCTGCTGTTGTCTGTGGACATCAAATTTCAGTTTCTTCAGCTTTCCAGTGCAGACTCATACCAGAGACTCTGCACGCAGAGTTCAGGCCTTCTATCTTGGACTGGCACTGCATCCTTGGTCCCTCTTGCTCTGCTGCAGTTTCCAGCTTCTTGGGGTAAGCAGCTACCAGATCCTCTAGCTCTTCAGTGAGCAGATGGCAACTGGGGACTCTGTATTGATTTTGCTCCTTTAGAGAACCCTAACCAATACAACCAATATGGGGCCCTGCCTCCTTGTATAAGGATGGAAGCTCAAATTGAAGCTAGGACATAGGCATGGCATGTCCACATAAGATGGATTATTTGAAAATGGCCAAAGTGAGAAAACACACTCTTGTGGCTCTTGCACTTTTGCTGGCCTGGTAGTGGCAGAAGAATGTGGCTTTAAGCATGGCAGTAGTGTGGTGGCCTGTCCAGCCATTTGCGAGGCTGAGATCCTGCTGCTGAAGGATCTACCTCAATGACCTTGGTGGCTTTCCCTAGGGTTTGGTGGGGCAGGAGCTCTACAGGGAACTTTTCATCAGATTTAGGTTTTGTTCTCAAAGATTTAGAACCTCAGGTCTTGTTCACATCTCTCACAATTCTACCAGTGATCTTATATCCTATTTACTTATTTTGATTTTACAAACTGGATAAACAAATATAACCACTAGTAATATTAAACATCCCACCCACATACTTTTGTTTCTTGTGTGTATAACCATCTGGAATCCATTTCTCTTGCTTGGAACTAAAAACCTTGACTAAGAGTCTAAGTTCTCAAGTCTCAGAGAATTATTAGCAAATAAACCAGTGAGCTGAGACATGGAAGTTAAATAGGTGGGGACTTAGCTATGATATATAATTAATAGCCTGTTTGCCTTAAGACAAAAACAGGGCCAGTGAGATAGCTCAGCGGCATAAGTGCCTGCCCGGCAAGCACGTGGTCCTGAGTTTGACTCCCGGAACCCACATAAAAGGAAAAAAAGGGCCGGTGATATCGCTCAGCAGCACAAGTGCTTTCTGGCAAGTGCGAGGCCCTGAGGTCGACTCCCGGTGCCCACATAAAAACAAAAACAAAAACAAAAACAAAGATCATTTCCCTTTAGAAGGTAGAAAGCGCAGCTGGTTTGGCAATGCCTCGTAAACTGTGCTTTCTCGGCTGCTGTGGGTCTTGGGCCTCCACAGGGTAGGTTCAGCAATTGGGAGCATTTAGACACCTTTCTGGGATGTTAAGGGCATAATATTAAGTACATTGACCCTAATAAGACAAATTTGGGACTTGTATTCTATTACTTTTTAATTTCAATTTTTCAGGTAATTAATTTTTTATTGTATTGTAGAAAAGCATTGGGCTGCGACAAATACTGAAAAATACTTCTTTTCTAAAAGCCCTTCATCCCACTCAGTCTGGAAAGCCCTGATTTCAAGGGCTTTGATTTTAGGAAGCTGCAGTCCATGGTCCTTCCTCAGCTCCATCTTCAGATGTAGACACACGTGTCACCTCGGTCCTCGCATGATCTCCAGGGAGTGAGATGCTTCTGAGCAAATAACCGCACAGTGAGGGCACCCGAGCAACTAGAACATCAACCCCTTCCCCAATAGCTAGCCCACCAATCAAGATCAAATTGATTTATATATTTATTTTTTTTGGTACCGGGAATTAAACTCAGGACCTCGCGCTTGCCAGGCAGGCGCTGCACCGCTGAGCTATAACCCCGGCCCTAAGGATCAAATTTAAAACACCACTCAACCCACAGTTTTCCCTGCTGGTCATGGTGGATCATGGGCCAGCACTCTGGTGGCCACCCTCCCCCAGAGGCTTCTGGGAGCTTGGCTCATGAGCAGCCGTGGATCCTACACCTTCAGGTCACATACTCTTGGGTGCCATCTCTAAGGGCACAGAAAGCAGGTTAACATGCTAGAAAATTTCCAGTGACCCCAGGATTCTACTCCAGTTCTGTCTTACTCCCTATCTTCATTCATCCCTTTCAGCCTCAGCCTTCTCATGGGAAGGATGCCGGCGTCCACCATCAAACTCACGAGTCTTACGATCATGTAGTGTGTGTGGCCCAGCACCTGGCAGAGTGCGCCACCCAGGACGGTGCATTGCTTTCCTCCCCAGCAGCTCCAGAGCTCCTGCCCGGGACAGATGTTGCCTCATTCCTGTCCCTGTCACCACACCTTAGCCCCGTGCACCCAGCAGGCCCCGGACAGCTATGCTGGAGGAAAAAGTGGCCCCCAGCTGTCCCTGCCCCTGACAACCAGGGTGTAGGCAAGCATCACCCAGGCTGCAAGCAGCCTGTCCCCACCTCCACCTCTCCTCATTTGTAATTCATTAGCTGTGTGTCCAGCCTAAGGAAAACCTCCTTCCTCCCTAGCAGCGGTGGTCACGGCTTAGCTCAGATAATGAGGGGAACGCTGATGCGTTGTGTAGTTCTTCTTAGATGTCATCCAGGGCAGGGGAGGCCCATTGCTGTCACCTCTTCCATTCTGCAGCACAGCTTGGCGGTGTTGTCTGGATATGCAGTCACCACTGCGGGCCATGGGGACCAGGACAGTCTAGGGGTGAGACAGCTAGAAGGGCTCTGGGCACAGCAAGAACAGCAGGGCAGCCCCTGTGCCTCTCTCTTGGGAGAGAGAAAAATAAACTGTAAGTTCAATGTTGTTGCTTTTTGGGTGAATTTTCTAACACATGCAGCTAAAATCAATCCTAAATGTTACAGCAATAAACAGAAAGTCAAATGTCACCTTATTTTCACACCTGCAGCTTTGTATGGCATAACCACCCTATCTAAAATGAGACTCACAATGCCAAGCTGAAACATGATGTTTCAGGCTGGTTTCAGGCTTTGGAAACCTAAGTGCATGGCTATCTTTCTATGAGGCTACCCAGCCCATCCATCGCATCTTAAATGTGGCCAGAGTTTGATATGTTTTCTGTTTCATCCTTTCCTCCATTCATGCAAGAAGCAGGCTCTGCACACTGTTATGGGAGGGCTGTGAAGAGCATCTGGCATCTGTATCAGAAAGATTACACGGGTGAGTGGAAAGACAGAGACTTGTCTCGCGGTGGGACACAGAGGCTGCAGTAGGGATGGAGAGGTTAGTTGGGTGTCCCGCTGGGTACCAGTAGGAATGGCCTTGGGGTCTGTTGGGGACCTGAGATCCCCAAGTTGAATCCTGGCCCAGCAGCAGGTCAGCTAAGGGTCACTGGGGCTGGGCCAAACCCAGTGTAGACAGATAGGCTATCACCCTGGGTGTTCTCATTACTGAGGCATGAGACCCTTGGGCAGGGAAAATTAAAGGCAGCACCCAGCCGACATTCCGAGCTTAACCCTTCAAATTCAGACTCCCTGTCTTCCTCCCCACATCTGTCCCTCTCACGTTTCCCCATTTCAGCTCATCATACCATCCTTCCAGCTGCACGAGCCAAAACCCTGGAGCCTTTCTTGACCCTGCTTTCTCTCACAGCCTGTACCCAACCCGTTAACGAATCCAGAGCGTCTACTTTCAGGATGTGCCTAGAAGTCTCCGTGGCTCAGCATTTCTGCTGTCCTATTCCCTGACGGGGGCCGCCACCCTCCATTCCTGCACTGGTGCAGTGGGCTTCTGGCAGGCCCTGTGCTCTGCCCCACTTCCCTGGAGTCTGTTCTCACCATGGCAGCTGGGGCTACCCTGCTAAAGTGTCATTGTCACAGCTCAAACCCCTTCAGTGCACCCCAGCCTACTCAGGGTGAAGGCCAAAGTCCATGTCATGTTCTACAAGGCCCCCTGGACCTGCCCCCTTCACGCCCCTAAACTCCTCTCCTCCTCCTTCCCCTCAGCCAAACCAGCCTCTTGGTCGTCCCTTAGACACCAGCTATGATCCCGCCTCGGTGATGCCCTTGCACTTGCTGCTCCTTTTGCTCAGGAAATTCTTCCCCCAGATGTCCAAATGCTATGGCCCTGTAGCTCTTTCTGGTCTTTAGTTGAAAGTCCCCTCCAAGGAGCCTTTGCGGACCACTCCTGACACTGCGGCCTTCCCATCCACCCCAGTCTGATCGCCTTCCTCCCTCTTGTAGTACATTCTGATGTGTCTCACGCGCCACGTGTATTATCTTGTCTGTCTCAGCTCGCTAGAATGAAACTTCTAGGAGGACAGAGGCTTTGTTCTGGCTTCCTCCTACATTCTTAGTGACCCGGCAACACCTGATGCCAAATAGGTGCACAATAAATGTGTGCACTTTTGCTTGCTTTCCTTCCTTCCCTGTCTCACTTGTGCTGCTTTTGGCCCCTCACGTGACACCTTACCACAAACACTTTGATCAAGTTCTGTCTTGTGGAAAACCCAGACTATTGGGTACTTAGTGCAGGTCGCATGGCTGGTCAAAGACAGGCCCGGGACTGAAGAACAGGCAGCCGATGTCCAGAGCCATGCGCAGTCACTACGGCACCTGCTGTCTGCATCTGTGGGCTCTGGATCTGCAGATTCAACCAACTAGGGTCAACGCACACACACATACACAAAGGCACACACACACATGCACACACAGAGGTGTGACTGAAAAATGCAGTGAATGTGAATGTTTACATTAAAAATTACACTAAAATTGCCATGAATCTCCCTCAAAATACTACCCTTCACTTTGAATGCCATCATTCTTGCCACTATCCGAAGCAGTTCTAGAAATCCTCTTTTGTGACTTCAGTTGCATGGTCATGGCTGTCTCGGTGTCGTGAATCCATCTAGAACATTCATCTTTTGTCATCATTCTGACTTTGTGGAAGAGCTGGAAGTTGCATCACCAGATCCGGTGAGTAGGTGGACGAGGCTGCCTTGTAATGTTTACACGCCTGCCTCTCACTGCATGACACTTGGCAACAGCATTCACTGTATTTTTGATCACACCTCATAAAGACAGTCATGAAAGAGGACTTCTAGAACTGCTTCAGGAAGTGGCAAGAATGATGAGATGAGTGTTTTTGAAGCAAGGGGGAGTATTTTCAGGGGGATTAACGGCAAGGTGTCTATTACTGCAATAGATATTAAAAATTTAAACATTCACCATATATTTCAATCTCTCTCTCTTTCTCTCTCTGTATATTTACATTTAGTGTTTGTACTGAACATGCACAAACCTTGTTGTCATTGTCCCCTGAATACAGTATAACAATAATTTACATAGCATCTACACTGGATTAGGTATTATAAATAATCTAGTGATTACTTACAGGAAGTGTGCAAACTCCATATCAATTTATAATAGGGACTTGAAAAAAATAGGGACTTGAGCAAAAATCAAGGATTTTGGCAACCAAAAGAGTCCTGGAACCAATTCCCCATAGAAACTGAGGGGCAGTGTGCTACTATTCCTATTTCTTTTTGGAGCGTATTTTGCAAAGGTTCACACTAAATACAGCCTCAAAAAGCCACATTGCCTAGAATCTCTAACTCTGAGGTCAACTGCCTTCACTTTGACCTTCATAAAAGTACTATTTGTTGGGACAAAGGATAGGTAGTGTCATTTCTGGTTGGTAAATACACATACATGGAAATAAGTGTTAGCAATGAGATGGTCAATTCAATAAATTTATATTCAAAAATTTTAAGAATACATGTAATTTTACAAGATCATTCATCATAGCACCAAGCCCAATACTCCTTAACAGAAAACACTCAAATAACAAATACTCCGGTTAATTTCCCACAGGTATAAATTATGCAAATAGCCACTTATATCTTCATTTACAATAATCAATAAATAAGAGCACACATTCATATGATTTTTTTTACAAAGATACTTTTTGTTTTTCTTACAAAGCTACAGCTAGGTATATACTAAATAGACAAAATAATCCTGTACTACAAAATAACATTTCATTTTGTTTTTTCCTCAATAGTTCTCCCGCAGCTCTCAGTAAAAAAACTTCACACATAGGCAATTAGTCCTGCCATGACATTAAAGAAATATTAATCTGCTAATTATGCCAAGACTGCCTCAAAATGAAACACGTATTACCATCCAATATACTGAGCTCTTAGCAAACTGTCTGCAGGTTTAATAATTTGTCCCAAGTGTATGGGAGGGAGTAACCATTTTTCCTGTTTGTCTTTGGCTGATATTCTCAGCACCAAAACAAATGATGCTGGCAGAGTCGTATGGTCCATTTCAAGGGCAAGGAGCAGGTACCTTCTTCCCATGCCCTGCTCAAGGACCTTCCACACAAACCTGCCAGCCTTTGGCTCAAGGAATTCCATGTTACAACGCAAGCGGCCCTAATTCTGAGCAGAATCTCCACGCATTTTTACTTTGATTACAGCTAGGGGAAGGGGAAAAAGATGGGAGGGGTGGAAAGGTCCAGCTGTCTGTAGCTATTTATTACTGCAGCTGAACTTCTGAATTGAAAAGAAATTCCTTTGGGAAACTGGCTCTGATGCTGACTTAAGGAGACCTATTTAGTTCTGGGAGCCCCAGGAAGCAGACCTCCCAGGTTCTATTCCAAACTTTCATCCTGAACCTTTTAAGTCAGACTGCCTTCCGCTTTACCAAACTCTTCACCAAGGCACCTTTCTGAGACTCTAAGCAGGAGGCAATGTTCTATGCTTTGGAGTTCACTTATATACAGAAATGCATTTAAGCAAACGGGTCACTTATTGAGATCAACAACAACAACAAGCTTTCGCTAACCTTTGGATTTTTAAACCTAGAAAGGAGTTATGATTAGAGGTCTTCCAACTTCCAACCCAGAGAAGTAAATGCACTACGCAGGTGAGCCAGAGCTACGATGCAGGTCCCTGGTGCCCAGGCCAGTGCTGTCTGCTTGCAGGACTACAGGCACTACCAGTTTCCTTCAAAAAGTGTCTTAACTGTTGCATGACATGTAGGAAAACGGGCATTTTGTGCCTGTCCTTCCTCACAGCATAATCTTGCAGATAATATGCCCCTATTGACTCCTGCTGCAGCTAGAATGGTGGTTGTTATAAATGGAATAAAGCCATCAAGTGATTTATCTTTTTTCTCTTTTAGTTTTTTGATAACAATGCTAAAGTCACAGTTTTTTAACTTGAAGAAAAATAAGGATCCCCAACCAAGAGACCAACCAATTAAGACTTATGCATGTAATTCATGCTTTCCAGCTGCCATGGTAAACATGCTATTCTCAGGCCTTGCTTTGAGAAGCCTCATTTCCCACTCTGTGCTGGAGGTGGAGAGGACCAGAGAGGCGCAGGATGTATAGTTCATTGAAGTCACTGAAGAACTGCATATGATGCTAGATAATGAGATTTTATTGTTAAAGGCTCTTTAGAGGGAGAAACATAGTTGCAATTCTGCAACTATAGGCTAAAACATGGATTCCACGTGCTCATGAAGGAGAGAGTCAAGTGGTTTTGATATGGGGGTGGAAGTCAGAAGTTGGGAAGAGGGGAGGATGCAAAGAAGGGGATGCAATGTGACTAATAATCTTTGCCACCTTCCCAGCAGAGAACTTCCACCTATAACTTGCCAACTAGCCCAATGTTACCAAGAATCAGACTCTCTTAGGGTATCACTTCATTTTCTAAGTAGTGAAGTTTCGAATGAAAATTAACATCAGAAAGTAAGTGCTATATTCCAGGTTCTGCCACTTACTAGTTCTAGGCTATGACCTTGTTATGTTTCAGCCCTGGGCTTTCATTTCCTCCCGGGAGATTGTTGCAAGGGTCAAGTGAGTTAATGAGACTACGGTGACTTCAACTTCCTCTCCCAAAACCTGTTCCAGTAGAGACAAGGCAGCTGCAACAAGGTGGCCCTGCTGGAGGCTGCTGGATGTCACATCCGAGTGTTGGGGCTTTAAACAAGTCAGCAGCGGGACAGGAGCCACAGACTGAGAGTCTTGTGTGTATTTAGTAACCACTTGGTCAAAGAGCACAAAACACTGGTTGTCTATTTCCCATAGACAAGAATGGTTCCTGGCACGTTGCTGGTCCAGCCCTGGCTGGAAGAACTGCTTGCCTGATAGAATTTTATCAAGGTTCTCGGAACAAAGCTCTAAACACAACCAAGTCTGCCCTCCTGGCACAGCAGGGTCTGGCAACCCTGCAAGAGTCAGCTCAGGAACTCTGCTAACTTCTCCAACTCTGTGAGAACCAGATCCAAGTTTCCAGGGCTGTGCCCCCTACCTGACCACGCTCACTGCAAGCCCTCTCCTGCACACAATGAGAAATGACAAGGCCGAGGTTGCTGTGGGGCTCATACCCATCAAAGCACAGAGGGCCGAGCACTCTCGTGGAGGCTTAGGGTATGGGCATCTTTCTGGATGGCAACGGGAGAGCCAACATGCAACTCAGGCAAAGCCCATGGCCCTCATGCAGTGGGCTCACTTCCATGAGCTGCTGGCTGTCATCCCTTGAAGTAATGCCTGATGAAAGGCAGGCAGCCAGCTCTCAGGTGGCAAAGGTGCCCTTTGTCTCATTCCTGGCTCTGTTCCACTGGCTAACAAGTTAGGGGAAAGTTCTGCGGCAAGTAAACAAGATAGTAGCAGCACAGCCCCTCGGCTTTTGCCCAGGTCCTGCCCTTCTCATGAGCACAGCCCCTTCACCAGCTGCTATGCAAAGGTGGCAGCAGATGGCAGCTGCAGGCCCGAGATGTTCCATCATCGCCAAATGCCATGTCGGCAGGGATGATGCAATGTCAGGGAAGAGAAACAACATGTTTGGGTCTGTGACATCTGTGTGCTCGATTCCTGGCAGAAATGTTACAGAGAAGGCTCTGAGAAGAAGGCTCTGTGAAGCCATGTTGGCCTGAAGCTCTGCATAGCCCGCTCCTGGATGTGAGGCTGGAACGCCACACATGTGGCCAGGTGGGTCCCGTGGCACAGACTCCAGCAAGCTTACCGAGGAAGCCATGGCTACTGCAGACATTCACAGGACACTTTTCTACACCAGTACCCTGACTTATGAGGGAGAGACAGGCTCCAAGATGTCTTGAGTCCTTGGTGAGGAGGCTGGAGGCTGGAGTTTTGTAGAAAACGTGACTGGGAATGGAGATGGCCATCCCGAATTTACTAGCTAGCAGGGTGATGAGGTGTTTCTCCTTTCGCAGCTTTGGTTTCTGTTTTTGTCTTTTTTGAGATGGAGGTTTTGCTATGTTCCCTAGACCGGTCTTGAATTCAGGGGCTCAAGGGATCCTCCCACCTCAGCCTCCTCATCTCTTAGAGAAGGTGACAGACCCTCACATAACCTTTGTGGCTGTTGAACAACCTATGACTTACGGAGGTTGTCTGGACAGGCAGCCCTGGATTGCTTCTGTCTTCTCAGCACTCTATCTTTGCAAAGAGCAGGCAGGTGCTGCATGGGGAAGAGGGCTGGGGGACTATGCTGAACCCGGGGATGGAGAAGCACATGCAGTAGGGGGGCTGTTCATAGGATAGCAAGGCTATCCTTCCTGGTTCCCAGCCCCTGGGGTCAGGTGTGGCCCAGCAGCCTGACAACCCATAATCACCAATTATGGCAAGACACAAACTTGCATGAGGGAATCCTGCCCAAGTTCCGAACCCCAACCCACAGAGAGCCTCCCTGTTTGTTTGCTGCAAAACACCCATGTAGACTGTTTGTTTCCTAAACAGAGAGGCTGCAGGTGAGCTGAGCTCATTCACTAGGGGTAAATGAGGCAAAACCAGGGCTAGGAAGAAGAGAGAACCATTTGGACGACGGCCTCCAAGCAGAGCTGACTTGCACTAGGCAACCGCTCCTGCCCTGGGCACAGTGTTATTCAAAAGCACGGGGCACATCACAGCTTGAGAGCACAGATGTGCTGGACAGGTTCACGAACGAGTCCGCAGAGCGGTGAGCCCCAAATTCACCAGCAAGAAAATTCAAAGGGGTTCATGGAACAAGATGGTACCCGGACTCACTTCTTCCATGAAGAAACCCCACGGGAAGAAAAGCAAAGGAATAAAAGTTACATAGCCATGAACAAAGTGATGGAAAGAAGGCAACAGCAGCAACAGACCCCAACCATCTACAGCAGGACCAGAGCTGATGGCGGAGCAGCGAGGGACCCTGATACCACAGGGGACGCTGTGGCACCCAAGACAGGGTGAGGCCCAGGCTGAAGATGGGGCATCTGTTGACTCACAGCCTCCTGCCCCCACGCAGCCAATGACCCCTCTGCTCCTATTCCACGCAAAACGAAAAGCTCCAAGTGGGATTACCAGACACAGCAAAGGCGGGAGCAGCCTGACGAGAGACCAGGTGCTGGCTGGTGACGAGGCTGTCTGCTCAGCAGTCAACGCTGGGCAGGTGGACTCGGGGTCTCTGGGTACAGCCCTACAGTCTGTGCACTGCACAAAGCCAGCTGGCCAAGGGGGCAAGTGGGAGTTAAAATGTAGCCTTTGCACTGCTCCTAGCTCAGGGCTGCAGACGCCCAGAGAAACAGGCAAAAGGTGCCCTCTACCAGTCAAGCCAAGTACTCATGAGTGGCTTCTGCCCAGAGGGAACACCCTTTTTGAAACTGTACTACAAAGGCTAAGAGGAGCCTGGTGTGTGTCCCTTTTTCCCAGGCAGAGAGCACTGGAGAGACCTGAGAAGAAATGGAATAAGCTCCAAAGAAAAGGTGTGGGGCTGGTAAGATGGCTCAGCGGCATAAGCGCCTGCCTGGCAAGCGCGAGGTCCTGAGTTCGACTCCTGGAACCCACATATGAAAAAAGGGCCGGTGATATCGCTCAGTGGCACGGGCGCCTGCTGGCACGCAAGGTCCTGAGGTCGACCCCCGGTACCCACCCAAAAAAAAAAAAAAAAAAAGAAAAGGTGTGCAAGTACTGATGGGTAGGGTTCTCGAAAGGTGAGTCCAGACCACCTGGTGACATACACCTGTGTGGTGACGCACAGCTTTTTGATACATCACACTTAAACAGGAACAGACCCACGGCATCACCAGCCTCTGGAGGAAAGCATACAGGAAAGACAGAAACTGAGACCAATCAAGAGAAAGGAGGCTTAGAGGAAACAAAGGCAAGCCAGGAGCAGAAAAGAACTTCCCCAAACACTCCCACCAACATCCACAGAGGTAAGACCTGCACCCCTGAATCAAGAACAGGTCACTATGAAACAAAACTGTGAATATTAAGGAAAAGCTCTGGAGATTGGCAACTAAATAAAAGCTGCATATGGGGAAGACAACACAGAATAAATCTTCCTGAAAGCAGATAAAAAATGAGATAAGAAACAAAAAAGTGGGTGGTCCAGAATGAGAGAATGTAAATAACTACAAGAAAATTAAGAAATTTCCGACGTGGGCCCCCCACAAGGTATAGCAATACGACACCATCACCACAGTGGAGAACACCGAGTACAGGGATCTTAAATGTTCCCAGGGAGGAGGAAAACACCCCAGTCGGGGAACCAGAAGGGGATCAGGAAGCTCAGCAACCACAGTGGGAGGATGCTGCTTTCCACCTGCAGTCCTGTGCTCAGCCACACTTGGGTAAGGGCAGAGCAAAGACACTTTCAGTGATGCAAAAATTTTGATAATCACGGTATTTACTTCCCATGTTCGCCTTCTTAGGCTATGAAAGTGTATGTCGAGGGAGGGAGAGGCAGGAAGGGAGGGAAAGAGAGAGAGAGATCTTAAATTAAGGGGAAATTTTGATATGAAAAGACAGGAGTGAAGAGGGCTCATAGGCCCAAGGCAGTGTCAGCACTGAATAGGGACAGACATCCCAAATGTAGGAGTGAAACCTCCACTTATGGGATTAGCCAGCCAGCAGATGTTTCTAAGCTAATTAAAAAATAAAGCATGAGGCTGGGTGTGGTGGCGCATGCCTGTAATCCTAGCACTCAGGAGGCTGAGGCAGGAGGATCACTGCAAGTTTGAGGCCAGAGTGGGCTACAAAGTGAGTTCAAGGCCAGCCTGAACTGCACAGTGAAACCCTGTCTCAAAAAAAAAAAAAAAAAAAAAAAAAAAAAAAAAAAAAAGCATGAGCATGTTATGTAGAAATGTAAATGTAAATATTAAAAGAAACAGCTAAAATGATGGAAGTGGTTACTTCCAGGGAGTAAGACTTGGGGAACTATTAGTTCTCACTAAAAATCTTTTGGTATTTATTTATTTTGGTTTATTTTCGAGACAGCCTAATTATGTAGCCCCGGCTAGCCTTGAACTCACAATCTTCCCACCTCAGCCTCCCAAGTGCTGGGATTACACGTGTGTGCCACTATGCTGGGCTTAAAGTTTTTATTTTTTTAAAAAAGCAAGCAACAGACTGGTTTTCCCAGCAGCCTTCTATATTCAGCTTCTTCCATAGATGCCTATACTCAAATGAGATTTTTTTTTTCTTTCCAAAAAATCAGTTAACTGCCAACCGGAACCAAGTGACTATCAGGCATCTTGCCAGTAGCTGTTTTAAAGAATATCACCAGTTGCAATAGGTGAGAAGAGAAGCAGCCTGCAGAGACTTCTCTGAACAAGGTCTCGACCCATAAAGTGAAATGATTCAGAGTTGGGTCAGCTCTTCTTGGGCATCTAATTTTGGCACAGTCTGCATGGTGCCCAGGGCTATAAAATACCACATCATCTTTATTATCTGTACTTCTGAGCTTCTGATGATACCAAGGAGCTCATTAATTAGCTCATTTTCTGTGGAGCTCCTGGCCTTCCAGATGGACTCACTCCAAGCTCCCAACAGCTTTCTTTTTGAAGGATGCAGTTCTTTCAGGAAGGGGAGGCAGACTGCAATCAGATGGCTGAAAGACCAGATTTTGGCTGTCACCAACGCAAATGTGCTATGTAGATTGTTTTGGTCATGCTGGAATCCTGTAAGCTTGAAACCCACTGTCTGAAATCGGCTTGCTAGGAAGGACTGTGATTCTTTCCTTCCCTGCCAAGAATATTCCCAAAAAAGCAGGGCATGGGCTTGAAGGTAAAGGAAACTTTCTAGTGGAAAAAACACGAAAGAAGAATGACAGATGGCCTGTAAGATGTTGGTTTTGTTTGAATGAGGATGTTTTACCTAGCTGATTTATCATTTTTTGGGACAGTCATGGGTGGGATAAAAGTCTCCCTTTGAATGTGGCAGCTCTGGAACAGGCATCAGGAGGCCTGGGTACTCGTGGCAAGTCAGTGTGACCTTGGTCAGCCTGCTTTGCCTCTCTGGGTTCGACTGGACAAGATGATCCCTGAGGCCCCTCCTAACGGTGCGCAACTTCACGGGTCGCCTAATTCATGCTTTCGAGAGCAGGAAGAGTGGGGAGGGATGCAGTCTTCACTAACCTGAGTCATGGCAAGGAAAGGCCGGTGGAGGGACTCATGGGGAAGGAAAATGGGAGGGCAGGAGAGAGGGCGGGACAGATGCCTTTGGTCTGCCTGGAAAGCCTTTTCAAAAAACCCATCAGGACCAAAGCAAAGGATGCTGGCGGGTGCTCAGGGGAATCCCGGGGCTGCTGTGCACAAAGCTTCCTTGAGCGCCAGCCTGCAGGACCCCCGCCAGCTCTGGCTTTGGTGGGGGCTCATTCTCAGCCCTGTTCTGCTGCTGCTCAGGCCTTTTGCAGTGCCCTGTGGGACCTTCAGGTTCCGCACAGGAGCTCCGCAGAATGGGAGGGGGTCTCAGGGCTGGGCTTGGCCAGCCAGACTTCTGCTTTTAATGCATCGTCTAGACTGGCCCATCTCAGGTTTCATTTGACAGCAGCGTCCCATGGGTACAGAAGGTTTGCAAATTGCAGCTCTACCTCAATCAAATCAATGCAAAAGCAAATTAAAAACGCATCTCCCTGCCCCAGCCACCCCTCCCAAAAGCTAGGGTGAAAAAACAATGTGCTGTAGCTCACAACAAAGCCTTCACTCTCTCCGCTAGATTCTCCTTTCCTGGATGTGCTTGCTGGGAGCCGTCAGCTTCACGCTGCCAGGTTTCACCAGACTGCAACAGGGCTGTGGACCCCTAGTCCCTGCACACAAACACCCCCACCTGGAAAAAAATAAGGCAGTTTTCGTCCCAGTGGGGACTCAGCCTGGGGCACCCACGCTTTCACACCAAGCAGACCCTCAACTGAGAGGTCCTTAGCTCAAGTTCATCCAGGACCTTAAAAATCTGCAAGTCCATGAGTTCAGTCCCAGGTTTTGGCTACAAGTATCGATGCTTACCATCTAACTGAGCAAGGCACACAGGACAAAACCCACCTAAGGATTAAGCCACAAACCTGAGTTCTGAGCACACAGCTAGAGAGGGAAGCATGCTCTCGGGGCTCACAGAAGGAAGAGGAACTACAAGAAAGAGCAAAACACAGTAGGGGCCTACATCTCCCAGGAGGTCTTCAACTCTCTGCAGAAGTGGCCTGATCCTGAACCAAAAATAAAATGAAGTGAAGAGACCCCACTCCTGGTCGGGGCCCTGTCTCTTTTATTCTGCAGACACATGCGTCAGAGCCTGGTGACGTCCAGCTGTGGGAAGAGCAGCAGACAGTAGACCAGGAGCCAGAGGAAGAGGATAAAATACATCATGTCCGGCTGCTGGACCAACTGTGTCAGGGAGTCGCTCCGTGGGCTCTGGGTCCCCAGGGACTCAGCTTCTCCAGAGCTGCTGGGCTTCCTGCAGAAGGAAAGACAGAACAGCAGTTACTAGCGGGGTCCCCAGGAGAGCGCCACTGTTGTGGCTTGTATGTAGATGTTCCCCTAAAGCTTCATGTGGTCAGAGGTGGGGCCGTTTGGAGGTGGCTGATCTACGTGTGTGATGCTGGGATTATGTGTGTGTGTATGCGTGATTACTAAATTAGTCCCCTGATTGGTTTAGCATAGTTCTGGGTGTGGATGGCACCACCCAAAAGGTGGGTAGCCTGGAAGGGATGAAAGGGAGAGGCAGGCTGCTACTGCTGCCTGCCTGCCCTGCAGTGGACTGTTTCTTCTCTATAATGCCCTTCTGCCATACCACCCTGCCATGGAGCCAGCGAACTATGGACTGAAACCTCCACAAACTGCAAGCTGAAATAAACCTTTCCCCCTTAACCTGTGGGTGTCAGGTATTTTGTCTCAGCAATGAGAAAAGTAACCAAGAGAGCCATACTCCGCTGTACAAAGTGTCAGCCTGTACTCCATCCTCACTCCCTGCCAGGAGAGTGGAGGGCCCCTGACATGTCCAGGGAGGCTGGGCATTGTGTGTGCATGGACCCAAGGAAGGGGTCGGCCACCCAGGTGGCCCGCGGTGCTTTCACACATATCCAGTTTATCTGTATGGCCTCACACAGAGGCTGTCAGCCCCAAGTCACAGACAGGCAAACTTAGGCTCATGGTGCTGTAACTTGCGCCAGGCCACATGTTTACTTTGTGATAGAGCTGGCACATGACCCAGGTCTCCAGGACTTTACACCAGAGTGGCCTCTGAGAGTGCACCACAGTGAGGAGGCAGAGAATGACAGCTCCCAGTTATTCGTAAGTCAGGGAGGGGACTTCGTAAGCCATATACAGGAACAGAGTGGCCTGATGACAGATAATTTCAAAACAGCCCTCAGAAATAAATATAGAAAGATACCTCCAAGTTTTGTTTTTGGCTTTGGAATACTGCCTTTAAGGGACTACGAGGTCTGATTTTGGTCAAGTGTATCTTTCTGTTACTTCACCGGAGGCAGGGCTTAAAGTGACACTTTGCTTTCGCCTGGTAGATAGCAGGGAGCTGGCAGAAGGGTGCCAAGGAGCACAGAGCAAGGGCAAGGCCTAAGGCTGCTGAGAGTGGGTGCGGCTGAGGGTAGGAAGCCTGGGCATCAGATCCCTAGGGCCACTTCTGAGTCGGGGCGGAGATTAGGAGAAGCTAAAACTGCATCACCCCTGAGCTATCCCCTGGCAGGTGAGGGGTGGGTTGGCTTAAACATCTGTGCCATCTACAAATCAAATGATTCATGTGCAGGTAACGGCCCATCGACAGAATCTCTCTTAAAACTGTCTACAGAAAAAATGTAAACTATGCATGTTTTCTTATTTCAAAGGTGATAAATACTCGATGTAGAAAACACATCTGCATTCGTCAATTTTGCAGTATCTACTTTCAATGTCTCTATCTTGCAAGAGCTAGAAGTATTATTTTCCTATGAACATACTCAGCTTGATTGAAAGCTTGGCTGAATTAGTATTTCCACTTCAGGCTGGGGAGGCAAGCTTAAGTTTTGCTTTCTCTTTTAGGAGCCAGAGGAGTGGCATTCTAAGGCCCATACACTTATGGGTTATGCAAAATTCAGACAGAAGTTTCCAATTCTAATGATCTGAATCCTTCCCAGTCAATCCAAATCCATGGTAAAAAAAAGGTAATAAAATTAAGCAATTCCATGACTTTAACTGGGATGGGGACCTCTCAGAATCTGAGAAATTGTCCCAGTTTCCCATGTTCTAAATGGGCTGTTTTATAGCAACTCAGAAACATTGGGCTAGACCGTCTAGTTCTGCAGCAGTAGGAAATACTTTCATAGACATCCCGGCTTGTTTGCATTCCCTCTTCATGTCTGCTCTGATGCCATAAAACTGTAAAATCAGCTCAGTGAGCTTCTGAGTATTGTACCTGCAGTGGCGACAGAATGAACATGGTTGTCAGGTGCTACCAGAGTCACACCTTCTAGGACACACTCGGCGTCACAAGACTCTCCCTCTGCGGCCTGGCTCTACCTTGGAAAACTCTCTCCTGCCACTGCTCTACTTAAATGCAGCTGAGGGATCACAGCCAGAGCCACCTACACACTGACTCGTCTTCTGAGCTGTGCCCTGCCTGCCAGTGTCAGTTAATACCCACTTTCCCCGCCCACTCACACTGGAGTTCTGTTCATTCTCTCTAGAACATGTATTTGCCTGTATTCTCCCAAGGTACTAAGACTGTGATCAACAAAGCACAGGTGAGAAACCATCACTTCCAGAAGGAGGCTATGGTACAAAACCTGTTTAAACCCCACAAAACTTGAAGTAGAACGAAGGAGAACAAAGCTACCGACCTGGTTAACATTCGGTTTCTTCTCTCATCCAGATCTGCTGCATTCCTCAAGTGAACAAAGCTAATATGGTCCTACAGTGAAATTCATAAACAAAAGCCCCGCCACCCAATTAGTAAAGATGAAATCTCTGAAACAGAAAACAAGATGATTTTAAACACACAAAGCCGAGAGCATGCCATGCTTTTCTTGATACTGTAAACATGTACTTCCCAAAATCAAACTGCTATACAATGGTCATTCCTCTACCCACCCCCCAACTGGTGACCAGAGAGGCCGCCCACCTTCTACAACCCCACTGATGTGGGGCGTGATGCAGGGCCAGGCTGGGGGCCCTAGCACATCTGGGACTAGGGCCTTGGAAATGTCAAGAGGAAGCCCTATGTTGTACCCCTAGCCCATGTGATTCTTCTGGATGTGTGTGCTGGGGCGTGGGGGGTTAAGGGAGGGATCTTGGATGCATTCTTACAACAAAGAGGCCTTTGGACTTTAAAATCATCACTTTATTTACACCCCTAATTGGACATCCAATTGGATTGTGATTAACGACAAGGTTTCAATGTGTTTGTCTTCTATCCCAAAGTATAGTTGTTGCACCTCAGTAATCTCAAAGCTTTAGGTAGGGAGGAGGAAGGATGCAAAGGAACTGATTAGCAGGGGCTGAATGGTGGAAGAAATTCACATACTAACCGACTCCAAAGATCTATTAGTATGACGTCGAATGTAAATGCTGGAGTCACTGTGACTAGTCCTGAAAAACAAAGACATGTTTTCAATTGATGCCACCTAGAGCTCCTGGTGGCCCAGATGTATGGTTCCCCCCAACTCAAGTCTTCCACATATGGATTCAGACAAGTGACGACTTCAGACTCAGGGACAGAAGTGACAGCCTTCATCCAATGTGCACACTTCACAGGAATGCGCACGGGAACACTAAACGGGACACAGAGACAGACTGGGCCCTCGCTCCCTGTCCCTGTCCAGGGGTCCTTCCTGTTCACAAGGCTGCCCTCTGCTCATCTAGCCCCGGGGTGCACCAGCTCTTCTCATACACAAGGACGCTAATTTCCAGATCAAATCTTTTGAGGCTGATGTAAAACATGCCACTGCCCTGGAAACCCAGGATGGAGGCCAAAGTGGCCTGGCCCAGCTTTCTTCCTGGCCGGTCGGCTGGAACAGCCGGGTCGGTTTTCCTCCTCTGCAAAATGGATCGTCATTTCCACCCCACCGACTTCGTGGAGCTAGTGGTGCTGGTGGAGGTCAAGGCATCAGGCACTGCTTTGCTGCCAACAGGGGAACTTGGTGTCGGGGGCTGTGCACCCTGGCAGGGAAGCCTCTGCTTCCTCAAGGTCCACTATGTGGACTCTTGGGGTCTGGGACAAAGGCTGAAATATCCAAGGTCAGGATTCGAACCTACTGCAAGTCTCATGTTGATCAGAGCATAACACAAAAAGAAAGCTGGCTGCAAAAAGGGGGCGGGGAAGAGTGAGGTGCCCTCTGAAGGTGGAGGCGCTTTTTAGTTAAAGAACATAGCCTGGGGGGGGCAGGGAGCCTCTGCATCCCCAGGGACTGCAGCGTGGGCACCTCTCCTGGCAGGCGCCGTGTCTATCCCTCCTTCCCTGTGGCTCAGCCATGCCGCTGCTCACAGCAAGTTTCTACTGGGGCCCACAGACCTTCACCTCTGCCCCTCGCAAGCAGGCCTGGTGACCACGAGACTGGGGTGAGGAAGCCCGGCTGCAGAGAGTGAGGGTTTTGTGTGAGTCTGTATCCCCCGTCCTGTCCCACCCCGCCCCCGTACCTCGTCTCATCAGAAACTCCAAATGGAATGAGGTCAGAGTGACTCTGGCTCCACCTCTACGGTGGAAAGATGTTACTAAAATACCTGGAAGGGACCCTGAAGTCGCCAACGTCGTCTTCTAGGTCATCTGAGGACTGAACAATCCCAGGTGCTCTGTATAAGGAACTTTCTACATGGTCCACATGTTTTCTTTTCTCCTTTTTTTTACTGCTGGTTGATTCTTCCATTACCTTTTCTTCTAACGAGTTTGCTATGTTTTCTGAGTCTGGGAATTCTTGGGACTGAAAGTCAAAACAGCCAAAGACAAGCTGAATTTTCTGCCGGAGTAGGTGACATCACCTAGCAGGCTCCACTGAGACCCAGGTACAGCTTTCAGTTCCAGCTCTCATGGGTCCCCTGCCAGCAAGCCCATCCCAGCTCCTGCTCCTCGAGCAGAAGTTAAAGGCTACAAACTGGTGGAGGGAAAACATGACAGGTTTTGGAGCCAGGAAGCTCTGGTTTTACATCCTGGCTGAGTCGGTTCTTTGGCCTGGAGTGACGGCCTTTCTCTCTTTGAGCCTCACTTTGTCTATTTAATGGGTACGATAACTGTCAACCTTTTCCACTGGACCACAGGGAGTCACAGCGAGGACATCCCTTATAGGCAAGAATGGCTGATTCCTCACACAACCAGCATCCACTCAGGCGGAGGAATGAGTCCCTGTAACCAGGTGAGCCAAGGGCGCAGAGGTGGCCCGTGAATGTGGACAGGCACACACACGAGCAAGTGCACACTGTGTGCACTGGGAAGACACTGTCACTGTGCCTTTGGTGAAGCAGATCATAGGGCCGTGTCCTTAGCACTTAGTAAAGAAGATTCTCCGACAATGGTCACACCAGGCAACGCCCCAGTGACATCCAGAAGCGAGAAAATTGTGGAACGATCTCCAAGAACCCCCTAGGGGCTGAAGAACCTGCTCAACAGATGTTGGAATAAGAGGATGACAGTGGCCAGGCAGCGACCCCAGGCCAAAGCCTGGCCAGGAATTAAAGGGCCCCCAGCAAGCTGAAACCACAGTCCCTCTCCCATCATTACTGGACAGCTGCTACCTTTCCTGAAAGGTGAAATGGAGAGGGAGAGGGTGTGTGTGTGTGTGTGCGCGCGCACGCGTGTGTGTGTGTATACGCCACTGAAGACTGAACTCAGGGCCTTCACACTGAGCTACATCCCAGCCCTTTTTATTTTTTGAGACAGGGTCTTGTTGAGTTTCTAAGTTGCCCAAGCTGGGCTCAAACTTTGGAATCCTCCTGCCTCAGCCTTTCAGCATGCTGGGATTACAAAAGCAGGTGCCACCACACCTGGCTGAGGACTTAAAAACAACACCAGAAGATAAACTTGTCATTTTCTGGTGCCCTTGGCTTAGAAACATGTTTTTTCTTTTTCTTCTTAAAGGAGGCAGGTAATCTGCAGACAGGGGCACGTCAGAGGCAGTAGGTCAGAGCCAGGGATGCAGACAGGGAGCCCTGCCCTTGGACCTGGAGGAGGTGGGCCAGGTGAAGCAGGTGGGGTCACATCAGCAATACCAGTGCAGGGTGCGACTCTTCCTCTCCTGACCGCCAAGATTCCAACCCACAGCTCGTTTGACCCTGTCCCTGTGCTGGGCACAGCAGGAGCTCAATCCATCACCCACTCTGCGCCCTCCTTTTTGTCCTCCAAGAGTTTTTTAGGCCATAACGATTCAGAGCATCTCCCTAGGTGTCCCCGCAGCCCAGCTTGGGGACATTAAGGCCTGACCTACCCAGAGGTCATTTCTAACCCTGCTGGGCCTTTTACAGTCTCCTGCAGGAAGCCCTGCAGGGCATGGGGCTGCAGACCTTTGTCCCCTGCATTGGCAGGCACTGCCAGGGGCCATCCTGGTCTCTAGAGTCCACGGATTACTCCACAAATGCCCACTTCCTCCTGGGAGACAAAAGCAAACTCCGTGCAAACCCAGTAAGTGCCCAAGGAGGTGTGCCTGGGTATTGAGCCATAGTCCTGCCTGGACAGAGCTGGGAGGGCTCCTGGGAGGAGATGCCCTTTGCATGGGGCTTTGAAAGGTGGATAACTGCTCTCCCGGTGACAGGTGGGGAAGGGCGATCCCAAGGCTGGGGGCACCCGGGTCAAAGCCAACGTGGGGTATCTGGGAGCCAGGAGGAGGCCTGAGGGGGGGAGGCCAGGCTAGAGAGGGAAGAGCCTCAAAGGTCCCGCTAGGGGGCCTGGACTTGATCCTGGAGACAGAGGCTGAGGAGCAATCAGATGAGACTCATGGTTGAGGGTTCTGTGGGCTGTGGAGGGGGCTGGACTGGGGTTAGAGAGAAGGGATGGGGTGAGGGAGCCCAAGCCGTCTGGGACAGCTGCTCACACCTCTACCAGTGCACCGGCCTCTACCCAGAACTCCCCGCACAGCTCCAGACTCCCCACGAGTCTGTCACGAAGGTGACATCTCCTTCCAGTGAGCCCCTACGTCCCTTTGCAGGGCTCTAACTCTGTGTCTGATGCCCTTCTCTCATCACGCGGCTCCCGGGCACTCGGCATCTGGAGCACTGAGCAGCGCGGGCAGAATCTACCTGGCGATCCTGCGCACACTGCTCTCCTCCAGGCTGCGCCGAGGCACAGGGGCCTCTGTCCTCCCGGGCCGCCTCCCTGTCTGCACCCTATCCAGGAAGGGCAGAGCCAGTGTGGCCTGGGGTCTTCCTGGACCTCAAGGTTGCAGTGGGGAGCTCTTATTCCCAAGGCACCCGCAGAAGCCACCTCCCTTTCCTCAATTGGCTGCCTCCACCCACTGCCCCTGGGTATCAGGCTGGGGTCCTGCACACCTGCTCCCTGCTCACCCCTGAGCTGCTGGGCCTAGTGACGTGTGGCCAGGAGTGGCCGGCAGGTTTGTGTCTGGCTGCTCAAGCTCAAGAGTGAGTGCCACCCCTTCCCCTTTACACAACCCACTTCACACCCCAGGGGCCAAAGATCCTTGCCCCATGTGCCAAAGGCCTTGAGGCATCATGGCTGGAGGCCGATGTGGGCGCTCCGTCTCCCCAGCGGCTGCAGGAGATGAGTGTGAGTGTTCACTAACGTGCTAGATACTGGCTACCATTGCTGATTCTAAAGGATCCCTGTTCCTACCCTGCGAGACCCTCACCTTCTATCCCACGTGACCTTCCCAGCACCCTGAGTGAGGCCAGGATTGGGGTAAGGCCAGCAAGGTGTCCAGGATGCAAAGTTTCGGGGGGGGTCCCTCTCAGGTGCCAACCCTGCACCTGTCCGGGCCTCCCAGAAGGGCCTCTCTGAACTGTGCACTGTGGGCGCTGTGGGGGACGCTCCACACCCCAAGCTCGTGGAGGGAGAGGTTGAGCTTCAGAAAAGCACAGACTGCCCCCCCCCCCGACCCAGCAGGTCCCAGGGGCTCTGAACCCTGACCCTGTACCTGATGGCTCTCCGCAGGCTTGCTGTCTTTGGCCTCCCTTGGCTGCTGGTCCGCACGCAAGGCTGGGGGAGCGACTCCTGAGGCTGGTGTGGCCACTGCAGTGTGCCTGGCAGGAGGCGGCACCTGGCTGGGGGTGCCAGGGAGACCCTCGTCCGGGGCTGAGAAGCTGCAGCTGCTCCAGGAGACTTCGGCGTCCCCCTCTCCAGGGTCCAGGTCAGGCAGCGAGTCCTTGCCCCTCACGTCCTCCGTGCCTTCCGCATACGCCTCTAAAACTGCGGCAAGGGGCACCTCATAGTGCGGGAAATAGAAGAGGTCGTGGGGAATGACAGAAATCTTGGAGAGGGGAGGTGAGGGCTTCAAATCCAGGCCTTCTTCGCTGTGACTGCCAAGGGTCTCCAAGCTGATGTTGGTCCTCAGGGAGCTGGAGGACAGTTCTTCACTGAGCCCCGGGGGGCCACGGGCTTCCTCCTCGTCCTCACTGCGATGCCGGTGGGACTTTCTCTCGGCCTTTTCATACACAGGTGTCTCTGGCTTTCTATCCACAGCTGTCCCTTCCGAGGACGAAGAATAGCTTGAAGATTGTTGTCCAGAGCCTGTGGGGGGCTCCTGTCTGTCACGCCCTACTCGAGGCTCCAGGGCACAGTTCCCAGAGGCCGTCTCCTCCTCTTTGCCAGCCGTCTTCTCAGCAGGAGAAGGAGCTTCACCCAAACCCTGGCTGGTAGAAGCGAAGTCTACCATGTCGCTGATCAACTTCATGGCTTGCAATGGGACACCTTCCAGATAGTCTTCTCTCCCCATAGGTTCTGCAGTCTGCAGCTTAACCTTGATCTCTATGGAGTCGGCCAGGACGGTATTTACTCCAAGGCGTGGGAGAGAAGGACTTTCTTCCCCATGGCTGGCTGGACCCCCTAAGGCTCCATCGAAGGAGGAAGAATCCTGGGGTGGCTGCGAGTGACTCACTGCACCACGGACCCCAGGGACCTCGCAGGAGGCTGCCTCTGGGATCAGTGAGGCTGCTGCTTCTGGCTTTCTTTCTTCGGCATCGTCCTCCACTGAGGCACGCCTGCCCTGCTTCAGCAGCTCCTTTGCGGTCCTTGGGCTCCCTTCAAAGTGCAAGGCTGGGCTGTAGTAAGGGTCCTGGCTACTGGAGGTGTCCTTGTAGGTGCCATCCTCGAAGTGGACGGTTTTCTTGGTGGGCAGAAAGCTGGGCCTGCGGCTGTCTCTTCTGGTGGACAAGATGGAAGATTCTGGAGCAGGCTCACTGGTGGTGCCGGTCTTCCCCGTGTCTTCCTGGAGGATCTGGTCGATGATCTGGTACACAAACTCGACAGAGCTGTCTGACAGCGCGCTGCTGGCCATGCCACCCACGCAAACACCCTGTGCGTCCTCAGGCTGGTCACAGACGAAGACTTTGGCGGGGGGTGGGTGGCTGGTTTCATGGTTCACAGTGTAGGTTCGCTCCCCGTTCTGCGTCAGGAGGAGGACCTTGCTCTCTTGCTCAGGAGGAGTTTCTCGGATGCGGACAAAGGTGGACTTGACGGGAACTTCTTTATCTGGATCCACAAGATCCTCCTGCAGAGAAATACGTGGAGACATGAAATAGGGACATCAACCTTTAAGTGCAGTCTAGATCTCCTCTCAGAACACAAGCACAAACAGAAACGCCACTTTAAAACTAAAGCAAAGTGTTCCGGTGAAGATGTGAACGGTTACAGAACAGTTCCGTTCCTGCTGAAATGTGAAAATACCAGATAAATACAAATACAAAACACTATGGTTTGAAAACACTGCAGATGAAAAGAAAGAGAGAGAGAGAGAAAAAAAGAGAAAGAAAGAAATAAAAGAGAAAGAAAAAAGAAAGAGAAAGAAAAAGAGAAAGAGAAAGAAAGAAAAACAGAGAAAGTCAGAAAGAAAGAGAAAGAGAGAGAAAAGAGAAAGGGAGGGAGGGAGATCTCAAAGTGTTAGACTCTAGAGAAGATGGAGCCTTCCTCAGTGAACAGAAATGCTCAGCTATTTCGCCTCCATGAGCCACTGCCAATGGGGACCAGGGGAAATTAATCCACCTCAGACAGGCAAAAGCAGCCACATACCGGTGGGCTGGTGTGAGAGACTGAAACTGCAAGGGCTGCAAACACAGAATCAAATCTTGCCATTGGCTAACGGCCCCACACTGAGCAGGGCTGAAAAGCAAAGAATGCTCTTCGGGGTGCGGCAAGCTTGGCTTCTAATGCACTGGTAGAGACGGCAGACTGACCTGATCCCCAAAGCAACTGAAACCAGAAACTGAAATCAGATAAAACTGCACCACAGCTCTGATCGAGTCCTGATAAAACCAGAAGGATCAGCGCTGCCTCTGGGTGCTCGTTTGGGAAGGGGCTATGTTCTCTGCTGTGGGTCAGCTGTGGTTTGTCCTGCAAGGGCTTGGTGCCGGAAGTGGGGATGTGAGACACGGGGGACAGCTGAAGGCTGGAGCCTCGTGCAAGGGGGTCCCTGGGGGTGGCACCCTTGGAAATAATGTAGTTGTCATGGGGCCTCTATGAGTCCCCAGGAGTGAGCTGCTATATAGGACGGATTAAGTTTGGTATGGGAAGAGATTTGTGTGAGATGTGGCCATCTAACTTTCCGACCCCCTTGCCAGCTGAATAGATATCCAGTGTAATTTAGAAATTAAAACGTGGCAAGGCAAGGAACTCAAGATCAACTTGGGGTTGTCCCTGCTGGGCTGCAAAGATGGCCAGAACCTGAGGCCACCATGTCTGATGACCAGCCACGGAAATGTATGCTTTCTGAACGAAAGGCAAGGAAAGCAAACATACGGCTTCCAGCTCGGGGAAACGTTCTAGGAACTGCGCCACGTAAGTCACGATGGACTGCTCGTCCGGCACGTCGACCATGATGTCTGTGGAGAAAGAGAGGCGTTAGCAGGACACAGACACCGCTTTTCCAGGGGATGCTTGGCGGTGAAGGAGCCCACACAGCGTTTAGGGTTTTCTCTTTTTCTTCCCCGCTTGAGGGAATTTAGGCTCAGAGAGGGTGAAGCATGTGACTGGTGTCTCCCAGCTGGCTGACGAACAGAGGAACTGAGTCCCTTCCACTGGTGCACTGGGTACCTCACATGCTGCTGCAGGGAGACCCAAGAATGCCAAGCTCACGTAGCAAGTGGAGCCTCTTAAAGATGCGTCCTCTCTCACGCTGTCTGGTCCTTGAGGGAATAATCTGAGCCGCAGGCCGAGCTGTATGCAGTAAGATGTCCACTGCATTGTGCTTACGAAAGCGATCATTCCCTGCCTCATCCCACCCTGGTGGGACTTGGGATCAAAGTCTACCACAGAACTACATCCCCAGCCCTTTTTTATTTTGAAGCAGGGTTTCACTAAGTTCCCTAGGGTGGCCTTGAATTAGTGATCCTCCTGCCTCAGCCTCCTGAGTAGATGGGATTACAGGCATGTGCCACTGTGCCAGGGTAAAAGTGACTGGTCCTTAAACAACCTCAGTGGCAGTAGGAGTGAAAGAGCTGGGTAAATTTCAGTAAGCCTATTAGAGGCACTATTATGCACCAAAGAAAATATATAACGAGGACATTATAGCAGCATGCAAGATACTTATATGTTGAATTAAAAGAGACAAAATTATACATACACTAAATGACACCAATTATGTAAAAATATTATAATTAAATGCAATAGAAAAATTTTGGGATACAGGAAGCAAAACTTTCTTCACTAGATTTTTCTGCATTTTCCAACTCGGGACAGCAGGTGGTAGATCTGCAATGGAAGATTAAAAAGGAAGATAGGAAGAGGGAAATCACCGCACCTTCTGGCTCCAGGAGCCTGGGGATGTGCAGGGCATCGTGTGCAACTTGGAAAGCCCTCTCCAGGTTTTCCCGCGGAGACTCCTCCAGGGCCTGCTTCATGTCCACCAGGCTGGGGTCAATGGCCTTGATCACAGCCAGGAAAGCCAGCCCACTCCTCCAGCTGCCCGCAAAGTCCTGCACCGCCACGCCATACCTGGAGAAAAACACAGTGGCAGCCACAATGCAGGCTGGGATGTGGGCTTGAGACTAGAGGGCAGCATGCAGCAGCCCCGCTGCTCTCTGAGGGGGCTCAGCACTGCCAACCTCACCGGGCGCAGATGCCCGGGCCCCTGAGCACTGGCATTTCCATCTGCAGACAAACGGCATGGGGAGTACACACTACACACAGACAAAAAGACCTGAGTCCCACATAAAGAGCAACTGTGCACACCATGCATTTCATGGGCAATACTGGCAATGTGGCAAATGAGGGAGCATTGTGCAATAGAACTGGACAGAGAGACCGGAGCTTGTCCCTCAGCTGCCCACTCTACACTTCTGGCACTGTGGCCTTGGGCAAGTCGCAAACCCTTTCTGAGCCTCAAACCCCTCTGCTGTAAAACAGGAATCACTGCTTGGGGGGCTATCATGGGGAGAGTATGAGGTTGGCCCCCAGGAATGGCCATACCTTATGGTCAGCCTAGTGTGCAGAGCAGGTGCCACTCACTAAATAGCAGTTGCCATCATTATTAACGTAAGTGAAATTATGACTTTGAAAGTGAGGGACACAAAGAGAATTCCGCCAGGAACTACTTCCCTTTCGAATCCCCCATGACAGCACCTTGATCACTCCACCTCATCACTGAAATGGTATTTTTTTGTTTTTGTTTTGTTTTGTAGTTCAGGGTGACCTCGAACTAACTATGTAGACCAGATGGCCTCCAACTCAGCAGATGGCCTCGAACACAGCAACCCTCCTGCCTCAGCCTCCCAAGTGCTAGGATTATAGGTATGTGCTACCACGCCTGGCACTGGCGGATTGATTTTTTTTTTTTTTTTTTTTTGTGGGTACCGGGGGGACGACCTCAGGACCTCACGCGCCAACAGGCACCCATGCCGCTGAGCGATATCACCGGCCCCTTTTTCGTATGTGGGCTCCGGGAGTCGAACTCGGGCCTTCACGCTTGCAAGGCAGGCGCTTAAGCCGCTGAGCCGTCTCACCGGCCCTGGCGGATTGATTTTTAACCAACATTTATCAGTTGTTCTCATTCATCAACTCTAATCTTTCACACTCAAGCCTTCAACAGAAGCCCAAAGACCCAACTCCTCTTCCATCTCGCGGAGCCAAGAACCAGACCTAAGTGCTTCCTGGGAGCTGGCCCAGTGCAAGGCACTTTGCAGACTTGCCTTCATTTCCTGTTTATCCTGGAAGGCAGCAAACGTGAGCCCCCATTTTGCTGGTGAGGCTGGAGAGCTAAGTGACCCTGTGTGGGTGTGGTTCCCTCCACATGGGCCTGGCACCCAGCCCAGGGCTTGGGGGCTGGCAGGAAAAGGCTGGGGACGTGATTACTGTTGGCATGACGCCCACGGGAGGCTGGGCGTTGGTCCAGTTCACCTGTCTGGGCTTGGGGAAGGCCACCCTTGACCACAAGTATGTTACAGCATTTATTATTATTTTTAAAGAGGCCCGGACTCTGAAAGACGTTTTGAGGCTGAATAGTAAACACACACACGTGTTCTCAGAATCCAAGGGACGCTCCTGTTTGGGGCGTCATAGTGATGAAAGCCCTTCTGATTCCTCTGCAAGTCTGCTCATCTGCTTTCTGCAACCAAACCCTGCAGGATGCGTGTGTGCATACATTTGTGCATGCGTGTGTCCTGGTCACCTACACAGAGCACTGGGCTCCTGCGTGACTGGGAGACTAAGCAAGTGGGTGTCTCCTCTCAGCCCACCCTGGGCCGGGGCCGTGGCACTGAGGGGCTGCTGCTTACTTCCTCGTCTTCCTCTGCACCCACGCCAGCAGCGTCCTGATGGCCTTCCTCTGGTCTTTCACTGCGATGGCTGCGTTCCTCTCCGCAGTGGGGGTGGGTGGGTAGGACGAGTCCGAGTCTGTGCCCCCGGAGCCCGGTGACAGGCTGGAAGATGGGGAGTTCCTGCTGAGGTTGCCCGTGAGCTCCTTAATCTGGAAGGAAATGGCACTTAAGATGCAGCAGCACACACAGCCGTGCAGCAAGCGGCTCCACCGTGTGGACCTAGGGCCGCAGCGCCCCGGCTGGGTGACCAGAGCGCGCAGAATGGGCTCTTGGGATGGGAGGGAGACAGCGCTGTCTGATGGCAGGGCTCCTGCACGTGCCATGGGGTACCTGTGGTCACACTCTGCGGGGAGCGCTGCTCCCCCTGCAGCCTGCAGGCGGGCCAGCCTCCGCTCTCCAGGTCTTCCTGTCCTGACTCGCCTGCCCCTTTCCCTCCCTGCCTGCCACTCCCAGAGTGCACCATGCTCCTTCAGGCCCCACTGACCCTGCTTCTGCGCCTGCCTGGATGCTCCCTTCTGCCATCACACAACACCTATCACGGTGATGCTTGTGAGAAATGCAGACCCTAAGCCCAGACCTGCCTGTGGAATCGGAATCTGTATTTCAACATCATTCCCAGGGGATTCATAAGTACAGTAAGTTTGAGAAGCAGTAGTCTAGCAGACTCCTATTCATCCTTCAAAACCCAGCTCTGATCACTTCCTCCAGGGAGTTTTCCTTATTCCTCTTACCTCATCTGAGGTAACTGCCCCTTGTCCACTTGTCTGTGATCCTAGAGGGTTATAAGGACAGGGCCGTGTGTGACCAGCACCTGGCATCTTGCAGAAACTCAATAGACATCTACCAAATGAGTGAATGAGAGCTGGGATAGACTTAAGGCCCTGACTTTAAGACATTTCCAGACATTTCTAGCATCTCTCAGGAAGTTTGATAACAGATACAAACTTCCTTGAATCCTGTATAAAATAGGAGCTCTTACACATGGCTTTTCTTGGTGATTACACCTGAGAACCATGGCACCCATTTTACAGATATGGAAACTGAGGCTTAGAGAGAAAGACAGCTTTTTTTTTTTAAGCTCAATGCTCACACAGAACAGGATCTGTGCCTCCAAATACTGTGCTTGTGCTTCTATAAAATGCAAGACTGAGTCCAAAGCCCCAGTCAATCTTCCTTGAGTGGATCATTTCTACTCTTAGAGTAAGCATTAAATAATGACCCATGCTCTTTCTACTTCTCAGTTCTTTTTCAGCAAAAAGTGAAGTGGTGGGAACTAAGCCTCCTGTCTCCCTTGACCTGGCGCAGGCTGTTCTGTCGGCAGGAAGCAGACCCGAACGGTTACTGTGTGCTATAGAAAGGCAGCAATTTTACCTGGAAGAAGAGGATGATGTTCCATATCAGCCCAAGAACCAGAGAAGGGTTGCCATCTGCTATTTCCGCTGCGTCGATGCTCACCAGTTTTACCTGGAGAGAAGCGCTTTATGCATTTAAGGGGCTTTCCAGGGACGCGAACCTAGGTAATTTCTGTTGACTCTGTAAGCCTGTCTCTCTTGCCCACTCTGTGCCACCTGACATTGCCCAAGGCCACTTCTCAGGGACACCCAGCATGCTGATGTGTATTTAATGAACACATACATTGTGCTCCCCGTGAGCAGGCACTACCCTAAACCCTTGCAAGTATGAACTCAGTTTATCCTCACAACAACCCGATAGTGTGGGTATTTGTACTGTCCCTCTAGCTCCGGAGGACGTTTCAGAGAAGTTAAATATAGTGTGCCCAGGGCCACGTAGCTCCCAAGGTTCCTACTGCTCTCTTCCAAGGAGAGACAGTTGTGCCCAGAGGTCTGTCTGCATGCTGCACTGAGGCCATCAGATCTCCAGATTTCCACAGCTTGGGACAACACAGGCTGGCACCAGCCATCACAGGCTGCTGACTGGCAAGAGTGAGCTGGGTTAATGTTTATACCCAGCATTACAAAACACCCTACTGCTCCGCTGTGCCTGTGGAAGACACCTGTGGATTACCCACTTATTTAATTTAGCAAAGTTCTGACCACAGGGCGGTGCTCTTGGTAAATCCCTAAGGCCAAGTGTGGCCCTGGCCCAGCCACACCATCCCCTGGGAGCTCGTCCGAAATGCAAATTCCCTCTCCCACGCAGAATCTGCACCTCAACAGCCAAGGTGGCTCCCATGTCCGCTGGAATTAGAGGATTATTGCTCCAAGTCATCATTTCACTACAGAAACATCTCAGAGCGGCTCAGGACTCTCTGCGAACCTCCCTGGAAAGGAGGGAGAAGGCCAAAGCGCAAGGAAGGCTTTGCAGGCCACCTGGGTATTGGGCACCTCCTCCTGCTGAACAACCCTGCAGAGTGAATGGACCACTCTTCGAAGGGAGAGAGAAGAAGCCAGGTAAGCCCCACCCAACAAACGCTGAAATCCACACCACAAGATTCGGCTTGGGACACTTGGGGAAGATAAAAAAGGAAGGGAACATTTCATGCAAAATCTTTTCATTCCTCATCATTCCTTTCCTTCCCTTTCCACCCTGGCTTTCTAAATTGGTTGACTGCGGTCTCTCATCCTATCAGCTTGTCCCGGGTGTCCGACAACACCAATCATGAGACCGGGCTTCCTAATCGAGGGAGATATCTGAGCTCCCGGGATGAAGTCTTTTTGGGGGCTGATGCCAAGAATATAATTCAGACAACACAGGCTCATCGATGGCAGATGGGAGGCCAGGAAGGAAGCTGTCAATATTGTGAATAACACAGCCGATCAAATTCAGGTCCAGCACACCGTCCACATGCGTCACAAGCACACGTCCCACGTGACGAATCACTTGCGAAACCCCGGCTTTGACAGCTCCCCATTCCTGTGGCTTATGGAACACATTCCAGCCCAGGGATCGAAGCAGGTAGTCACCGCCATCATCCACGTCTTCACTCTACATGGAGGAAGCCCAAATGACAAGGGACGGCCATGGCCCCAAGCTGAGGTTCCAGAGCTGCCAGGTAGGGGTCCCTTGGATGTGACCGTGTCCATCTCCAGAGAGAGCAAAGCCAGGGCTGAGTGGGCAGCAGCTGGCTCCGGGGAAGGCCACTTAGAGAAGAAAGCCCATTGCTGGGCTGAAGGAAGGTGTGACTGCAGGAGGTCCAAGCCGCAGGAGCAGACATGGCAGAGATCTTGCCTGGGGGTCGGATCACTTTTCCTTTGCGGTAGTGAGCTGGCACCTTCGCAGCCAGACTTGTCAAGAGCTGCACAGCAAACATCCCTGACTTCCTCCTCTTAACTCAGCTGGTTTTGCAACTGCAAACTCATGGACCAACTGGTTTATGATTCTTTCTCCACACTGGGTGGTAACGGAGGGGTCTTCAGGAAAAACGTTCCGTGCAGGAACGGCCACCTGCCATGCGTTCTTTTAATGCTCATCACGTGCCCATTTTGTAGACGAGGGAGCCGAGGCTCCAGCTGAATGATTTGCTGGTCCTGCAGGCCGCCCTATCGTGCTCTGTGATGCGCCCTTGTGGGAAAAGTGGGGAACTCACTGGCAGCCCCGGCACCGGCAGCATCCAGATCCATCGCCAAGTCTGGGCGCTGGCTCCTGTCCTGCAGCGCCACTGAGACCTGCTCCTCCTGGAGCAGGGACAGCCAGACAGGAAGACACCAGTGAGGGCTCCTCTGAGCCTTTTGTGGATTCCGGGATTGGGACAGAGAAGATGGCACCTGAAAGGCCCATTTCCATCTCCCTCCCATGGGCTCATCATCCCGCTGTGCAGTTCACGCGTCCTCCCTGCCTGGCCACACCCAGCCACACGAGGCTCGAGGCTGACATGCACCCACACTTGAGGTATTTCTAGATTCTTAAATTCTGAACAAAGGGAGAGGAGAAGCAATTTTGACAGTCTACTGCAGACAGTTTAGGAAAGATCTACACCCAGATTACAGCAGCCAGGCCTTCCCAAGCCGCAGCTCTGCTCTTCCTTGTCACACTCATGTGCACAGACTCGTCCCCACCCGCAGCACCCTCCCACCATGGCCTGCCAGGCCCAGCCATGTGTTTTCACCCCTGCAGGATCATTGTCGCCTTCCTGTCCTGGAGGACATGCAGCATGCCGTCCATGTGAGGTCGCTGCCTAAGCATCTTCAAGGCTCAGATGTGTTTCTAAGGCAGCTGTTTATCCCCAACACTGAGCACAACCCCAGGCCTATGGAAGACACTCGGCAGGTGATCCGGATGACTGCTGACCCCATGGTGTGGCGGCTGATAGAGCAGGAGTGTGCTTCGAAGCCAGCTAAGGTGGAAAGACGAGCAAGGAGTCCCCCACGTGGTTGCATGAAGACTCCATGCTGTCCTCAAGCCAGTCGCCCCTGGGCCTCAGTGTAGATGCTACCACAGGGACCGTGATACTCAGGATGCAGAGGGCTGTGGCACCTGAGTGCATCAGTGGAGCAGGCAGGCGGGAAGAGCCGTGCCGAGGGGGCCTCGCCTGGCAGCATTGGCTCGGGCTGCACATGGCATTCACACCAGCTCTCCGAGGCAGCCTCGGCTTCCGCCACCTCTATTTGGAGAGCTCTGCGGTCTGGACTCGAGTGCGGGAGCCAGGATTGGAAGCTGGGGCGGCCACGTTCTCAGCACTGGGCTGCTCCACGCTCCAGCAGAGGCTGTTGGTGTAACTGATGCTCCAGAAAGGGTACCTTTCAATGAACACAGGGAAAGCTGTCTTTTTCAACAGTTTCATTGAGAAATAATTGACGCTCCGTTCAATTTGCCCATTCAGTGGTTTCTAGTGTATATACAGACATGGGCAAGCTCCCTGCAGTCAATTCTAGGACATTTCCATCACCTCTGAAAGAAGCCCTGTACTCTCTGGCTTGAATACTTTGTCCCTCTGTCTTCCTCAGCACTGAGCTACCACTCGTCTCCTTTCTGTCTCTAGAAATTTCCCTGTTCTAGGCATTCACGTGAGTGGAACCACACCACACGTGGTTTTGGGGGTTGTTGTGCTTGTTTGTTTCTGAGACAGGGTCTTCCTATGTAGTCTAGGCTCACCCTAAACTATGTAGCCCAAGGTGGCCTTGAACTTGCAGTGATCTTCCTGCCTCAGCCTCCCAGGTGCCAGGATTACAGGCATGTGCCACCACGCCCTTCTTTGTATCAGCCCTTCTTCACTTAGCAGAGTGCATTCATGGCTCAACCGTCATGTAGCACGTAACAGGGCCCCCTTTTCTCAAGGCCCAGTAACACTCTATGGTATCAAGAGACCATATTTTGTTGACCTATTGGTTGGGTGATGGGCTTCTGGGTTGTTTCAACATTTGGCACCCCTGGGTCCTACTCCCAGGTTTAATCTTGAGTTCTCTGGTCTTTGAGGTCATCCACGAACTACTTGGCATCCTTTCAACAAATTCCTTTTCTGCTGAAATCAGCCAACATCAGCTTCTGTCACCAAGCAGAACCCGGAATGACTCGCGCTTCAGGAGAAAGTTTTACTGTGATGAGTGCAGAGAAATCAGGTGAGCCGAAGACTTTTAACCCAGATTCACTGCTGAGTCTAATGAAAGGGGCGACTGGGAATTTCACTCCCAGGCCACACCCTCCCATCTGGGAAGGACACAGAGCAGACTTGCAAACAGAAGAGAAAGCAGCGAGGCGCAGACAGTCCTATCAAGGGGGGAGGATGCGGTAACGCTGCCCGGGCACAGGAAGCCCATTTCCTCTCTAAGTTTCAAGAGAAAGTTTTACACCCCGCATCTCATTTCACTCTTATTCCAAGACCTGAAAAGAGAAAAGTCCACTAATTCCAAAGATCTAAGCGCCAGTCAGCGACTCCGGGCCCTCCAGGGCTGACCGTGCCTGGAGTCCTAACCCTGATGGATATGGGGTGGGCTGCCTCACTAATGGGTGGATTCTCTGAGTCATTTCCGGTCCATTTAAGCCTAGGCTAGTTTGACCATTTAGCTAGGTGCCCTTTCCACATTTCCTCCCATGACCAGCACCAGATTCTAAACTAGTCCTCCTCCTCCCAGACAAGCTCGTTAACAAGATGTGCCTCAAACACTCACGTTGCTATCTTCCAGAAATGTAAGTGCTTTCGCTATGTTGTTCAATCGAAAAATCCGATGTGAGGAGGATTTGTACTCGTGCAGCTGTAAAAAAAAACCAGAACAAGACAAATCAGCTAAGCCCACGAAGGCACTTTGGAACTCCCAAAGGCGAGGTGGGCTGTGCTTTTCCTCTGGTTCATCTTTGTCAGATGAATTTCTGGACAAAGTTAGGGGCTTGTGGCTAAAACCTACTTGGCCTGCAACCAAACCCGCGCACGTGCATCTTGGGACATGCAACCGTGACATCAGAGGCTCTCAGAGGTCTACCTTATTTACAGTACCTGGGACTTAACCATGGCATTGGTGAATGGGGGGACCTAAATGGGTTACCAAGGGACAAATTTGTCCAATTTTTCGCTCCAAACCAGCTCCTGGCTTGTTAGACACCCGCTTCTCCAGAGACCTGCGGAACATGGTCTCCCCGCTGGCCTGCTGCTTTTGTTAGGGCTGCGAGCATCAGCTGTCCACATCATGGCTCAGCTACTAAATCATCCCAGGCCTCCCCAGGGGCAGCAGATGTTTCTGGGTTTTGGCCAAGGGCTTTGTGCACAGTTATCTCAGGTCGAGGGGAGTGGGGGCTGAGGAAGTGAAACTTCTGACAATGTTATTTCTATATACTTGCACGGAGTAAACTCTGGGAAGGGCTAAGCTGGCGGGGAAGTGGAGGCCTGCTCTTGACTGGGCTGCAGAATCAAAGGCTCCCAGCATATGCCATCAAGGCCAGGGAGGCTGCCACCCTAGTCTCTGGCAACAGAGCAGGGACCCCGAGTTGCTGGGCACAGAACAAGGCACCAGGACACTTTTTCAGGAAGCCTTTTGGGGACCACACTGCCAGCTCCTTCTGACCTGCTAGGAAACCCAATGCTATTTTATTGAGGTGGGGGGCTTGCTCTTCACTAGAATCCCTCACCCAATTTGCGCAGCCTCTTCCCAAGGTGGCTAACAGCCTTGGCGGGAAGGATAAAAGGGGGTGATGAGATCAGATCTGGCTACACCAGATCTGAGAACAGAAGTGGGGCTCTCGAGGTTCAATAGCTGAAAACAGACCTCCCACTGCACCTGTGTAGGCACAATGGGTCACCAAGCCCAAACCACACCATAGAGTCTAGAGCAGGATTCTCAACCTGGACACCACTGGCATTTGGGATGGGGTCAGTCTGCCCCCTCAGGGAACATGTGGCCACGAGTGGGACATTTCTGGTTGCCATGCCAAAGGGTGCTAATGGCAGTTAGTGGTTAGAGACTGTACTCTGCAATGCATAGGACACAGCAAAGAACTGTCTGACCGAAAATGTCAACGGCGCCAAGACAGAACCTCGGGAGAAAAGACCAATGTGCATGTAGCAGACATTTGCATTGCAGTGAGGCTTGGCTCATGTCCAAAGTGGAGCAAATGTCAACACCAGCTGGTGCAATTCAACTTCACTGATACCTAAAAGAAGGTTCTAGAAGCCAACCATTGTTGAGGTAGTCTCAGGTAAAATAATAGGATCTACCTGGCAAGCGCGAGGTCTTGAGTTCAATTCCCGGTACCAAAAAAAAAAAAAAAAGGATAATAGGATCTGGCTGTAAGGGTCCTTTGTCTTCATTCTTTCTGATTCGTAGCTATCATTCCAGTTAATATAATGACAGGCTAGCTAAACTTTAATTTTCTGGTTTCAATTTTTACCTATCACAGGCACACTGAAAACACTGGGCATTTTTCTTACTTACCAAAATATATTTGCTTTTTAAAAAGATACTGCTCAGTTACATGTTTATATCACTGAGTCACTGACGAAGGAATGTCAGCCTTCAGTGGTTCTTATCACAGGACCGTGTCTCTGTGTGTGGGTGCGCACAGATACCTACTCTTACGGTACGGTCCTTACATGGTCCCTGAGGCCCATGTGCTATAGGCTTGGTTACCAGCCTATGCAAGGATTAGGAGGTAGCAGAACCCTCAGGAGGTGAAGCCTAGTAGAAGGAAGTGATGTCTCTGGGGGTGTGACCTTGAAGGGAATATTGGGGACCTGACCCCTCCCCTCTCTCATTTCACTTCCGGGGCCCACGAGGTGAGCAGTGACATTGCCACATGCTACCTTCATGATAATCCAGCTCTTTACAGCGCAAAGCCATAGGGCCCAGCAGCCATAGAATGCAACCTCTGTAGCCAAGAGTCAAAATAAACCTTTCTTCCTTCAAGTTGTTTATCTTGGGTATTTTGTCACAGAGACAGAAAGCTAAGACACCTTCAGCAGTGATTTCCTTTGCATTTTGTCTCTTCCCAATCCCTCCATGATAAACATACCAGATTTCGCCCGGACAGGACTTCTAACAAAGCCATTAGGATTTTGCCATCTTGTATGTCAACGAACAGGTCTGCAACTTCTAGAGGTGGGTCACACTGTGGAAGAGGAGGAAAGAAAGGAGCTAATGCATGACCTGTGTAATCCACAAAACTATGTCAAAGATGCATTTTCAGCACATGGGAAACTTCCAGGCATCTCGCTCTGTCTATAGGAAGAAAGCCCCTCAGGGGATGCAGGAAGCCTGTCTTCCAGATGCGGTACCCACGTGTGGCCACTTGGCAGGAGAGCTGTGCAAAAGGTTCAGCCACAGGGGGATAACTGAGTAAGTGACCTTGAGCTCTACAGACCCCAAGATTAGATCACAGCCCTGTTTCTGCTGAAGGGGAGAAAGAAATGGTATATCCTGATAGCCTTCCGTAGGGTAAAATACTTCTACTAGGACTCACAGGAAATTGTCTAGTGCAAGCCCTTCACTTCAGATTTGGGGAAGTGAGTCTCAAAGAAGCTGGGTGATGGTTCCAGCATTTGGTCAGGTAGCTTTTTGGTATAGTGCCGCCTCCTGTATTGGGCCACACTGGCTGAACACAGGTGTACCCAGATCCATACTGCACGGCTGGGGGTCAGTTACACTCTGGGCCTTGCGCACTGATGGGGTCCCCTCCCTGCCCAGGCTCTACAGACCACACCAGCTTGATTGTCACTCCCCTAACACAGCATGGCTGGGGCTCGATGGAACCTTGGGGAGCAGGATCCTGACACTGCAATCTTCATGAGCGCTCAGCCTGAGTGAAGTCCTTCTCTACCTTTTGGAACTGGGGCTTTGGCTGGGTTAGAGCAGCTGGTGTGGAAGACAGGACTAAGGGGGTGCAGTGTCCCTGGGGCAGTGGCAGCCCTAACCAGCCAGTGACCCGGTGAGGAGGAAAATCTTGAAAACACAGTGCCCTGGCATCCAGCTGCCTTTTCCTCTGGGAAAGCCTCCTTCCGTCCCAGGAAGCCTCAGAGGGCCCGTGTTTTATTTTTTATTAAGGAAGGTGGCATTTCCTTACACTTTATATGAGTCCCTGTGCCCCCAGTTAGTCAAAATATAGGGTGATTCCACCCACAGGTGCACAGAAAAGGGCTTTGCTTCAAGGGAAGCAGCGACTTTGAACCAAGAGGCAAACTATTTTCTTTGCAAACTGTCGCAGCTCCAGCACATTCCACCCCAGCAAGCGCAGTGAGCGCAGCGGCATCGGGTTACCGAGGCTCTTACAAACCTTATTCCTGTTAATGCGAGGCAGAAAATGCGCGGCCGCGACAAAACACCCCTGATAAATGGACTAACAAAATTTCCAGTTACCAGCCCGACCATGGCCAGCCTGACTCTGGACTCAGACCTGAAGAACAGTTTCCACTGGCCGTTCCTGCAGCGGCATCACACACGGCCTGGCTGGGCGCCATCGCGCCGGACGCAGGGGAGGGATTGAAACCGCTCCAGCCAAAACACCCCGGCCTGTGTTCAGGGGATCGGTATGGCCGAATCAACAGCTCCCCAGGGCTTTCTGCATGATCGAACTCCTTCGGTAAATTAGGGAATTTTTCCAGAAGCCCAGAGGCTCAGTAAATATTCCTGACAGCCTTCAAACTGCAGTTAAGCCCAATTCACCAAGGAGTTCCTGGGTTTCCTCCCCATGAAAGGTTGTTCTTGAAAGTCTCCGGCTTGGAAACATGGCTGTTAATTTGGCCCTGTTTATTACGCATCAGCTTCAGGTGTTATCTGATTTATTTTTAGCGCTGGAGCTGCCCACCTGCCCCAGAAAAGGGGCAGCAGCTTGGCCGAGGAGAAAACCCTTGAAATGATAAATGCTAACAGAGGTTCATTTTGGGTGGTGAGTGAGTGTGGGGGATTTGCTATATGACCCTCTCTTCTTTTCTTTTATTTTTTTAATTAAAAAAAGAAAGAACGGGCGCCTGCGCGCCGAGGTCCTGAGGTCGACCCCCCGGTACCCACAAAAAAAAAAAAAAAAAAAAAGAAAGAAATACTCTACAGCTCTACTTGGTCCCCCAGTAGGAATTTCCAGCCGCCCTGACACACATCAGGCATTAATTTAGGACTTCAGTGAACTCAAGTTTAGGGACCGGTCCCCCTTTTTAAAAAAAGTAACACTTCACTTTATGAGCAATGCCAAAAATGCACCAGTAGTCAAACCAACTGGTAAATGATTAATAATGCTTCATGCACTATGCGTATCTGTTCACTTGAAGAGGTCAAGACATCAGTGGGTTAAGAGACAGCGCTGTGCTAACCCATTCTGCAGCGGGGACAGAGGGCAGAGGGTCAGGTGCCTGCTCGGGAGATATTCCAGCCTGAAGGTGGACCGTGTGAATCAGAATTTCGGTCAAGAGCTCCTCTTCCTAAATCCCAATTTTTTCTTGACTTTCTAATCATTGCAATGATTTCCTCTAAGAGCAGCCGACAGTAACTCTTACACCTTTTAAAAGGAGAACAGAGACATAAGGGAAACCCCTAACGTGAGGTACCACCAGCTTCTATGAGAAATGAGACGCTGGCTGGGTATGGTTGGAGAACCAGAGAGAGGTGCTCCAGGAGGAAGAGGAGGCAAAGTCGGGGAAAGGAATCCTGATAAAGCAGCTTTCTCAAAAAGAGAAAATTTATCTCTTGTCCTCCAGCCCCAGGTAGTGCAGGACGCTCAGTCCTGGGGCCCACCCTTCCCAGAAAGGAGGCTTTGGATTTCTGCTGGCTGCACCCCACTCTTCTTGGCACTGCTCTGCCCTCCTCTGCAGCTGCTCCTTTTGTTGGGAGGTGGTTCAGCTGCTCTGGGATGGTGCCTGCAAGAGCAGCCTGTAGACAAAAGGCCACTCAAAAGGGCATGGCTGGGCCAGTGAGATGGCTCAGCGGCGTAAGCGCCTGCCTTGCAAGCGCGAAGGCCCGAGTTCGACTCCCGGATCCCACATACGAAAAAGGGGCCGGTGATATCGCTCAGCGGCACGGGTGCCTGTTGGCGCGCGAGGTCCTGAGGTCGTCCCCCCGGTACCCACAAAAAAAAAAAAAAAAAAAAAAAAAAAAAAAAAAAAAAGGGCATGGCCAACAAACACAGAAAGTAAACAAACCAGAAGAGAAGAGCCAATGAGTTAAATGCACCAGGGGGGCCACAAAGAGTTCAGGAAAGTTGCGCAATGGCCCAGGCGCCTCTGTTTCCTCCTCCCAGAAGCAGGGAGCAATCTGGGCTGTCCTGGGAAGGGGAGGAGACCTGGCAGGTGGGGTGCACTGAGCAGGGTGCCTGGCAGGTGCTATTACCCATCAATAGCAGTGTTACGTGAGGAATGGGGATCTGGTTTTGCTAAGAGATGTCCAGAGCCCTTGTATAAATCAGTCCAAGGCCCGCAGGTGCCGCCTAACAGGATGTGCTGTAAGGGTCTGAGGCACAGCATGACCACCTTGCGTCTATGAAGTGTGGGGTGGTTCGACATCAATGTCTTCTGCTATCTGCTCGTGGGTCCCTGTGTGAAGACAGAAGCTCCTCTTCCTCAACTGCACCGATGCTCTCAGGAGGGCGGACGGCCGCTTACTGCACGGGTGTGGGACCAGCAGTAAGAAACGCATGTGAACGCTCAAATGGCAACGATACCAACAAAAACCACAGAGCTGCAGGGCATGGCAGCGCACACCTATGACCCCAGCGCTCAGGAACTGAGTCAGGAGGATCCCAGGGAGACTGAGCCAGCCTGGGCCACACAGTGAGATCTTTTCTCGAAAAACAAAAACCAAAACAAACAAACAAATGAAGGAACAAAAGAGAGCCTCCTCCTCCACACCACCCTAGGAGCTCCAGACTATTCTACACACATCTACCACTTAACTCATCCCCAACTCACCACTCACCTTTTCAAGATGTAGATTTATCCATCGTGTAAAAGTCCTCTTCTGCACATTTTCCCTCTCAACTGAAAACAAAGAAATGCCATTAGCTGTTAGCTGGGAGCACTGTGTGTGTAAAATCCTGCCCTCCCCTTCCCTGGGAGACGCCGTGTAGACGGCAGACAGAGCCTTGGAGAGTCCGGGGTGAGAACAGAGAGAACCCTTCCTAGAAGGGGCAGGTGAGGCTTCTGCGGCCCTCTGAACCCATTTCCCCAGCTCGGCCCTGGAGCACCGCTAACCCACGAGTTCAGATACACGGAAGCAAGCATTTTCTGCAGCAGCAAGCAGCTTCGGACACCTGACTATGCAGGTTAAGAAGCCCAGGGGATGTGGTGGGGGTGGCGCGCGCGCACAGACACACACACACGCACTCACACGCACAGGCACAGGCACAAAACCCTCAGGCAGCAGGGCTGAGTAGCCGCCTAGTGGCCGAGACAGGTCTCAGGAGCTGGGACAGAGGGGAGGCAGGCTGGGGGCTCTTGGACAAGCCTGAGTGTGCTGGAAAGAAGGTGACATCTTGGACCAGTCTCCCACACCATGGGGATGGAGACTCCACCATAAGGACACTTGGGGCCCCACATGGCAGGCACAGCATAGTCTCTGGCACAATGGCTATTTATCCCTCCTTGGTAGCTAATTTTTTAGAGCCAGGTAAATCTTTGCATTTTCCAGGAAGGGAAGGTTTCGCAGGCAGCTGCTGTGCAGCCACAGTGAGTGGAGGGACATAAACCAGGACTGGATTCCTTGTCCAGGGGACAGCGTTACCCAAAAAAGCTCCTTAGCCAAGAGCTTTCACTGTAAAGGGCCCATCATCCACCACTTGCGTCTGAGGCCATTTCTTTTTTTTAATTTATTTTTTTATTAGTACATGTTTGAGATATATAATGAATACATTCATTTCAGGGGAGTTGGTCCACGTACATATCGCATCTTAATCTTTTTTCCTTTCTTTCCCTCCACTCCATCCCTACACCCCCATCTCATCTGCAAAAGGCTGTTTGTCTCTATGAATCTGTAAACCTTGTAACGGCCCTGCCAAGTGGAAACTCTTACTCCACAGGTGAACAAAGCAGGCTGAGAGAGGACACAGTGGCTTGCCCAGGGCACTGGCTGGAGGGAGGCAGAGCTGGGCCACACCCAGGCCTGCCCCCCCACCCCCACACCCCGTCGTCGGCCCGCGCCCTGGAAATGGAAGGCCTGGGTTTGAATCCCAGCTCCCCTGATTACTGCCAAGGTGGCTGCAGGAATGATCGTGCTTTCAGCAAGAGGCAGGAACATCTGCTGTGCGGCCTGAGCCGAGCTCGGCCTTGCCCGTGCATTACTGAATTTGATCTATGCTATAACCCCAGACAGACACCGTGACAAGCTTCAGATGTGACAAATGGGGTCCAGGGAGATGTCATACTGGCCAGAGGCGGCACAATCAGCAGGGTTATCATCTGTATTTTTCAGATGAACACACTGAGGCGAGAAGAGCTGACACAGGGCCAAGCAGGGACGTTGACTCCTGAGCTTCTGCCCTCCCCTCTGAGCTCGGTAGCAGCACGGTCTCAAGGCCCTTGAGGACCTGCACCTCATTCCTGCAGAGGTCATGGTGCCCAGGGCTTCAAGCTGCCATGCCTCTGAGGAAGCTCCCCCGAAATGGCTGAGCCAGACTACTCCTAAATCATTAAGGTCTAGATTTCAACATACTGGAAGAACATATCACAGATACCTGAAGCCATTTCACACTTCTTTAGCAATAAGAAAATGAGAGCCAATTTATCTCCTGCAGGAGGAAAAAGGCTATGGTTTTCTATAACGACGACAGTGCTTTCTCCTCTTGGCCTCTGTAAATCACATTTTAATATTACGCCTTTCGATATTTTTAATCGAAAAGTTGGCAGACAGTAATTATCCTCATAACTGTTTTTCTCTCATTTTTCTCCTTTTCTGAAAGGGAAGGTCACTCACTGGCAAGAAGTTGTAAGAATTAAAGATCTAATTCCAGGGCTGGTGAGATAGCTCAGCGGCATAAGCGCCTGCCTGGCAAGCGCAAGCTCCTGAGTTCGACTCCCGGTACCCGCATTTAAAAAAAAAAAAAAAAAGATCTAATTCCAGTAAACTGCTTCATGGGGAGGAAGGGGAGGGAGAAAGGAAGAGAAGGTGGTAGAAACAGGAGGCTGCAGGAGAGCGCGGTGCAAGACCCGTGAGTCAGAGTCTCAGACTTCTGGAAGCCTGGAGAGTAACCTGTCAGTCCCCACTTGAGATCTCTCTGCCTCTGCAGTGACAGATCTACCTCATTCTCTTCGACCACTGCGGTGTCTTCCACCTTCTGGGGTCCCCACCCCCTGCTCAATGGCTGTGTGTAATTCTGCACCATTGCGAGTGACACAGCAGCAAGCGTCCCCAGGCGAGTGCCTTGGCCCATGGCTCTCTGTGCACAAACATATGAATGTATTCTTACCCTTCACAACCCAGAGTGGAACTGCTGGGTCTCAGTGGTAGGCACATTTAAAATTTTAATAGCTACTTCCAAACTGCCCTCCCCAAAGGCTGCCCTAGTTTATATTTGCACCCCCACCTGTCTTTAGGCAACTTTATGGGGACTGTAAAGTATTTACACACACGTTCAAACATGCAGGCTGGTTTCTCCATCTGGCCTCAGAGATGGCAAAGTATACACCCGAAACAGAAGTGCATTTAGTAAAAGCCTGTGAGAACCTGGTCAGACTGCAGCTTTAACTTCACTCAAGGGTGTGAACGCGGAGGTGGGTGTGTCGGCCTGCACGTACCTTATCCATCCCAGCATGCATCCACCCACCCACCCACCCACCCATTCTTCCATCCATGCACCTGCCCATCCACCCATTTATCCATCCATCCATCCATCCATCCATCCAACCATCCAACCATCCAACCATCCATCCATTTATCCACCCATCCACCCTCTCTGGCTGATATTTATGCAGTGATTATTATATGCTGGAACTATTCCAGGCTCTGCAGGCAAAATCAGCGATGGAGAATTAAGCATTCATGGAATCTGCACCCCAAGAATTCACAGCCGAGCAGGAGAGAGAAAACATGGATATTTCAGGGCACATGTGCAAGGAGAAACTAATTGCAAATGGCGAGGGTGCTGCGGAGAGGAGGAGGGGCCGTCCACTCCATGGCTGCTCCTCCAGGGTCCTAAGAGGGTCCACAGGAGACGGAGACGCTGTGGGTCCTGAAGGTGAAGACCGTGTCTTCAAACCCTGCCCTGACTCAGCACCAACCTCCGGGCAAACCCGCAAACACATCATCCTTGACACAGAAGCGATGATGGGAGGATATCTGGTGGCGAGGAGGCCAAATCGCGCAGAGCAGACAAGTCTCAGACTGAACGAGTATGAAGACCCCATTTCCAAGACCTAGAAAAGGGACGATCGCTCAATATGCTGGAGAGAGAGCAACTGCGAGAGCCCCAGGCTCCCCCAGCACACTGCGACCTTGGGCAAGTTCACGCCTTTCAAAATACCCTTGCCTCAGTTTCCCTTACAGAATGAGGATGGCCATGCCTCTCTCACAGCAAAGTTATGGAGATTACACGAGATCGCCCCAAAAAGCATCCCCAGCAGTTGCTCCCCCAGCCGGTTTCCTGGCCCCCGGGGTCACACAGCATGCCTGGATCTTGGGGGCGGCATCTGGAGTCTGGACAGAGGGCCGCAGCTCAGGTCTGGCCTTCTCTGTTTCAAAACACCCGCCCCCATCCTGCAGACGGTCCTCCTCGGGCCTGCCAAGACTCCATAAACTTTATATAGTTTCCATAAATCCAACAGCCCTTTTTTCCCATCACGTTGTAAAGGTGTAGGAAACCATTTCTCTGGATGGGTCTGGCCTTCTAGTGGAGTGTTTGTGGGGCTGGGGTGGCTTTACTAGGCAGCAATAGAGTAATAACCATGTTGTAAAATCACCATCCCGGCTCTGCCTGGCCAGCCTGGGTGTCAGAGAGTGGGAGGGGAGTGTACCAGGCCCAGGATCCAGGGACAGGGGCCGAAAGGAGGGAGGCCCAGCTTTCTGGCTCAACAGCACCAGGACAGACTTCCAGGTGCCACTTTAGCTCTGGCTTTGCCAGGAAGACACCATCTGAAAATAGGAGGTAGGACATTCTGCCCCGCTGCAGGCCACCAAGGGCTGGCTCACACCTGGGAGCTATGGAGAGAGGGCCACTGGCTCTGGGAGTTAAAAACTGACTCGTGTACACTTGTGGCCTCTTGTCCCTAGGTCCACATTTCCCCAAACCTACTTCCCGTACAGTATTTCTTCTGTAATACTTCTGTTTTTCTCTGCCTAGCACAAAGCCTTGGTAGTTTTACCTGCTTATTAGAAATGACATACACATCATAATAAATTATAATACAGGAAAGCACAGAGGAAACAACAGTCTCTTGGAATTTCATCAGGCCCAGAGAAAACATACATGTACACGTGTGCACATGCACACAGCTGACATCTGTAGGTTCTCACACACAAAACTTCAATGTGATCAGGACTGACTCGGTTTCTGAAGTGTAGCCCACTGATCACCAACATCAAGAGCTTCCAGGGCGACAGTTAAAATGCTACTTTTTAGGGCCGGTGAGATGGCTTAGCGGCTTAAGCGCCTGCCCGGCAAGCGCGAAGGCCCAAGTTCGACTCCCGTGAACCTACATACGAAAAAGGGGCCGGTGATATCGCTCAGCGACACGGGCGCCTGCTGGCGAGCGAGGTCCTGAGGTCGACCCCCTGGTACCCACAAAAAAAAAAAAAAAGCTACTTTTTAGGCTCCACCCAAGATCTCAAGACTCAAACTCTCTGAGACGGAGGCCTGGGACACTGCATTTACCCAGTGTGGCGGTCGATGACGGCACAGTCTGAGAACACAGTCCTGGCAAGACAAGAGAATTAGCTCAATTTCTTGGTGACCTTTGGGCAGGGCAGAGATGCAGATACAGCACATCAGCCTGGGGTGGGAGAAAGACCGGCTGTCCGGAGCCAGACCTGGTCCCAGTGTGGCCCATAAAATGGGGAGAGGTTCTCTCAATGACAGATCAGATGGGGAATGCTTGGGGGGACCAGGCAAGAAAGTCATTTCCTGTTCTTTGTCCACAGGGCTCTTCCTGATGATGGGTACCTTGCAGAGTGGCTTTGGTCACCGAATTCCCAGGCTGGGGGATCCGATTCTCCTGAAAGGTGTTTGGGCCTAGGAGGCCTAGTCTGGACTGGCCCATTCAGGCCACTTGATTCCAGCCTCAGAGGCACTGCTGAGCAGAAGGGAAGAGGGAGACCGGGGGATGGCACCTGCTGCGGCCTCATCTCTGGCTAGTCACTCCCCTGAACTCCCTGTAAGGATGCAGGATTTGGCTGAGGGGGTGAGGGGTCGCTGGGCTAGTGGAGACCCCAGGGCAGTTCTCAGAACCGGGCACCAGGACAGAGCCTTGAGTATGTGCTGCAGTGCCAGACGGGGGACAGAAAGGCCCGCTTTTGCTCTGCCACTACCGCTGCTATATTAAAGGAGTGATTAGGGAGCCTGCCTCGTCACCCAGTGCTGTGAAGGCTGGAAGAGGCCACCAGCAGAGGCCACCACTTCCTGTGCAAAAGCTGCGGCTTTCGTAAGCCTGCCACAGGCATATAAAGCAGGTCTAGTGCTGCCCCATTTTGCAAATAAGGAGCCTGAAGCTGGGGAGCTGAAGTACCTTGGCCACTTGTAGAACACCAGGATTCACACCTGGGCTGCCTGGGTTCCAGGCAGATGCTCCCCAGTACCACCTGTGTCCCCACTAGATGTGCTGTCACATTTCCCCTGGGGGCACCTATAGGAAGCACTCCAGCCTCCTGGCTTCCCTCTCCCATTACCAACGCCAGGACACTCACTACAGCTTGGATTTCCTCAAGGCCTAGGGACCCGCTGGTTCTCAGCCAGGATGACTGCCCCTGAGGGCCACATGGCCCTACCTAGAGATTTTTTTTTTTAATGTGGGTACCAGGAGTCGACCTCAGGATCTCGCACTTGCCAGCAGGTGCTTGTGCCGCTGAGCGATATCACCGGCCCTTTTTTTCCTTTATGTGGGTACTGGGAGTTGAACTCAGGACCTCACGCTTGCCAGGTAGGCGCTTGTGCCGCTGAGCCATCTCACCGGCCCTAGAGATGGTTTTTGGTTGCCACCACTTGCATACATCTCTCAGGTAAAGACCAAGGACGCGCCCCAGCATTCTACCGAAGTGGGACAGAGAAGATACGGATAAGGAGAAAGGAGACAGGGGAAGTCATAATTGTAAAATTGTACTTTCAAGAAAATCACAGCTTTAGGGCACAATCCAAGTTACCCAGTTACACTGCTTTTTTTCCTTCCAGGAAACTCACTACCAAACAACAACAACAACAACAACAAACCTCGAAGATACAACAAGCCTGTATCAGGCCCCTGCTCTTCACCTGTAACTGAATCCGCATTTTAATTCCCAAACTACAGATTCTCAAACCCCACAACTCCATCCTCAAGGAAGCAGATCCCTGAACTTCACACACATGCAAACCGTTTCTGTGCTAGCCTCGCCCACAGATGGGTAACCTGGTGACCGCAGGACACACACCCTAGATGTCTTGAGGACGTCCGGGAACACATAACCGTTCCGGGCCCCAGACTACAATGTGCTCTCTCTCGAGGGCCCACATTCTATTCTGAGTGTGTACGTCTCTAACTTTAACGAACCTTTCTCTGCCTCTCTCTGACAGTCCTGAAATGTTCTTCTGTAACAAGTCAAGAGCCTGGGCAGGTGAGGTCCTCAGACTCCTACCAGTGATCCTAATCCTGACCCTAAAGACCCAGGACAACCTCCCCAACTCAGAACTGTCTGGCCCAGAATCATGGGGGACTCATGAGCGGGACTCATGGGACCACCTCACATTGCAAAGTGACCACCCAGCTCAGACAACCTCCTGTGGGGCACAAAGAAGTTTCAGTGAACTGGAGGGCTCTGCCAACAATCCCCTCTGAGTGGCCTTGGATGAGATCAGTTTGCTCTCAGGCCTCAGTTTCCCCATCTGTACAAGGAGGTACACAGAACCTCCTTTATGAAGTTGGGGGAATCCAATTTTTAGACCTGGCCTTCCCAAGCCAGTTGAGGGCTTTAGCATGCCATAGGGAATGGGAGCTGGCAGTGTTATTCTTTAGGGCATTAGGCAGTGGGGAAGGTGTATAGGCAGGTGACAGAGAGAAAGAGGGGAAGGGACAGTTATGGGGCCTGCAAGGGGCAAAGCATTCAAAGACCTCAGCTGGGGCTGGGCATGTGGCAAATCCTTAACAAATGTTGCAGTTGCTATTCCTGTTCATCTTGGACAAATCACTCAACTTTCCTGAGCCAGACTGTCTTTTCTGTAAAACAAAGACAAGTTTTCCCTCCTGGGGCTGCTGAGCACTGATGAAGCCTTGTGTGTTGGGTGGACAGAAGCTGCTCAGTGTGACAATGAAGCTAATTGTCTTCTTGTTGACTCCAGAGCTGCCCAAGAGATTAGGAAAGCATGCTTGTGGGTGTGTCTGGGTGGGCCATGGAGGTAGGACCTTGGAGACTCTGTCTGGTCCCTGGCCCCTTCTTCTCTGGCCCTGTCCCTCTGCTGTGCTTCCTGGCCACCATGAGGTGAGCAGCTTTGCTCCACTATGTCCTTCATTCTACCATGATGTTCCTGCTTTGGAGCCAGCTGACCATGCACTGAATCCCTGAAACCAGGAGCCAAACTAAACCTCTCCTTCTTTAAGTTGTGGGTGTTGTGTATTTCATCTAACAATGGACAAGATGACAACTATACTCAGTAAATAGACTCATTCATTCTTACAGCTTGCAGCATGTCATAAACACACACTTAGGTCCTATAGTTGTCCTTCCTTTAAGCCATCCTCATGAGGCAAACCTCTGTATAGGTTGACCTGGTAGCTGCAGAGTCTGAAACCAGCACAGCTCCTCAAAGCTGGGTCAGAGCTTGGGGTAACAGGGAAGGTGGGTCCTACCTGGACCCCAGGTGTGTGCGTGGTGGGGCATGTATGTGCACGTGTCGAGGTTCACTAACCCAGGGCTGGGACAGCAAGGTCATCTGGCAGTGAGGGAGTGGCTGCCCTTTGAGAAGGTTATTTGAGGACAAAGGTCCCCTCCTATCCTCACCTTCAGAAAGGTGGGAAGGTGGGGTGTGGGAGGCTTCACTCTTTTCAGCCTTCACTCCTGTTTTGGGCAGGGTGAGACCATGGTGTGCATCTGCCTCTATGCTCAGGTGTTGCTTCCCACAAGGCACAGCGCTGCAGAAAGCCATCTCGGTGTAGGGGACAGCAGAGCCCTGCTGGTGACAGTCGCTGGAGGGTCTCCTGATGCTCCCCAGTCCAGAAACCTCTTGCATAAGTGCCTATACATAGGCCTCTACACCTGCAGCCTCTGCATCCTTGGATTCAACCAGATCAAAAAATTTGGAAAAGAATTGCATGTGCTGAATATGCATGGACTTTTGTTTCTCATCTGAACAATGCAGTATGACAACAATTTACATTATATTGGCTGTTATAAGTCATCTGGAGATGATGAAGTATACAGGAAGATGTGTGGGGTCTACACAAATACTACACCATTTCATACAAGGGGCCTGGAACCCATTCCCACAGACACTAGTGGTGACTGCCTGGGCGACCGCCCGAGTCACCTACTTGCAACTTCCCATTCTGTTCTGAGCTGATTTCTTCCACTGTCCAGGAACCTCATTCTCCTCCCCGGCCAAACACCTTCCTTTCTCTTTGTGGCTCAGACCCCACTCACGGTGAGGGTCCTGCCTGGCTCGCTCCAGCCGCTCGGGCTGGCTGCCCCCTCCTGTCCTGCAGAGTGTGTGAGATGCCAGCCCTCGAGGGCCCCTGCACTCCAGGAAGAGGCCCACACCCCACTCTTGGCACAGCCAGCCCCACTCAGTGGTTTCGCTCCTCCCCCCATCTTTCAACACCTCCCAGAAACACAACTTCATTCCATGGCCCCACGCTGGTTCACTTGAGAAATAAAACTCAGAAACAAATTAAATGGCAATTTCTTTTTAAACAGGAGAGGGGCCAGGCTTCAGGAATACCAGGCCAAGGTCCTCTGGTTCCGACTCCTGGGGGCCACTTCCCCCCACGGCTCTGGCGGTATTAAAGTCAAGGACTCCCTGTGGTTTCTGCCAGCCACGACTTTGCATTTAATTTCCTTTGTTTTTCCTCCCCAAATGTTTGCTCTGACCCAGGTCCCTTTTATCGAGACTTTGGTAATAAAATGCAAAACCCTCCTTGGGACCACAGGCCGAGCAGCATGGAGCTATGACAGACGGCAGCGCAACAGCAGCAGCGGGCCAGCCCTGACAGGGGCCAGGCACCCTCGCTCGGGCTCCTCTGCCACCTTCTCTCCTCTGTCCCTTGTGTAGCTGCGGCTGGGCCCATGGCATCAAGGCAAAGAGCTAAATATTTTAGCCGGCACAAACTGGTGGGCTCCCCAATACATGCCCACAGAGACTCAAATAAAACTGCCAAGCTCATTCAATCTGAGCACTTAGATCCAATTCTCTCACAGGCCCCAGAGGCCACCAATTAATATACCGTGTCCTGCCCCACCACACCCTCCCTCAGCTGCTCCAAAACACATAACCCAGGGCACCAAAGAGCTAGTCCCAATTACACACCAAGTTAAGTTTTAAGGTATATAGATATTAAAATATATATAAAATATATACGATACATGTTTTATATATAAATATATAAATATATATATATATATATCTGGTGCCTCTAACTAAAATTTAAAAAAACTCTAGTTTTTCCTGAGAGTGATTCCGTCTAACCTCAGTGCTAAACCTCAGCCCACCTTGATTTATGACAGATGACGCCAGCCAGCCATAAAAACCTAAGCTGAGGAATAGGGATTTTAACAATGGCCCAGAGGGCAGACCAGAGCGACAGGCCCAAACCAGCCAGACTGCCTTGAGCAGCCAGCTACAATCGAGACAGAGATTTAAGTGGTCCTATAGAAATTACTCACGTGCTCATCCAGCTAGTGGACAGTGATGACTATACTCAATCATAAATAACAAGACATGGACTTGGTCCTCCTGGGATTCCTTTGCCAAGTTTGAAAAGAAAGGAAGGATGGATGAAGGGATATGAGGAAAAAAAAAAGGAAGGAAGGAGGATGGAAAGGAGGGAGGGAAGGAAGAAAGGAAAGGAGATACAAAAGTATTCACATTTCAAAAGGGCTTACTTTTGGGCCTCTGACACCAGGATCCTGGGGGACTAAACTCTATGCTGAAAACCTGAATTGTTTGTTTGTTCTCCGAGACAGGGTCTTGCTATGTAGTTCAGGTCAGCCTTGAACTCACTGTGTAGCCCAGGCTGGCCTCAAACTCATGATGGTCCTCCTTCCTTGGCCTCCCAAGTGCTGGGATTACAGACATGCACGCCCCCACCCTTCGAGAACTACACATTTTGATGATTTTTTTTCTCATGCCAGTGTTTTCATGAATGTCCTCTGGCTTCTGAACACTAATGTGAGTAACTTTTATAGTAATATTTTCCAAACAATATTATGCATAACACTAGATCTAAAATGCCTTGCAAAAAAAGAGCCTAATAAGTTTGGCACATATGGCACACTTGTCCTCTCTCATGAATATTTATGATTGGTATGTTTAAGGCCCTGATAAGTCCTGCAATAAAGAAATTGATTTAACTTCATGTGAAGCCACAGCCTTTTTCTGTTTAAAACAAACCACAACATTCTTATAGAATTTGAAAATATAGAGATATTCACTAACGGGGGAGATGTCTACATGGGATGCTCACAGAAGGTAAATTAAAAAGTCATACTTTCTGTGGTACAGCCTAACTACTATATATCTGCCGGAACCTATTTCCTTTTCTTCTTAGGTACATGATCATAGGACATTCCCCAGCCTCCCTTGCCGCTGGGTGAGGTCACATGACTGAGTTCTGGCCAATGGGAAGCAGGCATGCCACTTTCTGACATGGCCCTGTACAGAGCTCCCACACCATCCTCCTTGGGGTGACCCCAGAAGCCAGAGGAGGGTAGAAGCACAGAGGGAAAGAGTCTGGAGTCCGAAGTCTCCCCTAGACAAGGGTCACCAGTAGAGCTGTCCAAGGAGAAATGCTGCCGTTGGACTGTTGAGTGAGAAGGGAGTTTTCACTGAGTCCAGCCCCAGTTGCTCTGGGCTTGCTGTGGCAACAGATTCCAATCTGTCCTGGGTGAGAACTAAGCCCTGGGGTGAGGAGCAGACGGGTAAGGAAGGGAGCGGCGTTTATGAAGCCTGTTAATCCTTGCAACAGCTTTGACAGGTCAGAGATGATGCCTCCTGTGCCACAGGGACACTGAGTCTCGAGAGCAGGAAGCGATGCTCCAGCAGGTGGCGGTCTAGGCTTGACAAGAGAAGCGCCATGCTGGGCTGCTGGAACCCTTCTGAGCGGGCATCTCGGGACAGGCCTTCCTGAAGAGGCTTTTCTGTGCAGACGGTTGTCTCTTGTGAAGAGAGCTTCACAGATCCGAATCGCTGGACCTCCTGTTCTCAGCTATTTTGAAAAAGGAGACTAAACACATACAACCTCGCGAGACAACAGCCTTGATTTGCATTTTTAAGCACAGCTGTCTTTAAAAAGCCCACATGCACCCTTCAAGTTTCAGGGTTTTCATGTGCACAGGAAGACCAATGGGCCACAAGACTCCCCAGCCTTAGGGTGACTGAGGGTCCCGGCCTCCCAGGACTGAGGGCCAGTGCTAAGGCTGGGGAAGTCCTAGGCAAACCAGGATGAGTCTGTAGTCACTAACTGTGTCTAGGAGAGAAGGCCCCAGGGAGACAGCAAGAAGGGATCCACATGGGAGACAAAGACAATGAAAGGCAAGGTGCTTACTGTTTGCTTCCAAAGAAAGTGGGACGGGAACCCTGAAAGGAATTTCCATTTGCAGTTTCCACCTGTCAGCAAAAGTGACACCAGTGTGAATTTAAATTCCACCCTGGGCAGGAGAGGTGCAGACTGCCAGCTATGACAGGGAAAGGCAAGAGGTGTCACATTCTCCTGCAACTGGAGGTGTCGCTGCCAAGACTTCTTGTTAATTAGCACAAGAGACACCAGGCTGCCTAACCCGAGCCAGGGGACAGAGCTGTGCCAATGTGACAACTAACCAGTGCTCACGCACCACCGGCTCTTTTCTGGAATGAGGTCCTTTCCCTCTTTGTGAGGGACAGACACTTGCTGTCACAGTTCTTCCAGCGATGCTAATGTGAATGACAACCCCAGGCAGAACTCACAGTCCTGAGCCCTACATCCTGGACCGCGATACTCAGGGATTGGTGTAGGGCTCCCATCTGCACTGCGCTGGCCCCAAGGGGGCGTCTGCACCTCATCCCGGGCTGGGCAGATCACGATGGCTACATCAGTGGGTCCGACCCGAGATCAAAGCCTCCTGCTGGTGGCTGTTGGGGGCTCTGAGCCACCATGAAGGGACCTCTCCCCAGTCAGTAGCCCAGCTCAGGCACCAAGAGGACAAGCCCAGCTCTATGAGGACTGCCATGCACACACGGTGGCCAAGCACGGTGCCTGGCCGGGCTCTGGAGTCTTGGCACTGTGCCCTTGGGGAGAGAGCGGCGCCCTCCATGGGGCACCACTGTGCGTGAAGCAACCTCCCTGACTCCCGAGTCTCTGGCCGGCTGCCCTAGGTTGCTAAAGCTGCCATGTATTTTGAGCTCACTCCGTGTATCGCTCGGTACAGACTGCATCCTTTTCTCCAACCCAGCCACCCTAGGAGACAGGTGTTATCGTTGTGCTCATCCACGAGGGCAGTGTGGGGCACTCCGGAGGCCAATGTGTCCGTCACCAGATCGAGGATGGGTCCGAGATGGTTCCTCGGGAATTCAGAAAGGGACTGATTCTGGCCTTCATCTGGCTGGTCCCTTGGACAGAAGGGACGGTGTGAAGGCCGTCTGCTGCCAAATGTGTTAGAAGCAGAAAGACCGGATGAGGAAGTAAAGGAGACAGAGACACAGATGGGAGGTGGGAGACACAGAGAGGCAGATGCGTGCAAAAGAGACCCTGCCCCCGTCTGATCCTGAGACCCTGCCCTACTCTGCCCAAAGCAAACCCAGCTTTCTAGCTGAATTTTGCTCTCATGGGTTTCTGTTGGTTAAAACTAAAACGGATCTTGCAAATTTCTCCAACAATCAAACTGCAAGTGAACAGAGAAGAAAGGAAACAGAGGCCCCAAGCCACACATCAATGTATGGCCCTTATTTGGATCCTGAGTCAAACTGTTTTAAAAACAATAAAATAATTGAAGCCTAAAAGTTTGAAAATATAACTAAAATCAGTATCTAGGAACATGGAAAATGCCAAGAAGAATTGAGGAATTTAGATCAACCAATGAATGTTTAAAAACAACAGCAAAGAGTCCTTGACTGGAACATTTCTAATCTTCATTTTACAGCTGCACTAACCAAGGCAGGGAGGGAGGAAGTAGGTCAGCCACCTAGCAAGTGATAGAGCTGGGCTTCGAACCCAGCTGGGCCCCAAAGCTCAGGTCCTTGACCACTAAACGGCATGGTCTGCTGACCTCACCCTGCCTGAGACACCAGATGTCACTCACAGCTCTCCTCGCAGACTTCCCCCTTAAACTTGGACAAAAATCACGTGCAGAACTATTCTAAATCCTCCCAAACGGGGTCACCGCCCTCTCGCGCTGCTGGCTACTTTGGTGGGTCCCTCTGCAGGTAGATGCATGCTTTCAGAGGCCGGGTTATTCAAAATTTTAAATATTTTAGTCCATTTTTGCTCACAACTTCTCCAAGAAAAGAATCCTGTCTTCAAAGTCCAAAAGACACTTGCTTTTTATTAAAAGCTTGAGTATTTCATTGAATGTGCATATATTTGATAGAAATGCTAAGTTTTATCACAAAAAAAGTTACTATGCACTGTGTATGCCACGGTATTTTTTTTGTGCTCGATACCATCCATACAGAAATGTCTACATACTAATGTGACAAAGGAATCATCTCTTTATAAAATTGTTAAGATGTCTACAATAGAAAAAACTGGAAAATACAACAGACAGGAAAAAAGACACATGGATCAAATTATAGTAAGACAACATATTCCTTTCCATTCTTCTTTCTGTACTTTTTCTTATTTTTGCTTGCTTTTCTAACATAACTTGACCATAGTGGTGCTCTGCATGGTGGGCTCTGCGGGTTGCCTGTCCCGAATGGTAGATGGAGCAGTTGTCAGGTATCCCGCTCCTTCACCACTGTGGATTGGCTGTGCCGGGACTTCTCTTTGAGGTTAGAGCATAAGAAACTGCTTCCTGGCCTTCTGGCTCAGATTGAGTACAGAAGTACAAGGAACCCAACACAGCCCCTCCTGGTGGGGAAACTGGCAGTCCCTACTGACCCCGGACTAGCCTTGGCTGCAAGAGCAGAATGAAACTTCTGTGCTTTCCTGCCTTAGCAGGGAGGTGGGTCAGTATGTGTATGGGAACACGGGCTTGCAGGGATGCTGGGTAGCTAATGGGGTGGACCGTGGCACACTGTCGGTTGCCTCCTCAATATCTACTTCTCCCTAACTAACAAATCCCAAGTTGGGGTCAGCAATCTTCCTAGTTCAAACATGAGCATTCCCCAGCCTTCTTTGCAGTTAGGGGCAGCCATGTGACAAAGTCTGGCCAATGGGGTAGAAAAGGAAATTAAGGGGTGGGCCTTCCCATAGCACTCTTTACAAGGGTGCAGAGAACACTGGTGTACGTCTGGTTTCCTTTAACCCTCTGCCTTCCCCCAGGGGAGCTGTGAAGCCAGAAAACACAGCAGCCACTGCTAAGTATGAGAACTGAGGAGAAGGGGCTGGTTCCCCCTTAGCTCTGTTGGACTCTAGAAATGGTCCCACCTGCCATCTTGGGCCTTCTATTTCATGCTAGTTACTTACAGCTGAACATGCTCCTAACACAACAGACACCCTTTTGCTATTAAAGACCCATCATTTGTAACAGTGAACAGAACACTAACCTACCTTATCCCTATTGCTGTATATTTAGTCTAGGTCCAATTGTTTCTCCTGTAACAAGCATTTTTATGCATAAACACCCAGGGACCCTTGCATTGCTCTAACACTTCACAATCTGCAGAATTCTTTCACCTCCACTCTCTCAGGAAGCCAGAGGAAATAACTCAAAACAGAATGGCTCAGCAGCCCAAATGTGGACACCAGGCTGTCTGTGAGGTCTTCTCTCCTTCTTTACCTTCCCCCTTAACATCTAAGTTCTGTCACAAAGCCACGCAACTTCAGTAAATATTGGCTGCGGAGTTGAAAGCCAGAAACAGAAACAACTGCATATCCTGGAGGGCAGGGGAGTGTCTTCCAGGTTCTAAACCTCTGCAGATTAACTCAATTGGAGGTCACACTGTTAAGCCAGGAAGCCTGCGTCTAGCCTCAGGGTGCAAAGAATGAATGAATGCAGGAGATTAAGGCATAAGCAAGAGCTCGTAAATACTGTATATTGCTTGGGGTCTGGAGAAATGTGGAAGGACTGGACAAAAATCTCAGGATGATGGGCCCAGTGCTTGTGTGTAGAGGTGGGGGGTGAGCAGGTGTGGGGGTGGAACGCACCAGCAAAGGTGGCAATGACCGGCAGATCTTGAAAAGGCATTAGGACGGGGCTGGTCCTTAATGACAGAACAGGAAATCTGTTCCAGGGACCATGGGGAGCAAACGTCACCTCCTCTAACCTCTAGATTTCCTGAGTGCACTTGTTATTTCCCATGGGATGAGGTTCATGCATTTAGCGTCTGCACTTGATGATCTCATGTGTGTGTTGGGGGGTGAAAGCCAAAGACCATCTTCACAGTTCTTCATGGTGATGGTGAAGCCATCTTGCATTTTTGAAAGGCTCTGCATTTGGCATTTGTTTTGTGCACGGGGTCTAATTATTTTGGCTGTGAAGTGGATCCCATATTCTCATCAGCCAGCCAGTATGACTACTCAAGCGGTAGTTGCACTCTTTAAAACACGCTGCTCCCTACTTGTCTGAGTCTGAATGCCTTCATTTTAGAAGCAGAACTCATTTATTTTAGAATGAGGAGCGCCTGGCATCCAATCCCAAAGGTCCCCTAGGACTCCTGGGGGTGAAAACGAGGACCCTACACTTATTAAGATCTGTGCGCTGTGCTGGGTTCTTGTGCGATGGCTATTATCTCTAGTTCACGGAGGAGGAAATTGAGGCTCACGGAGACAGGGAATTGGGCGCTCAGGATCCTCGGAGGAGCGGAGTCACACACGATCGTCAACGTCTCTGTTCCTCCCCACTGTGCAGTCACATCTTTCCTCAGGAGGCACTGGGACCCTTGGGGCCTGGCCATTTTCTGAGGCACATTCCTTCTGTTCTGCTCATTCTCACAGCTGCAGGCCCAGGTTCTAAATGCAGGTCGTGGGCCAGACCCAGGGCGAGAGGAGTTTTCTGCCCTGGACCCCTGCAGAGGAGGATTAGTGAGGCAAAGCCTGACTTGATTGAAAAATAACTTCCCTCCAGGCTGCGATCTGGCTTTGCGCCTCTTCCCTTCAGCCCTCCCTGATTCTGGCCCCAAGACCTGCGGACTCAGGGTGGTCCCTCCTTCTCCAAGGGGCCGGAAATTACCAAAGGCACACCAGTGTGCCCAGCGGGCCATCTGAAGGAGGGCGGGACTAATTAATGTTTTGAAAACTTGGAAAACCGAAGCAGCCCAGGGTGAGGAAGGGGTCAGGCGCAGGAGCTCTGGATGAAGTCTGGGGGCCTGGGCGGCACCAAGGGCTGGCTCCGTGATGGTAGGCAAGCCTGCAAAGTAGGGGCAACAACAGTCCACAGCATCCCCGGGGGCCACAGGGATGGAACGAGTGTGGACAGTGTCAGAAGTGGCACATAGCAGCATACGGAGTGGATGGCCACAGCTGCGCACCTGACAGTCCCCTGCCCAGTCATGAAAGCCAGTTCCTGCCAGCCCTGCTGAGCGATGCAGTTGGCCTTGCCAAGGAGGGGCCTAGGCTTTACCCCGGGTTTCTGGGAGGCAACAGTGCCCTGCCTGGTAAGAGGCATCTCTGACCACCCCACCCTCAGTGGGGGGCTGGCCAGGCCAGAAGGACCAACCTCGTGACCGAGGGCAGAGGCCTGCAATCGTGGGGTAGCACGCGGGACCTGAGACTGAGTGCGGCCTGGGGACGATCGACAGGTCAGTCACACTCGGGAACGAAGCCCCAGCGGAATCTGCACGAGCTTCCTGCACCCACAGTGCGGCGAGGCGGTGTCCTGACTCCGTGGGGAAGGGACCGTGGAAGTCTTCTCTCCGGATCCTCCCCATCTGCCCTATGCATCTCTTGCTCTGGCCGGTTTTAATGGTAGCTTCTTCCTGTGATGAACTCTGAGTGTCAGAGCTTTCCGAAGTTCTAGGAGCTCTGTGTGGAGTGTGCTCCTCAGCCCGGGCAGTCCCAATAACTCCAGTTTGTTACCAACCCTTCCACGCTCCGTGCCCACGATGACCCCACCCACTCAAACTGGAAAGACAAGGGCACAGGGGAAGGGCATTTATGCCTGCACAAAGTGAGTGCTTTCCAGGCAGGACCTCAGGGGTGCCTCAGTTTACCACACCTGTAACATGGGACCCACGGTGCTTGCTTCTCCAGTTTCTGATTTGCCCTGACTGGCCAGGAAGCAAGAACACAGGATTCAACTCCGAGGCCCAGACACTTCGTACAGAGTCTTCATTACCTCCCGGGTGCTGAGGTCAGCTTGGGGTGAGAAAGCTCCCTCCGGAAGGAGGCCTCATTCACTCAGGAAAGGCCGTTTCATATATTTCAATCGTCACAATTACGAAAGTGGATCGAGTCCCACTGATGTGCAGGAAACTATAGGACGATCTCACTTAACATTGCCTGGTCACATTGTAAGAATGTCCTAGAAGCAGGGCTAGTGTCGGACACCTGCAATCTTAACATTCTGGGAAACTGAGGCGGGAGGATGATCACAAGTTCCAGACCATCCTGGACAACCTAGTGAAGACTGTATCAAAAATTTTTTAAAAAAGGGCTGGGGATGTAGCTCAGTGCGATGTCCTTGGGTTGAAACCCCCTCCCAAAAAAGAGAGAATGTTTTGGGATGCTCATTAATACAGCTTCCGGCCTCAAGCCCCCTCTGGCAGGATGCAAATAAATGCCACCCAGAGAAGCCTGGGAATCTGCAAGTGGGGATCCCACTCCCGGCTGAGTCTCACACAAGACGGACTTAGGACTTGCTGTCGGGATGGACAAGGTCTGGGTCCCCTCCTGGTAGGACCTCTGCCTGGCAGTCTCAGGTCTGGACCTGTGTCCCCACCCATGCAAGAGAGGTGACAATCACAGGTGTCCTCTCCAGAGACCAGCATGAGGGTGACATGCTTGCACAGCCACAGCACCATGGCCCAGGGGCCCGGGGCACCCAAAGACTAGAAACACATGGCACTTGGTGCCCGCAGGAGCAGCTGGCTGGGCCACAGCACTGCTGCTTAGAAACACAGGGGCTCTAGTGCCTTTGCTGTATCAGGGAGTGATTTAAGCATGACACACACTTGCCATCTGCTGATGTACAAATTTGTCCACATGACACATCAGATGTGTACAGAAAGCCACACTGCTACCTGGGGCTTGATGGTGCTATATGGGTACACACACACACACACACACACACACACAAGTGCACATGCGCTCAAGCCTCCATCCATTACCTTGGGGTCCAGAGCCACACGTGTCCCATCCACATCAAACATCACAGTCGTGAGCTGACCTGTGTCCCCCCGACAGATCTAGATGTTGAATCCCACTGCGCTAAATGGTGTCACAGAGGAGGAAATCTGGACATGCAGAAACCAGATGGCCACCAGATGGCCACATAAAGAGGCAGCGAGGGGGTGGCCATCTCCATGCCACAGAGAGAGTTGGGCCTTGGAGGAAACCAGCCTTGCCTCACCTTGATCCCAGACTCCAGCCTGTAGGAAGGTGATGCAGTTCTTTTTTGTTGCTTACGCCCCAGAGCTCTGTTGGGCCAGGCTCTCGCACTCATCCTCTTCCTGGCTGTTTTCCCATCAGCCTCCTCCTCCTGCCTCGCTGGTCGGCAGCTGCACCCCTTTCCAGGCCTGCCCACTTCTCCAAGCAAACTTCCGGCTCCTCTCCAGGTCAAGTGCCCTTCTCTATATCTGAACTGCTTAGACGGTGCTATTTTTACATTAGGTTCTCTCTCTCTTTTAAATTGTGTTGCTGATGAAGTTTTTGAGTCCTATGCCCCAGCTCTATTTTCCCTTATTTCTTTAATCTTGACTCTTTTAATCCCATCCAGCAGCCATATTCTTGCATCATTTTACAAATGCAGAAACAGAGGCACAGAGAGGTTAGGGAACTTGGCTGCAGTCCCACAGCTAGGAGAGGGCAGACCTGTAATTTAAGCTGTGTACCCACCGGGATACAAGATGGCTATAGGGTAGCTATAGGGGAAATGATGCCCACATATGTTCCTCCCCAGGAGCACCCTGTGGCGAGTTCTGAATCCCTGCCACCCACTCCCGGCATCACTGTGAACCCAATTCTATTCTAGAGGGAGCAAAGCAACCAGGTTTCAAAAATGCTTCACAGGATGGACTCTCCTTGTCTTGGAAATGGCAAGCAGCGGCTCTGTGACTCAATGGACAACTGTAGCGCTTAGCCCTTAGCAACACTCAGCACCTCTCTGTGAACCCCCGTGGCACCCTGCACCCCCACTTGGTGCTGGTCCAGGATGGGGCTCACCACGTGCTTGGCTGAGGACCCCCCATCACTGCTCTGCATGTCCGTTCACCACAGAGCTATGCAGGACAATGGAAACCACCAGAAAGCAGACCAGGTGGCTCCTGGCCTGAGGTCCCTTAATCTATTCATCTAGAAATCAAGCTGAACAATGACACACAGAACACACAGCAATCACAGGCCCCGGCCCACACCTGGCAGGGAAGCAGATGTGGGGACACTGGGGACCGTGAGGAGAGGGCTCGTGGACCAACTGGAGACGGTATCTGCAGGTGGCGGGAGGCAGTGGGGTGCCCACAGACAGTGGGGGACAGTACTCCCATGACTGCATTCTCCATGGTGAGTGGCAGGAAATGGCTAATGATAACAGGTGCCTCCTTCAGCCAAACCTCCCTGGGACAAGGGTGAGGGATATGGTTCAGGAACAGCTAGGGAAGGAAGGGAACTCAGTGAGAGAGCCTTGAAGGCCACCCTGCAGGTTCCTTTGCACAAACTACAAAATAAGGCCATTAATCATACTTGTATTAGTCAACTTTCCCCTTGCTGGGACCAAATACCCGACATCCACAATTTAAAGGAGGAGAGGTTCAATCTGGCTCATGGTTTCAGGCGATTTAGTCCATGGTGGACTGGCTCCAAGGCAGGAATGTCATGGCGGAAACTAATCCCCTGGGGGGCTCTCAAGCCAACCAAGTTGACAATCCTCCTGAACTGTCACAACGCTGCTCCTCTGAGGAAGCAACTGCTGAATATTTGTTCTAGATGAGGAATGACTGTTATTGCTTTGGTTTATTCTCCTCTCTCCACTTGGAAGAACAGATCCTGTGTCATTCTCTTGGCAGCGAAGACCACCAACTTTGATGAAAGAATCTCTTCTCTGACACGGACCCAACAGGTACAACGTGAAATATTCTGTTCAGAGAATAATTATCTGCTAAGTGCTTAAGATTTTGAACTGGACCTCATTAATTCAAACTAATCCTCTCTTTCCAATAACTTTTCAATCCTTAAGGGCTGGGGTGGGGGGAGAAGGGAGCTGATGTTTCTGGAGCCAGTGTTCTGTTAAAGTGCTCAAGAGCATCATCCTAGGTCTCACAGTGCCCTGTGTTCAGACTCCCTTTCTTGGAGACTGCCCGCCTGCTCCCTGTCCTGGTCTCGAGGCTCCCAGGGGTGCTGCACCGCCATGTTCTATTACAACTCCACATTCTAAGCCACAACCCAGCCCTCTCAGTCATACAGAACCCAGGACCAGGGAATTCTGAACTCAGGAGTCTCTCCTGTGAGTGAAGACACGAGATTCGAACCAGGGGCTACTTCAAGAGAAAACCCACCTGCAGAATGAGAGAGACTTAGATGCGAGAGGAGAGAAAGAGGTGGCAATGCTCAAGTCCCCGGTGTCCCTTCTCCTGGGGTGTAGTCACCCTGCCTGGCCAGTGGCTGGCTCTGTAACTCTCCCTGGAAGTCCATGGGCAGATGCAGTCCCCTCCAGGGAGTTCTAGTTCTGTCACTTGCCACCAAGGGTCCTAATACGGAGACATTACTGTCCCTCCATCTCACCAGAGAAAAAATGAGGCCTGAGGCAAATGCTCAAGGCCAAGTGCTAGAAAGCCTCAGGGCTAGAATTTGACCCCCAAATCTCTCTCTCTCCTCAGCACCTCCCTTTGCGTACATGTCATAGAATCAACAGTGTCCCCAGCACTAGTGGGCCTGCTGACTGGAACAGGAAGCTTTCCTGCAGGCAAGGACACAAGGTTACCTACAGGAAGGGAAGGCCCTGCTCTAGCCCCTCCTTTCTCACAAGTCCCTTCCGCCCCAACCACCCAGATACAGCCCCTCAGATATGGCTGCGGGGGTGGGCTCTGGGACCGAGGCACCCTCAGGAGCACTCAGAGGACGACACGTCTCCACGCCAAGGACAGTGGCTGAGACAGCACTGTCCCTCACAGCTCTCCGCAGGAACCAGCCTGCAGATGCCCTGGGCTCAGACCTCAGCCGCCAGTGCCCTGGGAGGATAAACGTCTGCTGTTGAAACCAGCGGTCTAGGGCATTCTGTTCCGGTAGCCCTAATAACCCTAATAACTCTTCTCCCGCATAGGATTTCTAGAGCAACACCCGCACCGGGTGCTGGCGATGCAGATGAACCAGAAATGAGGCCCACGAGGCCAAGGCCCATGAGCTGCCCTGTAATCACTGGTAGGGAACACACGCATCCCATGCCTCAATTTTCTATGGCTCTGTGCATGTCCATAATAAGCACACAAGCAGCACAGTGTTGATTCTGGAGTTGTAAATGAAGTAGGGACCCAGGAATTAGAAGAGTCCACTGTGATCGGCAGCTTCCCCTCTCAGTCCGCAAAGTCTGAGAGCCTCAGGGGACCCAGGCCTGGCCGTGGGACCCAACCGAGCACACGAGCACTGTCAGGCCGGGCGGCTCTTCCAACCCTGTCTGCTAAGCTGCCCCAGGCATTTGGCTCCTTTCATGCGCCACGAGGGCTGCACAGGGCAGGTCACACAGGAGCCCACAGCTGTCCCACCTGCAGCAGGAACCTGGGAGCCACTGTCAGCTTTGTGCTGCCCCGGCCTCCACATGTCCATCAGCCCCACTCTGAGAAGGAATGGACCCGACCCTGACAGCCCGGCTCTGGGTTCGGGAGAGCCGGCATCAAAGGCCGGATGACAGGCGCTGGGGCCGGGCCAGAGTCCGCACCACGCCTGTGCTCCCCAAGGCTCCACTGTCTCGGCAAATCAATCTGCGCTCTCCATGCGGCTCCCACAGCATGTGTGCAGCCAGCAACCGAATGTCATCACCTGCTCAAAAGCATTAAAGCCATCCTCAGTGCGGGGCTCGGGAGACGCTCTTACGTCCGTGCTTTCTCAGATCCCAGTGCCCTGCCCTGTGGTTAACCCAGTTACCCGCCTGGCTACTGAAAACCTAACTTTTCCCCCCAGCTGTTCTGCTCAACAGAAGACCAACCGTACCTCTCTCCACAAAAGGCAGACAGAAAAAACACATTTCCAGGGACCAGAGGACAGCGCAGCAAGTGATGACCTGGAAAGAAATCTAGAACAAGCACGTCGGCCGGGAGAGACCCACTTGGCATTTATTAAATGCTAATAAAAATAGATGCCACTTCTCAAAGACCTGTTATGTGCCCGGCAGGCACAGCACTCAGGGCTTTTGAGACAGTCCTGTATCCAAGCTCAGTAAGCCAAGGGCAGGTGAACTCTGTCCCCCGTTTTCTGAGTGTGTATGCCAGACTTAAGGAGTCAGATAATGCACCCACGGTCACACAGCTGGTCCTCCTGGATGTGGAAGCAAACCCGAGGCTGGGCCTCAGAGTCCAACTTGTAACCACTGTGCACTGACCACAACTGCTGGGCTCGGCCTGTGGCACCCACCCTACTGCCCAGTGGACATGCAGCTCGCTGAGGCTGAGCATCTTGCAGGCCTGAGTGACCCAGACGAATGAGAGTGCAGAGGTGGCCACATCCATTGAGAAAAAGGGCTGAGCAAAGCAGCAGCGTCTGCCCTTCACCGAAACCAGAGTTTCACGGAGGAAGCCCTCGGATGGACTTGGAACAACTGGCTGCGTGTGTGCAGCGTGACTCTGGCTCCACAGTGCCCGGAGCAGCTGTGAGAAGCGGCGTGGGGCTGCTGAGGGAGGCCTGGGGCGCGTCCTGTGAGCTGTGCCTCAGTTCCCAGGACGTAGGGCAAGAGCGGCACCTGCTCCGAGGGGCCATGTGAGCGGCTGCTGAGCGTGTGCTGGAGAAGAGCTGAGACGAGTCCCGCACAGCCAGTGCCACTGAGTGTGGGAGGCCGGGGTCACGGTCACCAGCACCATCCCAGATCGAACGCCCCATTCCCAGCACAGTCTCCCTCGCGCCTGTGCTTTTTTTTTTTTTTTTGTGGGTACCGGGGGGACGACCTCAGGACCTCGCGCGCCAGCAGGCACCCGTGCCTCTGAGCGATATCACCGGCCCCTTTTTCGTATGTGGGTTCCGGGAGTCGAACTCGGGCCTTCGCGCTTGCAAGGCAGGCGCTTAAGCCGCTGAGCCGTCTCACCGGCCCTCGCGCCTGTGCTTTACGACGACGAATCCTCATGCAGGCCCGCGACCTTGGGGACCAGACCTAGATGCCACACCCTGCCCATCGCATGGCAGCCGTCCGCCCGAGTCAGTCTCTCACAGCCTCCTGACTTAAGCGTAGGGAGGACCACAGATCCACTATGCGCAGCACAGACAAGGAGCTCAACGAACAGCCTTTTCCCAAGGCCATGGATGCTCACCGAGGTCTCAGCTCCAACCCTGGAAACCGTGGCAGCAAAGGTTCACATCCAGCATCCCACCGTCTGTACGCACCTCGAATCAGCTGTCACCACCATGAGCACAATTAGGATAAATGCCAGGGGACGGCTGATTTCAAGTGGCAACCTGACTAGACCATGGCTCCCAGAGATTTGCTCACATGTTATTCCATTTTTTAGGTCAGATTAACATTTAAATCAGTGGACTCTGAGCAAAGCAGGCTGCCTCCCTCCACAGCAGGGGTGGGCCTCACCAAATCAGACAAAGGCCATAAGGTTAAAGGCTGACCTCCGAGCAGAAGGAATTCTGCCACGCTTGGACTGAGCTTTTCTCTGCTTACCCACCCCGCAGTTTGGACTCACCTGGCCTCTACAGTTGCACAAGCCAAATCCTTAAAGTAAACCTATGTACACACAGGCTACCGGCTGTCTCCTCCGCCCAGGTAGTGCCTGGGGCACACAGGAGTGCTGCAAGGGGAGGAGAAAGCTCTCACTGTGACCAGACCTTCCGTGGGCGCCGATCTGCCACTGCCACTGCCCGATCATATCAGTTTCTCATCCTCACTTCCTGGTGAGTCATATTCCGAGCAGCTGGTTGGGATCTGCAGGGAACAAGGCATTCTTTTCATCCGCAGACAGAGCTCTGTTGAACATTTACCTTCCACCAGCCGGCAGCAGCCAGAAGGGGAGGCCCAGCCTGTCTGTGACATTCTCCAGCCTGGAGGAAAACGAGTACGCTGCCTTCATGAACCCCAGCCGGCTGTAATCGGATTTTCTCTATAGCAACAGCTCCAGAGCAGTCCTTCGGGCAGCCACAAGCTGCAAGCAGCACCGCCTGGTGCAACTGGATATCATACATGCAGGCCACCGGAGACACCGCCAGGCCACAGGAGAAAGCAGCCCAGCTGGTCTTTCGTTTTAGACCAAGGCCACCGTCCTTGAATGTGGGAATATACAGCCACCTCCCCTAGGGAGGACTGGTAACTTACAGAAAGGTGGTCAGGCAGCCTGGCCCACGTCACAACTGGAAGGAGGCCTTCACCCCAAACCATGACTTGTGACAAAGATCATGGTGTTTTGTGTTTGTATCTTGCCTTTGTGACCACACTGGATAAAGAAGTAACCCACAGGCTCCGCCAACCAGCATGGCCAGGCTCCCTCCTGCATGGCCAAGACCTGACATCTGTGTCTGGCCAACCTAGCTGCCTGCATCCCCCTGCTCTGGCCTCTGGGTAGGATCACGTGACGGCATGCTGGCCAAGGGAAGGGATGTGTGTGTCACTTCTAGCCAGGCCCACCTGCCCTTCCCCCACCCACCCACCTCAATGTCCTGGCCGCAGGAGGTCAGCGTGGGTCTCTGTGTAAGAACTTAACCTCTACTATGTCACACCGCTGGGACTCAGAAACTCACCTGCTAGAGCAGCCAGCATCCCCTCGACATGCCTCTGTCTATGAATAAAACAGAATCCAAAGAGGAAGAATAACTTGGCCAGGAAGAGGAAAACCATGCCCAAGACTTGAGCATGACAGAGACTCTGCCTCCACCGTGGACCATCTCCCCTTACCACTCCGTTTCGTGGGTCATTCAATTTGATAATTTGCTTCCCCTTATCTCGGCCAAGTGCCTCACTCTGAGATATAATTCACACAGCGGATAATATGCCCATACTGCTCAGTGGTTTCTAGCAATATAACCGCCACCACAATGTAAACTAAAACACTACCATCAAGAAGAAATGCTATATACATTCGCTGTCCTTCCCCACTCCCGGCCTCCCTTTCTCCAGCCCCAGGCCAACCCTAACCTACTTCCTGCGTCTGGAGATTTGAGACATTTCCTATCAATGGAATCATATAACATGTGGCCTTTTGTGACTGACTTCCCTCACTTAGCAAAATGTTGTCGAAGGTCATTGATGTTGTAGCGTGTGTCGAGGGCTACAAAAGGACTTCGCTGCCTTTTATTACTGAGTAATACTCCGGCGTGGATCTACCACAGTTATTCATTCATTGGCTGACGGACATTAGGTTTTTTCCACATCGGAGGTATTTTGAATAATTCTGCTATGGCACTGTGAATGTCTTGTGTACTCCGTGTGTGTGTGTGTGTGTGTTTTCATTTCTCTTGTGATACACCTAGGAGTGGAATTTCCGGGTTGCCTGGCAATTGTATGTTTGAACTGTCAGACTGTTTTGTGTTTCCTCCAGCAGTGTATTAAGGTTTTTATGTCCCCAAGCCCTTGTCAACTCTTATAACTACCTGGCTTTTTATTTTAGTCCTCCCAGTGGGTATGAAGTCATTTCCCTACTGACTCATAATGGTGACCATCTTACCAAAAGCATGCTTGTGGCCCATCTCTGTACCTTGTATGGAGAAATGTCTACTCAAATCCTTGTCTACTCAAATTCTTAAACTGGCTGTTTAAAAAATTATTATTGCGTTGCAAGATTCTTTATAAATTCTGGATGCAAGTCCCTCATTAGACTCATGACTTGCAAGTATGTCCTCCCATTTGTGTCTTTTCACTTTCTGCATGGTGTCCTTTGAAGCACAACAGTTTTTAATTTTGGTGAAGCCTGGTTTAGTTTTATAAATTACTTGTAGAGAACTAAATTATTCTGAACAATTTGGACCCAAAATAGCAGCCACGCTGTCTCCACCTGACTGCAGACAACGCATTCCTAAGAGGCCTGAAGATGATACCTAAGGCCCTGGGTTCCTCTCTCCCCTTGCATCATTTCAGAAAGATTTTCTGCTGGTGAACTGAGTTGGTCTAAAGATGCCAGTGCTGTCCATGCAGTGGGGTACCACGCAGCCACTGAGCTGACAATGCCGATCTACCCGATGGTATGTTTAAAATAAAGTAAATGTGTCAAGGCAGCAGAAAGTATAGCTGATCTTTCAAAATTTCTCCCATTTGAGGAATAATTTAGAACAGTAAAATGTGCAACAGTTAAATGTACAGCTCAAAACATTTTCACTATGTATTGATCACTACCCACCCAGACCAGAGTACAAACATTTGCACCTCCCGGAAGGTTCTCCCTGGCCCACTCTGGTCCAAATCCACCCACCCTGTGAAGGTGTGTGTCTCTTCTGACCTCTATTGCCACGGATCACACCTGCCTGTTTTTGGACTTCATATAAGCGGACTCAGAGTGTGCGGTCCTTTGTTAGTGCTTTTTCCATCCCATGAATGTTTCCAAGAGCCACTGATATTATGTGTACCAAGAGCCTGATCTTCCGATTGCTATTGCTATGCACTTTCCACGGTGTGACTATTGCCTAACTTATTTACCCTTTTCCCCTGCATTAGAGAAAAAAAATACGCATCAGAATGGAGGAATGTGTGGAATGAAAAAATCTCCAACAGGAATTGTCCCTGGGTAGAGCAGGTTCTCAGATTGCTGGTGGCAAAACAGAGGAAGAGTGGAAAGCTGGGGCGGCTTTGAGGAGGAGACGCTGAGGAGGGGAGCGGGAGGAGGTCCGTGGCTGGGGAGGTGGAGGAGATGGGCAGATGGGCCCTGCATGGAATGGATAAGAAGCCCATCAGAGCAACGCTGGGGCCTCAGGGGGGCCCAGGAACAGAATGGGGGCCCCAGAATGCCTGGAGATGAAATCGGCCATCCTCCCCGCACTCAACTGCTTTCTCCTGAGCACCTACTATGTGCCGGGCCCTGTGCTGGGAGCTGGGACTTTCAGGCATGCAGACAGTGAGCTCACTGGACAGCTGTGACACCTGGGGCAATGTGCAAAACAGGGTTTTGATGACATGGAGTCCTGTTCAGTACCCAGTACACCAGCTGTACGCCCCGGGTTTTTGTTCCTTGCTTCTCAAGTCATCGGGTAGCTGAGTCTGGCTGTGTGCAAGGTGATGTGGACCCTGTCTGCAAGGACCTCCCAGCCCAGGGGAGGACACGGACGCCCAGACTCATTTGGTAGCTGTGAGCTGCTCGTGAGAGCTCCCAAGGACAGCTCCAGGGTGGAGGCAGAGAAATTCTCCCTCATTCATTTCAATGCCATTGTTGAATAACTATTCATATGGTTCACAATTCAAAAAGTAGAACAAAAGGGGGTGCAAGGAAGTCCCCCCATCCCTCTCTCCAGCCACCCGCTTCTGTCCCCAGAAGCGAGCAATGTAGTCACGCTTTCTGTGATTTCTTGAGACCTATTTGTAGACATCTACAAACAAACGCATGTGCATGCCCACCCCTTCCCCGCCAAGGGCCAGTCCTGCAAAAGGTGACGGCAAGAACATTCCAGAAGGAGGAGCCCCAGTTGGAAAGTGGCAGGAGAACTCAGAAGGCTTGGAGGTGGCAGGGAGGTCAGAGTGGATTCTGTCCCTGGAACTGCTCCGAGGAGGCCAGTGGGGAAGTCAATGGGTTCACTACCCTCTCTGCCAGAGGCTGCAGGTCTGGAGTTATCTTCCCTCACCCCAGCCCCAGAGGATCCAGGGGTGGGTGTCAGGCCCTGTGCTCATCAGGGAGGACAACACAGCGTGCGTGTCTCCACAGGCCTCTTACAGCCAGCCCACCACCCGCCAGGGCAGCGCCCACTTCTGAGGCTGGCTCACCCCTCCATCAGTACCACGCCAGGGCCCGGGCATGTCTGGGACCACAGGTGACAACCACAGGCTCATGTGCAGCCCACGCTGCTCACAGCTGCATCTTGGGAATCAACAAGTTTGAGCCTCTTAACCGCCCCGGGGAGGTGGAGAAGGGCGGGAGTCAGGTGTAAAGGGGGGTGTCTGCCTGACCTACGGCTCTAAACATCCTGAGCACAGCCTGAGGCACGCTGAGGTCAACATGGGAACAACAGCCAGAGTTGCAGAAGGCCTCATGACATGGAGTGGAAAGCAGAGGATGAGCTTGGAGGGACCCGGACCCGCTCCCTCCACTGGGCCTGCATCCGCCCTGAACGCGCCCCTCTCCGCACGCTGCGGGCTGCAGTTCTTCAGTTCCCACGTCTTCACGTGTGTTTATGGCCAGGGAGTCTGACTTTTGCATATTCTCAGCTTCATTATTAGGGCTCTGGCTTACTGATCAGCGTCCAGCCATCCCTCATCAGGGTTTTCTGATTCCCACTATGGTAACTTTGCTTTGATTCCTGGCCCTTGTTACCTTTGCACCCCACTTGCTTTCTCCTGGAATGTTTAATGTCAGATCTCTGCACCTCGAGTTCTCTCTCCCTTCTATTTTTTTTCTTTCCATTGCTCTCCCTGGAAATGCTTGGCTTTAATCTTTTCCTCCCATCAGACCCTGTATGCACTAATAACACCTTAGAAACTTCCCAGGGCTACCTGGCCCTGGGGCACCATGAAGCCAGTCAGTATTTTTATCATCAGGCAGCCCAGGCACGGCAGCCTCAGGCCCACACTGGCTGTGGTCATGTGATCTTGCGGCCAGCAGCAGACACACCCCTGGCAAGCTGGCTCCTCCGCCTAGCAGCAGCTGCTGTGTCTCATGTCCTGTTAGGTTCCTGGGCCACTGAATGGGAGAGAAGCATCCCATGGGCCTCTAGGGACTGGCCACTCACAGCAGGCTGCCTCGCAGAATTGTCTCTCAACAAGCCCCATGCAAGCCGGGTGTGGCAGTGCTCACCTGTAATCGCAGCACTTGGGGAGGCTGAGGCAGGAGAATCGCTGAAGGTAAGGCCAGCATGGGCTACATAGTGAATTCAAGGCCAGCCTGAACTGCATAGCAAGACCCTGTCTCAAAAACAAAATAAAATGGCCTGTGCCGCTTCCTGGAGGGAGGTCCCGGAGGTCCTGGCCCCTTCCTCCAGACTATCACTCACTCATTCAACATGTTTGTTTTTTTGAGACAGGATCTCGCTATGTAGCCCAGGCTGGCCTTGAACCTGTGGCAATCCTTCTGCCCCAGCCTCCCAAGTGCTGGGATTACAGGCACGTGCAACCGTGCCCGGCTCATTCAATATTTGTGAGCCCGGCAATGTACTAGCCCATGGCCCAGGCCCGGGGGACACAGCAAAGATGAGTCTCCTGCAGATGACGCTGACAGAAGCCTGGTATGGAGAGTCCAGAAGCCAACAGGCTACAAATAGAAGAAAGGCTGTGACCTGGGGTCGGCGCTAAGAAAACCACAAGACTGGAAATGGGGGGAGGCAGGAGTGGGAGGGGCGGGCGGGCATTCTTCACCTGGGATGCTGCTGTCTCCGGGGACATCTGGCAATTCCTGGACACTTTTTTGGCTGTTACAAGTAGAGGGACCGGTTAGGTGGGCTACTGAACCTCCACAGTGCCCAGGACACACACTGCAGAGAATTATCACGACCGAAGAGCCACAGTGCTGGGGCTGAGAAGCCCCGAGCCAAACAGAGAGGCCAGGGACAGTCTTCTCATCAGCATTCAAGTCCGACCCAGGGAAGCCAGGGTGGCAGATCGGTCGGGTCACGCGTGGTGGCAAACGCAGACTCTGACAGGCGTGCGCACACAGACCGGCACCTACTCACGACGGTCCAACACATGGTTTCTGAACTTCAAATTCCACAGAAATCGTACTCCAGACCCGCAATTTGGATCTTTTCCCAGGCTAGCAAGGTCCCTCGATGCTGAACAGCGGGCTTCCAGGCAGCCCGTGTTCACGTGGGGAGGAGGCCGGCTCTGCTGTGTGCTGTGTTGCTGAGCTGTGACGTGCGGCACGTGGGGTGCAGTGAATGCATTTTCCACTTAGGACAGTCACCACTTACTTCCACAAGTGGAGCAACGTCTGTGGGTCTCTTCCGAGAGACTCACATCTACACCCGTCTAGCTCGGTACCGTCAACACTGCAGGATGCTCGAGACACAGGGACACCGACACAGGATAGGCAGGCACTCGCCGCGCCAAGTGGAAGGACAGAAGCCGAGGCCGGTGCAGTGGGGACAGGCGCCCAACCTGCCTAAGCTCCAGAAGAATTCCCAAACCTCCCCCTGAAAGTGCCTCTGTGGACGGTGGAGACCAAGCCACCAACACCCCGACTTGATCGGTCAACAGTAAAACCCAAAGCCGCTCACAAGACAAGTGCAGAAACTGGAACCCTGGTGGTGTCTGATGATACTGAAGGATGTGTGCTGGGTTTTCCAGGCATACCCCCGTAACTGATAAGTCTGCAACTACGTTTAAAAAGTGTTTTGTGCAGGGGCTGAAGCTCAACGGTATAGCGCTTGCCTAGCATGTATGAGACCCTGGGTTTCCTCCCCAGTACCGCCAAAAAAGGGGAAAAAACCATTTCCCTTTCAGAATTTCCATGCCAAATATTTGTGGATGTAAAATGATGTAATGTCTGGAATTCACTATAAAACAGTAAGTCCTAGGCAGAGAGTTGGGAGAATGGAGGGGAGAGATGTAAAATCCACAAAATGGAACATTACTTAGCCGTAAAGGGGATCAGGTACTGACCTTGAAACTATTCTGCTAAAGAGATGTCAGCTGCCAAAGGTCACCATTACCTGGTTGCATTTAATGAAATACCAGGAACAACTTAATCCACAGGGACAGGAAACAGATTAGTGTTTCCCAGGGGCTGCGGGGTGGGAGTGAAAGCTAAATGTGCACAGAGGCTTCTTGGGGTGATGAAAATATTCTGAAACTGGACAGAGGCGGTGGCCGCACATGATGAATGTCCCAAATGCTAAGCTTTAAAATGGTTAACTTACAAACTTCAGCTCAGTTAAATGTGTTTTCCTCCAAACTAAAAATGTCACTTTTTCAAATGAAATGAGTGTGAATGAAACACAGGAAGACCGTGAGTCTGCAGGGAAGAGCCCCCTTCAGCGGGAGAGAGAACGGCACGGACCCAGGCCTGAGAGACAGCGCAAGTGTCTCGTCGGCAGCCAGGCAGGGATCTTTAGGGCCCACCTGTACTCGTCGTGAGGGTCCACCCTGCTCGGCGGACAGGCGCTCACTGTGAAAAGCGAGGATCTGGGGACAGAACGAGCAACTAAGAAAAAGAGACTGAGTGGCCATGGCCAAGCCACTTCCCTGGCCAGGTTTGCCCCCCAGGGCCCCATGGCCATTGTGAGAACCCAGCCGTGCCCAGGGCCCTGGTGCCTGCCCTCCTGAACCTCCTTCTGCAGTGAAATCCTACAGACTCCAGCGTGCACCACTGCGTCCTCCCTGCTGGTGCTGAGCTCAGCGGTGGAGTGCGTACCTAGCAAGTTGGAAGACCCGGGTTCCATCCCAGCACTGTTAAAAAAAACAAAAACAATTCTCTCCAGCCTTCTGTACTTAGGAAGTGTCCCCATCACCTGCTGGCCCAGCTCCATGGGCAGCCTCCACAGAAGCCAGGTGCCCGGCATGACCCGAGAGCCATGCGTGCGGGGCCTGCCTCAACCCGCCCACCCTCCTCGGCAGGGCAGAGCCCCAGGCCTCTCTGGGAGCCACACACTGTCAGCAAACAGCAGCTGGATCCAGGTTTGTCACTGACGCAGAGACCTTGAGAGCGCCCCTTCCCTGCAGTGCAGCGGCTGTCAACCTTGAGTGCCTGTTGGGAGTCCTGGGGAGGCCGCTGGCACTCAGCTTGCTGAGACTGCACCCAGGTTTCTGATGCAGGGGCTGGGGTTGGGGCCTGAGAATCTGCATGCCTGACAAGGTCCCTAAAGCTCAGACAACACTGGAGTGCCCAGAAGAGAAAGCCCACGATCCTGCAGCTCAGGACTTACACCCAAGGCCACCAGCCTGTCCCCTGTGCTCCAGGGTTTCTGCAGGACAGAGGCTCCTGGCTAGCTCCCTACATTGTCCCCTCCACCCTCTTGGTCAACCACAGTGACTGCACAACGTAATCCCCGCTGCACACTGAAGCCTCACCTACCAGTCTGCAAAGTGCTTCCTGTCCAGTAGTTTGTGGGACCTAAGGTGAGTTTCCTGCCCATTTTGCAGAAGGGAAAACGGAGTCGGGATGGTCAAGGGACTTGGCTATGACCTCACAACCATGGAACGCTACGGCCTGGACGGGACCAGGGCCTTCTGCACCACCACCTCCGCCTCATCCACTCGCGTCTCCCGACACCTGCATCAGAAGGCAGGGACCAGCTCACTCCAGGCCCCGCTTTCAGAGCCTAAGACAGCATCTAAGGAAGTTTCAGGATCACAGGAGGCAGGAAGGCTGAAAGCGGAGGAACTGGCAGAGAACGGGCAGAGGGAAGAGCAGACGAAACGGCACTGAGACAGGACAGTGACACGGTGAGCAGCTGAGCTGGGAGCCAGGCTTGGGTTTTGCTTAGTGAGAGTGGGCAAGGCAGCGGGTTGGCAGGTCTGGTGCCTGGGGCACATGAGGAAGCTGAGCTCACCCCAGTGTGTGGCTGGCAGGAGCGTAAAGTGGTACTGGTCAGATAAAGGCTGCTCAGCGTCCATACAACAAGCCATGCTGAACTTCTGGTTCAGCAACTCTAGCCCTGAGTATGAACCAAAAGAAACAATTGCTATGCCTGCCAAAGGAGGTGCCCAAGCACTTTTTATCCGAGACAAGGTCTCAAGGTTGCCCAGGCTGGTCTTGAACTTGTGGGCTCAAGTGAACCTCCTGCCTCAGCCTCCCAAGTAGCTGGGACTACAGGTGTGGACCATGGCATCCAGCTCTGAGCATATTCTTAACTGCACTACTCATAATAGCCCCAAACTGGAAATAATCCATTGCCCATCTACAAGAAGACAGATAGCTCGTGGTGGTATAGTCACACAGAGGAATATTACACAGTAGTGAAAAATAACAAATCCCCCAACTGAGTGCATCTCACAGATATACTGTACAACAAAAGAAGCCAAGACACAAAAGAACCCACAGTGCATAATTCCATTCAAACCAAGTTCCAGATCAACCCACGCTGACCACAGCTGTAAGATCACCCTCTGAATGGACCTGGGTGGTGGTTACATGGCTGTATGCACATATCCACATGGACTGAACCATGTGCTTAAGGTCGGGCACACTTCCCTGTCAGTGCACAGTGCTCAGTAAAACCCCTGGGGCTACCTCCTGGGACTACTGCGCCTACTGGATGTGTATGACACCTGAATTTTCCCAATGCTAAAAACAGAAGTCTGGGGTTCAGAGAGAAGGCAGCAAGTGCCACTCAAGGTTTCATGCCAGGGAAGGCGGCAATCGGGCAATGCAGAAGCAACCCCTGCTCTTCCCAGGCCAGCCCCCAGCCCCACCCCAATGCTGCCTGCTTTCTCCTCACCCCAGGGCTCTGGGCTGCCACTTCCTGTGGAGACCACCCCTGTGCAGTCCCCGCCAGGCCAAAGCCCAGCTGCTGCCTCGGCCCATGGAGTTCATGCCCACGCTGCATGATAGCATCCTAGTGCACAACACCCACAGGACGCAGGGTCGCAGGTGCAGGGACACAGAATAAAATGCGATCCTTGCGCAGTCACAGGATAACTTTCTCACCCTCAGGGATGTCTTTCAGGAGTAGATCTTCAAAACAACGCAACCTTCAGAGACGGAAAGCTCTTTACTCCTTGCATTCCAGATAAATGGCCTCCCCTCAGGGCTGCTTGTCCTCTGTTCCTGTTGGGGGTCGAAGGTTCTGGGGCGCATTAGATCACAGTGCTCAGCCCCCTCAATGGTGCCACAGATCAGCCAGGGCACAGGGGCTCTGAGTTGGTGGTGCTTTGTGAGCCCATTGCATTCTGCAGCGCCCCCAATGTCCAGACCCTAATGCCAGGAATCTGTGAATGTCACTTTCACACAGCCCAAGAGACTCTGCTGATGCAACTACACCAAGGATCTTGAGATGCATGGAATCAATGTCATCACAGGACTGCGAGGTCTGCCCCAGAGGGCAGGACAGAAGTAGGCCGTGGATGGGCCATGGAGGAAGGGGCCGTTGCCGAGGCATAGACACAGCCTCTGCGAGCTACAGAAGGTGGGAAGAGACTGTCCTCCAGCCTCCGGGAGGAGCCAGCACAGCCGGGCAGTTGCACTGGGTTCCTGCTCCGGAGCTGTGAGCTAACACACCATGGTGACCTGCTGCCATGGCTGCAGGGAGCCTGGCCCCTCTGCCAAGGCTGTGAGCTGTGAGCATCAAATCCAGGCTCCCCACCTGCCCTAGGGTGCTGGCACCAAGGGCAGGCGGCTCAGTGGCTGTGTGGGTGTCACATGGAGACCTGGTTGGCGGGATGCAGACACCAGCTGCTGACTGTGATCATCATTTACACCCCTCCTGGGCTCTTGCTAGGCTCCAACCTGGCCAAGCTCTTCTATCCAAATCTTACTTTCTTTTAAAGAACAACTTAAAAAGGAATCACCTTGCGAAAGGCTTTAGCAGGCCAAGGTTGAACAGAGGCGGTGGCTGTGTCCATGGTTACCGATGACAACACTGCACAGGCGTGAGGCTTCCTGTCTGGGGCTTGGCTTGCCATCCAGGAAACTACCTGTTGTGGGCTTCTGTTCATGGAAGCCGAGCCGAACACCCCGATTCTCCACCCCCGGGATCCTCATCGAGACGGCTGCCGGCTTTCTGAGCCTAATAATGGGCCCTGCACGCAGCCTCTGCCAAAAAGGGAAGAAGCCAGACCCCGTGTCCTCATTGCCAGAGAAGCCGCCTCCATCCCCAGAGCTCCTGCTGCAGGTGTGGCTGGGGATTAGCACTGCTGCAAATATACACCAGCGGGGCTAGATGCCCGGCAAAGCTGGCAACCTGGCCCCCAGCCAGAGATCCAGAAATGAATTCCCATCGCGCATGACCCAGAATCTGCATCCAGGGACGGATCCTAAGAGAGCGCCAGAAATGTGCCGAGAAGCAATGTGCTTCCGGGAGGGCGAGGACGGCAGGTGGGACCACGAAGGATGGGAAGCCGGATATGACCTGCGTGGCCCTCAGAGGTCAGAGCCATCACAGGGAGAGAAGGTTCCCTCCCGCAGCCATGACAATGATGCACACACCACAGTGGAAACTGGGGCGACCCTGGGGTCTTAATGCACTGTGAGAAAAGTGGGATCCAAATGACACACACGACCCACTGACACTGCTAAAGCCGAGGTCTAGGACAAGCACCTATTGCACGCTTACTGTGTTCCCGGCACCGGGCCCAGGCTTGACAGGCGCGCACACACACACGTGACCTAGCTGAGCCTCACTGCAAACCTGGGGGCAGGGCCTGACCTCAGGCCCATTCCACAGACGAGGCGACTGAGGCCCACGAGAGCTAGGCCGTAGTCTCGAGGTCACCCGGCTGCTCGGTGTCACGTAACTACCAGCCCTTAGCACCATCTGCACCAATCCCAGCACAGCTCGATGTATTTCCAGGGAAGAAGCCTGCAAAGAAAGTGCACTCAGAAGATACTGTTCGTCACTTCTGAGCACTGTCATTCGCAATGGTTTTCTTTTCTCCCTTGTTATTTGGTATTTTCCATCTTTTAGACCGTAATCATGTATTACTTTAAAACCAGAAATGATGCTATTTTTAAAGGTCCCCAAAGAGCTCATAACCTCTTGTAGAATGGTTTAAAATAACAGAACCATAGCCAGACTCGGTGGTGCACATCTGCAATCCCAGCACTCAAGAGGCTGAGGCAGGAGGAGTGTCGTGAGTTCGAGGCCAGCCTGGGCTACAGAGTGAGTTCAAAGCCAGGCTGAACTACATAGTGAGACCCTGTCTCCAAAAATCCAGCAAACCGAACAAAAAACAGCAACACAAAACCACACCCATGATGGGGTTCTGCCTAGGATCCCCACCACCCCTGCACCCTGGTCAAAGCCCGCTGTCGTCCGTGTTGATCTCCCCATCTCCCGATGCCTTGCTGTAAATAGCTTAGGGCTGAGAACAGCTCGCCCCTCACACACTCTGGGGGCACAGGGTCCCCTGACCTCACCTGCTCTGGGACCCCAGGCTGGCAGGGGGAAAGCTGGAGTTCACACATTTGTGCCCCAAGAAAAACACCAGCTCTCCCGGGAGCCAGGGTTTACGGGGCACTGGGGAGGAATCTGCCTGGCTCGGGATGGCGACAGAAAGCTCCGTGCGGGCTACAGACACCAGGGGCAGGCATGGGCTGAGGCTGGGCCATCAAGGACTCAGCAGGCTGCAGACGTGGCCCTATAGTGGCGACAGGGCAGCAGGACAGAGGAGCAGGCGACAGAGCAGGGTGCGCTGTGCACATCACCTGTCAAGGAATAGTGGAAGTGTATTTGGGAGATGGTTAGAAAAGACATAAAGATCCTTCCTCCCTTCTTCCTCTCCTTCTCCTTCCTTCCAGTTTGCACACACATTCTGAGCGCCCCCCCCCCACACACAATGTCCCTCTGGCCCAGGTGGGTGGGGCCCAGCAGAGGAGTGAGCTGCTCAGGGGGCAGAGGCGCTGGGCACAGGGCCCCTTGGGAGGGAAATTTAATGACAAACCGCAGCAGCCCCGGAGCTCACCTGAGCCGTCCCTGCCAGGCTGGGACACAAAGGGCATCGTTTCAACCCTGCTCTGCATGATGAGGAGAGAGGTGGGAAGGGACAGCTCGGGCCTAGGGAGCAGCCAGTAGGGCCACAGAGGGCTGAGCATGCAGGGCACCTGCTAGCCTGCTCTTCCAAGAAGGGACATTTGGGCGGGGTCTCTGGATTTCTGGGCTGGAAAAGCCTCCAGGCTAAGAAGAGAAACATGAGCTGAGTACCTCTCAGTGAGACCTAGTCTCAACAAACAAACAAAAAAAGCAAAAATTAAGAAGGGAGGAGGGCAGGCAAGGGGGACCCACGGGGGCAGGAGTTGGAGAAATCCGACCTGGGCAAGGTCACGGACTATCAGCAGACAGATGGGCTCCTGGGCAGGGCATCAGCGTGCCAGGGTGCAGGGACTGGGTGTCAGTACGGCGGGTGTCACCACGTCTGGGCTGGCAGGAGGGTGGTGCAGGAGGCGGGGCCCTGGCGCAGCCCGGCCTCAGGGGGCGCCTAGCCTGGCCCATCCTGGGGGGCGGGGAGCTCCCAGGAGGCAGCAGCCAACTCCATTCCCACTCCCAGCTCAGGCCGCGCCCTCCCCAGGCTGCTCAGTGCTGGGCCCAGCTCTCAGATGCCCAGAGACCTCGGTGTCGCACCCTGGAGGTCGGTCTTGCACCCCAGGCTTCGGTCCGGGTCAGCACCTTGCAGATGGGGCCAGTGGAACCTTGCGCCTGCCCACAGCCTGGACCTGTTCCCCGAGTAGTCAGAACGACTGATCGGAGCAGACAGCTAAGTCCCATCCAAGGTGGGAGGTGGCCTTCGGAAGGGAAGGTGGCTTGCCCGGGGCACAGTGCGTGGCTCACGCCCCTGGCCGAGCATCCCTGAGGTTTCCTAGGCAGCATTTCCATGGGGACCTTTGCAAGCAGGTTCCTGCAGAACCAGCATGCCCTGTGTAATGGAAACTATTCGTGACTTCTAAGAAATTCCATTTCTACCCAGGAGGGCAAAATGCAGGCAGGAAATTCTACAGGGATGGATGTGTCTGTGGGTAATGCAGGCCTGGGCTGGACTTCAAAGGACATGCGAGTGCTGTCCCTGCACCAGGGAGAATGAGGGGATAACCCCCCTAACCTTTTGGAGACATGGTCTGACCACGTTGTCTAGGGTATTCTGGAACTTCTGGGCTCAAGAGATCGTCCTGCCTCAGCCTTCTGAGTAGCTGGAACTACAGGTGTGCATCACCATGCCCAGCTTGGAAGCCCATCTTTAAAAGCTTTGATTGTTTTTCTTATTAGTAAAAACTCGACATATTATTTATAGAAAATCAGAAAATACATGCAGGTGGAAAGAAGAAAGCAGCAGACCCCACTTGTCTGCCACACAGCATGTCGTGGTCAGCAGGCCGGGCATGCGGGGGGCTTGTGGACCACCGCACGGCTGTCCCCTCTCCAGGAAGCAGAGAAAAGGCACCAGCAGCAATTCGCTGGTGGTGTTGGGGCTCTGGGGCTCCTACCCAGGCACCAGGGCACAGGGCCTGCAGGGCACAGGACTATGTACCAGTACCCGGGCACAGCGGCCCTGTTCAGAGAGAGAACTGGGGAGCCATGGGCAGGACACATGGGTCCTGGTGTCCAGGGGGCTCCCCAGGGCAGACCCCAGCCACGCACAGGTGCGTGAGATGGCCACAGCCCGCGGTTCCCATGCTTCACAAGCAGATCCATCTGCCAGGGGTCAGGATCCATGTGGGGATGTGGGGTACAGGATGCCAGGAGGCCACGCGCTGTGCACCCCTTGCCCAACGCCTCCCCAGTGCAGTGCTGGCCCTTGGGCTCCCTGACCCACCCTGACCACTCCTAGTGGGTGCCCTGTCCCTGCACAGCGCCACGGGCGATGGGGGTGTCCTTGCTCACCAGCAGTGCAACCTTGGGTGTGACCTTGGGCAAGTCCCTTGTCCCCTGTGCACCACACAGTGGCCATGTGCTCAAAACCCCCGCGACCTTATGTATCTTAACTTCCAAAAGCACCAGAGAGGAAGAAGGGGCTGTGCCCATTTCCCGATGGGAAAACTAGGACCCAAAGAGGCTAGAACCTGGTCCGATGGCCTCACCATAAAAACACTGCTGAACTGGGAACTGCAGAGAAGAACTGCTGCCTCCCCCACCCCAAAGATCCTCTTTCCTCCAAGACACAGAAATTCTTGTTCTTAGATGAGCGCCACAGACTATTTTCCTGTCTCCCCTGCAGTTAGTTTTAACAAAGTTCAGGCCAATCAGATACAAGTAGAAATACCATGAATGTAGCTTCTACTAACAGAGAGCGCGCATTCACCCCTTGACCTTTCTTCATTGTCCCTTCCTCCATCCTGCTGCCTGAAACACTCATGTAATAGCTGGAGCTCTAGCAGCCACCAGGGACCACGAGGTCAAGAGCTATGCCAGGCGATGGCAGTACAAAAGGAGCTGGGTCCCTGCAGATTCTGTGGCACACAGCTGCCACACGACTTTGGGCTGCCACACAGAACTGTGCTTCTGCATACAACACTGTGACTCACAGTCAAACCTTACTGAGACAGATCCAGAGTCACCCAGGGCTGATGCCAGGCCTTGGGCTTCTGAAATGTCCCTCCCCTGAGCAGTGACAAAGAGTGCATTCTCCAGAAGTGGAGAAAGCCAACGGATGCTAGCTGGTGTGCTCCCAGGTGGCTGGGGGCCCCAGAGGGCTGGAGTGACAGCGCGGCCATCAGCGCAGCTCCTGCACACGGGGGGAGTCAGGCTGCTCAGAGCCCGTGCTCCCCGGGCCCTCTCCAGCCGAGGAGGCGCATCCAAGTCCACACCTGCTGCCTCTTCAGTGGGCCGCAGTGCTGTTCTGGAGTTGAGCGTAAGGAGCAGGTCACACGCATGGTGGGCACCAGTAAATCCACATCCTAGTTCTGAGAGACTCAGGACAACTCCCGGGCCCTTGTGGTGGTGAAGTCCCTCGTGCAAAGTCCCAGGAGGACCCGCAGCCTCGCCAACGCATGCTGTCCCCCGACCCAGCATGACCACCTCACCCCCAGGGCCTGTTTCAGCCCCCTGTGGGCTCCCTGGACCTCAGCTCCCACAGGGACCCACGCAGACACAACGGGGAATGAAAGCCGACTTGCGGGCCACCCAACCCTGAGCTCGGCCTGCTGGACCTGGGAGGAGGTGAGGCTGGGAGGTGAGGTGTCCTGGGCAGCTTCCTCTGTGCCCCACTGGCTCCCAGTCCCTGGCCCAGGCCTCCCCTCTCCTCCCTCCTGGACGGCCAGCAGAGCCAGGACCGCTGAGGACAGGGAGTACAGCTCTGACCTCGTCCAAGCTGCTGACCCAGAGGCCACAGCTGGGCGGGTCCCCGAGAGCCAGCTCGGCCCTCTTTCAGGAGGGGAGGTGTCCAGGTACTGTGCAGGGCAGTCCTTTTTCTGGAGTCTCAGTTTCTCCATGTAGAAAATGGAGGAGTCAATAAAAGCACCCCTGTCCCCGGAAAGCCTTGAAATGCACACAGAACCCTTTGCGCAGTTCCTGGCACATGTCACGGCCGCGAAGGGCTCCTCTAGTAGCCTCCTCCTCTGTCTTTGGAGATTGCGCAGCCAGCAGCCAGCAGTCTCAGCTAGGGACCTGCTAGAAATGCAGATTCTTGGGCCTGGCCAGACCTGCTGAGCTGGAACAGCTGGGGTGGGGCCCGGAAACCTCAGGCAATGAGCCCTCCGCCAGATGCCAGTGCTCCTAACGCAGGTGTCCTCATGCTGGGCACCCAATGGGTCATCGAGCTGGACCATTCTCTGCTGGGGGAGAGGGGGCGTCCCCTGTATATTACAGGGTGGTAAGCAGCATCCCTAGCCACAAAAGCATCCTGCAGTTGTGACAGTACCAAGTGTCTCCAGACATTGCCAGATGCCCGCTGTGGGCGGAATCTGCCTAAGTTCACAACCCTGCACAGCAGGGACCCTGAAGTTGGGGGACCCTGCTGTGCAGCACCCACAGAAACCCCTCCCTGCAGCACACAGGGCTCCCACGCTTTGCTACGAAGGGGCTGAGCCAGCACCAGAGCCCAGGCTGTGGGCTCTGAGCCATGTGGCCCTCACCTTCACCACCACCTCCTGCTGAGCCTGTCTGCATCCAGGCTGCAGCATGTCCCCAATTAGACCCCTGCCTCCTTTCCTTGTCTCTGCTCAGCATGGCCACACCTCGCTGGATGGTTCCTGTCCCTAGGAAGCTGACCATGTGAGTGCCCTGGGACTCCTGTCCACCCCAGGCACCCATCCTGCCACCTGCCAAAAAGGTTTGCTTTGGCTCATGGTTTCAGAGGTTTAAGTCCATGGTCTGCGGGCTCCATTGCTTTAGGCCTGTGGAGAGGCAGGAACATCATGGCAGAAGAGTATGGTGGAGGAAGAAAGCTGTTCACCTCATGGCAGCCAGGAAGCAGAGAGAGAGACAGACAGACAGACAGACAGAGACAGAGAGACAGAGACCCAGAGAAGGGACCAGGGGCCAGATCAGGTCCCTAAGGCACACCCCCATGACCTTCTTCCTCAACTGGGCCCCATCTTCTAATTGTCTATTCCTCTCAGAAGCCCGTCAGATGATGGCCCCAACAATGGGTGAATCCATTGATGAGGTCAGAACCCTCATGATCCAACCACTTCCCCAAATTCCCACCTCTGAACACTGCTGTACTGGGAACCAAGCCTTCCACATGCAAGCCCTCTGGGGACCTGTGACACTGAAATCACAAGCTGGTGTGAAACCTTCATCCCAGCCCTGGTTTCTTTAGAAGCCCAGCCTGAGAAAACACCAGCCTGAGGTGGCACAGCTACACAGAGCAGATGGCCAAGGGGGGTGGAGTATGTGCGTCCACCTCATGGCCACCTTGGGACTGGGCTGGCTCAGACCCAAAGGGGCGGCCAAGACCAGATCCTGCAGGGGCCGAACAAGCTGAGGCAGAGTGACAATGATTGACAAGAACTGAGACGCCAAGCCAAGGGTGGAGGAATCCAGGAAGCACCGCCCCGAAGCACGGAGATGGCTCAGTGTGGGGAAGGAGAAAGCCATGATGGGAAAACTATGTGCTCCAGGGGAAGGGATGACAGAAAAGCCATGGCTGGGTGCAGGGTGGTGGCCCAAAAATGCAGTCAGGTGACTTTGGTAACTATATAAAAATAAGCACGGTACTTGGCACAGATGGCTAACCAAGCGGGTAATGCCCTGGGGGTTACACCAGTGTGCACTGCCAGGGCTCCATGTCTATTCATAACAGAGCAGGCACTGGTTTCCCCAGGGTACACAGGACCAAACAGGCCAGGAAGGACATGCGACAGGTCACACGTGAGGCTCTGTATAAGACAGGAGACCGTCCAAATTAAGGGCAGCAGCTTCCCTCCTCCACGTGTCCCTCCCTCCATCCTCCGCCTTTGGTTTGACAGCCATCCCCTCTCACCCGCCAGTGTGGCCACCAGCAACCCCCACGTCCCACAGGGTTTCCAGGCCTGAGGCCATGGGAAGCTCTCATCGAGGGACCCGAGCTGCGTCAGTGGCCACAGAGGAGGACTCGCTATAGCCCGACCCTCTGCACAGAGGTTTCTGATTTCCCTGCTCCAGGTGTGCAATCAAATCAGGCCTCTGCCCACCCTGTGCTGCACGCTCCACCCCTGCTCCCTCCCGGGAAGGACGGACAGCAGCACCTGTCCAACTTGACACCACCAGATGGACCGGGATGGCTCATTTGCCTCTGCAAGGAAAATGCCAAAGACAATTGCTGTGTGCTGCAAGGGTGGGCGTGGTCAGTGGAGAATGCTGCAAAGCCGGATGCGGGGCTTCATCTTCACAACCCAGGGAGGGGCCAGCAGCCACTCCCCACTTCACAGGTGGGGCGCCTGAGACTCAGGTGACATGCTTCACCCAGGGTGGCGGGTGATGCTACAGCAGGTGGGTTTCTTTCCTCTGACAGCGTTGAGGTCAGGCTGCGGTCAAGGGCACGAACCTCGCTGCAGGGTATCTGGGATAAACTTGGGTAAGCAACTCAGGAAGGGGCCCAGAGCTCGACCCACCACACCGGTGAGGAGGAAGAGCAACACGACCACTAAGGTCAAAGAACGAAGCATTGAAAGAGGGTCCTTAGGAGTCACGGCTGCCTCGCCACTCTGAAAGTACTCAAGGAAAACTTGTGCCTGCACTGAACGTGTATAGAATGTTTTTGTCATTATCGCCTAAACAACAAAGCATAACTATTCATGCTGTATTTACATTCAATTGGGTGCTATGCATAATCTCGAGATGATTTAAAGTATCCAGGAAGACAGCATGGATTCTGCGGGAGCACTGCTCATGCTATTTCTTACTTTTAATGTTTGTTTATTAGTACATGTTTCCAGTGCATGATGACTGCATTCCTCGCGAGGACACAACACACCTCAATTCTTTTTACATCCCCTTCCCCGCTCCTCCCTCCCTGCTCCCTCCTTGTCTTGGTCTCCCTCCCAAGCATTAAAAGGCAAAAGATCTCATAAGGGATTTGAGCATCTGAAGATGTGGACATCTGCAAGGGGTCCCAGGACCCATCACTCCCTGATACTGAGAGGCGACTGCCTAGGAAACCCAGTCCTGCTGGCACTGCTGGTCTTGGAGAACTGGCAGGACAATGTGCAAATGAAGGGCGAGGGCTGGCTCCACCCTGACACCCAGGGTTGTGGCAGCTACGTGCGCCCCTCACTCAAAGGGCTCTTTGATACGGAGCTCCAGTGTTGAGGCTCTTGGAAAACCAGTAGCTGATGTCATAGCTGTCCTATGAATTGTGTCCCTTATAACAAGTGCTCTCCAGTTGTGGGAAGAATCCCAGAAAGTGACACAATGACATATGACCTTCAGGTGACTGCAGAAAAATTACAGAATGCAGGTCAGGTGCAGATGCCGCAACTGTCCCTTGTTTTCTGGACATGGCCTGTTTTCAAGCCCAGCTGGCCTTCTCGTTCTTGAGCTAACTTCAGGCAGCAGTACTGTCAGCAGATACTCGCCGTGTGCACTGAGGTTCCAGGCTCTATTCAGGGCACGGGAAATGAACCTGGTCTCTGCTCCAAGGTGAGCAGTCAGCCCCATGGTCCTGTCCGGGTGGGGCGACAACGGTGATGGCAGGCTACTGTATTGGGCTGCCAGTGTCTCAACTGGGTGGTGTCACCCAGGTGGAACGGCTGGGGGAGATTCTGATTGCCACATAACTGGCACCTGTGGGCTCCATCCAGGATGCTGACCCTCCTGCAAGGCTGAATGCCTCACTCCCAGAAGCCCATTCTGCTCCGAGGCCAGCAGTGCCCACCTTACACCCACACAGTGGGCAGCGCTGGCCTCAAGCTGGGAGAAACAGCCGTGCAGGGGAAAATGCGCCTGGAAGGTCACGGTGTTACTAAAGCTCTCCATCCCCGACCCTCTGCCCACCTGCTGGCCTTGCCACTGTGCCAAACACTCCAGCTCATACCTCTGCACCTTGCTGGGCTCCTCCCAGCTCCTCCCTTGCCTGAGGCATCCCTAAAGGTCTCCACTGATCAGTCCCCACCAGACACAAGGTCCTGCTCTGTCACTCCTTCCTGACAGACCGGTCACTCCCCAATCCCTCCCACCTCCAAAGGATTCAAGGCCTCTGACCACACAGCTCACTCAATGTCAGCTACTGCCACAGTCTCCGCGACAAGATGCCTGACTGGGTGGCCAATTCTTTCTCCTCCTTCATTTGAGCCCCTACCAAAATATCAGCCACTATACCAAAAAAAAAATTTCTTTTTTCCTTTAAATAAAGAAAAACATTTGATTCAAAAGGCCCTGACTACAGTAGACGTGCTTAACATTCCTGACTTCACTGAATCCTCTGAGCAGGAAGAACAATACCACTCTCAAACTCACACTGCAGGTGCAGGAGACCAGCACACCATGGACACGCGTGACGGTCAGAAGTCAGCAGCCATGAGGGAAGGAGCTAAACCTAAGTCCAGGCCTGGCTTCAACCCCCTTCTCTTTCTGCAAAGACAGGCAGGCCGTCTTTGCTCAGGTTCTGTTCTTACTGATCTGCTGAGGGCTGCAAAATTAAAAGGCATCGTTTGAGCAGTGCTGGGGTATACCGATTCACTTCTCACGGGATCTCCCCAGCACTCCCCTTCCAAGGAATCTGACCCAACCCCAAATCTAGCAGATCAGATAAGGTTGGCCTGGACATATCTGATAAGAGGTGTGGCCAGGGTAACTTTTTCAACCTGCCAGAAGAAAAGCTTGACTTAAAAGCCTGGCGCAGCCATGTACCACCGGCAGCCTGTAGCTCTGGGCTTGGGCAGGTTTCTGAGGGCAGGCAGCCCCCACCACCAAACAACCAGCTAGCCAGCCAGCAAGCGAGCCTTCCGCAGCCCCCCTCTCCCTAGCTGTCCGAGTGCCATGCAAGACACAGGGCATCGCTGAGAATGGCAGCACCAAGTGCACACCGGCTTGTGACAGTGTGGAGGTAAAATCCCCTTGGGCGAGCTGGGAGCTTTCGGCCCGGAGGGGTGACCCCAGGCCTAAGGAGGACACAGGGTATGTTCACTGGGAGAAACTGCCCTGCTTCTGCGGTGTATCCCCCTCTAGAACTCCTGACACCAGCTGCTGGTGAGCCAAAGTGTGTGGCTGGGAAAACCGCCATCAGATGTGACCAACACTCTGACTTCTCCCTGGAGCCTGGACACAGTGGCAGGCTGCACAAATTCAAAATGGAACAGAGCCAAGAGGCACTGTCAGACTCTGTGTCTTCAAAGCCAGCGTGACTGTGACACTCACCTGCCAGCTTCCTACACGGCCGTTCATTGGAGGGACACTTTTTAGTCCCCAACTCTTAAATATGAGGGGACAACCAAGAACTATGAGACAGTTAAAGAAAGAAATCTCTAACATGAAAGCCCCAGACCAGACAAAGGAGAGATGCAGCTCTGCAGAGAGAGGGAGAAACACACACGTCACCACCCGCGTCACGCCAGCCTGTACCCCTTCACCTCCAGACTGCGTGCAACCTTCGCAGCTCCTAAACAGGCATCAGCGGCATGCCTCCCCTTTCACAGTGAGGAGTGTGAAGAATAAAGACGCTAAACAATGTCCCCAAGCCACAGAGTCAGTAAGTGGCAGGCCTGGGGTTCTGACTCAGTGGCTTGGCTCCTTGCCCTCTACCACTGTGGGGGCTGCTTCTCCAAGCTTGAGCCTGGCCACCGCCACCCACCACTGCCATCAGCGTGGAGAAGACTTCCCTAAGAACCAGAGCTCCCGCAAATTAAAAACGCAACAGATGAAAGTGATAAATTCTTCCAGAAAGCAGAGCAAAAAGCAAAAGGACAGGAAAGAGAAAAGATAAGGAAATTAGAGGACCAGACCAGGAGGACTGATATCAAATCGAAGGAGTTCTGGAAGGTCAGAGGAAAACCAAGAACAACAATTGTAATGGAATAATCCAAGAAAACGTCCCAGAATTGAAGGACATTCTCCAGATGGAAAGATCTCACTAAGCATTCGATGTAAGAAACAAAAAGGGACTAGCAGCAGGGCAGGTCCCCTCGAAGGCTCAGGGCACTGGGGCCAGGGAGGGTCCTGTGAACTCCCAGAGGGAGCGGAGGGGCTGCACAGTTGATGGGGAGTGACCTCATCCTCCTAAGGGCAGCCCTAGACTTGGAGACCTCAGAGCGAGTCCTTCACAACGCTGAAGGAAAATGATTTCCAGCCTTGAACTTGATGCTCAGCTAATGTAGCGGTCAGGATTAGAGGAGAATAAATGCATTTCCCCAGCTTCAAGTTCTTGGAAAATGTACCACCCAGACACTGTGGCTCAGGAAAGATGTGCTCCTGTCTCCAAGGAACAAAGAAGCAGCTGATCGGCCCAGGAGAGAGGAGGAAAACACAAGAAATGGTGACTGACAGATGTGATGGGTTAACTAATGGTCAACTTGGAACACCAAGCTGAACTGAGTCAGCGTGGTGCTGGGTGTGGAGGGCCCGCCTGAGGAGTGTTGCCAACAGCATAAAAGGAGAACTGGAGGGGAAGGTGGTGTGCTGTTGATCCTCCTGGAGAAGCTTGTCGTGCTGGTTTTCGTCTTATGAACTTGGCTGTTCTCATTGTCAGAGGAGCTCGGGTCCTCATTGTCGCTGAGGATGGCTATGGTTCTTTTCAGGGGAGCTCTGGTCCTTACCTTGAGCGTCACTTCCTGGCTCCAGTGCAGATCCCTCGGCCTGCTGGCACAGATCCTTCATCCCGCTGGCACAGACTTTCTAGCTTCCACCACTGACCTTTGGGCCTTCCCAGCGCAGATCTTTGACACAGACTTGCATGAGACATTGTCGTGGGCTCTAGGCCTCCAGCTGGACTTGTGGATGACACTGCCATGGGCCCTAGGTCTTCAGCTGGACTCATGCAGGACACTGCTATGGAATCGAAGCCCTCAGCTGGATTCTTTGGGTTGCTAGTGCATGGACAGATCTCTTGACTCCTCTGCATTTGACTCTTTGGGTGAATATTATAAAATAACCCTATAAATTATGTGTCCTGTATTAAATCTATTCCCTTGCAAACCCTGACTACAACAACAGACCAGGTGACAACTAGGCTCCCAGGGTGGAGGGCAACAAGCCCAGACTGGGGAGGTGGAGAAGCCCAACTTGCTCAAGAGAGGTCTGGGAGAAAGAATTCACGTGGTGCCCCAACATCTAGAATAAGCAGCATTTGAGGATGAATTCATAAGCACATACACCAACAAAAGCCACCCCAAGGAAAATAAAAAGCAGAACAGGAGGGGAAAAGTGACCGTGCTCTACAACATAGCTAAGCTCTGAGTAGCACCGACCTAGTTGTAACAGACAAGCCCAGTTACCAAGCTTACCCAAACCATGATGGAAATACTATATACTGGGAAATGGGATGAGAGAGGAAGGAAGAGTTGAGGTTAAAAGAAGGAAAGAGGAAACCTTACCTTCCATAGCAAGAAACCAAACCATAGTCTAGACCCCTAGACTCAGATGTAGCCAGACACTCATGCTATTTAGAGACAAAGAAGAAAACACCAAAACTAAATCAGCCAGAAGTATCTGCAAGCTACAGCCTCCAGGGAATGGAGCCATCGCTTTTCATACAAACCTGAGATAAAAGGAAGGGGAAGGAGAAACAGACATGGATGAAGTCGCGTGAACTCAATGCATGTTTTAACTACCAAGAAATGTGGGGATTTTTGTCTCTTTTCATCGAAAACTCAACTATCAGGCTCAGTTATTCACAGCCAGACCATACTAAAAAGAGGCTCCTACCCATTTCTGCGAGAGCCCAGGGCCCACACCTGCCTTTGATTCCACATTCATGCATCCAGCAGCTAGGAAGTGAACACACACTGCCCAGTGTCCAGCCCAACGAGTCTTCTGGTCTACACCAGCCCCACCAAGGACAAATCCAAGGGGAGCAGCAAATTCCCGCTGCTTCCCTTCCTCAACCACTCTGCTGGTCCATCGCTGGACTTTGGCGCCTGTGTCCCCCACATGCATCTCACAGCACTTGCCACAGTGCTCCTGAGAACTCGACATAGGCCACCACCAGGGGCAATAGCCTGCTCTCCCATCCAGGCCCTCCACTTTGATTTAGAAGCTTATCAAGTTTTGTTTTGTTTTGTTTTGTTTTAGATCAGAATCAAACTGAAAGGCTGGGCAGGCTGGGCCTCGGGGTCTGCATTTGTACAGTGGGGATATAATACCAACCTCAGAATTAAACGACATGAATTGAACTTAATGACATGATGGAGACGACAATGATTTAGAAACTGCCATCACCATCACACAGCCCAGGACGAGGGCGACAGGACGGTGCCCCATGGCTGCCTACAGTTGCTTCTGCCAGCATTCAAGCCTAATGGGAATTGTGCCTCTTCAGCCTCTTAAAATGGGATCCCTGTCCTCACTCCTCAGATCTGCCTTGGCGATCACCAGTCAGGCAGCATCAGTTGAGAGTTCAGCCTCGATTTTGTGGCACCTGAGTGACTAAAGCAGAACCAGCCCAAGCGCTGGATCTACCGTGATTCAACCCAGGGCCAAGGCGCTGACTTCTTGTCCCACTTCCTTTGTCTGTGTCCACATTTGTCCCTGGAGCTCAAGTCAAGCGCCGTCTTCAGTTGGTCCTTGACCTAGTGCTGGCCAAATCTTCCTCTCCCCCCAGTTCAAGTCCCCCTCAGTCCCCTCTTACTGCCCTGCCCCAACGTCATCTTCCCAGACTCCATTCAGATCTGGTTCTACCACTTCCTCGGTCAGCAGCCTGGCGTTTCGGACAGTCTCACACAGCTTAGTTTTTGGGTACAAATAATAATCTCCACACCTGGGGTCACTGGGAAGACTTGAAAGGGCATCCTACATTGTGGTGGTCCTCTCCCCAGCCCCACAATCCCATCGATGCCTTACAACCTATAGAGACAATTCTTCACTTTGTGGGTTTTCACATAACCTGTGCAGTATATGGTACATTACAAGGATTCTCCAAATATTCTAGAAAACTATCTAGTTGGGCCTTCCCTAAGTCTGCCTGCCAATAAAGTAGGGGGTGTGCTGAAGAATAGGGGGCCTTTTTCAGCTACACTGCCACACACAGTTTCATCCTTCCTGTGGGATTTTACTGAGCATTTGATTACACTGTATCTTTGCTTTATTGAAACAAATAGAAATAGAAACAAAACAAAAGTGTGGTTATCTACCATCCCTGCTGGCTTCATAAACTTACCCGGGAGACCACAGCCGACCAAGAGCAATGTCATTCGTGGGCTTAATCATATGCTCTGCTAAGAAGGGAGAGGGAAGGTAGGGGAAGTGAAGGGGAGCCTAGAAATGCCATATGATGCCATTCAACAAGGCTGCCACGGCGAGGCACGTTAGGGCTTTCTCCTGCTCTCTGGGAACAGAAGTCCCTGGTAACGTGTGCGTCCAGCCGTGGACTCTCAACAGCTGGTGGGGAGGGACCGTCTTTGAACAGTGTCCTCAGGCTGTTCTCATGCTTTTGAAACAGACTCTAATATTTCACATAAAGCACAAGATTTTTCACCCACAACAGCCAGTGCTTTACCTGCTCCCAGACTGATACCATTTCCGGAGCTCATGCATCTCAGAATAGAGATGCTTTTGCATGGCCAGTCTGTGGCAGCCTTGTGACCAGAGGCCACATCTCTGCACCCTCAGCTCGGGCTCGCTGCCACTGCCATGGGTGTCCACTGAAATCACACGGAAACCTTAATGAATGTCCAGGTGTGAAAACATTTCCCAGAGGTGTCTCTTCTAGCAAAAAAGGTGAATGCCTGTATGAGTTTCCTATTGCTGCCATGGCTTAAAACAACACAAACTCTTATCTTACAGCTCCGGAGGTCAGAAATCTGAAATGGGTTTTACACGCTGACATCAAGAATCCACTTCCTGCCTGTTTCCAGCTGCTCCAGGCTGCCTGCATTCCTTGGGTCCTGGCCCCCCGGCAATGCATTCAGTCTGAACTTGAACCATCACCCCTGCGCCCTCTGCCCCTCCTGCCTCCAACAAAGAAACTGTTATTAGCTGGGCCCACTTGGATAACTCGGTGTCATCTCCCCATCTTAAGACCCTTCACTAATCACATCAGCCCAGTCCCTTTTACCAAGTAAGGGACATAGTCACAGCTTTGGGGGATGAGGACACAGACATGGCGGGGGGCAATGTTCAGCCTAAAGAGATTTGGCATCAGTTCTGATGACCTCCTCTACCTGACAGCCTGGCAGATCAAAGAGTCATCACAGAGGGCTGAGGGCTCATCACAGAGGTGGGATCACATGACATCTGGGAGCCCCAGGGAGTCCGGAGGTGGGGACTGTGACTTCCACCCAAGAGGGTGCAGACAGGGCTCAAGGGGGCTACTCCAGAGGCAGTCCGGTCATTCTCTGCAGGGGGGACCCCATGGACAAGGGGATGCGATGGGAAAGGGTATGATGGTGGTGAGGGGACATCCAGTGAAGCTGGGGTCCAGTTCATTCCAGAAAAGGAAAGGGAGGGGCCCCCCAGTCCCCCAAGCACACAGGGCTTTACCCCACATGCAGAGATCTCTTGTAGAGGATGACGTGGTGAGAGAGAGATCTTAGGCTGAAGGGCTGAAACTGGACCAGAGGCACTGGAGCCGGGGACATTAGTACTCCCGCAGGCCCACATGGAGGATGACTGCAAAGGTAAGGAGGACAGGCCAGGGCTGGAGAGATCCCAGACAGACCCCAGAACCAGTACTGCACAGAGGAGAGGGAGGGAGGGGGCAAGTGAGCAATGCCGTCTGTGGGTTCGTGTTCTTCCACCCCCACACTGGGAGGTCATCTCCAAGCCCCCTTTCCACTGGACGCCCCAGTTCTCAGCTCAGGAAGGGCTCAGAATGCTGCTTTTTAAGTATGTCATAGAGGAGAGGATTAAAAATAGTTTTAAAGAGGTGAGGTGTATAAATATCGCAAAGGTTCCTGGCTGCATAGAGAAGCCCCCAGGAGAGGGAAGCAGGATTGGAGTGTGATGTCATGGGGCCCTGCAGGTCCTTCCAGTTGGACCTGAGCTCGGTAGGAGCTAAGTGGGTCAGTGGGTACTGACTGGCCCCAAAATAACCCCAGGGCTTCTATAAACCCACACCTTCTGCTTGGCTTTTCCTCATCCTTGAGGGCTCTGGAACATAATCTCCAAGAAATAGCTGATCCCAGTGCTCAAGAAAGGCAAAAGAACAAGGGGAATGTCAACATCACCCCATTTCTACAGCAGGGACAGAAAGTACCCCAGGCACAGCCCTTTGACAACAAAGCCAGGTTGTGCCATATACAGCAAGCATTCTCTGTTGCTGTCCCCATACGCGGCTCCTCCTTGTCACATGTCCCCAGTCTGGGTTTAGAAAATACAGCCTCCACCATCTTACAGGAAGTCTTCGGAACACAAGGCTCCAAAGCTTGGACCTCCAGGTACATATCCTGCTGTAGAAAGAAAGGTGTTCTGGTGTCCCAGAGGTGCTGGCATGACACCATGGCCTCACCCAGCTTTCCTCTGGACAGCATCCCAAGGGCAGCAGCAGTGGGCGGGCAAGTGTGGTTAGCAGGAGGCAGCAGTGCAAAGCCAACACCTCTGTTTTGAGACCCAAGGGCATCTCAATGACCTCCATCCTGAGTTACTTCCAAGACAAACCACCCAACTTGGTGAAAATGTTTGTCCAAGAAATGGACAGGGTCAGCACCTAAGTTAAACACATACACACCCTTTTGCTGAGAGTACTTCACTAAGCGTCTCCATCTTTCTGTCTTTCCTCTTGGTAAGGCCAGGCTCAAGTGGTAAATATTTCTGGTTTTGTGGGTGCCTCTCAGTCCTGGTGGAAAAGCAGCCATAGACAACATGCAAATGAATGGGTGTGGCCCATGAGCCAATAAAACTTCATGTACAAAACATGAGTGGCAGGTCTCCTTTAGCCTGTGGACTGAAACTTTTGAATTCCTACTCTGACAGAACATTAATAAAAGAAAAAGAAAGGCACCAGCAAGGAAGAAAAGCTGTCAACAATTATTTGAAGCCCTAGTGACGATTTTTGATCAGTTGCTTCTAATTCTTTCCATGACTGACACAATCTACCACTATTTAAAAAAAAAAAAAAAAAAGGCATGAAGAAACAGATAGAAAAAAAGGTTTCTATGGGAACAGGGAGTTTACTTTTAATGATTTGATCACTAGCAAGACAATCACTTTATTTTTCTCTCGTCCCCTCAGATGCAGGGCAGGCATGACCTACGGCTTGTAGGGCAGGAGGACTTTGTCCAGGGGCCTCCAAAATTAAAGGGCAGTGTGTTGTACAGGTCAGCGAGGGCAGTCCGGGAAAGCTGGGCCCCTGGGGTGAAAGACCGCCTCCGCAGAGTGGAGATCTGGTCCAATGGCCGCCTGCCCCAGGAGGCTGCATGGCCAGGAGGCAGCTTGAGGCTCTGGGATGGAGTCTTGGCCACCTCCTCCCCGACTGCCAGCGCGCAATTCTGTGATGAGCTTCCTAGGTCTGTGCCAGCTGGATTGCGGGCTTTCCTCTCGCTGCTGACAATCCATTTGCAAGATGGCTTGCACTGGACATCCTGCTGCTCTGTGCGGGTACGGCCAGAAAGTCCTGTCTGTGCTGACCTGGGCTGGTCACCAAACCTTGCTGGGTATTTTCACCACCACCCAGCTTGATCAAACCAAAGACGCTTGACTGAACCACCCCTCACTGATGTGCACTTTCACAGCCAAGCTTGTGAACCGTGGCCCTTGCTGCTCGAGAGGCACAGGTGGAAGCGTGTCTCCAGCACTTGACAGCCACAAGAATGCAGCCAGCAGGGCTTAGCGGAGCCACAGTCACACAGCGGCCGGCCGCTCCCGCGTGCCAGGGACTACACTGCAGATGGCTTTGGGTGGGCACACTCTGCCCAGGACCTGCCACTCCTCACATCGCCTTCCCAGGGGCTGGGTTCGACCCCTGGTAACCCAACTCTCTCACTTTTTGTGTGTGTGTGGGTACCGGGGGTCGACCTCAGGACCTCGCGCGCCAGCAGGCGCCTGTGCCGCTGAGCGATGTCACCGGCCCTTTTTTCGTATGTGGGTTCTGGAAGTCGAACTTAGGACCTTGCGCTTGCCAGGCAGGCGCTTATGCCGCTGAGCCATCTCACTGGCCCCCTCTCGCTTTTTCAGTAGGAAGCAGAGAAATAGCAAGTAAAAGGGATTTCCCAGAATCCCACAGCAGGTTCGCAACAAAAGCAGGACCCAGGCTCGGGCTCCTGGCTTCCTGGTCTTGTGTGTGGTTTCTCGAATGCACAGTGCTCCACCTGACAAAGCCCCCAAGAAAGATCTGCCTCCAACATGGCTTTTTACCTGCAGTTCAGAGTGAACTCAAAGCCGGGGCCTGACCCGCCGGGGCCAGGAAGGAACGTACAGATGATGATTCATCCCCGAGAACCTGGCATAGGCCCCAGGGCAACGCCCCGTGTGTAGTTCTTTGGGGGACAGGGAACCTCCACTTCAGATTTTCTCATGAGTTTTAAGCAGAGGTCTCCAGTGCATTCACTGTGCTCTCCAAAGACCAGGGGAGGGGGGACAAAAAGGTCCCCTCCTCGGCTCCGTCCCTTCCCTGGCCAGGTTTCCTCCCGCGGTGTGCACAGGTCTGGAGACAAGAACATGAGCAGCTGAGAGGGGAGGGATCCAAGGCAGGGGTGGGGTACCTGTGGGGGCAAAGGCTGGCATAGCATCCCAGCCAGATCACAGGTGCCTCGATGCCAGGCCAAGGCAACCCAACCCTTTTCTCCTCACGGCATTCACGACCCACGAGACTACTGGTCCTGGGTGAAGCGAGGAGCTACTCAGGTCACCACACTGTGCTGCAGCTCACAGGCCAGAAGGGTCGGCTGTAGGCCACACACCCTGCTGAAAGGCTTAGCAGGGACACATTTAGATGGCTGGGTGGGGTGGTGGGTGGCTCAGAGGAGGTAAAGCAAGGCCCAGAGCCTAAAGCCGTCAGTTCGGAGTGCAAGCAACACGAGGAGGGCCTGGCCCTGCGCCTGGGCCACTGTGCAGAAGGAGGACACGCAAGGTGGGCAGGTGCAGAGCCTTCCTGAACACTTGGCACGGTGCTGCCTCAGAGCCTGCTTTCGGGCCAAGCCAGCTACTCCGTCCCGTTCACACAGAATCCAACAGTCAAGTGAGTCCACATCCAACGTGCCGCCCCAGGAGGCCTTTGCAGGGCTCTGCCACAAGCTTAACAGCCCTTTACCTGTGTGCCCAAGGCACGCGGAAATGGGCTACTCATGCTTTGTGTCACCTGGGGTCCAATCCCAGTTCCACTCACAAGGCCCATGACCTGGGCAAACTCAGCCTGAGGGTGGGAATGTGGCGTGAGGAGCAGCAGCCAGCAGGGGCAATGGCAGCACAGGACACCACCATGGGCCAGGAGCAGGTCTGTCTGTCTGCACCCAGATCAGCCTACACCTCCACCTGCCCGGCCCGGCCCAGCCCATCTGGCGCAGGAAGGCCACGAATGAGAGCACCTGTCCTCAAAAGCCCAAAGCGGAGCTGCCCTCTGTGCTGCTAGAGTTGGGCAACCCGCGCCCCAGCCTGGCCAGGTGCCCGCGACAGCTTTGTGCTCCTTAAAGACAGAAACTACAGCCAGCTTTTCATTCTCCAGTGTCTGCAAGGTGTGACGCACGTGGCACACGTCTGTGAGGCTGAACAGGGAAGGGCTGTGGGTCTGGGGGCTCCCTAATGAATGGGAGCATCTTCTAAATCCTGGCCCGATCCCCCTTGTCACCCTGCAGCAGAGTGAGCTGGGAATGGGTAGAGCACTCAGCAAAGAGGGAGAAGACAGCGAAGTGGCCCTGGCCTCAGAACACTGGAGTCCATCCTCCCTGTCCACAGCCAGCAGAGGGCTGAGGCACAGCCCAGCTCACCGGATGCCTCTAACCTCAATTCCACCCCACGTGGCTCCAAGGAAGCGGAGGCCACCGACATCCTGCAATTCCATCTTCTCTTGAAAAAGGTCACCAGCTTGGGCCACCCCCGTTTCCTTGCAAGGGACCTTGTGAGGGTGGCACAGGCAGTCTGTGCCCAGAGGGACAGCCATGCCTGCCAGAGCCCTTGCTTACTAACATCTTTATGGCCACGCATGGAACACGTCATAGAGATCTCCATCTGCAGCATGTCCAGTCCAGGAGGGGGAGTGACCGAGTGACACATCTCCTGGGAGAGGCCATGCTTCTCGTCCAGCTGACCTGACCCCCACAAACAAGTCAGGGATCTTCATCCCAGTGCTCCTTGCGGGGGGGTGGGTCATCCAAATCCCAACTCCAGCTGCATGGATTCCAGAACCCCACAGTTGAGGGGGACACAGGCGAAGGCCTCGGATGAGCAAGCGAGCACAGACCAGCACAGCTCCCAGTCAGCTTAAACAGACGGGTTCATGGCAACATAGGAAGATACACATCTATTACTAAACCGTTCTTCCCAGAAATGCAATGTCCCAGAGGCCATAACCTCCGGGCCACCTCTCATTACTGACCCCAGATCTGCCCGTCCAGGAGTCCAGGACCAGGAGAGAGGACAAGTTTTCTGCAAAGCATCAGGACTGCCTGACCCTGACAGCAGCTGCTGCCTGCAGATCCAGGCCCAGAGTCCTCCTGCATCCCCGCGATTACAGATTCCTGAACTCCCGCTCTACCCAACCAGCCATTGCCACAACCACGACTACCTGCGCTGTGAGTAAATGCAAAGCTTGTGAAGCAGCCCCGGCCTGGGCTCAGCCTGCCTCCCTAAGTGCCACCCACCCGAATTCAGATGCTGCTGGTGCCCCCCCAACTGATCATCCAGACGCATCTGGCCGGCCAACGTTCCCCAGCTGGTCTTGCAGATGCTCTGAGCTCAGCGCGGGGCGCCTTCTGGACTTGAACCTTTAGTTGGGATGTCCTGAGAGCCACAGAAGCGAGGGATGGGGATGTGTCTGTTAAGCACCAAGGGGAAAATCAAGAGAAGACAGCTTCCTGCCTCACTCCACTCCCACCCTGTTCTCTGCAACACTGGTGCAACAGCAAAGCTGCCTGACCCAGCACGCCACAGAGCTGACGCCCTCTGAGGACAAGGATGGCTGCATCCATTCATGATACCTCTGGCCTACACGGCCCAAACGTCCCTCAACAGATGGACAGATCACCCAACAGTGGCCCATCCACAAGGTGGACCGGAACTCAGCAAGAAAGAGGAACGATCGATGCGGACAAGCACAGAGACAGATCACACCAGTACAGTGTGGATCTACAAAAGACACACCGCACCCTCGACTTTGCATCAAACTCCAGAGGCCAAACTAATCGGCAGCAAAAAAGGATCAGCACAGTGGTTGCCTTGGTGGACAGTGGTTACTGACTGGGAAGGAAGACAAGGCAACCATCTAAGGTGTGGGAAATCCACACAGGTGGAAAATTACCTGGGTGGACCCATACCTACATGTGTCGAGCTTACGCTTCAGTGTATTCATTACACACATGTGTAATACATACATATGATGGCTCACGTACATAATTTATTTTTTCTATGGCAAAGCCCAGCAGGGTTCAAATTGTAACTGAATTTGCCTAAAAGTGAGGTCAGTTCACTGGGAGCTGAGAGAAGCCCACTCATCAACTCCTACTCAACCTTCAGGACCTACCTCAAGTCCCCATTCCGTGTAGTCTAACAGGAGGCTCCTGTTGCTGAATATCCCTTCCCAACAACTGGCTTTTAAGCTGGGAGTTGGTGCTGCAGGACTGAGGGAACTTGTTGCAACAAGCACTAGTTATTTAGTATGTGCTTATTAAATACTGGGTGACCGCCTGAGATGGACAGATACACACACACACACACACACACACACACACACAAGCACACATCCTGACAGCCCAAACTAACGTCCAGGACGTTGGTTCTTCTCCAGCCATAAGAACCAGAGATTCAGTTTATTAACAAAAGGGATCATTTTCCACATGCCCAGTCCAACCCTTCTCCTTTGACACAAATCACAGCCAGGAGACAGCAGAGGAGCCCACAGCAAACTCAGTCCCCAGTGCCCACCCCAGGAGGCTCCCTGCTCCTGGGCGGGTCACCTCTGCCTGCAGGTCCTTGCCCAGCCTCCGGGCGGAGCGGGTGCACGTGAGCTCTAGGACACATTCTATCAGGTGTAATGTTTAAACCTGACCACTCCACCCCCAGCCCCAGCCCGCTCCCTGGGCTTCCCTGCCCGCCAGCAGCGAAGCCACTACACCTGCTGGGGACTGGGCCCCCAAGCCCCACCATCCTGGCCGGCCTGCTGGCTGGTTTCCAGCCCCTTCAACCTTGGACTCCCCAGAAGCCCAAGCCTGCTGGGGAACCGGACCAAGAAACTCTACCGCGCACAGGGCAGAAGGGGTGAGGAAGCCAGAACGGACCCCTGCCCGCTTCTGCGAGGTCAGCTCAGGAAAAAGGGCCGGAAATGCACTTGGGGCAAGGGTGATTTTTTCCCTTTAGATGTCTGAGCTCTCTAAGTGCGTACACAACACGTTCTCCTGCAAGATAAACCGCTTCTTCTGTGGCACTGCCCGTGTCAGACGCACTAGCCCCGGAGCTTCTCTTTCCCCTGGTCTCTGAGACCTCTAGGTGCACGCTTAGCTAGGGAGGGTGGGAAGCAGAGGTGCTGGCTCCTCTGCTCCACGAAGTCCCCAGCCCGCAGGGGAGGGGAGGTCCCTTCGCTCCCCCCACTTCTGGTCCCTCCTGGCTCCAGTTCAACTTCCAGGGGCGCCCCCCCATCCAAGGCCCCTGGCCTCAAAGGTACTCAGGAAGTGCACTAAGAAGCACACGCACACGTAGTTGCACTCTCTCCTCCCCTCCCTAAGCCAGGCCACCGCCCCCAAGAGCCCAAGTACAAACTTCTCCAAAGTCGCAGCAGTGGCTGGAGGGAGGTGGAGACGGCCCCCTAAGAAACCCTTCACACACATACACACACACACGCACACTCGCACGCACACGTGCGCCGCCCCACCCCCCGGGGCCACTGAAAATCGGCGGGGGCCGCAGGGACGGGGTGGGGGGCAGGTGTCCCGGACCCCGCCAGGCGCGGCCGCGCGAGGTCAGGCCGGGGCCGGGCCGGGCCGCGCTCCGCCGGGCGGCCGCCCTACCTTGCAGGTTCTGCACGCGAATGTCGCTGATCTGCCCGATGAGCTCCTCGCGCTGGAACCAGTCCCATTCCTGCGCAGCCATGAAGCGCGGGCGGCGGGCCGGGACGCCGGCGGCGGCGGCGGGCGGAGAGCGGCGGGCGCGAGCGGCTCGCACCCGGGAGGGCGCCGCGGGGCGGGGCGGGGCGGAGCGGGGGGGCGCCCGGCGCGCGCTCACTGCCCCATGCGGAGGCGGGGGCGCGGCCGCGGCGGGAGGAGGCGGGCGGAGGAGGCCGAAGGGCGGGAGGAGGTGGCCTCCGCCGCGGACTCGCTCCCTCCCCCGGCGTGCGTCGGCGGGATTGTGGGCTTGCGGACCCGCGGTGATGAGGCGCTGGGTCCCGGCCCCGGATTGTGATGTCTCAGGAGGCGGTGGGCGGGTGATGCAGCCCGGGGCCCAGGACCTGGTCCCTGAGGCCTGACCCTGCCCCCTGTACCTCGCTCCCGTCGCGGGTACGACCCCCTCCCCAACCGCGGGTCCCCTGCCACCCGTTGGAAAGCAGCTCCCCTCGGAGGGACAGTGCCCTGGAGGCCTAGACAGTGGCAATGGCCTGGGTGGAGGCAAGCTCAAATATGGTTGGAGATGGGTTGGGGGGTGCTCCTACGTGGGGATCACGGGGAGAAAGACCTTTTTCCTTGGTTTGAAGGTTGGAAGCCGTTTCCTGGTCTCCTTGCGACCCCAGGTTCTGGGAGGAGCAAGAAACAGCCCAACTCCGAGGAGCTAGGGTACCCGCGATGTCCTGACCACCAACTCTCCGAGTGTCCTCTGATGTCGATATGCAAGGACAGGCCTTCCCGCTCCTTCTGTGTAACTCTTGAGAAGTCCGGGATCTTGTCTGGGGCCCACAACTCCTGTGTCTTTGGAAAGAGGGGTGCCTGGAGACACGGAACCTGCCCAAGGTAGAGAAATGACTGAGGGGTGTGAGGTCCCAGCCATCTGCTCCGACTCAGAGCTCTGTCCCCTTCTGGACACCTGAGGCCCTACAGAAAATGGCTTTCAACATGGCACATCCAGAGAGGGTACCAGTGAGCTCGCTGGTCACTCTAGGAGTGAGCAAGTGCGGAGACCAGGGAGGCCGTGAGGGTACCCTGGGGTCCTGTCTCCCAGAAGAGGGGACAGTAGGAGTTGCTGATCAAAATGAGCTCCAGAAAGGGGACGGCCAACTTGGGGGAGGACCTGGGTTGGAGGCGGAGGTCAGCACAGGTCTTTGGGGACTGACCTGGGAGCTGAGGCTGAGGAGGAGCAGAGCCCCTGGGGCCAGTGCAGGAGCGCGGGTCTGGTGGGGGCTGTGGGACCTGCCCGGTCCCTGCGTGGATTCATAATCACGTAGTCATTTCACCCTCCAGGAGCAGGTCTGCCTCTGCCTCACGCAAGGCCAGGGCGGGTAGTAGCCAGCCAGGCATCACTTAATTTGCCCCATCTGCTAGACATCTCCCTGCTTTTACACTTCAGTCTATTTTCCATAATTGCTGTGGACTGAAGTTGCACAGAAAATCATTCTCTTCACAAAGCGGAGTGGAGAGAGTCAGCTTCCTGTCTACAGGAGGTGGGAGGCAGAGAATCTGGCTAAGCCCGTGCACTGTGGGCTGGGCTCAGCCACAGGACAGGGCACTCCTCATGACACCACGATGACTGACGGTGCCTCCTGGGGTGGCGGTCGCATTGCCCAGGCAGTGACTGACAGCTCCTGGGCAGGGAGGGCCAATGTTGCCACTGATGGAGCACCAGCTGTGCCAGATGCAGACTCGAAAGAATGTCAGGTGGTTTTCAGAGTGGTGATCACAAGGGTGGCCTCCAACATGTACTTTGGTATTCACTGAACTCTGGGGCACACCAGCTCCCTCTGCCGCATCCTCGTCCATCAGTCCCTGCTTCCCACCTGATGCAGTGACAGAGGCTGCAGGTCCTGGCCACACCGGTGCGACAGTTTGGATGCGGTTCGGACTCCAAAGGTTCATGTGTTGGAAGTTGGGTCCCCTGAGTGGCGATCGGGGAGACCGCGGGACACTTAAAAGGCGAGGCCTCCTGGGCCGTCTTGGGTCTGCTTGGGCATTCCTCTTGGAAGAGAGTAGGGTAGTTTTCATGGGACACTGGTTGTCCTTGCAAGAGTGAGTTGGTATATAAAGACCAAGCATCACCGATTCTACTTCCTGGCTTCCTGGCTCACATGTGATGTGTCCTATCACACATGTTCCCACCATGATGCCAGCCACTGTGGTGTAATGTGGCCAGGGGGCCTTTGCCAGAGCTGGTGCCATGCCGTTGGGATGTTAAGCCTCAAAAACTGTGAGCCGAATAAGCCACTTTTCTTTTTAAGTTACCCAGCTTCTGATGCTTACTTATAGTCACAGAAAATAGACTAACACACTAGGTCATCTCCAGGTTTTTGCTTGATGCGTTCCCCTTGAATGCCATGCCCTGCTTCCTGCGCTCACCTATACCTAGCTTGTTCCTTCTCTATCACAACCTCCTCAGGAAAACTTCTCTGACACCCCCGGGCCAACCACATGCCTCCCAGTACCCATTACCATGGTATAAGGTACAATTTCATAAGATTTACAGACCCTGCAGTCCTGGGTCCACATTGCGTGTCGTGCGTACTGTTTCCCCATAAACTGTGCAGGCTGCGAGCACAGGGCTGGGTCTTACGCATTTCCCCATCTGTGCTCAGGTCAGCCTGGCGCAGAGCGACGCCTTCATATTGAACAAATGCATGCATGAATGATCCTAATTATATGCCTGAACTTAGAGAGCAGGGGCCTAAAATGAGCACCAGCTGACCCTCGTGTCCTGGGGCCAAGTAAACATCTAGGGAAGTGGTCAAGAAATGTTTGCAATGGACAAAGCACCTGCCATCAAAGGTGAAGGCAAATGCCAAGCCCCCCCACGGTCCACTTCCTGGTGCGCACAGCCTGCAGGGGAGGGGTGTGTGACTCTAAAGGGACGTGGGAATTTGGCCTCTCTGTGGATGAACTGTGTTCTTTGTCTTTTAGGCTTTTTGGGGGAAGGAAAATTATTCTGCCTGAAGGCTTGGCTTCTCGGGGGTTTCCAGACACTGTGCTTGCAAAGTTGCCTGGTTCTTCTAGAATCCTTGACATTGTTTAAATCTGATTTCTGCTGAGAGAAAGGACTTGAAGGCGGAGACTGGATGGACCCTTAGGGCACGGTGAATCCAACACCCCTCCCAAGTAAGCTCTTCAGAAACTCCTGGCCCCGGTGATCCTCCTACCTCTGCATACGGGACTGATGAGTTCAGGCAGGAAGCCCAGAGAGAAGTTTACCTGTCTGCCTCCCAAGCCCACTGCGGGAACTCATAGGAACAACCGAAGGTAACTCCAGAGTCCCCCACAGCCACTTCCTGCAGGGACGATGACACTGCCCCTTCACGTGTCTAACCCTGAGGCCCGGCCAGCACGGATCAGTCTTAAATGCGGCTTAACTCTTTTAAATCACCTGCCTGAGATTGGACAGCAAGGCTACACCAGCTTTGCCCTGTATTCTCATTACCTACGCTGTGGCCAAACAGGTGCTTAGCTGTGTGGTATTAGTCATCCGTATTACGCACATTTAGATGACACAGTTTAAGTATTATTTCCATTAAAATAATAGCACTCATCAGCATATAAATATCTTTAGGAGTTTCAAGTGATGCCCAATTAAGAAGTTATAATGGGGGCCTGATATTGTAGCACTTGGGTGGCTGAGGCAGGAGGATTGTGGTGAGTTCAAAGCCAGCCTGAACTATATAGCAAGACACTATCTTAAAAAAAAAAAAAAGTTATATTGGACCTAGCTAGAGTGACCAGTGATCATTCTTCAAGAACATCCGGGCAGAATGCTCTGCATTATGATGTCACTAGGCTGCACTATGACATAGAGACTCCTGGCATCATTTATTCATTCAACAAACACCAGTGGCCTGGCTGTGCTCTGTAGTGTGTCCTGGGTCCCAAGAGGACTTGAACAGGGCTCTCCCATTGTCCTTTAGTCCTGGTGTGGAAAGGTGTCAGCAACGTGAGGCCAGCTGTGGGGAGCTGCGCAAGCCTCGGTGACAGGAGAGTGGGATAACGTGGCCAGGACATGGGCTCCCAGCTGTTCAGCCTGGAAGTGCAGGAGCTGGGCTGGCTAAGGAATTTTGCAGCACTTGTATGCTTCCGCTTCTGGTGCATACTTCTGTGTCCCACCCACTGTCACTCAGCTTTCTGCTACTGTTACAAATACCTGAGATACTTACCTTAGCAAGAGGACAAGTTTATTTTGCTCATGGTTTTATTATTATTATTGTTGGCTTTTTGGAGACAAGGCCTCTCTAGGTAGTTCAGGCTGGCCTCAAACTCAGTATATACCCCATGCTGGCCTGAAACTCACCATGTTCTTCCTGCCTCAGCCTTCCGAGTTCTGAGATTACAGGCATGCACCATCATGCCTGGCTTGGCTCATGGTTTCGGAGGTAAGTCCGTGACTGTTGGCCCTGTTGCTTTGACAGGCACATGTGGCAGAGCACAGCCAATCATCCCATGGCTGGGAAGTTGGGGAGAGAGGAAGGGTGGGCCCCGAGCCCCATTGCTCCCTTTGAGAACAGGCCTGCCCCGTGTAATTAAAGCCCTCGCGCTAGACCTCCCCTGTTGAAGACCCCACAGCCTCCCGATAGTGCCACCTTTGGCACCAGCACGGAGCCTTTACCGCATGAGTGTTTGGGGGACACCTGAGCTCCAAACGAGAGAACCCATTTCGCTCCATGTTCCCGGAGCTGCTTTGAAAGCTGAGCTGCTGGACTCATCTTGTAGAGCAGGTGCTTGACAAATGTCCATGGCATGCATGAATAAATGAAGTCCATTTGCGCTTTACTGCCGAGTGCCCCCTGATTCTCATGGCGCCCTGGGCTCCTAAAGAGCGTCAGGGCTCAGCCCGACAGCTGATTGTTTTTTCTGCTAAACTTTACACTCCCTTTGCACCTTCCTCCGGGACCCTGTGGGACATCAGAGAGAGGATGAGACATCCAGGAGCCATTGCAGACGGAGGCTTGTGATACAAGGTGCGGTGGATGGAAGGGGAGGTTCTAGTCCTGCTTTCACTCATTTGAACCGTGTGACCTCAGGCACAGTCCTGACGTCGTTGCTGTCCACTGTGAAATGGGGTCTCAGGCTCCTCCTGGAAGGACTGCATGAGAACAGAGACCAACAGATAGAGAAGCCGTGCTTCGGCCAAAGCCAGATCATTTCGACAGCACAGAACGAACCCAGCTTTAGAGGAAAAGCTGCTCCTGAACTTGGGAGCGTACCTGTCATGTAAAAGAGTAATGTATTCTCTGAGATTTTATTAATTTTTGTAGTGTGGAGGTGTTGGTAGGTGATTTAAAAATTCTGTTTTCCTAAGTAGACGGCACCGGATGCCCCAATTTCCACAAATAAAACGCTTCATTTCTCCCAGGTTTGAATAGTCAAAGGCTGCCTCCCTGGAGACAGCACGGCTAATATTTTTGGTCGACATTAGAACTCTATTTAAGGAGTGTACCTTTTCCAGAAAAGCAAATGATAAACTTTTTGCCCTGTTAAGAGTGAGCTATCAGCAGCATAAGATGCAGGAGGGAGAAGAGACTGTGCAGAAAGAAACTACCTACCTGGGCTGTTTGCAGAAGTACATATATTTTTTTTTTCATCTTTTGCAATCAAAAGCAAACTTTGCTGCTGAAAATCTGGAGAAGGATGTTTTAAAAGTCAGCGCATGGTGCCAATAAAATCCCTGGGCTGGCCCTGAGCTGACATTCACTGCAGCAGCAACCCAATTTTAATTTAATTGTGCATCTATTGTCTTCCTGTGCCACTGATGTGGAGAACATGCTGTTTCCCAAGGACTGTGTCCGTGCTGTGAATTTATCACCTCCCTTAATCCAACAACCCTTTGAAGTGCAGTAACCGTTATCATTCTGATGTTTATTGGTGAGGAAACTAAGGGGAGAAAAGTTCAGTACCGGCCCCAAGGTCACATCTGCTGGAGTTCAGTTGTGAGGGGACTCATGCCCTGATACTGTACAGAAGCCAGGTGGGGTCTTTCTGCTCCATGGCAGCAGCCTTTGGCACTTTGGACAGGCACAAGTCACTAAGTGGGACTGCTCCAGTGAGAGATGCCCCAGGAAGGGCTCCGCCCCAGTGCTGGCCTTAGGTGAACCAGACCAGTGCCACCGGAGCAAGTGTACCTGGCCAGTCAGGAGCTCTCCACTGCCACTCCTGGGCCCTTGAATAGCAGCGCATCTTTGTGAAGGAACCAAAGTACGGCTGAGCTGGCAAGTACAGGAGGGGGAGGGCAGCACCCAGTGGCACCCCTGCCCCTGCCATTGCAGCCCAGGTGCCATGCAGATGTGAGAAGCCACGTCAGCCCAGGAGAACTCTTGGGCGACCCAGCCCCAGGAACCATCTGACCAGAAATGCACGAGAGACCCTCCCACAAATCATGGAAGAGCCTATATTGCTATTGTAAGTCATATAGACACAGTGCTGGCTACCCAGCACCCCATGCGCTCCTCTCTGTCTCTAGGAATCCTGGTCCTGGCTGCCCCATCTCAAAGTTCCCACTGCCTACCTGTTTCCTTCTGCCCTGTGATGTTCTCAGAGTGACCTTCACATGTCACCAGAGCATGCCACACTCTGGCTTCCCAGCCTCAAGTGTCCCCAGGCCCTACAAAGTTTGACACCTTTCTCTCATTTGTCCCTTCCTCTTCCCACCCCCTGACCCTCTCAGTTCCTCAAGAGCCATTTTACATGCAAACCCCACGATCCAGCAATTCTGCCACTAGTGTAGAGCAGAAGTGCTATTGCGGGTTCCTCCAAGAGTATCCACGGCAGTGCATTCTCCAGAGCCCAGACAACCCCGAGCCATCACAAAGGGGATGGATGCACACTGGATTACTCACCAAGGAGAATGAGGGAAACTAGGGAATCTCATGACGATAACATGTGGGAAAGAAACCAGACGCAAAAGCATGTACCAGCGCAGGGGCACAGCTCAGTGGTAGAGCATTGCCTAGCATGTGCAAAGCCCTGAGTATGGATCCTCAGCACTGCCGAGAGAGAGAGAGAGAGAGAGAGAGAGAGAGAGAGAGAGAGAGAGAGAGAGAGAGAGAAAGAGAGAGAGAGGAGAGAGAGAGAGGTGCATACTATAGGATTCTGTTGATAAAAATTCAAATACGGACAATCAAGGGTGATCTAGAGCTGGATGGTTTTCAGCTTTTCTTCTTTATGAACCTGATCACATGTGTTTATTCATTATAGGTGGTTCACCAATTTGTCTATTTTCTGGGCAGATGTTTAAGAAAGTATTAAAGTACTGTTCAACCTCCCGCTAAATGGCTTTTGAACCTACCTTTCTTCTTCCAGGCATTCTCTGCCTTCTCTTAGTCTTTCTCTGGTTAACTTCTAGTGGTTTTTCAGCCCTTCCTTCCTCAGGAACCTTTTCCCTATTGTATCAGTCAGCCTTAGCTGTATAACAAACATGTCCCCACACAAATAATACATAGCGACCTGAAGCAACAATCATTAACTAGCTCATGATTCTGTGGTTGGAAATTGGTGGTTCTTGTGCTGCTGAGGAGGGAGATACAGAGTGATTTTGAGGAAGCAAGAAGGGAAGGAAGGAGATTGTAGCACAGTGCCCATCAGGAGTATGTGCTGTGGAAAACTTTGTTCATGTCAGTCTGATTTAGTGCATGGTCATGTCACTGAATTTTATAAATGCAAAAATAAAGACTTGACAGGTTTCTTTTACTGTCCCAGCTAAATACCTGTGACAGTTACTGTGCCAGGACTTGGGACTGATTGAAGAATAAGGCTAATGCAGGAGGTGAGCATGGGTTCATTCATTCATTCATTTTCCCAGCCACTGTGAGGACGTGCCTGGTGCCAGGTACACTCTAAGCACTGGAATCCAGTGATGAGGGACACAGACACCAGCCCTGTCCCCATGGAGCTTCCCCGAGGACAGGCAGCTCTGCAGAAGAGGGGCACAGGGAAGATAGTGAATCCAGGAAGATAGTGACACTGTCAAGGTAGTAACTTGGGGTCTTCCTACAGGCACGGAAGTGTTCACATTCCAGTATGTACACCTACGTGCAACATCCAATTCTACCAGGGAAGGAGGACAGAAAACACCCTAAAAATGAGTACCATTTCTGAGCGTGATCTCTATTGAGTGGTTACTAGGAGTTTTCTCAAATCTGTACAGAAAGTCACAAGGTAAGCATCATTGGCCTACCCTGTAAACAAGAAAAATTGAGGCTCAGAGATGTTGAGTCACTTGTCCAAAGTCACACAGCAAAAGGAAGACACCCCAGACTGGTGTGTCCCTCTTTGCTCTCTTTGTGGAGGCTGGTGAGGCCTGAGCTGAGCCTGGGAAGGTGCTTACCTGGTGAGTAATAACCAAGGAAAGGACGGGCAGGGGAGACTGACCCGGGTGAGCAGAAATGTGGGCACAAAACTGCCCAGTGCCAAGGGTAGCAAGCTGGGAGGGAATGCTGGAGGCCCGGTCGTGGGGGAGTGGGTCCTCACCATGCAGCCATGGGGGACGCAAGCAGGGAGAGATACTGGTGAACCGCCTTCCAGACTCAGCTGAGCAGAGCCATTTTCCCTTGGCCCCCAGCACCTGGACTGCAGAAGGGAGGCTGCCCGGTGTTCGGCACGCCATGCCCTCAGTCGGACAGCCAGCACGGATTCAAATTCTAACCCTCCACTTCCTCCCCTGAGGCCTTGGGGAAGCAACTCCCTCCAAAGGAGCCTCAACTCCTGCCCTCATGAAGCGGGGTTTGCAGACCTGCTCCCAGCACGAGGTGGGCACCACAGCAAGGACCCCTTGCTGTGCTTGGGCATCTGACAAGCCCTGAGAGCCGGTGTCACTTGAGGCAGGACCTGAGTGCATTCAGGGTCCCCAGGTTTGCAGTGCACTCAGTATCTCCTAGTCAGCAGTAGCCAGCAGCCAGGGTCGCTGTGTTCCTGTCGCTCCTCTTGAGGTGCGCGGCCCCGGGCCTGCAGGACTGTCCAGCCTGGCTCACCCGACAAGAGGGCCCTGCATGGTCTCCCTGGCCAACTGCGTTGTATGAGTACTGCTTAGTTTACCAAAGCAAGTGTACATACAGCATCTATGCCCGACGTCCAGAGCCAAGCTAGCGCAGCTGTATTTGAGCCAGCTGTTCTATGGGTACCTAGAGATGTCACTTCACGTGTCCACTCCTGGGGGGCCAGTCACAGCTCCCCAGCACACCCATCCACATCAGGCAGGGTCAAGGTGAGGTAGGACAGAAATGATAAAGACAGGGAGGAAGGCAGCAAGGATAATCAGAATTTTAAAATTGTACTTTTAAGAAAAACTGCAGCTTCAAGACAGGAAAGTCTCTTAAGCCTTTTTTCCTTCCAGGGAACTAAAAAATATAAAAAATCCCCAGGGTCTTCAAGGCCCAGTAAATTGGGCACTGGACCTGTGCTTTTCGCCTGTCAATTACACCTCCACCCTCAACGAAGCAGCAGATCTCGACTTGCGCACACATGTAAACGGTTTGCATGCTAACACAGCCGGCCAGATGGGTGGCACCAGATGGGCACCATGACGGACAGCAGGAACACACACAGCCTGGATCGCCTGTCTTGAAGACACACTCAAGCCCCATAAACCCAGCCTTGGATCATAAGGTGCCTTTCTCTCTGGAGGGCCTGCACTCGGTTTCTTTGAGTGTATCCTTTACATTTCTGCCGAAAAAATCCCTTGATGTCTCCTACTGCCACGTCAGTGAACCTGCAATGTAATTCTACTGGTTAGGGTGGGCTTACGAACCTCCTAGGATCCTGTCTGAAGGCAGACGGAAATGATGTGAGACAAAGGCCCCTCCTGGGTTGGATGTGAGCCCTGCCTGCTCCTTCTACCAGTCCCCTCCCTCCTGGACCTGAATTTGGGACCTTGCCCTTTCACTGGCTGGTTGGTCTTATTCCCCTGGGGTTGGTCACAAGCCCAGCGAAGCAGCTGTTAGAGGAGGCGGGGCTGCAAAGGCAGTAGGAGGGCAGGGTGTGACCGCAGGGGCACTGGCTACCCGACCGCCAGCTGGTCTACCCAATTTGTTGTGTGACTTTAGGAGTCCCTTCTCCTTTGAGAATGGGGCTCATCTCCCCTAAACAGGACACAGCCACTCCCCGTCCACCGGAGCATCGCCTGCCCTGGGGCACGGTCGGCCCTTCCTCTATCCTGCCAGCTGCCCTCTCTCTGCCATGGTCCAGGTCCAACATGGTCCTGCAGTGCCTGAATCCCTGAGGGGAACTTGTCATCCCCAGCCCCCAGCTGCAGGCTCTGTCTGCCCATCTACTCCAGGGAGGGGACGGAGACCCTCCCTTCAGGTCCACATGGACTATTGCAGTTTGAGGATGATGCTGGTCTGTGGGTAGTACCAGCTCCATCTCTTCCTGGAGGGACTTGGTGTGACAGGGGACACAGAGCTTCCCTGAGGCCCGGTCTCACCTGCCCGATGGAAATCTCCATACACCTGTCCTGGATGCCCATGGGGCGGGTGGAGAGCTCAGCTGGGCGTGCTTGTAAGGGTGTGGTCTGCGTGAGTTGTGCAACGCTCAGGAAGAAGGGACGAGGCGGTGGTTGACATGGGGGAGCCTTGCACAGCAGGTAAGGGAACCAAGGGCTGGGTGAGCACAGAGAGATGGTAGGAGGGTGACCGGTGGGGGCGGGAAGAGCCCAGAGACAGAGCAGAGGTAAAATGAGAGGGCGGGTTTGCCCAAATGTTCTGCCCAGATGTTTGTGCTCTACCAGAGAAGTTCCTCTGTTTTCCCCAAGCCTCCCTCTCTCTGTTCCTTCCTTGCTTCTCCTCTTCCCGCTTCCCTCACCAGGACTCCTGAGTACCAGTCACATGCCAGCCACTGTCCAGCAGCCCAGGAAAGTGGCAGAGAAAGAGGACAGACATACGGACATTCATGATGTAGAGTCAGCCACAGTGTGCTGAGTGCCATGGAGAGAAGTCAGGAGCGGTGGGACCATCAAACGGGAACCTGTTCTGGGTGGTGGGTGGGGACCGTGAGGCCAGGTGATGGCTCACAGGATACAGCTGTCACCTACAGCCAGCACTCTTTCCTTCATCTCTTGAGTCTGAGTCCACCATGGGACTGGCTTTGGCCGGTGGACATCAGTAAAGGTCACATGCACAGACGTGGAAAGCACTTGTGTACTCAGACTTCTGTCTGCTTTTGTGGCATGTGGAGCTCTGAGGCCATGATGTGAAGAGTCCAGGGGAGCCTGATGGAGAGGCCACCTGGAGGTGTCCCCAGCAGCAGCGTGCCAGCTGCCACACATGTGAGATGGAGGAGACCATCCAGCCCAGGCGCCGGGGGTGCATGAACCTGTGTCTTCCTCCCCACAGCATCAGTGCATCTTGGTAGAGACCAGCAAAGACCCGATTTCCTGTCAAATGCCCCTCTTCTCTTTGCTTTCACAGCTTGTAATTTGCATGCACCAAGTGTGCTCAGTTGCTGAAAATGCGCACAGTCATGAAATAGCCAGGGGAGCACACGACAGGAGGGGAATTTGAGGTTGGGTGAGGGATTATCATATTTCTCAGAGTTTTTTGACTTTAGGGCTTCAGTTCCAGAACAATCTATAGCCCCTTTCCCAACACATGGCCTCATATGCATGAACAGCCCCTGCTTGCTGTAGGATCTCTTGGCCAGAGGAGCCCAGGCCTGTGGGTGACGGAGGTCACCATTCAGTTTTGGAAGCAGCTGCTCCCTTCTGCACATCCCTGCCTGATTTGGGGAGAAAGGAAAGCATATACTGTGAGGAAGGGCAACCTTTCCGGTGAGACCACGTGGCTGAACTTTGACAACACCGCTCTTAAAATTGATTTTCCTCTTAACCAGCCGTGATGGGGGGATTGTTTCTTAAATGCTGCTAAATACTGTGACAGGTCCCGGGTGACGAGGCAGGGTCTTGCTAATTCTCCTCCACAGCGTCCCCGGCTGCAAAGGGTTTCCGGCAGTTCCTACCTGTGAGAAGGGCCGGTTTCCTGAGGTCGGCTGACAGGCACCTGGGAACCAAGAGTTCTCTGCACATTGCCTGTGATTTCCCTTTGATTTTACATATCCGCCAGCCCTCAGAACCATTATTTTTTAAGAAAAGCAAAAATTAAATCCTTATACCTCTCCAAGGCGGGAGGGGTCCCAGCATCTGGTCTCTTGTTCTCTCGCAAATGACTTCGAGTGAATGCAGGTAATGCTCTTTCAGAGGAAAAGCAGAACCATGTGTGCAGGCCCTGGGGCACAGAGCACGCTGAGGAATTCCACAGGGGCCCCCAGGAGGGACACGATGCCCCCCGTGGCCCCCTGAGCTGCCCCCTGGGAATGTGCCTCAGCCCCTGAACTGTGCCTGCCACCGTGCCTTCAGGGCCACCCCATATCTGAGGTGGATGCTACAGTTTCCACGGCCATGGGACCATCAGGCTTCTCCAAGATGGCTTCCTGTGTGGACAATGGACGGCCGTGAAGATCAGCTGGGAAGCAACGTCTGAATGTCCCTCTCCTTCTCCAGGAAGGAAGCACCTTCGGGCTCACACGAGTGGCCACAAGTATTGGGTTCTTACCTGGCTCCAGCTGCAGCACTATCAGCCCGGGACAGTCCCCTGCCCGCTGTCATTAACAGGGGCACAGCTGCTTGGTGTCCCCACATGACACTCTCAGAGAGGTACCACTGTCTCCACCTTACAGAGGGGGAGGCTGAGCCCCCAGAGGGGAAGTGTAGGTTTCTCCCACCCAACCTCTGTTCACACTACCAATGAGAGTACCTGAGTTCTTTGGGGAAATGACCTCTTCCCCATAATGGGCCAGCTGGTAAAACTGTCAATCAAGGTGTCATCTCCTCCAGCGAAGGTAGAACTGCGACGCAGCCCAGCCCATCGCGGGCACTCTCTGAACCTCAGAGTTTCCATCTCGAGCAGAGAGATGGAAGCAGTAGAAATGGTAGAGGCTGATTTGCCCCGAGGACGATAAGGGTGGAGCAGGAAGCCGAGGGGACCCCTTGTGGGTATCTGCTCCCGGATGCTCCACACCACAGCAGCCTTATCCTGTCTTCAGAGTCAGCTCCTTTTCCTTTCACTCTGGGGACCCTGCTGAGCCTGCCCTTTCCCCCATGACTTAGTCTCATTGGTTTCTGTTGCTTGCATTCACCAAACTCTAGCTGACACAGGAAACGCCTGTCCAGGGTCATCTAGCTGATGAGCGGCACCAAGCTAAGGACCCTGTCCCCAGGCTCCTAGGCCAGTGCTCTTACCACCGTGGCACGTGGTGCCCCAGGGAGAGCTTTTTAGGTGGTGTGACAGCATCAGCAGGGGCTTGGTGATGGGAACACATGTACTGTGTGGAGACGCATGGACGCCCCCATGCAAGATCCGAGCTCGAGGGCATTCAGCGGGGATGCAACACAGAAGCCGGAAAGCTATGCATGGCCACACACCCTCTGTGGGCGTAATTAATGGGATATCTAAATTGTTCTGTCAGCAACCTACTTTGCTATTCAAGACCTCTATTTATCATATATTTTTTAAAGCCAAAGTGGAGGCCTCTGGAACAAGCGTGCTCATTTACTGCACAATGGTGCTGCATTGATTAAGTTGGGACGATCTGCAGGGGAATAAATCCCCAAACCTCCCACGAGGACCTAGGCAGCATGGGAAACAAAGACTAGGGCTGAGTGGGGGCTCTGAGTTGAGTTGCTCTGGGGATCCCTTGCTGGCTGCCCATCATCCCCTCTTCAAAGTCACTAGTGGGACGAGGTGGGGAGCAGGCTGCAGACACCTGTGGTGCCTTAGCTCAGCGGAATCCTTCTCCAGCTCGGGCCCAAAGGCTCCTTTGCTCTGTTCTCATGTCCCACAGTGAGAACTTTCCGGGGATACACTGAGGGGGAGGGGGCTGCCCCCACCTCAGCCAAGGTGCAGCCGCGGCCAGCATGACACAGAGCCTGCTGTGTTCCCTGCTGGTCTCGGGAGCTCGTCTTCCACATGTTTTTCAAGGACTTCTGCTTCCTGTTTGCCCAGAGACCATTCCAGACCCTCTGCTCGTGTACTGAGTCCTGGTCGAGGTGGGTGGACAGCCTCGGAATCCTCGGTGCCTTCCCACCACCCTCCCAGCTGTCAGAAACACACCTTCCGTGGTGGGGGGGGCCCAGCGGCCCGTAATTGTAATAAGCATAACTGCAGCCAATTTTCAGTAATTGGTGGCATTTGCAAGGGAATTCCTGCTTGTCACAGCTGCTTTGATCTCCACTGGTCTCTGTGAGACACAAAATACTGTTGTCGTCTTCAATTACTCCAAGGGACAGAGTGGCCTTGACCTTGCCACCACATGCCCTCTGCCCACACAAGGGACCCGTGCTGTGGAAGGAGGCTGAGCCCTGGGAAAGGGGAGTCACCAGCCATTCCTGGGGGCTGGGGCTTCTGGAAAGCCCACTGATCCTGTGGGCAAGGAGGACTCCAGCCTGAGGATGGGGGGGCGCATGAGCAGTGCTGACCAGCGCGGGGCACCATGTGCCTCCTTCGAACGCCCCACATCTCTGCTCCAATCCTCGCTCTGCCAAGATGTGCTGCTGTCTCCATTTTATGGAGGAGGAAACTGAGGCCCAGACATAGTCACCTAGCAGGCAAAGGCATGGCTTGGGGGTGGTGGGGTGGTGGTGATGTTCAACCCCAGGCTTGCTGATTTGGGTTCAGCATTTGCACAGATCCCCCTGCAATTCGCTTGCGAGATGCAAGCTCCACCCTCTACCGGTTCCCAGAGGACAGAAAGGGGTCGCTTTTAAACGGATCCCTTCCTGCCACCATCAGACAGAGCTGGGTACTCCGTCCGTGCTCAGCCTGATGCCGACACAGAAAGTTCAGCTCCTTGTCCTCTTGAATCTGCGACATATTTCTTCCTCTTCGGTGGTCTCACCCAAGCTTGGGGACTTAATACATTCATGACACACCAACCACTCCCGCGTTGATGTCTCCGAGGCCCGAGTGCCTGCTTGAGGTCTCAGAGCACTCAAATTCCCAACTGACCTCCTCGCCTCCCTCTGGACCCGGCTCCCTTGAAGTCATCTGGGTCTCAGCATTTGGGTTCTCTGCCCGGGCAGTCATTCTGGCCAGAAATCCTGGGCTCAGTCCTTCTTGTCTCCTTCATTTATCTTGTATTCCACCGGTACCTGCCAGGAGCCCCCGTGTCCACCCATGTCTCTCTTTAGCCCCAGCACACCTCGCCCTCTCCCGACTGCAGCTCAGTCCAGCAGCTGGATGGACCTGTGAACGATGAAAACGACACTGCTTTCTCTGCAGCCCTCTGGGGTTCCTCCTCTCTCCCCTGGGGAAAGTCACTGAGGTCACTGACATAGGGCCTGTCATCCAGGACAGGGCACGGCTGTGGTCTGTGGAGTGGTAAACCCACGTGCACTGCAGGGAATTCATTCTAATGGGGGGGGGTGTCCGGGAGAAGGCATCCTTGGTGCTAGGCTTTGAGCCCTGAGTCTGTCTATTGTGTCGTCACTGGCTGCACAGGAGGACGTGCTGTCACAATGCGCTGGCAAGGTGCCTACGGAGGTGACACACTGTGGGTTTGCCCCAGCTCTGGGCACCCACATGTTCATGTCACCAAGCCTTGCGTGCGTTCTCCTGTGTGGGCCCTGGGCAGGTTCATGCGGTGCCTGTTCCTGGGGGCCAGCAGATTATGGGCAACAGGGCGAATCAGAAAGCCCCATGGAGCAGCACCAGGCTGGTTTATTAGGGGACAGGAAGCACCCGCACCAGCTTCTTCCCCTTCTACCTGCGCAAGCTTCAAAGATGCAGATAGCTCTTAACACAGCCGGATCTAGGTGAGGGCCCTCACCAGCTGCAGAAGGTCCACGCCAGCAGAATCAGCTCTACTCGCCCCACCTCTGCGCTCCAGGCCCCCAGATGGTATCTAGATGATCTTATCCCCCTGCACAGAGCCCCGCAGGTCAGTACCGCGTCCTCTCCTCCCCACCCAGGGTGGGGAAGCCATGTGCTCACGGTGCCACAGCCAGCTCAGGGCAGAGCTAAGACTGGAACCAGGTCTACCTGTCACTCAGGTGCTTCATGTTTAGCTACTGCACTGAGCCACCAGCCTGGGGGACTTGCAGAGCCCTGACGGCTATTATTTACATATTTCCTTCACCCCGAGCTGACCCGTGTCACTGCTCTCATGTCCCAGGCAGTGAGCACGGCCTGAACCGCTCGTGCCCCAGGTCGGTCCTGCCCCCGCCCCCCAAGGCTGTCCACTCGCCCTCGGGGCCGTGTGTGCTGGGCACTACCCAGAGACCTTTGCTCTACTGTTTGAGAAGTTGTTTGATGAGGAACTTATTGCATCTTCCTGTCCTCTTGCCAAGGGCTCCTGTATACACAGCTCTGCAAACTGCTCTGTTTTCTTTTTGAAGCCAAGGCGAATTTTATCCTCTTCCTTCTATGTCAGTTCCCTCTAAATATTCCTATGGCTATTTCCTCCTTCCCTTTAAAAACTTACACTCCTTCATGACTGTGTCCACACCTGCATTTATAGGCGTACGTAGGTGTGATTCTCCCTCCCTTCTTTACGCATTTCAACAAGAAGCTGGGATCTGAAGCCACAGAGTAAGAATTATCTTTTCTATCTAGAAAATAACTCACGGCCTGTAGGCCAGGCTTAATGAGAAGCTTCCACAAAATCAAGCTCCAGACCCAGGAGCACTGGTCCCAGAATCTCCAGCTCCGAGAGGCCCCCACGCCATGCCCTAGGCAGGGGACAGTGCTACTGTGGCTTCCGGATCAGACACGCAGGGTTCCGATCCTAGCTCTGCCTGACCCCTTGGGCAGGTACCTCAACCACCCTGGTTGCAATACGCTGGGTAAATAATGATGATGGTGATGTTTACCTGGCAGCTCCTGGAGGGCTGATGTCATAAATCCCACAAGGGCTGAGCACAGAGTGGTCACTTGGGTGGAACCCAACGCCCTCTGTGAGCTGTGGTCAGACTGGCGCGACCTGGCATGTGGGTGGCGCTGAGAAGCTCATGATGCTGCCTTGATGGGGCAGCTGTTTCCTACCTGGAGTGCGTCCTCTCTGCGAGATCTCAGAGAGAGCTCCAGGCAAGGGCATGTGAGAATGGGAGCTTTTATGGCCACAAACAGTTCACACTCCTTCGTGGTCAGGATGGCGGGGCTTTCCCAGGGGCTGGCGTGACAGCCTGTGGATTTTCCAGGTTCTTTGTTTCAGATTTCTCCTGTCAACAGCCTAATGGTGAATCACTTTGTGTGCCCATGCCAGCCTCACCTTGGCAAGCAGGGCAAAGGACCTGGCTTTTGAGACAGTTTCTCCACGTGCTAGAAAGTGTGGTAAGAAGGAGGGAGAGGACCCAGGTGGGTGTGTTCAATCGGCAAATATTTATGCTTGTGGAGCTTACAGCGCCCTAGGGAAGGCTGACTAAGCAAATGAGTAGTTAATTAAATGTCGTGTAGCAGTAAGTAAAATGGAGAAATACAGAGCAGGGCAAGAGAATGGAGTTTGAAAAAGGGGGCAATGTGTTAGAGTGATGGGGAGGGGCACTCTGAAGAAGGGACATTTGAACAAAGTCTTGAATGAGTATATGAATCATGTGAGCATTTGGGGGACAAGCTTTTCTGGCAGAAGTAACAGCAAATGTAAAGACCCCAAGGTGGTGCAATAGTCAGCAATGCTGCATAACAAACACCCTCAAACTCAGTGGCTTAGGACAACTATTTAGTCTTGATGATGCCTCTATAGGTCAGCCAGTGGGTGGCTGACACAAGGTGGGCTTAGCTGGCCTGGCTTTAAACTGCTTGTTTGTGTCTCATCCTCTGGATCAGCAGGCTAGGGCATGTTCTCAAGCTGGAGGCAGGAGTGTGGCAAGATAGGCAGAGAGTGGAGCCATTTTGGAGCCCAGTCTGAACTTGGCATTCTGTTGGCAAAACCCATCACATGGCCAAGTTCAGCATCAGTGGGTACAGACTTGTCACTCCCTCAGAGAGGAAAAGCTGGGAGCTTTGTGTGGCAGTGGCTCTGTGAGGAGCAGCTGAGGGGACACAGGCAGCAGATGAGGTCAGGGCCCTGGGCAGGGCCGTGTCACCCACATCCTCCATAAGGACTTGGACTCATTCTGTGATGGGAAGCCCTGGAGTCTGTTTTTTTTTTTTTCCTTTTAAATTTTAATCAAAGCTTAGCACACATTATAAAGTGCACAAATGTCTTAAGTGCACAGGTGACCCTCCACTTATGATGGCTCCACTTCACAAATCTTCAACTTCTCAATTGTGGGAAAGCAATTTGCATTCAGTAGAAACCATACTTTTGAATGGTGCTCTTTTACTGGGCTAGCGATCCGTATGCAGGCCGATCCTCTCTTGGATGCCAGGCAGCGGCAGCAGCAGCAGCAAGTACAGCTCCCAGGCAGCCCCGCAAGGATCATGAGGGGAAACAACCAATGCTCTGCTGCTAAGCTGGAGTTAAGTGCATTAAATGCATTTTTGCTCATGACATTCTCAACCTACAGTGGGTTTATGGAGCTGTAACTCCATCATAAGTCGAGGAGCACTGGTATAGCTCAGGGATAAGCTTTTACAGAGGAAAAGTTAGTTTTGCCTGTTTCAGGACTTTATATCAATGAAATTAAAAAATACATATTCCTTTATCCCTATTTTCTCTTGATTAAATGAGTTTCATCTATGTCCCTGCGTGTAGCAGTTATATCCCCCTGCCACTGTGAAAATGTATTCCACTGTATAATTATGCCTCAAGGTATGTATCTGGACATTGGGTATATCCAGTTTGTGGCTGTTAAAAATAATCCTGCTGGAGCCAGGTATGGTGGCACACACCTGTAATCCCAGAGAGGCTGAGGCAAGAGGATCTCTGCAAGTTCAAGGCCAGCCTGAACTACATAGTGAGACCCTGTCTCAAAAACCAAAAGAAAAAAAAAAACATCCTGCTGGGCGTGATGGCTCATGCTTGTAATCACAGCATTCAGGAGGCTGAGGCAGAAGGATCATGAGTTTGAGGCCAGCCTAGGCTATGTAGTAAGACCCAGTCTGAAATAAAGCAACAACAAAATAAACAAATAAAAGAATAATCCTATTAAGAATATTTTTGTTCGTTTCATTTTTAAATGCACAAATACAAACATTTTGATTACACATATGTATGTATATTTTCATAGGGTATGTGTGTAGTCAGCTTGGTCGTTTATTATTTGGCCATACCTACTAAACTGACTTTCTCTCTCAGATGGACAGATAGACAGATAGGTAGAGATAGAGAGATATATATATATTCTTCTCCCATTCTATGTCTTGCCTTTTGAGTTTCTTAAAAGTCAAGCAAAAATAAGGAGGGAAAGAAGGCTTGAGGGAACGAAGAAAAAAGGGAGAATCAAGATATACTATGTACAGGTACAAACTCCCTATGATGAATGGGATCGTTATGTATACCAAAAGTGTACTGTTATGGTTTGGGTCTAGATGACCCCCCAAAGCCTCATGCTGTCATAGGCGGGGCTTTTCAGAGGTGGTTGAATTTACAGTGTGTGATGCTGGGATTAAGGGTTCCACTGATTGGCTTGGCACTGCCCTAACCCCAGCAGTCTGGATAAGATATAAGGGGCAGAAAGACACTGTTAAACCCACTTGTTGCTTTTGCTGTCTTCCACTGCCGCCATGAACTATTGCATCTCTGCCATGTGCCACCCTATGTTGGAGCCAGCCGATTATGTGCTAAAACATCTACAAACTGTGAGCTAAGTAAACTTTTCCTCTTTTAACTTTGGGTGTCAGGTATTCTGTCTCAGCAATGAGAAAGGTAACTAAGACATGTACTAATAAGATTAATTTTTTAAAAAGTCAAGAAAATTTTTTATTTTACTTATTTGTTTGTTTGTTTGTTTGTTTTATTGAAACAAGGTCTCACTATGTACCCCAGGCTGGCCTCAAACTTGAAATGATCCTCCTGCCTCAGTCTCCTGAGTGCTGGGATTACAGGCATGAACCACCATGCCCAGCAAACGTTTTTTATTTTAATGTTATTCAATTTATCAGTCTTTTAAAAATAGATTTATTCAGTTAAATAAATCTTTACTTAAAGATCATAAAGATATTCTCCTATTTTTTCTTCTATAAGCTTTATTTCATTTTCAACATTTAATTACTTACATAAAGAATGTGTAATAGACTCATACAAATCAATCAAAAGACACAAGGAGAAAAAGCATGGGGAATTATTGGTCAAGGGGTACAAAGTTTCAGGTGGACAAGAGGAATGCGTTTTTGAGAGTTTTTGTACAGCAGGGTGACTGTGGTCAATAATAATGTACCACATATTTCAGAACAGCAGAGAATAATTTTCCCATGTTGCACCACAAAAAAGAAATAAATGAGGTGATGGATAGGTTAATTAACTTGATTTAATCATTTCATATTGTACTCACATATTGAAATATCTCACCGTACCCCCTGCATGTGGATAGTTATGATTTGTCAATTTAAAACATTAATTGAAAGGAAAAGACAAGCCAATTTTTTGAATGAGTAAAATGATTGAATAGAGTGTTGTATCAGCCAGTGTTTACCAGAGAAACAGATATAACACAAGATATACAAATATATAAGAATTTACAGGATTGGCTTGCAGTGGCCACCCACAGAGTCGGATGAGGAAGAGTGCAGAGCGTCTGTCTGCACACTGGAGACGAAGGATTGAGTCGAAGGTCTGGAGCTCACTGCTGCGTCCTGTGTGAGTCTGTATCAGGAGGATGATAGGTCCACACCGGAAGCCGAAGAGTCTGTGCTGGAAGCCAAGAGATGACATCCAAGGTGAAGGCGAAGACTGGAGCTCCTCTGAAGAAAGAGAAGCAGATCTGTCCTTCTGATTTCCCCTTCATACCATCCAGGCAACGAGCCGCCCTAGGGTGGGTCCTCTACACCCTAGGATGTGGAATCGCTGAGCTGGTTTACTTAAGCTTTTCCTACTCAAGTTGACACAATCAATCAACCACTGTGTTCACAAAAGAGGATGTGCACATGGCCAGTGAGAGCCTAGCTGGTGTTTGACAGCATTAGGGACCACAGGTGTGTGCTTTTCACGCTATGTGGGATCCCACTTCAACTTCTGCAGAGTGACAGCCATTGAGGGAAACACAGGAGACAGCAAGCGCAGCAGCTGCTGTTGGAAATGCATATTCAATGCAGCCCCTTTGGATAGTTTTCGAGGTTCCTCCTAAAGCTGAACGTACATGTATAGACCCTATCGATGAATGTATGCGGTGGGCCCAGGGATGGTGCGTTACCCTGCAGAACTGCTAAGTACATGAAAGACGGGGCGAGCAGAAGAACCTACTGCAGACTGAGGAGAAATGGCTCTGAAATGCAGTTCAGTGTTTCTCCCTGCCAGAATCCATCGCGACAGTTTCACCTCTTTTCCATCTTGATTTTTTTCCCCCTTGCCTTATTGCATAGGCCGGGGACGCCCCCTAGCAAGGTTAAGCATGGGGATATGAGGCAGGATATGTTTGTGATTTTGAAGGACCACCCTGTGTCCTGCTGTGTGGAGGCTGTGTGGGGCAGCGTGAGGTGCAAGGAGGCCCTTGAGGGGATGCCTGCTAGAATCCAGCAAGAATGATAGTGACGTGGATGAGCTGGAGCCGGGGGAGAGGCACAGTGCCATCCCAGAGATATTCTGAAGGTATCGCTGTGGAATCTGCCAAGAGAGGAGGCAAGAAGGACGATGTTGGCAAGAAGGATGTCGTTGGTTGTTTTTGGCTGAGACAGGGCCAGGACAGGTGTGAGCGGTGAGAAAGCAGTGGGAACCAAGTGTTCGAGGTTTGGGATTTCCAAGAGGACAGAGCTGTCCAATAGGCAGCTGGCTTTGTGACTCTGAGGGGAGATAAATATGTGAGCCAGGGCCGGTGAGATGGCTCAGCGGCATAAGCGCCTGCCTTGCAAGCGCTAGGGCCCGAGTTCGACTCCCGGATCCCACATATGAAAAAGGGGCCGGTGATATCGCTCAGCGGCACGGGTGCCTGTTGGCGCGCGAGGCCCTGAGGTCGACCCCCCGGTACCCACCAAAAAAAAAAAAAAAAAAAAAAAAAAAAAAAAAAAAAAATATGTGAGCCATCAGTGTATAAATGATATTTAATGCCTTGGAAAAGGACAAGGCCATTAAGGGAGTGGTTATAGGGAAAGGAGAGAAGAGGAGAGGAGGGAAGGGCTGGAGGAGAAGGGAAAGGTAAAGGACATGAGAAAACATGGGAGGAGCAGCAAGGAAAGTCTGGTGTCCCGGAGAGGAAGTGACCAGTGTGTTTTGAGACCCGGGAAATAGCAATCAGCTGAGCTGAACGCCACAGGAAGATGAGGAGGAGCACGGACCTCTGGGTTTGGCAAATCCAGGTCTGAAGACCACGGGCTCAAGGGAGCTGGGGAAGGGAAGGGAGTGTGACAACGTCACACTGGTCTCGTAGGGCAAGGTTCCCTGGGAGGACCTCGCCTCTTCTCCTAGCCCGTTGAGGACGGGTGAGTGACTGATGGATTCACTGACGTGTGAATGGAGAGAAGGTGTGCAAACACCGAGCCCAGACGGTCAAGGACAGGAATTGTTAGCGGTAAAAATAGCCCCGGCCAGCATTTATTTCCTTGCGGGAATAATGACATTTGTTGAAGGCTCGCTGTGTGCCAGGCCCTTTACTGAATGGAAAGGACGTTTTCTCTCCTGGTGTGCAGGTGAAGCTGTCTTGCTCTCCGCGTTTCCCAGGGCCCTGAGTAGTCCTGGAGCAGGGATTCCACCAAATGGGTGGGACTTGCAAAGGAGGGGCTGGAAGCTGGTTTCGTGACCTTCGTCTGCTCATCCACAGTGCACGACAGAGGACAGCCCAGGAGACTGAAAGTGGGTCCTGAGGGCGAAGCTTCCCCTCCCTGTCCACTCTGCGTCCCCACTGCTAACCCCACCTTCAACCTGAGGGCAGAGGGTGCTTCCTCCCATCTGAGGCAAACAGGCAAGGTGACCTCAGAGACGGATGTGTGTCTTCTCTAGTTTCAGGGACACAGTTGGCTGGTTTGACACTTGAAAAAAATCTCAAGGACTTTAAGAGGCTGCTTGAAGTGGCCTTGGCATCAGAAGAGAAGCAGAGTAACCATACTCCTGTGACAATGGGACAAAAGGCACAGAACAGTTCTCAACGATCAAGATGCTGCCTGGCCCTTTCCTTCCTACACCAGGCCCTAGAGGAGGGAGGGAAGAAGGTTGAACTCAGAATGAAGTTCAGAGTTTTGTTTTTACATTGAATGAATGTCCTATTTACTAAAATGAGATCAGAGGGCCACTGTGACCATAGGACTATTAATAGTAGAAGTAGCTAAGCATGAGCAGATAAGCCAAGGTTTGTTCACGAGGCAGGGTGGTCTTCAAGGGCTCCCCTTGGGAGGGAGGAGGCTGGAGATGGGGCAGACGTAGTTAAGGGGCCCTTCCAGCCTGGTTTGGGGGCTCCCACTGGGTGAGGCTTGATGCAGAGAGACCCTTTGACAGATATTTGCAAGACTATGAGGGGGGTCAGATGCTGAGAACTTGCACTTGGGGTGGAGGTCCTAGGAGGGACTTGGAAGGTTCAAAAGGCCAGGAATTTGCTCTGGGGTGGGATTCAGAAGAGGAGAGCCTGCAGGAAGACACCCACATCTCTAATTCCAAAAAGAAGCAAGCTTCATGCAGGAGGGTAGAAAAAGCGTAACTACCAGGAATGAGGCAGACTCAGGAGCAGAGGGGAAGGAGGTGTCTAGGAATGCACGTGCCCAGTGCTTTTGTCATCTACACAGCCCAGGGGAGCAGCTCTGCAGAGGGTGGAAGAGGAGCTGGGTGGGCAACACAGCACTCACAGTTCCCAGCACCGCTTGCGCAGGTCCAGGGGTGGGGCTGGGCTCTCCTTGTATAGCTGCCTCCGGCTCCTTCTCTGTCTCACTGTGACGCCCTGGGAGACACCGCTCTAGCCCTACAACCTACCGGTGTCACAAAGGTCTGGAGAGGAGGCCAAAGGCCGATGCTTAAGAGCTCACCAGTCCCCGAGGGTGGCTTTGGGCTCCTTGACAACAGATGAAAAATTGTGCCCCTGTGCCCGCTTGGCCTCGACTCCAGGAAACAGCCTACAGATGCTGAGAGAGCCCTTATTGGTTTCACGTTTTACTGGCCTCACCTGGCTCCAGAGATATTTACAAGTGTTGATTATATAGCCGAAAAACAAAACAAAAAAAGATCTAAGCCACCTGCGTCCTTCTGCCCACCAGAGGGGAACCGCTGGTTCCTGTGTAACCCAATGGGATTGAGGACGAGGATTCCGGAAGGACTCGAGGCCCAGCCGTGCCAAGTACTATCCCCTTATTCAAGCTCCCACCTCCTTCTGCTGGACACTCTTTCCTTCTGGAAAATGGGCTTGTGATTCTTACCCTGAGGTCTCACAGGTGACTCTGAGGGTCCAGTGAGACCAGGGGTGGGGCCTACAGGGGTAAAGCACACGCAGAGGTAAAGACATAGATATGGCTCTAACCCTGCAGAGAGCTCCCTCTCCGACACTCTTGCCGTGCTCCTTGGGTTGACGGGGATGGATTATACACCGGATGTGGGTGCGGCTGGAGTGTGAGCAGGGAGGGGTTGGGCACCCCAGAGCCCAGCTGGCTGGAAGCCTCTTGATGAGACACTCAGCAAGAACCGGCTCCCGCGGGATGTATTTCTCAGATAACTGACACTGCTTTGAAAATTTTTACCACTTTTAAAGTCTTTTTGTTAAAAAAAAAAAAAGCAAATTTCTAAATTGCATCATGCATGATTCTATCTTGTCCGCAGAATACAAACAATTCCCTAAGTTTGTGTGTAAACTTGGCTTCCAGTGCAAACACATCGCCTTGAAATAATGTCAACAAATCTGATTTCTCCATAGAAACAACGTCAGAGCAGTAAGCTACATCCCTCGCCCAGGATCCAGGGCCCAAGTTTTACTAAGAAGGGACACAAAGCATCACATTTCATTAACTTAATTAGTGGAAATGCTGTCATATCCCTCTTATCTAGCATAGTGCCTGAAGCCTAGAAGATGCCCAATATACCTTTGTGAATTGATAAAGGCATAAACATATATTAGACCGTTTAAAGTTATAAAAGATAGCAATGAATAACAACATTTATTTACTAGATTTCCCCAGGAGACTGGCAGGGAGCCCAACTTCAGATGTTTTGTTTCATCTTGAGCCAGTTTTAATAGGTTGCACTTTTCAAGTAACTGACCTGTTTCATCTCAGTTGTCAAATTTATTGCATAAAGTTATCGATTAATGTCTGCAGCATCTGTAAAATGTCCCCTTTTTTATTCCTGGACTGATAAATTGTGCTGTTGTTTGGTCTTTAATCAATTTAACTGGGCATTAAAATGTCTTACTAATCTTTTCAAAGAAACGACTTCTGACCTTATTCCTTATTGATTTTTTTTTTTTTTTGTGGGTACCGGGGGTTGACCTCAGGACCTCGCGCACCAGCAGGCGCCCGTGCCGCTGAGCGATATCACCGGCCCCTTTCTTCGGATGTGGGTTCCGGGAGTCGAACTCGGGCCCTTGTGCTGCCAGGCAGCTGCGTAGGCCGCTGAGCCATCTCACTGGCCCCTCCTTATTGATTTTTGCTATTTGTTTGCTTTTATTTTCCTTCAGTACTGGAGATTGAACCCAGGACCTTTGCACTGAGCTACAGCCCCAGCCCTTTTTTATTTTGACATAAGATCTCACTAAATTGCTAAGTTGCCCAAGCTAGGCTTGAACTTGCAATCCTCTTGCCTCAGCCTCCCAGAGTACTGGGAATACAGCACCAAGCCCAGCTTTTTGTTTGTTTGTTTGTTTTGTTTTGTTTTGCTTTCTGTTCCATTGATTTCTTTAAGTAAGTTTTAGTATTCTAATTTCTTTCCCTTTTGGCATGTTAGCTATATCTATTTGTATTAATTTTAGTGATGACTTTAGGTATTACAATAAGCAGCACTAACTTACCTCAGTTTACCTTGAATTAATATTATACCATACCATGTAAAATGGAAGAACTACAGTGGCATAGATCTATTTATTCCTCTCTCACCCTTTGGGCTCTTCTTGGTACATACTTTATTTCTACATAAATTATAAGCCCTACAATGTTTAAAAATGTTTTGCTTTAAGTGGTTGTCTCTTAAAGATATTAATAAAAACTCATCATTCATATTTCCCCAATAGCTAACACCCCCAGGCTCCTCCTGCCTTCCTCGAGATCAACATTTCCCTTCAAAATTTTAAAAAATATTGTCATGTGGATCCACTGACAGTAAATTCTGTCTGAAAATGTCTTTATTTCTTGTATTGTTGAAGGACATATTTATGGGTATGGAATTTGGGGTTGGTAGTTTTCTCTTCTAGCATTTTTATTTTCATTTATTTATTTTTTATTTTTATTTTTTGTGGATACCAGGGGTCGACCTCAGGACCTCACGTGCCAGCAGGTGCCCATGCTGCTTAGCGATATCACCGGCCCTTTTCTCGTATGTGGGTACCGGGAGTTGAACTCAGGACCTCAAGCTTGCCAGGCAGGTGCTTATGATGCTGAGCTATCTCACCAGCCCCCAGCATTTTCAAAAATATACAGCTGTGGACCGCATAACATTTTGGTCAACAATGGGCCACATGTGCGAGAGAAGTCCCGTAAGATTGCATTGCTTGGTCACACCTTGGCGGTCTCGGTCCGTGTGGGCTTGGTCTATGATGCTGGCACAATGACAAAACTTCCCAGTAACACATGCAGTTCCATTGTTTCTTGTTGTTCTCTGTTTCTGTTAAGAAGGAAGTTAGCAGTCTTGTGATCATGTATCATTTTTATTCTGGATAATTTTGAATATATATATATATATATATATATATGTTAGTATGTATGTGTACATATGCATGTGTGTATGTGTGTGTGTGTGTACGTGTGTGTGGCACTGGGGATGCAACCAGGGCCTCTGACATGCCAGGCAAGTGCTCTAACACTGAGCCACACCCCAATCCCCTCTGGATGCTTTTAGAATATCCTCTTTATATCTTTCTTTTGCTTTTTTAGGCATTTGATTAGGGTGTAGCATTCTTTATATTTTAACTCAATGGGTTTAAGCTTTGGAGGACTATAGTTTTTTGGAAATTTGATAAAAACTGTGGCCATTGTTCCTTCCTATATGTTTTTTGTCTCCTCCTCATTCTCGTTCTCCTTGAGGGTCTCTGCTTGAAAATATGTTAACCTGCCTGATATTGTCCCACTAATTATTGAGGCTTCCTTCATTTTTTTTCAACATTATCTTCTCAATTTGAATAAATTCTACTGTGTTTTCAAGTTCACTGATCACTTCCACCATACCCAACCTATTTTAAGCTCACTGAATACATTTTTACAGCTTTAGTGGTGTATAATTAACATATAATAAATCGCACCTATTTCAAGTATATCATTTGCCATATGTATAGCCTTAAAAAATCACCACCAGGAAAATAAAGAATTTAGCTACCAAAACGTTTCCTTGTGCTGCTGTGAAATCCATTCCTCTCTCTCCTTCTCCATGGAGCTGCTTTCTGTCATTGTAGATTAGTTTGTGTTTCCTAGGATTTCACAAGGTTGAAATGGTACAGCGGTATTCTTGCAATAGTTCTGCACTTTACCCATGGTGTTGCAAGCTGCCACCATGTTTTCCTGTTCTTATTGGTGAGTGGTATCTGTTACACGATGTGCCAGTTTGTTTATCCATTCACCTGTTGATGGACACTTGGGCTCTTTCCAGTTTTTGACTGTTACACTCATGGATTGGTCTTTGTGTAGCTATGTGCTTGCGTTTCTTATGTGTAAATCTGTAGGAGTGGAATGCCTGGATCCTATGTGGATGCCTGTTTAGATTTTTAAGAAACCACCAAACTTCTTTCCAAAGTGGTTGTCAAGTATTTTACTTTCCCACCAGCAATGCATAAGGGTTCCAGTTGCTCTATGTCCTGGGTGATACTTCGTGCGATGAGTCTTTATTAAAGGAATGAATGAAGAGGGCCGTCATGATAAATATGTGGGCAAATACTTGCATACAATATTTTCCTTTAAAAATTCCTTTCTGATATTATAAAGAAATATCTGAAGCTGGTTACTTACAGGGAAAGAGGTTTATTTAGCTCCCAGTTCTGGAGGTCCAAGGATGTGGCCCCCACATCAACTTGGCTCTGGTGAGCCCCTCATTGAGGGTGGGATCACAGCAGTGGGACTGTGTGACAAAGAAAAGATGATATCACCAGCTCACAAGTCAAGAGACACAGGAGCAGCCAGGCTTGTTGATGTATAACCGCCGATCATGAGAACTAGCGCAGGATCACACGTGAACTCCTGTTTCCCTTCCCAGGGCAGTACCCTCAGGGACGTCACTTCTCCCTCCTCCTCCTCCCCCACCTCTTAAAGGTCCCCCCCGTCAACAGCACCAATTGGGGGCCAAGCTTCCAACACACAAAGGGAGACTGCAATAAATTAAACATGTGTGTCATAATGCTAAAGCAACCACTAAGCGACAACAGAGGTACAGCCAGGAAGCCAACAAGAGGTAAAATGCAATAACGGAACATACTTGATCCAAAAGAAGGCAGAAAAAGAAGAAAAAGGAAACCAGAAACAAAGGGGACATTATCAATCAGCATGATTTAGCTGAAATTTATGAAATATTTCACCCAAGGGCATCAGAACACATGGTCTTTTCCAATGCCCACAGGGCCCATTCCAAGAGGAGCCATATTCCATGCTACAGAACAGATCTCAGTAAATGTAAATGGATTCTAGTTATGCAAAGCATATTCTCATATGGAATTAAGACAGAACAGTATCTCAAAGATACTGTACCTGGAAAATCCCATTAGAAATAGAAATGAAATAACACACTTCTAAGTGATGGATGGATCAAAGAAAAATTAAAAGGAAAATTAGAAAATAATTTGAAGTGAACAGAGGTAAAAACATACCCACATATGTAAGGTGCAGCTAATGAGGTGTCTAGAGGAAAATTTATAGCAATAATTGCCATCAAAAAAGAGAAAAGCTCTAAAGCAATTGACCTAAGTTTTCACCTGGAGAAACCATAAAAGGGAGAGTACATTAAGCTCAAAGTAAAAAGAAACAAGGAAATAATAGGATAAAATTAGAAATAAACCAAGGAGAGCGAGAGAGAGAGGGAGAGAGAGAGAGAGAAAATGAGATAGATTGAGATTTAATTAAACCAAAAGATTTTTCTTTGAGATGACCAATAAAATATTTGCTAGAAAACAGTTGTATTCCCACTAAATTTGAGTTACCTCCCAATGCCATCATCGGGGGGGGGGCGGTACTAGGGATTGAAACTAAGGCTAGCACACTAAGCTACATCCCCAGCTCTCCTTTTATTTTTAAATTATGAGACAGGGTCTTGATAAGTCTCTAAGTTGCCCAGGCTGGGCTTGAACCTGCAATCCTCTCGCTTCAGTCTTCAAGAGTCCCAAGATCAAATGTTTTCGGTTTTTATAATATGGTATCCAGAGTTTTTGTCATCATCAGGAGGGTTAGTTTGATTGAAGACACCCACCATTTGCTGTGCCTGGAAGCTGTCTTGGATCCATAGCTACATGTCACGCTATCTTCATGCCTCCGTCTGCAGCCTTCCCTCCTACTTCTTTGCTGTTTTCTAATTGTCTGTGAGCCAGGACACCAGATGATCATACTTGTGGGAATCCCATAAAAGCTGGGATAAACACCTTCAGCAGGCTCTGATGAACAAGATCTGTGAATTAGTGTCCACAAGCCTCTTTTGCTGACTCCCTGGAAGACAGTGTAATGTAATGAAATGGAAATAGCCACTGAGTGTAACTTGACTTTGGTTCAAATCCTGCCTCAGCCACTTGGTAGGATCATGGCCTTACCTTTCCTTGGTAGGAAAATGTACCTTACCTCTCTGGGATACATTACCATTAATCTCCCTCAAAATATATTCCCTTGGTTCAAATGCACTTACCCCATCATTCTTGCCCCTTTTTGTTTGTTTGTTTGTTTGTTGTTTATTTGTTTGTTTGAGACAGGGTCTTGCTATATAGTGCAAGCTGGCCCCTTGAACTCACTTATGTAGGCCAGGCTGGCTTTGAACTCATGGTGATCCTCGTGCCTCAGCCTCCTGAGTGCTAGCTAGGATTACAGGGGTGTGCTACCACACCGGGCTCTTGACACTTTCTGAATTAGTTCTGGAAGTCATCTTTTGTAAGTGTCTTTATCAGGTGTAGGGGAAAAAAACCCATGATGAATGCTGCTGCCAAGTGCCATCCAGTGGAAGGCAGGCTCATAAAAACATCAGTGTCTTCATCTGCCTTATTCATCAAATTGAGCACCATGTAACTTCTGGCTCTTCCCGAAGTCAAAATGACCATGAGAGGTAAACATTTTTAATACGTTCAGGACAGTGAGATAGCCATAACAACTAAAGACACTCAGGAAAGAGGACTTACAGAACTGCTCCAGAAAGTGGCAGGAAAGATGGGATCAATTTGTTCAAAGGGAAGAGTGTTTTGATGGGGATTCATGTCAATGTATGTTTCACTGTAATAACATTTAAAAAATTTAAACATTCACTGTATTTAACCCAATTTGCTCTTTAATTTTTCTTTAATTATGTGTATTCTAATAAATTATGAAGGCATTGGAAATTCTATTCAGTTTTGCAAACCTGTATCCAGTACTTGTACACACCTAGGGTGAGGCCGGAGATGGCACCAAAGACAGAAGCTGAGGGGTTGGTGGGTCAGTGTAACGGATACATGGTCCGACGTCCTGAACTCCAGCTCCTGGGCAGATGCGTGGACACCTCGCCTGCCTTGGATGAAGAGTGGCCTGTTCAGCCTTCTGCTGAACAGCTGGTTGCCTCCTCGAGAGGAGCACCAGCCCTCCCCATTCTGTCTCATATCTGCCTCCCCCTGTCCTCCCCTCCCCAGAAAACTTCCTGTGGAGCCGAGCAGTGCTAAGAAGTCACTGGTGACTGCTGGGCTGTTCTAAGCATTGTCTCAGATTGCTTGAAGTGTATAATGTTCCTAAAGTGTCATGATTAGAGGATTCGATTCTGTATGTTCTAGAATCCAGGTTTGGAAACCCTCAGGAGAAGAAGGCTGCCTGGCTGGGGGGAGGAGCCTTAAGATGCTGGTAAGTGTCTTCAGGGGCTGCCACATGGCCACACACTGTGGAACTTCATTGCTCAATCACCCATCCATGCGCACATTCATGCAATTGCTGGTTCGCTCATCAAATGGATATTTCTTGAGCACCTGTTACGGCCCAGGAACCGAGCCAATTACTAGGTTTGCTAGGGCCGATGTGGTGGCCCCACTTTGCCGGCTCAGTGTTGGCATCCCATTCTTTTGGCATCTGTACCCTGATTTTGTTTAGGGGACAGTCCCACCCAATGGATACATCTATAATCCAAGTGGGTCTGCCCTTCTGAGGCCCAATGTGCCCAGTCAAGATTCTTTCCCCTGGGATTTGAATACTGAGCAGTGACAGGAGGATGACAAAGCGTTGCTGCTTGTTTGTGACACAGGTCTGAAGAGATGCTCCATATGGCCCTACCACTAGATCTCTGAGGTTCTTGCACTCCATCTTGGATCTAGTCTTTGGTTTTTATCCTAATTCTTCGAGCTCTGCAAATGTAATTGATTCTGTTTTGCTTAAGAAAACTGGTGTTTGTTTCTGTTGCTGGCAACCCCAGGACCTTACTCTGTTCTCTCACCCTCAAGAGTTGGTAGTCTAGTGGACAGAGAGTAAACAAATCGTGTGGGGTCAGGAACTCTGATAGTGATCCTAGGCGGGCTCTGAGAGCCCCAAGGAGGAACCTGAATTAATTTCTCATCCTTAGCTCTTGTTAACAGGACCCCTGAAAGCCACCCCGGTGTTCTAGCTCTCCACCATTGTCTAACAAGGTGCCTCACAGACTGTGGCTTCAGTTACTATAGACGTGACTGTCCCCTGCTGTCTCGTGACGTGACTGGACTCAGCTGGTTAGCTCATGCTGTTTACAGTCATAGCTCAGCAGGGCTGGAATTATCTGAAGCCTTGGCTATGTGGGACATCCAAGATGGTGCCCACAGCAACAGGATATGCTGGTTGTCACTGAAGCCTGGCTAAGGCTGTCAGTGGGAGCACTCAGATGTGGCCTGTCCGTGTGACTGAGTTGAGAGAAAGAGAGAGAGAGAGAGAGAGAGAGAATGAATTCCAAGATCATCCAAAGAGACTCCAGCAGGCACCACAAAGCTTCTTATGATCTAGCCCCAGAAATTCTGGATTATCGGGAATGCCACATTCTATGGGTCAGGCAAGTCACTAAGGCCAGCCCAGCATCAAGGTGGGGGTGGGGGTGGAGTGGATTAGATTCTATGTCCTTGTGGAAGAGTGGAGAAGCTCTGCTACAGAAGACCCTGTGGGACTGGCAGTACTGCTGTGGCCATCTTTGGCAAAGCCTATCTGTTTCAGTGGGCATTCCTTCTAGAGTGTTTCTTGGGTCACTAGCATGTCCCATATAGGTGGCAGCTATTTGTTGTTTGATCCTGGTATCTCCCAGATACCAGATGTGACTAATCACCTTGGCAGTACCAGTCCTCAGTCTCCTGGCATCGTCATGAAGTGCTGTCAACAGTACCAGAATGATCCCCAAACCCTATTTCCAAGCTCTAGGTTTTCATCTTGGTTCCAACCTCTGAGGGGCTGTGTGAACTTGGTACTTTGCTTTAGGTCTCTGACTGTCCATTTCCTCTTCTCTAAAATGACTGCTGACCTGGGAGTAGTGCGAAAATCAAATGCAAGGCGATAAGTGTAAACTGTGAAGACCAGGGGCACAGGTATCAGATTATGGTAATGAGGGTTCCTGGTGTGAAGGCCTCAGATGTGCCAGGCTCATCTACACATTACCCTGCTGGCATTTCTGAGAGGCAGGCTGCATTAGAAACGAGGAAACAAGTTTGTGTTAAATTTCTTACTCAAGTCACTTGCAGATGGGCCCCAATGCTTGAGGGATGGGGGGGATAGGTTTTTGTTGCTATGGAAACTGGAAGCATTTGGGGATGGCTAAGACTCCACAGATTCTGACAGCCCCTGCTCTGTAAATGTTGAAGGAAAGCATGGTGGATGGATGAATGAATGGTAAGTTAAGGAACAGCTTGACATTTTGCTGAGGATACCTTCCAGCCTTTTGAAAACCTCGACTGTCCCTCCTGTGATTCTTGCATTAGTTTCCTTCAGTTTAAAAACAGGAAGTTCAGGTAGGTGCAATCCAGATTTATTTCAGAGCCAGCTGCCCAGGAGAATGAGCAGGCTTAGCCTCCGTTTCTATAGCACGCTGCCGCACTGCTCTTATTTACTTTTGCAGAGCTGGGGCGGAACCCAGGACTAGGCGCACTAGGCGGCCACACTTCTTTCAGGGCCCCCACCCTGCTTCCAGCTGAATGCTTTTCCCTCCCCTTCCTTCCTCCACGGTGCAGATCGCGACGATGCATTTGCACTGTGAACTCAGCGTGGTCACATTTCCCAGATGCCGCTGCACCTGCGACCCCTAAGCCGACCTCGCTTCTTACTCCCCGAGGTCCTTAGGCGCCTTTAACTGCGCCCAGCCCAGAGAAGCCTGGCCAGTAAGGGTTCGCTCCGTGAATAAACAAGCGCACAAATGTTCCCAGTGAATGACTTTGGAAAACGCTCAAGTCCTGTTCCGGTTCTGTGAAAAGCAAGCATTTGGCCTCAGGTGGGGTTCGTTCCGCCTTGGCTTCCGGGGTCAGCTCCGGCCAGGGCTCTGCTGAGGAACGTGGGGTTTTGCCCGGGGTGGGGGTGATCTAACGGAGAGGCGCCAGAAGTCTTTCTTTTTATAAACTGCCAGGACTGTGGCGCTGGGACAAGTGTCGCTGAGGCTGTGCAGCCCAGCCAGCGGCGGGTCCTGCGCGCAGCTCCGCCCGGAGCGCGACCCCGAGGGTGGAACCCTGGGCGGAGCCCTGAGCCGCGGGCCGTGCGCGCTGCGCCGACCCGGCCACCGAGGTCCCCGCGGCCACCAGCCCTGCGCTGAGCCAGCGGCTCTGAGGCCTCTTTGTTCTGGGGATCCGTGGGGGCGGTTGCTTAGCCGCCTTCACAAGTATTCAAAGCCTCCCTGACCCTGACCATGGAAAAATCCTGCCTGGCCACCCTGGCCAGAGTCAGGCTGGACGGCCAAGGAGGGCGGGCAGAGGGAGCCGACTCTGTGGGCTCCTGGCTGGTGCGTTTGTGGGCATATGGGGGTGCTCACGCTGTACCATCAGCCCCGCCCACACAGACCCGGAAGTCCGTTTTCAGATAGGGGAAATCGAGGCTCAGAGAGTCCAGAGCACCTGCTGGAGGCTGGTAAACCCGCGAAGTGGAAAGCCCCAAATACAGAGTGCAAATGATATGTCTGTGAACGTCACGGAGATTAGGAAGGCTACTTCTGTTTGTTTTGGAAAGCAAAGTTGCTTGTGGTTTATTTTTATTGGGGGGAGGGCTCTGCAGGAAGTCGACCAGTAATGGGAGGAATGTGGTCATGGGATCTGACATATCCCGGGTCAACTTCTAGCTGGCTTTGGCTGTGGCTGTGTGACCCTGGGCACCCCTGACGTCTCTGGGCCTTGAGCATTATGGTACCTGTTTGTGAGCTGGTTGTGAGAGAATATAGCCCAGCAGTACCCAGAGCCAGGCTCATGGGCTCCTCTCAGCATAGGGAAATACCGACTTTGTCCGTGGTGTTGCCGAGCGCCTACTGGGACCCTCAGAGCTGTGATGTGTGTGTGGGTTTCGACACAGCCAGGCCGTGCCTGCATTTCCCGCTCTGGGCTGAGTTTCCTGCTCTGTACAACGTCAGGAGGTAGAGTTGGGCCCAGAGCAGGTGTCCCCCTGCGGCACCATGGCTGTCTGGGCCGGGTGGTCTCTGCTGGGGCCATCCTGCACCCACCTCTGTACCCCCTCCCGGCATCTGCCCACCTGATGCATCAGCACCTCGTTTCCCAGTTGTGACTATTAAAAAAACGTGTCCAGACCTTGCCCTGTGTTCCCTGGAGCGGGAGAGGAGGAAGCAGACCCCGCCTGCCTGGTGCTCCCTTGGGCTCGTGGGCAGCCGGGCCGGCTCGCCAGGCCTCGTCTTCCTACTGGGAGCATCCAGGCATCTGCACAGACACAGAGACGACCCATGCCTCACGGAGTCACCCAGCCCCTGCTCCGTGCTGGACCCTGGTGGTGACCCTGAGATCTAAGCTGGGGCGTCACCTCCTCCAGGGAGCCACCAGCGTGATTATTAACAGACCAAGGCTTGGTCAGAGATGGTGAATGATTTGCCCAGGGTCACGGTGCCCCTTCGAGCCCGTCTCTTCTCACCGGGATCTTTTGGAGGTGCTGCTGATTGCATGATAGCCACACTAGCTCTCCAAGGGCATCGTGGGCTGCCTGCAAACAGCTGGGCCACCAGAGAGAGACGGCCGCAGGGATGGAGAGCAGCGGCCCCTCCTGGGGCATTCCTGGACTGGGCCACTAGCCACACTAAGAGCAGCAGGGGACAGTGCCCGCTCCTGGACAGTCTCCAGGGTCCAGGGCTTGGCTACTTGGTCTGGCCTGGGCCCGGCTGGCACCTCCACCGGCCCGTTTGACAGATCCGTCTGGCCAAGAAGCTGCTCACCACGATTGTCCCAGAGCTGGTGCTGTTCCCAGGTGAATAATTTTGTGTTGGCTGGAGGAACCGCCCTCCCCACATCCTGCTGAGGCCCAGCTTTCTGGGTCCAGCCAGGCTCTTCCATTTCTTGGATTTAACTCTAGCATCTTCCCTTTGGGGAATCAGATAAGATGAGAAGTTATTGGAAACATGCCCGAGATGTGCTGGCTCCAGTAGGGGAAGGTAGCTCTTTGTACGAGGAAGACAGTAACCTCCATGGTACCCTGTCCCCTGGGTCCGAGCCTCATGCTTCTCAGCACAGTTCTGCCCTCCTGGGAGCAGAGAGAGCTCCTCTCCCTGCAGGCGGCCACACCTTGCTTTTAGCCAACACGCAGCAAGCCAGCTGTGGGGCAGCCATGAGCCTGGGCGCTCGCTGGCTGCTCTGTCCCCTGGTGGAGATGAGGCTGCATGTCTGCGTCTCTGATGTGTGCCAGCCAGCTGGGAAGTCCCCTTGGGTGCTCTCATGTGTTTAGTGAAACAAGCAAATATCCTTGCTCTGGGAGCTGGCCTTGAGCACCAGGGCAGGGCTAAAACACTCAGATGGGCTTTTCTGACCCAAAGGGTGACCTGGTGTGATCGCTGGCTTTCCAAGTGTGAGGGCCCAGTCCATGGGATATTAATTTCTGACTGCAGTAAAGCAGAGGTTCTGACTTAGAAGGAGAGAGCAATAGACACGGGGGACTCAGAGGTCTCGGGTGACCTTATGGCAGGCCAGTAGTGTGTCCCCCCTGGGGCCCTGTTGCTGACATCTGAGGGCCTCCCTTGCTGGTCTCCTTTTGCTCCCTTCAGCTGCTCCGTCTGTGCGTAATGAAGAGAAGGCCTATCTGATTGTGTCACATGGTGCCCAGGGACCTGGGACAGACTTTCCAGGAGAAAGACAACCTTGTCCTCTTCACTAGCATTCAGTAAGTGTACCTCTTGGCTCTGTTCTTGGTGACAGGCTGGATTTTAGTCACAACCAGCTGATGGCCTCAGGGAATGAACTCACATCATTGCTCTGTACTTGAGGAGGTCAGACAAGCCTGCTGCCCTGTCCCTCCAAGTCCTGGACCTGACGCTCTCCTGTTGCTTCCTCTCGGGGAATGAGCATGGGTGTCGCTGTGTGAGAGGGTACAGCCAGACCAGTCACCTGCTCCTAGACCTTCCAACTGTCCTCCTCAGCCAGCCCTCCCCTGTGGGGTCCACGTGAGGGTGAAAGGGGACCATGTATGTCAAGGTCCTGGCTGCAGGTGGCTTCTCCACAAATGGCCATTCCTTTCCTCCAGAGATCCTTCCATTGTCTTCTGCCTTCAGGTCCCTGACCTTGGTTTTCACTTGGCCACGAGTGACAAAGCAATAAATAAGTTTATTTTTTTAGATGCTTTATCAGTCTGGGAGGAGGTATTTTCAGGAGGTAAGAGTAATAACTATAACTTACAAATTTCTCATCCTCTTTCTAAAAAAGTTGTTTTTCTAAAAAAGCAACAGCAATGACAACAACAAAACCCCACTTCACCGATATTAGAGTCTTCCCCAGAAGCTAAAAACCATATCCCTTCAATCTGAAGCAGCACTCTCCCATGGAGAAGTGGAGGGCGGGTGGAGGCAGACAGTGCCACCAGGAGATCGTTTTGCTTGTCCTCAAGTGAGTAGAGCCCAGCATGCTACTAACACCCTGCAGCACACGCCACCAACCACCCTCCATCAACAGAGGATCATCTGGCTCCAATGCCAATGGTGATGGACACTGGTCTAAGGCAGCAGCCGCAGGAATGTGAGCACCTCTCATTGTTGGAGAGATTACTGCAAAGCCACAGGGGCACCAGGCTGACCTGTTTCTAGGACAGTTGGTGAGGAGAAAAGCCTACATCTTCAGAGCCCAGGAAATGGATCAATGATGCTGAGCTGCTTCTTTGTTGAATTGAATAACATTTTTCAAATTCCAGAGAAATATTTTCTCAATTTTTTGTGCTGTTCACAAAGTAACAGCTACAGAGGCAACACCCTTTTAAATTTAATTTTTTCATGAAAATTTGTGGAAGATTTTGAAATGGGTAAAAGATCGCTGGGTGTTCTTTAATGGAACCCTGGGCCCCAGGGATTATCTCATCCTACATGTGTATTTGTTTCTGATGTCCTTCACATCTCCACGAAGACGTTAATTTACAGAAAATTGGTAGTAATGCAAATCTTTATTTCCATGGCTATGCAAACGATTCTGGTCCAGGGCTATGCAAATGAATCTGTCAGATAGAAAAAATATAAATCTCTGTAAGACAAATTTTCATTTGACCCAGTTGTAATTTCTTCCTGGTTCCTCATTTATTAATAAAATAGGTAAAATATTTGCCTTGCATTCATTTTATATCTGCACAAGAGTCATGATTTTATCCCATTCTGAAAATCATCCTTTAACGATCTTCACTATTAACGTTTTCTCCGTCACTTTCTTTTTTTTTTTTTTTTTTTTTTTTTTTTTTTGTGGGTACCGGGGGGTCGACCTCAGGACCTCGCGCGCCAGCAGGCACCCGTGCCACTGAGCGATATCACCGGCCCCTTTTTCGTATGTGGGATCCGGGAGTCGAACTCGGGCCCTCGCGCTTGCAAGGCAGGCGCTTAAGCCGCTGAGCCATCTCACCGGCCCTTCTCCGTCACTTTCTTAAGTGTAGACAACCAACAAAACGGTAAATCGGGCTCTCATCTCGCTGCTGTCTCTTGCTGTTGATAAGAGAAAAGTTCTGAGATGTCTTAAATTTAGTCAAAGGGCTGGAGGATGGAGGAGAAGAAAGAGAAGTTAATCAACTAACAGCAGTGGGCCAAACCAACCAAAAATGATTCCACATTCCTGAATGTATGTTGGAATCTGGACTTGAACCCTAGTAGCCGAGCACTGGGCACCATTGCGTCTTGCTTACAACCCCAGCCAACCCAGAACAAGTGCTTTTTGTGGACTCATCTCCTATCCTGAGCTCTCCCAGCTTCATGTTACCCCACCCTCTTACCCACAGCCATGGTAGGTTCAGCATGAATGATGTATTCGTTCCTGCTCCTGATTTTCATTATAAAAATGCTCTTGACTTACAGGTGTGGTAGACATATTTCCAATGACATCTAGCCTTGCTGATGGTAGCTTTGAGAACTTGTCCCAGAATCGGGCCTTTCCCCACTGCCAGTTGACACCCCTCAGATAGAATATGTGTTGGGTCCGACCTGGGTCTACATACCCTCTTCCTACCTGCCAGGCCCAGGGGCCTCACCCTCCTCTTGTACCCCTGCTCTCATGTCCACCCCCAAGACAGGCTAGAGAAGGGCCTAGAAACACTTGTTACCTTGAGTGTTGCTGCAGATTGAATGTGGCTGGTCCTCGCCAAAACTGACAAGGAGGCTTGATTCCTTAGTGTAACAGCTTTCAGAGGTGGTGAGACCTTTAAGAGGCAGAGCCTGATGGGAGGTGATTAGGTTATGGGGCACCCACCCTTGGATGGGAGGAAGGTTTCCGGGGACTGGACTGGTTACTAAGAAAGTGGGTGGTCAGGCTACCCCACGTGTTAGGCTTCTTTTGAATGAGTCACTGCCCTTCCCATATGTGATCCTGCCACAAATGCCTTCTGCCATATCATGGCACAGTATGTGGCCCTCAACAAGTGTGGCCGCCCAGACTTAGACCATTTAGCCTCCAGAACCATGAGCTGAATAAACCTCTTTTCTTCATAAAGTACTAACCTATGATATTTTGTGATTGCAATCCAAAACGGAACATGATAGGTGGGATGTAGCGAGGCCACTGGATAAATTATCCTTAGAAGACCCTTCGCGTTTGGGAGTTTTGCAAGCTCAGACTATTTTCAAAGACTCAAGATTTTCTAATATCAACCTCACAACATTTTAGAAGTCTTTTTGAAGTCTCAAGTTCACAGACTCAAGACATCTTTTCGTCTCTGTGTCCAGTGATCAGTTGCTCTGGAGTCTAGAAGTACGAATTTGTTCTCTCCAACCCTTCGGATGTATCTCCCTATCTGTGGAAAGCCTCAAATCTGAGGGAAGGAGCAGCTCATACATTAGTTATTAGGTAGAAAACACACCCATCTTTAAGCGTCCAGCAGCCTGGCTGCCCAGTGTCCCACTGGAAGGGTGTCTGGGGCTGAGATGGTTGAGGGGCACAGACTAAAGTGTCCCAGCCTGAACACGCAGGGCCTCTGCTCACTGGCTGGAGGAGCGGGAGGTTTCCCACCCAATTATCTCTCTCTGCAAGCCCATTTGGAAGAATTTGCAAGTTAAATGCATCTAGGTTGCAACTGCACCACAGAAGGTAAATAACGTTCCTCTTACAAAGAGTGACCAAGTTACCTGTTAGGAGAACATTTGGGGATGTCGTAGAAACGTTTTATATACGTGTGTGTGTGTAAGGAGGAAAGGGTGTGTGTGCATGCATGTGTGTGTGTGTGTGTGTGTGTGTGCACTTTGCCTTTTTATGAACCCTCTGTAATCCCAAATGCCATGCTGCTCCAAATTTGGACACTTACGCATGTGTGGGGTTGCCAAATAAAATACAGGACACCCACTGACATTTCAATTTCAGATAAACAATGAATATTTTTAGCAGAAGTATGTCCTATGCAATGCTTCTACTAAAATTATTTGTTTTTTGTCTAAATTCAAATTTAACTGGACACCCATATTTTCATTTGCTCAATCTGGAAACCTTATGTGCATACAAGTACACACATTGGTGTGTGTGACTTCACAACTCATGCACATATACAGTTGTCTCTTGGTGTGAGAGGGGGATTAGTTCTAAGATCCCTGTGATATGAAAACTCAGAGGTAGGCCGGTGAGAGAGCTCAGCGGCATAAGCGCCTGCCTGGCAGGTGCGAGGTCCTGAGTTTGACTCCTGGTACCCACATACGAAAAAAGGGCCGGTGATATCGCTCAGCAGCACGGGCGCCTTCTGGCGCATGAGGTCCTGAGTTCGACCCCCGGTACCCACAAAAAAAAATAAAAAAAACAAAAACTCAGAGGTGCTCATGCCTTTTCTAGACAATGGTGTGGTGATTGCATATAACCCATGCAATTCTCCTATCTACTGTAAGTCACTCTGGATTACATCTAATATCTAAAACAATGTAAATACCATGCTGATAGCTGTTATACTGTATTGCTTCAGCAATAATGACAAGAAAACCTCTACACATTCAATACAAATGCAACCCTTCTAGGCCTAACTACACTTATTTCAAATATTTTTTATCTGCAGTTGGCTGGCTCCACAGAGGTGGAACCCACAGATGCAAGGGGCCAGCTCTATATGTAAACACGAGTGCAAATATCCCCGTGATGTCCACTGCCCGTGGATTCAGCTGCACACGATCACACTCACACGCACACGAGACATTTCTCCTTCTGTGGCTGAGCATGGCTGGGTCTCCAGTGTGCTCTCATAGTTGTTTCTAGCCCCCGGGTCTGTGGTTGCTTCCTGAGGCTGGGTCCCCCCAGCTGTCTTTAGGAACCTGTAGTTCCTGGCGGTCGTTACTCCTTCCTGACATTCTCATGGGTTTAACAGCTATGGGCCTGGTTTTGGAGCAAGGGCCTGGCTTGGTGGGCAGACCTCCCCTCCCCATGCTGCGGCTAGGCCTCCTTTCCCTAGTGGTGTCTCCATTACTTTCTGGCCTGTGGGTGGCTGGCTAGGGGCTTTCTGGGGAGCAGGCCTCTTCCCTTGGGCTCCCCAGCTGCTCATAGCCTGGTTTACAGCCCCAGGACAGTGCCTACAGGGCCTGCAGGCTGGATGTTCTGAGATTTTTATTGGCTTCTCCACCAAGACGAGGGCCGTGGGGGTCCTTCGGGCCTTCCGGAGCCGCTTTATTGGAGCCAGCCTTCCAGGTCGCGGGAAGCAGCCATTTCCAGGGAATCTGGTTTCTCGGCTGGGCTCGCACGCCATTTCCTTTGTTTGGCTTGGCAGCCCCCTCGGCCTGGCCTGTTTTGATCCTCACCTCGAGTTTGGGCTTTTGTGGCCTGTCGGTGGATGAGGTGGTGTGGGTAGGTGTTTCCCACAACCGTGGGGACACAAACAGCGCTTTGTTCCAGGCGGGTAGCAGGTGCAATGGAAAGAGCTCAGGCCCCTCCGGGGCTCGGGGGAAATGCTCTGAAGTTTGAAGACGGTTAAAAGGCAAATAAAAATCACTCCACTTCGTCTATGCCTTGGGAACCCAAGCTGGCCCGGGAGAAGACCAAATGAATGGCTGGGTCTCAATTACCGCCACCTCCTTTGGGATCCGGAATAGGAAAGAGGCGGATGGGACTAATGTTCTGCAAAGGGATTTAAGTTTAAAACCCCATTGCGGGTTAAGTTCACAGTTGGCTCTGGGCAACAGATGGCCAGAGTGTCCTCGGCATGGGAGTCAGGGCGAAAGATGATGGCAAAGGTGGCTCAGCCTCTGTTGGGTTGGTTTCCAAACCAAATGAATAACCAGCCTATTTTAAATAAAGATTCAAGGTCAGTGCTGTGAGCTGAATTGTGACCCCCATGTTCATACATTGATGTCCTGACTCTCAGAACTCAGAATGTGGCTGTATTTGGAGGTAAGGGTAATTAAGTTAAAATAAGGTCATTAGATCGGGCCCTCGCCCCCTATGACAGTGTCCTTGTAAGAGGAGCCTTGGACATAGATACGCACAGAGGAAGACCTGGGGAGAAGGCAGCTCGCTCGAGTCAAGGAGGGAAGCTGCAGAGAAACCAGCACTGCTGTCCTCACCGTGACCTCAGGTGTCAGCTCTGGAAAAGCACGAAAACACATCTGTGCTTTAAGTCACCCTGCCCACCATCTTGTGTTAGGGCAGCAGTGGCAAACGTGTGTAGCCAGCAACAAGCAGGACATTTTGAGGCAAAACTGGTTCTTTTATTGATGGATCTGAGTGAATGGCCTCATGACAGAGTGTGGCCATGGAGCCACATGGGTTGTTTATTTTACCCTGAGCAACCCAGCATGGCCCTGCAGTTTACCTGGCTTCTGTCGCTCACCCACTTGTGGTTGAGTCCCTGTGAAGCCGACCCTAAGAGTGGCTGGGAGTGGTTTATTTGGGAGGTGGTTCTGGGGACCCAAAGGTGGGTTCATAAGTGGATTGTTGTGGCAGCCTCAGGAGCTCACTCCACTGGGGACCCCAGAGAGACTCCTTGGATCACCCTTCATAATTGCCCCACCCAGGGGTAGGAAGCTAGAGCATCCTCCCAGCCACCCTGCACCCTGTTTGGTGGGGTCACCCCTGTGCATTTGGTCCAGGGTCACTGTCACTGCTGGCAGGGGTCATCAGGCACACAGGAGGTGTTCTGGAGGGGACAGGAATGTCTTCCTTGGGGTCAGCTTAGGCCAATGGCCTCCCTCCTGCATGGGCCTTGTTCAAACTCCCTCTGCCCTTGCTGACCCCAGCCCTGGCCAGAACAAAACCCTGGGCCTCCATCCTTCAGGCTCCTGGCTCCGCACTGTGGACCTGCTTCTCCTCCCTCCCGCATCAACCTTTTTACTTAACCTTGGTTCCATACTATTAGAGAGAAAAAGATGAAATGCTTCTTCCTTCTCTCATACACCACCTCACAGCAATATTTCGGACAACAGGTGTGTGTTCGAGTGTGTGTTTGCCCACACAGCAAGCAAGCTTTCAGCAGACACCTCTTGGGTGGCCTGGAATTCATTTCCGACACCATCTACCTGGAGACAGTGTCAAAGCTTGCAGGTGAAGGGCTTAGTCCTACAAGATTGTTCCCTTTTTTGACACCAGTGACAGTCCTGGTTTTATTTATTTTGTTTTGTTTTGTTTTTTTAATTTTCTGACCATTAGTTATAAATTGGGAGTCCCTGTTAAGACAGGGCAATAGGGCGCGGGACACTCCCAGGGAGAGAGACACTCTCAGTACGGTGATACCATCATCACTGTTCACAGAACCAGTCAGAAAAGTGCTATTTTCAGTCCTCTATTTGAATCTGGAGCTGTTCACAGGGCCAATCAGAAGTTGCTCCTCTGTCTTTTATTTGCATGTGGGCACAACCAATCAAAAGACGCTGTTTGTGATCCTCTATTTACATAGGGCAGGAAGCCAAGTGAGCTTTGTGATAGGACAGTTTACACGTGGAGTAACGCCACGTGAGCGTTTGATAGGACGAGTTTCCCAATGCCTTATTTGCATGAGAGAGATAACCTAGGAATTTTGAGTACAAAAGACCCCTTTCTCTTCTCCCCGGGACCACTGTGAGCCTTGTCACCTGCCTGCTCTCTGAAGCGTGTACTTCTTTTCCACCTTCAATAAGGGTACAACTTTGCTGCCTGTTCTCTGCATCCTTTGTTCAGGACACTAAGAACCTGGAAAGAAGCCCCACGGGACCCGCCATTCGGTAATACTATGACCTCTTCCACAGGTTTCATTCATTTGCTAGAGGGGGCTCTTAGAACACAGGGAACACATGCTTACATCTCCCTTGTGTTACAAAGGATGTCACACGGGGTGCAGAGGCATGGCCAGACGAAAGAGATGCACAGGGTGAGGTGGGGGAGAAGGGCGGAGCCTCCATGCCCCTCTGGGGCTGCCAACCTCCAGGAACCTCCATGGGTCAGCTGCCTAGAGCTCTTCTGAACCTGTCCTTTTGGGTTTTTATGGCACCTGCATTATGTAAGCAGGATTGAGTACATCTTTGGCCACTGGTGACCAGCTCAGCCTTCAGCCCCTCTCCCCTCCCCTAACAGTGGAGCTGGAAGTCCCAACTCCAATGCTGCCTTGGTCTTTCAGAGAGCAGGGCCACCCCAAAGCTCTGTAGGGATCCCGTCTTGTTAGCATACAAAAGACTCTCTTGCTGCTGCAGAGATCCAAGGGTTGTAGGAGCTGTGTGCCAGGAACCTGGAACAGAGACCAAATATGCATTTCTTACCACGTCACAGTATCACGCAGGCAGCCACCGGATCTCTCAGCAAGTCGTTTCTCTACACGCATCCTGTGGTCTTCACCTTGGACGGGAGTCCTCGCGCATGCTGAGCTCCTCTCTTCTGGGCCACCCTCACAAAACCCCTCATCACCTCTGTGTGAACCTGGAATCTTCATTGAAGTTGTTCCCTTACCTGCCCCCGCAAAGCCCTTTTCCTCCTTCCCTCTCTTGTATTCACCTCCCTCCTTCCCTTCTTCCTTCTCTTCTATGCAGTAGGCACCGGGACCTGCTTTATGCCAAGCGAAGTGACCAGTAACTCAGGGGCTCTGCCCTTGAGGAAATCAAAGTCTAATGACAAGGGTCACCTTGGCCCCATTTCTTGTACAAATACTACCGTCTCAGCCAGACCTCTCGGCCTCGGAGAGTGTAGATCTGTGCTGTCTTTTCAGTGCCACTTGTCATGAGTAGGGGAATGAGCTGTTGGGTGAAGGTTTCCTCCTCCACCAAAGCTCTGGGTGGGGTTAAGGATGCTCCCAGGAGGGTTGTATGGAGCTGAGCACCCATGGCCACAGCAGACCCTGGACAGCGCTCATTTACTCCTCTCCCTGCCCCCTTCCTCCTGCCCCCCCTCACCTCTCCAATCAACTGCCTGCACCCAAATCCTTGTCTCAGACTCTGCTTTGGGAGAATCCAAATTCAGAGCCTGTCTCAGCCCAGTGCTGGAGTTGGACAGGCGTGTGGCATAATTTAACTGCTTCTGCTTTGTTGGGGGGGTGGGAGCGAAGAATTAGGGAGACCAGCTATGATCATGTGGCTAAAATATGTAATCTGGTAGTTTCAGTAAAGAAGTTGGCTAAAAATGATCTGCATTTGCCTAGTTTCTGCATCTACTTCTCAGTTGTTTCTGAATAAAGAGAAAAAGGAGAGGTATGACTAATTAGGATTTCCTCAAATGCCAATATTTATACATACATACATGACTATCCTGTTACTTTATTATTTTCATTTTATTGTTATACTTGATCTACAGGGGCCTGGGATATAGCTCAGTGGCACAGCGCCTTCCTGGCAAGCACAAGGTCCTGAGTTTGATTCTGGGTACCAAAAAAAAAAAAAACAAAAAAAACCCCATATATATTTTTTTTCATATGATATATATACTTGATCTACAGTAAGTGTACAGCTTTACAAATTATACACCCAAATGACCACAACCTTGATCAAAATATAGAACATTTCTATGATCCCAGAAAGTTCCCTCAACTCTTTTCCAGTTAAACACCCCCAGCTACCCTAGCTAGAAAACTGAATCTGATTTTAATTGCTATAGAATAGTTTTCCCTATGTTGTGACTATATATGTACATCTAGATTGTTCTCTTCTTTGGAATCTTTCATAGGTGTTCTTTCCTTTTTATTACTGACACATACCCTTTGACAGCCCCACCATTTATCTTGGGTGTACATAACTTGGTTTTTGATTTCTTAGGGGCTCACAGGTAAGAGTTTGTCCTGAGTCTCAGAAGAAACTCGGGCTTTGTCTTTTGAGCAATGCTGGACAGGTTAAGATTTTGGAGACCCCTGGAGATGGATTGAGTGCTTTCTGCTCTGTGACGTGAACATAAGTCTTTGGAAACCATAAGAGGCATGCTATAGTTAAGTGTCCCCACAAAGGTTCAGAGTGGTGCTATTGGGTGGTGGTGGACACTTTAAGAGATGGGACTTAGTGAGAGTTCTTAGCTCCCTGGAGGAAGGCACTTGAAAGGGACTGTGGGACCCCATTCTCCTCCCCACTTCCTGGCCACCATGAGGTGAGCAGTTTTGTTCTATGATATGCCCCCACCATGATAAGCAGCCTCACCACAGGCCGCAAAGCAACAGTACCAACCAACCATGGACTAAAACCTAAAAACTGAGAGCCAAAGTAAGCCTTTTCTCTTCTTAAATTGATTTATCTCAGGTATTTGTTGTAGTCATGAAAAGCTGGCTGACACATATATTCCATTGAATGTCTTTCTGGGTTGTATATTTTCATTTCCCTTGGGTAAGTGGAATCATGGAGACATGTGGTAATTGTGTATTTATAAGAAATCCATGGACTTCTTTCCAAATGAGCTGTTCCACCCTATGGCCCTCCCAGCAATCTGTGAGGGCCCCAGCTGCTCTCATCCTTTCCTGCTGGTGGTATTTTCAGATTTTAAATGATGGCTGTGTTGGCGGGTACGCAGCGGTATCTAATCTCTATTGGCCCTTCATATGGCTTCTTTTGTGAAGTGTTTGTCCAAGTGTTTTGACAATTCTTTTCGGTTTCCTCTTTATTATTAAGTGGCAGAGGTTTATGTACATTCTGAGTATAAGTCTTTCATCAGGTTATGTGGATTTAGAATATTTCTTCCTAGTCTCTAGAAGAAATACAATGCAAACAGTACAACTGTCTCTTCAAATTTTGAATTCCTTAAGTTTTGCTTCAACTTTGTAATTTTTTAAAAGATAAGAAAGCTATTGTTTTTAGTATTTTTGTTCTTATTTTAAAATTTAATACTTCCATTGAAATGTAATTTATATTCCATAAAATTCACTGAAGTGCACGCTACTGGCATTTTAATTTTTAAAGCAGAAAGTTATTATAACTTAATGAAATCCAATTGATCTTTCCTTTCCTTTTTCATGGTTACAATCTCTTTGTACCCTAAGATTTTTTTTTCTCCTATGTTCGCAAAGATTTTTTTTCTGCCTGTGTTTTCTTCTGGAAGTTTTCTAGTGTAAACTCATACATTTAAGTCTTTGGGGTAGTGTTTGCATGCGGTGATGAATTGGTTCTAGGTCTTTTCCAGGATATCATTAATATGCAAAAAAAATGCTTCATTACCTCATACTGATGTTTCAAATTCAAACAGGTTTTTGTTTTTTAATTTAACCTTTTTCTATTGCATCCACATCTACTTTCTTCCACACTGAGCACTCTAATTTTAAGGAAACTGGAACATTAGAATTAAAACCTTCCATGATTCCTCACTTGTCTTATCTCACCTCAGATACACAGCGGTCTCATAACATTAATACTCCCACCACCAGTTCGGAGTACTGAAAACGGTAAAAGTGCTTTTCCGCTTGCTCCCTCTCCTCTCTCTTACGGTCAACATGGTGGTCGGTGCCTCCGCTGTCAGAAAATCTCTTGTTTTTAGCTTCTTTTGGCCTCAGTTCTCCAAGCAAGGGCATGGTTTTTGTCAACCATGGGCCATCTGTTGATGTCGCTCTGTCCCTTTGGTCACCTGCAGCTCCTTCTCTGGTAGACTTCTTAGGAGGAGCCCTGGGACAGTGTTTTCTGATTCTGAGTCCTGATTCCCATTGATGACAGTTGGAGTTATCATTATACTGTCTCTTTTGGGAACTGGTTTTCTTGGATGTAAATACCTTGGCTTGCATATTTGTCCTTTTGCGTATCTCAGCTAAGATGTTTTATTTTCTGGCATAAATGTTGCTATTTTTTTAAAAAACCTGATAGCAACACAATTTTCTTTACCTTATAAACCACATATTTTTGTTACTTTTTCCTTAAGTCTATGGCTTTAAGTACCTACTTTGGTTTTGGCTGTTTTTGCTCAATAAATCTTAGACATACAGGGTGCTTTTTCAGCAGATAGTTTCAAATCTTTTTCTTTCAGAAAAATGTTCTTGAATGTTCTTTAGCATTTTCTGTTTTCTTGCTTTTGTTCTGTTTTTTAGGATCTCCCATTATCCATATATTGGATCTGCTCTGCCTATTTTTAACGCTTTTAACATCCTCTCAAATCTTTGTCTCTTTTATTTTAAAAAATCCTTCTGCTTCTTATTATCTACTTATTGTAAGGAATTCTCAGTTGTACTGTTTGCATTGTATTTCTTCTAGTTTTGTCCTTATTTCTTTCTTTTTCTTTTCTTTTTTTTTTTTTTGTGGGTACCAGGTGTCGAACTCAGGACCTCACACGCCAGCAGGAGCACGTGCTGCTGAGCGATATCACCGGCCCTGTTTTTGTATGTGGGTACCGGGAGTCGAACTCGGGCCCTCGCGCTTGCCAGGCAGGCGCTTATGCCGCTGAGCTATCTCATCAGTCCTCCTCATTTCTAAAGTATTTTTTTCTCATTTATTTTTGCCTTCCTTCCTCCTTCCCTTTTTTTCTCTCTCTTTCTCACTCTTCCCCTCCCTTCCCTTCCCTTCCTTCCTTCCTTCCTTCCTTCCTTCCTTCCTTCCTTCCTTCCTCCCTCCCTCCCTCCCTTCTGGCTGGAGATGGAACCCAGGGCCTCACACATGCTAGGCAAGCACTCTACAGCTGAGCTACTGCCCCAGACTTTCTATGTCTAATGCTTGAGTTCTGTCTTCTTTCTCTCCCCACCTTTCTTTCTGAAATTCTAGTTTATGTTTTCCCTTTGTGTATTGTATCATATCCTTAATGACTTTAGGTTTTTTTAATAATAGGTTTGAATTTAGTCTATTTTGTGAGCATATCTTTCTGGTGTGCTTTCATTGTCTGTTAGTATATTATTCTGATTCTTATTCTTTTTTTCTTATAATAAGTTAGTATAAAATTTTATCTAATAATTTCCTATCAGTCATTTTTATGCTGATTTTGTTTTCTTGAACTTTTCCAGGGAGCCTTGGTTCAGATAACCCCTCCAACTTCACAGAACTCCTTCCATTGTTTTCATATAATATTAAAAATGTGGCATTGGGCATGGTGGCACACGCCTGTAATGCCAGCACACTGGGAGGCCAAGGCAGGAAGATCACAAGTTTAAGCTCAGCCTGGGGAACTTCGCTATATATATATGGTGAGGCCCTGTCTCTAAAATAAAATAAAATGCTGAGAATGTAGCTCAGTAAAAAGGCCCCGGGTTCAATTCTTAGTGCCGCAAAAAATGGAGGCAGCTCCCTGACTTTGTCCCTTTGTGACTCTTTTCTATCCTTTCTCTTTCCCTAACCTCCACAGTTCCGTTATTGCTCTGCCTGCACTGCCAGCCAGCAGTTCCTTCTTAGTGCGGCCTTGTCCTAGGCTCTTTCTGATCCATCACAGCAGGCAGCTGGAGATGTAGCAAGACCTGGCACCAGCTTCTTCTGGAGGATTCCAGTCAGTCATTCCTGCAGTGAGAGGTCTGTGTGTGACTGACAAAGAATAATGCGAAGGGACTCATCACTGTGTGCGCGACACTCCTCCCACCAGAAATGAGAAGAACACAGCTAACCCATGATAGCGGGCAAGTGCAGCCAGCGATGACTGGCCAGCGTCTACCTCAGGGTCAGACAAGAAAGGGAGGCACCTGAATGCTGTCTGCTACCTGAGATAAATCAACTTACAAAGAGGAAAGGTTTATGTGGGCTCACGGCTCTGAAGCCTTCAGTCCATGCTTAGCTGGCCTCCCTGCTCTGGGCCTGTGGTACCCACCATGGTGGGAGAAGCCCTTCACCTCAGGGCTGTGTGCAACTCAGAGGAAAGGAGGAACTGGGGGCCCAGCATCCCTTCAACTGCAGGCCCTCCATGGCCTAACACATCCCGCTAGCCTAAAAGTGGACTGTGAGAGACAAATGCCTGTTGTGCCAGCGAGAAGACAGCTACCGATGAGAAGCAGCTCTCACCAGACCCGAGTCCGCTGATACCTTGATCTCGGACTTTGCCGTGTATCAGCTTCGCAGTCTACGGCATCCTGATATGGCAGCCCCGATGGGCTAAGACGGCAAAGCAGGTTGGAACCAGAAACTTTACCAAAGGCTTATGATGCTTATGATTGCTGGTGGTCATGGTTTAATTCATTTATTAGACAAATCCTGGGTGAGCATTTGCTTTGGGCCAGGCTTTTGCTGGGGACAGGGAAGACATCATTACAGAAATTCTAGGCCTCTTCTTCTGCTCATAAAATGAAAACCTTATGCATATCACTCAAATATTTCCAGCTCTGTGAAGTGGCAACATTTGTTCTTGGGGACAATGGCTCCATGAAAAGTTTCACCTTGTTGAAAGCAGAATCCTCACTGGAGGACATTCCCATTTCTTGCTTTTAAAAGATTCCCACACGTTAAAATAAAATGGTATTCGTGTCTCGGTTTCTGGTTTTAATTTTCTCCTTTAGAGCCAAAATCAGATTTCAGTTTCTAAGGAAGCTTATCGTGGTGGAAATGGATTGGGCTTTTATACTGCGTGGGCCTGTCCTGTTTAAAGCCCTTGTCTCAAAGGGCTTTATCTTCTGCTTTCAGGCAGATGTTTCTATGATCTCTGTACGGGCCCATCACCGGGGGCTGCCTTTATCAAGAAATGTGATAAGGGGGCGGAAGGGTCAGCTTTATTGTTCAAAAGAATGCTGAAACTTCACAAGAAAAACGTTTACTATCTGATCACTGTTGGCGGGACTTACAGCTCGGGGAAGATGAGAGTCGTCAAAGTTCAGCATCACGGTTTCCTGGCAATTAGGGAAGCAAAAGTCTCTAAAATAGAATTCGTTATCAACTTGTGTTCTCTGCGTGTCCCCTGGAGTTGTGTCCCCTAGAGTTGACTCTGTTCACCAGGTCTTTGTTTGGCTCCACCTGGGTGCCCGGCTGCGCTTTACTGAGCCAGGGAGGTCCAGCATTTACGCACAGGCTGGTGGAGAGGAAGCCTGTATTTCCTGGTCACTCTGGGCTGGGCTGACCTGGGACTCCACATGCAGGGCTCCAAGGAGTCTTCCTAGCAATGCCTGGGGAATCCCAGGTGAGGGACCAATGCACAGAGGAGGTGGCCAAGATCAGACCAGGAAAGGCCGGACTCAGGCCCGGGTCTGTCTGAGCTGTGGCTCCTCCCTAGAAAAGACCTCCAGAGCCTTAGCTGTGCAGTGAGTATCAGAGCAGAGCTGTCTCCGTCTCGGAGGAGTCTTTTGTACGATGAAAATATGCGCGTGCACACACATTTATGTTTACGGATGTACACGCGTGCATATACATCCACACCTCTATTTCCTGATACCCCTGTATCCACGCTGGGATTTCCCCACTGAGTAACTGAACAGCCTGTGGGACTCTGGAGTTGGTCAGAAGCAATGAGGCCACAGCAGTTATGCCTTATCCCATTTTTTTCTATCTGTTTCATAACCTAAGAGGCACAGTAGAATGCGGCAAAGTGACAAATACTTAAAATGTATCCTTGGTCAAGATGTCACTCACCCAGTGGGTTCAGCTCAGGCCTCATCTCTTCCAGAAAGCCTGCCCTGACCTCCCCTTCTGCAGACTGAGAGATGCCCAGTGTGGGGCTAGCACAACCCTGGGTCCTCTGTTGCAGCCCCAACATCCTATCCGCTGGTCCCTACTGTCATGGAACTGACAGGATTTGCACTGGGGACAGAAGGTCCAGTGAAATACTGCACCAGAGAGTGGTTGGGAAGGGTAAAAGGCAATGCCACTGTCCATTGCATGACAAGAGAGAGGGTGGAGGAGGAGCTGCAGTGGCAAAGGACAGGGCAAGGCGTGCAAAGATGGGTCCCCCAGGGCTGCTTTGGGTAGATGCTGGTCCAGGGAGGCCTCCGGGCTTGGGGTCTGGGTAGGACAGGGACAATGTGGGTGCCACCCAGAGCCAGGATGCTTAACTCATCTCTAGGACTGCCATTTTTTTTTCTGCAAGAGGGACTAATCTGAGCCGAGACTGCTCAGAGGGTGTGGGCCCTTGTAGTGGCAGAGGAGCACTGCGAGCTCCGGCGTTTCCCTTCCACTCTGAACTTCAACGTCTTGGAGTTCACAGGCCCAGAAAGGTTAGCAAGGCATCCTCAGTCTTGCGTTAGCTGAGAGTGGGGCTCCCATGCATTCCAGGCAGTCCGGCTCCATGCTCTTAACTAATTTCTTGTTGACACTGCGTATGTTCAGGAAGAGCAGTGCTGCATCCAAGGCAGGAGGCCCAGGTAGGAAGAGTCACTCATTATGAAATGCAGCTTGGCCAGCAGCAAAAGGCAGAGCAAGACCTTGCTGCTTTCAAAGTATCCAGGAGCAGGACTCGGTTTCCCTTCCTGCCCTTGGACCCTGCTTGGCTTTCTGGATCAGGCTTCCCTTCCCCACCTGGCAGCTCTCACTGCTTTGTTAGCTCCCCTCTCCCAGCCCTCCTCCTGCGCTGCACCTGCAGGGTAGGTATGGTCTGCCTGCCTCAGATGGGAGCTCACCACCTGCTGGAGATTCAGGCCCCTCTGGGGTCTGAGGGTGGTGCCTGAGAGTTGGGATCTGAGGCCCACACTGGCCTGCAGGAATAGTGTCCTAGCAGGTCTCTCTTGCTGCCTCTGCAAGCCACCCCCAAGGGCAGGGGCGTTGTGTGAGGGGAGGGGCTCCTGCCAAAGCACAAAGAGGCCACACTGTGCACTGCTCAGTCTCTCCAACTGGCAGGCTTGGAGTGTGAAATAAACCCAAGTGCCTCCTATAGCCCACAAGGCCTTGGCCCTCGCCCTGCAGCCTCCTCCAGAGCAAATCCTGGAGGCTCAGAGTTTGTAGATTCACCCACCTACAGCTTCCAAATACCTGGGGCTTGCAAGCTGGTGGAAAACAGAGAGTAGCTGCCCTCACAAGCACTGGAGAGGCCTGAAGGCCACATCCTCCTGATATCCAACAAACCCGGCAAAGAGTGGACCTGGGCCAAGGTAACCAGCTATACCCACCCTCCAGCTCCCAAGTCTTGAGCAGCCCGTGTGACCTGTGATGGGGTTGTGGTTGGATCCATCTACTCCATGTTCAAGACCCAGCCACAGAGGGGGAGGTGGCAGTCTGGGCAGGTGTAGTGTACAGGCTGAGGTCTCCTTCAGAGTGCGGCCAGCAGCCTTTCTGCAAAGGGAGCTGCTGCAAACACGGCAACACCTCTTCCCTGTGCTGCCCTTGGGCCTTCCTTGGGCTCCGCAGCTCCTGGGAGGACCTGGTTCTCCAGCCAGGCTTCCTTCTTTGATCCCCACCCACGTCCTGCCAACCCTCCTGGGTGGAACAGGACATTCTGACCGTGGACAGCAGAATCTTGCATGGTTAAAGTAAAACAGAATTAATTAATTTATGGAACAAGGAAGTCCACAGATAGAGCTGGCTTAAGGATTAAAATCATGTCTCTAGCCTCTCTCTCTCCCTGTCTCTCTCTCCCTGTCTCTCTCTCTCTGTCTCTCTGTCTCTCTGTCTCTCTCTCTCTCTCACACACACACACACACACACACACACACACGCACACACACACACTGCTGCCTGCTGTGCCTGGACTTTGCAGTCCTACTCTGGGAGAGCTCCTCCAGGAAGTGGGGAGAGAGAGCCCCCAGCTCTGTGTTACCCCGCTCGCTCGAGTCTCCTGGGCAGGGGAAGAGGTCTCTCCCCAGCCTCCATAAGAAAAGCCTCAGTTTGGGATTGGCCACATTGGGTCATCTGTGCTTCCTGTGTCATTGTCACCACCATGGGCTAGGAGACAGGAGGCCATGATTGTCCCTGGCAGCTGCACTGGTCCCTCATGCATGGAGGACAGGCCAGGGTAGGGCAAGGTGGGAAGACAGATTTGAGGAAGAGGCGGGAAGGATGAGCTATGGCCTCTGCACTTCCTGGTCTGGGGCTGTAGGTGGGTGGGGCTCCTGGCTATCCGGAGATATTGTTTCCGGCCTCATGTATCATGCTGTCAGTACTTTCTCTGGCTGGCTCCTTCTCAGGCTGTCCGCTGAGTGTTCTCATCTGCAGATGCATAAAAGCGACCTTGCTGATTGACTTTCTTATGTGGGGTCCATGTTGCCTCTCTCTGGGCTGGGCTGGGCTGGGCTGGGGGTACAGATATATCCCCATCCCTTTCTCCATTTTTCCAAAGGCTGCTGAGCTTCAGATTCCATTCATATGAATTCAGCACCTACAAGTCATCCATCACTTTCACATCTATTAACTCCTTTTTAAAATTTTTATTTGTATTAGCCCATGTTGGCAGTACACAATGATTACATTCCTCATGGGGAGTTGGTGCATGCACATAGCACATCTTAATTCTTTTTACTTCTTCTCCCCTCCTCTCCCTCCTCCCTCCCTTCATCTCTTGGTCCCCTTCCCATTTCCAAAAGATCTGTCTCCCTATTTTATTTTGTTCCTTAATTTATTTATATGAGAAACTCAAATATAAATAAATTAAAGAACAAAATAAAATAGGGATTTAGCTATTGTGAATTGTGCTGCTATAAACATGGGTGTGCGTGGATCACGGTAATACAATGCCTTTAACTCTTTGGGGAAGATACCTAGAAGGGGATTAGCTGGGTCAAATGGAATTTCTAGTTTTAGTTTTTTGAGGAATCTCTGTACTGGTTTCCATAGTGGTTGTACGGGTTTACATTCCTACCCACAGTGCAGAAGGGTTCCCTTCTCCCCTGAGGTCTTGCCAGCACTCCTTGAATTTTTGATAATTGCCATTCTTTCTAGAATAAGATGGAATCTCAGAGTTGTTTTAATTTGCATTTCTTTAATGGCCAGAACATCTGTTATCTGCCTTGCTCCCTGGCTGACAGCTGAGGAAGTCAAGGCTGGGAGAGGTGCAGGCCCCCGTCTTAGTTTGCTAAGGTTGCTCTAACGAACCACCACCAATGGGTGGCTTAAGACAACAGGAGACCAGAAGTCCAAGCTCAGACGTCATCAGGTGCTGGTTCTTCTGAGGCCTCGAGGGAGAATATATTCTGTGGCTCTCTCCAAGCCTCAGGAGCAGCCGACAGTCCTTGGCATTGCTTAGCTTGTAGCCCCAGGACTCCAGCATTTGCCACGCTGTCACACAGCCGTCTTCTCCTGTCCCTTCACATCATCTTCTTACGCGGACACCAGGTCCAGGAATATTGTATTTAGAGCCCAGCGCGACTTCATCTTCGTAATTCTGTCCACAAGGATCCCATCTCCAAAGAGGGGTGCATCCTCAGGACCTGGGGTTAGGACTTCAGTGTATCTTTTGGGGGGCACACAGTTCAACCCCAAAACCCATAAGCAGTGAAGTCAGACCTCAAATCCAGCTTGCAGCAGAAGACACTGACTGCCAGGCAATGTTTTGCATTTTTGCCATTTAAAAAATCACAACAGCCCTATAAGGTAAGCATTGCATCCATTTTGTAGATGAGAATATTAAGGCAGAGGACTGCTAAATGGTCAAGGTCAGCCAGGTGCGGTAGTCGAAGCCTGTAGTCCTAGCACTCTGGGAGGCTGAGACAGGAAGATTGCAAGTTTGAGGCTTGCCTGGGCAACTTAGTGAGACCCTGTGTCAGAATGAAAAATAAAAAAGCTCTGGGATGTAGCTCAGTATGAAGACCTTGGGTTAATCCCCAGTACTGCAAAGAAGAAAAACCAAAAAAACAAAAAACAGCTCAAGGTTACAAAACTGCTTAGGAGCAGAGTTGGGATTTGCGCTGGTCTCCTGATTTATCTGGTTTCCCCTGACTCCACCTTGGCGGGGTAGGGGGGCACTATATAGACGGTGGCAAAGTGCCTGGGGAGCCCTGGGTGGACAGCCCACTACTGCCTGCAACAGCTGGGGTAGGTTTGGCAGAGAGAGAAATCCCGGAAGTCCTTCCTGGAGGAAGTGGCATTTCAGTTGGGTGGGCTAGAAGCACAGGTCAGATTTCCCAGTGCAGAGATGAGAGGAAAGAATGTTTTGGATGAGGCAAAGAGCAAAAGCAGACTCAAGGCCAGGAACGTCTTGGGGAAACCAAGAGGCGGTTCCGCCTGGCTGGTCCACAGCCCCTGCCTTTACTGGGTGCAGCAGGAAAGGGTGTGCTTTCCCTGGGACACATGCTGTGCTAACCTGCTCTTCCGGAAGGCACCAGGAGCCCAAACAAAGGGGACCAGCTGAGTGGGGCCATTGCCCTTCTGCTGCCCACAGATCCAGAGCCAACCTGCACCACCGGAAATGCAGAAGCCCTCTGTCTCTGTGACCGGCCCAGATCCATGCTAATGCCCCCGTGAAAGCTTCCCAGTGTGGCGCTCCGTTGCCAGAGGCTGCTCTCTGCGTCAGCCGCTTGGCCTGTCAGACCCGACAATTGAATAATATTTTTATTTTTAGGCATGGGCTGCAGAATCTTTTTTTCCCTGCCAGGTTCACCCCCACACCGAAGCTCCTGGGAATTGGACCTCTGGATGCCTGCGAAATAAGCAGCTTGGGCAGGAAGTGGTGGGCGGTGTTGGGCCAGGTGGGATGCCATGTCCTGGGGTGAGAAGGTGTCATCCTCACGGGGGTCTCTCTTGTGCCCTGGCAGAGCATGGGGACAGCAGCTGGTGTCAGCCAAGACCTGAGCATAGTCATGCCCGAGTGGTGAGGCTGGCAGTGTAGGGGAGGGAGGGAGTGTGGGGTGCCTTTGCCATGGGGTGGGATGGTGTCCACCTGGCCGGTGGCCTGTGGAGCTGGTGGCAGGGAGCAGGTGACTACCCAGACATGTTGTCATGATCAACAAGAGCCACAGGATGCCAAAGGTGGGGTGCTGTATGAGGCAGAGGCAGGACAAGCTCTGAGGGGTTAGTCAGAGGAGAGGTCCAGAAACAGTACCCTCATAGAGGGACGGGAGGCAAGGATGAAGCTGGACCCCTGGCTTAGAGCAGGTGCCTGGGCCTTTGCACTATTGGCATTTGGGGCTGGCTGGTTCTTTGTCCTGTGTGACTGTCCTGTGCATCGGAGGACATTCAGCAGCATCCCTGGCCTCCAACCACTAGATGCCACTGGTGCCCCCGCCCAGTTGTGACATCTCCAGACATTCCCAAATGATGCCAGGACAGGGAGGCAGAACTGTCCCCTGATGAGCCTTAGTGGGATCTGGAGGCTGAGCAGGTTGGGGATTCGGGGGCCAGACTCAGGCTAGAGGGCGGATCATGATCCACTTCGTGGGACCAATGGCAACTCCTCAGCTTGCCCCATACTGCTCATCTGTGGCCTTGGGGAGCAAGCAGGAGTCAGTGCTGGCTACCATTCCCACAAGGAATGTGCGGGGAGGATAAGCGGAGGTAGGGGGCATTCTTCAAAAACAACAGGAGGCTGGAAGATCTGGCTTGGAAATGGCATGACCTCAGGTTGCCCATCTGCATAATGGGAATGATAACAGTGCCTGTCCTTGGGGGCCCTGTGGGATGGAATGAGACCATCTCTGGACACGACACAGGGTGAGCGTGTGCAGGGAGCAGCTAGTGCAGCTGGCACTGTTGTTTATCTTCGTCTCTTCCCTGCAGTGATCTGGCTGTCACTCTCCCCTTGGACCCCACAATCTAACTGTCCCAGGCAGCTGCAGGCCTCTCAAAGGCTAAGCCAGTTCCCGTTGCCACCGTTGATGTTGTCTTTAAAGTGTTTAGACAGAGAATGAGCTTGAGAGTGCAGTCCCAGGAGGATTTCTCAGAGGAGGTGATGAAGTGTTAAATGCCACAAGGCTTTCCCAGGGGGTGACACGTCGCCTCAGGTCATTTGACAGGGAAGAGAATCGCTCAGAGAGAAGGGAGACAGGCGGGAGCCCAGGTCAGCACAATGTGGGGGCGGGGGGCGGGGTGCAACTGTACCAGCGATGGCAGCTTCCATCCTGCTTGAGCTTGGAAGAGGGAGACAGCTGGGCAAGGGGCGTAAGTGACAGAGAAGAGGCATAAGCGTTTCCTGAAACTGTGGCCTCTCCCCTTGGACAATGGGGAGCTGGGGCATCAAGCACTGGAGCTGTCAGTGGTGGGAGAGGCTGTGGACTGGTGCCTGGCACTTCCCTGGCCAGGGACAGAGGACAGAGCAGCCTTCCCTGCAGGGCACAGGGTGGGAAGCTCTGGCCCAGGAGGCAGGAGGCGTGTGCCCAGCTGCCATGCTTACTGTACACTTGTTTCATATCGAATCTGGACTTGAAACTTATGCAAAGAGCAGTAGCTGTGGCAATTAAATATTTATGCTCTCATTTAATAGCAATTTCCATTTTAGTAAAGAAAGCAGACTTCATGAATGCCTGCCACTGCTCTCCTCTGCCGGAAGTGGCCCGTCTCAGGTGAGCCCAGCACTGTACCCCTGGTCCCTATGTTGAGGCAGCCTTAACCCAGCAAGCGGAGCATGGTGACCAATGGTCAACTTGCTCTCCGGGGATAGTGGCCCTTGGACTCAAGCTCTGGCTGCACCATTAGCTAGCAAATTTAACTTCTCTGAGCCTCACTTTCATTGTCTGTAAAATGGGCACAAGGGTTGCTGCAATATGGGGGATGCTGTGAACCTGAAATGATACGCAGTTCACTGTCCCCAGTCACATGGTGCTAAGGACTAGGAGACAGACGGTTAAGATGCAGGCTCTCAGGCTGTTCCTCAGGTCTCCTGATCAAATAAAACTAATTCAGAACTCTGGAACATTCTGAACAGCTTCTAGGTGACTGTCACCCAGGCACATCAGTAGGAAACACGAATGTCTAAGAAGGGTTTAGTACCAAGCCCAGCACATCACAAGTCTTCAGTCCATGTCACTGGTAATTGTTGTAATTGTCACTCCAATTATTACCACAAAAATGATACATGATGAAATATCCCAGTATCTTAAAGCAAGAAGCACTGATTTGAGCTTGTGAATATTGGGTTGGTGGGGCCGGGGATATGGCTCAGCAGCACAGCGCCTGCCTGGCAAGTGCAAGGCCCTGAGTTCGATTCCTGGTACAAAAAAAAAATTGGGTTAGTGATTTAGGCTGGCCTCAGCTGTGCGGTTCTTCCTTTTTGGGCAGTTCTTTTGGTCTTGGCTGGGGTCACTCACATGTCCCTTGTCTTCCTCTGGCGCCTCCACTAGGTAGTGCTCACAAAGGCAGCAGAGGTTGAAGTGTCTTTGGGTCTCTGCTTACTACTACTGTTTGTTTGAGCATTTACTATGTGCAGGGCTCTGTGCACACTGGTTTTTATTTACTAGTCCATTTGATGCTAACAGTGAACCCACAAGGTTGTGGGCTAATTCCTTACACCTTGTAGCAAACTACCACATACTTGGGGGCTTAAGTAGCACAGAGTCATCATCTTACAGTTTTGGAGATCAAGAATCAAAAAATGGCACTAAGCTGAAGGATTCATCAGCACATGTTCCTTCTGCAGGGTCTAGGAGATAATCCAGTCCTTGTCTTTTTTAGCTTTTCTAGTCCGTGCCCTTCTCTTGGCTTGTGTCTCCCTTGCAGCAATGGAGATAAATGAATGGATGGATGGATGGGTGGGTGGGTGGATGGATAGATGGGTGGATGGGTGGTTGGATGATGGATGATAGATAGGTGGATGGGTAGGTGGGTAGATGGATAGGTGGATAGATATATGTATGGGAAGGTAAATGGATAGATGATGAATGGTGGATGACTGGGTGGATGGATGATGGATGAGTGGATGAATGGGTGGATGGATAGATGGATGTCTGCATGGATGAATATATGGATGGATGGGTGGATGGGTTGGTGGGCGGATACATGCACAAATGTATGGGTGGATGGATGGGTAGATGGGCGGGTGGATGGATAGACACTTAGAATATCTTCTGTCCTCTCTAGGTTCTCATTTCCTTAACTGAGAAAATTGCAAGGCATCCTTTTCCCACCCCAGTCCTGGAGCTGGCTTTTTTTTTTAACCTCTGCCAACACCAAAGTGTTTCCTCCTTGGCTTTGTGGGTAAGAGAGGACCTGTTCTCTTTCCAAGCCTCCCCCAGAACCAGTCTGCTCTATTTATGGGAAAATAAGGATGTCGCTTAGTCACAGTGATGTCAGTCAAGGAACCTTAGATGAAGAGATGAGTTCAGCTTTTCTTTGTTTGTGCAATGGAGAGCATGTAATATTTAACAGCACCCTAATGTGGAGCAGATGGGAACGATGATGGCTTTCAGGACCTTCCATCTCTCCCACTTCTACCAACAGCCAAACTGGGCAGCCTGCTAGGACAGTGGATGGGCTGGAGAGTTGCTTGGAACTGCTTGCCCAGGGGCTACAGGTCCCGGCGAGCCTGATCTGGCCTGCTGGGTTATCCATTGAGGAGGATTGAGTTGCATTCCTGCAGAGCTCTGGACACGCCACTGTGGGTCTAGATGTGATATCGGGGTCAGGTCCCCACAAGGTTTATGCATTTATCATTTTTTTTCCACCGTGGGTTGATTACATCATGGAATTTCTACCCACAAAAGCCAAAAGCTTTGAAAAACTCATCAAGCTTTGAAAATTCTGGGTATATGCTGTGTGACCTTGGATAAGTCAGTAATCTGAGCCTGTATTTTCATCAGCAAAAGAGAAGAGCCAGCTGGAAGTTGTGCTGGGAAGCCAAGAAAGATTGTGTACGAAAAAGCCTCAGAGAGACTTGGCAGGCGCTCAGACTAAACTCCGACTGCGTGGGGAAGTGAGCAAGCTTGGAATCTGGGTCCACTGGGAATGATTCCACACGCACATGGCTGCAGGTTTGCACCCCACACAGAATTGCAGCATTTTTGAACTACAAAGAATCTTGTGAATTATTTAGACCAAAGCTTGTAAAGTGAGGGCTGATGGGCCACCTCCAACCTGAAAACACACTCACTCGCTCACTCGCTCACTCGCTCACTCGCTCGCTCACTCGCGGTTACACGGGTTAGGTATTTGAATTCTTGCTTTTTAAAAATGGTGTTCTGATCATTAAAACCTGAATCTTGAATGATTGAGAAACCATAAGACTCAGTACCGAGATGCTCACACCCACAGGGCAGCAACTGGACAGGCCCTGCCTCCCTCTCTGATACTTCTTGGTGTACTGTATTGCAGTTTGCTGGTGACACTGGGGATTGAACCCAGGGCCTTCTCACTGAGCTACATCTTCAGCCCTCTGTTTTTAATTTTGAGACAAGGTCTCACTAAGTTGTCCAGGGTAGGCTTGAACTTGAGATCCTCCTGCCTCAGCCTCCCAGAATGCTGGGATTACAGGTGTGAGCCACCACACCCAGCTCCGTACTTTTCTACACTTTACACAGCCTGCTCTTTTGTGTTTCCTGTCTGGGTTCCAGAACCACGTGAGTTTATGGACCTGGATTTTGAGCAATCCCCTCACTCCTAGATGAAGCTATTATAGACAGCTGAGCTAAGTAGAAGTATTATAGGCACTCAGATAGGCCTGGGCCCTTGAGGGAGTCAGGGCAAAGACGAAAACTCATTACAACTGTGTCCAGAGGCTCATCTGTTGCAGGCCAGGCCTCAAGATCAAGATGGAATGACCAGGCCGGGGATATAGCTCAGTGGCACAGCGCCTGCCAGGTAAGCACAAGGTCCTGAGTTTGATTCCTGGTACCAAAAACAAACAAACAAACAAACAAACAAAAAAACCCAAAAGGACAGAATGACCAGGCCTGAGATAAATGGTAATACCTGGTCTAATGAAGTCTCCATAAACATCAGTCACCCCAGTGGGTGACCAAAACCCTCAGACTCATCACTTCCTGAAAAGTTCTTTGTTCTTTCCATGTGCACTTGCTACATGACTTCCTTCCCCATTGGATGAATATTACCTAAGTGGCTAGATCTCATTGGTTGATTATAGCCATAACCCACATTGTACCCCTGTGGTTGTGCTCTCTAAAACTTCCCCTGAGAAGTAGGATCCTTGGCCACCCATTCGAGTCCCCTCCTGCCTCTCCAGAGCTGTATCTCTCCCCCTCAGTAAGTATTTCCTCCTCGTAACCTCTGTGGTTCTGCAGAATTCCTTCTTCGATTTTGGGGAACAGGAACTCGGCATATCGGACATCCAGCAGGTTGGAAGTTATAATATTTCCCTTATATCACATTTGGAGGTCCTGATATTTTTCTTATATCAAAGACACTGAAGCCAAAGGAGGCGTAAACACGCCCCTTTCCACCTGGCTGCAGCAGGCGTCCTCCAGAGACGGTGCCGGCTTCCCTGCGGTGTGAGGCCCTGGGCTCTATCCTCAGCACCACAAGAAGAAACAAACAAAAGCCCCAGTGCCCTTGGCAGCCCCACAAGTAACCTATTAGGCCCTAAGGGCAAAGAGATTTTGTTCAAGATTCACAGCTCTGCTCAATCACCCCCAAGGCCCACTTTTCCCTCAGCATCTGTGTCTTGGGGTTGCGGCCTGAGGCGCACACAGTGGTTTGCACTGTCGCATGTTCTTGGCCTCACAGGAGGTCGCAGTGTTGAGCCCAGGGGTGGACAGCTCGCCACGCCACGTCTCGCCATGCCACTGCTCTGCTGAGAACGCAGCTCCCTGTGATCCTGATCCTAAACCTGGCACCAGTAAAGAACTAAAAAACGGCAAAGTTTAGTATAACAAAAGACAGTTTATTTGGGAGAAAAAAGAAAGAGGATAGACAGCTCCTGTGAGGTGATAGGGGACTTCAGAGCTGAAAGCCCCGGAGCTCTTCTCCCTGGCTCCTTTCACAGGGGACTGGTGTCTTCCCATCCCCAGGTGGACATTTGTCGCTTGTCGCTACCTGATCTGTTCCTGTGATTGTCTTTGATCCTAATTGAGGCCTCTGGCCATTAGGTTTCTTCCTGGTTCTTTGTAATGAATAAGTGAAGAGAGTGTCCATTAGGAGGGCAGCCTACTTAATGATTAAATAATGGGGACATGTGTGCATGTGTGGACCTGGTGCGATATTACACTTGTGTTAAAGTGAGAACATACATACACTTGTACATGCGTAGGCATGTGTGCGTGTGTGCACATGCGTGTGTGTCTCGCGTATTAAATAAGAGTCCTCCGGTGACTGTCTCTTATCACCTTGCATTTTGTCAGCTGGGTGAGGGGAGCTGGCTTTCCTGGTAGTTGTGTTGCCAAGTCTAGCTAACTATTCCCTCCCGTCTTTCTAATTACCCTAACTGCAGAGTCCACCTGTGAGGGCAGAAACCGCTTCAAGCAAGTTTCCTCACTGATCTTAATAAAGCTCAAAGAGGCCTTTATCCTATCTGTCCCTGCCTATAGGGCCCCCTGCCCCTATGACAGGCGGGCAGGGCCAGAGGGCCCTTGCTGACTTGATATTTGGGGAGTTTTCTCCAAAATGAAGAGTCCCAATTTATGTGTCAGAGTTAAGAGGAAAACAAAACTGACAATCAGATGAGCCTTTTAGGGACTATTTTACAAATATGTCATTAATCTAAAAAATTTATATTAGCAGCATTTAATCCTTCTCACCTGTCTATGGCTATGCCCCTGAACATGCCCTGAGTGCATCTAATCATTCACACCTGTAAAGAATAAAATCAGAAGGTAAACATTACAGCTTATATCTAGATGTCCCCCAAAAACCTCATGTGCTCATAGGTGGAGTTTTGGGGGTGACTGGATCGTGGGTGTGTGACCCTGGATCATGGGTGTATATTCCTGCCTCGAGGCCCTGAGCAGGCAGCATAGCTCCTCTGGAAGCCCAAAGGAGAGAAGCTGATTGGGCAAGGGCACTGCTGTGGCAGTGGGAGCCAGGGCTGATGAGACAGTGACAGAAGAGGCCAAGGCCACACAGCTGAATCACGTTCTCACCTGGGAGTTCCACGAGAAGATGATGAATCTCCCCAGTGCGACACGTCACTGTTGGGTTTGGAAGCCACACGTGGAAACAGAGGTTACATACTTATTTCTATAGGATGCCTGGTTGGAGGGGAAGAAATCACATAATAGTAAAAATGAAAGAATCATCCAGTCAGGAATGTGATGGAGATTGATTGATTGATTAATTGATTGATTTGAGACAGGGTCTGGCTGCGTAGTTCGGGTTGGCCTTGACCTCATTGTGTAGCCCAGCCTGGACTGGAACTTGTGGTGATCCTCCTGCCTCAGCCTCCCAAGTGCTGGGATTACAGGCGCGTGCCACCATGCCTAGCTTACAAGAGAGATTTAGAAAACATGTATGTTTCATGTTTTCACAGTGAGCTGAGTGCCTGGAAAGGTGTTACATTAAAATGAGAGATGCTGAGTGCAGTTTTCTCACTGAAACAGTGTTTTAACACTAGGATTCCTGACCCGAGCTTTGATGCCACTATTGTGGAAATAAGTGTGTGCTCCACATTCTGCTAACGTCAGTGACGCGCAGCACACCTGTACCTCATATAGACTCACACTGCTTAAAATCAGCTAACAGGGCAACTCCAGGACCAAGTCCATGTGGACCCAAAGGGCAGAGGATCCCAGATGACAAAGTTCCTTCTTCACAGAAAATGCTTTAGTTTTCGGACAAGTCATTAGAAGACGAAGGTCCTCCTCAGTCAGGGCCCTAAAATGCACAAGGGTGTCTCAAGGGCATTCGGCTCTGCTCTAGGACTTCGGACCACTGACCTGAAAATACTTGGCAGAATTCCTCCTTTCAGTGACAAATTCCCTATAGCACACAGGGTTTTGCTGCAGCCCAACTAGAAAGTGACTCTGCCGCTTCTACACTCGCCGTACACTCGCCGTGGCAGCTGTCTGTGGATGACAGCATCATTTCTCCTATCCTTAAGCCAGGCCAGGCTGTGAAAGCCAAGGACCCTGTGTTCCTGGAGAGGGCAGCCTCTGGCCCATCCTCGCTCTTCCTCTGTAGACCCACTGCGCCACGCCAACCAAACCCTCAGGACAGATGCGCGTGTGGTGCACAACTCCAGGGCGTGCACAGTGAACAGTTACTGAATCTGAGGGTTCAAAGTCTTCATCACTCAATTCCTGATGCCACTTGCATTAATACAGAGGTTAAGCTGGGTGTGGTGGTACACACCTGTAATCCCAGCACTCAGGAGGCTGAGGCAGGAGGATCACCGTGAGTTGCAGCCAGCCTGGGCTACCTAGTGAGATGCTGTCTCAAAACAAAGAGAAAATCAAGGAGATCAAAACTTTGTTCCTTCCTTTCACCAGGGAAAGTTTCTCACCCAACAACCTGTCTCTCTCCTCCCCAAGGGAGAAGGATTTCTAAGCTAACAGAGATGAGAAAAGTCAGGAAAAGTATTACGAGCATTCTTAGCATAGTGGGAGATTTTTTAAGGAATTCTCATTTGGGAGAGTAAGTGATACGAGAGGCAAACCCTTGTTAAACCCTTCTCTTGGGAAGTGTTCTCAGGGGCAGCGTGGCGGCTGCACTTCTGGAAGCAGCAGGCTGTAGGTGTGAATGCTCCTGCTCTCGGCCAGCCGGGCCACCCTTCAGGACCACCATTGGAGTCTCCGTCCACTTGCAGCAAGTCCTGGCCTCACCTGTTGGGTTCTTGGACCTCCCAGGGAACAGGAGGATGGCGCCCCCATTTCTCCTGCCCTGACCACTCCTTCTTCTCATTTACATCATACAAGGCCCCTGGGCAGCAGATCACCAAACCTAACATTTGTTAAACAAATGTCACTGGGGCCTTGATCCCTGGGAACGCAGTGGATGGAAGCCCTGTTTGCCTGCGAGTTTCCACTTTCTGGTCAGTTCTGGCCCCATCTCTGCACTCAGTGTGCATTTTGGAATTTTCAAATTCACTTGGCCCACCCCGGGGACAGGGACTGAGGATGAGGAGTCCAGGGGGTGTTCCCCAAAGTGCCCCCCAGGGCTGTGCTGGTCACACTGGCTCCAGCATTGCTGTCGCCAGAGTTCAGTCTCTGCAGGGAGAAGGGGCCACCTGTCTGGAAAAGAGACTGGAACGACAGTCACCTGCCCCCAAGCTGTCCCTCTCCCCATACCCTTGCTAGGCAACAACCCCTCTGCTTCAGAAGAGGGCTCTCCAAACTGCTCACCATTTCATAGACCAAAATAGAGACTTTTGCTGGGGATATAGCTCAGTGGCACAAGCGCCTGCCTGGCAAGTGCAAGGTCCTGAGTTCGATTCCTGGTACCCAAATAGAGACTTTTATTTCCGAACATCACGCAGATACATAAAAAAAAGAAGAAAAATGTAAAACAGCAAAGAAAACATCAAACCATCTTTTAGAACACTGCTACTTCCAACTTGAACCAGAGGAGAGGACAGGACCTTGCACTTTAAAGCACAGCATGGGTGTGGAGCGAGGGGGTCCCGGTGTCTCCCCTTCCCCATGAAGCCAGGAAGGCGGGAGGCCCTCGCTGGCTTTGGACTTGATGTGAGCAGAGGTGACACACGTGTTCCCAGTCATTCAGCTGTGATACTGTGCTTTCGTTCCCAGAAAACGTCACTGACTGCAAATACCTGTTTATAACCACAAATGCTCTCACAAGGGGACATGGCCCTCTGCACGCTGTGCATATGATAGAACATTTTAAACAGTGGCATTAGCTTGCTTCAGACACCAAAGACAACTTAGGCAACATCCTGTACACATGCACGCCCCTCACCGTGTCATCACCTGGTCACACCACATGGGTGACGCTGTGCCAGACACGTGAGCCTGTCGGTGCCGAGTTAGTGTGACCTTGTCTCAGGAGCAGAGGGTGGGGTGACTTTGCTTGTGTAGACTTGGCTTAGGGCATAGCAGGAATGGGGCTGGGCTGATGCCTCTAGTTTGGGCTCTGAGGGGTGCCAAGCTCCCCGGTCCCACCACTGTCTCTTGAGAGGGAGGCAAACGACACTACTGACCCACTAGGGCTGGTATTGGAAGTGTGCAGTTTTCAAGAGAGAGAGAGAGGGCCCATAAAGCTCAGCCTCCTTTATAAACAGGTGTCTCCAGGTGACGGAGAGCCAGGGCCCCATCAGCATCCCCTCGTGTGGGGGGATGTCAGGGGGACACACAGTTGTTCCCACAATAGCCACCAAGTGCCGCACATCCAGGAAATGGTCCCAGGCCAGGGTGGGCTCCCTAAGTTCCCCTGGCCAGGGTCTCTGTTTTCCTGAAGCCCAGGGCTGGACCAAGGGCTGATCAGCCATGCTTCTGCCTGGGGATGTGTGTCTGGTCCATGCACACACGCGTCATGCACACACACACACACACACACACACACACGGAGCTCACAAGCACACACAACTTTCTCCATCCACCCACTCCTCCCCGAAAAAGCTTCTGGACCACGCAGGACCACTGCCCCTTTGCTCCCCCTAGGAAGGAGCTGGGGTGCACAGCAGGCAGTGACCTCACAAAGCACCCTCTGTCCCCTGCTTGCCTGGGAGCAGTGGCTGGTGTCTGTTTCCCAGGGGGAGACTGACACACATCTGCCCTGCCTCACCTCTGCCACTCCCTCCTGGGGCTCCCAGCCCCGAGGGCAGTGGGGCTAAAGAGCTCCTGGCCAGCAGGGGGTGTGGGTAGAGGCCCTGCAGCCCTGCTCTGGGGTGACATCTCCAACTCCCTAGTCTGCTGCCAGAGTGCAGTGGCCTGTGTCCCACAGGAGACAATGCAGTGCCACAATGCGGTGGCAGAGAGGTCACTGTCTAGCTTGGAGCCCATCACCCCTGGGCTCACCATCTAGCTGCCTGCTTCTTGGCAGGCTAATAACCCTCTCTGTGATGTGGCTTCTAGGAGGTCACGGTTTCTAGGCATCTTTTCTCCCTTTTCATCAGAGGAGGAAGGTGGGCTGCTAGCCTTTGTCCTTCCTCCCTAGGTATCAGGAATGGATCGGCCGGGGTCCCTGGTTCCTGGGCTCAGAAGTAAGCATTCTAGAAAGGAAGACAGGATCCTTCTGGGAAACTGAGGTTCTCCTCTGCAATTGCTGTCTCCTGTCTGGGCATGTGATTGGGTACCATAGGATGTTGCCATGACAACCGGGAAGCAGACAAGTGCTGGGGGATGCTGAGTACTGCAGATCGTTCTTTAAGGCTCTGGGTGTCCTGCTCTAAGATTTGCTTTGGACCATGAGCTTTTGTTTGCTAATGTCCTTTTGAAAACAAAGCTGTCCTTGTTCTAACTTACATAGGCGGAAGGCATTTCTTGGGTACACTGAAGCAAGGGTAGCAAAGATGGCAGGTCTTAGTGGGCCCCTGCTAGAGGGGTCCATGGGATGACAGGGCCCCCTGTGAGGTGGCCACTCACTGCCCCTCTCTAGGCCTCGTGGTCTGTTAGAAAGCGAGGGGCCATCCTGGAAGAGCCGGAGCACTCCATTTCCCAGAATTTGCACCCAGGGGCTCCTTGTGCTCACGAATAAGTCAAAGCTCGCATGAACGTCCTGGCTGCGTCCAAATGCAAAGCAGGAGCAACAAGCTCAGCCTGAGAGACACAGCTGGGCTGCAGCGCCACCACGTTCTGCAAGCAGAGCCTGAGACCCAGATGTGGAAGCGCAGGGTGACGGCTCGCTTTCTCTCCGCCTGTGGCAGGGACATCTAAGTGCCAGACCAGTGCACTCCGCCATTCTCTCTTGCTAAAAGAACCCATTTTGTTGGGACACATGGTCCCAGACACCTGGTGGATGTGGGAGAACCGCGTCACCCAGCCTTGACCAGCTAGATGAGAATGGAAGTCACTGACTGGGCGGAGCTTCTGGAAATGCCCCCCCAACCCCCGCCTGGAACCCAGATAAAAAAACTGGAGGTGCACAAGCACCCTGTGCCATGAGGTCCGGGACCAGAAGGGAACTGTTGCACAACTTTGGTCCTGACATCCACGAGCTGAGCCTCCTTCCCTCCCTCTTGCCTCTCGTCTCTCTGTCTCTGTCTCTCTGTCTTTGTCTCTCTCTCTTCCCTTCTCTCTCTCTCTTCTGGGTCTCCTCTCTCTTACACACACACACACACACACACCCCAGGCGGGCCTGTGACAGTCCCTTGTCTCACCCCAGCTCTAAGAGCCCTCTCTCCCACGGGCTGAGGGGCAGCGCACACCCAGGTTCCATGCGACACCTTTCTCGAGGGTTAGCAAGTGGCACCACGATCAGTAACAACAAAGTCCACACCCATTTTCATTTGCAGCAAGGCATTACATTGGCAAAGCACCTATAACTGGGCTATGACATCATATTACAACTGTGTATATATTCATATATGTATGAAAATAATGAAAATATCATTTCTCTCTGTAAAAAATAGTTATGCAAATAAACAGACTTTAAGGCATCATTATCAAAGTTTAAAAATATAGAGACATTTCCACCCGGCGACACACATCCTGTAGTTCCTCCCTCCCAACATGTAGCACACGTGACACAACTGGTGAATGGCTTTTCTTCTTTTCTTTTCTTTTTTTTCTTTTCCTTTCTTGTGGTACTGGGAATTGAACCCGGGACCTTTGCCCTGAGCTACATCCTCAGCCCTTCTTTATTTTTCATTTTGAGAGAGGGTCTCACCAAGTTGCTAAATTGCCCAGGTAGGGCTCAAATTTGTGATGCTCCTGCTTCAGCCTCCCAGAGTGCTGGGATTACAAGTGTGCACCATGGTACCTGGCTTTTTTTTTTTTTTTTTTTTTTTTTTTTTGCAGTGCTGGGGACAAACCCCAGGAGCACTGGGCCAATGCTCTGCTGCTGTGCTGCAGCCCGGCATGGCTTCTTCCTCTTGGAGATGCAGACTGGGGCAGTGCTGCGGTGAGCAGAACGCTGCCCAGGTTGGCTAACCACGTTCGGCTCTGGCCTTGCAGCCCCTTGCTGTGTGGCCCTGGGTGAGCTCCTTCCCCTCCTGGGCCTCAGCTTTCTTGCCTGGGACATGCAGAATGGGATGCACCACCTCATGGCCCTGAGCTCAGGCTGGACCATCCGATGGGGGGAGCCCCTGGACTCGGCTGCCTGCTCCCTAGTCTGGGTTCCCCAGTTCCCTGGCCCAGACAGGGAGAAAAGGATCTCCCAGTCCCCTTCTTCCTGCCCCAAGGGAGGCCCGGCTCCTCCAGGTCCCCTCCAGGATAGGAGTGGGCAGGGCCTGACACTTGGGTGGACGGGGTCTCCATCCCTCAGAGGGCAGGGTCTGGGGCAAGGACCCTCCATGTCTCAGTTTCCCCTCTGCTTAAAGTGCCTGTTTGCATCTGTAACATTTTCTGATTCCAAACCTGATACAAGGTCTGAGGAAATCCCTCCGAGTGCCTATGGACAGCTGAACAGATAAATCCACCTACAGAGTGGGTACTAAGTATTTTCTAAAAAGAGGACATTTAGTGTCGATTTAGGGAGCATCTAGTGATTGAAACCATAGCTTTTGCACTGAGCTATACCTGCAGCTCTTTTTAATTTTTATTTTGAGACAAGGTCTCGCTAAGTTGCTAAATTGCCTCCTGGTCTCCAACTTTGCAGTCCTCCTGCCTCAGCCTCCTAGGGTGCTGGGATTATAGGTTCGTGCCACCATGCATGGCTCTGATCCAGTTTTAAAGCACTTAGGGACACTCCAGAGTTCTGTGGCAAGGAGAAAACAAGTTTCCAGCCTATGGGCCCAGCACAGAGTCACCTCAGCCCCTTCCCACCTTGCCCAGACCTGGCTGCAGCCAGATGGGGTGGCCTGGGCCTTGGGCCCATATGGGGGTGTGGGTGGGACATTTTTGGCCCAAGGGACCTGCCTGATTCCTGCGTCCCTTCTGGGAAGGGGAAGAAGAGCCCTTGAAGCAGCCCGAGCCCCAGGCCGAGCCTCGCGGCTCCGTCTCAGGCCCTCAGTCCCTCAGTCCCTGGCCCTTGTGCAGCAGGAGCCTCCCGTCCCCCTTCAGCACATGTTTGTGAGCTTAGCGCAGTTCATGGAGGTGACCAGGCTCCCTGGACTCTCAGGGGCTCCCAAGTCTGCCCCTTCTGCATGGAAATGAAAAACCAAGTCGACCTCCTTGCCCTTCCTCCCCGGACAGAATCCCTGGACAGCCACCATCTAACCACTTCCGGAAGGCCCTGTGTCAGAGTGGGGACACCCGCGCTGGCCTGCAGCATCAGAGGACATCGAGCGGCGGGGCGGGACTCCTGCCCGCGTGTCGCTCTGTCTCCCTGCTGTTGCCGTGCCTGCCTCTGTCGTACCCATTTCTACTTCTAATCCATACGCCAAATCTTCGTGGCTTAAAAACCATCTCGCTGTGCGTAGTGAGAGGCTCCGGGCTTTGGGCCAGGGGTTGTTCAGCTCCTCACTAACATCTGGCTTAGGGGTTGGCTTCCAGGCAAGAGGCTGCCACCAAAGTGACACACATTGTTCCTGCTTTCTGGGGCTGACCTGAGGCCAAGGCACAAAGGCCACAAAAATCCCACAGGAGAAGCTGCTGGGGATGTCCCCAGCTACAGATAGACATCATACATAAAATTATACGTACTGAGCATTTACATAGCAAGCATATAAAAATTCTGTACATGTTCCCCTAGCCGCACATGGTATAAATAGATGAAGACAACATTGTATAAAAAGGAAGGCTGTCCCGGGGTCCCGGCCACAGTATCTATGCCGAGGCAGCTCTGCAGTCTCGGGTCCACCATCTCCAGTTTCTCCAGCTGGAGACCTTCGGAGAAGCCCTGGGACAGCTGGAGGTCGGAAGAGAAGGTCACCCATGCTCCCACAGTGGGCTAGGTGGGTGGGGGGCCGTCGTAGCGGAGCATGAGCATGAAGGAGCTGGCGAAGTTGTTGGCCCCGGTGCAGCCGCGGGCCTCCTGCCCAGCTGGCAGCAGGAAGAGCAGCAGCAGAAAGAGCAGGAGCAACAGCTGCAACCACAGCACCATGCAACACGCCTTCCGGAGCAGGGAGCATGGGCCATGCCACCACCGCACCTGCGGGACAGACAGGATGTGAGCGACTTCGTGGGCTCATCGCGATGTGGGGCTGCCGTGAGTTTTGCCAGAAACAAAGATCTGTGCCATTGTCTCAAACCACTCAAGGAGTGGAAGGAAGAAAATAAATAAAATCACAGGTTGTACCTGGCAATCCATAAATCCTGGCCTGGTGTACAGACAGTCCCCAACCTACCACGGTCCCGCACAGTGATTTCTCAACTTCACAGTGGTGTGAAAGCGAGAGACATCCAGGAGAAGCTATGCTTTGAGTTTTGATCTGTGCACGGGCTGCAGGCATCTCTAGAGGCTGGGCGGTAGCAGTGAGTCACAGCTCCCAGGTGGCCCTGGGGGTCACAAAGCCGGAGCAGTGACACTGCAGCGGGCTTCGTGGCTAAGCGGGCTATGTGGGATGACACATGTGTTACATGCGTTTTCCTCATATGACATTTTCAACTGATAAAGACACAACCCCATCGAGCGCCTGTAGACTACTCACCATGGCTCTTGAAGTCAGTCAACGTCTTTCAAACTCAAATTTCTCACCTAGAAGTGAGGGTAATAATGGCAGCTCCCTGGTGAACTGCTGTGCGGGTGACATGCGACAGAGCCTGGCACGTTGTGGGTACTCAAGCTTCTGTCCTTGTCAGTGTGCATCTGGTATCACCACCACCTAAGCCATCACTGTCACCATCACCAGGTGGGCAGCCACTGCCGTGCGGCCCCCCCACCACCTTCTTTTCCTCCTCTCCCTCCTTGTCCCTTTCCTCCTTTCCTTATCGTCACATCATTTCGTTATCCTCAACATCACTGTCACCCAAAGGTCAGTCGCACATGTCCCAGTGCCTGGAGATTTCTCTGCTACAGTGCTCCCAGCATGTGTGCCCACAACTGTCCCTTACGTCCCTCAGGAACTGGCTGGGCGTGACTTCCTGGATGTTCCCACTGCCAAGGAAGGTAGAGGCCCTTGTCGCTAAGGTGTGGTGTGGCACGGGGCAGGGCTCAGCTCCTGCAGGGAGCCTGCAGGGCAGGCTCTAATCTAGACCCTGTCACACACCAGCTGTGTGACCCGGGGCAAGTCAGTGACCTCTCAGTCTGTTCCTTCTCCAGAAAATAGGAATGGAAGACTCACCCCACCTGCTGGGTTGTGAGGACTCAAAGCAAAGTGTGTTTACGCCACAATTAAAAGAGCGCCAGGTCCCACCCTCAGTACTGTTAGTCATGGTACTAGTAATATTAGCATGTGTGCTATTAGCGTTATTAGTAAAACAGCTCCAGTGCCGTTACTACAGAATATATCTGCTGGCGCCCTGTAGACCAAAGGATCATCAACCACCACTGTCAGTGACGATGGTAGTGATGGGGAGCATCATGGTTGCTGGCACTGGTGGCAATGGTGCTTGATGGTGCTGGTGATGGAGATAATAATGGTGGTGGTGATGGTGATCATGGTGATGGTGTGGGTGGTGATGATCATGGCGGTGATGATGTTCATGGTAGTGATGATGATGGTGATGGTGGTGATGATGTTCATGGTGGTGAGGGTGGTGGTGATGATCATAGTGATGTTGATGGTGGTCATGATCGTGGTGATGGTGATGATGATGGTGATGGTAATAATGGTGATGTTTGTGATGGTGATGGTGATGATGAGCATGGTGATGGTGATGATGATTGTGGTGATGACAGGGATGGTGATGGTGGTGACAATAATGGTGATGATGTTCATGGTGATGATAATGGTAGTGATGATGTTCACGATGGTGATGGTGATGATCGTGGTGATGACGATTATGGCAATGAGAATCATGGTGATGATGGTGATGTTCATGGTGATGACAACAATGGTGGTGATGATCATGGTGATGATGATGGTGGTGACAATAATGGTGGAGATGATGTTCACAGTGGAGAGGTAGCGGTAGTGGTGGTGGTGGTGACAATGATGATGGTGCCTTGGCACATGCACGTGTATCTGGGAAGCACTGAGTTGGCACTCTGACTTCCTCTCACATCTAAGCCACTTCACCCGCTCTCCTGCCCCGACTCTCCCCTCCAGATCATCACATCCGATGCTCTGCCTCCAGCCTCAGGTGTTTTCACTCAGCCAAGTCCTCAGACACTGACTTTGTGGAAACGCGCTGTGCGTATCCCACGCGATGAGTAAGGCTCTTGGCTGTATTTATTCAGCAGTGACTGCCAGAGTGGGAGGGAGGGTGACACACTGTTTAAGCAACAGCCTGAGTTCCTGGGGGAGGTGGCTCTGTCCCTGCTGCTGAATGGGTGGCACCGGCCTGGCTGGTGTGGGGTTGCCACAGTCTGGGGAGGCCCTGACTTGACTCCTTGCATTTTGTGACGACTTTGCCTGATGTCAAAGCTCTGACCTATGCCAGGAGAGGGAAAGCGGGCAAGACAACAGGCTGCGCGCCCACCCCATCTTGGGTTTCTGCCACAACAAAACCCTGTCACTGCTGGTCTCCCACGTGGAGGGTCTGTCTTCGCCTGCCTTTTCCTGCTTGCTCCTCCCTTCTGGGAGTAGACACTTGACTTCCTCAGGTGAGCAGCTGTTGACCGTGACCCTCTGGGAAACATCTCTGAGGGTCTGAAGTGTGTTTGCATTCGCAAGTGTTGGCAAGGGCGACACCCGCTGTCCGCCACTCACTGCTGAGTGCTTTCCTTTTCACTTCGAAGGCCCTGGGATCTAAAATGCTCTTTAAAGTAGAAACGTTAAATGATCTTTAAAATAAAAGACATGTTAATATGCTTCTACAGTGCTCAAAACACACGCACGAGTGCACATGCACGCACGCACGCACATACACAGGCCTGAGCTATCTTCGAAGAAACCAAAGAGGAGATTGACAACCTCAGCTCTTCCCAGCTCCAAGAGCTTCTCCACACCTCAGTTTCCCCCAAAAGAAAGCACTACCAGTCCTCTCTTCAGAACCACCCACAGAGACAAGGGGCACCCTCGGGAGCGACAAGGTCCCCTCCTTCAGGGCAGAAGCAGTGTGCGGAGCATGGCATGGTGGGAATGCGCCGTGGTGAGGTGGAATTGAGGAATCGAACACCCGCTGGGCCTCCAATCAGGAGTCCATCAGGCTCTGACCTGGGGGCCCAGGGTTCTGAGGAATCCAGGCAAGATGAGTTTGTCGAGTTTGCCTAATCTTTTGCCACTAATGAAATATATGTGGGAGGAAATAAAAGGTTTGGAGTCTGGCTTTCCCACTTCCTAGCTGTGTGACCTAGGACAGGTCACTTCACTACCCTGGGCCTCAGCTCCTCCATCTGTAGGGGAAAAGAAGAAGAACACTTGTCTACCAAATTCACAAACATAGAGGAGCTTGCTGTGCTTCATGTGCAAAGTAGGTGCCCAATAAAAGCTCACTTCCTTTCTCTGCCAGGTAGATGGGCAGCTCCTACAAGGCCCACAAGCTTCCGCATTAGGGCTGCAGGGATCCGGCACCGTCAGCCTCCCAGGCCCCTCAGAGAGGACAGCACTGTCCCCTTCCAATGCTATTGCTTCATGGGAGAGCCAGAAGTTGCATGGTGTCGGATCCGGTGAGTGAGGCGGATGAGGATACAGCGTAATGCTTTTATTTGACAGAATTGCCATCGACGTGTCAACCTGGGCCTGGAATGACACAGCACAGAGCTGAGGCCACCCGGGGCTCTGCTCATTTGGAGGTCAGAGCCAACACGGCCCTGCAAAGCCTGGGCCTTCGGCTGTGGCCAGGGAAGACCCAGGGTTGCTTGGTGAATCCCTGAGCATAAAGTCAAACTCCACTGCCTCTGCCCCAGCCCATCTCAGCCCCAGGCCATGATGCCACATGTCAGAGGAGAGGCCACAAGGCCACTTTCTTCCTCTGAAGAAGATAGCCATGGGCGTTAATACCTGGGCACTGAGCTAGGCATGGTGGCACACGCCTGTAATCCCAGCTGCTCTGGAGGCTGAGGCAGGATGGTTGCAAGTTCAAGGCCAGCCTGGGCAACTTAGTTGAGACCCTGTCTCAAAATAAAAAATAAGGGCCGGTGAGATGGCTCAGTGGCTTAAGCGCCTGCCCAGCAAGCGCGAGGGCCCGAGTTCGACTCCCGAATCCCACATACGAAAAAGGGGCCGGTGATATCGCTCAGTGACACGGGCGCCTGCTGGCGTGCGAGGTCCTGAGGTCGTCCCCCCGGTACCCACAAAAAAAAAATAAAAAATAAAAAAATAAAAATAAAAAATAAAAAATAAAAAGGCCTGGAGATGGGGCTCAGGGGCAGAGCGTCCATGGGTTCCGACCCTATCTACTGCAGAAACAAAACAAAACATGAATATAGGCACATGAGTGTCCCTTATGGTGCTTGTCATACAGTAGGGATTTTTAAAAAATCATAGTTGTGAAACCAAGTTATTTTCTCCCTGAAAATCTCATTAACACTTTCTGAGATTTGGGATTACAGTGTTTCATCCAATCTAAGACACCAATTATAAGGAGCACCATTATTTTACTTCCAACTAAGAAACAGAATCACTACCCTCATCAAGATTGAGGATGGATTAGAAAAAACCGACATAGGTCCGGACCTCAAGGGCTGCACCATCAACGAATGGGAAGGTGGAACAAACAGCTTCCCAGAAAGGGGAGCGAAGGCAGTTGGTGTCCTACCCCATCCCTGGCAGCAGCCAGACCTCCCCTGAGAATCCGAAGCACAGGATGGAGTCCCCCAGACTGGT